>OV656704.1:11375365-12750731 GCA_927399405.1 Agonopterix arenella | reverse complement strand
TTCAAGGAATAGGTCGAATTACCAGTCACCCTGTATACCTATACATTGAACGGGTATAGTTACGGATGAACCTCGAGGATAACTTTTTTCGATAAACGAGATTTTGCTTATAATTTCGTTGTAGTGGACATTTAAGAGAGAGCCAACAACAATATTAAATAGAGTTAAAGACATAAAACCTAAAATAACGGTCAAGTGCTAGCCGGGCTACTCGCGCACCGAGGGTTCCGTACCACACCACCGCACAAAATATTAAGTTAAAAAAAGTTTTGGTTTCTCCGGGACCTTTAGCGCGAGACCAACTCACACGACACCGGTTTTTATTATTTGTTGTTATACTGTAGAGTTTGCTCTATAATCACACAAAGTTTGACGCTTGTATGTATTTAGCCCAGTCATTTTACGGTTTGAGCCGGGACTAATTAGTAATTGACCTTTTTTTTCGGTATTATATTGAAGAGCCAATCAGCAACAGTTCCAATTTTAAAATTTAGCTATTATCTCGTTCTTAAAAACCAGACGGTAAATTTTTTTTGCACTTATTTAAGGCTTTACCATTATACATACTACAAACATGGTGTGAACATTTTTGCTAATTAGAAGGTTTTGAAAAATATATTCGTATTTTCTAATAAATACCTCATTTTTTAAATTTCATTATTATTATTATTATAACACTTTATTGTACACACGGACATAATAATACACAAAGTTGAGAAAACATGTACAAAGGGCGAGCTTCATTGCGTATTTTATTGCTCAAAAATAATTTATATTGTTAAATTTAAGTCAAATGTTTTTTAATATGCTTTAAGATAGTCATTTTGTCACTTAATGGTTCCGGTTAAAGTTTAAAAGTCCAATTAGTAATTACTCCCTACCCCGCCTAACAAAACTCCGTAAAATGACTGGGCTATATTACCGTTTTTACGATAGAGCTAGAAGAAAAAACGTTGATAAAAAATTAGTTTCATGTCCGCCCTTAATTTTTAACTTTTTGTCAGTTTTATTATTCGTTAGCAAAATAACGCACATTGTGTATATTTAGCTAATTACCGTTCAAACGTTACAATACGTAGAACAGACGGACGGACGAACGGATAAGGTAGGCTTATGAATAGGGTCCCATTTTCACCCTTTGGGTACGGAACCCTAAAAAAACTATCTATAACGTTACTACAATACTTAAATATTAAAGTATTGTTCAGTAAAAAGATAATGAAAACAGGTAGATAATAATCAAATAAACTTCTTTATAGTCAATTCTTTTAAGGTGGTTTCAGTCCGTGCAAACGTTTGACGCACAATACGCGTAGACAGTATTAATATATATAACTTTGTATGTATGGAAAAATAGTTTAGAAAATCTAGATGCCGCGTAACAAATAACATTTGCAATTTATAAAATAATTACGAAGATACAAAGCGTTGAAATTTTTCATACAAAATTTTAAAAGCTTTATATCTTCGTAATTATATTATAAATTGCAAATGTTATTTGTTACGCGGCAACTAGATTTTCTAAACTATTTTTCCATATATAAAAAAATATTACTTATATTAATACCGTCTACGCGTATTGTGCGTCAAAGTTTTGTATAAAATTGACCCCTCTGCAACCGCCTTAAGGTTAAATAAAGCGCTACTGAACAGTCGAGCATAAATTCTATGAGTGGATTTGTCAAGAATTTGCAGTCATATTTCAAATAACTATCTAGAGTCTTTACGCTCGAGATGACACGAAATGGAATTGAACTACCTACTCAAGTTATAAAGTTTCAGATATTTCTTTAGATATCATAGATAGTGAAAAATGATATCCCATTGTACTACTTTTAATCTTTTACTAAGCTATTTGAACTTTTATTTAACACATTAGCACTGCTGCTATAAGTAGGTGTCACCGGTGAAGAGTATTCGTTCTCCTTGGCCATAATATTTAGCGGTGGAGTGACTGCGTATAGTCCAACCGACACATCAATTATAAGTTACGAGCGTTAACCCGCGACTTTGTCGGCACAAATTATATACCAGATTTTAAGTCAGATCACAAGCTATCAAACAAAAAAAGTTTCATCAAAATCGGTTCAGTAGTTTTTGCGTGATGCTCGTTCAAACAAACAAACACACAGACAGACAAAAATCCAAAAATTGGTGATTTGGAATCAGGGACACCTAAAAACCATATCGTAACTTTTTTTTTGTTAATAGCTTCAATGTACAAACACACTTCTGTTACAGTTTTATAATAGTATAGATAATTTACAACTGTTAATCACATAAACCGGCCCAGGCCCAGTCTTGTTTTTCAAGATTAAAGGCTGGGCCACAAAGAGTGCGGCTGCGGGCCGGCTATGGGCCGGCAATAGTATATTATATGCGAGGTGTCACACTGCGGCTACCGCTCCGCCGCTGTTCCGCAGCCGCGCCGGACTGAATCTAGTGTGACACCTCGCATATAATTCCATAGTTTACAACTACTACCGGCCCGCAGCCGGCTCGCATCATATTGCTTTGATAATTTTGTTTATTTCTGGTATATTTTCGGTTAAACTGTAGTTATGATGATGAAACTGTTAATACTAAACAGTTCATTTATAAAACCATTTGTTAAGTGAAACGTGGATGTTGAGTTTTCAGAATATGTCTGACTACGGGGACCTCGGGGAATATAGTCTTCAGCATATGCATACATGAAATTTGTTTAGTTTCACTACGACAAAAATCTATCTCCGTCAAAATGTAGGTAAGCCAATTATTTTTTATGTTCGGAGGCTGTAGAATCTAATATACCACTAAAGTCCGTTAGTTCGATACTTTTTATTTCACGTGCGGTCTTGCAAAAGAGAAAAATTGAGAGACCACTCAAAAACCTCCTCCTTTTTTGAAGTCGGTTAAAAAGAGGACATCAAAATGGCGCCGCCCATCCTCTAATGGATGACATAAATATCGCCATCGCCGTAACGTTTTAGGGAACAAAATAAATATTGAACATCGAAACATCGTGTTTAATATCCGGTGAATACCTACTTTTGCCGTAGCGAGTTGTGACTGAATTTATTTAACTGTGAATTGTGTTTTATCTGTACTTATTTGGAGCAAATTTTTTACACTTTCGCGCATAAATAGCTTTATTAAAATCTATACAGGGTGTAAGTGACAGCCTAGCAAATACTGAAACGGTGAACTCAGACCATCTAACTGAACAACTTTCACTATGGAGCCTACATCAGGAGACGCGAAAAAAAAATCTGCTGTCCCATACAAAACTGATGTTCTTACCCGACTCAAATGTATGGTGTGTGTCGGGTAAAACTGATTCTAAGGCGGTAAGAAGAGGAAGTTCGCCGGGACAGCTAGTTCTGAATAAAAACATGATTCTCATATTAAATGGTGTAAACTAAAATGCGTTACATATTTCATGGTGGTTCAGACCATCAAACTTAAAAACTTTTATAACGGGAACAATTTAAAAAATAAAATCTGTTCTTTCATACATTTTTGGTGTAGTTGCTGTAAACATTTACAATGGAAAAACAGTTTTTTTCGCGATTTCGACGTCGGCTCCGTAGTAAAAGTTCAGTTTAATAGTCTGAAGCACCCTGTTCGATATATTGAATTTTACGCCCTGTAGGTATGAATACAATGGCTGAATAATTGTTTGTACCAAATTAATCACATTCTTGTAATTGGGAAAATGGACTATGCACAACCAATGTGTTAATTAAACATGAAATTAAAATAAATTAACAAAATCGCTGAAACAAAACAAACACAAATTTAAAGCATCCATTGGAAAATTTGTAAAATTCCTCAGTGATTTATCCCATAAACTCAATAAACGTGTGAAAGTTTGAAATTCAATCACTTTAAAAATTTAATTACTATTCTATTCTACCAAAGCAAATATAACTTCTGTGCATTCTATTGTAGTGTGTTCACTTCCTAGCACACAATTTAAGGGAATATAATTCGGAGCGTGCTCCATACAAACGAAGTCTGATGATATTTTCAATACCTACCAATTCAAGTCAATGAAAATTTTCAGAAACAATCTAGAAATAAAATGTACAGTTTTAAGCCTCAATGATTTCCATACAAATCTTAAATAAATCCTAGCATTAAAACTGCATATTTTAACGAAAATCTAACTTCATGAAAAATTTAATTGACTTTAATTGGATATTATTGAAAATATCACCAGACTTCGTTTGTATGCAGAGATGTCTTGTTAATGAAAATGATATCATTAATTAAGCAAGATTATGTTAAAAGTATAACAATCATTGAAATTCACTTTTTGATGATTGATGGTATGAAAAGAGTTCAAGAAGCAGAAAGAAAGAAAGAAAGTTATTCAAGCATATAACTTTCTTTCTCTCTGCTTTTCGAGCTCTTCATTATCGTTTATGCAAAAAAAACAGCAAACCCTAGTGAAAGTAACTATGAAAGTCGCTTTTTTTAAATAACAGAACAAAGAAAATAGAAATTAACATTTTCGCTCTCCTTATAAACCTTCAGATAATTACAAAATTAGTATCGGCAAAGCTCTAAAAATTTACACTTGACTTATCAATGAGATCTTAATTTGATCTCATTATAAACGCGAAAGCTCAGCATTCACGATTTTCCTCTAAACAATAGATGTGAACCTTTGATGCGAAATCCGCTTACGTAGTTGTTAGATCAAATCATACTTTGTAGATCGAATCAATATTATGTGGTATATATAGGCTCTTATAAAGTACTATTCTGTTTAATATTGTGCTACTTTGTGCCATGGTGCTTCATATATATATACTGGGTGTAAACTTAAATGCGTTACATATCTTAGGAGTGTGTTTCAGACCATTACACTGAATAACTTTCAATATGGGAACAACATAGAAATCGCGAAAAAATATTCACTGTTTCCTAGATTTGGGTCTAGTAGCTATAGGGAAAAATAAACATTTTTTTAATGATTTCGATGTTAGCTCCATAGTGAAAAGTTATTCAATTTGGTGGCCTGAAGCCCGTCTAAAGTATGTACCGCATTTAATATTGCACCCTGTATATGTGTTGGTGCGTGTGTTAGTAATGTAAAAAGAACAAAGATGGAAACATATCTAGATTTTTATCGTTTTCTCGGGGGTGTTATGCAACACCTACCCAAATTAACTATTAACTACATAACACCGCTAAATCACAATGTGTGACGTGATGTCTATAATTATGCCATGACACGTAGTCAAATAAATTTTAGACAAGCAACTGGCTTCAAAGGACTGCATTAAATTCCGTCCACGTGAAAACAAAGGAGATTAGGTATTCGTTCCGTTTTGTCTTTACAAAAGGCAGGGGTGCTTTTGTAAAGACTTTTGAGCTTGGCACAAAGCGCGGCGCTTGATTAGATATGACGTCACAGTCAAAGAATATGTAATATTCACAATTCACATATATCTTCGATCAAAATAAAACGTAGTTGAAGATGCACGCTGTGTCTACGCCTGTCGCAGATCCGATGACTATTTGAGCAAGTTGGAAAAATCAGGCACATAGGTCCGAGACAGGGCTTTAATATTGTTAGGAGGGGCCTATATCCAGCAGTGGATAGGTCTGGTCTTTTGATTATCACTCACGAACTGGAGTGCAATTCCCTAAGCGTTACACCGCTGTCAAAAACATCGAAGAGCTCGCATCTTTCAGATCGTCGGAGGTTTTATATGAGTTTGACACATGAAATTGAAAGCTGACGATGTTTGCGTTTAGTGAATTGCACTGCTGGATGGCACCATTATTCAGCTGAATGACCTTCGAAATTAGGAGATAATTACAATGTTCCTACTACGGGGCGCGATAACTTCGTTTAAAATAATTTGTTACGATAAGAACACAACCGACAAAAGTTGCAAGGTTTTTGAATATTAAATTTTGTATCAATATGTATTTTGCGAAGACCACAGGTACTTAACAAACCTTTCTCAATGTTGGGCTCCTATTCTCACTTTTTTACATTATTATTTGTCTAGTCAAAATAATCGAGCATTGTCCGTTCATAGCTTGCTACTGTAATGCGCTATACCTATAGAATTATATTTTATAGACGCCGTCTAACTCCTAACTAAATGTTGAACAAAGAATGCATTGTAACTCGTCCTAAAAGCTGGCTCAAATTCCCCTCTTCTTGCATTGCTACAGAGCAGGTATTTCAAATAGAAAAGCAAATAAAACTGACTCAGTCGAATTCGTTAATTATACCTCAATTAAAACCTGTACTATTTGTATTTATATAATTTTCAAAAGTCTATAGGTAAATGGCAATATCATTTTTCGTGTTTTTTGGTTCTAGCCTATGTATTCTAATACGAGATATGGCTTGTCGTTCTTTTTGAATCGGTTCGTAAGTTATATATTATACTAGCGTTAACCCGCTACTTTATACCAGATTTTAAGTCAAATGATTAGCTATTAAACAAAAAAGTTTCATCAAAATCGGTTCAGTAGTTTTCGCGTGATGCTCGTTCAAACAAACATACAGATAAAAAATCCAAAAATTGCTGATATGGAATCAGGGACACCTAAAAACCATATCGTAATTTTTTTTGTTAATATTTTCAATGTACAGACACACTTCTGTTACAGTTTTATAATAGTAAGATAGATAGTAATATATTATAACATTTTATTGTACACACTGACACAAAAATACAGAAAGTATGTTTTGTTATTCCTAAATCATTTTGAAAGTCGCCATGTACACACCAAACTATTATACAAAACCAACAAAAGTTGGCCACGCGACATTAAACGTTATTCAACCTACTTGAGGCCAGCTTATTTTGGTTTTGTATAGCTTGGTGTATCGCTGTGTTGGTAAGATAATAATCTGAAACAAACATCTCAGTAACGGCCAGCCTTTAAGTAACATGGTGCAATCATAAGGTTCCAAAAAAATAACATAACATAATATAACGTAACAAAAAAATTCGTATAAATTTTATTATCTTCTTTTTGAAAATTACGTTTAGCAAGTAATTGCGTTTAATAGCGTATATAGAAAGTCTAGGGAAACGTGTCTTTTCTCTGTGGTATAGAGGGCTTCGTTTTTATGAATTGTGTGGTTAGGAAGCGTCTTTTTAACTTATATCTTTTTCTGCACCAGTGTTACTCTAAACCTAATATAGATCATATAGAAGTCATTTCTTTACAAGTTGGAGCCCAGCAGGGTTATTCTTTGGGCCCTTGTTTAGCTTAGTTTTACGACATCGTATTCAACGCTAGAGTGCCCATTAGTTAAGTTTTATGATATTTTAAATTAAACATTAAAGGTGCTTAAAAAAAGTTTACTGGACTATAGTCGCGAACAGAAAGACGTGCGATGTCTGAATTCGCTTTAGATGCTTTAGGTTAAGAGTAGTCCTCGAGTCGTGAAGTCGTGATATTTTTGTGGTACAAGTGATGAGATTTTGAGGAGGAATTGCTTGACCTTTATAAGTACTTTCCTATTATTTTATTAATGAACGAGCGTTAACCCGCGACTTCGTCCGCACAAATTATATACCAGATTTTAAGTCAGATCATAAGCTATCAAACAAAAAAAGTTTCATCAAAATCGGTTCAGTAGTTTTTGCGTGATACTCGTTCAAACAAACAAACAAACAAACACACAAACAAACAGACAGACAAAAAATCCAAAAATTGGTGAAATGGAATCAGGGACACCTAAAAACCATATCGTAACTTTTTTTTTGTTAATATCTTCAATGTACAGACAAACTTCCTTTTACAGGTTTATAATAGTATAGATTTGATTGAAATAACAACAATCTTTCTTTTCACTCTGCCTGATTTTTGGAGTACATTCAAAGAGATTATAAGACAAGTAAAGAGATCCTTCTTCTGAGAATACATTCTTTTGAAATATGTTACAGCCGTATTCCTTTAATGTGTAGTCATACGTTTGTTTTAATTTCAAACACTCTTTTTAAAGTAAGTAAATCATCTAACAAGTGAATTTAAAGGTGCTAGGTACAACATTTAATCATTTTAGATTATAACTTCACATCGCAGACGAATTGTGAAAGGTAAGAGGCAACGGAATTTATGTCCACAGTACTCCGTAGTTTACTATTCAACCTGAAAGTATTTTTATGTACCAATTTAATTTAATAAACTAACTTCTTAATTTTACTTTTAGAGGTCCTTCATGCTGATGATAATGTTTATTATAACTAGTATATAACATTATAACATTAAGGTTGTCTGGAAGAAATCGCTTCTTAGCGATAAGACCGCCTTATTTTGTGCCTCTTGTATTTTTATTTCTGTATTTTACTGTTTCAATCAATCAATCAATTATACTTTATTTGAATCCAAAAAAACAGAGTATACAGAGAGCAAACAATCAGGAAATACAAAAGGCACAAAAACAGGCGGTCTTATCGCTAAAAAGCGATTTCTTCCAGACAACCTGTTTATGTTTTGGTGTAAAATAAAGTATATTTGATTGATTGATTGATTGAATATCTTTATTGTATTTAACAAGTAATAAACTAACAAATGGCAAATAACTACAAAATTAATCTCAATCCATTACTAAATAATCAATTTTAAATTTGTCAACATGCCTCGTCCAAAGGATGTACAGTCAAAAAAGTACTGTACTGTAATGTGTATTAGTATACGAACACAGGGTGAAATTAATATAATTACCATCCTTTTCAACTGCCAGTCTAGTCTACCCATCAAACTGAACAACTGATCGGAGCAACAAAAAAAAACAGCTGTTTCATACTAAACTGCAATGCAACAGATTTTTTTTTTTTGCTTCGATCTGTTTGCTGCAATAGTAAAAGTTGTTCAGTTTAATGGGTAGACTCTTAGTTTAAAATTATATTAAAGATATCAATTTCACCCTGTAGAACCCACATGGGTTTCACAAAACAACGTAAAGTCTACAAACTTGTACCAAACATGAACTCTTTGGCGCTCGTAAGCTTCCTCTACGGACTCTTGGCACGCGAACGCGACGCAATCACAGAATGACGTAGCAACGAGCGATGCCTTATACAGCTTTTATATAACCTGCTACTGAACCCATTTTGACTATCTAGCTAGTTTATGAAAAATTATAACACATGTATAAAATTTCAGTTTTTCAACATTTTTAATATAATTTAATAATAATTAATAATACACAGTGTGTAAACGCCCTAGTAATATTTAAAGGTGTTGTTTAGACCATCAAACTGAACAATTTTAACTATGAAATTGGTGAAAAAAATCAGCTATCTGATACAGACTGCAGTAGGTACCTGGTCTACCCGACTCAAATGTATGGGACAGCTGATATTTTATGTTTTTTCTCCATGTGATGTTGGCTCCATGAAGTCTTTGGCTCCACGGTTTAAGTTGTTCAGTTAGTTACAGTTTGTATAATTATAAAAATGTAAACTTGACCGTGTTTGTAGATTGACAAAATTTGCAAAAAAAATTAATTGGTGGGGTTTAGGATACATATAATAGCATGCACTATGACTTTGAGGCCATATGATTAATTTTGGTTTCTTTGTTTGTGCACGCATCGCTAATAAACTACTGAACCGGTTTGGATGGGGTTTTCACGACAGCATAGCAGTGCTTGGATTAATTTTAAGGGTTTATTTCATCGCAGTCGTTTGTCTGTACCACGTACGAAGTACACAATTTTACTATAAATAACTACCTAGACATTTTTACAATGCTGCTGAAATGTATAATACCTTATGAAAAGACTGTTGGCAAAGAAATATTTATTGGAAAAATATGGTAATTTTCTACCGGTACCTTCATTGATTTTACCAATCCTGAATTCCTGATATACCTTTAGGGCAGTGTTGGGAATTGTTTTAGAAACTGTTCCGAGAGCATCAATAAGTCAATAACCAATCGTAGCGAGCTTTTATCGTGATAAAATAAAATGAGTCTTATGAACATAACCCTCCTTCTGGCGCAGTCGGATAAAAACCCGTACTATACAATATTTTCTTTTATGTTGAAAAGAACTCGACCCTATTATCATTACTTAATTGGATAGAAAACATGCTACTGTGTATGGTTGCATTGTCAACGTTTTATAATTTAATTTTTACTCAATACGCCGCGTAGGCCCAGCAACGCACAATGCCGGGGTGTCCTTAGGCACGTTGCTTATGCTCTTTCACTGGTTCGGTTGACCAACCAGAGTGCTTCGTCGTGACTCGTATGGTCCTTCCAGTCGCTGGTGTGGCCCCTTTCTCTATAGTCCGCAGTAATAAGCAGTGACTACTCTCTGAGCAAAACTGTAATTGTATTTTAAAAAAAATGTAGTTTGATGGTCTGAAAAATGTCTTGATAATTTTTTGTGTAGGTACACACAGTAACCGCTTTTGGAAGGGTTTACCGTCGTAGCCATTGATCTTAGGGTTGGACCTCATCTGACAGCATCGCATCGCCTTTTTCCGTCGCTCCATCCTTTTCTGTCACTCAGGAACGTCATTTGCTAGAGCACATAAGGTAGACGGAACGCGACCGCACGAAACAGTTTCATTCCACTCGTAATACTGAAAAACTTTCCCAAGGAAACTAAGGGAAATTCTCAAAAAAAACCTACTTTTTATACAAACGTTCAATCAGCTGATTAGATTTAGTATCCAGCGAATTTCCTATAGGTGGCTTAGGGAAAGTTGTTCATCATCGTGGATACAATCATCCCTTAAAGTAGTACAACTGCTTACTCTAACACCCTATAGAATGCGTCAAATATGAAAACTTTTGGGGCCCAGTTGTTTAAATTTCATTACAGATCTAGGATTGTTTCTTATTTGAAGAGGGGCTTTGGGGACTCCAATTTCTTTGGAAGCTACGCGTTATTTTTCTATGTCCCAAATCTTTGCACCAAGCCTAATCCAAACTATTGAATGTGAACAGAAACGCGCGCGGCGCTTCAAGAACCAGATCCTGTGCGACCTTCACTTCGCGGACGTGGCGCTCATGGAGTGCAGTGACTTCATGCAGCAGTTGCGAAGCTTCAAACCGCAGTCCCTGGGCTGCGCCGTGGCGAGGCGCAAGTCTTCTACTACCCTCATTTTCCCGCTGCCACCTCAAGCTTGTTCAGGTTTGCGCCTTTTTTTTATGTAGCCTCATTACTGCTGCCTCTTGCTCCTCTCTTGCTCCTTTAATACATAAAAACTGACTCATTTTGAGCTACGGTCTATATTCGGAAGATTGATATTTTGGTAATTAAACGCTGTAAATTGTTTTTTTTTCTATAGATGTTATCTACTGCTCCTGTATTGTAGTACCATCGTGTTTATACTGTGACTGCGGCTTGGATCTTCAAATACGTATCAAAATTTCTTTATCAACGTTGGGTACGCGTGGTGGACCGTAACCATGAGGATTGAGGACAGACTCTAAATCTAAATCTGTGCTTTTACTTAATTTAGGAGGTGTTCTCCAAAGGCCAGGTAGTATTCTCGCTCCAACACGAGAAAATGTCAACAAACGAGTTTCCCAATATTATAAAAGGTGTTAGCGTAAATTAAATGATAAAATGTAAGAATACAAGAACATTTTAGGTACTCTAATATTGTTCGAATTTTGGCTTATGTCTCCTGTTAAACTAGGGAGAAAATATAAATGCAACAATATTTTCATATATCACATCTTATAGCTATTAATATCCACGTTAGTGCAAAGAGTTGCAGCCATATAGTTGTTTATTAGGTAGCAATTTCACTGGTCCGTTCTAAAAACTTTCAGTGTGCCCTACGTGTAGATTCTCAAATATGACATTATTTTCTAGGTACCTACTCCATGCTCCAGACTAAACTCAGATTCGAGAGTAAAATAATAATGTCGGCTAATTCTGTGTAACGGCTTGATGAGGGCTTTAAACAAGTCTTTCTTCCAATTTTCTGGATAATTGACAAGATTAAACGCGCAAGTCACTTTCTCCCCTTTCACTGTTTACTCCATACTGGAAGTCTCCTTAAAAAACCCTTGACGACTTCAACATAAGGACGAAACTAGTTTGATTCGTAGGACTTTGTTTTTGAGACGAACTGTATAATAGTTCTCTAACTCAGAACAGAATAATTAGTTGCCTACCAATTTATACTTTCATTCAAATGAAGATTTTGTTCCAACTTTTGACAGTCTTTTGAGAATCATTTCCATTTCAATGTTAGATTGATGTGCATTGTATTTTCTTTTGGTGTAAATAAAGTATATTTCATTCATTGATGTATGATTCATTGTCCTTATGTTCATTTTCATTCATTGCCTCGAAAATGTGGCCGCATACAACAATGCAATATTTACACCTCCATGCGGTCCAGTCTTTCATCATAATCATGGACCGCAACCGTAATAGTAAAAGTTTTCTTGTTTATCGTTATCTTATCGAATCCAACGTAACTATTTGTTGTTTAACCTTGTTTCGAGCGATTGAAGACAAAGTTTCGATGGTCAGCATAACTTTGAGAGGGACACGGTCACAGATCACAAAAACTAAAGGGAGATGTGAAAAGGGGGCAGTGCCAGTGTCGCAGCAATATGCGCAAAAACGGAACACATTGCTCGCGACACCAATGGTTCAATATATTATGAGGCTGAAAGCTAGTCGAGATATTATTTGTAAATAGTTTACAATGCTTGCGTAGTACTAAAGATTATTCGAACGTTGAGTTCTGATACCGCAATGGATAATGAGCACATTCAAGCTAACAAAATACTTTCTATCGTGTGGTACTGTTGGTAATGCGACACTAGGTTTCGTACTCAGCGCGTTGGTTGGCATCTCTCTAGATCTCTATGGACACGGTAATACAAGGGGAAGACGAAAGGGGATTTTTTAAACGTTGTAATAATTTTGATCGACATCAAATCCCCTCTGCTCTATCAAATTTATTTACTCCGCTAGGAATTCGTACTTTCTTATTAGCAGTACTGTTTTATGTGTTTATTATTGACGACCCGGTTGGTGTAATGGTTACCACGCTGGACTACCAAACCAGGGTCCTGGGTTCGAATCCCGGTTCGGTCATAGATGTTCATATTGTTGTGCCGTTGTTGTATGGTTTCCATCATAAACAGCCTATAGTGCTTGCTTGGGATCATTACATTGTATGTGCCTGTGAGCGTTATTTATTTATTATTATAAAAAATATAATATTATAAAGTGAAGTCTCCGCTACGTTTTTCTTTCGTTCTGTCTGTATTGATAGATCTCAGAAACTACTGTACGGATTTTGATACAGTTTTCACTAATAGATAGAATGATTCATGAGAAAGTTTTGTACACCTATAATATACGTGTAAGAAACTGAATTAATTAGTATAGTGATAGTTATAGGCAAAAGGCTAAAGTTCTAATACTCGTACCAAAACCATAAGAAAATGCCAAAACCTTAAATTATTTATAAATTATTTATAATTTTACAATGGAGAAGTAATATTAGCATATTCCAGCTACTTTGTACGATATTTTCGCAATATATGGCATCGTACAACATTATTAATTTTAAAATACTTGGAACGTACGGAATATTTGGAACCAAGAATTTACGTTCAAAATCGGATACAAGCGCAATATTGAATAACATTCAAGCAAAAATAGCTCTATGTACCTCGTTTTGTTGTCTAGACCATTTTAGCCGCGGTGTTTCTACAGAGCAATCACTAGGGTAATAGAGGCTATATCTAAAATCAATACATTGAAATGTGAAAACTGACAAAATTGACCTATTACCTCGAAATTATCGTTTAATCATCATAATGGCTATAAGTGTTATGGCGTACTGGCGAATAGCTATTAAATTTCATGTTTTTTTTTCAAACTCCAGCATTTTCCTTATTTGCTAAATGGCTTCATTATAAGACTTTTTATCGAACAGGTCGCTTTTTAAGCGATCGTGAAAGAAACAAAATAATAATGATGTTTTGTACCTTTGCCTTCAGTAATTGGTCCGAGGTCTAGACGGTTTTTGGTCTGTGTTAAACTGTCAGCCGCTGCCGAGTCAATAAATGTCACGGAGAAATGGAGGATCCGTGTTCATCGCAACATTCGCAGCCAGGTTATGTTACATGCTGTCATGCTGACGTCAGTTGTGTTACGTATTGGTTACGTGGAGTGTGTAGGCGGGTAGTGAGTGATCCGATGAGAAACATTGTTATAAACATGCTATAAACTAACAAGCAAATCAGATCAGATTTCAGCAACGTTGCATTTTTTGGGGGGTATAAAAAAGGCCGCAATCTATACTTATAAAAGAGTTCCGTGACTGACTGAATGACTGACTGACTGACAGACAATCCCACACCACTGAAGATAAAAATATGAAATTTGGAATATAATATTCTACAGAGGGTGTAGTGGTGCACTAAGAAAGGATTTTTCAAAAATCGACCCCTAAAGTATACTAAAGTATAATCCACGAAATGAAATGAAAAAACTTTATTGTCACGTTTCAATAAGCGGACTAAACAAAACAGAACTTATAATGCTAAAATGTGACAAAAGGGCCAGACTCAGCATAATGCTGACCGACTTGGTCAGCGCTGTTTTTGAATTTAGCCCTCTAGATAAGGAGGTGGTCAATCATAAGAGTGGCCATGAATGACGATGTGAGCCATTTTGTCAGCATAGAAAAGAAAAATAGAAAATAAAAAAAAAATAGGAAAAAAAATGTATCTGAAGTTAAAAATTCCAAACTCTTTTATTTAATTAAATTAACATAGTAGTACATGTAACAGAACTTATCGAATTATTATTATTAATTACTTATACCATTTATATAAAAAAGAAAAGAAAACAATAAAACGGTACCTACAGAATCTAATTAGCTACCTACATAATGGACAACATTTCAATTCTCCAACCACCCGTTTTCATTGAAAAGTACAAAAATAGGCCAAAAAATACGTATTTTTTCTGATTTCATTTTTGATCGATATTTCCATTTTAATTTTTCTGAAAAAACACATGGATGAATATTCTTATCTTAAAGCTTAGAATCACATAATCTCCAATCCACGCGGACGAAGTCGCGGGTCAAAAGCTCGTATGTCCATAAAAGACTTAAAAGAATGGGATATCTTGATGTTTGAACTAATTTGTCGGTATTTTTGGCAAGTTTAAACATTCTTAGTAACATTAAAGTTTTGATTATGATTAAACTTCACAAGTCGCAAGTTATTTATTAATTTTGGCTTTTTATACACTGAAAAAAATGTTTTGTTAAATATAACCGAACTTTAGTGACTTCCAAACTGTTTTGTAGCACATAAACAATCGTTTGGTTATAAATAGCATAACTTTTTGCTATTTATATACAAACGTTTGGTTATATGCTACAAAACAGTTTGGATGTCACTAAAGTTCGGTTATATTTAACAAAACATTTTTTTCAGTGTAGGAGGTCGAGACACTATTTAAGAAGTTTGAGAATCGATGGACTGCTTTTTGATTGCACTAATTTAACACAATACGTATTCAATATGGCGAGGGAAGCGGAAGATACGCTGAAAATATTATAGCTTCTTGTCTACAGTTTTTATTTCCCATAACTAAAAGTAACCGATCTCAACAGAAACCAGCAACCACACTGCCCTAACTTTTAACTCCCGTATCCTTATCAAACGGAACAAGCAAAATCCATTTCCATTCGTAAATAAAACGATATTTATTAGCGAGTCGAGACGTCCGTCTGTCGATGTCGCAAGAGGGTCCCAACAAAAGACGAGTCTACTAAAACCGTGTCATGAAATGCAAGGAAACTCAATTTCCCTTTGAATAGAGTAGGGTTACCAAAATAGGAAAGCTTTTCGAACTCTGCGGGAATTTATTAACACGCCTTCTTGGATTATTATTCAGATATTATTTTAATTATAGTCCCCGTCCATTGACATTAAATACTTTAGACTTCAAGTCTCATATAAAATTTTAGCAAATATTTATCCGATTTGACACAATAACCCACACAAATTAAGTATGCATGGCTGTTGGGTGGCACTAATATGTTTTATAGGATTCATACACTTAGTCGTGTTTGTTATTTTTTTTTCTACCAACTAGTACAAAAAAGAGCTCTTAGGACTTCATTTGGTTCTGCCATTTTTAGAACGTTGATGGTATTCATGATGATAAATTTCTAGTCTATTTCGACTATTACGGTGACTGCGCCCAGTCATTTTACGGAGTTTTGTTAGGAGTGGTGGGAAGTAATTATTAATTGGATTTTTAAACAGTAACCGGCACCATTTCGTGACAAAAAGACTACCTGAAAACATATTTAAAAAAATGCAATACGCAACTCTGAAATCAAAATTGTGAGACCCAGGACGCTTTTAAATTAATAATATTAATATCAATGCACTCATTTGTATAAGATTTAACAATATAAGTTATTTTTGAGCAATAAAATATGCATTGAAATTTAATAAAAAATGAGGTTTTTATTAGAAAATACGAATGTTTTTATCAAAACCTTCTAAGTAGACAAAAATATTTACACCATGTTTGAAGTATTTTATAATGGTAATGCCTTCAATATATGCATAAAAATAGTACATCAGGTTATTATAACGACATAATGGCTAAATTTTAAATTTGGAACTGTTGCTGACGGGATTTCTTTTTAATGTTGGCACATTTCGAAGCTCAAATTGGTTTTTAAATAATATACCGAAAAAAATATCACTTATTAATTAGTGCATAAGTGTACGCGCTAAACACTCTCACGTCCTTTCCCAGACCGATACCTGTGCCGATACGATCAGGTACTAAAATATAGGTATTCTGTACAAATTATTTATCTTCAGAAGTATAACCATAACATGGTATGTTTCAAGTCAATTAAAAGCCAACATAAGCTGGCCGCGCGACGTTATACGTTACTCCACCTACGCGCGGCCAGCTTATGTTGGTTTTGTATAGCTTGATGTGTCGCCGTGTGTACATGGTAAGGTAACCATATACAGGGTGAGAATCGCCGGGTGAATTAAATCCCGTGGTAAGGTAAAACTTTTCTGATTCCGCGCCACAGGAAGGCCACCGTAAACGGTCTATACCTATAAAATATTTGGGGCTCGTTATTTTGGCTACACATTGTTTATGTTGAAGGGTTTATGCGTCAATTTTATCACATACTCGTATAAAGGTACGTTACCTGGTGTCTGGTAGTCAATAGTCAAAAATCTCTTTCGGCCATTTAAGGGTAGCTTTTGTACCGACCATAGAGATCTAGAGAGATGCCAACCAACGCGCTGAGTACGAAACGTACCACGCGATAGAAAGTATTGTGATAGCTTGAATGTGCTCATTATCCATTGCGGTATCACAACTCAACGTTCGAATAATCTTTAGTACTACGCAAGTAGAGTAAACTATTTACACATACTATCTTGACTGGCTTTCAGTCTCATAATATATTGAATCCTTATTGTCGCGAGCAATGTGTTCCGTTTTTGCGCATATTGCTGCGACACTGGCCCCGCCCCTTTTTCACATCTCCCTTTAGTCTTTGTGATCTGTGGTACCGACATAGGAAATATTCTTGAAATCTTCATGCTGAATGTAAACCTGATAGTAAGCATTTGCAGTAAAGATCCTGACCACCTCAAAAGGGATTTTGGTCGTAATTTTGTGTGAAGATCGCAAATACTAATTAAAAAGGTAGATTTTGGTCGGGTGGGATGAAAATGCACACTAAAATAATTGATAACGTAAATATAGTTAATCACATTTGAAAGATATGAAACTCGTAAAATTGAAAATAATAGTACAAGTGGCGGCCTTACTATTAGAATAGTAAAACAATGATTGATTCTGGAAATAGGAAACGGTACCTTACATCCCTTTAATAATCGAGAATCAGACCCAAGCTCTAAAGGTGGGGTAACCTGTGTGGTTGCATAAAATTGAACCTTTACAAACAAACCTTTTCCTTTTTGAGGTGAGAAGGCCTTTCACCAGGACCAAACAAAGAGTTTAAGGGGTAAGTAATAATTACCAGGAAGTTCTACCCTAGTTTCAGTTTAAAGCTTGCGTCATTCGTTGAAAATTTGTTGGAATACGATGTGTTGGTTCGTTTGAATGCAGCTTGATTGCATTGATATTAAAATACAAACTGATATCTCTGTACGCTCGTGTTACTAGAAATATAGGGTTTTGGTGACACAAATAATATGGATTTCGTATGATCCATTTACAGATCAAGAGGTGCTCGTTCAGTAGAGTACCTAGCTTCGGTATTCGAAACGATTTAATAATATTTGGTAGGCGAATCTGAAATCCGATTGAAATTATTAACAACGCCTTCGCTAAACGAAATGTTGGAAGACCCATGTTAAGGGTTGTGCTAAGTGAGACATGGTTTCGTTTAAAATTGACCTGAATGCCTTGCAAGTGATAGGGATGGATGGGGGAAGGTTTTAACAGACGGTCTAACCACGATGAAGTCTGGTTCTAATCTCTGACCTTCAAGCGAGCCAAAAGACACAGGGACAAACAGGCTCCTGCACCAACCACACACAGCACAAAAAAAGAAAAGAAAAGAAATCATTTATTTACGGAAACACGGTAACATAGTACAGATGGACAGTTTTAATTTAGTACAGCATGTTTCGCCATGAGCATGGCATGCAAATTCGGTATATATAACTAAAAATTTTGTCTATAGTATGACTATTGCAGGAAATTATAATAATATACTAATAGGTATAATTATTAAATTGACGGCCCGGTAGCACAGTCTGAAGTGAACCTGCCTGCTGTGCCGAGGGTCGCGGGTTCGAATCCCGTAAGGGACAAATATTTATATGATGAATATGAATATTTGTACCCGAGTCATGGATGTTTCTATCTATATATGTATTCTATATCGTTGTCTAGTCATCATAATACAAGTCCAGGTACTTTAAATGTGACTAGATAATTTGTGTGACAATGTCCAAGATATTTTAAATAGGAAATAAATAAAATAAAATAAATAAGTAAAAAAAACAATAAAAGCCATACGGAAATAAATAATGAAAAAGACAAAGAAGTATAAAAAGCTGTACGTTATGTTAATTTAATGAGACGGTTTTTAAGTCATGTGGACTACACATACAACCAATATTTCAACGTAATAATAACAAAGTCACGTATGTAAACTGTGTCACATTTCAAAAACTCAACCACCCGACAAAATTTATAGAAATTTATTATTTACAAAGCTCGATAGAGTATCAGATGTGTCAATAGTAAACGAAACTTTATATCAACTGATATAAGATACTAATATTTAATGAACTCTCGATGAAATGGTATCCGAAAGGTTTAGATGTTTTATTCATAGTCGGCGATGACGGTCAATGGGTCACCCTGTGTGTTTTTATGTCCTAGTCGAAGATCTTAAATATTCTCACAATTTTGAGATTATTGGTGGGCAGGTCCTACCTCGATAATGTAGTGCTAGGCAAAACTCATCTCGCGTGTCTGTCGTCACTCTTTTAATATTGCCGATAGATACATGTATACAAGGTGTTACAAAAAACCATAGTAATATTTAAAGGGGTAGTTTAGACCATAAAATTGGACAAGTCAGTGGTTCCATCATATTTACATTTAATTATTAAAAAATTTGTACACAGGTATGACTTAAAATGCAACACATGGGGATGTATGTATAAATGTGTGTGTGCGTATGGGGGGGGGGGGGCGTGAGTGGATGGGGGGTGGTTAGTTTAATATTCTATCTATCAAACAGTTCCTCCGTTTCGTCATAGTCTAAACTAAGCAGCCAGTCTGTATTTTTTTTCTTAGCTTCAAATTTGTTGAGGCGGTAAATATTTATTTATTTATTGTACTAAAACATTGTGGACATCATGATCATCACTATCATCCCTTATCAAGGATATAGGGGGCTAGCTAGGGGTGGAAGCTTTTTATCACGACCGCTTTTGTGCAATCTTTATCAGATCTATCAATTCAGGGTAACAACCTCCCCTTCTATTGGACGTCACGATGTAGAGAGTGGGTAATCTTTTTTTCATCGCGTGTTATTTCCTATTTAAAGCTCGAGAAGATCAGTCGTCTCCCCACTCCAGCGCCACTTTAAACATTATCCGAGGCTATATAAATTAAGTGCTATCTTTCATGAAATAAGTAAATCAATATTCTAAGATCAACAGCCTTCCACTCTTATTTCTTAGCCTCGACCGATTTTTCCCATTTTACCTTGATAACCTTAAATCGGTTAACCAATCGAATAACGTCACATGCATTAACGATACGAAGTCGCTCAGAGCAAGCTACTTTCGTACCTACGATGTGGATATAAGAGTAATTTCAGATGAATTCTCGTGTGGAATAAGCTTGTAACGGTAGGGCTTGGGTACGACAGCCTCAAATTGTGTTTGCTCCCGCCTATTCTGTAGACCTAATATATTTGCGAAGTTGGTCCTTCTTGGACCACGGGCTAAGTTTCAGCACTTACACTGTTGCCGACGGATATAAATTAAGGTAGAATATTGTGATAGAAAGGTGGGGAAAGTATTATGTAACGTTACTTCAATATTTTACACAAATGGGCAACGTATATTAGATTTGGTTCTGCTTTGGGAGTGTCTAAAAGGAAAATAATGGAGAGATTTGGAATCATAGATTCCATTGCCGTCGTATCAACTCAAAACACTTTAAAAATTTTACATACCAGTATTATTTCGCTTGATATAATATCCGACGGTGTATAAAGGCCAAGGTATACCATCAAACTGTACAACTTTCACTATGGAACCACCCTCAGGAAACATAAAAAAATCAACTGTTTCATACATTTGAGTCTAGTAGGTACAGCTGTTTTGTATGGAGCAGCAGATTTTTTTCGCGTTTCCTGAGACTGGTTCCATAGTGAATGTTGTTCAGTTTGATAGTCTGAATTCACCATTTCAGTACTTGCTAGGCTGTCACTTATACCCTGTATACTGTATATGAAACGTGTATTGTATGAAGAGCAATTTCAGGTTTGCACCCATAGTAAAAATTTTTCAGTTAGATGGTCTGAACCATCTCTAAAAATTTGTCGACTCATTTCAATTATACATAAAGTAATATACAATAAGTATACAGGGTGTAAGGAAAAGAATCATTAACCTTCAAACCACAT
Organism: Agonopterix arenella; assembly: GCA_927399405.1. NCBI lineage: Eukaryota > Metazoa > Arthropoda > Insecta > Lepidoptera > Depressariidae > Agonopterix > Agonopterix arenella. The sequence goes on along the minus strand of OV656704.1, from coordinate 12,729,579 downwards.
ACAGAACAACTTTTACTATGGGAGTAAACCGATAGGAGCAAAAGAAAAATCTGCTGTTGCATACATTTGAGTCGCGTAGGTATTGAAGTTTAGTATGGGACGGCTGTTTATTTTTTTGCTCCGATCGGTTTGCTTCCATAGTAAAAGTTGTTCAGTTTGATGGATAGAGTATGTGGTTTAAAGGTTAATGATACTTTTCCTTACACCCTGTATAAATATGTGTATTTTTTATTATAATTGTTAATAATTACCGTTACGCCAGTGGTAAAAAAAAGTGTATTTCAAACTAAAAACGTAACTAGTAATTAACAAGCACAGCAAACTCCAATCAAATAGCAAACATACGAAATGTATCAAAGGCCGTACCAAAATTCAATAAACTTTACTATTTGTATTCAAAACTAACGTTTATTAGTCCATATCCAAAGCGAGTTTGTTCAAAGACCGAAACAAACAATATGTGGAATTAAAATCCGCAGATTAGCCTACGAGGTTTGCGTTTTGAAGCCAGAATAAACATTGAAATATTAATTAAACCTTCGCATGGATGGAGTGATAAAGCACGTACAAGTATTAAGCTTAGAAAACACTCATTCACTCGTGTCCTTTTGTTTTTGTGTTATTGTAATATTGTGCTCATTTTATTGTATATGTTACGAGCGTTAACCCGCAATTTTGTCCGCACAAATTATATACCAGATTTTAAGTCAGATCATAAGCTATCAAACATAAAAAGTTTCATCAAAATCGGTTTAGTAGTTTTTGCGTGATGCTCGTTCAAACAAACACACAAACAAAGAAACAGACCGACAAAAAATCCAAAAATTGGTGATATGGAATCAGGGATACCTAAAAACCATATCGTAACTTTTTTTTTGTTAATATCTTCAATGTACAGACAAACTTTCTGCTACAGTTTTATAATAGTTTAGATCCGTAACACGTATTTAAAAGTAGTAATTTTTTCCGCACTCCATGCATGATCCAAGCGTCTCTTTCGTACAAGCAAACGTTTACAATTTGCCATCCCGCTTCAATTGATAGCAGGATCGAAAAAAAACGTATTTTTGTATTATCTTTTCTCTTGAGTGTTTGGGGTAAAAACCATCGGGTAGAATCGCTTCTATAATTAACTACCTTTCAAATGATCGTTTATTCAGAAAAAATGGTGTATGGTGACTCTTGTAAAACTGGTTACAAATCTGAAATCGAACTTAATTTGGTTCTCTTTTTTACTATAGAGAAAATTTAATTGAATCATGTTTTTAACGTATCTACACTCTTATTTCAACTATATATAATAAATGTAATAATTTGGTTGTCAAAAACCGGTTCGAAAACAGACAAAAAACGGTAAACTCCCCTTAATAAAATATAACATGCTATCAAAAGTTGCATGTATTGTAATTTGTAATAAAATAAGTCTGCAGCCTTCGTTCTGCAATGGGATCCTACACTATAGAAAATGACTTACTTTTGGTCATCAGCTGCAAGGCTGATTCAGTATTCACTTGTACAGCATCTCTGTGATGGGGATACCAGGTCTGCCTGCATAACTCCAGTCCACCCTATGAATACTGAATCAGCCTTGCAGCTGATGATAAAAAAAAGTACGTCTATCTCTTACACTACTAAGAGCTATACAGGGTGTCCCTAAACTCAACGTCAAGCCGAAAACAAGAGATTGGAAAGTTTGTAACTGTTCAGGGAAAAATACAAAAAAATCTAAGTTTGATCGTTCCCGAGATTTGAAAATCGCCACCGTGCTGTTACTATTTTATGGATTTGTCGAATAAATTTTTATTTTTAATCAATAAATTACATTTGTAATATAGGTAATTTAAAAAAAAACACTATCTCTTGTCAGATTTCTGCGGTAACATTTGTTCTATTGCAACTTTTAGAATACATTCTGTATGAAAATTGTATGGCGTTAACCTGGCAAGCTATTTCAAAAGTTGGCCCATTTAATCAAAATTTTCAAAATCAGGAAATCAGGAAATTCTGCGAAAAAAAATCTTCGTCCTGATTACTCAATAATAATTCAATACTAAAATTTCTTTGAATTAACACCATATTGGATGTTGATTAATGTATGGAATTATCAATTTTGAAATTGGTTCTTTGAAATCTACACTTCTCATCAGGTGAGATAAAGCCAAGCGCAAACCCATTATGAATAAAAAAAAAATGTAAAAAAAAAATATTAAAGCTATTTTTCTAAATCCACAATCCACGCTGCTGCCGCAGAGTATTGCACCTCTTATTTTTCTGTGCTTTCACATTATCTGGATTCACGACTGAGCTTGTATTTGACCACTTCAGCGTTTTCACGCGTATTCAAATAATTCCAACGTCTAATCAAATCGTAATTATGGGCAATATAACTGAAACAGAAAACCAATGAAGAGCGATTGTATCGACATCCAAATAGCTATTCGCTTCACTGATCAAATTATAACGATAAGTACTCGGAGTCCCACAGGAAAGGACTGTATTGTGTTTGGTCAACAAACAAGAGTGAATTCAACTTTTTCTACCGCATTTGTGTAATGGTTTGGTTGGAAGTTGATTATCGAGGAAAACTTTGTTTTGGTCAGTACTGTTTGGATAGAACGTAATATGCCTATTTTTGAAATTGCTTCATTAAATGTTTGCCCGCTCCATTTCAATTTAAATGACTGGACATTGGATGTTCTCACACATATTATCTAGTCCTTTTAAAGTTCCAGAATATAGTCCTGATTAGGGTACAAAAGGCCGATTTTTTAAATGTTGTTTATGTCGATAGAATAATGTAAAATCCATGTCTTCGTCTGACTAACTGACTGCCAAGGGCATCGGCAGCCCATGGCCCAGGGGGGGGGGGGGGAGGCAAGTTAATATTATAGAGGATGAGAAAAATATGAATTGTAGGTACACTCAAGAGCAAGAAGCTTTACACTTGTAGCGCGAGGACCATAGATTAATATGTATATTGGTTATATAGATAGGTAAGTCGCCTTGAATTTTAGGACGTCCTATTTATAAACGTTGTCGCTTATTAGCACCGGGGAGCCACATTATGAAATAAAATTGAAAAAGATGATCGGCCGACACGAGGCTCAAGCCATAGCTACCCGGATGTGATTGATACGGGCGAAATATCTCATTACTACAGCGCAGCGGTGAGGTGTAGCGCAGCGGTGAGGTGTAGCGCGCTGTCACTCGTATATGAACCCTAATTCAAAACTTAGTACTTCGAAACATAACCGTTAGATGACAGAAGCTGTCTATGGAAAGTCAGCGTTCCACTTAGTTTGTACTAAGATAACATAGCATGGCGAGGACGTGCGGGATTTATCGGAAAAGCAAATCGGACTTTGGTTGCTTTGCAGTTGGCCACATTTTTTTAATCTCTAGGGGGGTTAGCTGCCCTTCCCTGCCCCCCCCCCCCCCTCCCCTCTTGGCGACGCCCTTGCTGACTGCTCTCAAACGATGCAGAAAACATCGTGAGGAAACCTGCATACGCTGAAGAAGAAATTCTGATGCGTATGTGGTGGACTTAACGACAACTTGGGAGCTCACTGTTGCTGCTGGGGCTTTACACGGACCTCCTTATGCGGACTGTTAAAATGTTACCTACTGCCTTTGTCTGTCACTGTTTATCCTGTATTGTTCTGGTGAAATAAATGAGTTATCTATCTATCTATCTATCTAACTTGAGGGTGAAAAGTTAGGTGGTGTACTGGTGTAATAACGGTAGAATCTAATAAACTGTATCTGTTATATAATGTCTTATAAAATACTTAAACTAAAGCAGGGCTATTACGATTAATTATGTATTTAATGGCCAGCCATTAAGGATCGTTTTCCTCAAGTTTCGCTTTAAAATCCTAAATTCATAATTTATTGCTCAGGGAAGCCACCGGTGTTGATAAAATACATAAAGTATCTTACGCTCACTAATCTATTCGAGAGTGAATTATACAGTTGATGAAGCTAATAGCTCTATTTTATTTTAAACGAGCGTTAACTCGCGACTTTGTAGATAGCAGATAATAAGCTATCAAACGAAAAAAGTTTTTTCAAAATCGGTTCAGTACATTTTCCGTGATGCTCGTTCAACAAACACACAAACAAACAAACAGACAGACAAATTTTTTGTTACTATCTTCAATGTACAGACAAACTTCCTGTTACAGTTTTATAATAGTTTACATAGCTTGAAACTGAAGATAATCGGGGAAGGGGGGGGGGGGATCTGTCAGTCCATTGTAAACCGTGACTCGACCCAAATGTATGATTCTCAGGTCTACGATTGGGCGCGCTCCGAATTATACCTCTTAAGGGTATTAAGAGGTATAATTCGGAGCGCGCTCCATATAAAATGAAGTCTGGCTATATTTCCAATACTAACCAATTAAAGTCAATTAATTTTTTTTAGAAACAATCTAGAAACCAATGTCTATTGTTTTATTGAAATTTAACAATATTTACGCAACAATAATACACTTTAAAATTAAAACTACTAAATAGTAATATTAACAAAAGCAATCTCTATGGTTGTCTGTTGTCAGATTTTCGTTAAAATGTAAAGATTTAAAGTTACAGTGCCTCAAAGATTTTCATACAAATCTTAAATTAATCCTCACATTGAAACTGTATATTTTAACGAACATCTGACAATATTAAGCATAGAGATTGGTTTCTAGATTATTTCTGAAAAATTTCATTGACTTTAATTGGTTAGTATTGAAAAATGTTTGCAGACTTCGTTTGTGTGGAGCGCGCTCCGAATTATATTCCCTTAACAATAAACAACAACAAAGATTTTAACAAAGTGAATGAGTGTGTATGTTAAGCTACTATGTCCTTGATTAAATAAAAAAAAAACACTTTCATTTCAGGTAAACACCCATATGTACACTCTTCTATCTATACTATTATAAAACTGTAACAGGAAGTTTGTATGAACATTGAAGATATTAACAAAAAATTGTTACGATATGGTTTTTAGGTATCCTTGATTCCATATCACCAATTTTTGGATTTTTTGTCTGTCTGTTTGTTTGTTTGTTTGAACGAGCATCACGCAAAAACTAATGAACCGATTTTGATGAAACTTTTTTGTTTGATAGCTTATTATCTGACTTAAAATTTAAACTATTATAAAACTGTAACAGGAAGTTTGTCTGTACATTGAAGATATTAACAAAAAAAGTTACAATATGGTTTTTAGGTAACCCTGATTCCATATCACCAATTTTTGGATTTTTAGTCTGTCTGTTTGTTTGTTTGTGTTTGTTTGTTTGTTTGAACGAGCATCACGCAAAAATTAAGAAACCGATTTGGATGAAACTTTTTTGTTTGATAGCTTATTATCTGACTTAAAATTTAAACTATTATAAAACTGTAACAGGAAGTTTGTCTGTAAATTGAAGATATTAACAAAAAAAAGTTACAGTATGGTTTTTAGGTAACTCTGATTCCATATCACAAATTTTTGGATTTTTTGTCTGTCTGTTTGTTTGTTTGTTTGTATCACTCAAAAACTACTGAACCGATTTTGATGAAACTTTTTTTGTTTGATAGCTAATGATCTGACTTAAAATCTGGTATATAATTTGTGCGGACAAAGTCGCGGGTTAACGCTCGTAATATATACAAATATAAGATAAAAGTTAAAAATTAAATTAAATTAAATTTAAATTATTAGATTAATAATTGTCATATATATGTCAAATACAAAATAGGTGCTAGCTATTTGACCATGTCATTACATTCATATTAATTATGATAACTATCTGAGCAGAACCTTTTATACAATCATCGTCATGTATTATAGTGTTTTGATACAGAATAAGTCTAAGTCTTCAGTTTCATTAGTTTAAGTGTGCAGCAAGTTTTCTCGAACTTTAGAACAGCTGATATTTTTCGTTATTTTGGTGTTGCATAGTTTGAAACAGGAAAGTAGGTATGTAACGCTTCTAAGTTTACACCCTGTATTTGATCGAAATCTCATTGTGGATACCTCAAATGTCGGAAACCCGACAGTAGTTCACCATTGCGACCGCAGACTGCATTGTTTTGGCCATATTTCAGATTCATGAATGTTAAAACCCTCTGTCAGTCTACTGAAGCTTCATTCTGATAGATTTTACGTAATTCTGTTGTAACACTCCCGAAATATCGGGAACTCAAATATACCAAAACGTAAGAACCCGTTGAAACGTAACTCTCAAAAACTGTATTAGTTTAAATATTTCTGGAAGAAATCGCTTTTTAGCGATAAGACCGCCTGTTTTGTGCCTTTTGTATTTCCTGATTGTTTGCTCTCTGTATACTCTGTTTTTTTCATCATCATCATCATCAGCCTATAAACGTCCCACTACAGGGCACAGGCCTACCCTCAAGGTGTATGGGCATTAGTCCACCACGCGTGCCCAATGCGGATTGGTAGACTTCACATTCACATTAGAATTTCTTCTTCAGTGTTTGCAGGTTTCCTCACGATGTTTTCCTTCACCGTTTGAGAGCAGTCGGTATTACGTACATAAGTTAGAAAAACTCATTGGTACATGGCATGTTGTCCGTGCGGATTCGAACCCGGACCCCCATAATTGGGTGTCCATACCTCTTCGCAACGCGCTTGTTTTTTTGGTGTCAAATAAAGTGTAATTGATTGATTGATTGATATTTCAAATTCATAGTTCGTCTAGCTTATGTTGAATCTATAACTATAAAATAATTCATATAGACTGACAAACAAACCGTGTTTAATTTATGATTCAACCATTATAACTTATTTTTATTTGGCATGACGCGATTTAAAAAGCTGAGACTCTCCACCATCTGTATGCAACGAGTCCTTAAATTCTTTGGGCATACGGTCAGGAGATCAGATGGTTTGGAAAAACTCGTGATCATCGGCCGTATGGAGGGAGGGAGAGGTAGAGGATGTATGCCTGCGAGATGGACCGATGTGGTGAAAGAAATTACCGAGACAACACTACAGGCCAGCATACACCGGGCCAAAGATCGAGCGGTCTGGAGAGCTGTGGTGGCACAAGCGGCTCACGATGGTCACGTCCCTCAGCCATGAGGTTACGACCAAGAAGAAGAAGAAAAAGATTTAAAAAGTTTGTGTAGCATAGTGCTACAGCTTGCTACGTCGTCGTAGCTCTCTCGTAGCACGAGCTTTACGTAGCATTTTAAACTTGTGTATTTTTACGTTGAGGTATATTTTTTTAACCTTTTAAATGTTACCAGGAGGCACAAAAAAAAATTGAAAATTAAAAAAACTGTTTAAGTGATTGTCGGGCCACGGCAGGGTAGGGTTAGTACATAATAATAGACTTAGAAAGGGCTTTTGGTTTTATACTAATGTTGGTCGACTATTAGTCGTAAACTTGTAAAGCCTACTTAGCGGTGATAGCTTTCCTTTTAATTTCGTTATATATACGTTAGTCATCGTCGTCCTTACAAAATAAAACAAGTTAACTTAAATCTTTATTATTTCCAACAAAACCCATCAGAAGCAACCCTTCAAGGCTCCAACACATTTTTTTACATTCCAAATTTCATGTTTCTATTTTCAGAGTTTTAGGCTGTGCGTTGTCTGTCAGTCATTCATGAAACTCTTTTATAAGTATAGATAAAGCAGTTTTTAAAGAAAAAAGTTATAAAGGTATTTTCTGGTTTGCCATAAAAGTAAAATAAAATTGAAACCGTTAACAAAATTCAGTTCCAGCTAATGGCAACATATTTTTCGGTTATCCTGCATACTCAACTCGATAAGATCCCCAGGGTAGAGTCAGCATAATAAATGCTAACAAGTCGACTCAGCTCACCGTCGCCTGTTTACTCACTGCGACACTGTTTGCGAACACTTGCCAAGGTAAATACGCCTCTAAGTGCGAGGCGGTGGTTTTAAAAGTGATATAATTAAAGGTGTCGGGTTACCTGATAAGCAACCTCTTTAATTTTGATGTTCAAGCCAACATAGAGAAAAAGTAAAAAATCTGCTACAAAACTGCAGTGCCTATAGTCGACTAAAATGTACGAGATACACACACCTCCACACACGCACCCCCACACACATCCAGTGATATGTTGCGAGTTTGAAGTTTTGCGAGTGAGATGTACATACACACACACGCACGCTCTAATTTTTTAATTTTTTTACTACTAATTTAAAACATTGAGATGTACCAGGAGAGCAGACGTGTACAAGAGGTCGAACTTCCTTAAAGATAAGGTTGGTGCCTAATGACCTCTTGTACACTTCTGCGCTTCTGGTATATCTCAATGCTCATACGTGTAGGTACAAGCAAGGTACACATGGTGATGGTCACATAACTACTATTATAGGGGTATGATTGGGTCCAACCCTACCACCAGGGGTATGGCCCTGACGATTGACGTTTAGTTTCATATTGAAAGTTGTTTAGTTTTTATTACAACTACCTATATAAAAGAACTGAGAGGTTTATTAAAAAGTTGCAAGAAAACTATAAAGTTACGAATTAAAATATTCTAGTGAAACGTGGATGTTCTGAGAATTCAGAATATCTCTGACTACCCCCTCAGGGAATATAGTCGTGAGCATATGCTATGCTACGCTAAAATATTCTACTTTTCCAGTCTACCAGTGTACACAATGCGGATTGGAAGAACATATACGCGTCAGAATTTCTTCTACAACGTATGCAGGTTTATTCGCGATATTTGTCTTTGCCGATTGAGTGCAGTCGATATCATAGAGCAATTACGCGTTCCAGTGATCGATATTGCGTACATAAGTTAGATAAACTTATTGATACGTGGCAAGTTCGCGCGGATCCGAAACCGGACACTCATGATTGAATGCCCATAACTCTGCTCATCGTGCAGACTCGACTCGACTCGAGGTATACTCGGTTAGTATTGTCAAAGATTCTGCGTAAACTCATTTCATTTCTCACGCCTTTTTTGGAAACCATTCTTATCTTGCGTCCACAAATTAAATAGGATAACTAATAAGTTATTCTATTTAATTTGTGTCCTGTTTCACACTGACATATCAGCCTGTGTCATACCATTGAAGAGTGAGGATATTACAAACAAGCCTCTCTTTCATAAAAAGCACCGAATTTGTCCTTCTTAATGGGCTGACACTTTTTAAGGGGATGATCAGACCGAACAACTTTCTCTTTGAGACCAACATCGAAATTGCGAAAACAAATCAGCTCGCACATACAAAACTGCTAACCTACTCGAGTAAAATGTATGGGACAAATGATTTTTTTTGCGATTTCGATGCTGGTCCCATCGAAAAAGTTGATCAGTTTGATGGTCTGATCATCCTCTTAAAAAAGTGTCAACATATTAAGAAGGACCCGGTATATGAGTATAAGACAGTAACCTTACTTGAAGCTCCATTTTACCATATAGTAAAAAAGTCAGTGTCAAACCATACCTCCGGAATCCGGATCAAGTAGCTAAACCGTACCCAAAAAGTGGCTAGATCTGGAAATTTCACTGTCGCTAAAGTGGCTAAAAGTGGCTGAACAAAGTAAAGTTAAAAATACATAAATATGCTAAGACGTAGTTTATTTGAATCTATATTGATTTGCAGTTTAATAGTCAATAGTAATCATTTATTCAATAAAATTATGTTCTTTTTTAATTTTTTGAATAAAAATATGGAATTTTGAGCGAGTTATTGTAAACCATTACCTAACTATGTTGATGTTTTACAATGCTCATCGTAAAAAATTGCCTTTCGACTTCTACATTTAGGTAAACAAAACTCAAAAACAATAAAAAACACTCTAAGAACCCTTTAAAATGATTAACTTTAGCTTAATAAATTGGTATTTATTAATAAATAAATAAACAAAAAAGTGGCTAGAATAAGTGGCTAAAATATTTAGCTACCGATTTTTTTTCGTAGCTGACATGTTCAAAAATGTTGCTAGATATAGCTAAGAAGTGGCTAAAGTGGCAACACTGAAAAAAGTTATGGGCCAAAGGTCCATGCAACCAGGGCTGAAATGAAAAAAAATAGCATAAGAACCCCGATTATTTATATAAGAAAATTCGTTGAAAATATTCACGGCATTGATAAAAGAGTGCTTCAGATTCCTAACCAGGCGCCATCTTTGAGCCGGATTTGAAACGGGACCCCTTTAGATGAAGCGGAAATTAATATTCCTTTGTGTACTTTGCGATGAAGTGGGTATGTGGGTCACCGTACATGATATACTTGTACAGAATGGACCACTTATATCATAATACACTGGGAGGACTATATGCACGGAGGCACGCGCATATGCAGGGTTAAATTGTACACAGTGGAGTTAGGAACAAGTAAGATGGATAAGTGTAGGGTTGCCAGGTCTTAAAGCCGGACAGATCAGCCTGTTTAGCCGGTCATTTACAACATAAAATCAACTAACAGAGCCTGTAAATTTTTATCACGTTTAATAAAATGTTATCATGTTTTTATCATGCTTATAAAAATGTGCACTTATTTATTAAACTGTACACTTCAATTATTACAATTTGCGATTCTATTGGAATGTAACAAAAGTCATATCTACAAGGTGTTAAAAAAATACAAATAAACATTTGTTAAGACCATCAAACTGAACAACTTTCACTAAGGGATCAATATCGAAATCGCGAAAAAAAATTGGATGTTCTTTACTAAACTACAAATCTATTCGAGCTAAATGTATGACAGCTGATTTTTTTTCGCGATTTCGATGTTGGTCCCACAGTGAAAGTTGTTCAGTTTGATAGTCTAAACAACCCCCTTAAAATTTGTAAATTTTTATTTTTACTTTTGTAACATCCTGTATATATCTTTCATATGCTTTACAACGATCTTCCTTCCACACTTTCATTTCAGCTATATATTCAGTAGTCATTGCTTTCACGCAAGTTTCAATACGTGGCCTGGTCTCTTTACGTTTGAACTGACTTGAACTCCCTTTGCACTCATTCCAGCCCGTCTAGTATGATTTTTCTACTTGCGCGACTCTGCTTTTTTTCATAATACTTATCGCGGTAAGTGCCATATTCAATCTCTACGCGCAGAGTTTATTTTCTATGGAGCGAAGGTGCGTTGCACGCTCGTAGAGAAATCATACTTGAGTGAAGGGACCGAAACCGGTATCGATAATACCGGTACATTTTGGTTACAACCTTTAATTTTTTTACAGGTATTTTTAGAGGTAACCTTTATATCATTCTACTAACGGTCCGCGTACACAGAGATATATTTAAATAAAAAATTGTTTCTTCATAAATATAGTAAGTATTAAATTTTTAAGTAAGTACCTCGTTAGTCGTTACTAAATACAAATAAAATCAATTATAATAACAATTTTAAACTCAAACGTGAACATAAACTTAAAACATTATATTCTTTTGGGTTCAATAAAATGTAAATAATCATCTCCTTTATAATCTCGAACTGTCCAGTACTGTAGCAACACTGAAAATAGGGCGCGCATCGCTCGTCGGGTGCTCCAAAATTTGCGTCACCCGCTACAACAACGACGTTGTTCAATCAATTCTATACTTTTGATTAGTAGAAATAAAAGTTCATTTTTCAGTGTTATAACACGCGCACTTTTTGCCGCTCCGTCTATACTGACCCTTACCCGCACTCACTCGCATTCTCTTGAAGGTCATATTTAGGTTACCGGTATTAAAATCGGTTGTTACCCGGATAAAGGTAACATTTAAATAAATGTTATCGAAAATTTTCGGTCCCTGCTTAAGTGGCAGGCCTTTCGCATAAAAGAACATAAAAAGCAAAAGGTGTCTTAAAAATATTTTCTAAAGACTAACAACTTCGTCACAAATTTCCTCAAAATTCGATCTGGATTGCGATTTTTGAAACTCATTCTTTGAACTCGGCAGTTGAACATGTCAATATTGCTATAGAGATATGCATCTTTCTACCGCTGATTTCGACATTCAAAAATCATACTCCAGGAGTGCGAATTTTGGAAGTCAAATCAGCAGTAGAAAGATGCGTATCTCCATACATTTTCAACTGCTGAGTTCAACGTATGAGATTCAAAAATCGCACTTCTGATCTTTTTTAAACAACATAACACCGTTTTAAATTTACTCTCTACACCAAAGACCTTAAGATTGTAGGTATTTCATTTCAGCACAAATTAAATGACCCGTTACAAGGTCTTGGTTTAATACAATTTGTTAAATAATTTTGCAATTTCTCTAGACTTCTCAGAAGTCCGCAAAGACCCCATTAAAACTATTGCGAAGAGGATTTAAATTTTGTTGTTGGAAAGTTTAGAACTCTGTGCTAGAGGTTATTTTTAATCCTTTGCTTCAGAATATTGCGGTAAAGGTACTGTAAGAGCTTTATTGGCGGTGATATCTTTATAATTTAAAAGATACTTTAGAAAGAAAGGACCTTATTTACCACAAATGATGGTTCTCATGCGAAGAAATTTATGTACCTGGAGTAGAGGTAAGCAGAAAACTACCAGTTTTTTCAAATTTCTATAAGTTGAACATTGTCTTTGATTGTTGATTGGGCTATTGCAAGCATTGGTCATTATGTAATACTGCTATTATCGCTGGTCTTTTGTGTTCGTCCCAAGCTCACCCATATTTTACGCATACCTCCGAACTTATGGTATTTTCTTTTCCTACTTGGGTATGCAGGTTTCTTCACGATGTTTTCCTTCACCACCGACATAGTGATAATGCTAAATACAACCGTACACAAATTCCGTAGAACTTAGTGGTACAGGCCAGGAATTGAACCGCCGCCTCATGATTGAGTCGCTAGCTCTCTTGACTTTACTAATATGGACTATCATCGCTTTTGTATCAACATTGCCTTTATTATAATGTGTTTTTAATCTATTTCGTCCCACTGTTGGGAAAAGGTCTCTCAAATTATTTGTTGTAAAGGGCCATTATTTGTTATTTTGCTTCGTGGTCATCCAGATCGTCGCGCCATTTTCTTGGTTTGACCGGTTTTTATGGGAATTCGAATTAGATTTTATTCGTTAGTGAAATAATAATTTTTGATTTGTCTTGTGTCTACATAATTATACATATCTAACTATCTAGATCTATATCAATCCATCTATAACTATATACAAATAATAAGACTACATAATCAAACGAAAATAGAAGCTGGAACCAATATAAAATTGCGAAAAAAAAATCTGCTGTCCGATACATTTGAGTCGAGTTATGTTTACAGTTTTGTATGGAACAGCTGAATTTTTTTTCGCGATTTCGTTATTGGTCCCGTTGAGAAAATTGTTCAGTTTGATACTCTGATCATCCCCTTAAAATAGTTTCAGCTAATTTTGTTAGACCTTATATAATTGTAGGTAATAATAATATAATTGTAGGTAAAATACTTGTGGCAGTTACAGATTGATTTACCCCGCCTTATTTTGTGCCTCTTGTATTTTTATTTCTGTATTTTACTGTTTATGTTTTGGTGTAAAATAAAGTATATTTGATTGATTGATTGATTGATTTGTGAAAAGTTTTTATTTAGTACTCGTAGGTGAAATGATTCAACAAAAATCATTCTTAACTACAACTCTCCGTGAATTTCAGTTCGTAATTGACTCGTAGCACGTTCAAGCAAATCAAGTTACTGCGGTTAGACAGATTTGGTTACTTCAGCTTCAATTCACAAATCGACTTTGTTTCGGCGCCGCAAGGTATATTTTGTAATGGATACGAATAAAACGCAACGCCCCCTCTAAGCCTAAGAGCAAATCCGCACCGAAGAGTCTTTTCACGTTCACAAACAACTCCATTTATTTTTCTAAGTGTGTGGAGCAATTTTCTAATGCTATTTGTAGGAAAAATTTGCTGTTGCTTAAGATCCTAGTCGAGATCTTTCCTGTTACTTTTAATGTGATTTCTGAAGATTATTCTATTTTTCTTTTGTTTATTTTCCCTTTTTTTACTAATTTGATTAGGTTAGGTATTATTTATATTAATTTTATAGTGTTTATGTTAACGTATGTTTCAACGAAAGATTTATTTGTAGTTTATTTAAAAAAATTTAGGTACAGTGATAAAGTTAATTTGGCATAATCTATTATACCAAATTAACTTTCACTTCTAAGTGAAAACGTATGTTATGTTAATAAATGTATTTCTCTAAGATTTCTCTATGTCTGGTTTATGTCGGATTGACTAGTGAAGTTTTACAGTAGTCTAGGGATGGGATTAGTATTTTTTTCTTCAATGAATAAACCGAACAAAACAAATAAAATTCGCTTACAAATAGAACAACCTAGACTAGGCTTTTTACAAATACAAGACAAAAGCTTTGAAGAGCTGTTTGAAAATTCAAAACGATGACAACACTGCAGCGAAGACACTTTATTCAATTTACAGGAAACATTTATATTTGTAGTTTTTTATGTTCATTCTTATATCTATAGTTACTAGTTTTATAAATGTCTGTGGACCCATACACTTGAGAAACTTACAGTGCGACATGGGCATGGTCTTAAATAAGGGTTAAAAAATAAAGATTATAGGCTGGGACACACAGAGTGCAGCTGCAGAACGGGTGCAGACCGGCTGCAGGCCGGCAGTAATTCTCAACTATGGAGTTATACTCGCATGCGAGGTGTCACACTGCGGCTACCGTCCCGCAGCTGTTCCGCAGCCGCGCCGGACTGCATTCAGTGTGACACCTAGCATATAATTCCATAATTTTCAACTACTACCGGCCTGCAGCCATTCTGCACCCGTTCTGCAGCTGCACTCTGTGTGGCCCAGCCTTAATACTTTATCGAATTTGAGTTACCTACTGATCTCGCTACCTTCAAAAGTAATAATTATATAGGTAGAATACGCGTTTGTTTCCAAAGTTGAAATAACATTCGAGTATTGAGTTTATTTTTTCAACCACACTTTGGGTGCCGAACCCCAAACGCTTAGGTAATAGGAATCCATTATACGGAACGTGTCAGTCTGTCTGTTTCTCTTTTTGTTGATGAGGGAAACCGGTTTAACATAGGACCATGAAATCTACATAATTGTATACACTTTTATAGTACCTACCAATAACATGTTATACCTACAAATCATTTGAACAATGCCTGTTTAATGTTAAGTTCATGTTAATAATGTTCTTTGGTCTTGAACTTGAATGAACCTCAACCTATATAACTTTCACTCTCGCCGGCGTCATCAGGATAAAATGTTAGTACAGCCGTCAAAAACGGCTTTGCTACACAAAAGCTTATTTTGTAAGATACCTCATATGTATAATAACATCCCTAAAGGGATACGTGACACAGAACAGCTTAATTTGTTTAAAAATAAACTGCACGGATTTTTGGTCAACAAATGTTACTATAGCCTTGATGATTTTTTTGCTGACGATTCCATTGGTAAACTGTAGTGCTGTGCCATGTTTAGTTGTTATTGTATTTTCATAATGGTTTCCTTCTAATTTCTTGTGTGTACATTATATTGTTTTCATGCATGCTAGGACTAATTATTGTGCGCCCATGCGGCAGGACATAGCGAAACTGTAATGTAATTTACAACTTGTTTAACATCTGTAAATTTTACCTATGATTCACAATAAAAATGATTATGAAAAATTATGAAAAACGAATGAAATGAATTGAATTACTATGTAGGTATATGGGTGATCGCAAAATATTTCACTTTATGTACTTGATTAGTTTTTAATAAGTAATACTGTATGGGAATCACAAGTTTACTATTATCATATAATAGACCAAGGAATACACGATAATGCACCTCTCTTGCCGGATTTATAGTTGAAAAATAGTTATTGTGTAATGTATTGTTTGGTATTGTACTTTCATAAATGAAACCGTGTTTCTGTAAACGTATTTTTTTTCACCCGATGGTACCTTGTCAGAAAACTAGTAACATAGCCTAGCTGAAGAAGCAGACCTAATCAAGACAAGACGTTAGAAGAAAGAAGATTTAAGAAAGAATTCTAGAGTGCAATTCGGCTCACTCTAAGGATGAACGCCAAGCATATTGCTACAGTTTGGTGTTCTACCTTACAGTGAACCGAGCTGGCTCGGTCATCGACCCCGGCCCGTGAAGACAATCATCATCAGCATTTATCTTCAGATTATGGCACTAGTCTCCTCCCCTTGGAGACAAAATGGAGATTAATTAGACTCATCCGAGCAAAGCTGCAGAAAGCAAAGTTAATATTTCAGGGTATTAAGCGAGTCAATTAATTCACTATGAGAATGAACATATTTCTTCGCATTTGTCTTATTTATTTCTGTTTTAGTTGTTTGTTGTGACTTTATGTGACTATTATTATTAATACGAGCTGTATTAAGTATTTAAAACGACTATGATGATTAGAATTTTCTTCAATAATCTTTAAATTCTTTGTGTACTTATATTAGTACTACAGACTCTGTCAGCGCGCCAACTATACATACACTCTATAACAAGCTTAAAATGTCTGTACCTATAAATATGCCTTATTTTATTATGAACCTAATATTTTTTTGTATTTTTATTATGTACGTAATATTATATACAATTTTAGTTTCAATTCATATTTACTTTGTCTCATTACTGTCATTACGGACACTGTTACTGCTCTACTGTAAATTAAATTAAATTTTCTATGGAACAGGAGTGCGATTTTTGAATCTCATACGTTGAACTCAGAAGTTGAAAATGTATGGAGGTACGCATCTTTCTACTGCTGATTTGACTTTCAAAAATCGCACTCCTGGAGTATGATTTTTGAAAGTCAAATCAGCAGTAGAAAGATGCATATCTCCATAGTAATTTTGACATTTTCAACTGCTGAGCTCAGCGAATGAGATTCATCTTCCTAATTTAATGTACCTATTTCGTTTGTTTGTGAATAATTATCATAAGAACAATAAATATTATTATCATTGTTTAATAATAGTCTAGTCTAGTTTACGTCATGTTCGCCATTGTATACAGAATTTTTTTGTATTGTCGTCCGTGTAATTTATTAATTTTAATGTGTAAAACCAATACCTCTTGATATTTACAATTCTTCACAAATTAACCATGAACCAAAGAGTTATCGACCTAGAAACTAACTGAACAATGACAATGTTATAATAATGTTGTCTATTATCGAAAATGAGGAACTAATTATAAGCTAATCATTTTCGAGCACTTTTATACCTATCACGTAACATAACATAACATAACATAAATATTCTTTATAATTATTCTATTATTTTCTTTATTCTTCTTTTTTATTTTCTTTTTCTTTTTTATTCTTTTTTTTTCTTTTCTTTTTTTCTTCTTTACATTCTTCCTTTAAAATTCTTTCTCGCATTTTCAGTCTCAATGATTATACCTCTATTTAAACAACCTAACGATAAAACCTGAACACTAACTCTAAACTTTTCCTCTAACATTATGCACAGTGCGCATAAAGTATTCAATACAAGGTTGGCCAGCTTAGAATATTTCAGTGGCACCGACAGACAGTGTTTCCTCCCGTTTTCCGGATATTTTCCGGACTTATCCGGGGACGAGCACCTATGTGAATATTTTATTCAGACTCAGATCTCGGTTTTCTCCGTAATGACGTCACAGGCATCAGATTCCTTTAGGACAAGTGAAGAAATATTAACAACGTCTGGTCTGACTGTTAGTTCATTGGGGACTTGTTTTATTGGGTTTTTGGAGTGTTATTATCTTGAAATAATAACCGATAGTTAGCTAGCACGAAAAATTATGTTCCTCGACCAGCGGGGCTAGTACGCCAACCCGCGATAGCGAGATATAGCGCTATTACGCTTCCGCTCTCTCTCTTGGAGACTATGGGTATTCCCAGATGCCCGGAAGCTATTTAAACAAATAGCTTCTAGGCTGATCGACGTTACAAATGATAAGGAGGCTGGCGCGTTCCTCTGACAGATCCACAGATGCACCTTTCTCCATGCCAACAACACCGTCCTAAGCCACTAGAGCTTTGATGGGGTGTTTCATCTGTAGTTGGTGCGCCGATCAATTTATGATCGACGCTCCACCTAACTAATGAAACCTCCATCACATTGGTTCATTTGCCTTTTCTTTCTACTGAGATTTTTCTTTACAGGTTCTGTAATTAAGTTTGTGAGGGTTGTGCTTTGTTTCTTGTCTTGTTTTCTTGTTATTGGTTTTTTACATAATTTATTATGCAAAAAATACATTTTACCTTATGCGAGACCCACACAACGAAGGAGTGATATATTCTAAACCAAAAACCACACTTTTTTCTACCGTATCATCCATATGAGTCCAGCGGCCGTTGTTCACACGGCGACACATCAAACTACGCAAAACCAAAATAACCTGGCTAGTTTTGGTTTTTTTTTGTTCATTTTGTAGTTTTTTTATCTTCTGGTGTTTTTTTTGTAGTTTCCAAAATCTACAAAATACTACCAACAGAACCACAACTACCAAAAATAACCAAAAACTACCAAAATTAGCCAAAAACTACGAAAAGAACCCAATTGGTTTTGCGTAGCTTGAGTGTCGCCGTGTGTACATGCGCGTGATAAGGCCTTTTATCTCGTTCGTTCGCGCGCAAATACAAAGAGAGCTAAGGCGCGTATCACGCCGCCAACTTTTTGGTTCGGTTACTAAATCAATTCTCTTTTCCAGATGAATTCTGCGAAGAGTACCCGCACAGTCTAATCCCGACCCCCGGGTATTGGATAGAGTGCTCGAGGCAGAAGATCACAACCGACACCATCTGGGACGAATCAGAGTCGGAGCACGACAGCGGCCCAGATCGAGACAATACTGATAACGGTAAGTAGTGTCTTGTAAGAATAATGCAGACGACAATACACGTCAGATTTTAGTCCTCGAATGAAAACAGCTTGGAAACTGGACTAGGCTTGACTGCAAGCATGCTATGTTATCTTAGTACAAACTAAGTGGAACGCTGATTGTCCATAGACAGCTTCCGCCATCTATCGGTTATGTTTCGAAGCACTATGTGTTGAACTAGGGTTCATATCGGAGTAACAGCGCACTACACCTCACGCGCTGCGCTGTAGTAGTGAGAGATTTCGCCCATATCAATCACTGTCTTGTTGGTCTAGCGGTCTAGACAACCGGCTTACGATCCGGGTAGCTACAGTTCGATCCTCGTGTCGGCCGATCGTCTTTTTCAATTTATTTCATAATGTGGCGCCCCCTAGTGCTAATAAGCGGCAACCCAATTAGGACGTCCTAAAATTCAAAGCGAGTTACCTATATATATCCAATATACATATTAATCTATGACTGCAAGTCCAAACCGTACCTACACAGTGCGACCCCGTCTTCAGCGAAAACTCATACCGCACACAATACCATACACCATAACAATGGAGATGTGAAGGCAATAATTCACACAACAAATTTTTGGGCTGACTTAACCTCAGGGTTAAAAGCTCCAAAAAAAAAGAATAAAAAAAATCTGACACTTTTAGCGGGAGGTGAGGTAAATACGTAAACCACACTACGAAACACATCACGCTTCATAACACATCTAAAAGCGACACCACAAACGAAACGACTAGGACTACGTGTGAACTACTTCTGTACTACTGTATTTTACTGTCTGTCACAGCGGCTTTTAAGTTATTTGGAGATTGTACTTAAGGCGGTTGCAGAGGGGTCAATTTTATACAAAACTTTGACGCACAATACGCGTAGACGGTATTAAAATAAGTAACTTTGTATATATGGAAAAATAGTTTAGAATATCTAGATGCCGCGTAACAAATAACATTTGCAATTTATTAAATAATTACGAAGATATAAAGCTTTGAAATATTTCATACAAAATTTTGAAAGCTTTTATATCTTCGTAATTATATTATAAATTGCAAATTTTATTTGTTACGTGGCAACTAAATTTTCTAAACAATTTTTCCATATATAAAATATTACTTTTATTAATTCCGTCTACGCGTATTGTGCGTCAAACTTTTGTATGTACTGAAACCACCTTAAGAGGATATAATTAGTACGGCGCTCCATACAAAACGATGTTCCGTCCTTAGTTTGAAAATTTAGTAATAAATTTTAAAAAGAAGGTTTTAACACAATCTAGAAACCATTATCTGTGCTTTACATTTGTAATTTCAAAATCATCCTGGTTCAAAGTTTTTCATACAAATCCTAGCAATGAAACTATATATTTTAACGGAAATCTGACAAAATTTAATGCACATATATTGGTTTCGTGCTTAAAAATTGTATCGACTTTAATTGGTTAATATTCATATTCGTATTCATTTATTCGCATTCATGTGCAATACAGCATAAGCGTTACTTAGTAGCTAGAGTGGGTACATGAAACCTGTAAGGGCACAGCAATATTAACAAGAAGTAGGTAATTATAGAGAAAAATGTTATAGTGACAATAGGACGGAAGTTCGTTTATAGGTAGTGCACTCTGTAGCCTTCGCAATAAACTTCTCTTAAATAGAAACTTGATTGTGATTAATAAATGATAGAAAACACCATATTCCTGCAGATTTCAAGTGGCAGATCTTTTGTAATATGCGCAAGGATCGCAACTTGGCTCGCAAACTGATTCGCTTTATACAGGATGTAAACTTAAACGTCAGACCAACAAACTGAACAACTTTCACCCCCTTTAATACATAAAACATTTTAATTTACACCTGGTATTTCGTATGTATGTTTTTATTAACATTGTATGGAAGCGAAACTTCTGTGCGTAATACTTTTTTATTCTGTGACTTAAGGTAGTTGCAGAGGGATCAATTTTATACAAAAATTTTGACGCACGATACGCGTAGACGGTATAAATATAAGTGACTTTGTATATATGGAAAAATAGTTTAGAAAATCTAGTTGCCGCGTCACAAATAACATTTGCAATTTATAAAATAATTACGAAGATATAAAGCTTTGAAATTTTTCATACAAAATTTTAAAAGCTTTATATCTTCGTAATTATATTATAAACGAGCGTTAACCCGCGACTTCGTCCGCACAAATTATATACCAGATTTTAAGTCAGATCATAAGCTATCAAACAAAAAAAGTTTCATCAAAATCGGTTCAGTAGTTTTTGCGTGATACTCGTTCAAACAAACAAACACCCAAACAAACACACAAACAAACAAACTAACAAAAAATCCAAAAATTGCTGAAATGGAATCAGGGACACCTAAAAACCATATCGTAACTTTTTTTTTGTTAATATCTTCAATGTACAGACAAACTTCCTGTTACAGTTTTATAATAGTATAGATTGCAAATGTTATTTGTTACGCGGCAACTAGATTTTCTATACTATTTTTCCATATATAAAATATTACTTTTATTAATTCCGTCTACGCGTATTGTGCGCCAAACTTTTGTACGGACCAAGAGATTTTATCAAAAAAACTACATCTTAATGACATGAACATTATATCCCTTTCCGGGTGCTCTGGATTTCATTTAGCAAAGTATAGTTTTAAATTATGTTGACTTTCGGCGTCGAATAAAAAGTCAAGTAGATAATGAATAGGTATTCTACCACAACATTATTTATTCATCATCTCATCCGATGGACGTCCACTGCTGGACATAGGCCTCCCCCAAGGATCGCCATAACGACCGGTCCTGCGCTGCCCTCATCCAATGGGTTCCCGGCGCGCCGCCTTCACACGGTCGTCGGTGGTCCACCGTGTGCGGGGCCTACCCACGCTGCGCTTTCCGGTACGCGGTCGCCAATCGAGAACTTTTCGGCCCCATCGGCCATCGGTTCTGCGAGCAATATGCCCCGCCCACTGCCAACATTATTTATTAAATATCATAATTTCTCGAAAACATACACAATTAATATTTAAAGTAGGTACACTTAAAACTTTAATAATGATCATTACTAAAACTACAAATAAGAACCCCTATGAATAATTAATTAGACTATACCTAATTTAGAACCTTTAGCGTAATTAAGCTGGGTATATAACAAAGAGATCGCCATTATTCCTTTCGAATTTGCTTCAAAATTAACAAACAACGTAGTCTAGAGGTATTTCACGGTTCGCAATTTGTTAAGCCTATTATAGGGCAATGAATTGCTGGCAGCGACAAAGAGGGCCTTAACTCACAATGATTCCAGTACTGATGGTGACTGGTGATCATTTTCAGGGTTTATATGAGAACAAAGAGAATATTTGATCTTTCGAACAAAATAACAAAGTACCTGAAAATTGGACTTCGAGGTCAAAAAAATCGCTGCAGAAGAGAACAATTCCATATTCTGGCGTTTCTTGAAGGCAATTATACTAGAGAACACGAAAGTGGGTAAGCACAAGCGCGGGGAGTATTAAATAATTACTGTTATTTACTCTGTGGCTACAGAAACCAAGCTTCATACATGCGGCCGGGTGTCGGTGCACTCACACCAGGCGGAGGACAGTCGCCTTTTGGTGGTTTTTTCCGATTCAGTTTGCATAGAATGTGCTGCCATCTATTAAATACTTCGCAGAACTATGAAAAAAAAGATTTTACTGTCTATGTCAATCTCTAATTGACAAATTCACAAAATGGCTACCTATCTTGCGTAATGTGCGGGTTGTTTGTAGTTTTCGTGCTGATTTAGTGATGTTTTGGAGTTTCTGTTGTTCTCTTACCAATCTTTAGATTACAGAAATAATAAGGATACTGGAATTCCACTCGATCGGTGCGGGATTGAACGAAAATTAGCATTCAAAACAATAATATCCATAGGTATGAATAGAGGTATGTATAGTATAGGTTGAATTATTGTCAGTGAAACATAGATGGCGCTAGCTAGCCTTCAATTTGCCATAAGGTGGATGCATAATGTTGCCACGAGTGGGTTCTCTTTTCTAATATACTTATATTACTCTTTGACTCACACAGAGGAGGACGTACGAACGGGTAAGCACATACACCGGCAGAGTGTGTGCACCTGTTCGTACGTCCTCTAACGCGCTATGTATGAGTGCACTAACACCGACCGCGACCGGCGGCCGCGTTGCTTGATTTCTGTGTGCTCTATGGAATCATGTAGTTGAATCATGCGCCTGTGAGCGTGCTATTGGGAACATTTGTTAGATGCTTCCACACTCAATGTAACAATTACTATAGGTATTTGTAGTATTTAAGACAGTAATTTCAAAGTCACCTCGGCATCGGATTCTATAGAGACGTTCGCCACTTGTCACTTGCTCTTGTCTACTTTAAGTTGGGCACTTTAAGAAACTATAATAATTAAGTAACTGTCTCGTGAAAGTTATGAAATGTTTACTAGGTTTTATAAGTTTTATACGAGTCTGATAAGGACGTGAAATTTCTTAAGGCTTTTCAAGACTTGTTCGTTCGTTGCTTCGTCGTGATATTTTAATTCAAAGAATTTGCTCGTTTCGAAGAAATGCATGTTCTTAGTTATGCTTTAGCACATTATGTCAGAGTTATTCTATTTTGGAGCACTTAATTATTAAACTATTGCTGACGCATATGTGCCACTGGAATCAGTAGGGCCAACGATCGCCTCTGGCTATAGCATCACTTTACACAACAAAATACATGAACTCGCTTCGCAGAATGCTCGTCTGTCTGTTTGTTCGAGCATCACGCAAAAAATACTAAACCAAGATTGATGAAAATTTTCTATAAACCGCTCACAACCAGGCTTTAGGATAACAATAAACAAGATAACAAATAGGTGGTTCAATAGTATCGCGTCTGTGGATGTTAAAGAGTTAAAATTAAAAGCTTATGATTAGACATACAAACTGGTATACAGAGTGTTACAAAAATACAAATAAACATTTAAGGGGATGGTTAAGACCATCAAACTGAATAACTTTCGCTATAGGACCAAGCATAAATTTCGCGAAATAGATGTTAGTCCCATAGTGAAAGTTGTTCAGTTTGTTGGTCTAAACCAACCCTCTTAAAAGTTTTCAATTTTTATTTTTACTTCTGTAATATCCTGTATATTTTATCTCGCAATGATGACGGGCGCCGGTACAGACGAACTCACGAGCAAAACATTACTATTGAATAGAAACCATGATTTTTTCAACATCAGTCTTCTTCTTATCGTGTGGGCAGAGCCCTGGTGTCAGAGTTTTTTCAGACCGCCTTACGGCCTCTGACGTGGTTTTTATGTAACGACTACTACCACCAGAGATAGTAGCCGGGACCAACGGCTTAACGTGCCATCCGAAGCACGGAATCATTTTTCTTTTCAGACAATCAGGTGATTCGGCCTGCAATGTCCTAACCAACTGGAGAAAAACGCACAAAGTGACATTTCACTCGATCGACACACACATACCGTACGCATACATATTACGGAAGCAATAAATAATGTATTTTAGCAAAAATATCGATACTGTCATTTGTGATAGATAGTTGGACCCACGGGGGCCATACGTCAATGTAGTAACAGTGCGGCAAATTGACGGCTTGCGGCATACAGAATTATTATCTACTACATGGCTACTAATAAATTGATGCAAATAAAGTTTAGTAAAAGACATTGCCCAATTAGCCCAGTCATTTTACGGAATTTTGTTAGGCGGGGTAGGGAGTAATTATTAATTGGACTTTTAAACTGTAACCGGCACCATTTAGTGACAAAAAGACTGTTTTGAAACATATTAAAAAAAATCGCTACGCAACATATAAATCTAAATTGTGTGTCCCAGAAGGCTTTTAAATTAATAATATGTATACCAATGCACTCATTTAAATTAGAGTTAAGAATATAAATTATTTTTGAGCAATAAAATAGGCATTGAAATTTAAAAAATGAGGTTTTTATTAGAAAATACGAATGTATTTTTCAAAACCTTCTAAGTAGACAAAAATATTTAAACCCAGTTTGAAGTATGAATAAATGGTAAAGCCTTAAATCTGTGCAAAAAAAAATATTTACCATCAGGTTTTTTAAAACGAGATAATACCTAAATTTTAAAATTGGTACTTTTGCTGACGTGATTTTTTTTTTATTTTGGTACTTTATTAGGCTCGAATTGGCTCTTTAATATTATACCGAAAAAATATATCAATTATTAATTAGTCCCGGCTCAAACCGTAAAATAACTGGGCTATATCCCGTTTCGCCTACGAAACTGGTAAATTTGAATTTGAATTTTATAAGAAATGCCACAATGGAAAAGGAAAATTTCTATGTCTTTGGGAACTATGATATTTCTACTATTTTGTATTTGTTCTTTGATCATATCATTTGTTAGTTGTGAAACGATTTTAAACGAATACAGTTCGTCACGTGGGCATTGTCCTTTAATTTGCTTCCTATTGGCCCTTACGACTCTATCATTTATTTTTAGGACGTATACAAAGTGTAACAAAACACCCTAGTAAATTTCGTTTGAAAGTAATTAAAGGTGGTTTATGGAAACTTAACAGGACACTGCAAGTTAAACAAACACCTACACAGAATGGGGCTTGTAGACTCACCCACTTGCAGATTTTGCTGTGAAGCAGAGGAAACGCCCATACATCTCCTCTGCGAATGCGAAGTGCTCATTCACAGCAGGAGTCGCCATCTAGGTGGATACATAATAACACCTACTGACATTAGGGACCTCCCCTCCAAAAGCATAACACGGTTCATGAAGTCCGTGGGCCTAGGAAATGACCTCTAGGTCTAGGGTGACAGCTACAATAGATCTATCTAGGTCGCAGTAGCTATTTGGTCATTGACCAAGCCCTTATAACCAAATAATAAATAATAAGGTGGTTTATGTCGTTGAAAAAAATCATGCAATTAACATTTTATTTTATTAATGTACGAGCGTTAACCCGCGACGTTGTCCGCACAAATTATATACTAGATTCTAAGTCAGATAATAAGCTATCAAACAAAAAAAGTTTCATCAAAATCGGTTCAGTAGTTTTTGCGTGATGCTCGTTCAAACAAACAAACACCCAAACAAACACACAAACAAACAAACAGACAGACAAAAAATCCAAAAATTTGTGAAATGGTATCAGGGATACCTAAAAACCATATCGTAACTTTTTTTTTGTTAATATCTTCAATGTACAGACAAACTTTCTGCTACAGTTTTATAATAGTCTAGATTTGTACCTACAATTAGTTACCCGTTGTGTGTCGCTGACGAATTTTAATGTAAGAGTTATGAGGAGTGTATTTGGTATCAGTAAGACGGACACAACCTGCGTGTTGTGCCCAGTAGGCCTCGCATCCCACCCCCGAGAAAACGTTAAAAATCGAGATGCGCCTCCATCCTTATTATTTTACGTATGTCTGAAAGAGGGCGCATGACGTTTTTCTCGTTTAAACGCTTTGTCGTGGGTGGCATGCTAGGCGTGTAGAGCTGTACCCAACACTATCACTCAACCGCATGTATCCGAACCGAATTTATTGAATAAATATATATTTGTATTTAATTCGAGTAGTTACTGCTGTATGAAACAGTAGATTTTTTTCCACTATGTTGGCTCCATCGTGAAAGTTTAGTATAGTATAGTCTGATGATGAGACGGCGTTATCGAATTGATTTGAAACTGCTCAGATTTACAAAGCTAGAAATCTTTGCATAGCCCTTTTTTTGAGTTGTTGACCGTGTCAATCCTGTAAAAGGACGCATTTACAAAAAGGATCCCAAACTCTGAAGAGAGAAAAAAGGATTACACAAACTCAATTTGCATTGAATGATAAAACTTTTGTTAAGGCTCTAATAACAGTACTTCAATTCTTCTTTTCTTTTTTTAAATTTAGTTGTCACTTACAAAAACAGTAAAGTTAAGGAGTAAAAAAAGTAAAACTAAGGGAAATGCCTTGATTAGTATCCCCCTGTAGGGCAAATGCCTCCCTGTCTCTTTCACGAATCCTCTCTTTTATGTGTAAACATGGACCGACTCTCCATGAAAGCATATAGATTATCTCTATTAGCCCAGTCATTTTACGGTTTGAGCCGGGACTAATTAATAATTGATATTTTTTTCGGTATAATGTTGAAGAGCCAAATTGAGCCTAGAAATGTACCAAAATTTAAAAAAAAATCACGTCAGCAACAGTTCTTAAGAACCTGATGGTAAATTTTTTTTGCCACATATTTAAGTCTTTACCATTATACATACTTCAAACATGGTGTAAATATTTTTGTCTACTTAGAAGGATTTAAAAAATACTTTCGTATTTTCTAATAAACACCTCATTTTTTAAATTTCAATGCCTATTTTATATTTTATGCTTAAAAATAATTTATATTGTTAAATTTAAGTCAAATAAGTGCAATGGTCTTAATATTATTAATTTAATAGCCTTCTGGGACACACAACTTTGATTTCTATGTTGCGTAGCAAATTTTTTTTAAATTTATTTTAGGATAATCTTTTTATCACTAAATGGTGCCGGTTACAGTTTAAAAGTCCAATTAATAATTACTCCCTACCCCGACTAACAAAACTCCGTAAAATGACCGGGCTATATACTTTTTCTGGGTTCTCCTTTAACCCAGCAATCTTTTCGAGATCCAGTCTTTCAGTTTACCGTTTTAAAGTTTAATAATATCGTGTATATTTTTTAGCTCTTCGAATTTTGTTCAAGAATTGATAACATTTCCTTCACCCTGACGTAAAATATGTCCTAAGCCATTGTTATAAAAAGGAGTTACATAAAAAATCTCGTAAAATAAAAGTTTACGGTAGGACGGGTAACAACAAAAAGAGATCGTTTGGAAATATTACCTTTCCAAATCGACTCTAACGAGTGATGTAAAATGGAACTTTTTCTAATTTTAAAAGATTTTTCGATATTGTTCAGTACACTATGGTAATTTGCGAGACATGAGAACTCAAAACTTTCTGATCTCCGTTACTGAATACTTTTTAACTTCTTGCCATTACGTAGTAAAAAATAGTTTAAAATATACTATTAATCAAAATGTGATTTTTCAGTCAGTTTGTAATGTCTTCACTTTTACTCTGTTATCGGAAAATTACACTCGAGAGCAATGAATCCGGGTCACCTATACCTTACTCTCTCGGAAAATAAGAGTGATAGCTTACTCAAATAAAAAGTATTTTATATACTATTTAATACTTCTAATTAAATTATCAACATTTCTTAGGATTCATTTGTTTTACTTCATTAAAATACATAAATACAATAAAATAACCATTTTTTATCACAGATATAACATTTGTCATATTTTAGTGTGTGCTAGTGATATAATTACCACATTAATAATAAATGAGTTTTTCGGTATTTTGCAACACTACTGGCTTTTCGGTGAAGCAAAACATCGTGAGGAAACCTGCATGCTTCAATTTCGAGGCACGTATTGTACCCACTGTACATTACAGGTGGAGACGGGCTAACTCCCCGTCACACTGGACAGAGTTTCGGTACTACTAGCGAAACGTGGATGTTCTCAAGTTTCAGAATATCTCTGACAACCCCGTCGGGGAATATAGTCGTGAGCATATGCTATGCTATGCTATGCTAATAATAAATGTTGATTACAAAAAAATCAATTTTCAGAAATCTATTGTTTTAGTTTATTCGCTTTTTTATTGGCATTACTTTACAAGCCAACAAAAATTGTATTATTTTAAGTAGTCTTATTAAAAAAGTCTCGTACTGAAATAAAAAAGTATAAAATACCTTTTTATTTGAGTAAGGTATCATTCTTAGTTTCTGAGATATTAAGTTTATGTTGTTGGTGACCCGTATTTATTGCTCTCGAGTGTATGTCACCAAGTCAGAAATAACACAACTTAATATGCTTCCGATTGCTTCCGATTGCTTCCGATGCTTATGATTTTTTAAATTGCTGTGTGTTTTCGGCTTAAAATGAACCACCCTAATTCTTCCCGTGGGTGCCTCACGAGGCGACTAAATGATTAAAAGTATTTCTTATGCAGTGTTTTTGGTGTGAGCCACCTCTGACCACTTAACACGTCATTCCATTTATAGCTAAATGTGAGCATTGCCACAACTACATTCTTAAACAGAAAATTGGTAGCTGTAGCAATCTTTGACTACCCAGAAAGGGATTACGGTCGGTCGTGAGTTTATGTATGTATATCACTTTATAGGTTTACGAGCGTTAACCCGCGACTTCGTCCGCACAAATTATATACCAGATTTTAAGTCAGATCATAAGCTATCAAACAAAAAAAGTTTCATCAAAATCGGTTCAGTAGTTTTTGCGTGATACTCGTTCAAACAAACAAACACACAAACAAACAGACCGACAAAAAATCCAAAAATTGGTGAAATGGAATCAAGGACACCTAAAAACCATATCGTAACTTTTTTTTTGTTAATATCTTCAATGTACAGACAAACTTCCTGTTACAGTTTTATAATAGTACGAGCGTTAACCCGCGACTTCGTCCGCACAAATTATATGCCAGATCATAAGCTAGCAAACAAAAAAAGTTTCATCAAAATCGGTTCAGTAGTTTTTGCGTGATACTCGTTCAAACAAACAAACAAACACACAAACAAACAGACAGACAAAAAATCCAAAAATTGGTGAAATGGAATCAGGGACACCTAAAAACAATATCGTAACTTTTTTTTGTTAATATCTTCAATGTACAGACAAACTTACTGTTACAGTTTTATAATAGTATAGATATATATAGATGGACGCTTTAATATAACGCTTACCCTACATCGAGCAAATCAAAAGCTAAAATAGACTTGCGTAGCTGTTTAGCATGACGTAGCTACTACGGCGTAGCGTTACGTAGCATCGATTATATTATTATTATTAGTTTTTAATAATTCACAATTATGACTTAAAGCGTTATCTATATGATCCCTGATCCCCTCACCGGCTGCCGCACATAGCGCATGAATCTTGTTTCTCGTCCTATCTCTAGTTTATATTGAGCTTAGTGCTTAAGGGCCTATGTCGAAAAATAATTGAAGCGAAATGGGCGTGTGATCTTCTATACTATTATAAAACTGTAACAGGAAGTTTGTCTGTACATTGAAGATATTAACAAAAAAAAAGTAACGATATGGTTTTTAGGTGTCCCTGATTCCATTTCACAAATTTTTGGATTTTTTGTCTGTCTGTTTGTTTGTGTGTTTGTTTATGTGTTTGTTTGTTTGAACGAGTATCACGCAAAAACTACTGAACCGATTTTGATGAAACTTTTTTTGTTTGATAGCTTATAATAATTTTATAAAATATCAATATCGTTTTTTTTTAAATCAAGTCTCGTGTTTCTATTATTCACCGTTTAGCAGTTCCAAGCGTTTATCGATAAAGACGGAGGCTACTTTGGCTTGTTTTTCTATCGAGAAAATGTGTCTTAATCGTGTTTTGGCTCTAATCAAAACTTCAATTATATGTTCAATTTACACATATCCGCAAATCATACTCCTACTGTTAGTACTTCATGATATATGACGCTGTGAAGAATCCTATTTTTTCACATATCCTCTTAAATATAAACATTATTGCTAAATGACGATGGGAACATTATCGTCTTTTCTCTCGTAAAATTATAAAGGGTGTAAAATTAAATGGGACATTTACTTAAAGGGGTGCTTCAGACCATCAAACTGGACAAGTTTTACTATGAGACAAACACTGAAAACGCGAAAAAAAAAATCGCTGTCCCAGACAAAACTGCAAACATAACTCGACTGAAACGTATGGGACAGCAGATTTTTTTTCGCGATTTCGATATTGGTCCCACAGAGAAAGTGGTTCAGTTTGATGGTCTGAATCACCCCTTTAAGTAAGTCTCCCATTTAATTTTACACCCTGTATATGCACGGTAAAAATCATATAATTATTATCAAACATAGTTTTCATCACCCCGTCACGCATTCAAAAATATCCCATCAACTTAATGTTAGAATTACGAAAGGGATTCTTTAAGAAATCTTTTCTCCTAAAGTAACTTCCCTCTTATATCATTAATCATAATAATTATAACCTTCAGCAACATTTCCAACCATTTCAAGGATCATTAAGAACTTTCTTCCCGTTAATATTGATTGCGGAGGGATGGCAAGTCATCATGGGGATATTATCTAAACTATTATAAAACTGTACCAGAAAGTGTGTCTGTACATTGAAGATATTAACAAAAAAAAGTTACGATAAGGTTTTTAGGTGTCTCTGATTCCATATCACCAATTTTTGGATTTTTTGTCTGTCTGTTTGTTTGTGTGTTTGTTTGTTTGTTTGATCGAGCATCACGCAAAAACTACTGAATCGATTTTGATGAAACTTTTTTGTTTGATAGCTTATTATCTGACTTAAAATCTGGTATATAATTTGTGCGGACGAAGTCGCGGGTTAACCCTAGTACTTTATATTCAAAGGTATATTGAGACAGAACGTTATGAAGAGACAGTAGGGTAAGTTATACAGGGTTTGAAATGAATTGCGTTACATAATATAAAGGGGTGCTTCAGACCATCAAATTGATCAACTTTCACTAAGGAGCCATTTTGGGTCAAGTAGAAGTTTCTATGGAACAGCTTATGTTTTTTTCGCGATTTCGATGTTGTTGGTTCCGTAGAGAATGTTGTTCAGTTTGATCGTCTGATCATCCCCTTAAAAAACCGTCAGCATATTAAGAAGGACCATGGGTATAAGTGACAGCCTAGCAAATACTGAAACGGTGAACTCAGACCATCAAACTGAACAACTTTCACTGTGGAGCCTACTTCAGGAAACGCGAAAGAAAATCAGCTGTCCCATACATTTTAGTCGGGTAGGTACAACAGATTTGTATGAAACAGCTGATTTTTTTTTCGCGTTTTCTGAGGGCTCCGTAGTTAAAGTTGTTCAGTTTGATGGTCTGAGTTCACCGTATTGCTAGGCTGTCACTAACACCCTGTATTGTCGATAGAAAAACAAATTCATAATGTTACTTACTACGTGACAAAATGACTGCGTAAGTTATTTGGATCGTAACAAACATACTTTCTGACGAATAAACTTTACTCATACAAACTCATAAATATTTGAATAACCAAAGTGTTTGTCTTTCAAACTTTTATATCGCATTTTCTCGAGATGAAATGTAGGTACCTACGTACAGTGTGGTACAGTCAACCCCGTGAACAACGTTGTGTCGCTTGTCTCTGAATAATCCTCTTTGCATAACTAATGTTCTTGGGGGAAACTTTGACTCCGGGTGTACGTGGAAAAAGCTATTCGAGTGCGGCGACGCTTAGTTACTATGTAAATAAGTATATTTGTGTTGCGTTGAAGGAACTCTTTGAGGATATTTAAGTAAACATATGACACATTAGTTGCTTTGAGTGCACTTTAAATAAATTATGTTATACGAAATTTTACTTAGGATTGCGTCTTTGGAAAAGCATGTTTGCTCGAGAGAGAGTTCGTCTTCATGTTTGATGATCATCGTAGTCCTGAGAGTCTACCAAGATTTTCGATTTTCGCAATTGAACGTGTTCGTATCATCTATTCCAATAAAGTTCGGTCAGAAACGGTCACGATTTATCGAAAATCTAAAGTCCGAGTGTAAAGCCTGTCTCTTTATTGAAAGTGTGTTGATTCACATCTAGGCTTCCGCATGCCACCCCCCGAGAAACAAATAAAAATCGAGATGTGTTTCCTATCTTTGTTATTTTATGTACAAAAAAAGAGACACATGTGTTGGGTGTCATGCTAGCCGTGCTTCTATTTCTTCTTATCGTGTGGGCAGAGCCCTGGTGTCAGAGTTTTTTCAGACCGCCTTACGGCCTCTGACGTGGTTTTCAAGTAACGACTACTACCACCAGAGATAGTAGCCGGGACCAACGGCTTAACGTGCCATCCGAAGCACGGAATCATCTTTCTTTTCAGACAATCAGGTGATTCAACCTGCAATATCCTAACCAACTGGAGAAAACGCAAGTGACATATCACTAGGTGTCCCCCGTGGGAATCGAACCCATGACCTCCGTGTCGAGAGCCCAATGATCTTAACCATTAGACCACGGAGGCATTCAGGCGAGCCGTGCTGATACATAGCTTAGGCTAAATACTCATAATTCTATTTAGAACTTCCTAGCCCTCTCTTCCCTTCAAATTACATTCCAATTAAAACATTTACAATTAGTTATCTATTTTAAACCATGAAATAATTTTAAGTACACAATTTCATTTTACAACCCATATATTTAAATGTAACGCCCAATAAAACCGTGCAATTCTGATTGTTTTACAAGTATTATTTGCGAGTAATAAATTGAATCCGCTATAAAATTTAAAACGCATCGCTTCTGGCACTGAAATGACTTGTAAAACCAACATCAATAAATTTGGCCCAAATGAGATGTAAAGTGTCGTATCGATGAAAAATAAATACTTTTTTATCATGTCTTTACATTTCCGCTGCAGGGTGAAGAGAGAGCTTCTTCTTTGTTTTAGGCTAAATATTTAACTAGGAGGCATCAAAAGCGTCCAGGAGCGCGATTTTTTAAAGTCACACAATCAAATCATCATAGATATCCAATAGTAGTAAATTTAGATTCAGATTCAGATATTTTATTGCATTGCTACATTATAATGTACATAGTAATTAAGAAGTCGTACAGGATCTTAAACGTTTTTACAATGTAGCACCCCATCAGGGCATAACAATATAAAAATGACATTAATTAATTGGGAATTAAATTCAATTAACAATATAATTATCAAACAATCATAACATAACTAATTATTACAAAATTAATGTCCAGTTTAAATAAACATAAAAAATCTTAATTAAACAACACTACTAATAGTAATACATTTGTCAAAACATTCAAACAATTAAATTATAGTTGTCAGTACAATATATATATATATATATATATGTCAGTATAATTACAATATTCAATATTATATATAGGACATGCAAGTAATTCGGACATGATGTAGTAAGTATCTTACAAAACTTCCTCTGATAAAAATTCATTTAAAGAATAGTAGGCTTTGTTTACTAGCAACCCAAATAAAGCTCTCTTAAATTAATATTTCTATGCAAATCAGCAGATGAAAATGTCAAAATTACTTTGAAAATTTTGCATTATGAGCCAAATTGCACCTGGACAGAATGATACTTGGACTAAATTGCACTTGGACAGAATGATACGTTGATTAAATTGAACTTTGACAGAATGATACTTGGACCAAATTGCACTTGGACAGAATGATACGTTGATTAAATTGAACTTTGACAGAATGATACTTGGACCAAATTGCACTTGGACAGAATGATACGTTGACTAAATTGCACTTTGACGGAATGATACTTGGACCAAATTGCACTTGGACAGAATGATACGTTGACTAAATTGCACTTTGACTGAATGATACTTGGACCAAATTGCACTTGGACAGAATGATACGTTGACTAAATTGCACTTTGATGGAATGATACTTGGACCAAATTGCATTTGGACAGAATGCAAGTTTAATTGTTTTTCACGTTTGGACGAAATAAGACTTGGACTAATCGGTAACGTGAGCATTCGTTTGAACACCATTTTGAATCTCCAAATTAAAAAATAGTACTTCAGTGGGCCTAGCAGGCTACGCCGGAGAAAACAATAAAAATCTAGACGTGCCTCCATCTTGGTTACTTTACCTATGCCTAAAAGAGCGTGCATGACGTTTGCTCGTTTTGTTGCTTTCTCGTGGGTGGCATGCTAGCCGTGCTGGTCATTCCTTCATCTCTTCCTAGGGCGACTTAGAATAACGCTTCAGGATCTATAACTACGCTGACCTTAGACGTAGCCAAGTGGATAAAACAGGTCAAAGAAAGAATACACACTTTGCATGCTTTGCCTTTTACATGTTAAGCAATGGATGCTGGTATGCTGATGATGATAACAGCCATTGACGTAGAATACTATGGACGCCGGGTCCAGTACAAAATACTCGAAAAAAGTGCCCGAGACTAAACTACACAAATCTAAGTACGTGTAGTAATATAAACCAACTAAAAACATTGAAAATGCTGAAATTCTTTTCAATCCTACTCCCCCATCGGGGCACGGCACGCGTCGCGCGCTCGCGCGTGCGCGTAGTCGGCCGATCAAACGAAGTCTGTCGCGTAATTGGTTCTCTTTTTACGTATTGGTGCTCTTTTGGTTCGGATACTTTTGAGCGCGGACCCTACGTCCTGTAGATGGTAAGTCAATGATAACAGCTCATGAATAAAATAAGTATAAAAGATTATACATAAGTATACTAAAATAATGTCATCATCATCATTGTCAAATGGGCAACATTTCCCATTATTTGGGGTCGGCGCAATACTAAAATAATGTGTTTGTGTTAAATCGAGATCGGTACTGCAGCATTCGTTTCATGATAAATATTTTGTGTAAACTTAAATTTATGCTTCAGACCATCAAACTGCACAACTTTCACTATGGGACCAACATTGAAATCGAAAAAAAAACTGCTGGACACGTCAATGGTAGCGCGATTACAATATTGTTCCCATAGTGAAAGTTGTTCAGTTTGATGGTCTGAAGAACCCTCTAAGTTTAAGGAATAAATTAAACTGGCCCGAATTACTGGAAAGTTCTTACTTCATAGAAGAGATTATCCATAGTTCTACCGCTATCTACAGGGTGAAATTGATATCATTAGCATCCTTTTAAACTAAGAGTCTACCCATCAAACTGAAAAACTTTTACTATGGGAGCAAACCCGATCGGAGCGAATAAAAATTTGCTGTTCCATACTAAACTGCAATCTCGACGCGCAAATCTGATTTGTTTTTTGCTCCGATCGGTTTGCTCCCATAGTAAAAGTTGTTCAGTTCGATGGGTAGACTTTTAGTTATAAGGCTGCTAATGATATATTTCACCCTGTGTAATTCCATACTATGTTATGTAGCTATAGTGGTACATGCTTATATAGCTATAGGGGAACATTATTGGCACTAAAGTGGATCTTAGTGCGTGTCTGAGATTCTGTGATAAAGCCTTATTTGATCTTGATTTGCTTACTCTGGCTTAAGCCTATACCGTCTGGAAATATTGCTTACATACTTGCTTTCTATTCTGATATTTTCCCGAAAGTACGTTATAACATTCATATACCGGGTGTAACAAAACACCCTAGTAATGTTCAAGAGGTGGTTTGGACCATCAAACTGAATAAGTTTCACTATAGAACCAAATTCAATATCTCAAAAAGAAAAATCTGCTTTAGCATACAAAACTGAAATGCCTACTAGACTCAAATGCATGGAAATGTACTGGTTAATATACATGTCTAAAATATGTAGGTGCTATTAATATTAAAGCGAAGACGTTATCAATTTTATAGGGCAATATCGGCGTTCACAGAGTTTATAGGTTGTTAAGGGCGAATATTGCTTACTCGTTAACACAAAGTGGCTTAACGTCGTCTATAATGAATATGGAGCTTACAATATGTTTCCGATATGCATAGTAATAACCTTCAATGTAAATTTCACTTACCTAAACAAGTCTCATCCATCAGTAAAGAGAACTAGGTTATAATATATCCTCAACTAAGTTCCCCAACTATATTCCCCGAGGGGGTATATAGTTGGGGGTTCCTAGTCAGAAATATGCTGGGAGTTATCACTGATCTGATTACTCAAGCATTGTTCGGCATAATCTATGTTAAAACGACATAATGGTGTTATGAATCTTTTTTAACCGTTTCTCAATTCGACCGTATATATTTTTTAACCGCCTTCAAAAAAGGAGGAGGTTTCTCAATTTGTATATATATATATATATATATTTTATGTGTGTGTGCGGAAAACTTCATCTTTTATGAACCGATTTTGATAATTCTTCTTTTGTTGGAAAGAAACTATTCCAACGGTGGTACCATGATAAG
Source organism: Agonopterix arenella (assembly GCA_927399405.1). NCBI lineage: Eukaryota > Metazoa > Arthropoda > Insecta > Lepidoptera > Depressariidae > Agonopterix > Agonopterix arenella. The sequence goes on along the minus strand of OV656704.1, from coordinate 12,692,743 downwards.
GAAACCAGGATCTGATGATGGCATCCCTGAGAAATCGAGGGGAACCTTTTGAAAATCGTAGTGCCGGCTAGTGCGTTTGTTAATTTAAAGCACTACTATTAAATTGAACTAATGAATTCACCACTGAAGAAATAAACAAAATTTTAACAAAAAATTAAAACCGCCTTCTAAAAACTAAAAAGTTATTTTTTAACTTTTTAGTTTTTTTGAAGGCGCTTTTAATTTTTTTTCATCTTCATTGATGTTGAACCTGCTTGTTTTTAAAGTTATACTTATTTTGGCGCGTTAAGATTAACAGATCAAAAGTTTTTTTTTTTAATATTCTTGTATTGATTATAAACATGTAACAGCCATTTCGTGCTACTTTAAGAAGCAATAGATAAAAAATTTCGTTCTCTGGGTTGTGGGATTGGTGGCGAAATTGGAAAACGCAATTCCCCGGTTTGGAAGAGTGCGGGTTCAACTCACACTTTAGAAATCATGATCTAATAATGCATAATCTAATCTATCCAAACTAGTTTTTATCAACGTTTTTTCTTCTCGCTCTATCGTAAAAACGGTAATAGGTAATATGATATAAGCATCAAACTTGGTGTGATTATAGAGCAAACTCTACAGTCTAACAACAAATAATAAAAACCGGCCAGGCGTGAGTCGGTCTCGTGCTTTAACACGAGACACACTCACGGAGTAAAAAAGTTATTAACTATAATTACGTTGGGTGGTGGTGTGGTACGGAACCCTCGGTGCACGAGTAGCCGAACTCACACTTGACCGGTTGTTTTATTTAGTTACAACGAACTTATCATACACAACACCTTTAATAGGAAACAAAAAAGAAATAAAAACAAAATTCATGCCTATAAAAGAAAACCGTACCCATAACCTGACAATAATATTTCTATAAAAATCGTAATGGGTGACCGCAAAGAAGCTTATTCAACACACGTTTTCAATTTATACGGTGGCGTCATTGTCTGGAAGATTGGCGCCTGCCATCCAGCCTTATCGGTCACCATTCATTTCATTCGTTCATTCAAAAGTCACGCCATGTTTAAATGAATGTACGAGTGACCCGGTCATGTTGGAGGTATGAATATAGCGTAGGTATACAGACTATGCGTAGATATTGGACATGGTAGTTGACAGCTTTATTGCTAGTTTCGTGGAATTCTTTGATAAAGGGTATCTCGTTTACTTACCTAGTTTGTATCTATTTACAGCGTTATAAGATAATTTGATAAAAAATTTGGTAACTTCTCTTTCAATAAAACAATGGTCGGTAATAAAAGAAATCTAAATGTTTTTTACTTGCAGAATCTTTGTTAGTATAGCTCATCCTGAAATACGAGTAGCTTGATGAAATTCTAGACGGTAACAATTTTGTAATATTAAGGCTGCATCGAGCCTATTGTGCTGCCCCCAATCGTATTTTTTTATTTCTTAACAATTATGTAAACAATATTTCCAAAAACAAGAATGTCACATTGTAGTCATTGCTGATTTTCAATTTATCGGGTTACTGCGGACTTGTTTTTATAATATTTCTAGTTATTATCTTTAATAGATATAAGCATAAAACATAATAATCCGTAATGTTTCGATAAATTGAAAGCCAATCAGGACTACAATGTGACATTCTTGTTTTTGGAAATGTTGTTTAATTGTTTAGAAATTTAAAAAATACGATTGAGGGCAGCACAATAGGCTCGGTAGACCCTTAAAGAAGGGAGTATTTTTTATTTTCTTAACTATTATACATCATTTAAGAAAAACAAGAATGTCACATTGTAGTCACTGCTGATTTTTGATCACCGATGATTTCAAATTCATCGGGCCATTACTTTTTATCAAAGAACATCCAGTGAACGTTTTATTGGCGTTTACTGGGCACATTTTGATTTTTCTCGTTTTGTCGGGGGTTGACATGCTAGGCCCATCACTTTTCTGCTCAATAAATAAATTTAATTTTTTTTCAAGAATGCAAGGGTTGTTAAATATTTATAACATTTTCTCCGAAATATAATGTGATTTTGTGATACGAGAATGTTATTTTTGTTACATATTTGTATATCTCTCTTTTAACAAAATTTACTAACAGTAAACTGAATCTATCTTCAGAATTTCAATCTCTAGAAACGCTATCGACAGCTCTTCAAGAATGTCAAGAAAATCTTTATATCAAACGTTGCATGTAGCAAGCGAGATGATGACAGTTGATGTTTTATAAGAAGTTCACTTTGACAAATCACATCCAATGCAATAAAGGAGAAATCTATTTTTTTCTTTTGTATTTGTGTCGGGGACGAACTTATATTGGAAGCATTCGTTCTTATTACATTTATTCTTAGAAATACACAATGTTGTATCATGCAAACGGCTACGTTTCTTTCACACTGTAAAGCTTTTTGGGAATTGGATAGTTGTCCACGTAGCCCAGTCATTTTACGGTTTGCGCTGGAACTAATTAATAATTGTTTTTTTTTTCGGTATATTATTTAAGAGCCAATTTGAGCTTAAAAATGTACCATAATTAAGAAAAAATCCCGTCAGCAACAGTTCCAATTTTAAATTTAGCTATTATCTCGCTATAAAAAACCTGAGGGTAATTATTTTTACACGTATTTAAGGCATTACCATTATACATACTTCAAACAAGGTGTAAATATTTTTGTCTACTTAGAAGGTTTTGAAAAATACATTCGTATTTTTTATTAAAAACATATATTTTTTTTTTTTATTTCAAGCTCTATTTTATTGCTCAAAAATAATTTATATTGTTAAATCTAATTCAAATGAGTGCATTGGTATTAATATTATTAATTTAAAAGCCTTCTGGGACACACAATTTTGATTTCTATGTTGCGTAGTGAATTTTTTTTAAATATGTTTTCAGATAGTCTTTTTGTCACTAAATGGTGCCGGTTACAGTTTAAAAGTAAAATTAAATTTCCGTAAAATGACTGGGCTACACGGTAATTTAGCGACTCGATGAATACAATTATCAGAGTTAAATAAGTAAATATTATGTACATAATAATTCGTCTAAGTGTAAGTCGAATATACATAATTAGTGTAAAGTACCAAATCGTAAAACAAATCGTTTTCATTCTTTCCTTAAAATAAAAAAAAACTAAAGTAAAGTTTTTTCAAACGTTATATCTTTGATGGCGTACTCTCTCTCGACCGTATTCCCTTTCTAGGTCATCATAAATTTTACTGCAGTCGTAAAAAATATTACATTTTTACCACTATAGTTGAATAATTAAAATCGCTTTATTTCCGTAAAGTCCAAAATAAAAGTACAATAGTAGATTGTTAACCAAGGGATGAAAGTCACCCATTTTACACGAGATGTTTGGCGCCCCGAACGAATGTGAGTTAAACACTCTGCTTTTCATTTTTCTTTTTCGCGCAACTATATGGCTTTTATATTTTTCAAGCCAGCACGTTTTTTTTTTTGATGAGGTTTTAATCGGGATCACTTTTTTCTGTCTGCTTATAATTTTAACAAAAGTCTCCAAATGACAAAAAATATTGTTATTTAAATTAACTTTTATTATAATTCAAATATATTGATCATAATCGTTATAAAAAAATTAGAATTAATATAATTTTATCGAAGTGTGGTTGTATAGGTTTCTGCCTTTGCTAAGTATAGACGTAGACTTTTTAAAAATTAATTTTCCGCCCTAGGGAAGAAAAGTATCACTTTCAACCCGCTTCTTTGACAAACAATGACATTCTTTCAGAGTATGAGATGAAAAAATATCTGCTACACATTTTGACAAATACAATTTAATAAAAAAAATTCAAATATAACAAACAATAATAAGCATTAGCAATTAAAAGCGCTTTAAGTCATGATTAGGAATAATTTAAAAATACGTGCATAATAATAATATACTAAATGGATGCTACGTAGCAGCTACTTCATGCTAAAGGACTACGCAAGTCTATTTTACCTTTTGATTTGCCCGATGTAGGGTAAGCGGTATATTAATGAGTCCATAAACCTATAAAGAGACATAGATACATAAACTCACTATCGTAATCTCTTTCGGGGTGGTCAGAAACATTGCTACAACTACAAACTTTCTGTTTAAGAATGTAGTTGTGTCAATGCTCACATTTAACAATTTAAGTTTCAGGATGTAATGACGTGTCAAGTGTTGAGAGGTAGCTAGCTTTTTGCCCAAATACACAATAAGAAACCTGTAATACCTTAGTCACCTCGTACGACACACTCGAGAAGAATTAGATTGGTCCATTCTAAGCCTGAACCACACAGCTATAAAGAGACACATAGTATTAATATTGTTACCTAGTCCCACGCACGCGTTCCACCATTGCATCGTGTAGGCACAGTATAAGAAAGAGTATCTAGTAGTACATAATGTAAGTTGGTATCGTTCTTCGTAGGGCTGTCACAAAATTGAAATAAATCTTGGCTAAATCAGAAATCTGAAAAATGTATTACGGGACTTGTTACAAATAAATAGGTCTTATTTGAAGAATAGTTTCGAATCACAGTTCGTACCTAGATCAGGCATGCGTAGATAAATTTTTCACCTCTCCGGGCGGAAAGCGTCAACTTTCGTCGCGCTGCGCTAAACGAAGTTGCCGCTGTCCGCCTCCGTCGGGGAGAAAAATAGTGGACCAACCTCGGGCTGTAAATAAGGAAGCCTCAGATCACATGTTTGTTGACCTTGGCTTCGCCTCGGCCAACAATTAGGTACATGAGATCTGACACTTTTCTTACTTTCCTGCCCTCGGTGTGTAATCTAGTATTTTACACTAGTTACTAATAATAAAATTATACATTCGTTTAAACATAATGTGTGACATTACCTTCTTGTTTTACTTTTCGAGCCCATCATCGTCCACTGCTGAACATAGGCCTCTCCGCACGCCACAAGACTCTGTCCTCAGCCTTCCTCATCCAGTCGCTCCACACTACCTTTTTTTAGGTCCAGCGGGCAGCAGGGCGAACACTACGCCTTTCAAACACAATAATAAATTCAATACAATAAAATAATGTCAATCTACCTGGTAATTATTTAGGCTGGATACAGTTTTTATTAATAACGAGATAATAGGCCAGTCATTTTACAGAGTTTTGTTAGGAGAGGTGGGAAGTAATTATTAATTTGACTTTTAAACTGTAACCGGCACCATTTAGTGACAATAAAACTATCTGAAAACATATTAACTTTATAAAATTAACTATATAAAACTGTGTGTCCCAGAAGGCTTTTAAATTAATAATAATAATACCAATGCACTCATTTGACTTAGATTTAACAATATAAATTATTTTTGAGCAATAAAATTGGCATTGAAATTTAAAAAATTAGGTTTTATTAGAAAATACGAATGTATTTTTCAAAACCTTCTAAGTATACAAATATATTTACACCATGTTTGAAGTAGGTATAATGGTAATGCCTTAAATATGTGCAAAAAAAAATTACCATCTGGTTATTGATAACGAGATAATAGGTAAACTTTAAATTTGGAGTCACGTTGCAGGTTCTGACCCGAGCACACGTCTCGCGTGGATTTCGCGCGTCGCGTTTTTGCCTGCCACGAGGCTCCGTAATCCTCAATCTCTTCTTGTTCTTGACCAAAAACAATCCCTGAGATTGGGATAGATTCTCCCATAAACACGTGACACTGGCGGAAATGCAGTGCTAACGCACAAGCAAGAGTCCATTAATTATAAGTAAAAAAAAAACTTTAAATTTGGAACTGTTGCTGACGGGATTTTTTTTTATTCTGGTACATTTCTAAGCTCAAATTGGCTCTTAAATACTATACCGAAAAAAAAATCAATTGTTAATTAGTCCCTGCTCAAACCACAAAATGACTGGGCTATTAACCATAAAAAGTATGACGAGTAAAATGACGTCATAATACATAAACAATGTACGCCAACCGTAGCCTTATTCATGGATATCAGTTTCTAATAACAACGTGCAAGTTAACGTTGTTAGCGAACTAAATATGATACTTTCATACTTTAATTATACTTGTTAAGACACTCGTGGTATATCAGTGCATTGGATACAGTTTTTTGGAGTTACGCGGTTATTAAAGTGAAGTTACCGCGATTTTCATCTACGTAAATTTTGGAAAACTTTAACACCCCATTTTACACTTTTAGTGGATGAATTTAAAAAAAAATTCATTGCACCCCTACATGCCACGTAGAATATGTATTCTATCTTTTATTATTTCTATCTTCAGTAGTTAAAGGTACAGATAGACATGCTTAGTACTAGCACGAAAGCATGCTTTAATTAACGCCTTGCTCAAAAATTGATCGGCTGTTGATTTTCGAGCACGTTACCAAGCCCAGTCATTTTACGGAGTTTTGTTAGGAGGGGTAGGGATTAATTATGAATTGGACTTTTAAACTGTAACAGGTACCATTTAGTGACAAACAGACTATCTGAAAACATATTAAAAAAAAATCGCTACGCAACATAGAAATCAAAATTGTGAGTCCCAGAAGGCTTTTAAATTAATAATATTAGTACCAATGCACTCATTTTAATTAGATTTAACAATATAAATTATTTTAGAGCAATAAAAAAGGTATTGAAATTTAAAAAATGAGATATTTTATAGAAAATACTAATGTATTTTTCAAAGCCTTGTAAGTAGACAAAAATATTAACACCATGTTTGAAGTATGTGTAATGGTAAAGCCTAAAAGCGTCGAAAAAAAAATTAGCATTCGTTTTTTTAGAACGAAATAAATGCTAAATTTAAAATTTGGGGCTGTTGCTGACGTGATATTTTTTTTTATTTTGGTACATTTCTAAGCTCAAATTGGCACTTAAATACTATACAGAAAAAAATCCATTATTAATCAGTCCCGGCTCAAACCGTAAAATGTCTGGGCTAACCTGATGCGCTAGTGGAAGATGGCTCTTCAGCACGTATGCCTATCATAAGCAAATGTATACAGTTGAAAAGCATGCTAGATTCAAGGGCATGCTTAAAACGTTTATGCTTATTGCTAGAAAATGTGAACAGTTCAAGAGCACGCTCATTTTAAACATACTTTATTAGCATGCTTTCTAGCGTGCTATTATAGAGCATGTCTATCTGTACCTTTTGGTTGTGCGTTATCTCTCAGTCAGTCACGGAACTGTTTTATAAGTATACAACATACATATTAATCTATGGTATTGAAATAGATTATAGGAATAAACTGTACATTATTTATCCTGGAACCTAAGACTAGACTCATAAATTTCAGAAATTCAATATATAACTTTTGTTTATGAAGACAAAACTTTCCTCTCATATTGTTTGAGAGCCTTTGTTAGAGAGATAATAAAACATTATTATTTTCTAGAAAGAAAAGGAAATTGGTAATAAAATAACAGGGAAATTACAAAACACCCATAACTTGGGTACAAAAATAGTCACCGTATAAAATACTTGCGAGATTCGAACCCGGGACTCTTGTCTCAGCAGGCAGATGCACTGCCAACTGAGCCAGCAAGCCGTAAATGATAGATGGTATTTAAAATGGGGTTAAAACCGTAAAATATTTCAATTTTTAATGTAAATCACGTTTGACAGAACGACCAGGAAAATAATTCCCCTCGTCAATCATCGTTTGCGCAGAGCAGACCTGAGTTCCCGTCAAAATCTGAAGTCATTTAGTGATCAAAGGGTGCAAAGTAGAAACAGCAGCGAAAAGGGCGCGAAAACAATTAGCCAATCGTGACAATGACAACTGCGCAGGTACATCGGTGAGACTTATAAAACCTGGTACTACCGTACTTTAAGTTCAGGGGTGCGATTTTTGAATCTCATTCGCTGAGCTCAGCAGTTGAAAATGTCAAAATAACTATGGAGAATCTTTGACTACCTACTTATAAAGGGACTAGTTACGCGTGTTATTCTACTAACAAACATTTCTACCAATTTTTGCGGGGGGCGAGGTAACATGAAATCCGCAACTTTAGATTAAAAAAGTTAAAAAAAAAAAAAATGTTTATTTATTTCTCACACTTTGGGTTTACATGATACAAGTTCATCAACATATTAGATTAGGGTAGTGTGAGACTGGCTCCTGAATCAAGTAGATCTTGTTATTCTGGATACCAGGCCTCCACCCCTCAGACATTTTAAGCATAGTTGCAATTTCAAACGTTATGAGAGTAACAACAAATTATGAAAACTACTTGAGGGTATACAACTACAGCGTTGCTATTCTAAATTCTAAATTATAGGAGCTGACATTTACAATGAGATGTGAGTGTGTGTGGTGTGGATGTGTAGTGTATAGTGCTGTTTGAAAGTGTTTGTGAGCGTGTGTATGTGGTTGTTTGCGAGAGTGTACGAGTCATATTATTACATTGATCAACAAAAGAGTCAGATGCACGGTTTTGATTGGGATTACATGTTTTCTGTTAGCGAGATAGAGCAAAAGTAGGTAGATTGTATTCCCCATAACTTTAGATTCTAATTTTGATTGTTAAAAATCATGAAAAGTAGTCTCGTGTGAACCTAAAACGTCATAAGTTCGTAGTTATTGTTTCGCAATTATAGGCTGTCTCGTTTAGTGATAAAGTATAAAATTGAATGTAAATACACATTATCAATTTTTCTTATACCTTGGCAGAGGGGAAATGCTACCGCAAGGCGAGTCCTTATAATAAATAGTCAAAGGGAGATGTGCATCTTTCTACTGCTGATTTGACTTTAAAAAAATCGCACTCCCGAAGTATGATTTTTGAAAGTCAAATCTGCAGTAGAAAGATGCATATCTCCATAGTAATTTTGACATTTTCAACTGCTGAGCTCAACGAATGAGATTCAAAAATCGCACTCCTGTTCGGAAATGAATGCATCTTTTCGAGTAGGAGTATACGCTTTCCTATGCAGGGTGTCACGGTAAACAATTGCATTACTTTAAGGGGTGATTGTGAAACCATGATACTGGACAACGTTCTCTAAGAAACGTTTAGGAAATTCGCAAACAAAAATTGTTGGATTTTCAATACTAAATGCAATCAGCTGATCGAACCTTTGTTTGACAAGTCTTTTTTTCTGACAATATTTTATGACAATTTCTCTTAGATTACTTTGTGAAAGTTGATCAGTGTACAATCATCTATTAAAGTAATGCAACTGTCTAAAATAACACCCTGTAGAACCCTAAATATAAGGTCTAACAAAATTAGTTGAAACTATTTTAAGGGGATGCCATCAAACTGAACAACTTTCTCTATGGGACCAATATTGAAATCGCGAAAAAAAAATCTGCTGTCCCATAGATTTAGGTCGAGTAGGTTTGTATGGAACAGCTGATTTTTATTTCGCGATTTCAATATTGGTCCCATAGAGAAAGTTGTTCAGTTTGATGGTCTGATCATCCCCTTAAAATAGTTTCACCTAATTTTGTTAGATCTTATATAACAAAATGAGACTAACTTTAAATAATAAAAATAGTGGCTTACAAAATAACGGTTATTACTGCTACTTCTATACATACACAAGGATCCAGCAGAAATCCCAAAGCATAGAATATTCATAATTCATCTCAACGAAAAAATAATAAAGTTGGACGGAGAGAGTTTTCTTATTTGTGACGAGCGCATTATTAATGCAAAAAGGTGGAGCCGTCTGCTCTCCGCCTTTTTGCGTCACAATCCCTTTAGGTACAATTAGATGTAATAAAGTCCCGTATAAGTTGCCATGAAAAACTCCCCATATATTATGCAATGACTGACTTTTGAGTAGGTAAAGGTATGATCAAATAAATTCGGCCTAATTTGATATTCTTACATGCATACATCGCACATCTAGTTCTATAAAGTCATAAATGTCATTTTCTAAATTTTACAGTAGAGCGCTTTAAAGATTCAAGGCGCGTAACTTTTTTGACAAGAGCTATAATGACAGTGGCGCTCTCTAACTCACATATTGTTGAATTTAAAAAACAAAGATCTTTAAGCACTCAATGCATTTACATAAAAGGAATAGCATTGTTAACTCAATTTTGGATTTTTTTACATTTATGACTTTTAAGAACTAGATGTGCGATATATGCATGTAAGAATATCAAATTAGGCCGACATATACTCACGATCATAATGATTATTCTGTGTCCGGTTGTTCAGGAGCTTTGCTACAACTAGATGCCCACCATGTAATTAGCATTAAATAAATCGGGTCTCTATGGTATATACAGTAAAGTAGCCTGTGGTTGAAATCAGATCACAATGTATATTACGTATATGGCATGAGCACCGCCCCGTCACAGTTGCTCCTCTTGTATGATATTTCAAGCCGCGCGCGACGCGCCTACGCTGCGCTGTTTAGAAAATGATGTTCCCGCGACAAGAAAAAAAATGAAATGTATAATGTATGAAAGAAAAAGACGCGTCGCCCGCAAGATTACGAATCATATTTTAAGGGCCGCAGAACCGACAACCGATAGAGTATCAGAGTTCTAGAATGGAGACCACGAACTGGCAGGCGTAGTGTAGGACGCCCTGCTGCCCGCTGGACAGACGACCTAAAAAAGGTAGCGGGGAGCGACTGGATGAGGAAGGACCTTGTGGCGCGCCTTGGGACTATGTTCAGCAGTGAACGATGATAAGCTTATAAGTAATTATAAGGGCAGGTCATTATTACCTTACTTTCAAAGTTATATCCCAACCATGAGGCCTCTATTACCTTCATAACAAATGTTTTCCTACCTACGTCTTCTGTTTCTTAAAAAAGTTTGAAATTAAATCTTTTAATTAAATTATTAAGGCTTAAACAAATGAATTTCCGCACAAAAGACACGGTAAGCCGCCGGCTTAATCCAGACGGTAGACTTGCACGAACGCCTGCGATAATAGCTAGCTGACACCTGTCAACATATTACAACGTGTTCACAGGATGTTGTTTCTGGAATTTTGTTTGTTTGATGATAAGAAAAAAATTACAACTCTTTGGGACTCCTTTTGCGATTAGTAAAATTTATCCCAGGCGCCATAGAAGTGGAATAGGTATATATCAACCGACAGGTAGATATATAACACCACGTATCCCACAGTTGATACTGAACAACACCAAAGCAAAGCGTAGTACCCGGCGAGGGCTCTGACGATGGCACGTCAGAGCCCTCACCGGGTACTACGCGACACAGGCACGATAATGATCACTCTAGATCCCAGTTGCGGAGCGTGCGGACAGGAGGAGGAAACCATGAAACATTTATACTGTGTGACTGCAATGTCTTGGTGACTGCAGTAACTAGTTGACTCCAATGTGTGCAATAGCTAATTATATTTTCTGCAAAGCGTGGCTCCTGCGACCAGCTCTGTAGGTATAGTAGTGAAAGTTCAGTTTGACGAGTACCTACAAGTCATGGTAAACAAAATTACTGTACACAAAGTATCCTATCTTGTATAGACAAAGCAAAATCTTACACATCTCATATCATATCAGTCGAGTCGCGTTGTAGGTCGTTATTGGATAGTCACGTGTCGCTCGTCGATTGTTGGTTACCCCCTCCCGGACCTGCAACGAAGCTCGAGTGGTGGCTCAAGATAGTGTTCTTTTCTAAAAACAATCCTTGAAATCACCAAAATACATAAACTACCGAACAACGTCAAGCACTTTTGCTGAATAAACTAGACATGGGCAAAATCATCACAACCATGATGTCAGCCATTTTTTTTAAATAGAATAGAATAAAATCATATCAGTCATATAAAGTGTTTTCAAGCAGACTCCAACAGACTTTTGTCTTGACTGTATAAACCGCTATCCAAAAACAATAGCCGAGAAAACTGCCTACAAAAATAAACACAATAATTAATAAACAAAACACTCTGTATGATACTGATACCACAACACGTAGCTTCATATGGGAATACTCCTTAGCTCGCGCGAATTCGTCTTAATCCTTATAACGTTGATAGAATGACAACTGAATTATTGCATAATATTGTGCTTATTTACTTATGTTATTGTTTTAAATTCTAACGCGTCTGAGATATTATTATTTCCTGCGTTGTAAGATTAAGGCCGCATTAAGCCAGTTGGCTCCAAAACTCAGTAGGTAACAGATAGTAGAATATAAGGTCTAACAAAGTTAGCTGAAACTATTTTAAGGGGATGATCAGACCATCAAACTGAACAACTTTCTCTATGGGACCAATATCGTAATCGCGAAAAAAAAAATCAGCTGTCCCATAATAAAACTGCAAACATAATTCGACTCAAATGTGTAAGACTACTGATCGCTTTTTAGCGATAAGACCGCCTGTTTTTGTGCCTTTTGTATTTCCTGATTGTTTGCTTTCTGTATACTCTGTTTTTTGGTGTCAAATAAAGTATAATTGATTGATTGATTTTTTTTTTTCGCGATTTCAATATTGGTCCCATAGAGAAAGTTGTTGTTTCATGGTCTGATCATCCACTTAAAATAGTTTCAGCTAATTTTGTTAGACCTTATATTCTACTATGACTGTGGTTTTGGTACTGACTCTTGTAATGTTTTAACAATCATTAAACTGCCATACAGCTTTCCGCACACATGTGAACCAAACATAAGACATAAAATACAGTACTACATACAGTACGGACACTCCCTGCCATACCAATTTGATACCTCACCTTCTCAGAAGCCAGCGGAAGAGTTACCTACAGTAAGAGACAGTGTACATAGACGTATTCGCGGGCAACAAATAGTTATTTATACTTCTAAGAACTTATAGAAGTTCGAAGTTCTTATATAAAAAGTTGGTCTGAACATTAGATTAGGAGTCTATTTTGTAAATTTTTATTTGCCTGACAAAGTATGTGTATTGCTCTTAACCGGTTTCGGCCAAGGTGACTGCTTCAACTCCGTTGTTGGCGTTTATAAGCTCTCATATGGCTAACAAAGCCAATCTTCTTTGAGAATATCCTCGCGCCTTAACTATATAAAGTCTAACAAAATTAGCTGTAACTATTTTAAGGGGATGATCAGACCATCAAACTGAACAACTTTTTCTATGGGACCAATATCGAAATCGCGAAAAAAAAATCAGCTGTTCCATACAAACCTACTCGACCTAAATGTATGGGACAGTAGATTTTTTATTCGCGATTTCGATATTGGTCTCATAGAGAAAGTTATTCAGTTTGATGGTCTGATCATCCCCTTAAAATAGTTTCACCTAATTTTGTTAGACCTTATATAAGATTTAACAAAACACCCTCGTAATACTTCAGGAGGCGCTTCAGACCATCAAACTGAACAACTTTCACTATGGAGCAAACATCGAAATAGCGATAAAAAAAATAGATGTTTCTTACAAAACTGCAGCATCGACTCGATTCAAATATATGGATTTTTTTCGCGATTCCGAATTCGGCTCCACAGTGAAAGTCGTTCAGTTTGATGGTCTAGAGTACCCCTTAAATATTACTAGGGTGTTTTGTTGCTCCTCCACTGTGCCCTCTGATACGCAGAGGGACACGTGGAGAAACGAACGCAGCCGAGCCACGCTGACCCGCCGCCCTCCTGTGGTCACATCTCAGTGATGCGACCACCCCGCTTTGGGTTGGTTCACGCCGGCAAGCCGGTACCCCCCATTTCTGGGGGGCATTCCCCTATCCACCACCCGGGGGACGCGCCCGATAGCAGACCCATCTGCCACGGGATCATACCCTGTACCCTAACCTAACCTAACCGAAACTCTTTCTCAACAGATCGCCACAGACGTTCAGGATCCTTAGACGAAGCAGAGGAAGACAGTAGTGACAATGGCGGCAGCACACCGAAGAAGAAAACAGTTATAGAGGAACAATGGGAGAGATCAGGCGGCTTCGAACTCACATCCGTGGAGCAGGAGACATACGAAAAGTACTTCTATAGCACTGAACATTGGAACTACTTTACAAACGACGAGGACCTTGGCCCGGTTATACTGTCAATTAAGCAGGAAACGCTTAATTCTAGAGATCAGTTCAGGTTAGTACAAATTAATGTTTCTATAAGGTCTAACAAAATTAAGTGAAACTATTTTAAGGAGATGATCAGACCATCAAACTGAACAACTTTCTCTACGGGACCAATATCGAAACCACGAAAAAAAAATCTGCTGTGCCATACATTTAAGTTGAGTAGGTTATTGTATGGAGCAGCAATTTTTTTTTTTTTCGTTATTTCGATATTAGTTCCATAGAGAAAGTTGTTCACTTTGGTGGTCTGATCATCCCCTTAAAATAGTTTCAGCTAATTTTGTTAAACCTTATAGGTATACTTATAATTTACCTTTTAGGATCGAATCTTAAATAAAGAGTTCCGCAGTAGATCCAGGGTAAACGATATAGCCCGAAAAATTGCCCGAAAAAGTTCTCGAGTGGCGACCGCGTACCGGAAAGCACAGCGTGGTGAAGGCGGCGGGAACCCGTTGGATGAGGGCAGCGCAGGTCCGGTCGTTATGGCGATCCCTGGGGGAGGCCTATGTCCAGCAGTGGACGTCCATCGGCTGAGATGATGATGATGATGACCTGAATTGGTTACCGGTACTCGTTAGGCGGAGAACGGGTATCCGTCAGGCTCGCACAACTCTCTAACAAAAAAATGTTATATGAAACGTGGACCGCCACGATTAAAAATTCTTTGAACGGTTGCACACGTTTCATACATTCTATGATATCGGTCGTTTTTTAGTATGGAAGTCCCGATTCTTATAACATAGTGAGTTACATTCTCTTTAGTATCCGTCTGGAACCGGTACACAGGTACCGAAATGGCAGGATTCGCTAGTATTCGCTAGTACAGAACCTATACTTTTGGAGCCGGTTCCAACCCCTGGTTCAGTAATACCGCTCCGGTCTCGTCCTACGGTACGAGTTCAAAGACTCTCATGTCCGGATGCTCCTACTGCACAAAAACGCGAGTTCCTATAAATGTCTGAATTTTTAAACGATTTCAGAAGATGAAAACTTAAACTGTCCATAACGATATCCCATACAATTTGCACTATCTAGAGCAGTAAATTTAAAACCCGCTCCTTTTTCAGTATAGTAATCTCAGCCATAAATACTTGTTAGAAAATATGGAGCGGTGATAGCTTCTGCTTTCTTCGTAGTCAGTCGCGACCGCGTCCCATATTAAGAGGCTTATTGCAGTGGAACTAGCACCACTCAGAATTTTATATTATTCATACATTATAACCTCTCGTTCTTGTTTCCTTTCAGAGCGGACAGAATCTTTGCACAAACTGCCAAACCACCTTTCGTTCTATTTCAATGGAATCTTTAAAATTCAAGTCACTAATTGAATCAGGCGTTACTTTGCGGAAATCCATGACTAATATGTAGATGACACGATTGTATCAAGACCTCCGCTTCCAAGTACCTAGTAGACAAAGTTGTATTACGTTATGCACCACAACCTGCCCACCAAATAATTTCTACGCCGCCGAGCGTCCGACACCGAGAGTCGGACGCTCGGCGGAGTACCAACTCTTTTTCGAACGTTCGTCGGTCTAACTCCTGAGGATGCTCCTTGGTGGAGCGAAACACGTGTAGAGTAGAAATTATTTGGTGGGCAGGTTGTGTTGCATAACGTAATACAACTTTGTCTACTAGGTACTTGGAAGCGGAGGTCTTGATACAATCGTGTCATCTACATATTATTCAAGTCACTATTAATCATTAGTCACTATGATATAAAGGTGCTTAAAGCGCACGCGCCCCCAACGCGTTCCTATTTTAAGCTCCAGAAATATTATGTATCACTTATTATGTTTTCATTTTTGTACTATAGTAATTTGATCCAAGCAAACTTTTATTTTACTCACTATACTGGGTGAAATTGATATCATTATCATGCTTTTAAATTACGAGTCTACCCATCAAACTGAACATCTTACACTATGGGAGCAATCCGATCGGAGCAAAAAAATAATCAGCTGTTCCATACGAAACTGCAATGCCAACTCGACTCAAATGTATGCAACAGCAGATTTTTTTTTGCTCCGATCGGTTTGCTCCCATAGTGAAAGTTTAAAAGGATGCTAATGATATCAATTTCACCCTTTATAACAATATTGTCAAAACAACCCACATACTTCAAGTTGAAAGAGCAGGGGCTGGTGAATGCCCAAATGACTATGAGACCTACGCGGCTAGCATGCCACCCACGACAAAGCGACAAAATGAGAAAACTTCATGCGCACTCTTTTTGTCATAAGTAAAATAACAAATATGGAGGCACATCTCGTACATGTTTATAATTGAAAACACGAATTACTTAAGACTTGTGACATAATTAGCGACATGCCCGTAGGCGATGTCCTGTTTCAGCGTATTGACCTCTATCTACGCTGAAACAAGATAAAATGTTGAAGGGATAAAACATTTTACACGGCTACAATATCAACTCAATAATCAGGGTTGGGATGAGACGCGAACTGAATACCACTAATGCGTTTTCCGTTACGTGTGAGGGCCTTAATTTAATAAAGTTTAATAATTATATCACGCCTCAGATGTAGTCACCAAACATAACACATTATACACAACTTAATTAGATTGTTTAGTCTCTACACACTCTATGGTAATTAAAGTTATTTGATTATTATGCTTGATGAGAAAAACTATAGTGAAATTGTCTGTGTCAGTGAATCATTAGCAGCTTTTTAAACTAAGAGTCTGCCTCCATGGTCTAATGGTTAAGAGCATTGGGCTCTCGATACGGAGATCGTGGGTTCGATTCCCACGGGGGACACCTAGTGATATGTCACTTTGTGCGTTTTTCCCCAGTTGGTTAGGTCATTGCAGACTGAATCATCTGATTGTCTGAAAAGAAAAATGATTCCGTGCTTCGGATGGCACGTTAAGCCGTCCCGGCTACTATCTTTGGTGGTTAGTAGTCGTAATATAAAATCCACGTCAGAGGCCGTAAGGCGGTCTAAAAAAACTCTGACAACAGGGCTCTGCCCACACGCTAAGGAGAAGAAGAACTAAAATCTTTTACTATGGGAGCAAACGGATCAGGCTGAAAAAAATCTGCTGTTCTATACTAAACTGCAATGTTTACTCGACTCAAATGTATGCAACTGAAGGCGGATTTCAAACTGCATTACATAATTTTGCTAAGAGCGTTTAGGGCCGGGAAAGATGGCGCAATAGAGCACTTTATGAAACAGTTGTTGCAATGAAAAGATTACAAGTTAATGAAGATTAAGTTTTGGAGCGCAGCATCAACCATATTATGTTCCATTTATGGACATCGTAGAACAAGGAACCGCTTATCGTAATTTCTTACATCCTTGTACATATATAAACACACGACCGTCATTCCTTTTGGGGTAGAAACGTTTCTATAAATCTTCTTCTGCGTCTTCTTATCGTGTGGGTAGCAAGCACTGGTGTCAGAGTTTTTTCAGACCGCCTTACGGCCTCTGACGTGGGTTTTATGTAACGACTGCTACCACCAGAGATAGTAGCGTTTAACGGTTTAACGTGCCATCCGAAGCACGGAATCGTCTTTCTTTTCACGCAATCAGGTGATTCAGCCTGCAATGTCCTAACTAACTGGGGAAAAACGCACAAAGTGACATATCACTAGGTGTCCTCCATGGTAATGGAACCCACGACCTCCATGTCAAGAGCCCAGTGCTCTTAACGAATAGACCACGGATCTGTGCTGTAAATACTGTAGGTAACCAATTTTCTGTACCATAACCAATTTTCTGTTTATGAATGTAATTTATTGCTCACATTTAGCAATGGAATAACGTGTAAAGTGGTGAGAGATAGCTAGCCTTTCGCCCTTATAAACACTGCATAAGAAACATTTAATCCCTTAGTCGCCTCGTGCGACACCCACGGGAAGAATTGGGGTGGTCCATTCTAACACACGGCGGCACGGTGGTTTCTTACTGTTGAAAAATATGGCATTGATTATGTAAATAATATTCATAACGATACTAAAAGGAAAAACTAGATTATACTCTTTGATTTCAGAGCAATTATTTAGTTCTTCAAACGTGTTTTCCTTAGCCCGTATTTTCTCATTTCGCATTAAAAATCTAGAGTTAGATAACAAACTTTTCTTCCAACTTTTACTTTGATACCTAAGTAATCCAGGCTTAATCTCCGCTGCGCTCACTTTTATTTATTTTATTGGACAAGAAGATATCCTATTTCTTATTATTATGAACTGGATTATAGTTTAACTATACAGGTGGCAGTACCTCAGAGAACTAAGGCCGGATTCGACCAAACTTTGATTTATAGCAGAGTAACTACACAATTTTACTCCTTGTGTTAAACCCGAAATAACTTCATTTGTGCGGACAAAGTCGCGGGTTAACGCTCGTATAATTATAAACCTGTAACAGGAAGTTTGTCTGTACATTGAAAATATTAACAAAAAAAAGTTACGATATGGTTATTAGGTATCCCTGATTCCATATCACCAATTTTTGGATTTTTTGTCTGTCTGTTTGTTTGCTTGTTTGTTTGTGTGTTTGTTTGTTTGAACGAGCATCACGCAAAAACTACTGAACCGATTTTGATGAAACTTTTTTGTTTGATAGCTTATAATCTGACTTAAAATCTGGTATATAATTTGTGCGGACAAAGTCGCGGGTTAACGCTCGTATTGAATAACTTTATTTAAACGCCCTTTCATCAACTCTACATTCAAGGAAAATTAGAATAGAAATGAGCCCGCACCAGTTAATTTACACATGATCAGATAAACCTGGGCAGGGAATAAGATACCCTATTAAAGGGCGGTAGGGTGCAATTTAATTAAGAATGGTATGGAGTGAGGGTGTGAAATGTTTGCAGACATATTTAACCGTCCGGTGGCCATGACCAGGGTTTCAATTCAATGGACTTACGGGACATAGCGACTTGCATAAAAATGCGGGACAAAAGATTTAAGAAAAGTTATTTTTTGTATAGAAATTTTTCAGTAAAAATGCTACCGAAATACATTGTAAAATGTGTTCTGTCGCTCCTATCATGTTATGACTCTTATGACATTCACATACCGTAAGATGTATGGCTCGCATTAATTAACCGCTTTCAAGTGCTTATGAGCTCTTAAGCTCACTGTAACCGTGTGACGTAACCTACTAGAATGCAAGCTTGTAAGCGAGCGAGAACTTTGAATCGATTTAATATTACGAGCCTTATACCAGCAATGCTAAACCAATTATCTAAAAGCGGGACATTTCTTAAATTATGAGAAAGACCACTACATGCTTCATGGCCACAACAGTGACCTTAGTAACTAGGGAATGTTACAGGGTTAGCCTGTGAGGGATTAGGGCCTAGTAAATAAAATCGGGACATTTATTTTAATACGAGAATGGGCAGTATAGTTTACAGGCAATACCCGTTGGCCAAGCAATCAAAAGCGTTATGCTTGGTGAGATACGGAAAGGTCTACCAGTCAAATCTTAACTTATCCCTCATAATAATAACAGTCCCGTTAATCGAGTAATTAGAATCGGGACATTACGAAAGATTTCACCACAGTGGTTATATTATAACCCCGTAACCATTCCCGTCAGCTAAGTGAATACTTTGAACGTTCAAACATGCATTCTACTCGTCAAATTGAACAACTTTCACTATGGAGCCAACCTTGAAATCACGAGAAAAAAACAGTTATTTCATACATTTTTCAATCGAGCGTAGGTGGAGGAGAATGCGCAGTAGCACTTTCGTTATTCTGCGCAGTCAAGGTCTTGATGTTTGCCGATCATTAGGTATACCTACTGCAGTTTTGTATGGAACAGCAGATTTTTTTCACGATTTCAAAATTGGATCCTTAGTGGAAGTTGTCAATTTTGACAAGTAGAATACATGGTAAACGTATTCGCACTGACTAAAAATTGTCCTTATACGTAAAGAGGGCTGCCATCAACACAAAGAAAGAATCATCAAAATCGGTTCATAAACGACGAAGTTATCCGCGCACACAAATAAAAAAAATATATAATATATACTTACGGTCGAATTGAGAAACTTAGACTTCCTCCTCTTTTGAAAAACCTCCTTTTTTGAAGTCGGTTAAAAACCGCCGTAGCCGGGCAAAGACTTCAAAACTGCGGACATTTCAGTAATACAGAAATTTTTCCCGGCCAACCACTAATCTTGTACAGAGCTACTGCAGTAACCTTACCAACTAACATAACAGCCTAGGTTACGAAATCAACTCAAATCAAGAATTCAAAATTTTCATATATCACTTAGACGAAATTTTTTTTATTGTACTATCGCGTCTGAAGATGTTCCGTTGTAAAGAAGATGCGGCCAGAAACTCTATACCTCGTTTACCAAGTAACTAAAATCGGGACATTTCGTAAGATACGGCACGAGTAGCCACTAACAGTGACCTCACCGACTCAACCCTCGTAAACAGTAAGGTCCGCCACATACATACGGAATAAACTTGATTCGGAATTAGATTCCGGATGGAGTGTTGCCGCTTTCAGAGACTTTTTCACTAGATGTAGTGATTTTTTGTTGTCTTAGGTGGCATTTTTAAAGTGAGTTTTTAGGGTAGGCGTTGATGGAACGTTACCGTATCGTGACGGTGCAGTTGCGGCGTCGTTGCGGTATAGTTGCGAAATCGCCTACGCTCAAAAATCGCTTGTGTGATAATGGTTCATTCCATTTTGTATGCAGATTATGTATAATGCTAAAACTATCGATAGTCTTTTGATATAGTTGCATAATATTGAATTACAATTTACAAATAATCATTGACGTTAGTCATGATATCATCAGATGATTGTAATTATCATGTATAGAAATTGTTTGTTTCGTTTTAAAAATATTTTAAAATACAATTGTCATTAATTTCGCATTTCATACATTTTTATTCTAGGCATTTTTTAAACAGCACTCTAGTATTTTTTGTTACCATAGTTGACAACACTGAATCCTGAATTATGAATCCAGGCCTACCCTCAGGGAGGGTGTGTGGGCATTAGTCCACCACGCGTGCCCAATGCGGATTGGTAGACTTCACATACACATCAGAATTTATTCTTTAGCGTATGCAGGTTTCCTCACGATATTTTCCTTCACCGTTTGAGAGCAGTCGGTATTACGTACATAAGTTAGAAAAACTCATTGGTACATGGCATGTTGTCCGTGCGAATCAGGATTCCGGATCGCAATTCCGTCTGTTAGCCCAGTCATTTTACGGTTTGAGCCGGGACTAATTATTAATTGACATTTTTTTTGAGCCTAGAAATTTGAGCCTAGAAATGTACCAAAGTTAAAAAAAAACACATCAGCAACAGTTCCAATTTTAAAATTTAGCTATTATCTCGTTCTAAAAAACCTGACGGTAAATTTTTTTTTTTTGCACATATTTCAGGCCTCCATTACCACCACCTACCATTATACATACTACAAACATGGTATGAATATTTATGTCTACTTGAAAAATACATTTGTATTTTCTAATAAATACCTAATTTTTTAAATTTCATTGCCTATTTCATTGCTCAAAAATAATTTATATTGTTAAATCTAAGTCAAATGAATGCATTGGTATTAATATTATTAATTTAAAAGCCTCCTGTGACACATAATTTTGATTTCTATGGTGCGTAGCGATTTTTTTTTAATATGCTTTAAGATAGTATTTTTGTCACTAAATGGTGCCGGTTACAGTTTAAAAGTCCAATTAGTAATTACTCCCTACCCCGCCTAACAAAACTCCGTAAAATGACTGGGCTATGTGTGTGGCGGACCTAAGAATTCAATTAGCATAATGCGAGTAAGGTGTAAACTTCGTTTTAAAGTCCGCCGTTAAATTCGGTAATACTGCCTTAAGTTTACAAGCCTGTGTTACTGGGTATTTACTTTGTGGATGTAGATTAAAGTACTTACTTTGTTTTACGTTGGTACTAGCCCTGGGTAAAGTACAAACCGTAAGGGATTTGCGCTCGTTTTCCTGCACTCGAATTATGAGAAAAACAATTAAAGCTTTGTTGCTACTCTACTCAGTTCTCTCTCTCTCTCTCTCTCTCTCTCTCTCTTTTTAGGGCCAACCTTTCGCGTCTATTCTTTCCACCTTTAGTCTAGAAAAAAATACGGTTTGAGATTGCATTAAAGACACTTTAGTATAACACTTTTGTCGAGATTTGGTGGTTATACAGGGTGAAATTGATATAATTAACATCCTTTTAAACTAAGAGTCTACCCGTCGAACTGAACAACTTTTACTATGGGAGCAAACCGATCGGAGCAAATTAAAAAATCAGCTGTTCCATACTAAACTGCTATGTCGACGCGCTAATTCGCGACTCAAATGTATGCAGCAGCTGATTTTTTTTTGCTCCGATCGGTTTACTTTAGTAAAAGTTGTTCAGTTTGATGGGTAGATGCTAATGATATCAATTTCACCCTTTATAGGCTCAGAACCCTGAGAAAAACCTTAAGATATAAACGTACAAAGGGCAAGCTTATTTTTTAATGAAATTTTCTTATAGCATACCAGCAAAAGAGACAGTTAATTATCACAAGACAAATTTAATGTGTACAAACAAACAGTAAATAATTAAGGCTTGAGGTTATAATTTTTGAATACTTACAAAATATTAAATACCTACTCAAATTTACGATATTAACCGAGGATTATTATTGTTATAAGTAAAACGTATTGAAACGAAGCCGTCCTGTACAAAGTCAGCAGTTTTAAATTTTTTGTTCATACCTAAATTTAATGTTCTGTAAATGTAATTTTGGTGGTTTTTTTTTTTTTTTTTTTTTTCCGTCCACCGTCACTGGGCGACGCTGAGCGTTTTATTGAGCTCCGTATTAGAAATTCGGAAAACTAGTAAAAAGTATCTTTCAGTTACTGTGTTCGTGGGGAAAGTGTTGCCTGATGCCCGGTTACTAAAGTGGAGACGGTAGGAATGGGCATTCTAATCGAATCCATATTATTCGATTGGGGCATGGATTGTACCTGAGCGCGCGCAGCGCGAGGTGCGCTGCGAGGCTCATACGTACTGCGCGTGCTAGACGGTGATATCTACAGTACGCAGCTTTGTGTTTGTGCTTAGCCCCGGTGCAGCGCTAGTTTCGCTGCGTGCGGCCTTCGTGATTAATAATAATGTTGTTTGTAATGTAGTATGTTTGTAGTTGTAATTTTTTTTTCCATAATACACAATAAAAAATCGGGGATTATTGAGAATTTATGTTTTTCAGGTATGTATATAAGGTCTAACAAAACTAGCTGAAACTATTTTAAGGGGATGATCAGACCATCAAACTGAACAACTTTCTCTATGGGACCAATATCGAAATCGCGAAAAAAAAACCAGCTGTCCGATACAAAACTGCAAACATAACTCGACTTAAATGTAGGGGACAGCTGTTTTTTTTTTGCGGTTTCGATATTAGTCCCATAGAGAAAGTTGTTCAGTTTGATGGTCTGATCATCCCCTTAAAATAGTTTCAGCTAGTTTTGTTAGACCTTATATACTGATATTTCAAATTATCACCTAAAGTGCAATTAATGCAACCTACTCCAAAATCCGTTGATTTCCCCGACTAAGAACTTGCCCTTTTCCTGACGTCGTCTTCGGAGACATTGCTCTCGGTCATATCACTGCGAACTGTATTCATGTATCTAGTCTTCGGACGTCCTCATGGTCTCTGTCCTGGAATCGACAGTTGCAGTGCAATATATTCTATACAGAAAATCTAAGTGCTAGCCTAACAAATATAGGTACGGGAACGGTGAATTCAGACCACCAAACTGAAAAACTTTCACTATGGCGCCACCCTCAGGAAACGCGAAAAATATCTGTTGCTCCATACAAAACAGCTGTACCTACTAGACTCAAATGTATCTACAACAAACTCCCCAACGATACAAAACAATTCAAAGAAAATTGTACCTTTGAACGTAAATTAAAAACATGGCTTATAAATTGAGCTTTTTATAACATTGATGCATTTTATAACTTTGTGCCTAATGTTACTGGAATGTAATTGGATTGTAATATCTAAACTATTATAAAACTGTAACAAAAAGTGTGTCTGGAGTGCGATTTTTGAATCTCATACGTTGAATTCAGCAGATGAAAATGTATGGAGCTACGCATCTTTCTACTGCTGATTTAACTTTCAAAAATCGCACTCCTGAAGCATTATTTTTTTAATGTCAAATCAGCAGTAGAAAGATGCAAATCTCCATAATAATTTTGACATTTTCAAATGCTGAGCTCAGCGAATGAGATTCAATTCAATATCAACAAAAAAAAGTTATGATATGGTTTTTAGGTGTCCCTGATTCCATATCACCAATTTTTGGATTTTTGTCTGTCTGTTTGTTTGTGTGTTTGTTTGTTTGTTGGATCGAGCATCACGCAAAAACGACTGTCTCGATTTTGATGAAACTTTTTTTGTTTGATAGCTTATTATCTGACTTAAAATCTGGTATATAATTTGTGCGGACGAAGTCGCCTAGTAAATAATATAATTATAAGTAGTGCGTTTGACATGTACAATTATTTTTATGAAATAAATGAATATGAAACAGTTTTTTTTTCACGTTTCCTGAGGGTGGCTCCATAGTGAAAGTTGTACAGTTTGATGGTCTGAATTCACCGTATCAGTATTTGCTAGGCTGTCACTTACACCCTGTATTATAGTATACGAGCGTTAACCCGCGACTTTGTCCGCACAAATTATATACCAGATTTTAAGTCAGATCATAAGCTATCAAACAAAAAAGTTTGATCAAAATCGGTTCAGTAGTTTTTGCGTGATACTCGTTCAAACAAACAAACACACAAACAAACACCCAAACAAACACACAAACAAACAAACAGACAGACAAAAAATCCAAAAATTGGTGAAATGGAATCAGGGACACCTAAAAACCATATATCGAAACTTTTTTTTTGTTAATATCTTCAATGTCCAGACAAACTTTCTGCTACAGTTTTATAATAGTTTAGATGCTGCTCTACTCTACGAAGGCGATAGTTTGAATAAAGTTTCTTACTATCCCTAAAGTAGCTTAATAATGATTCGCTAACTTGTATCGCAACCCATCCAAATCAATAAATAAGGTAGCAAAGGTTCCCCATTACAATAGCGTGTCTGCTACTCGTTACCCCTGCTCTTCGAGTCACTCACAAGTTACGAATAGGGTTACCATGATTAAGGTAGTCTAAAAGAGGATAAGTCCATCTTACACTAATAATATAGGCATACTTTTCTAAGGGGGTGATCAGACCATCAAACTGGACAACTTTCTCTATGGCACCAACATAGAAATCGCGAAAAAAAATCAGCTCTACCATACAAAACTGCAATCCTACTCGAGCCAAATGCATGGGACAACAGATATTTTTTTCGCGATTTCAACGTTGGTCCCATAGAGAAAATTGTTCAGTTTGATCCCCGTAAAAAAGTGTCAGCATATTAAGAAGGACCCTGTATAGGTAATAGTTGGGACTCGCGTTGAAGGCTTTTTTTAACCTGGGTCCATTCCAGGGTAGGAGTTTCCTTCGTATCGTCCCATCCTTATTTTATGAACTCAGCAGTTGAAAATGTCAATATTACTATGGAGATATGCATCTTTCTACTGCTGATTTAACTTTCAAAAATCATAGTACAGGAGCGCGATTTTTGAAAGTCAATCAGCAGTAGTAAGATGCGTATCTCCATACATTTTCAAATGCTGAGTTCAACGTATGAGATTCATAAATCGCACTATAGATTAGACAGCTAAGAGATCATAACTAACATGATACTGTGTCAATGTATTTTGGCTCTTATCATAAGGGACTTCTAATATTGTTTTGAATAATTTTACTATAGTTTCGTAGTTCTGAAAGAAATGGTAGGTAAGTTAAATTTCTGTTTTGTTTTTCGTTGTAGCCAAATCATGTTGATTCATACTTTCATCTGGTCACCCCACTGACGAAGGACGAGAGTGTGATTGTAGTTGAATTAACCCAAAAACTTACGTAAAATTGCTCTTTCGACATTCGTTGGTAATTATTTATTCATTAGGCGCTATTCTGCTACGTGACTTGATGTTTAAGTGTCGGTTAACTATTGTACCAGGGGATGTAGTTCGATTGTTCTACTAGTATTGAACAAAATACATTTTCTTATTTAAAATAAAATTCCCCGCATTGTGAAAAATATAATATTCCAGTTTATTTTTTTTTTATTCATAAGATAATAGCGTTTTTCATGTGTCCAGCACTGCATTTCTATCAATTTCGAGTTAGTTTTGGAAGTATTGTAATCTCAAGGATTGTTTCATATTACAAAAACTCATTTGAGCTAATACAAATTGGTGCAGCCACGTGCAAGCCGGAGGGAACCCGATACGCGACGCCTACTAACAGACTAGAATGTCTCCTTCTTATTTCATTGTCCAAGGAGCAATCGCCAGTTTTGAACTCTCGTAGGTAGAGTCGGCTGCAGCTTAGATACTATCAGTTTGCTTGCTCGCAAATATGACGTCACTCAATCACACGAACTTCACTCGAATAATTTAAATGATTGTTTCCTTTGCATAGAGTCTACATTCCTTTCTCAACCGAGTGAAGTTATCCAACGGCTCTTCAAGGTCATGCACATTGTGCATATATACATGTGCATTTAAACTGATAGTATAGACAATTGAATACATCGCTCTCTAGACCCAATTATGCTTGTAAAACTGTACTACAATTGGCATTGCTGACCGCAGGTACCTACGATACTACACGATTTTACCTTCATTTGGGAAAAATAATAGCAACAAAACATTAATAACTTATTATATTATGATTATTAAGCTAAAAAGTAGGGATGCAACGATTACGAAGCGGTGCATCGTTTTGCATCTGTAATAGTAATAATCACGATTAATAACGATTAAATACAGCTACTCCTTACGCTGTCAAGCTTGTCGAACACCTGGCTACTAAAATATAAAAACATCACTGCAGAACCATTGACACCAAAACAAGAATAACGATGCAATGCACCGTAGTAAGAATCGTACGATTATTAAATCGAATTAAAAACGTCAATCGAATTGCACTTGTCAACAAATACCAGACCTGAATTCTAGATTCCAGAGCCGAAAAACAACTTTAAAAAAATCTGATCTCACTCTGCCATTTTAATTCATTTTGAGCTAGATCTGACTACTAAACTTTTTTGGTCAGATTTGGCTCTAATTGTATTATTTTTTTTAAATGCTGCTGAGGTCTAAGATTGGATTTTTGGTTTGAAGTATTCTCGTTTTCGACATAAAATATCTCATCCACGTTTTAAAAGATTAATCTTCCACGTAAATAGAGAGGACAAGATTATAAACAACCATGTTTCATATTGTGTTTTCAAAGCAAATTGGCCTTTATCTCAAATTAGTACCATGAAAAAGTTACAAAATCTTGGTATTTTTTAAAGTATGATTTTTATGATTTAAATTTCATTGGAATGCAAAGAAACACTACGAGAACTCATTCGGAGGAGGAAATTTGTTTAAATAATCGTAATACATCGGTTATCGTAATAAATAACGATTAATATCGTAATCGTATATAATGACCAAATCGTTGCATCCCTACTAAAAAGATAAGCAGTGCCTCCCGGTATCAAAGTTTCCTCTAATTAAACGTTTAACTTCAGCTAATTAGAAGTGAACGGGCTGTCAAAGAATACCTGTCCTCGGTGCTTGAGTTCACAACTATGTTTACTCGAGTGTTTAATAACTTTGTCACAAAGCCTAGTTTAGCTTGTATTGTGACTAGTTTGCACGTTCCTGCAAACGCAGTTTCGATTCTTTTCTCTTCGGTTTGAAATACTTTTTTCGGCAAGTTCGGTCAGAATAACTAAGTACGTAAAGTACTCACAGTCATTGGTTAACTAACAGGTAAAATATTTTTCAGTACATTTCGGTTCAAGTTTTTTATTTAAATTTCACAAATCCACGATAATAATTATAGATGCAAACGTTTTCTGTCTCTCTTCTTGCTTATTTTTTTATTTACTACGCAAAACAATCGCATCGACTTCAAATAAAAATTGTGGAAGGTTTACTAAAAAAATATAATAGAATAGAGGTGAAATTGAAATCACACTTTTAATACCCATCAAACTCGAAAACTTTTAATTACTACAAGCAAGCAAGAAATCGTTAAAAACAATTTGCTTCAGGTTTGCTCTCATAGTAAACGTTGTTCAGTTTGATGGGTAGTTTCATTTCGATAATGAAACGAATTCGACACAGACGTACCCGTCGCCAAAAGCTAGTATCATTTAAATCCTTGATACTCTCGTGGAAGTTTCCATGAATGTCTCCCACACCCCTAAATCCCATAATTAAGACCTTCTGACTATGCCCGTTTGTCTTAGAGCCCAATATATCAAGAAGTTCAGGAATTACGACGCGACGTTCGACCCCTTAGATATATCTAGTTGCTTAGATATAGGCCAGACGAAGTCAAGTGAAACTAATACTTATGGCGCGTTAAGTTATAATTATTAGAATCAGTACGCGATATTGCAGTTCATTTGATTTATTTTTGGTACGTAAAGAAGAAAACAATTACCTAAATACAGGGTGTAAGTGACAGCCTAGCAAATACTGAAACGGTGAACTCAGACCATCAAACTGAACAACTTTCACTATGGAGCCCCCTACATTTGAGTCGGGTAGGTACTGCAGTTTCGTATGGGACAGCTGATTTTTTTTCGCGTCTCCTGAGGTAGACTCCATAGTGAAAGTTGTTCAGTTTGATGGTCTGAGTTTACTGTTTCAGTATTTGCTAGGCTGTTACTTACACCCTGTATAAATTGTTCCATTTTCAGATATACTCACATACCTAGTAGGTAAAAGTTGCAAAATATCAGCTAGAGGATACATTTTTTAATATAAACGACTTGTAATCATAACCACCCTTTATCTTTAAGGGTATTCTGTGCCCTGCTTGCAGTGGGTATATAGACTGATGATGATGATGAAGTACTTATCTCCATATAATTTTTTCTTCTGTTTGGCCAGGCAAAACAACATTTAAATAGTATGAGAAATATAATACTGAACTAAGAAAACTCGAGCAGAATATACAGGGTGTTAGGGTAAACTGTTGCATTACTCTAAGCGGTAGTTGTACCCATGATACTGAACAACTTTCCCAAAGAAACCAATAGGAAATTCGCGAAAAAAAAAATACTTTTCATACTAAATGCAATCTGCTGATCGAACGTTTGTATGAATTTTTTCGGGATTTTCCTATAAGTTTCTTATGGAAAGTGGTTCAGTATCATGGGTACAATCACTCCTTAAAGTAGTGCAACTGTTTACCCTAACACACTATATAAGGTCTGACAAAATTAGGTGACACTATTTTAAGGGTATGATCAGACCATCAAACTGAACAAATTTCTCTATGGGACCAATATTGAAATCTCGAAAAAAAATCTGCTGTCCCATACATTTAGGTCGAGTAGGTTTGTATGGAACAGCAGAATTTTTTTCGCGATTTCAATATCGGTCCCATAGAGAAAGTTGTTCAGTTTGATGGTCTGATCATCCGCTTAAAATAGTTTCACCTAATTTTGTTAGACCTTATATACTTCTGTACCTACTATAGTGCAAAAGTCGGGTTCATCATCCGAAAACTATCGGACATCATTTTCAGCACTATTTTCCACACAAGATGGTAATATTCAGGCAGAGATAGAACTGTTTATCAGCGCAGAAAGTATGTTGCAATAAAAAACGAAGCAAGAGAAATTCCTCAACACAAACATGAAAAATTACTCTTATTTTTTATTTACTGCATGTTCATACGCTACCTACGTGTTTTACTCTAATGTACCTTATAAAGTCTCATCGCAGACAGACTAACAATTTCTCCGCATTAGAGACGATGAATAGATAATGATATCACGGCCGAACCCCGAATTTGAATTACGAAGCGAAAATGTTTCAATGCAATATTTGAATTTCCGTCCACGAGTTGTCATTTAACTCCCCTTTCTCCTCCGCCTCCGAATAGTCAACTTTATTACGATGCTTCTAAGACTGAATTTAAAAGAAGGTTACATTTTGAGGGTCGGCATGACGTCATAAAAATCAAGACACGTCACAAAAAATGTCTCCGTTTTACATGGGAATCGTTCGGCGGAAGTTTCCGGGGATTTTACACCACGCATACCGACGTTTTCATTATTCCCGTTATAGGAAAACTGAAACGCGGCGGGACATCTGGAATTTAATTAAAAACGCTGGGATGTTAACATTTTCATTTGGTTTGTAAGGGACTCTCGGCTCGAAACTTTCATCACAAATAAAATAGTCGGTGATTAGATTACATGTAAATTCGATATCTCTATTAAATTGCAATGTAATGTAAACGTAGATTTAATTGCTGGTTTTAGACGAAGCAATTGCAAAAATTCCAAAAATAAACCAGCTATATAAGGTCTAACAAAATTAGGTGAAACTATTTAAAGGGGATGACCAGACCATCAACCTGAACAACTTTCTCAATGGGACCAATATCGAAATCGCGAAAAAAAAAATCAGCTGTTCCCTAAAACCTAATATAAATAAATAAAAAAATATAAAAATAAAAAAATAAATCCACAAACCTACTCGACCTAAATGTATGGCACAGCAGATTTTTTTTCGAGATTTCACTATTGGTCCCATAGAGAAAGTAGTTCAGTTTGATGGTCTGATCATCCCCTTAAAATAGTTTCACCTAATTTTGTTAGACCTAATATAGCAGTGACATTATAATATTACAAATTATTTTGTAATTCGATACATTTGTAAGAATTTTTGGCATTTTGATAAGATCAAAATATGTACTTACGTACCCAAATGTTGCATCTTGGCATTATTAGTTGCTTACAGTTCGGATAACGTCTCGTCGATCGATTCCTTGTAAAGTGCTTCGGGCAGTAAGTTGCTCTACCCTTTACTTGTTTGTTGACATTTCGAATTCAACATTTTGGAATTAATAGGTACCTACCTATCGAAAAGTTTATTTTGTGCTCTTAATTACGGCTCATCTTTTTTTCTGCTGTAAATTTAAATGTAGAGAATAAATCAACGAAAATACCTACATATTAAAAGATCATTATTTTTGCTAAATTGAAATAATTGGGGTTTCCTCACCCGGGGGCGAACCTGCAACACGATATTTTTTATATAAGTAGAGAGTTGTAGAGTTATAGTTATTATATTTAATAATATTATTTATGTAAGTATATTTATATGTTATATTTATCTGTTTGTATAGGTGTACCTTATATTATTTCTTATTGTATAGGTATTCATTTTACTACCTCATAATTAAGTAGATTTTTATTTGTGGGCACACTAATTTTACCCAAACATACTAGTTTTCCTCTCACTCAACGGTTTGCTGGTAGAAAACTCTTTTAGATAAAGCTCGCCTTTGTACATCACGACTTATTGTAATTTTTTTCATAATTATGTTTTTGTGTACAATAAAGAATCTATGAATCTATGAGTTGTATATCATTTTTTAACTCGAAATAAAACTTTAGGAAGAATGTTGGTGTAGTAGAGCTTTGATATTGGAATCGGTCACCGAAATTAAGCAACGTTATGTAGAACTATATACTATTACCTATTCTGACGGCAACTTCCGGTCCGGTCATTCTTTGGATGGGTGACCGTTGAGTGATATTCATCTCGAGCGTCTCCGTGCTCCGGAACGCACGTCAAGCAGTTGGTCCCGGACAGTTCCGTCTGATGGCGGTGTCAGAGCTTACTAAAGCCGCTCTAAAACTAAAACTGTCTCCATGGTCTAATGGTTAAGAGCTCTTGACACGGACGTCGTGGGTTCGATTCCCACGGGGGACACCTAGTGATATGTCACTTTGTGCGTTTTTCCCCAGTTGGTTAGGACATTGCAGGCTGAATCACCTGATTGTCGGAAAAGAAAGAGGATTCCGTGCTTCGGATAACACGTTAAGCCGTTGGTCCCGGCTACTATATCTGTGGTGGTAGTCGTTACATAAAAACCGCGTCGGAGGCCGTAAGACGGTCTGAAAAAACTCTGACACCAGGGCTCTGCCCACACGATAAGAAGAAGAAGCGGCTTAAAAATTGTCTAACAGCAAGTTGACCACTAACTTGCATATACCAAGTCATACTGGGCCCGCGTGGTATAGCCCACTCCCTCTCAAACTGAGAGGAGGCCTTTGCCCTGACGTGGGATCTTACAGGTGGTAACTTATTTTGACATTGGAAATGTCTTTTCGTTCGCTCCAGTATAGGCCCCGATTTCACGAAAAAGTGCGATCCGCTTATATCTCGGAGAGTTGTGAAGATGTGATGTTCAAAAAAGGCTCAAATGACGCATATTTACGTGAGCTGTAAGGTGCAAAAAGAATTATTTGAGAAAATCAAACACGAAAAAAGTTATGGCCGATTTAGTGGAAAAAAAACATTTTTTTTCCGAATTTTTTATTTTCGCGCTCGATATTTTGGAAACGAAGAATGATATCAACAATTCGAGAAAGTCCCCTCTGGACAATTTAGTCAGATACAATTTGAGCCTAAAACAAGGAAGATCGGATTAAGGGTTTGCCCTGTAGCCTAACCTTTATGGGACAATATTTTTTCGAATTCCGTAGTATCAATTCCAATGTGCTCGATAGTCGTGTGAGGCACGAAATCTGTGAATTTTTTAATTATTTCTTAGACACTGTTTCTACATTGGTTTTTTTTCATCTCAGGATTCTAGTGCGAGCAATAAGCTACACGGTGCACGGCCTTATCCCGGCATCATGTGTGTTCGCGGACCGGTACAACCGGGAGGAAGTCGTGAGATCCCTCGGCAAGGAGGTCAACATCAACCCGCCACTCATGCTGGGCCAGCTTCCTGACACGCCCGAGGAACTGCTGAAACTTGATCAGGTATACCAATTATATTGTGCTTGAAGCATCTATAAGGCTCAATTTACACCGAGATGAAAGCGGCCTACAGTTGCGACGCATTTTTTTAAACTTTAGAGCCACCCGGCGACACCTCCGCAGTATTTCTGAGATCAATCAGTGTAGCGGCGGAATCGCGGTGATGACGGTCAGTAAAAATCGCTGCGATTCAATTGCGACGTCTTGCGGTGCGTCATCGCCTACGCAAAAAAATCGCTTGTATAATAGGTCTCTTAGGTATGTACACTGCTAAAAGCTATAGTATCGCTTGAGCGGCTCGAAAAAGTCGAGCATGGCCGTCTAATACACTGTTCAATTTGCCAGCTGCCGCCATCTCGGTATGAAGTGAGCCTCATAGTCAAGTCATGCGGTCTCTTGACTTGCGGTCCACACAAACCTCTTGCCTGGCACGTCTGATAAATTCCTATAGAGCCAATCGCGTACTTATACCTACTACGATGTCCAACTATCGGCAGCACGAAGTGGACATACCTACTATGAATCCTATAAAATTGCGTTCTATAAATAAGATAAAATACGCAGTACAAGACTGTCAATGACAAGTATATTAGGTTGTATCATGCCATCACATACCGCCTGATGTTTGTATCTTTCTATAAATATCCGCAGTGTCTATGCTAGGTTAAAAGATCTTCTATCTATTCAATGGCTCTCACCGTTACCCGCTACCCAAACCGCCGCGTAGTCCCAGCTACACCCAATGCCGAGGTCCGTACCCATTCTAGGTGCTCTTCTTGGGCAAGAAGTTTGTTTTTCACTGGCTCGGTTGACCCTTCGTGGTCACACCAACGGCAGCACAGTATCAAGCAGTAACTGCTCCCGGAGCAATGCTGATGGAATGGTAATTTCGGAATAAAAATACGAGTTTTATGGCGTATCATTGAATTTGACATCCCATTCTGGTGAAAAGAAGATCAAACATAACATAGGGACAACAACAACAAGAAATTACCAGAAAGAAGAAGAATTTACCAGTAATAGACTAAGAGACAAGTGTACTTTTTGCAACCATCAGCTGCAAGGCTGATTCAGTGTTTATGGGGTGTAGAGCATGTCTGTGATGGGGATGGACTAGGTCTGCCTGCATAACTCCAGTCGGTTTAGAAGTTACTGATGTTTAAAGGTCAGTAAAAAAAAAATCGTATGATATTATTGTGGTATGCACTGAAGCTATGTGAACAGTCCAAAAACTGACATGGTTCAAGAGTCGGTTTAGGAGACACAGCCGTTCAAATGTCGGACCTTTGAACGGCTGTATCTCCTAAACCGACTGGCAGTTCAGGTCAGTTTTTTTACTGTTCACATAGCTACAGTGCATACTATAATAATATTATACGATCAGCCTTGCAGCTGATCGTTAATTTTTTACTAACCTTTAAACGTCTGTAACTCCTAAACCGACTGGAGTTATGCAGGCAGACCTGGTCCATCCCCATCACAGAGATGCTCTACACCCCATAAACACTGAATCAGCCATGGTTGCATAAAGTACACTTATCTCTTATAATATAATGTCTGGCTCCGTTCTTAGAGATAATCACATTACTTTGATGGGTGTTGTGGCCTGTTTAAAGCTTTAAACAGGCCACAACAGTACCCGTACTGTGATGTGAATAGAAAGTGTTACACTCTCTACCCAACCGTATAGCACGGACAAATGTACACCCAAATAAGGTGTATATAGAACAGGGACAAATCCCAAAACAAAAAGGTTAATGAAAATCTTGAATGTAGATAATCCTCTAAACTATCCCCAAAAAGTTAAACTCAAGGCCATGAAAACTATTGATGACTTTGTATCCTTCCAAGCTATGCGTTTCATATTATAGACGGGATCACAATCCATACAAGGTAGGTATTCAGAGACTCGTCCTCTATAAAACTATAAAGGGAATAAAACTTTTATAGCTGAACTATAACTCAACGATATCTGACACACTCGTTTCAGAATATAAAAGTCTGTATTGCCCCCTCGCTTTCACTGCTTTCTAACATCTCCCACGATCCCGTACTTTGTAAAATTATAAAATATTCATCTTAAGCGAGATCTATATGGGGATATCTTTAGCAAAATGTTCATATAACCTCAACAAGCTCCCCATATGTTTAAAAAAATTCTTTCTTGTCACTTGACTAAAAATAGCAGCAGATTATAAAAGAAAAAGCAAAGCTAGATTTTTTCGAAGCGCTGTAAATAAAACAATGGTAAAGAAAGAGCTCATTGAGCATTCTACTGGAGGCGAAGGCTTCGCGTGTAAATTAGCAAAAACCTTTCCCTGTCTCGACGATTGTTTTTTCAGTTCCCAATTACGAATAAACGAAGCTGCCGCTTACTGGCGTGAAACATTAATGAGCCTACCTGAGACCCCTGAGAGGTTCCGGAGGAGAAAGGGGAGGGCGGAGGCCTCCTCATAGCGCGACTAATCACAGTAATGGACCAATGACAAGTTTGATGCTTAACTGCAGAGACATGTCTGAGAACAAACTTTGGAGTAATATAACTTTAAGGGGGTGCATGTAATGCACTTATTAGTTTATTATGAAGCAATCTATGCATTCGGTCTGCTGATAACTTTCGAATTTCGACATATCGCGACCCTTTCGGTCTGAACTTCATTGTAATAGAGTTGACATTGGAACGAAAAATTTCACGCAATTGTGAAGTTCGAATGTCCGGGTAGAGACCCAGTCCTATCAAAAAATGGTTGTGTAGTTTCGACGACTATTTCAGCATTATCAACAAAAAGTAAAGTCGCATCATCTGTGTACATTTTTAACCGACTTCAAAAAAGGAGGAGGTTTCTCAATTCGACCGTATATATATATTTTTTTTTTTTCTATTTATTTTCGGATAACTTCGTCGTTTATGAACCGATTTTGATAAATTCTTTTTTGTGTTGTTTGTGAGGTTTCAGAATATCTGACTAACCCTCTCAGAGATATAGTCGTGAGCATATGCTTATGCTTATCATCAACTCACATAAAATTTTCAATAAAATGATGAGCCTTTTGTTTCCCGATAGCTCAATAACCCCTAGTCTAATAGGCTGTTTATAATCTACGTCCATCAACGTACACTTACCCAAACGTATTTACGTACTGTTCTCGACTCAAATATTAATTTTACCTGTTACATTAAATTGTAGCTAAAGTACAGTGAGGAAAGAGTGAGTTTTGAATGTAGCTTTGTTCGTGGCAAGTTTGTTCGATCCAGTGGGCTGTCAATTTTCATTAGGCTCCGTCGGTGGTAGTCTCGTAAGTCGGAACTTTGTTCTGCTCCACCGCCACGCCGCCCTGTCCGTTCTTTACATGTGGAATGGGCTTTATTCGAAACGTTGAATTTCATGAACATAGCAGTGAGCGTACATTTGAGAATTAATTTGGAGGATTGAAGTTGACATTGTTTTCAGTGTTTAAATAAACTAAAATTTAAGTCTAAGGACTTAAATGTAAGTGACAACTTTGGTTTTATTCAGTCAGCGTAAGGTTTGGTTAGCTTTTGTTTATTTACAAGGCTATAAGTTGGAGAAGAGGCCCTTTATGCGTTATAATCTGTTAAATATTATATGCCTTTATCGATAGTTACATACTCGTTTATAAAACAAGCGTTAACCCGCGACTTTGTCCGCACAAATTATATACCAGATTTTAAGGCAGATCATAAGCTATCAAACAAAAAAAGTTTCATCAAAATGGGTTCAGTAGTTTTTGCGCGATGCTCGATCAAACAAACAAACAAACAAACAAACAGACAGACAGACAGACAAAAAATCCAAAAATTGTTGACATGGAATCAGGGACACCCAAAAACCATATCGTAACCTTTTTTTTGTTAATATCTTCAATGTACAGACACACTTTCTGTTACAGTTTTATAATAGTTAAGATAAGTCATTGATGTACCCCTAGGGGAGCGTGTAATTTCTCTATGGATGTACCTACGTTCCTTATCGGATGAGGTTCAACCTGAGTTTTTGGCGGTTATTTGTCAGCTACGTTTGGAGTCCTCATATTTTGTTGAATTTTTATTGTTTATAGTGAGTTTTGGTTCGTAAAATTGGTGTTGTTTTGCGTAACAAAGTGTCGTGCAAGTGAACAATATACAGTTCATTGAAATATGATGGTGTATGGGTCGTAAACGGGAAAAGTGTTCCGTCATTTTTAGCGCGGCAAAGCGGTCGCTTCCGCTTCACCTCTTTCCTGTGGACTTCCGCGTTTCCTGCGACTTTCGATTGTCTCCAAAAACTGCAAAGAAGCGTCAAAACGTCGAACACCAACGTTTTGTTAGGCTTTATGAAAATGAAGATTTTGTTTACTAGAAGATTTGGCCTAAAGGTCTAGTAACCGGGCCAGTAAATAAATTCATTTTAAAAATTAAAAAAAAATTTGGTTCAACCCTATAATTTCGCGCGCTATTAAAATTTGTCAACTGCGCAGGTACATCGGTAAAACTTATAAACCTGGTACTACTATAACAGTGTCCGGCAAACAACTTGACCAATGGGGCGGGGCGGGGGTGACGGGTGCAAGCAGATGCGTTTTCGCCTACCCTACACGTTTCGTCTTGCGCAGATAAGATTTAAATGTGTATAGACCAAGATTTTTTCGCTTAAGGTGGTTTCAGTCCATACAAAAGTTTGACGCACAATACGCGTAGACGGAATTAATAAAAGTAATATTTTATATATGGAAAAATTGTTTAGAAAATGTAGTTGCCGTGTCACAAATAACATTTGCAATTTATAATATAATTACGAAGATATAAAGCTTTTCAAATTTTGTATGAAAAATTTCAAAGCTCATATTAATACCGTCTAAGCGTATTGTGCGTCAAAGTTTTGTATAAAATTGACCCCTTTGCAACAACCTTAAGTACCTACGAGAAATTTGCATTTTGTTAAAACAAAAAAATTGTTTTTTTTGTAAGTATAAACTAATATGCGACAATCCGACAATATGCAAAACTAAAATAACCAAGTCAAATTACAACACTTTGTGAAACTGAAATTGTTTATTCAAAACAAAAGTCGATCAGTAGCGCTCTTATACAACGATATCAAAAACATATCTACCAAACGTAAATTGCGACATAAACAATTTATTGACTATATTATGTACTATTCTTAATAAAGCAATAAAGCTGAGCTATAAAAATTGTAGGTGTAGTGCCCAGGAACACTTTTTATGTTTACTTTATTATGTAGTAGCAATAAAACGTGTTCTCATCAGCCCTAATGTCCTTCTACTGCTGTTAAGGATCATAAAAATAACTTATGGACGATTTGAATTCAGTACTTACTGATTATTTTGTTTCTTTAACCTTTACCTTCAGATTTTTGCCCAGCAGTGGTACGATTATAAAGCTACAAGAAAAAATATTTTTACCTTTACTCGTACGTCTCTAAATTGGTGAACGTAGTGTTATACAGGGTGAAATTGATATCATTAGCATCTTTTTAAACTAAGAGTCTACCCATCAAACTGAACAACTTTTACTATGGGAGCAAACCGATCGGAGCAAAAAAAAACCTGATGTTGAATACATTTGAGTCGCGAACTCGCGTGACGACATTGCAGTTTAGTATGGAGCAGCTGATTTTTTACTTGCTCCGATTTGTTTGCTCCCATAGTAAAAGTGGTTCATATTGATGGGTAGACTTAGTTTAAAAGGATGCTAATGATATCAAGTTCACCCTGTATATCATCCCGAGCGCCTCTAAACTTTGAAAGGATACTGCCGTTTGATGGCATTTAAACAACAAAAAAAGAGACTGAAACAACGAAGTACCTAACTACAGATACATACAAACAGTTGACACAACACACTTCGGTTTTCCATGAAATCTTACAAAATTTTCTTTAAAATGGTTGTACAACAATAGACTTGTACATACTTACCTGTATACAACAGCTTTCTGTCATTCACACAATTAATCAGAAAAAGTATAGGTTAGGTACCGAACATTTCTCCTTCCTCCCTTTTTCTTCCCTTTTTCTCGCTTAATTAAAAAAGGACCTTTATAAAGTATAATCCCTATATTTAATTTTTTTTAAATAACAGTACCTTAAATCCCGAATCTAATTAGTTATAGTCGACCTTTCAGTAGTTGCCAGAGTTTTTAATTAGTAACCAGTATTGTTTCATCAGCAAAGTGGGCATTACTTAGTTTTATTATGTTCGTCGAAGTTAGGGCCCCGTTGTGCGAGACGAGATGGAAAAGATAATGAGGAACGTCCCTAGAGAGCCACAAGATCGATGGTACACAAGTGAATCTCAGACGACACAAAAATAGGGATGTAATGATTTGCAATTTAAAGATATCGATAAGAGGCTCTATCAGCAGTGCTTCAGGTACTCCTAGCTTTAGGTACCTATAACGACGCGTATTCCGGTAGTGTTGCCAGGCCAATCGACATATTATTGTTATCTCCAAAATAAGAATGGGCTACATCAAGAGAAACTGGAATGTAGTGTTCTTAATAAAAGGTCAACACATAAAGAAAAACTGCAAAGAACGTATATTATTAATAGTAACATCTAGGTAGTTAGCATACCTAATAGGCTGCGTTCCGATTCCGAACCTACGCCCGAGTGTAACTTTTCGCACTAACGCCCCGTTCCGAGCGTCGGTGAAAAACGTTCTATTGCAACTCGGTTGTCACAACTCAACCCTTTTAACCATCAAATTCGATGGTTAAAAAACACTCTGACGTTTTGATTATCTGTGGTCACTTGACATTTTTGACTTTATTAATGTATTTGGAAATGATGGAAGCCCTGGAAGCCCATATTACTGTCAATGCCAAAATTTGAGGTTATAAAACAACCGTGATCGTTCCGTACCAGTACTTACTATCTCTATGTCCGTACCTCATAGCGAGTTGAAAAATTGGCGTGGTCGTTCCGTACCATAGAGCCATTGAGTTGAAAAAACAACCGCACCCAAAGGTCGTGAACGCAGCCCTATAGGCTAGAATTTAGCACATGATAAAATTACAAAAAGGAATCAAAGCCTGATTCAGTAGGTCCGTAATATAACGGGCAATACGGAAAATGACAATAACTACCGTAATAATGGCTATCGATAATCGTTATCGCCCATCTAAAGGAAATAGATTGGTTCCTATCGTGATTTAACGATAAATTACGAGCCAGTCTTCATGCTTATGTTTATTAATATTATTATCGTTGTCATTATAGAAGATCCAACATCCAACATCCTTTTTATTCAGATATCGTTATTAAATGGAACCGGGGTATACCTACCTACTAATGAATTTACTTTCCTTAAAAAGTTTCTTGTCATGTAGACTTTGGACTCGCGACGTTACGTATTAATTGATGACTTTACTTCTAGTCTCAGATTAAGTAAAATATGAACTTTATATCTGGCTTGCTCAAATTTAAGGACTTTGCACAGGGACCGAGATAATGATACGATACGAACAGAAATAATGTTTTGTTTTAAGTATACGGCTATATTCGATCGCTACTTTATATTCGTGACATCGGTTATTTCATTTCGAATGTTATATTCCCAAAATATAGTCTTACTATTTCCACAAAGTTATAGCTTGTACAGCCCACCATCGATCCTAAAGAAAAGAACTTTAATAAGGAGAACTATTTTGAGAGAATGATGAAATACTTCACCAAACTAGGAGTAGGTAGGTAGGTAGGTACTACGGGATGTTGGAGGAAAATAAGTGATTAATTCGGTATCAGAAAACTTTCAAATCGCCCCAAATAGTAACAAAGTATTTGTTTAGTGCCCTATGTTGTTATAGCATTATTATCATTCTTCAGGTGTTCATAAAGTCAGAACTCAAAGTCGGAGTGATATACGTGAAGGAGAACCAATACACGGAGGAGGAGATTTTGGACAATAATGAGAACTCCCCGATGTTCGATGAATTCTTACAAGTTCTTGGGGAGAAAGTTCGACTAAAAGGTAAGGGTAGTTATAAAACGAATCATAGAGATGCTAAACATATTTGTTGTGTCTTGATGGCTTCCAAGGGATTTCTTCAATGAAACTTTATAAATAATCAAATCCTTTTTATTTAGGTACTCATTCCAACATGACGCCATTACACACACTCATAGACAATCTCCACTCACAGAGGCATAAACAATAATTCGTGATCGGATACAACACTCTTCCCCCCTTATAAATCGAGCCGCACAGGCTTTTTAATAACCCTTGCCGGGTATCTCCTTTCAGGAACACTGGGAGTCTGAGAAGCACTAAGTGGAACATTTTGGCTTACGCTAACATTTTTTCTTTTCAACAACAATTGGAGACTGAGCTTGAAAATCATGAGGAGGTATTGAACTTATACTTTCTTCAACATGAACATTCTCTGTTAACTTATCATTATTATTTTTCTCAACATGAACATTTTGAGTTAACTTGTCGCTATTATTTGGTGTAACAATCTCTTCATGAGATAAGATCGGCTCACTCCTCATATTTTCAAACAAAGTCAACTGATCAACATGTCGCTTCCATATTATACCAGTGTTACTTAGCTTAATTAAATATGTTACAGGACCCAATTTGTTAATGATTTCTCCTACCACCCACTTTTCTCCCCTATAACTCCTTGCCAATACTCTTTGACCCATCTCGTAATTTTTTACTTCTCTTCCCCTTGCATAAAATCTTTGTCTTTCTTGATTTTTTAACACAGTGTCCTGTAATTTTGGCTTTAACAAATCAAACTTAGTCCGTAAATTCCTCTTTAACATCAAGTTAGCAGGAGTTTCATCAGTCGCAGAGTGCTGTGAATTTCTATATAACATTAAGAAATCATTAATAGCATCATTAACATTTATCTTTTCGTATACTGCCTTTTTGATACAGTTCTTTATTATCTTCACAGCACTCTCTGCACATCCATTACTCTGTGGATGGTAGGGTGGGGAAAATACTTGCTTAATACCGCAACTTCTCAAGAAATTTGTAAATTCAATTGAGTGAAACGGTGGTCCGTTATCACTACAAATTAACTCTGGATATCCGAAGGTAGCAAACAATTTTTTTAGAACAGATATAGCTTGAGAAGCTGAGGTTGATGAAACTTCCACAACTTCTATCCATTTTGAATAAGCACATTGAATAACGAAATACATTTTGCCAAAACAAGGGCCCAAATAATCCATGTGCAAGCGTGTCCAAACAGATTTAGGATATTCCCATGAATGCAAAGTAGTTTTTCCTGGGTTTTGTCTGAGCGCTAAACAAGCACTGCAACTATTAGCTATTAACTCAATATCCTTATCAATAGAAACCCACCAAAAATATGACCTAGCCAGAGATTTCATCTTTACAATTCCAAGGTGAGTCGAATGCAGCTGTCCCAAAACACTTTTTATTAATTTTGTAGGTATTACTACTCGGTGCCCATACATAAGTATTCCTTGTTCTACGGTCAATTGCTCTCGTCTACAGAAATATGGCTGCAAGCAACTGTCGACATAGTTAGGCCATCCAACTAAAGTATATTGCAACACATCTTTCAACATAGGATCATTCATTGTTTCTTCTTTAATTTTTTTAAAATCTATTGGTACAAAACTGTTGTCTTTAATCAAATTTAAGTATGTATAATCCTGTGTATTTGTCGCTCCAATCCTCTCTAATGGCAAACGTGACAAACAATCTGCATTATTTCGTTCCGATTTTACATAAATAATGTCATAATCATATCCGGATAATATAACTGCATATCTCTGTAATCTGCCAGCCGCTAAAACTGGAATACCTTTCTTTGGACCTAGAATGCTCAATAAAGGTTTTGAATCTGTTAAAAGTGTGAACTTCCTCCCCCACAAATATTGATTAAATTTTCTTATACCAAAAATTAGAGCCAAAGCCTCTTTATCTACTTGGCTATAGTTAGTTTCAGAATTGTTCAAGGTTCTAGATGCAAATGCTATTGGTCTTTCAATACCGTTTTTCTTTTGTGACAAGACTGCTCCCAATCCATATGCACTAGCATCACAAGCCAAAAACAACTCTGTATCTTGATCATAATGAGCTAAAACTTGAGGTGAGGTTAAAATGTTTTTTACTTCTTTAAATACTTCTTTACAATGTTGATCGAAATGAAATTCCACATTTTTCTTTGTCAATTTATACAGTGGGGCAAGCAGGGTAGCTGCATTCGGGATGAATTTCATGTAATAATTAATCATGCCTATAAAAGACCTAAGCTCAGTTAAGTTTCGAGGTTCAGGAGCTTTCAAGATTGCTTCAATATTTCCTTCATCAGGTAACAGACCGTCGGATGACAAAATATAACCCAAATAGCGAATGCTAGGTGCCATGAATACACACTTTTCAAGACTCACAGTTAACCCCGCTTGTTGCAACTTTGAAAACACTGTTAGTAAATTTTTGATATGCTCTTCATCAGTTTTTCCTGTAACTACTATATCATCCATAAATGTAGCTATACCTTGCTTTTCACATCCTTTAAAAAGCTGATCCATGATATTTTGAAAAATATTAGGGGCAGTTTTAATGCCAAACGGAAGTCTATTATATGCAAAAAGTCCTAAATGTGTGTTTATAACGACAAACTTCTTTGAATCTTCAGAAATTAAACATTGTTGATAAGCATGTGCAAGATCAATTTTTGAGAATTTTTGCCCTTTTTTTAAATTCACAAACAAGTCTTCTATATTAGGGATCGGATGTCTATTATCTTCTAAATAAGTATTAATAGTAACTTTAAAATCACCACAAACTCTTAATTTCCCATTACTTTTTAAAACTGGAACAATAGGCGTGGCCCAATCAGCAGAATCAACCGGAGTCAATATCTCATCAGCTACCAACCTATGAATTTCTTCTTCAACCTTTTCTTTTAGAGTAAATGGGAGAGGCCTCGCTTTATAATAT
Source organism: Agonopterix arenella (assembly GCA_927399405.1). NCBI lineage: Eukaryota > Metazoa > Arthropoda > Insecta > Lepidoptera > Depressariidae > Agonopterix > Agonopterix arenella. The sequence continues at coordinate 12,648,862 of OV656704.1, read as the reverse complement.
TTTGGGCATGCACCATCTTTCAATTTCAACTCAATTTTATTTTTTTTATAAGTACCTAACTTGGGGCTAAAGACGTCTGGAAACTTTTGCTTAAGCATCTCCTTTAAATCGATGCCACTCAATAAATGAAAATTTAAAATATTTAACTTTGCAAGCCAATCTCTACCTACCAACGGGGGACCACCACTTTCAAATACATATAAGGGAAGTTGTTTAAACATTTGTCCGTTGTGTATCACATCTACTTTAATAATACCTATGGGGCAAATGGGGGTAGCTACGTAAGACTTCAAAGTGAGGTTACATTGCATAATCTCAATATGTTTAAAATGTTTTTCATACATTTGCCTGTTTATTGCACTTATAACACTTCCTGTATCAATTTCCATGTTTAAATTTACATTACTTACTGACAGTTCCACCTGATACGGTGGTGAAAACCCTGCTTTTGCGTTACTATTTCCACTCTTTTGTCCATATAGGTTCTGTCCATTGTCATTTATTGAGTTCACATTTCCACTCATACCAAATAAATTGTTAAACCAACTATCTTCACAATTATCTTCTTTCTGTTCACCATCTCCTTCTCCCTGCAACAAATAATTTAACTTGCGCCTGCACACAGCTCTTAAATGTCCGATGTTGCCGCATTCCCTGCATCTTCTATCCTTAAACCAACACCTGTCTTTAGTATGTCCATTTTTCCCACAACATCTGCAATGGACTGCTGGTCCACTAGCCTGTTCTCTTCCTCTGTTTCCACTTATCCAGTGTCTCGGTCTATTGTCCTGTTGTTTTCCTTGGTCTTGTCCCGATTTGGTTTCCCGTCTTTCTATTTTATAAATTTTTTCTTCTTTTCCTTCACACATTTCCTTAATATTCTTCTCGGTTTTTTCCATGTTGGTGGCTATTTCGATCGCCCTTTTTAATGTTAAACCTTCTTCTTGTTCACTTAGCAGTCGAATTTTTATCTTTTCATCCTTTATTCCTGAAATGAATCGGTCTCTTATACTGTCGTTTAATTTCTCTCCGAATTTGCATGTAACTGACATCTTCTTAAGTTCCGCTAAATACTCTCCCACCGACTCCTCCATACTTTGCCTCCTTTGATTAAACTTATACCTTTCCACAATGACCGAGCTCTGAGGCTCCAGATGCTCGGAAAGAATTAATTTCAATTCTTCGTATGTTAATTCGTTTGGTCTCCGCGGGACACATAGACTTTTTAAAAGTGAGTATAATTTCGGTCCAATAACCGTTAGAAACGTGGCCTTTTTACGATCGTCTTTAATATCGTTACATTCGACGAAATTCTCGAACCTTTCCAGGTACACCGAAAAATTTTCTTCTGGGTCGTACTCGATGGCCTGGTTCCCCAACATCTTGAGTAACGTAGGAAATCAATCCCATCCTCGTCTTTGTTGTGTCTTGATGGCTTCCAAGGGATTTCTTCAATGAAACTTTATAAATAATCAAATCCTTTTTATTTAGGTACTCATTCCAACATGACGCCATTACACACACTCATAGACAATCTCCACTCACAGAGGCATAAACAATAATTCGTGATCGGATACAACAATATTTTATTAACATACGACCAGGAGTGCGATTTTTGAATCTCACTCGCTGAGCTCAACAGTTCAAAATGTCAAAATAACTATGGATTTGACTTTAAGTATGATTTTTGAAATTCAAATCAGCAGTAGAAAGATGCCTATCTTCATAGTAATTTTGACATTTTCAACTGCTGAGTTTAAAGTATGAGTTTCAAAAATCGCACTCCTGAATTTAAATTGAAATACAATAACAAACCTAGAATACAATATACTGAAAATAGTAATAGCAGCAATGTGCATCGTAGTACCTAGAGCAACCAGACCAAGAACTAAAAAGAAACCAGGAAATATATATAGGTAACTGGAAAACGATCGGGATATCGGGTCAATCTTATTTGTGGAAGCTATAACTCTCACAAAACGTTGGTATATTCCGTATAAATTGATACTGGTCGAAAAACAGTGAACGAAGTTTTAGGAATATTGGTTACGGGTGAAATAAATTTTACGATTGTAGTAAGTATATTTATCTACTTATTATAGGCACCGAATATCAGCTCAGAAAGCCTACATGATAGATACATTATTTCTGCCCGGACAACAAAGCTGCTTCCGTTATATTATTGTTATTATTGGACGATATAGAAACATCTGTTGTATAGGTTAGGTAGGCGTGGATTAGGAGAAAATGGTACGTTTACGTATATGTCTGACCTTAATAAAGCTTAGGAAACATTAATTGATGAAAATGTATCCTCGATTTTGAATTTATAATAGACTAGAGTTAACATGCGTCTTTTTCCGCACAAATTATATACCAGATTTTAAGTCAGATCATTAGCTATCAAACAAAAAAAGTTTCATCAAAATCGGTTCAGTAGTTTTTGCGTGATACTCGTTCAAACAAACAAACACACAAACAAACAAACAAACAGACAGACAAACAAAAAATCCAAAAATTAGTAATATGGAATCAGGGACACCTAAAAACCATGTAACTTTTTTTTTGTCAATATCTTAAATGTACAGACAAACTTCAAGCTACAGTTTTATAATAGTTTAGATAGGTTTTGTTGGTTAATTTATAGAACAAAAATAGTCCATTTCATTTATCAAAATATTCATAATACCAGGAGTGCTATTTTTGAAAATCACATGCTCAAAATCATGATCGAATGACGCGTAATCTCCAAAGTAATTTTATCATTTTCTACCGCTCTGGCGCTGATAGGAGTGCGCCCAGGCTAAACACTATTTCCATTTACCAGTCAACAATAAAATTTGCACATTGCTGCTTTAAAAAGTTTTAGATCTGTATTACTTTTATAGCATCCTGTGCTTACTAACATTTGATACTATACCTACCTTCTAATTTGAATACATGTTTTCAGGTTTCGACAAATACAAAGGTGGTTTAGATACGGTACACGACTTAACCGGTCTTTACTCTGTGTACACAAATTGGAGAGGCATAGAGATCATGTTCCACGTCTCAACACTCCTGCCTTACGAGAGGCATGATTCACAGAAACTACAAAGAAAACGTCACATAGGAAACGATATAGTGTGCGTCGTATTTCTAGAAGCTGACAATACTGCCTTCTCACCCGCTTGTATAAAGAGCCACTTTCTACACACGTTCATTTTAGGTGAGTTCATGAATCGCAATAAATTACAAAGACTTTACTTTAGACTACGATTGAAACATTGCTACAACTATCAACTAAGGCGTACAGTTGTAGCAAGGGATATTGAAAGAATGAGGAAAAAATATGTTGCAATTCTACTGAAAAACCATTATTAATTACAGTTAGAGTATCAGCAAAAATAAAAAGACGGCCGACGCGCTACGAAGTATCCGTTGTGACTCGAGATGAAGTCGGTGCCTACAAGCCTTACCTTTGGGAGCAGAGCGTCTTCGACAAGGGACCTATGTTCAGGTATCCTTAACAACTTCGAAACTATTTCTAAACAACCTGCAATGCAACTCCCGTAACTTTGCTTATTATTCAAACTTAAATTGGATACTCTGAACTATTGCAATAGGCAATGCAATTATCAGAACTGTGTAACTGGATCGCTTTAATTTGTGTTCTAAACCCAGTTACTGGAAACCAAATTTAGTTGAAATAATTAAGCTAGAACTGAGCGGTTTGCTTCAACTAAACTTTAGCAGAATTTGTGGATTTGAACTCGATTTTGCGACTTGCCATGTTGAGGTATTTCCAGATAGGGATACCTAGATATTAATTGTCATTTTGCTAACTCAAAAAATTCGTTATTTTTGTGAATTTCTAAACAGCACATGTGCTATGTAACGCAGAGAATGATCGAAGAAAATGATATAAGTATGTCAGCGTAAAACAGTCTTTCATTAGTAATAATGTTAAAATTCTCTTTCTTCCAGAGAATGGTTACTAACAAAGATAGTGAATGGGGAAAGAGCGTCGTATTCGGCGCCAAAGTTTGCGAGAATGCAGGAGCGGACGAGAAGTCAGATGCTTGAAGATATTGTCGCCAATTTACAGAACCATGCGGAAACTGGACAAATACCAAAACCTTACAGAAGAGGTATGTATTATGGTCTAATACGTAGAAGCCGATCTCGTTCAAAATTACTGAGACATTCGTATTATCATCCAATTAAAAAGACAGAAATGTTTATATCCCGTGAAACGTTCGTTCCTGTGCTGTCCCAATTTGTTGACATCGTTATTCAAGAATGAGATCTATTATCATCAACCCCTTTGATCTTTTTTATCCTGCATTTATTTAAAAACGGCTCTTAAAAGTTTTCCATCTTCGGAAAATTCATATACACCACATTGAGCATAGCTTGGTCGTCCAGTTTCTGATTAAGTACCCAGATATGTTTTTCAATATCTCACCACAGACCCACGCAATTCTTCCAGGTTCATGGCGACCCATAGGCCACATGCGACCCTCTTCCCCACTCCTCGACTCCGTTAGAGATCAGTTTGAAGACTACGATCAACTCGCCAAGGACTTCACCAGAGTTTTCTTGAACAGCGAGTTGAATATTGCTCAGAACGCCCAGCTGTTTGACGTCGTCTTCCTGGTGGGGCAGTCGAAACAGAAGACCAAGTTCATTGGTGTTCGAGCTATATTAGGTGTCAGAAGCAGGTAAGCTAATATTCGAGTAAGAGTTTTAGTTAATTAATTTTCAGACGAATGTCCTAGAACTGTTTCTTTACGAGCATGACTTTGCAGAAACGAGTATCTTTGATGATTAATGATACAATAAAATATTCCAATCAATGCCAAATTACCCTTATTAGGGCTATCAGCAATCATATTATTATAACGTCTCTACTTTCCACCTATATTAGCTTACAACCAGTCGAGACCAAACGGAAACCAATTTTACGAAGCAAAACCTTGTTTTGCTGCTCACCTTCGATGTCTTTTCGATCTACCTGAGTAAAGAGGAATATCTGATTCTTCCAGGGTATTCCAAGAGATGCTATACGGTATCCAAACGGGGTTCGGATCGCCACAGGTCCCAGTGGCAGAGTTACTGTCACGGCCTGCACCTACACTTCTCTCTCCAACACCTGCTCGGCAGAAGAGTAGTAACTTTCTGCAGGTGCCTGACATCGAGTCGCCAAGGTACTGTGTTTTTACTTCATTCATACGCTTGGTGCTCAGGCTCGATTACCTGCAAACCTTAATTCAATATAATTATTATTATGAGCAAGAATTGTCTGCCCTGCAGCGGTAGATATGTAGCGTTGCTATGCGTAAGCAAGCGTAAGCATCTCATCATTAACATACGCATAGCTTAAAAATAAAATTAGATATGAACTCGACCTCAATATTCAGGCCAGCTGTCTCCAGGGTCCGAATAGCCCTAATGAAAGCCTACCTCCGATTGAAGATGGCAAAGAAGAAAGATAAAATTAAATAGCTGCAAATTTCGATAACAATTAATTTAACAATAATAATATTAAATTTATTTTCTTTCACAAACACTATCAAAACTTAAATATAAAAATACATTCTCAAAATCATATGTATTTGTACGTGGAAAATAGGAGGATTTTCTGTAAAATTTTTATACAAACGTATTTTCCTATTAATCTCATACACAGTAGGTTAATGTGACATTCAAATCTATAGAGTTTTGATATTTTGAGTTACCGCATGCCTCGACTATAAAAATAGCATACCTACGCCCACGAACTACCTAAGTACTTTAAACAACATTATTTTTAAACTTAACCCCGTATAGGTTTTTCTGTTATTATTTCCTTTGTTCCAGGCCAAAAAGTGTACCAAGTTCTCCGATGGTAAAGCGAGCATTTTCCCGGCTGGGCACAATCACTGCCGGATGGGGTCGCTCTATCAGAAAACAGCACTCACAACTCAATGCCGATGATAAGAAGAAATGGGCCAGTTCACAGGATTGTTCCAGTAAGTTTCTTCTTGACGTGAATTTCCAGTTCTAGAAGTAATAAGTAATAAAAAGTATTCAATAAGTCTTCAGACTTTGCCTTCATTCAAATTCTTTAAAACACATTTAAAAGTAGATTCATTCAAGACGACTCGTTGGTAAGTCACTTTGAAATATCCTCAACTTATATACGTCCCATAACTGGACACAAATCTACCCTCAGGGAGAATGTATGGGCATTCGTCCACCACGCCCAATGCGGATTGCTAATATAAGAAATAAATATTTTTACAGACAAAGAAGGCAAAGATAAGGATAAGGACAAAAATGCAGCACTAGCAGTTCCAAGATTGTCGGTGTGTGCAGACGCACAAAAGGTGGACCGTGCCAAACTTGCACAGACTGAGGTAAATTACAGTCAGAATCACTCGTAGAGACACTTACGCATGTTCTTAGGGGTATAAAGGCCTTAGTAATGGGTTCGCACACATTTGTTTCTTAGCCAAATTTTATATTTGTAAATATCACCTTGACGAAAATGTAGGTCAAGAATGCCAACAAAACTGTATCTATTGCGGCTCTGCAACTCACCCTATGTAGGTATGTCTATTCGGAGCGGAATAGGGAGTCAAATAATAAATAAAGAATTCTAGAAACTAAAAAAAGATTCTTCGTTAGAATTCTTGAGATAAGAATTTTCCAAACATGGCCTCGCAACGTAAACGTATTTTAGGTGATTTAACCTTTGAGTATTTACTATAAGGACTAGCCTTGCGGTAGCATTTCCCCTCTGCCACGGTATAAGATTAATTAATCATGTGCATTTACATTCAATTTTATAACTTATCACTAATCACTAAACGAGACAGCCTATAATTGCGAAACAATAATTTCGAACTTAGAACGTTTGGGATTCACACGAGACTTCTTTTCATGATTTTTAACGTTCAAAATTAGAGTCTAAAGTTATAGGGAATAAAATCCAAAGTTGCAGATTCCATGTTACCTCGCCCCCCGCAAAAAGTGGCAGAAATGTTTGTTAGTAGAATTACACGCATGGCTAGTCCCTATATACGTAGTCAAAGGATTTAACCGACTGGTTATGTTAACGTGCCGTTCAATATTATATCAGGAGTGCGATTTTTGAAACTCATTTATTGACTCAGCAGTTGAAAATGTCAATATTACTATGGAGATATGCATCTTTCTACTGTCGATTTGACATTCAAAAATCATACTCTGGGAGTGCCATTTTTTAAAGTCAATTCAGCTGTAGAAAGATGCGGATCTCCTTACATTTTCAACTGCTGAGTTCAACGTATGAGATACAAAAATCGCACTCCAGGCAGGTACTTTGTGATCGATGGAATATAAAAATCCATAATCGTTGTTCTTAGACTTAAAAAAAGGAGGTTCTATGTTCATGTGTATATTTTTTACAGTTCTCAATAATAGAGTTCGACCCGGAGACATTCCGCATCCTCCTCGACTACTTGCACACCGGTAGCTGTCCACTGACCTGTGCTTCAATACCTGGCCTCATATGTGCTGCTGAACATTATGACCTGCCAGAATTGCTGCAAGCTTGCTTCCATCACGCCAAGCAATTCCTTAGGATAGAAGTTGTGAGTTTTAACATTTCGGCATCTATTATTAAATGCTTATTGAAATCATTATTTTCTATTTGACAGGATTAATAAGATCGGTTTGTGATTTGCCCTCTTAACTATAATTGGGGAGTTGACTTCATGAATAAAATATATATTTGTTTATGTTTATAAACTTTGAAAATAATGCTAAACGCACATTTTCAGTAATTCTTAAACTTGAATACCATTTAAAAAAAAAGGATAAACTATAAAAAGTAACGAAACGACGACGTAAAACAATGACGTCACTATTCATTATTTAGTACATTTTATCATACAAAGTTAGTTTAGACGTCCGATAAAGAGGTGTTTACGACTTATTTGGAAACTCGTGGATTGTAAAAGTCTAAAGAACACGTTGCATTAGCACAAAATACCCAAATAAAGAACTTAATAACTTAAAACTAAATTAATTTTTATCTCTTTAGGTTTGCACGATGCTGATATCATTAGAGAACTACTACTGGCGGTACACATCGGCCTCCGAACTAGTGAACATGATCCTGGCATTCAGTGAGCAGCGAGCGTACGCCCTCTTCCAAACGACGGAGTTCCTCAACCTCTCGGAGTCCATGGTCCAGATGATCATGTGCCGGAATCTCGAAGTGCCAGAAGTCAGGAAATTCGAAGCTATGCTCAGCTGGGCTCGAAACAAAATCAAGGCCAAGACCGTCAATAAGACTGATGCCAAAAATGAATTTAAATGCACTATGGAAAGGTTAGCCAGAGATCTTAAATTGTATAGGATCTCACCACAGGAATTGATAAAAGTTGTTCTCCCGTCGAAAGCCATCAAAAACGAGCGTATTCTTGAAACGCTAATGTATCAGGCGAATTCAGGAATGTACCGGATACAGGACAGTTACATCGAGGCGTGTCAGCAGCGACTTCAGAAACAAGACTCTAGGTTCTCAGAATTCGAAAGCTTCGACTACGGTATATAAACTTGGAGCTGTGAGGAATATCAGTGTATTAGATAGATTATGAAGAGTGAATGGGGCAGAGTCCTTCTTAAAATGTGGTATGTTGACGCCTTCTAAAAGTATTATTGTTATAGATGTACTTGAGTAGAGGTACGAGAAACATTTGTACACTTCTCGAATACCTAGTTCCTTGTTGTTGTTCATTGATACCTATATTTTTTACATCTAGCTAAACGTGTTCAGCATAATCGTCTCTATTTTTGGTACCAAAAAGATTTGAGTAACAGTATGTGTACTCTGACGAATAAATTATTATGGAAAATTATATTTATGTAACATCAGGTACAAATCACGCTGTCTCTTTCTGTGATCCATCAGTGAGAGCAAACATATTTTAACCCTTTATTTTGTGTCCCCGGAAATAATTTCATAAACTAACAATGCCTCTGTATATACATAATCATCTTAACAGTGTCTTTTCCATACAATGGTTTCGTTATCAGACTTCGGAAACATTTAATAACTTTATAAAATAAAGCAATGCAAACATATTATCATCTAAAATTATGCCTTATTATTTAAGTATTAATTTCTACTATCCGTTAGTAGCATAGTAGATAATAAAGTGTGTGCGTAATAGCGAAATCTCATTCCTGATGTGTCTAATAAAACATCCGTAATAGATCCTTTTACTTCGAATCAATTTATTTGAACTAATACATTTTATTTAACATTTTTTTGTTCTTTCTTTTTTTTAGTTTCATTATTCGGATGTCCCTGTGTTTCCACGGGTAAAAGTACCTACCTAGTGTTCATTTAAAATTATTATCTGTTGTATGGACAAGTATTTATTGTTTAAAGGACATCTGGGCTGCGTTCACGACCTTTGGGTGCGGTTGTTTTTTCAACACGCTCTATGGTACAGAACCGTTCACCGAGGCTCGGAACGGTGTTAGTGCGAAAAGTTGCACTCGGGGTGCACCTGGGGCGTAGGTTCTGAACGCAGCCCAGTACACCAACAATTTTAACATTTAATTAAAGTTGAACCTTGCAGTCTGGTAGCTAGTCTAACTTTGTAACTTAAAACTTATGAAGATTATTGACAGACTGCACTATCTAATAGTTTGTTATGACTCTTCTTATCTGTTTCATCTTCAACTCAATCTCTTCTTAGGTAAGCTAAGTAATGTATTTTATGTAAATTGTTAAGGTGGAGTCTTCTGAACCAAATGTTATAGCATTTTATATATCTACCTTACTGTCTAATATTATATATAGGCCCGTCTTGCTATATTCTTGTTCTTTGTGTCAGATGTTTGTTAAATTTCCTACATAGTCATTTGAATCTACTATTACATTTACGTTATACTTGCTAATATAGGCACATAATATTATTTTTCCATCTGTTGGAGAAATCATTATTTTCTGTTTTTAAAAGAAATATCCAAATGAGCCTTGTAGGTATATTGTCACAAAGATACAAAAATGTAAAATATCACTTATTCAGATTATTTCTTCAATGAAACATTTTATCATACAATTCCAATTTATGTAGTTACTTAATCATACCAATGTTTTAAGACTTCTCAGATTAGAGGTGAATTTATGTTTTTTCCGAAGACTGCAGTACGTGCGTTGCGTGCTCTTCAATCCTGTTAAATGGGTCTTATATCTAAAAAAAAATTGTTTAACAAATAGGTGTTAATATATAAATATGTAGCCTAAAAATTAAAAACATTTCTAAAAGTTCTGAGTAAAAAATGAGAAGTAAAAATCCCGTTGAATTGTCAGTAAAGTTTTTATACTTGAGAAAAATTTACAAAAATGAATCTTCTATTGGTGTGAATGGTTGTATGTATAAAATATCATTATTAAGTTGCTCAAAGCTAAAATGTTGTATGGCGTTAAACGTTAGAAATTGGTATTTCAGTGATTAAAATAACATCATTATGACCTCTGTCTATCTTACTCGCACAACATTTAAAAACAAAGGTGTCAGAATGATAGGTTGATAAATTTGTTCAAGTCAGGAAATTAATACTAGTTCAAGTCACCGGTACCTAAACTATCTAATTTACAAGAAATACCAACTCAAGAGTTTTATGAACTGTTGTTTAAAACATTGCACAAATTCTGACCTAATAAGAAAACCTGAATTTCCTTAGTTCTAATATTCGCATTTATATCATCATCACAATAAGTGTCAAGAAGTCCACTGCTGGACATGGACTTCCCTCATAAACAAGGATTTACCGTAAATGTCACAGGCTTGGCAGGCGGAATGTCTCCACAAGTGGATGCTACTGCATAGGTATTCCTCGGTGAAATCTTATAGACACTATTAGACACCCAGTTGTGATGGGGATGTGATACCTAACTTATATAGTTTTATATTGCGTGAACTGGAAGTCTCCAAGATCGAACATGGCGGTGAAACAATAATAAAAAGCACAAAATTTTATTATGATTTTTTGAGTGTTCTAATGAAACATTCAGTATGTTCAGTGTATGATCTCAATATGACAGAATTTATTATAATTATAACATAAATATTGTAGTAGATCTATCAGTTATATTATAATACTCATCCGTGTATGTATGTTAGGTTTAATTTGTAGTAACACCAAATATAATGAGGTATCAAGCTCTTTGCAGATATATACGTTTTCTATTCCGAAATTTTAACCTTCCTGTGATCGTGAATGTTGCTATAATAAGTATGTTAATATGTGGGATCTTCAAAGAATATAATAAATAACATATAAAGAACTGTTATTTTGCATGATCAAGATTATTATTCAATGAAATTTTATGTGGTGAATAAATTTTTTTTGTGTATTTTAACTATGATTTACTTTCGCCATTATCCTGAACCTTTCCCCCTCTACAAATGTAAGGTAGGTACATAGATATAAAATTAATTTGTATACCTATTTTCGACTGACTTGTCGTTCATTATGTCACTGTAGTGCGTTCTAATCTAATCAAATTCGATCATAACAAAAATTTGTACAAAATTTTAAAAATATCTAATGAACTCATTAAATAAATAAATATCTTGGACATTGTCACACAAATTATCTAGTCACATTTAAAGTACCTGGACCTTTATTATGATGACTAGACAACGATATAGAATACATATATAGATACAAACATCCATGACTCGGGTACAATTATTCATATTCATCATATAAATATTTGTCCCTTACGGGATTCGAACCCGCGACACTCGGCACAGCAGGCAGGTTCACTACAGACTGTGCTACCGGGCCGTCATTAAATATTGGACACAATAGTGTGTCGCAAGTAAAAGTGACTCCAACTCAAACTTATAAAGTAGATGCACGTAACAAAGCCTTTTTTAAATACTTACATATAATACACGAAGCCGTGAGCAATTTTAGTGTTTTGATGCTTGTAAAGGAGGATTGGTATCCTTTAACATTCTGAATCCATGCTTTGAACAAAGGTTTCATATGTATTTCATAGAAAAATAAGAAATAAACTTTATAGCTAATAAAGCCAAGATATGAGACACGTATCCAGGGGGAGGTATGTAGGTAAGCAAGCACATAAATAAAAATAATACAAAAAACACAAACCTTTCTTACAGCGAAGACAGCGGGGTCTTCGAGTGAACCAAAAACTTTCGGAAACTGCAAACTGAAAAGTCTTAAAATCTAGCTATAATTATTTAAAATTTCTTGAAGCGACACGAAAATGAAATAAGAATCATAGTTGAAACATGGGTAGGTAGGTACTTATGCATTACAGTAGAGGTAAACTTAAATTTATCTTGTAAACTTCACAAACGCTTGCTGCATCATCAAGTTATCCCTGTATAACTCCAAAACCCGAAATACTGCTTTAATTTAATCAGAAACCTATGATTACTAACGTTTCCGCCAAAAAAAACGGAAAAGTCAAATTTTAATGCTTCGTTTTCATTTGTTTTACGTTAAACTATTATACCTGTCAAAAATGGATGACAAAAACATTGTTAGGTCTTGAGCTGATTTCAAAGATATGATAAGGACCTAAATAGTTTTCAAAATAAAAACATTTTTTTTGCCACCAATACAAAAAAAATGTTCACAGTCACACACAACTCATTGCTATTTTATAATTTTTGACAGGTGTTCACGTAGAAAGGAACGCAACTAAAAAGTTCCGCACGCTACCGCTGGGAGCGCTCGTGCGCCAGTCTTCTCGCAGCAGGCGCGCGGCCGGCTGCTTGTTGCAGTGCGCGGAGCGAACCAACACACGCGAGTTCGCGGTCATAGGCTCGAACGAACATCGAAATCGACGGTCAGTGCGGTGACCATGATGATGGACAACGGGGTGATGAATAACTATGACGGGTATCCAGACGGGTACATGGAACAAGAGGAGGAATGGGAGCGGGAGGGTCTCCTAGACCCGGCTTGGGAGAAGCAACAGAAAAAGGTCAGTTCAACTCACCTATGTTGACAGACTGGCTACGAGGGGTAGGTAAACTAAAACTTGGAGTGTTCGTTTAAATTCCCGCAGACCATCGTTCGCAATAAATATCGGCAGTATAAGCTTATCGCTCACGGGAAATCGTGACTCATGTTTGTGTATTTACATTTATTTTTTCTTTTTATCTAAAATTCCGGTTGACAAAGGTCCTCTCTATTATTCAGTTTTACTATGCGCTCGTACTACATCTGATCTTTAGCTGAACTATAAATTACTGTGCAAATATAAATTTATCAGATTATGAATCTATTTTTAGTGCACAGCCACCTACAACATATCACTAGCTAGACAAATTAGAAGATTTAATTCTGTCTCGGGCTACATAATCCTTTTTCTCTGTTTGTTATTTAATGTTAATTAAATACTCAATTGTTAATAACATGTTGTTCATGTCAACGCAATTTTTTTTATGTGTAATATAGACTGCATACAAAAAAAAATAGAATTTAAGTTATAAATTAATAAAAATAGAATTTTTTCTATAGCAACGATAAAGCGCGCGAATTTTAAAAAGATAATAGTAATATCTTGCACATTTCCCGCCGCAAGTTGAAAGTAGATCGCGGCCGTGGACACTATTAAAAGATTTCTTGGAGCTTTAAGTGCGAGCGAGACGAACGCATGCCGCGTCCCACGGGAGGGAGCGGGTCAGGGAGAGAGGAGTCGAATTTCCGTTAGTCATGTCCTAAAATGGGTCCAGCGCAGGCGCCGCTGAAAGCGCGGGCGTCGGACTTTGCGTCACCACGATTCCCGTATTTCAGGAAATTGGTTTTCGGCCTGCTGTCTACGTAAAATGCATCCCGAATGTAGGGTATTTACGTAATGCCTTGCAGGCCTGTGACGAATGCTCTGACGCACCCCGTGAGCTCAACCTGAGTGGAATGTCATTAACGTGTTACGAAAGCACCTCTCTCCGTTAGCCGTGCGAACAATTTTATTTGAACTCGGTTACAATCAAATCTTCGTGGTCATATGAATACTGTATAAAAAAAATTATTATTCATACGATATAAGATGACAATGTGTTTTGTTACAGTGCCCATTGTAGTCTTTGCTAAGAATCCTAGATAGTCTCTACTTTAATATGTATAATATGTAATTATATCGAGAATATAATAAAAATTGTATTGCCCCTACAACCTGAATTCTTCAACGACGTCTAGCCGAACAGCTTTATAAATATGCTTTTTCAAGAACTCACATGCCCACGCAAAAATTCCTAAAAAATTCAATATCATTTCTGGTGACTAGACTATTATAATTCTCTTTGAGGAGGACAATGCACGAGCTCGCACGGTAGGCCTCGCAAGCCCACAGGACATAAACAAAGAGCCTGCGACACCCGGTGCATTGGCCGATCGTGTATGTATGGCGGGTCAATGTCGCGGCCGACCAACTTGAGATGCGTCTGCGCGGAAAAGTCACCCAACCAGTCACACTCGGCGACTGGAATCAGTCTTCCGCAAGGAGGTCACTGGCACACCCATCAACCACTGACTTCCTTTTGAGGAATATGAATACCAAGAACATATGATTCGAAAGGAAACTTAATTTGAGTATTGAAGGTCACGACGACAAACTCGGTGTTTACTTTCTACTGGATAACTTTTCCAATTTATCAAGACAGTGTCAATAAATTGCATGCATAATAATATGGAAAGCTTTATGCATTGCTAATTGAGAATGTTGCCGAGAGCAACATTTCATTAAAAGTAACATCAACATCTAGTTGCACTAGAAATCTTCCGTGAAAGTGGTGAAGAGCTCATAACTGGTTACTTAACTAATCATTAACATGAGCTTCCATTTGTGCTGCAGTATCATCGCAATTTTATGAGATTACGTGCAGTTTAGTTTTGAGGTGATAGTATCTTCACAAACTAGTCATATTTCGCTTTCTCATTAATCTATGAGCTTTTATCAGACCACTAATAGAGAATCCTTAATGAATTCTAAGTTTCTTAAAGCTCTATACATAGGTATCTAATGTTCTCAACAAAGCCTTATTAATCTTCTTAAGCAACAGACAAAGCAGCATGAGATTTAATGTCCGATACTTAACTGTATCTGAGATCAGTTAATCCGCTTTCGACGCCTCTTCAAATCCCGGTCCGACCATCCGTAATGCATTCCCCACGTCATTAAGGCAAAGAGTTATCTCCTTGGCATACCTTTCGCGTAATTCCTGTGAACTCGAGGTCATCGACTCCGATAAGCCATAATGAGGCATTCTCAAATGGATCATGGTTTTTAGTCAAATTTCAGTTATTTGTTTGTCATTATTGGCCCGCTAATGCAAGCTGTTATTGAAATATGGACGTCATATTCTTGCAATATCAGTTACTTATGTAACGTTTGACACGGCTATTTTTTCCTTGTCGTTGTTAGCTCGCGGTTGGCACATGTTCAAAAGCTCAATGTTAGGTGTCAGTTCACAGTTTTCAACTCTCTATAGTGTAGTAGTTTTACGAAACGCGTGAATTATTTCAACATTCCGATTTCAATCATGGTTAAACTGTTCACTCGGCAGACTTCAGGATACTTGCCTGCCAATTGGATGATGATAAACAAACTTAACGTCCTCCTGGAACTATGACTGATGTTATTTGTGGAACGCGCCGGATGCAAAACATTGATATTTATGATAGCAAATCCTTAACCTGTATTTCTCACGTAAAGAATTGAGTACCTTCTCTAGCAAATGACCCTCTTGCGAGTTTAGTGGCTTCCTTTGTGACTTTAGAGACTTGTTGGCCACATCCTCAGCGTCAAATGTTTCTTGTCGGTGATAGATTACATCGTTCACCTGCTCTGCTCCTTTTCCTTTGAGTATGTGATCCAGCTCATTTACAATTAAAGTTCCGCTACTCTGTTGTACTTTTTGTTGATTGAATCTTCGCTATAATGAAGTTAGGTACCTAATTACTAATTAGTAACATTTATATCAACCTTGGTATTATCTAACTAACATCCATTAGGTATAATGGCGAAAAACAAAAGGATAATCTTTGCAATGAACAGTTACATAAAGAACCGGACTTTCCCTACATCAAACATTCAAAACATAAACGCACATAAACACAGAATTGGTTCCAAGAAGTCATCGAAGCAAAACATCGACGGCCTTGAATATGAACTACGACACGATAATGTCGTACGGAATAAATTTACATTAACTTAATGGATGGAGAAATGTTACTTTCTAAGCGGGCGTTATAGCTACCTCTGCGCCTCCAACAAGTAACATTCGAAAACTGCTTTCCAGTTCATAGAGTAGATGTGAACTACCCACGAAGCATATAAATATATGAAAAGAAATTCTAACAGTTATTAAAAGTATTGGCTCATATGGAACTGTGTTAAGTACCTAGCTATTATTTATAAAAACGGTATCACCATAAATGGAATTGTATTCAAAGAAGCTAAAAGGAAATAATAATGTGTTATAATTATCCTTAATAGTAATATGAATAAATACATTATAAACCAACCGATTGTAATATCTGAACCATTTTTTTATAAAGGCTACATAAACTCACGTCCGCGCATTCCTTTTCGTTTTCAAGAAGGTTTCTGTCAGAAACCTTATTAAAATTATCAACTACCAAGGGTGCCATTTTGTACTACGTATCAAGTGGTGATTTTTGGTGGCTTAGCCATAAAACATTCGAAAGATAACCACACTTTTGTTATTCTACAGGATATATTAATAGTCAGTAAGTACGGAAACATTTTTTTTCGCGATTTTGATGTTGGTTCCATAGTGAAAGTTGCTCAGTTTGACTAATAGAATGAATGGTAAAATTTTCCGCACCGTCTAAAAAAATATGCAGTAAGTATTACAACTTTATTAAAATTGGGCTGGACTCATACTGGAATACAAGGCAATCATTCGAATCCTCTTAATAGTCAATTAATTTATAAAACAATTAAATAATATTAATGGTGCAAGATAGTTGGATGAGACGCTGTTTGTATTTATCTTTTAGGTTAAGTACAATTTTGCTAACAAAATTTAATCCGAAAGACTCAAAAAAATTAAATCATTATAGAGGTGAAAATAAAAAAAAATCTTTTAAGAATTAAACTTTTTAGAAATCAGCCAGTTTCAAAGAGGTGTTAAAGCTGACAAGAAAATGGAACCATCTAAAATTACGAAAACTTTTTCTCATACTTATAAAAAAGGGAAAATGAATCAACTGCTTGCTCATCGATTTAAAAAAATCGATTTCTGATTCTAAAAACTTGATTCACAAGTGAAAGTTAAGGGAGTTCCCATTACAAGCATTAAACTAACCAAACGAAAACTATCATTAGTCATTGGTTTCCATGTAAAAACCACAGGACACCGTATGAAACAACGTTGAACCGATAACTGGTACACTAAGCAACACAACACAACACTGCAGAGCACAGTGCGTGTCATTTGTTTTATTTAGTGATGCGAGCGCAGCGCCACAAAAAATGAAAACAAAAATTTCACAGACATCAATAATTACAGACAAATAAAAAAAAATCTCAAATGCAAAAGCCCAAAAGTGTTTTTTAATCGAAGGTTACTTTTTAAGGCATTTCTATCAGAATACTCGTATATCCCATACGAGTAAAAATAAATACCAATATTTAACGCACTTTAGCGAACAAAAAAGACTCTAATAGTGCAAAGGTGCCTGTTATTGTTTTATGTTAATGCCTTTGTGCTGATGAAAACGTTCAGAGTTCAATGTTAAACTTCTATTGTTATCTTGTAGACGCGTAATTTTGTCAGTAGATGTAAGTAGAACAACTTTAATTGCAAAAAAAAACTCACTAAAACCTTAATGGATCTGGATACTAGATCTAACAAGAACGATCCGTAATTCAATATTCCTGCTAAATAGTCCAAAACCGCAGATCTAGGAATAATTATTATCCAAAAACCATCAGAGGTTTATCCGGAAGTGCAACATAAACAGTACAGTTACATCAATCAGAAGACAATTTTGCTGGAGCTACTTATACATTAATTGTTTAACGAGTTTGGAATTTTTGGGATAGTGATAATCTGTGCCTACAATTCTAACAGAATCCGAATCATGCTTCATTTCGGATATCCAGCCCATCACTAGTAGTTACAATAGGTGTAGAGATACTTAACTGTGTAGCACACTGTACTTCTAGCCCACGTCAATAATATCATTTTAAGTGAACCGGTTCTCATGCGGACAGTCCCATGAGCGTAGACGTAACAAATTATAGACCCAGCCCGCTTCATTAACTGGGACTTTTTATAAAGAATCTGGTATTGTTACGTTCAATACTTATTAGGTAAAACTACATTTTATTGCTTATTAAAGTTGATTGTTTGTTTACTAGAGACAAGATCAAGTTGAGAGTTAAGAAGCTATGGGAAAAATAGGATTCTTCAAAGCGTCATATATCATGAAGTACTAACAGTAGGAGTATGATTAGCGAATATGTGTAAATTGAACATATAATTGAAGTTTTGATTAGAGCCAAAACACGATTAAGACACATTTTCTCGATAGAAAAACAAGCCAAAGTAGCCTCCGTCTTTATCGATAAACGCTTGGAGCTGCTAAACGGTGAATAATACAAAACACGAGACTTGATTTAAAAAAAAGAGATTGATATTTTACAAATTTTGATTAGAGCAGAATTGAACTTACATAAATGGTACAATCACAATTAAATCAGGCAGTAATATAAGCTATCACACGCCCATTTCGCTTTAATTATTTTTCGACATAGACCCTTAATAATTAATTATTGTGTATGACAAACGGCAAGCTATATAACTTTTGATGCATTTTGCGTTGCATTCCCATAGTCATCGTAAATCCTAAGAGCAGAGTCGTAACGTAACATTTCTGCATCACTTGACTGGCGTATTGTAGATAGATGGAGGTAGTATACAAGATAATGCTGTTGCCCATTCTTTGGCGGGATCCATACGTAAATGCGAAACACGAGTAATCTTTTGGTTTCCCCATGGAACTTCCAAAGTAGCTATGGATGGATGACGAAATCAAATATTTATGCACTGAGGACAATTTCTAATCGATTTTTAATCATCACGAAACCTTATCATACGCGTGGAGTCAATGAGCAGAATCGTCGATGCAGCAAAATGTTCGGTATCCATTTTGTAGCCTCTACCAAACTATATCTACCTACCAATCCTATGAAGGCTAACACGATATTTCCATTAAGGAGACTTAATGAAACACAAAACTAGCCTCGTCGTGTCTCATTATTCCTTAGTTCTGTAGTTGAGTATTTCAAAACATGGAGTAGATAGGCGTTGGCCCGCCCACTCGCTGCACCCAGGTGCGCCCGCGCCGGCTTCTCTATCAACCTACTAAGTGTTAAAAAAACTAGGCTTTTGTGACTTGTAGTGAAAAAGGAGTAAAAGGAACGGTAGGAAGGAGGTACGAGGGGGGTAGGAGCATGTTGCTAATTATCGACTGTATAATTAAAAAATAGGTTCTTTGGAAAGGGTAAATACAATTAAAATTTGTATTATTCTTTTAAGATGTTGTTGGTCCATCGTAAATACAAGAAAAAAAGTTTTTCCGTAAGAAATAACACGATAGGATGTGATTTTGATCACCACGTGGCTATCTCCGTCAATTTTATGTTTTGACGATCATCGTGATCATCACAACACACGTTTAATCATAATATATCTTTGCGTTTTTTATAATGTTGCTAAAGCTCTTTGGGATTTGACCTGACCATCCCATTTCTAACTATATCTATAAGTTGGAATCATACGAAAACCGACTAAAGGAATATATGCTTTTGTTGTATTTTTATTATAAAATAGTGAGGCACTATACAAAAAACCCATATGTAATAATGAAAAAACTAGATCCTCCTTTGGGCGCAGTCGGGTAAAAACAGTGGACAGATATCCTATGTAGTTTAGATTGTGATAAACATTTTTAACGACAGCAATCAGTCATCTCATCAAAGAAAACAAAAAAATTCACAAAATGTCTTTGCAACCTAATTTCCGAACTTTATTTCTATTTAAATGACATCCTCATCAAAGTGGACAGGGAACATGCCTGTGCGCAGTAGAGAGAACGTTTACCTCTGCATCCTAGTTCTAAAAAAATTTTTTAAATTGAAATCAAGTCAGACAGGCGATCACACCAGTGGACAGACTGCAGGCACACAGACGCCAAACATCTATTTCCGACCCTGCTCACATCCCACGCGAAAAGCTTACACTCACTTGCTTTTATAATTAGAAAATCGTAATACTAAATTTATTTTAGACGCTATGACTTTTAGCTGAAGATAACCCACGTTCCTTTCTTACTTTTTCGTTACAAAGTATTTTCTTCGTAAAGTTAGGTGCCCTAGTTTAATATCGGTTACATTTAAAACCGGTTAGTAATTAAACAGTAAAAATGTAGACCTGATAATTATAGATATGTCATTAACATAAATTAGACGACAGGCACAAATAGGTATGTTAATGCGTTGACTGTAGTAAAACTCCAGTGTTATTTGCAAACTTTAGTATAGAGCGAATATAGAATAAGATACCTAACAAAAAAAATTATTAAGGAAACCAGCCCGTTTCAAATACTTTTTAATAACTGGTTTTGTCAAGTACTCCTCGGAGAAACCCACAAATGTCGAATTTTATTATTGTAAGAATAAATACATCTGTCCTTATCGTACCCACGTGTAGCGTGATATCGCTATCGTCAGATTATCTGTTTAGATAAATCCAGCAGCCATCCGTCGAAGGGGACTTTGTGACCCTTCTGTGACCACTTATTATTAATACTTGGCCCCTATACACCATTGTATCTATTAACGAATAAAATACCAGCTGGAAGTACGAACAATTTTGTGCAAATTTTGTTTTGAATAGGTTTTAAAGTGAGCAGCTGTTAAAAGTAGGGCATAATTTCGAAAGTTGAATGTACTTATTGTGTTAATTAAAACAGATGACTAATGTAAAAGTTTATTGGCACGAAGTGTAAATTTTCACTGCATATCTGCATACTAAATGTCAGTTGGTGTCAGATTCCGAGTGGTGTCAGATTGTCAATAAACATTGGTACGCGTAGGATGCTTCCGCTTACCATTCCTCCATGGAACAACATTCATTTGCCAACAACATAGATATATTATGTATCTATAGAACTAACCGTAGTTGTGTGAAGCGATAGATACATTTATGAATGTTAGCGTTGTCTACTGTCCACCTGTCGTAGGGATAATCTTTGCGGAGGCGTGGGCAACAGTTAGATATGATAATGGGATGAGCTAATTTCGACCTAATAGCGTAACACTTAAAATTCTTGAAGTATATTCTAGGGAGTGATTTTGTTCAGGGATCACAGATAGAAGAGAATTAAAAATCGAGACCCGGAACAATGTAAGAAAGACAGTAGTTCAAAACACCGATCTAATATTCTGATCTGATCTAATATTTTGGAAGAACCTCATACTATTCATTATTTTTGTATACTTATCAATATGTACCCGTTGCAACAACATTTTTCAAACACTAAACCGATCATTGATTGCCATGCCACAGAAATTTATGACAGGACTATTCCATCCGTTGTTTTGTCCTAATAATAGAATTACAGTAGTCAGTCATCCTACCTACATCTAATAATATATATGTAGATATTATGACTAATCTCTAGTACCTAAGTACTGGTACAGAACGATCGCGATAGTCATTGATTCGAAAATATTGAACCATCGAAGCTTGAAAAACATGTCAACATTAGAATAGAATGTTAAAAAAAGTAGACTTACAACTGCATCTTTTAGAAAAACTTTCTTACGACACGTTAAAAGACATTTTAAATCGATCCTTGTTTAAAACATACTCATACCTGCCAAAATAAATGGCAATTCGCAAGACACATTTGCACACCTACTTACCGTATATTTCTAAGAAACTTCTCTTACGGTAAGCTCAGATTACGTCTCCTAAACCGGAGTTGATAGATGTCTTCAAACAGCTCATTGTGTTGCGAATGCCATATACGCTGTGCGAATCATATTAGGGTTCCATATACGAAGGGTCCGACTGAGGCACCTTTGCGCACCACTTTTCGTATTTCAATTCTTTTAAAGCTATACGTCTCATTGTTAGGCAAAGGTTGTCAACAAACTCTCGGTTCTGGGCATGCTATGTTATCTTAGTACAAACTAAGTGGAACGCTGATTTTCAATAGACAGCTTCCGCCGTCTATCGGTTATGTTTCGAAGCACTATGTGTTAAACAAGGGTTGATATCGGAGTAACAGCGCACTACACCTCACGCGCTGCGCTGTAGTAGTGAGAGATTTCATCCATATCAATCACTGTCTTGTTGGTCTAGCGGTCTAAACAACCGGCTTACGATCCGGGTAGCTAAGGTTCGATCCTCGTGGCGACCGATCGTCTTTTTCAATTTATTTAATAATGTGGCGCCCCCTAGTGCTAATAAGCGGCAACGCAATTAGGACGTCCTAAAATTCAAGGCGAGTTACCTATCTATATCCAATATACATATTAATCTATGGTTCTGGGTTCGCATTTGCCAAGACCCCGACTTTCGTCCTCGGTCTCGTCTCGTCTAAAGACTTACATACATAGAAAGATAAGATCAAGACCGTATTCCCATTCGGGAAGGTCAGCAACTTTGCTGCTACATAGTTGTAACTACCAACTACCTTCTTGAGCGTGCAGTTTTTGGATAGGTTCACTTTTAACCTACTGCTGGTTCAATTTTGCCTGAACTCTTAAAAACCTATTTACTTGTTACAACTTAACACCGGGAAACTATTACTCAGGAACAACAGTGATTCTGATAAAGTGAACCTAAGGACTCTGTGACTGGACCCTAAATGACCCGCACCTGTTTCGCACTTGGCCAGTTTTTATCGGCCACTGACGAGAATAACAGGATGCCCGTATCGGATTCATGCGCTATAAATATATTTTATAATTCCTTGTTAATTGATTATCATAGGACCAACGATTGTGTAAATATTCTTTTTTGATCGTAAAACCAATGTCAACAGTTACTTGAATCTCTTCGATGGAACAACTGACTGATTTCTTATTGAGATTCTGGAGTTACTCACTAATCAAAGTTGGTAGTTTGATGTTCTGATTATACATAATTCGACGTGACCCACCGCTCTATATAAAGACGCAATACCTAATTTAATTTGGGTTTTGTTATTTTTGCAATATTTTTATCCGAATAACATAACTTGTTTAGTTGTTTGAATGTAGTAACCTTGATATTCTAACGTGACTTATCTATTATCTCAAATAATAACAATGTCTGACATTAACGTTTTATGTCTAATCTATTTTATATCTAGTCATTCAAGAATGCATGTCGTGTTATTAAATTATGCAGTGTCTAGAGTCTAGAAGTTGTTTCTCTTAGGTTTTTTTTCTACCTATCGCGCAGCTTCGTTAGTATATTATTATTACTGAAGAATAAAATGTTAAGAACTTGTAATTGTATCCATACCTAGTCATGCAGGTCAACTGTAACTAATTGGAAATTGTGAGTATTATGCTCATAATCATAAGGAACACCCAGACATAACTAGATGGCAGATGGTCTTACAAAGAGTACTTATGAATCCGGATTTTGCAATTAATTGTAATTACTCCATAGTTGCATTGACCTTACGTGTGTCTCAATGATTAATACAAAACCAACTAAGCTTGTAGTAAGTCATATGGATTTCCCTGATCTTGAATTCAAACCCTTATAATAATCTAAACCCTTATAATATCATTTATTATTATAACACTTTATTGTATACACGGACATAATAATACACAAAGTTAAGAAAACATGTACAAAGGGCGAGCTTATCTCTGAAGAGATTTCTTCCAGCAGACCCGTAAAAGAGACATACCCTTAAATATATCCTTAAATAAAAGTGAAATGCAGTTCATTGGTATAAGTGCATATCACTTGACAACGGCTGGACAGACTTAGCTGATTTTATTTTTTAACGCCTAGCCATATAAAATTCCGAATCAGAATTCGGCTCGGAATTTAAAATCGATACTAAATCGTAATTCCGTCCGCAATAATTCCGCTAATTCGTAATGTATATGGTCCAAATTAGGATTTTACGGGAAAATTGGCCAAGCATGTGTCGGGAAAGTAACGCGTTGCAACGTATTGCAACGCGTTACTTTATAATAAACTTATATGACAATTTTGGTATATATGTTCTTTAAAAAATTTCATGCAATCTCTACTTGCGTCTTTTATAACGACACATATTTCTGAATACTAAGAAGTAGCCTTTCAACGTCTGTAGAGTTTTTTTATCGTCTATTTACATTCTCTCTTTCTGCCTTCACAAAAGTTGCCTTCATGCAAAGTTTTTTTGTCAGACGATCCGGACAACTCTTCAGCAAGAAAATACAATAAAAGTTTCTTGAATGTTGTGGCTACCGTCCAAAACCTGAGTGTCACGAGTAGGTGTGGAGCGTTTGGCTAATGAGTCGGTTGTTTACTTAGCTAAACAGCATTATTTTAGTTAAATAACGATGCAATTTTCACGTTTTCTGCATTTTATTTTAGGCCAAAGTCAACTATAATTGTATGTGTTGATGTGGCGACACTGGCATTTGAAAACAACATCCAAAGAAATGCTACACAGACTGCATTTAAAATTCAGAACACATCCCCCTAAAGTCCGCTTGGATCGTCGCCTCGTGGGTATTTTTCTATGAGGATAGTTCGAATACAGTATACAAAAAGAAATTTTAAAATTCTTTTAGTCCTTTGACACGTGATATAAGTTACTAATCACCTAGTGGACTAAGAACTGTACCTACATGTTTAAAAATACATTTCTTTTATAGTTTCGTATGTACTTACAAACTCTACGTATATTAATCTGGTGATGTGGTACGAGAGTAAAGAGATTTCAATAGTAGTCAGTAGTTTTTTTTTTTGAGTCACACTATTCCAATCCTCTGCAGTCTACCTCTCTCGGTGGAACAGCCAACACTCAACTCTGCAAGTCTCTTGACTTGACCTTGGTATCTTCAACAAGATATAACATTTTTGTTCATTCATTAAGCAGGCCTTTAACTTTTGTGGTCAATACCTATCCATGACATGATGACTGTATCATGTACACGTACTTTGATGTGCTGGTCTACAAATGGCTTGGCATAATGGACAGAACTAATAATTTTCTTTATTCTCATTTTCATCGAACTATTTCTGGAACTTTGATAGAAAATACCTAAAAATATTTATTTTGTCGATTATGTGTATCCCTTTCTAAAAATGCGAAAGACAACATCTAGGTGTATATTGTTTGCTCTGTCTACGGGTGAACCTAGCCTGTTATTGTATTCCACAGAATGACCGACCGCGTGTCCATAGTCGTAACATGTAACAAGCACAAGAGCCAAACCCATTGTAGTCTGAAGTGAATAGCTGACCGCACTCTTTTGTTTGCTTTCAACTAAAATGCCACATTGTTTACAAAACGTGCTAAGTCAACTCAATTTCTGTTACAATTACGTTACGTTACTTTCTTTTATTGTACGACATAATGCGTGATAATTTTACACAAAAGCTAAAAAAAATTGAAAAAAGATGAGAGAAGGCCTTTGCTCTGCACCTTCCAGGGAAATTATAGCAGACGGTCTCCGAAGGAGAGAACACGAACTGCCATAACCATTGATTAAATTAAAACAGCAAGATAGGTGCGCATGGATCGCATAAATTGAGCCCCGGTCGCCTAATATACTAAGTCGCAATTCGAGCGGCATGTGTGATTGAGATACTTTTTTTATTTTAGACGGGATAAAAGTACCACAATGCCTACGCGTGCTTAAAACTCGTTGTACAAATCATTAAAAAAAAAAATCACACTGCATTACTTTTCACTTGTACGTACATGAAAAGCAGATCCATTTTCGAGGTACGTAATGCAAGAACGTCACCTATCTTCCGCTATTTTAATAATGCTATACGCTCTGCAAGCAAAGAAGAACATATTGATGATTTTAAGGCACCCAATCTATTCCATTCAAATCCAAAAATAATTTTAAACTAAGGAAATGTTTGCTAAGTAAAGCCCGTTTGTACTAAACTCAACTTAGGTGAATCTTTGTAAAGGGACTCCTAAGCCATGTTTAGAAGATTCTTAAGGTTAGTGCAATGCACTTTCTTGTTCGGAGTGTCTTATATAATTTAGATGCAAAGGGGCATTGGAGTCGAGTAACAAACATCAAAGTTTTACATTTAGAATATCGATAAGAAGATGGATAAGTATACAATTCATGATACGCACACTCACATTTATCCTTTGACTGACAAAGAAAGGTAGCTACAAAGGGGCAAGTCAAGTCCCATATAAACAATACAAAATCAACTTATAAGGAACTTCCGCAATTTAATCCGCATTTAACTCAAAGGAAAAACATTGTGGCTTGTCCACTAAAAGACGATATTAAAACTTATATAAAAGCCAAGTAAGTACCACAATATTATTATTATGGATTGGGAACCCACGTACAATTTTAGTTGTAAGAAATTCCGATGCAAGCAAGAGTAATAATTTTACCTTGACAGATATTGCTGTTAATATGCAAATTTAATACCCACTTAACGATGAAAGGCATAAAAGAAAAAATGCAAACAATGGGTGCAAATCGCATTGAATTAACGTGCGCGGGGGCATCGGCATCAAAACAAGGACAGAGATTATACTGACGGCTTTATTTCCAAGAGTTGATGCATTCCCTTTTAGAAATAATAAAATATACTAGAAAATTCCTTTAAGCTATTTGTATCACAAACTATGCTTTATTTATAATCTGACATCAATATGGGTTGATTGCCTATATAATGTTTCAATGGGTATATATGTATACATGCTTGAAATCAATTCTTGAACTGAATCATGGTTAAGTGTTTCTTTTTCCATGCAACAAATGATAATTCTAATTACAGCCTAAACACGACGTATGCGTCTATCGCAGTGAGTTATTATTATTATGACAACATTTCACCTCTTTATTAAGGACCTTATGAAACTTAACCCCATATAGGTTACGTCGTAAATGAGCTGACACTCTGACCATGAAATAACATAGGTACTCGTATATACATACGAACACGCCCTTCTACAAACTAAAATGAAGGTTCAAAGCAATCACACCAATAAGCTAATTTTGATAAAAGATTTAAATATGTTATTTCAATGTTCTTTAGCTTGATGCTAGCTTGATGACTTGGAACCTAGGACGATTCTTGGAACCCTTTTTATTACGTCACACTATGTACCTATTTTCATCATTGAAAATTATTTAGGCTCTTTCATTCTCTTCGATCATCAAATAAAACCCATATCAGCGCAATCCCTTTATTATTTTGCCTTATTTGTACCGCTAGTTACGTTATATTTGGCAACATTTGATTAGTGACACGGAACACTTGGATGTAGATTCATCATTGTTGCATTTCGAGCGGAACATGTTATTGCTCTCTTAGATTTTGTTGTTAGGCTCAAATCGCAGCTATAAATACATTGATTGTATTTTCTATCGGACAAAGCTTATCTTCAATTAGAGTTAATTATTTGTACCGGGAATTACTATTCGTTTTTGTGTCTTCTTACAAGGTTAGTATTATACATTCTATGGATAGGTATCGAAAACAGCCCATATTGAATTCGAATTTGTCTCTATAACGACAGACGGTAACAAATTATTCCCATAGGTGTTCTTCCAATGCCATATCATTGGACATATTCGACGTTTTTGTTTTAGCCTAAACCATTTTAATGCCGAACAAAGGCTCCGTTTCTTTTTCAACAATATCTGTAGGTCTGGCCATATAATTAAAGGTATTTAGGTCATCCCGCTGTCGCGACTTCATCGTAAACTAACCTGGACGCCGACGATGATTCTCTGGAGTTTACAGACATAGACGGCCTATTCCACGCTAGGAATATCATAATATTATAAAAGCTGTACAACTTTAGAGAGGTGCCTATTAAAAGTGAAACGGCTTATTACTAACGCAATGTAATGTAAGCCAGGTGGCTTTCCATGACTACTTCTCACGACTGACTCGCTGCAAAAGCGAAAACACAATAGGGGATAGTGAGGTTTAATTACAATAAAAACGAATGAAATTGTTATAAACTTATAACTTTATAGTGTAACGTATTTTGTAAGATCGCATAATATAGGGCTGAAGCAGGAGATTATTTACTTTAGAGTTAGCACTTACATCCGCCGTAGACCAAGATAGTATCAGAGTTGTGGTCAAAAGAGAGACAAAGGTGAGTAGGCAGACCAGCAGCACGTTGGGCCGATGCACCAGCGCTTTGGTCCGACGACATTATACTGTATTGTTGTTGACGGGTTCAAATTTAATCAGATTAGCACAGGATTGCAACGAAAAGGAGGCATATGCCCAGCACAGCATAGTAGGTTGAAGTGGGCTGATTAGATTGATATAAAACATAGACTGATGACATCGAAGACGATATGCTTTGGTAGTTTGAATAGGATCACAATCTTGCTAAAATCTCCAAAGCAATGAAACTTCCGACTGAAATCACAAGTTCATAAAAAGCTCAACGAAAGAAACAACTATTATATCTCCAAAATCTAGTAGATCAGAAGTTTATTTAATTGGGAAAATGGGTGAAGACGTTTAGTAATAGAAAAACTATTATAACAACAATCAAATTCGACACGAGCAGAACCAAGCATGAAGCAATTATCTAACAGAATAAATTGTTGAAATAGTAATTAATATCACCGTGGAAAATGAAATCATTAAAACGGTATCAATCAAAAATACAAACAAGATGATGCATTGCTTAACAGTACTGTGTACTCAACCAGTATTGTACCTACATATCTATACTATTAAGAAAGATGAGGAAGCAAGTATAGCTGTCACTACTGTTCTATATTTATCTAAATCTTCGTAGCTTGAAGGAACCGGGTTAGTCCGATAGGTATATCCGACGTTATTTGTTGCTCGGCTCGTGCCATTTTAACATTGTTTAAACACAGTTTATGGCTGTTACTATTCTTATGTATTTTGTGAATGTTCACTAATCTCAAATCGCCTTGTAATACTTAATTGCATAAGCTTGATAGAGTCAAAACTTCGATGCAGTCTAAACTGAAGCTTTAAAAAGTGAAATCTTTAGAAAGAAAACCACAAGTTTTATTATATTTTATTGCTTCTAGTTTCTGTTTAATGATGACGATATTCAAATTAGATATAATTGAAACGAAAACATAACATGACTATGCCCGTAGTAAGGCTAAATATTGAATGCTAGTTCGTAAATACAATATGGATGTTTACTAAAACACCGATGCCCGATGCGTGCTGAATTAAAGTTGAACACTAACTTCTATGTTTAGCTTGACGTTACCATACATTACATCATTATTTACACAAGGAAGTATTTAGTCGGATTCCGATTCCGTAATCTTGCGAAAGAGCCGATCTTGCATGTACAATATTTATAGCAAACGTGCGTAAGTAGGTTTATGGTAGGATATTTTTAAAAATGCTTTGGTGCTATATTCCATGGATTAGCGGAGTGTATGTGATGGCGTTTGTTTCAAAACCAAAAGGAGGAACGTATTTTTGATCTGTTTTTAATTTAGTATCTTATTTGCAGCTTAATTTTGTACATATAATAGAAATCCACAAGATGTTATATTGATAATTATCTTTATAAAAATAATGCCTACGTACGTAAAGTCGATCGCTACTATTGAAACGCATAGATATATGATAAATTATGATAATATTTAAATTAAAAGTTTGTAGAAATAAAGACCGAAATTTTAAATTTTTTTATCATAATATTATAGTCAAATCAAAAATTGATTTGGATAATATTCATAATATATGATCATGATCATTTCTGTTACTTGGCGACATTTTTTCATTGCTAAAACTTTCTTTGGCTAAAATTGAGGATACATTTCTAATTTATAACGTCCGGCTTCTAATAATATTTCGTATCTAGTCTAGATAGAAACACCCACGGCCTCGGCGTTAGCTTCTTAAATAGACCAATAAATACCTACGATTTTGTATATTTCTCTAAATAACTCTAACATCTGTTTCTTAGGCGGTTTCCAAGATATATTAACGTTTGTCGTCATAGCTTTATTGCTCATAAGTATCTGTAACATCGTTAAACTTAATCTGTAGAAACACTTCATGTCGACTCAAATTTCCTACCTTGTTTTTATTTTAATCTTAGCCTTGGTACTAATTCTCATATTTTTCTTCCTCAGGTATTAAAATATGGACACCAGTTATTTTCAACACAAATCTGACGCATTTATAACACGTAAGTGAATTCTGAGATATTGAATTAACACTGATCCGCAAAATGATTGGTCATTCTTACGACATCGCAGAAAACGTTCCATTTTACCAAAACACTTATACCTTCGGTCGTTCATTTATTTGTTGTTATCAACATATCAACTTATCGCACTATCAAATACCTACGCGATTATGTAAGTATATCAAAAATAAAATTCCATTAATAAACTTCATTCAGAAAATGTCAAGTGACTTGTGGTAGTGTTTACTGTGTATTTTAGTTTAGTTATTGTTTATTGAAATGACAGCGAGCAACTTGGCAAAGATCCCAATCGGACCACCTTTGCAGGTGTGTCAATTTGTACTTTGTAATTTCTACTATACCGTTCCTATACATCTATCGAAACATTTCAATGATTAACCAACTCACTACGGTTTCTCAATTGATCAAATATTGTCCGTTTATTTGTTCAACGACGTATTAAGTGCCAATTGTGATATCGCGATTAGCCATGGTTGAGAAAAAGAGCACTGTTGAGCGAAAGATAAGCCATTCAAATTGAATTAAGATGTCTTGTATTTCGTCGTTGCTATATCGTTACTTTATCGTCATCAAAGAAAACAATTGCAAGCTTTGGGAAAAAAGCTACTTTAGGTAAACTATGCGTTGCCTAAAAGTCGTCTACAATTTATATTTTGCTTCTTAGTCCCACTTACGTCTACCTGGGTTTGCAATAAACTCCATCAGGTTATGTTTGTAATGTGATTTTTTGTATAGAAAAATAACTGAAAGAGCTATTTTACCCGGAGCCAATTGCTAACCTAGGTTGACGCAAGTGGGGCATATGACATGTAAAGTTAACATCTGTTTCTCGGGAATATTGTTTCTTAGCACATGCAGTAGTCGTAGCTTTTGATTTAGTAGTCACGGACATAATTTTTATATTTTTGTGGGTGCAGATGAAAATAATGGAGTTGCCGATAAAGTGATTTCATTAAAAATACTATTGATAGGACTTTCGAGAGTTCGACCCTCTTGATCTGTAAGTCAATGGTGGAAGAGTATGGTGGGTCATTCACTCTTGGGTGGGATATTCCTAATCATCATTTAACACGTTCGCGGACAGTCACCGGCTATAGCAGTGATAACAATAAAAGTTCTATTGTGTCTCGTTCAGTGTCCGCGAAAGTGTTAATAGTCATTTCATAGACATTCAAGAACTAAGTACCTAATAATAATGATGAATGACATTATAGAGAGACACACAACTTTTGCTAATCATAATCACATTCGTACACCGTTAGCATCATGCGCGGGCGCGCGCCGGTAGCTTTCAATGGCTTTCATTTCATCATCCATCAGTATAATCACCGATTGTTTTGTCAAAACCTCTTTGTTGGTATTTAATTTTATAATAACTGTAACTAATCGTCGCATGGGTCAATTGATTTAGAGATTTTGGTATCTTAATATTGTCCAGGATAGAGATGGTTGGAAGATTAAAGGGGAGGTCTTTGCCCAGCATTGGGATGAAATAGGCAGGTAAACAATTTTTTTTTCGTTTATCTTTTAAAACAAGACGCTAATTTAAAAATGTTCAATTAGTGTCAAAATTCAAAATTTTTTTATTCAAAATAATATCACATACCTAGATAGCTTTTTGACGTCATTTTTTGAGTCTACCACCGCGTCGGAAGGTGTTTCGTTGAGAGAAGATGCGGCCAGAAACTCTACAACACACATCTTTTAAACTAAACAAAATATACAAAGTACAATTAAAATACAATATTGCATTACATAGAGTAACATTGTCAAGACCAGACATTTTGGTCATTCAAATAGTCATCGAGTTTATAGTAGCCCTTTTTACAGAGGACTTGTTTAACATGGGACTTAAACTTTTTGCCTGGCAAGTTTAGAATATCCTCTGGTATCTTATTATAATAGCGTATACAGTGCCCCATGAAAGATTTGTTGACCTTACTGAGTCGAAAATGTGGGGATACTAATTTATTTTTATTGTGTTATTAGGTTCTAGAAATAAATGCTGTTTTCTCTTCTTTTTTTTAGTAGAAATATGTGTGGTCAGGTGAGGCAAATGTTCCAACGGTTAGTTAGTCTTCCCTTCAATATCTCTGGAACTATTAACTACTTATATCCAAACATCGTCACAAACTTTAATGAATAAAACATATTCATAACGTACCAGCAACAAAGTACAATTATTTTCACTAATTGTTGTTAATTAAAATTATCATTAGCACTAACATTTGGCAAAGTGTCGCAATGCAACTATTTGTGTTAAACAAAATGCCAGAGTCAATAATCATTTGGCAAATAAGAAGCGGACTAACATTTTCACTTTTATTTTCTATTATCATTAGTGGTCAAACAACTTTGAGTTATAAAATAATAAAAAACAACAAATTCGTTAACCGAACCAGCTTGATTGTTAAAAACTCGTAACACCTATAAAAGCATAATTTGTTTACAAATCTCTGTTAAATTAATAAATTATTTATCAAACGTGTTCGTCCTTTCCGGGTTCTTTCCAGTTTCGTTTTGAATATTCATAACGACCAATTTATTTCCTTTACAACTTTCTAAAATAATTCTTAAAAATTTCACTTTCTTGCATCTAATCGATTACCTAATAATATTTACGATTATTTCGTAATATTTATGTACCTCCGGGCTATATTTATAAAACGCATTTTAGATGAACGATCAGTTTTATGTCGATCTTAAATCTTGCCAAAATTATTACCTGACAGCTAATATCTCAAATAAGGCCCTTGGCAATAGAATCTATATTACGTGCATAAATCATAACTGAGACACTTATTATTTATTACACAATACAAATAAAACTGAGTTTATTATCATCTTCGAAGCCAATTCACATTCCCTATGTCATACAGGAGCACGAAGGGGCTAGTATTATGTAAATGGTAATTCAAATTGTACCAGTAAAAATACAGGTATAAAATTAAATGCGTTACATAGGTATTATTAAACAGAGCGTACTTTAGACAATCAAACTGAACAACTTTCAAAATGGAGGCAACATCGAACAGCTGAATTTTTTTCCCGTATTCAATGTTGGGTCAATTCCCATGGTGAAAGTTGTTCAGGGTGATAGTCTGTTCTGTAACATCCCCTTAAGTATGTATGTAACGCATATAAGTTTACACGCTGTATAACCACCATTAACTGTTTAAAAGATAGATCAGTACCATTCTAAACTATTTGTTTAACATTTCTTGGCAGTAACCAGGCTAAGAAACCTTGAGCATTCCGGAAAAACGTATGTGATGAAGCTGAAACGAAGACATTATGAAATTTATTACCTTCGACCTCGCACCGTATGATGTTATTTTTTAACAGATATAACCGCAATTTTTTATTGAAGTAGACGGAAATAACCGTCGCAAATTAGACAGTCCTTAACAGTAAACGGTTTGAATGATGAGCGATGATTGTCTCAGCCCAACCGATCTTAATGAGCTCAATAACATCCTTCTTGGACGGAATACATCATTATAAATACCGTTATATAAATAACTATACAAATAAGCGATCATATTTCTTTATAGTCATATAAAAGCCTTATATAGAAAACTACAACATGTGGTAATGTACCAAATGTGTGCTCATTGCAGTCATCATCATTGCATTAGATATATGCAATAGGTAATCTTGGAACTATCTAATAAATTTTGAAGAAAATTGTTTTTCTCGGCCACAAATCATTCAATTTCAAGACAAGATTAATATTCACATGTCAAAAGAAAGTAAAAAAGATTCTCTCGTCTATTTGTTAAATATAAGTCGACCCAGAATAGTTGTGACGTCACTTTGTTATTTCTGCCTTGAAATTTAGCAAACTTTCATTCTTCGCACTTCAGAGGCTGGCGTTGACAGTTTGTCCACATATCCCAGAGCACATGCTCACGTTTCTAGGGCTACCAGTCCAGAAGAAATATCTGCTGTTCCATATAAAATGACAATGGCTACTCGATTCAAATGTCTGAAATAGGAGAATTTTTTCGCGATTTCATTGTTGGTCCCATAGTGAAAGTTGTTCAGTTTGATAGTCTGAAGCACCCTCTTAGGTATGTAGCATAGCATAGCATATACTCACGACAACCTATATATTCTCCGAGGCGAGCCAGCTCACGACAATATTCCCTATAGTCAGAAATATTCGGAAACCTCAGAACACCCGCTTTTCATAAGTATGTAACGCATATAATTTTAATCTCTATACGTAATCCTCGGAATTCCGTATTTGTGTGGCAGGCGTTAATGGTCTCATGCATTTTCCAAAGCTTGCAGCCCTACTGGCTAGTCTGTATCTCATTCTAAATGGCACAGAGCACGACTCGCAGTGTCTACACCTGCGCTACTTATTTTAGATTCGCTCCGTCGGCAGTGGCCGTCGCAAGGTGATGTTGGATTATTTTCACATTCTAGGTCACTACGTATGTTTTGTCTGAGGGACATTTTACTCTACACGAGGTCGATCTTTCATATTATCAACTATGACATTTCGCCAATGTTAGTTTCAAACTAGAATGCAACTGCTCTATTAATATTATTCTCGAAGTTGTGTTAAGTTTCTCTGTTTAATTACAATGGAGTAAGAACTTCTTTTTAACGTCAACAAGTTTGGTAATAACGTTTATTACCATACCGTAAATCATCACACACGACCTTTATTCAACTTTCTTTCGAATTTCGAAATTATGATCGTGACTTGGCATCCGTAGGCAGTTAAATGCGGTTTAAACTGATGACAAATGAGTAGTAAACTCATGCAGTATATTTCTTCCTTCACCTGCATGCTCTAGGTCATATTGTATAAGTATTATTAATATTTGTCCTGTGCCAAAAGGCGCGTTCCAACTGTGATTCATACATTATCATCGCAGAATGCAGTTCGGCAACTCTTAATTATTACCATGGCATTTTTGCTATCCGCGCATATCTTTCTATCCATTTATTTCTGCTTGATTCATCTAAGTTGGCTTCATAGCAATATCGCTTTTAATCATATCGTTAGTAGAATCGGAATTCCATCGCGATACCTTTCGAGATCGAATGTGCTTGCAGGTAACATTTTTTGTTAATGTCTCACGTGCCTTTGTTTATAACTACTCCCTGTGAAATCGTGAACAAAAACTTCAATACCGATATTATCTACAATAATAAGATTTCAATACAGTCATTTTAATGATTAGTTCTGATAGATATACAGAATAATGCGAACAAAAAACGTTAGTAACGAATTAGTGACGCGAAATCAATTGTAAACTATTCTTTCAATTGTCAACTTCGAACACGATTTGAACGAGTTGAATGGATAAATTCTATTTATCGGCAACCTTGAAACCTCCGGAACCAATCGCTTGCAAATACATGGGAGCGCCGTTTGTAAAGTAGAATGGTAGCGCGGCAATGGTACCTAGACTAACTAGTACCTACCTAGTACTGGCGCAGTTCTAGTGTTTGTATTAAGTGCCTAGGTCTTTCACAACACATGACGACTGATCTATTGTACTCAATGATACAATAAAATTGATGACTGCGTGCAATGCGTGATACAATTGTAATCATTGGTCCTTTTGTAATGGTTTGTAAACATTTGACGAGGATAAGATATATTTACGTCATTGCTACGAGTTATGATGTAATTTTTTATTCTCAAACGTTAGATGAATTTCTAAATTAGATAGTGTTCTTGTTGTTTATTGAATCATCACGAATGAATGGCTGAGGTCAGGCTTCTCGGCTGGTTTTGGAACATTAATGTAAACTTTCTATTTCTCTTAATGGTTGAGCATTATGAATCGAAACTTTGACTTAATTTTACCTTATTTTCTTTATAATTTTTTTTCTTCACTCTCTGGGAGAATGTCATTAAGTCAACCTATATTTTTCTTTTTGTCACTCTTCTTTTGTTTATTTTGCTACTAGCAGATATTAGCTATAAACAATATTAGAAGAATGTATCACGACAGCAACAACGATTTATAACAGAACTATAAGTATTGGTTTTTCGTCTTGTTCGAAACCGAACCAATAACTCCTGTTCTGTCCATTGCTAGAGTCTCGACTGTGTACCAACCAAACATTCGTACAATCTGCAAGTGCTAATAGCTAATGCGAATTGGAAGGGTCCGACCCCTCTTGCTCTCCCCTCATGTCTGTTCTATGTAAGAAGCCCTCAGCCAAAACTCATACAACGACGGAATAAAGGCGATTCCAGCTTGCTCTATATGACGCAACGACTGCAACTGCAGTATTGATTAACGGCGGGAGTGCGACCAAATTGTGTTTCCGAATGCATTTATCCGACACTTCGTTTGGAATATTTTTAACAGCGTATACTGTGTTTAAATCTGCTTAAACTATTAGACAATGATTATGGTTGGTGATTTTATCGGGATGCTTTTATATTTTAGGAGAACAGAGAATGACCATAACCATAGAGCCTTGATCTCATAGTAGATATGTTCACAGTGATTATTTCTGGCATAGAAAGCCATTACTATTAGATGTTCTCTATTAGATGTATTTTACAAACATTTAAATAACTATTTTCTCAATTTCCAACAATAATGTTTAGATTTTAAGACAATGTTGTGCGCAGTTATTATTGAGAGGCAATTTTAGCCCTATTCTAGAGATAATACTTGTATAACCTGTTTTATACTGTCTTTTGTTACTGGGCCTATTAAAATAAAATAAAATAATTTTAACTAGATTACCTACTGTTACATTGTTGTCCAAAAATACTGATTTCTTTTTTCAAACTGAATGATCCTTCTCTAGCTTTGGTCCCATGCATAGTAACAAATGGATATAATTTTACATATTCTAAAGGAATATAACAGTATTTTTGTTTGGCCGGCACTTTGGGAATTAATTAGCCCAAAAATGTATGGACTCTGAATTTGATCCTTTCATTCCAATTTTTTATTTTTTTATTTAACACCCGTTTTTTGTTTTTATGTATAATTCCGTGTGTACAATACACGGAATTATACAAAAAACGAGTTTATCTCTAAAGGGATCGATAAATCTAACATTCCCCCTATCACCTTCCAGACCTTCACGGCATGGTGCAACAGCCACCTCAGGAAAGCCGGCACCGGCATCGAAAACATCGACGAGGACTTCCGCAATGGATTGAAGCTCATGCTTCTGCTGGAAGTCATCTCCGGCGAGACCCTGCCCAAGCCCGACCGCGGCAAGATGCGATTCCACAAGATCGCCAACGTCAACAAGGCTCTGGACTTTATTGCCTCCAAAGGTACGTCCAAAATCGTTTGAAGGACTTGCTCCTCCCTAAGGCA
This sequence comes from Agonopterix arenella, assembly GCA_927399405.1. Classification (NCBI taxonomy): domain Eukaryota; kingdom Metazoa; phylum Arthropoda; class Insecta; order Lepidoptera; family Depressariidae; genus Agonopterix; species Agonopterix arenella. The sequence continues at coordinate 12,611,099 of OV656704.1, read as the reverse complement.
TTCTAGCATAATAGCATCTTGCCGCAGTTGAGGTTTCGTTAGGGGTAACGAAACCTCAACTGCGGCAAGATGCTATTCCACAAAAACTGGTTCTGGTGGTTCTGGTCTGGACTTTATTGTTTCTAGGGGTAATTGTATTATCGCTTGAAAGACTTTCTCCTGAAGGCAAAGCTCAATCGCGACAAGATGCTGATGATTCCACAATTAAGATCACCAAGGTCAACGAAGCTCTGGTTATTATCAGTTCCAAAACAAATTGCTTTAATTTAAAGCAAACTATTGTTAATTATCTTTTAAATACTCACCATAATATTTTCCTAAATATGTACCACCATCTGCTGAGTGGTGACTAAGTACCTAAGTAGGTAGGTAAATAAGGATACATTTAAAATTGTCACTACAATAACAAAACTGCTGTACCTAATTAATTACCCCCCCAATTCAAACCGAAAATAGAAACGTAACGAAACGTTTCACATTTCAATATTAATATAATAATATTATATTTACTACCTACCTTCTTTTGTTACACCCCTTAGAAGTAGGTACTGGTCGTAGGTATACCTACATATTATATTCATTAAGACTCTCTAAAGATTTTAGAATTAGAAACCTCGCTAAAGAGTCCCCAAAAGCAACCCCTGTTTTGATGAAAAGGGGGCCTTTGAACGAAATTCACGCTGTCTGATTCATTATGCATACCTATTTAGACCTAGACTTACCTTGGTAGACGTGTATTTATAATTATGTAATCTTATTTCCAGGCGTAAAGTTGGTATCCATCGGTGCCGAAGAAATCGTTGACGGTAACCTAAAGATGACCTTGGGTATGATCTGGACCATCATCCTGCGATTCGCCATCCAAGACATCTCAGTTGAAGAAATGACCGCTAAGGTAACCATAACTAATATTCAAATTTTTCACGTTAATTTAAATGTTATGTTCAAGCTTATTTACGTGTAACTAAAATACTTCCCAATGCTTTTACACCCTTGAAATCTTAGTTTTCAAATATAAACAAACTACTTAGGTAGATAATATATTACTACCACTAAAGAAACTATTTTAAACTTTACAGGAAGGTCTGCTCCTCTGGTGCCAGCGCAAGACAGCGCCATACAAGAACGTCAACGTCCAGAACTTCCACCTGTCCTTCAAGGACGGTCTGGCCTTCTGTGCCCTCATCCACAGGCACAGGCCCGACCTCATCGACTACAGCAAACTCTCCAAGGACAACCCTCTGGAGAACTTGAACACAGCCTTCGATGTGGCTGAGAAATACCTTGACATCCCAAGAATGTTGGACCCCGATGGTAAGAGATGATTAAACTTTGTTAATTAGATTCATATTGAAGTACCTACCTATAAATTTTGTTGATCAAAATACTATTATACAAAGCAGTAATAATGCAAGACATTTTAATGTTAGTTACAAACGTCAATGAGCCTTGCAATGAGCTCATCATAACTAGGAAGAATTATAGTTAAAAAAACCTTTTATATCTTATAAACTTTTAAAAAACAATTAATCTGGAAAAACAGTGTTGAAAAGAAATTTTACAGTGCCAATAAAAACTCTATGTGAAATAAACTGAATCCTGGACGTTGCAGACCTTATAAACACACCAAAGCCGGATGAGCGCGCCATTATGACCTATGTGTCATGTTACTACCACGCCTTCCAAGGCGCGCAACAGGTATATAATCATTGGCCGCCGAAAGCTCCCGCTTTCCAAGTTTGAAACCCAAACCCATAACGCCAGGCCTTTGTGTGTCACTTATAGCATGATTAAACGTGCCTTTTGCTCTGAAGGATTGACATTGTATTTTCTATGATGCTGTTTAATCAAGGGCAGTACATGTTGCAAGAAACCAAAGGGTTTAGTCATTGAAAGACCCATTAAAAAGTTGGTCACATAGTTGTGTTGTAAAAGACTTGCGTAAGTTTTATGCATCATACCTACCCAGTGCCTTAAAAGCATCAATTAATAGAGAAATACTTTGTAAAATTTTTATTGACAGAGCAATATTGTTATCTCCAAAAATTCCCACGAGACGTGAACAATGAACAGATAAACCAAGACCTTTTCGATGTTAAACCCATAGAATAATTTGTTAGCTTTATTTTATTAACAATGCCATTATTTTACGAATCCTAAGAATGTTTGTGTTTACCGAATGCTTTTTATGTCTAACCTAACCTTTCAAAAGTCTGACCAGAATCAGCAACGAAGCCCAAGGTCTTGCTAAACTCACACGACAAATCTGTGCCTCTAGTGTTGAAAAAGGATACAAGTTGATTTGCATTGTACCCTTTATCACTAGAGGCACAGAAATGTTGACATTGCGCTGCCCAGATCAAAACCCATCATCAAAAGATTAAAAGATTGCCTTTACAAAAACACAAGCATTCTCCAACAATGACAACCATAGCATGAAAACTAACACTGTGTCGCTTGCGTGCCGCTTGTCAGATCTGCAGAACACTGCGATGCCGGACGAACGGGCCGTCATGACCTACGTCTCTTCGTACTATCATTGCTTCTCTGGAGCGCAAAAGGTTTGTGACTACTGCTACAGATCAAATTGACTGCTAAATAGAATTACTTAGTGTTGAATTTAGCTTGAAATCAAATTAATCAATGTTTTAATTGAAGATCCATGAACAGATATCAAAATTCTTAAAGCTGAAATGCAATGTTTTTATTATCCGTTTTATGATCTTGGAATGATAAAGAAGTTACATGATTGCTGAGACATTTTTGTTTATATTTCTAGGCTGAGACGGCCGCGAACCGCATCTGCAAAGTTCTCAAGGTCAACCAGGAGAACGAACGCCTTATGGAAGAGTACGAGCGTCTTGCCAGCGATGTAAGTAGTCTGATCAGTCAGCTGTGGACTTTGTTGTATAGGTAATTTGATCTAATAATGGTGTACAATGTTATAGCTTCTTGACTGGATCCGGCGCACGATGCCGTGGCTGAACAGCCGCCAGACCGACAACTCTCTTGCCGGTTGCCAGAAGAAACTGGAAGACTACCGTACTTACAGGTTAGTTTCATATTAATTTATAAAATATGAACCAGACCACAATAGTTTAAGCGATTGCGAAATCTTAACAGGATTTCCCAAATCGTTGTTGTGGTTAACGTAGATAATAGCCATGTTTTTCCTTCTATCAAAGAAAAATTGAGAACATTAACAAGGTCGACTCAGCGGAATTTGAACCCGATCTTACCACCGTATAGGGTATGCTCCAGCACGCTAAACTAACAGACCTCCAAATTCTTCAATCTCTTTCGAAGTGTCACTTACTGGTGTCCATTAAGCACTGAGGCACAAACTGTGGTTTTTGTATGTTTAATAGATTACTTATCAGGAGTATCATGTTGCGACTGGTAAGTCTATAATAGTAATATGGTATGTTTCTAGGCGTAAACACAAGCCCCCACGCGTGGAACAGAAGGCCAAGCTCGAGACCAACTTCAACACCCTGCAGACCAAGCTGCGCCTCAGCAACCGCCCCGCGTACATGCCCACCGAAGGCAAGATGGTCTCTGTAAGTATAACCTTTGGATTCTACCTTAAACTTGAAAAATCATATCTTATACCAGGCCACTGTCTAACATGGTATTTTACCAGCGGAAGAATCAGAATGAAGATTTAGGTAATTGGGTCGAATTGAACACTGATGACATTGAAATACGTGGGCTCTTCCACGTATGTCATGGATGGAAATTTACTATGATATTTAAGGCTTAATGCTGTTGATTCCAGGACATCGCTGGAGCGTGGAAGGGTCTAGAGATCGCCGAGAAGGCGTTCGAGGAATGGCTCTTGAGCGAGATGATGCGCCTTGAGCGTCTCGAGTACCTCGCCCAGAAGTTCAAGCACAAAGCCGACATCCACGAGGACTGGACCAGAGGTTGGTGTCTTTCACTTACTAGTGTGTCACATAATAGCTATATATACAAATCCTGGAGATATTTTGCTGTGAATACTGCTTATAACCAGTGCTGTGCCTTCCGGTAACGGTCGCTACTCGAGAGCTCTTCGGCCCTATCGGTCATCAGTTCTGCAAGCATTATGCCCCGCCCATTTAGAACTTTAGTAATTAAAAATTAGCGAAGTGCCCACAAGGTCCCCCGTCCACCTTGGACCTTGTTAAGGCGGCGACGGGCAGCGCAGCCGGTCGTTGTGGCGATCAGCAGGGGAGGCCTAGGCCAGGGGGGGCCTAAATACATTTCATCATCAGCCTACATACCTGCAGAGCACATGTCAAGTGTCAAAATACCGTCATCTGTAGGCACTTCACCAATGCGCACTGGACACGCGTCGTGCAGTCGTCGTCGTCGTGGCATATGGTGGAAGCCTTTGCCATGTCACGCATCAAAAGACGTGCTAAATCCGATCAGCAAGGCAGTTATTTACCCACTTCTCACCCGACGAAGATCCTCTCAGTTTCTTAAGGCCACGCTAACATCCACAATAATAACTCAATTCTCAGGCAAGGAAGAGATGCTGCAGTCGCAGGACTTCCGTCAGTGCAAGTTGAACGACATCAAGGCGCTAAAGAAGAAGCACGAGGCCTTCGAGTCGGACCTCGCTGCCCACCAGGACCGCGTCGAACAGATCGCCGCCATCGCCCAGGAACTCAAGTATGTCCTTGTTATTAGTTAGTTATGATTTGCCATCGCAATGAAGCGATTTGCCGTTCAGTAATAAACAGTTCCAGATTGCGCAGAGTCCAATTGACGTATCGGGTTGAATACCTCACGATGATATCCTCGTAAAAATATCATGTTATCAGACATGAGTCTAATCTTAGTCCGAGTAAAGACAACTGGAATAGAATACAAATATAATAATTACATTTGAAAATTTTAATCACAAATCTCTAAGATGTAGCCAAGATCCATTTTCCTATCAAGTTACGCCTTTCTTCAGCAGTATCACTTGCGATAGTATTTTACTCTGCTGCAAAAGCCATCTAACTTATGTAACTTCTGTACAACCATAGTCAACAGTAGTGCCCATTCACAAACACTAGACAATTAAGTCCAGCAAGCTCGGAGAATTACGGAGCGAATTTTCAGTGTGTAACAATGAAACTGTGAGCAATATTTCATTATGCGAACCACGCGTATCTGTGTGTAAACTTGCAGGCACACAGCGAGCTAGTAAACGAAAGCACAACACAGTATTTAATAAATTATAAATATTGCAGCACTCTGGAATACCACGAGGTGGCGAGCGTGAACGCGCGCTGCCAGCGCATCTGCTCGCAGTGGGACCGCCTCGGCGCGCTCACCCAGCGCCGCCGCCACGCGCTCGACGACGCGGAGAGAGTGCTCGAGCAGATCGACCTGCTGCATCTAGAGTTCGCCAAGCGCGCCGCACCCTTCAACAACTGGTTCGTACTACTTGATAATTATACGGCACTGGCACATGGTGATAAGGGCGAACATTTAGTTTAAGCATTAATTTTAATTGAGCCTCGCTAGCGTGGATTGCCCCTGAAATGTACTGAATGCCTGCCACAAGGTGGCAAGAGCATGCTATTATAATAGGCCCTTAAAACGCCTTTTCTATTGGATTTGATATAGCGCTCCTAGCGGTTACTCTTAAGCAAAATGAGTAAATTATTAGTACTTAGGTACCTAATAACTCATTTTGACAATAGAAAATGCACGTTAAAACTGCGGTAGATTCGAATGGCTTTTGTAATAGTCAATGACATTTATAGAAAGTCATTGGTAATATTAATTTCGATAATCAACGTTATTCAGAAGTAAACAATCAAAACAGGAATCCCCGATGCTGTCTCTTCTGTAAACGACTCTGAAACTTTGTCAGGTTAATCATAATCACTAACTTGCAAACAATAGCCCATCTATTTTTATTTAACGCTGGCCTTTGGACGTAATAGTTGATGATGAAAAGGGGTATCCAGTACGATCCAGATCCAGACGATTGGGTGAAGCCTCCAACTTTGTGTGACCAGTTATTGTAAACATAATGTTGTTTTGCAGGTTGGACGGAACCCGCGAGGACTTGGTCGACATGTTCATCGTGCACACCATCGAAGAAATCTCCGGCCTCATGGACGCCCACGCGCGCTTCAAGGCCACACTCGGTGAAGCTGACAAGGAATACCAGGTTAATTTGAACCCTATCTTCTAGTGCCAACAACGTATATCAGCTTCAAAGATTCTGGCAGAAAACTTTCGATACCCTTCACAGAAACCGTCTTAACGTACGGTTCTCCTTTTAGACTAAATCTTTAACGTACAAATAAAATATTTGTTTATTATATATTCTTAAAATTGTATGATGCATCACAATGAGATGGAGCCATGGTTTCTTGAAATCCGTATAAACTTATACATTTTAAATCAGATTTTTAATTCATTTGTGTAATTTTGCAGGCGATTGTCAACCTGGTCCACCAAGTGGAAGCCATCGTCAAGCAGCACCAGATCCCCGGTGGTCTGGAGAACCCCTACACAACACTTACTGCCCAGGTAAGTAAAAAGCCACAAATAAATAAATTAGATGTATGAAAAAATTCAGGGAAATCAACCTGGACCAAAAACATGAAAAAGCTGCTTTGGGGCAAGGCCATAATCGACCATAAACTTTAATGTCAATGTTGCAAGTATTTAAATTAGTTGCAACATGGCGAGGTTTTTTTTCTGGTCAGTCTTTAATACGTCTTCCAAAAAAATCGTTTAAAAAGGCAAGTTTTTCAAAAACTATACCTAGGATGACAAAGGGTTAGACGCAAAATGTGTTAAACGTTGTAGCCTAAAATCTGTCCACTCACTAAAGCTGAATGTGAAAATTCCTTGAGAAAAATACAAATGAAAAAGAAAAATTTCTTTGCCAATTAAAATGAAGGTATAAAAAAATTCATCGCTAGAAAAAATAGGTACAATCAAAACAAAAAGCACAGACAAACAGAATTACTGGTAACATGACAAGGAATCAGATAAGCTGCCTAGCGTCACTGTTTTTCAGCCCTGCCCTAGCTTGGTCTTAGGTGTTTTGTTGGAGTGTAATGTCTTCCTCATAGATGTGTTCGTGAAAGTGTTTCCTAGTCTCTAATCCTGTGCATTTTGTTAATTAGGAGTTGAACCGCAAGTGGTCGGACGTGAGGCAGCTGGTGCCACAGCGCGACGCGACACTGGCCGCAGAACTCCGCAAGCAGCAGAACAACGAGAACCTGCGCCGGCAGTTCGCCGAGAAGGCCAACGCCGTCGGACCCTGGATCGAGAGGCAGATGGACGCCGTCACAGCCATTGGCATGGGTCTACAAGTGAGTTGTTACATTGACTTACTTTTCTGTCCGTTAGTTTTATCAAAATAATGTATGTATTGCTCCTGACCGATTTCCGCCACGGCGACTGCTTGAACTCCGTTGTTGGCGTTGATGGGCCCTCATGTGGCTAACATATCCAATCTTCTTGGAGAAGGTCCTCGTACATAGCGGGCACGTGAGCACGTCATTCTCATAGTTATATTGTATAACCGCTGGTAGTCGGGCTTTTAATTCATCACGTTTGACATCTAGTTGTGATCGCCTAAAAATATAATAACGACATATAATAAAAAATATAATAATTACTGGACAGAAACTCCGAAATGAAAAAAAAAACCTATATTTTTTTGGCGGGCTAGACGGACCACCGATCAGCCGGGAGCGCGTAATTTCTCTATGGATCAACCTTAGATACTAAAAACTAATGTATTTGAGATTGAAATTTTCAAGTAATTATTTGTAACTGATGGCGATAATATTAACTATCGTCAGTGCTGTCCGATCGAGATACGAGTACAATTTATATGCTCTTGCTCTTAATGCAATTACATTCTTTATGTCATTGTCTCAATGCCTTTTTCTCGCCCCTTTATCATTTGCCATACTGGGATGGTTGATAATAAAAAACTTTTCTTGGACGAACGAGGCATGGGTCTACAAGTGAGTTGTTACATTGACTTACTTTTCTGTCCGTTAGTTTTATCAAAATAATGTATGTATTGCTCCTGACCGATTTCCGCCACGGCGACTGCTTGAACTCCGTTGTTGGCGTTGATGGGCCCTCATGTGGCTAACATATCCAATCTTCTTGGAGAAGGTCCTCGTACATAGCGGGCACGTGAGCACGTCATTCTCATAGTTATATTGTATAACCGCTGGTAGTCGGGCTTTTAATTCATCACGTTTGACATCTAGTTGTGATCGCCTAAAAATATAATAACGACATATAATAAAAAATATAATAATTACTGGACAGAAACTCCGAAATGAAAAAAAAAAACCTATATTTTTTTGGCGGGCTAGACGGACCACCGATCAGCTGGGAGCGCGTAATTTCTCTATGGATCAACCTTAGATACTAAAAACTAATGTATTTGAGATTGAAATTTTCAAGTAATTATTTGTAACTGCTGGCGATAATATTAACTATCGTCAGTGCTGTCCGATCGAGATACGAGTACAATTTATATGCTCTTGCTCTTAATGCAATTACATTCTTTATGTCATTGTCTCAATGCCTTTTTCTCGCCTCTTTATCATTTGCCATACTGGGATGGTTGATAATAAAAAACTTTTCTTGGACGAAGAACAAACGGGTTGTCTTCCAAAGTCATCGATTTTGAATCATCGTACTCACCTTAGTGAATCAGCGCAGCGTTATAGGCCTGCCCAGGGTTTTCAGTATTAATAAATAAAATAAATAATAAATAACGCTCACAGGCACATACATACATACTGACATACATTGTAATTATCCCAAGCAATCACTATAGGCTGTTTGTTATGGAAACCATACCACAACGGCAATAAACATCTATGACCGAACAGGGATTCGAACCCAGGTCCCTGGATTGGCAGTCCAGCGTGGTAACCATTACACCAACCGAACAGGTAACGGGATGTTGTCTTCATTTAAATTCTCACACATTAACTGTCTGTCCGCAGGGCTCATTGGAAGACCAGCTGCACAGACTCAAGGAGTACGAGGCGGGCGTGTACGCGTACAAGCCACACATCGAGGAGCTGGAGCGCATCCACCAGGCTGTCCAGGAGGGCATGATCTTCGAGAACAGGTACATCACTTACTCATTCATATCATAAACCAGTCCCAGCTTCGCAAAGGTACGAAAACCTTTCTAGTGAATCTATTAGTGAAAACCATATTAAAATCCCTACAGTAGTTTTTGATATAAGCCTTTAGAGACAGAATGACAAACAAACGCAATAATATGACGCCACACGGCCTTTATGCATTGAGCTATTTTACAGGGTGAAAATTAAATACGTTACCTATCTTAGGGGATGCTTCACACCAAAGAGTAATATAAGTTATAAAACTGAGCAACTTTGACTAAGAGACGAACATTGAAAATGCGAAAAACAATCTGCTGTTCCATAGAAAACTTCAATCGCCGCTCGGACCAAAAGTTTGAAACAGCAGATTTATATTTCGCGATTTCAATATTGGTCCCGTAGGTACCTAGTGAAAGTTGTTCAGTTTGATGATCTAAGGCTTAAAATGTAAGTAACGCATTTAATTTGATATCCTATAATACGTATTTCTGATGCAAGAATTAAATAAAACACTAGTAGATTCAATGTTGACTTTCGTGTCGAAATATGCAAAAATAAAAATGTATTTTGTTCGGTAAAGGTGTTTCCAGCAATTATGAATGGAAAATATAATATAACCTACTGACCTACTTACAGGTCCCGTTTTTCTTTTAAAAGTCGGCGTTCGCGTTGTCATAAATTATATCCCCAACAATCAATCAATAAAAAAAAACGACCAATCAATCAACAAATCGAATTCATTAACCCAATTCCAAACCTTCTACCTTCCATAGCACATGCATCTCAGCTCAGAGTACCTATCCCTTAAAGGAGCCGCGCGAAGCTTTCAAGAGTATACTGAGAGTTTTTAAAGGGATGATCACACCGTGACACTGAACAAAACTGGGGACCAACATAGTCATCATTCCCTTATACACTCCTAGTTTTTAATTACTTACTAAAAAAATTGTATGGGTTGTAATTCAGACTGAGGAACATGGGTCGAAAAACGAAAAATTGTTGGCCCTCCCATAGAAAATCGATCGGCCGATCCCTGCTGATCCGCAGATTTCTAGAGGTCAAAAAAAAATCGTTTTTCGAACTATAATTATGTTTCTTAGGAAATGTTGTTTAGTTTAGTTTCTTTGCCTGAATAACGCTTTAATATTTACCTAGTTAAAAACTAGTGGTAGATAAAAAGTGGCAACGGACATTTACTACATGTCACAGGACCAAGATTCGACATTATTACTGAGCATAGCATAGCATATGCTCACGACTGTATTCCCCGAGAGCGTAGTCATAGATATTCTGATACCTCAGAACATCCACGTTTCACTAGTAGTACTGAAACTGTCCAGTGTGACAGACATTATTACTGAATTGTGTATATCTTACCTTCAGATACTCGCAATACACAATGGAGACGCTCCGCGTGGGCTGGGAGCAGCTGCTGACCTCCATCAACCGCACCATCAACGAGGTCGAGAACCAGATCCTCACGCGCGACTCCAAGGGCATCACACAGGAACAACTCACAGAATTCCGCTCTTCATTCAACCACTTCGACAAGAACCGCACCGGTGAGATCATGTTTTACATTCTTTTAGGTTTTCAGACGGATTAAGTTCTAGGCTTGTATAATAAGCTTAGATCGACGTTATCTTATCTCTATTCGCGCATATTATCTATTGTTTAAGGGTTCCGTACCCAAAGGGTGCAAACGGTGCCATATTACCAACGCACTGCGCCGGCGAGGTCCGTCTGTCCATTTGTCTTACCTTTAGAAGACTGTGACGAAGTGTGTGCCTAACACACACACATAGTCCTAAGTTAGATATATGTCATTGTGAATGTACTTCTATCTATCTATAACGTCACGCCTCTTTCCCAGTGGGGTAGGCAGAGACCAGGGCGCGCCACTTACTACGATTCTTATGTAATGTACTTGACCATGCAATATACTACCGAACATCAAACATCAACTCCAGTCTTCACAAGACTGTATCTTTTGTACCGTAATAGGTAGCCGGTGGAAATTTTCACAGAATATAATATGCGAATTATGGCAGATTTCTTAACAAATAATAAAAGATTATAAGAATTAAGGGTCCTCATACAAGATTCAGCTGTTTTGCTCTCGTCATCGCAAAAACGGTAAACATACAAGCGTCAAACTTAGTGTGATTATAGTGGAACCTTTAAAGTAAAACGACAAATAATAAAAATCGGCCAAGTGTTCGTCGGTATCGCGCTATGGATCCCTCATTTGTGTTTTATTTGGCATTAGCACTTGGCATTGGAAGATTCGCAGTTGAAAAGCAACCAGCCTTCAATTTGTATATAAATACTTAATAATAAACTAAACTGTGTATTGTTTTGCAGGCCGCTTGGCGCCCGAGGAACTCAAGTCGTGCCTAGTGTCTGTCGGCTACAGCATCGGCAAAGACAGGCAAGGAGAACTCGACTTCCAGCGCATATTGGCCGTCGTCGACCCCAACAACACCGGTAAGCTTCATTCACTGCTTTTACTAACAGACTCGCTTACGGGGTGACCAGTAATTCTTCTTCTTCTGTCGAGTCTATGTAAGTCTATAGCATGTCATTGGATTCGGAGAGTGGAGCTGTGTCGTGTACAACCAATAGGATTTCGTTATTTACCAATTACCGCTCCGCACCGCTTAGCTTCAGTGGATACGATTTAGAAAGAAAGAAAAATTATTTATTTGTTATTATTTATTTTGAATTATTTATTTAAGCGGAGCGAAGAAGAGATTTCTCATATTTGTATGGCACAATCAAAGCGGGACAAGCGGAGATGAGAGCGGTGTGCGACGGACGGCGTGTGAGCCGCTTGTTGCTTACTGACAAGCCAGCTCACATATCCGCTCGACCGCGCCGCGCCCGTCCCTGTTTGACTCCGCTCCGCCCATCTCCGCTCAGCTTCAGTGGATACATCCTAGCTGCTAAGCATCTCCTTTTTAGTGGAGACCAGGGCAAATGCTCGCTGATTGATCAGGGTGCGCCGGACGAATCGGAGTTTCAATACAACACTCTAGTGTAGAAAGCTCTCTTCTTACAACTAATTATGCTACAACGAACAAAAGACATTTACAGGGTCCAAGGTTCACCTTCAGCTTATTTAGGGTTTGGGAATCCTGTGTATTTTCCACCAACTCTAACTAAACAAGAATCATTGAACTTGGCAGGTTACGTGTCATTCGACGCCTTCCTGGACTTCATGACTAGGGAATCCACCGACACAGACACCGCCGAGCAGGTCATCGACAGCTTTAGGATCCTAGCTGGTGACAAGGTAACCTTATTATTAATATCGATTCATTTATACTTGATTAAATTCAGATTTCAAACATTTTGAAAACTGAAGAATAAACTTACTGTATTGGTTTTTATCATCTTTCAGATACAATGACCATTGTATACACTTCACTCTTGGCAGATCTTATTAAATTGATCTGCGACAATTCCTCACTTGACAATAGAAATAAATATCTGAAATTGTCAAACAGACTATCTAGTCACAATCAAAGTACTAAAATCTAGTTCATACTTATCGGGATATATTTTCCTACACCTTTCAAGAGTGATCAATATTTTATGTAAACTAACTTTGAACATTGTCCTTTTTATTAGCAATTTAAAGGTTTCAGGGAAAACGAAAAGGTGTATAGATGGTGGTTATTCTCTCACAATGCTAACGTAATATTTGCCCGCAGCCCTACATAACAGCGGACGAGCTCAGACGCGAGCTGCCGCCCGACCAGGCGGAGTACTGCGTGGCGCGCATGCCTCCCTTCCGCGGCGGCAACGCGCCGCCCGGCGCGCTTGACTACATGGCATTCTCCACCGCGCTCTACGGCGAGACCGACCTTTAGGTATTATATATTGTTATATTGTGGTTGCCAAACATAGTCTCTGCCTTACGGCACACCTTAGACACTTAGTTGTAATTTCTCAGAAATGGGAATAATTTACAAGAGATATGAATGTGCGAGCTTTTGCCACCATTGCCTACATTTTCCGCCACGCCACAGTATAAGACAGTAATCCATCTTCATACAATGGTACCAAACGCGGCGTACGCGTCGTAGCACGCACACACTGACAATATCTCCGCGTAGCCCCGTCTGGCGCTGCTTTGGCTGCCTTAGATATCGTCGTACGTACTGGCGAGCACACATACAAGCCGCGTTTGGAACCATTGTGTGAAGATGGATTACTGTCTTATACTGTGGCCACACTTCCTACCAATTTCAATTCTAAATGTCCGTACTGTATTTAGTAGTAGATACTCTTTTTTTTTATACCGTGCTATTTATTTTTTATTTCAATAGAAATCGAACAGAAATATATGGCGAAAAAGATTGTTTTATATTTAATTTGTCTGCAACATCTACCGCACGATCTAGTCGCCAATTAATGAAACTTATAATGTAGAGCCCCATTAAAGAACATCAAAAATACATATTGAGCTGAAATAGAATATTTAAATCTGAAAATGCAATGGTGTATGTCATTAGGGAGACATCTCCAAACCCTGTCGCTGAGGTATTTGAAAAATCTGGCTATTTGCCAATTTACCAACTTGGATGTGTGCCTAGCGCAAGTTCTTTCTGCTATCTTTAACCCTTTTCATATTACACACTACATAACTATAATGTAGTGTAAATACTAAAGTTTGAAATAAATTGTATGTAGACACAGGTCAGCAGTCATATCAGCGGTCACCACGACGTCATCTCTCTCGGGGAAGCTAGCGGAGCATCATAGGAGAACAAAGATCTCGCGACGCCGCTCGTCACTAACACGGGCGCAGACACAGCGGTGCGCGTTACGACACACAAAAATTATTTCTCTTACATTGGCAACTGTCGCCCTAACTAGGTCAGTGTGACACAAACAATTTTTGTGATAATTATTAGTCTAAAACAGTTCTATATATTAAATATGTGCAATGTTCAAACCAAAAATGCCATTAACTTTCATACCGTAAACTCTTCTCCCTAATGTTTAAACTTTAACTGTAACTTTTTGGCTCAAATCAGAGAATCATCTATATGTTTACAACAATCTATTTATACATTAGTGATAGGTATTTTTAACTTTTATATGAAATTCTCAGGGAAGTCACAAAATGTTTATTTGTAAGATAAAAGAATGGTGCTAATGTTAGGCTTGTCTAATGTGTGACACCAAAATGAGACTCATTCACATTGTGAGAATGTTTTTGTTATATTTTTTTATTTATAAGCAAACATTATTTATAAAAGTTTAAATTTTTAATTACTGCCATTAGTAATTATAGCCTCTTGGACGGTAGGAGCAGATACTTTAGTTTCAATTAATGTTGCAGGGAAGTGTAACAACACATTTATTTATATCATAGATTGCCATAACTTGCCTGCATCTATTTATTTATCATTTTTATATGAATTTTCGTTTGTGAGAGTATTTTAGAATGAGTACTCTAAATAAATGATCTGCCATATTTCGTCTTTTAATGACTGTGTTGATAATCCAACCAATTATAATATAATGATGAGGAAACAGTGGTACGTAGACTAAGAATAAATTATGTGCCCAAAAGTATACTAACTCGAATGTACAGCTAATTTAATAAAGAGCTCTTAAACACTTGTCTACATTTTATTTGAATCATAAACACAATGATAATACACACACTTAGCTAGGTATCTAAGTAAATTATCAGTATTGTCCACGATATGTAAAACTAATCAACAAAATAATGAGAAAGGAATTTGAGAAAATCTCAAAATACGCAAATAAGCACCTATTCCAATAAAACAGAATGGAAATCACAAAGTTCATTAAAAAGATTGAGTCAACATTCAAATTTATACAAATATGATGATAAGTAATAGAATTAATAATTTTTGTTCATAAGCCATCAATTTTTTTTTAAACTTGTATCTGAATCAAAAGGATTTAATTGTGCAATAAAAATTATACAAAACATGAAACTATTTCGAATCAAATTAAAGATTGGAAAATTTTGTCTCGGGCGGGACTTGAACCCGCACTTTTCCAAATCATGGAACATAAACTGGCTGTAACATGTTTAAAAATCAAAAATTTTTGAAAATGAAACTATTTGTCCTGAATGAAACCAATTACTTCTTGACAAAATTTTTCAAAATCCAAAATTAATAAAATGTTATTCTATTATTAATCAATTATTCTATACACAGATTTTCAGGGTTAGTACTGATTTTGATTATACATTGTATTTAGATGTAAATTGCCTACGTCATTTCCGCAAAATCCTGCTTTTAACACTTTCACTACCCGTTTCAATATATGAAACTCAATGTCCCCGACCACATTATTGTAGACCTGCGACGTAGCGTAGGTCAGAAGCAGCGAATGTGTTAATTATTCAGTCATAATTTTGAAAAAAAAATAGACTCAATGAGGATAAAAACCAATTATTACTATCAGGTTCTCATCATGTTTTAGAACAAGATTTATAGGAATTAACTAACACTTTTTGCTGAAATATGCTAATGTTTTCCTATTTTAATTTTAAATAAATTAAGCATTTATGTTGCATATCCCTAACCCTCCAGAAATTTTATATATTATTATTAAAACTATACTAACCAACTATTGACTGCTACTTCTCTTCTTTCGTCTCTTCTTTCTTCGCGTCAGTCTTGGCTTCTTCAGCAGTCAGGAGAGCGGACTTAATGCCGACTTTCTTTAATTCTTCAACAAGTTCGCCGGATTGATGCATTTGCAGCATTATGTCACAGCCACCAACAAATTCACCGTTGATGAAAACTTGAGGGATGGTCGGCCAATTGGAGTAATCTTTGATTCCTGTGGGATACGTCTCAAAATGTAGTGTACGCATGACTTGGCTGCCATGACAATTATTACTGCATTTGCTACATTGGACAGACAATAAAAAACATCATTTTGTCATATCATGAATAAAAACCTTAGTAAACCTTTTATGTTTAAAAAATTATGTATGGCTAAGATATACAGGGTGTAAAATTAAATGTGTTACAAAACTGTCTGAAGCTGCTTCAGACCATCAAATAGAATGTACACTATGGAGTCCATTTAGAAAATCTGATTCCCCCTTCCAGCTTTCCCCCTCCAATATACCCATTTGCATAGAACATTATAAGAGGGGTTAGAAGTGCAAAGTAGGCGTGGAACATGTCACCACAGGTTATGCAATGATTTGCAGAACACCATAAAGCGTGTGGCGTGGTGCGAGCGAGAGGGCATGAGTAATTGTAGTAGCGTGAGCGGGAAGACAAGTGATGACAGCCGTCTCCGAAGCAAAGGCGCTACTTTGCATTTCTAACCCCTCTTATAATGTTCTGTGCCCAGTTGTAAGAAAATGTGTAACGTATGTTTGAAAGAAAAAACAAAGCACATAAGTATTACTTCTCTGAAACCTCCCAAAACACGTGAAATATTCTCTCTGAGGCAATGATTTGGGATATGTGTTATAACTAGAGATCGGATAATCGGATGCATATTTACCTAAACTTAACTTTTTTCAAATAAAATTAAAGATTGAAAAATTTGTCTCAGGCGGGACTTGAACCTTTTCCAAACCGGGGAACTGCGTTATCCAATTTCGCCACCGAGCCCACTACCCAGAGAACAACATTTTCAATCTGTTGCGTCTTAAGGGGACGTGAGCGCCATCTACTGGTAGTCATTACAAACTAACCAACCCGCAAGTCCAGCATTACAACTGGAATTCATACGATATAGATGACACACCCTGTTCCAATTTCGAATATTATTGACTTTTTTCATCAGTAACTTCTAAACCGACTGGAGTTATGCAGGCAGACCTGGTCCATCCCCATCACAGAGATGCTCTACATCTCATACACTGAATCAGCCTTGCAGCTGAAGGTTGCAAAAAGTACACTTATCTCTTAGTCTATACGCTCATACACCCTCTCTAAGAGTAGGCCCATGCCTATGCCCTGTAGTGGGACGTATAGATGAATAGGAAACTAAATAGCAGAATCTAACCTTGTCTAATATTTTCATCACTAAGAACATCGTGACTTTCGTAAGGAACCGCGTGCATTCTCATTATCTGAACCACGGCGTTGCTGAATCCACACCTTGGCGCGTCAGGGACACCTTTCATAAACACCACCACTTTGTTTTTCTTCACGATTGTGTCGATTTTCTCTTTCGTCGCACCGTCCGCGAACGATCGGCATGATATCCTTACAGCGTTGTTGTAGATAGGTAGAAGATTTCTCCTGAACAAATTGTTCATTTTAATGACAAATTATTGGTATAAATGTTTTATTTATTGAAAATATCACCCTGACGAAGAGAAGAGGATACGGCTCGGCTCGTCGAAAATATCGAAATTTTCTTAACTCAAATGTCATTGTCAACTTGACAAGACAGATTTTTTTATTTAATTCAAGGCAAAGGGTAGCCCATACAGTCGATGTCTTTAGTTCAATGCTGGTAGGTGAGTTGCCGCTAAAATCACCAAACAAGTTAACGTGAAACGAAACTATGTTCTGTTTTCGTATTTATTTGAGATTCCTGGCATGTTGGTCACTTTACGCATTTGTTTCGTACAAATTCCGCACGAAATTATGTCACAAATATCAATATCAAATAACGCGAAACACGCATAGTTATTGTAATGGCGCCAAGCAAACCCACCTGACAAGTCAGAACTTAACAACATTTTTGGACCTGGCAGTCACAGGTATAAAATCAAACACCTTGATTTCTCGATACTCCGTATTTATTTCGATTGGCACTATCACTTCAACAATAATTTACAATATTGGCTCCCGGTACGTCCGTTCGTCACGACGGCCAAGCTAGGCATGACCTCCCCACTTTGATCACTAATAAAGTTAACGTTATCTACTGTGTAAGTCAAATCGAGTACTGTACTCATGACAATCGAGTACAGTACTTTTTAAACATGTAACCAAATTAATACTTTTAAATTAATAAAATAGTTAATGCATTATTCCTTTTTATACAATATAAATTAGTGACATTAAATAATAAACAATAGTAGGATGTCATTATCCTAACACAGGCTGTTGTTGTTTAGTTCTTCTTCCTCCTGAAAGGCAATGGGATGTAGCTCTTGTTTACGGCCGTTGACTTCGGTAGTTTTTCGTTTTAATCTAACCCGTAGCAGGATAACATTTTGTGCAGAAACGCACAATAGCATTGCCTTTCGGTCTGTTTATGGTCAGTTTGCATTTGACGTTCACTTTCCATTTACAGTGCCACCAACTTATCTGTAGAATAGCCAAAGGCGGAACTACTGATGCCATTTTGAAAACGTCATTTTGTTGCTGTCAGGTCGATGTAGTCCAGTGTTGCCAGATCCACACTTGTTATCCAATTAGCAGCAGACAAAGGTCAGTAAAAAATTAACGATTACGATACGATTAACGATTATTATTATCATCGTTCAAAGGAACATCAGTAACTTCCAAACTGACTGGAGTTATGCAGGCAGACCTGATCCATCCCCATCACAGAAATACTCTACACCTCACAAACACTGAATCAGCCTTGCAGCTGATGGTTGCACAAAGTACACTCATCTCTTAGTCTATTATGTGAGAATATCTGGAAAGGAGTGGCCAAATTATATAACACCCGTTACGCGTTCTTAAACGGGATTTACCTATACCTAACTTCTTGGTTTTGAAAATAGCTTTTATGTAACTATGGGGTAAAAGGTTTGAGACAAAGCAGAAAAATATATGTTTTGATTCATACGTTCGTCAATTTCATTCATACGACGTTATTCGTCGTTAGAGTTAATTTTCAAATAATCATCTTTCAGGGGTGCAACATACCATAGGCCAACAACAGTACTCCAAACAGCAGTAATCATTATTTTAATCATAGAACTCAAAGCTCGAGGATCCCTTGGTTTAATCGTCATTTCCTCATCATCATCATCATCACCACGAGTAATAGCAATACCCATACCAGGACCACGTGTTAATGTTCCATATGTTAATGATTTTGAAGTTGTAGTTGCAGTTGTAGTTATAGGTCCCTCGTATATTTTATTTTCCGGATTTCTAATAGTTGGGTTTTTCCCTGGTTTGATTTTCCCTCTCATTTTACGCGTTTTAGATGAGCTTAGATGTTGGTCGAGACATGAAATAAACTTTAGACTTATCAGGTACCGGTTCCATGAAGATATAGGTATATTGTTCCGTAGTTGTTGACTCTGAACGTCGTACTTTCTCAGTTTTTTTTACATTTGCTTCTTTAGAAGAGTCCAGATCTATATGAAGAACCGTCGTCAATTTTGCGTGACCATCATTGTCATTTGGCGCATCTATGTAGCGGTTGTCACTTGATCCGTGAGAGTAATTCTTTGCTGCAATGAAATAGCTTTTAGATTCTACGAGAATGGAAATCACTACGTTAGATTGATCTTGAACACACATAAATACAAGCAGGGTTCCAATTATTTTATTGGGCAAAGAACCCATTTCATGAATTTACTTGAAAATAAAAAAATCATATAAAATTCTCTTTAAGTTAGATCAAGGTCTGTTATCTTTGCTATGGTCTGTAGTCTCCTTACAAAAATGTCTATGAGAGCGAATTTTTGGCGGTTATTTGTCAGCTACGTCTGGAGTCCTCATATTTTATTGAATTTTTCACGAATTTTTATTGTTTATAGTGAGTTTTGGTTCGTAAAATTGGTATTGTTTTGCAGTTCAATACACAGTTCAATGAAATATGATGAGGTATGTGTCGTAAACAGGAAAAGTGTTCCGTCATTTGTAGCGCGGCGAAGCGATCGGTTTACCTCTTTCCTGTGGACTTCTCTGCGTTTCCTGCGACTTTCGATTATCTCCAAAAACTCCCAAAAAGCGTCAAAACGTCAATTATGAGTTTACCGCTTATATCTCAGAAACGGTGTGTTCTAGAAAAAACTTTTAAAAACTTAGCGAAAGACCATAAAATTATCTACAAGTTATGCCTCAGACATGTTTTCAAATTTCCAACCGTTTTCGAGCTACATCTCTGAAAAGTTCAACTTTTTCCTGTTCAACCAACGTACTATAGTAACACCTACCTCCATTTTAGATGGTGATTGGGCTCAAGGAACAACAATCTTCACAATGGAACTAACTCTGAAATCATTCATACAAAAGATCAACCTTTTTTAGTTTTTGTTAAATCTCATCTATCAATCTTTGTTAGTTGTTTTTAAATCTCAGCAAAAAGTATTTTTGTAAAAAAAACTGTTATCTGAATAAATTGATCTGTTATAGTTAAAATATTATTTCACCATACTTGCTCGCACTAGTGCGGTAATGTTCCATTTTTTTCTATAGTTTATTTTTAAATCTCAGTAAAGAGTTTTTATGTAAAAAAAATCATTTTTTTCTCTAAATAATTTAATCTGTTATAGTTGAAATAGATAAATAATCGCTTCATTTCATCAAACAACTTATTTTAGTTAACAAATTAACATTAATTTGTGTAATATATATATATATATATATATATATATATTAAGTTTATAACGTTTTTAATATTATGTTGTTTGCAACAAAATATCGTTGGTTGAATGTCGGTTAAAGTCCTTGCCTGTTCGTCGACCTGCGCGCGCATAGCTATCTCAACCAAAGGCACGGAACGCAAAAAGAAAGAAGCCCAGCGCCATTTCCCACAAATATTTAAGTATGTCAAAGATATTTATTTTTTAATATTATCTAAAATTGTTGTATTTTAGGAAATTTTATTACTTTTTCCTCGCAAGCATGTTGAAAAACGTCGTATAAATTGCGTGAGCTTTGATCATTACAGCGCTCGGCTAGTATGCAGCACTCGCCTGGCAGCTCGTGCTGCAATCTTGCCTCGGTTGTAATAATCAACTTTGCTCACTTGTATCATAACTTACTTTTTCACCATCCTTGCTCGGAAAGTGACTTTTATTGCACCGCTTTTAGGTCTCAGTTAAATTAACAGGAATGGATGCGATATTACGCGCGTACCCCTCTGCCAAAGGCATGCGCTCAGTGAGCATACCCGTTATATAAAACTAGTCGCCGCGCGTCCCGCGCCAGTCGCCAAGTGTTTGTTCTCGTGGCACGACATCTCGCAAAAATGCCTGTCTGTAGTGTTTATCAGTGCAAAAAAAGGTCAGGAACTTCAAGCGTACAAAAGGATAACACTACCTTTCACTTGTGAGTATTTTTTTGTCCAAATATTATCAAATAATGCAATAAACTACCATAAAATAGAAAAATATTTCCAATAAATAAGTGTTGCCGGTTAACCGTATAAGTCCATATTTGTACGATTTCGAAAGTTGTATGAACATTACTACATTTTACCGAATATAACTTGTGATGTTATTATTACTCTACCTGTATAATAAAATAATAGAGTAAATACTGCTTGCATTTTATTAAACTTACTTGGTATATTTGGTAATCGGAAAAACCATCATAATATAACCCATGAACAATTCTTTACATGTCACTTTTTAGAATTAAAACTGGTGTTTAAATGTACAATAATAGTGTTAGTATTTATATAAAAATGTGTATGTTTTATTCTTAATTCGATCCAAATAATAATTTTATTTAAATGTGGCTGGCCACACCGCTACGAAATTAGTGAAGGGCCTGCACATATTAAAGATCGATATCGATAGTTCGCTACTTGTTAGTATTTTAATAGCTGTATATCTTTACAGATTTCCAAAAGAACCCAGTATCCGGGTTGCTTGGATTCAAGCCTGTGGTAATCACAGTACGTGGAGCGAGCGTGCCGCGGCAGCGGTCGGCGAGTGCCAGAACCGAATTGCTACTATTTACCCAGTCTACCCA
Organism: Agonopterix arenella; assembly: GCA_927399405.1. Classification (NCBI taxonomy): domain Eukaryota; kingdom Metazoa; phylum Arthropoda; class Insecta; order Lepidoptera; family Depressariidae; genus Agonopterix; species Agonopterix arenella. Next base: position 12,589,117 of record OV656704.1, on the reverse strand, counting down.
AAAACATTCCCTTTAATTGAACCCTCCATTTCATGTTCAAGGTCAAGGTGATTGACCTTGAAGGTCACCAGAGGTCAAGCACGGTGAAAAATGAAACCTTTAAACAAAAGCAACCATTTCATGTTCAAGGTCAATGACCTTGAAGGTCACCCGTGGTGACAATTGAAACCTGTAAACAAAAGCAACCATTTTCATGTTTAAGGTCAAGGTCATTGACCTTGAAGGTCACCAGAGGTGGTGTTCCTGCCCCTAATACTCCCACATCCCCCGGATCCCAAATGTTACATTTGGCGATTGATTTTTGTTGGAAATTTTCTAAGTCCTAATTTTGTATGGGACTTTGCGACACCCCGACCGTGAAAAATATTATATTCATTTCATTTGATAGTCATATACGATTATTCATGATTGCCAAACTTATCGATAAATAAGGTATCGATAGTGTCAAGCAATAGCACTTTTATGAGTCCATTTCAACTAGCCAGCATAACTAGACCTCTATTTTGAAATACTTTGCGTGCATATGTGGTTCAATTTATATGGTCTTTCTGTTTACGTATTTAATACACGTCTATGTATGCGAATGTAATTGTATGTGTACAGTTCAAGCTAGTGTGTGTAAATGTCGTCGTTTGCGTGCATAGCGACGTGATCGAGAAATGCATTAGTAATGAACAATTGCTTTGTGTGCGTTACCTCGCCCCCCGCAAAAGTGACAGACTTTTTTGCGTAGAATTGAGCGATCGTTTCCAATCCATTCCTGTTAATTTATCTGAGCTTTTAGGTACATAATGCAGCTTACAGAACACGTGTGCGAAAATGATTCCATTATCGCATTAGTGCGGTAATGTTCCTTTTCTTTCTAGTTTATTTTTAAATCTCAGCAAAGAGTTTTTATGTAAAAAAAACATTTTTTTTTCTTAATAATTTAATCTGATATAGATAAATAATCGCTTCATTTCATCAAACAATTTATTTAAGTTAACAAATTAACATTAATTTGTGCAATAAATACATAAATATTAAGTTTATAACGTTTTTAATATTAGGTTGTTTGCAACAAAATGCCGTTGGTTGAATGTCGGCTAAAGTCTTTGCCTCTTTATTTGTCGACCTGCGCGCGCATAGCCATCTCAACCAAAGGCACGGCAGGCAAAAAAGAAGCCCAGCGCCATTTTCTACAAATATTTGTCTAATATTGTAAAATTTTACGAAATATTATTACTTTTTCCTCGCAAATATGTTGAAAAACGTCGTATGAAACGCGTGAGCGTTGGTCATTACAGCCCTCGGCTATTATGCATCACTCACCTGGCGGCTCGTGCTGCAATCCCGCCTCGACTGTAATGACCAACTTTGCTCACTTGTATCATAATGTACTATTATAGCAGTATTGTGTGATTTTGATTTGGCAACACTATCTAAGCCAGGCTCGCGCAACTCTCTAACATTAACCGCCGCCATTTTTCTTTGAACGGTTGTGTAAATCAAGACTAAAAATTTAAAAAATATATTTTTTTTAATTTTTAAGGACCAAAAACTGACAACTTTTAAAAAAAAGTTTTCCAATTTTGTCGAGTACTTATTTTACTAAGTAATGCGTAGTTATTCATTTATAAGCTCAACTACACGAAAAATTACCAGTTTTTCGATGAATTCCCAACTCCATTAGGAAGCTTTTGTTGTTACTGTCTTTCGTCGCTGTTTTTGCTTAAACCACTTTTTAATAAACGTAAATCTGTGAAATCCCACTAAATCTATTTTATACCACCGCACCCTACTATTCTTCCTACTCATTTAATAATTGTTTAAGTTTTTAGATTTAGGATGGTTAGTATGTTTTGTAGAGATTCATGCCAGAACAGGTAGTTAGTAGTACATTAAATCCTGAGTATTTCTGAGGTAGCATAAAAGGTACTTAAGATATGCGGCAAAAACACAATTGCATTGGAAATAACTAATAATTAAAATGTTTTCGAGAAGTTATTATAACATAGTATAAGTTTATGATTATATATATATTTTTTGGTTCTGTTCAAGGTAAAGGGCTTATAATATCAAATACAACCGATGTCGTCAATAAAATTCTTTCATATATAGCAATTAAAACATTGGAGTTCGATGTTTTAACGCTTCTTTGGAATTTTTGGAGGCAATCGAGAAACGCAGAGAAGTCCACAGGAAAGAGGTGAACCGGCCGCTTTGCCGCGCTACAAAATGACGGAACACTTTTCCTGTTTACGACCCATACACGTAGTTTTTAACTTCTAGACATACGGCATATTTTTCTTTGTCAGTGTTCTGCAACTACTGATCAATCCATTTTGACATCTAGAATCTGTACGTAGTACTTACTATCTCTATGATATTCATGGCCTCTGACTGAAAGTGACACATTGAATTTTTTATAGTTTAGTTCAGTGTCACCTTTTGTGGCAGATTTCTGCCATTTTGGCAGATTTGGCTATCGAATTTTCACATTGCCAGATATTGTTGACGAATGAGGGATTTTTCAGAAGAAAAAAAAGTTAGTTCCTAATTTCTCAATAGATGGCGCTGACCAAAGAGGGGTCCAATAGGTATGAGCAAATATATCAATTAATATTAATAATAAAAATACACAGTGCTAGTTATAAACAATCTGGGTGTTATTGACGACCCGGTTGGTGTAATGATTGAGACGCCGGACTGTCAAACCAGAGTCCTGGGTTCGAATCCCGGTTCGGTCATGGATGTTATATGTTTGTGCCGTTGTTGAATGGTTCCCATAACAAAAAGCCTAAGGCTTACTTGGGATCATTACAAAGTATGTGCCTGTGAGCGTTATTTATTATTTATTTATTGTCTGTCAGAAACGAATAAAGTATCAGACTTGGCTGTATGGGCTTCATTCTTGGACGATTTACATATTTCCGGTTTATTTTTATTGAAATTCTCAGTTTCTATTAGGTTTTTGTAGTTTGTTATTGTTTCTCGTTTATTGTTCGTATATTCAAAATGGATACGTAGCCCTTACAGCCACGTCCGATACTCGATTCGTTGTTGACGGACAATAACACCGAGATTGCTAAATAATAAACCAACAACAATAAGAAAGGGTTTGTACACACGGCGACACATCAAGCTATACAAAACCAATATAAGCTGGACGCGATACGTTATACGTTACTCGTTCTACGTGCGGCCAGGTTTGGTTATGTATAGCTTGATGTGTCGCCGTGCGTACTGTGTATTTTTACTATTAATATTAATTAATATATTTGCTCATACCTATTGGACCCCTCTCTGGTCAACGCCATCTATCGAGAAATTAGGAACTAACTTTTTTATTTTTTTTGCTTTTGGAAAATCCCTCATAACAAATGTGGCAGGATTTGGCAGATTTGGAAATATTTGCCTTACTCTTTATATTTTTTGGAGAAAAAATAGAAAATTTGTTATCAAACACAAATTACTGACATGAAAGTCATTTTACAGACCAGGCATCTCCTGTTCCAAGGCAGTATCTGTCGAAGATTGAATGCAACCTACATGTTGTTTTTTATAGTCTGTGGTAAAAATTGTCTGTCTATGTTTTTTTGGTCTTCTCTCGCTGTGTGCTAAAATGTAAGACGTATAAAATGAGTAACCTAATTTGCACTTAAATGTTTTAATATCATCGGCATCTTATTTGAAATCAACAGTATCTACAAAGAGGCGATGGAGTTTTTGTTTTTATTTTATTTCAAATTTCTTTTTGCAAAGGAAATGATGCGATAAAAATAGATGGAATGTGAAGCAAATGTGGTGTGGACGTACAAAAGGTTTTAAGTAACTTAAGTTTTAAGGTTCCTAAACCCTGCACACGTTCTTTAAAATAAGTGTTTGGACCAAAGAGTAATATAAGTATATTAGAAAAGAGAGCCCACTCGTGGCAACATTATGCATCCACCTTATGTCAAATTGAAGGCTAGCTAGCGCCATCTATGTTTCACCGACAATAATTCAACCTATACTATACATACCTACTTATATCTACTCATACAGATGGATATTATTGTTTTGAATGCTAGATTTCGTTCAATCCCGCACCGATCGAGTGAAATTCCAGTATCCTTACTATTCCTGTTATCTAAACATTGGTAAGAAAACAATAGAAACTCCGCACGTTAGGCAAGATAGGTAGCCATTTTGTGAATTTGTCAATAATGTCAATTAGACATTGACATAGACAATAAAATCTTTTTTTTCATAGTTCTGCGAAATAGTTAATAGATGGCAGCACATTCTATGCAAACTGAATCGGAAAAACCCACCAAAAGTTGGCGAATGTCCTCCGCCTGGTTTGGACACACTAAAATATATGTGTCATATTTTTGGCATTTTTCTTAAGGTGTTTGGCAGATTTTTAGCTAGTGTGTGGCAGATTCTCTATTTTCCAGATGGTCATACTGGTTTAGTCGTTTAGTCCACTGAACAAGTAATGATTACTTGTTCAGTGGTTTAGTCTATGCATAAAAAACCTTTTGTGAGAAGCCAGTGAATTTTGTTTGTTACATTTCTCAATATTTCCTTGATTAATCTTTTGCATTGGTATTCAACATGGAAAACGCAGAAGAAATATTCCATTTTCTAGAAGATTTTTCAAAGCGAAAGCCAAAAATAATCCCACAAGAGCTAAACGACTACTTGGCGTACGTCGCCCGCACCGGCGACCCTGTCTACCAATGGTCCCTTGTAAAGAGTTTATTCAAAGAAAAGCTCCTCAATGTCATCACGGAGTTCTACGAGACGACGCCCAGCATCGAAATACCTCCTTATCCAAACGTAGATCCCTTCAATTACGACATAATGAAGAACAGTTTGACGGAACGCCTCGACTCGTTCACATCGGCGCCATTCACGGTTCAGCGACTTTGTGAACTCCTTACGTACCCAAGAAAGCAGTACAACCGAGTGGACAAGTTCATGAGAGCGATAGAGAAGAATATATTAGTGGTAAGTACTAGAGAACCAGGTATTCAGCGTCAACCTGAGCTTGAGAATGGAGAACCGGCAGAGCCTATTGTTAACGGCTCTGACAACAATTCAGAATATAATGTTGATGTGGAAATGGAAGATATGTCTTGGAAGGAGAAGGCTGAGCAGCAGCAAAACTCTGAACCCCAACCGAGTTCTTCAGACACTCGCATATCTGTCGATGACATTGAGGCTCGACTGCAAGCTAAACAGAACGCAATGGACACTCAAGAGAAAACTACCACTCAATACGAATCAGTCACTCCACCGGAACTGAATGTTACCACTGATGAACCTGAAATTAAACCTAGTGAACCTTCCGAAACTCCACCCTCTGAAGAACATGAAAAAACTGAAATTGCAACCAATACACCGATCAAACCTAAAGTTGACGAAGAAATGAAACCTGATGAACCACCAAAAGAATCTCTAGTCATTCCTGAAATAAAAGTAGATGATGCCGACATGACCGAACAAAGATTGAGTGAAGAATCAAATAAAGTTGAAAATTCTGAAGAGGTTACAGAAACGGAAGAAAAAGAAACAATAAGTCCTGAAGAGAAGATGTCTGAGGATATACAGCATAATGTAATAGACGAGAGCAGCTCTGATTCGAATATCAAAGAGGAAACTGAACCTAAAATCATATCTGAAGTTTCCACGTCAAGCGAAGAAAGCTCATCATCAAGCGACAACACAGATGGCAACAGCAACTCTCCGAAAACAGACAATGATACTAATATAGATTTACAAGAAGAATCAAATCCATCTGACTCTAATTTAGAAGAGACTACACAATCAGAGCCTAAAGAATCTGAGATTGTAACTGAACCAACTGATGTTAAAGAAAATACTCAAATACAATCAGATGGCTATTCTATTTCAGATGTAAAATCAGAGCTGCCACAGCCCCCATCTGAACCAGTTGAGGAACAAAAGACCACAGAGGAAAAAGAGTCAATAGCAGAAGAAAAGAAAGAGGAACCTATAGTTGAAAAGGTTGAAAGTACTGAGACAAAAAATGAAAATCAAGATGCTTAAGTTATATATTTATTTTACTGTTGATCTGCAAGTTTGTGCATGATTGTTTCGCAGGGCACAGTCGTTGGTGGAGGGGAGGTAGCATGTGTGACTGTCATGTGTAGCCGGTATGTAGCACGGTTGTACACCACCTACCCCAAGCTGACATCTCTAGTACCTTGCTTCACGCAGTGTATGTGCCCTGCGGGATGGACATGCATGAACTTGCATATCTACATATAAATAGTAGTTAGGTCAAGAGGTTGTTTTTGGACCTTTACAGAAGGTTATTCGTTGATGGAGAAGTTTCTTCATAAACATAAATACTTTTGGGGTTATTAGAAATTACCAACTAAGCCAATTTTATTTGGAGTTGTGTCACTGCTATTTGGTGGATGATGTGTCCTAAACAATGTACACACGGCGACACATAAAGCTATGCAAAACCAACATAAGCTGACTGCGCGTAGGTCAAGTAACGTATAGCATCGCGTGGCTAGTTTATGTTGGTTTTGTATAGCTTGATGTATCGCCGTGTGTACCGGAGTGTGAATCTATTTAACTCTATACTGCCGAGCTGTGGAAATACTTGCCATAAAGAGTAGAAAATTGTGAAATCAGGAAGTAAGCATTTTAGAACAAAATGTTGCAGATCTGGCTATCGGCTATGTACAATTTTGATGTTCCTCCAAAGAAAGCCACCTTCATTTTTTACTCTTTATGAAATGCTGTAAACTCACGACCAATCCCTTCTGGGATGTGATCATAACTTTTTTCAATAATACAAAACTGAAAAATGAGATTACTTGTAGGTGGAATACCTTCAAGTAATCTCATTTCAGTTTCCCTGATCAAATGGCACTCTGTCACTGTTTTGGAGCATCACTATCACTACATAGTATAAAACAAAGTCATTTCCCCCTTTCTGTCTGTATGTCCGTCCCTATGTATGCTTAGATCTTTAAAACTACGCAACGGATTTTGATGCGGTTTTATTTAATAGATAAAGTGATTCAAGAGGAAGGTTTATATATCAGCATTGCACCCGTGCAATGCTGATATACCTGGGCGGGTTGCTAGTTTTACAATAAAATTGTGAAGGTCCAAACAACCAAGATCTTTAGTTAGGTTTAAACATAGTGTTTTGTATTATCCAATTCCAGACTGATTCATTATTCCTGAATTCTGAACCATTTCCCAGTAGATGTTTCAAATTATTGTAAAGCTGGTTGGAAAATGCTTTGTCCGCAAGAATCATTGGAACGGATGGAGCTTATTATAATATTGATGTTATAGGCAGGATTTGTCCATTTTATCTGGTGTGTTGTATAAGTAAATTTCACCGTTGGAAGTGTGTTATGTTATATATTTTATTATACATTGTTTTCCTTAACTGCATTACACTATGGCGTAACACCAATGCCCAGCGAAAGCATACGAGAAACAGACTCCTGATAAACGCCTTTATTGCTGATGTAGCCTTATCCGACCAGCAATAAATAATAATATGACAATGAACTAAATTAAATACCTATTGTAAGTAGGTGCCTAATTTCTATGGAAAATAAAAATGATGAATTTGTATTTGTCCCTGTTTTTCTTTACTTTTTCACCTACCATTGAAATTGGTATATGAAAGGACCTTGTCTTGATAGAGAAACTAAAATATCTTATTTCTTATTTTCGAAAGTTTATTTTTATCCATAACAAAACAATTTTGCCGGAAATCTTTATTTTTGCTATTAATAGTAAGTCACATTTCTCAAAATAGCAATATTCACTACTTGCGTATTTTATTACAACTTAATTCATATCTAACTCTTAGATTTTACTATGTACAAAACTTAACTCTTACTAAGTACCTAACCTATCAACATAACTACAAAATACTTGTAAATCAATATTTCTTAGACTTAACACCAAGCACTTTCAGTTCATTTCTCATAATTTTTCCAGCCACATTGCGCGGAATGGCATCTAGGAATGCAACGCCTCCCTCCAAATGCTTGTATCGTGTCAACTTTTTAGCTACAAAATCGTATACGTCTTTTTCAATCAATTTGCGATCTGCTTTGAGAACGACGAAGGCCTTTGGTACTTCTCCTGCCAAAGGATCCGGAACTCCTACTACGGCCACATCTGCTACTTCTGGTAATTCCATTACCACGCTCTCGAGTTCAGTCGGCGATACCTGTAAAAATATTTGGTTTTATTAGATTCCTATTGATCTAGCTAGCTTATTCGAAAAAAACGTCGGTAGGGAGTTGATTAATTTTGTTGCAAAACCTAATTTACACACTATGACGAAACTTAACTGGCTTTAACTTACTATGCTTTAACTGGCAAAAAGGTAGTGTTCTAAATACTTTTTCAACATTCTAGAAAATTTTCCGTACGTGCCTTGTTTGTGAATAAGTTTTGAGAAAAACTTTTTGCCTACTGCTAAAAATTTTAATTTATTTATCAACAATGTCTACCGGCCCCTATTAGACGGATGAAAATTACAAGGATTTCAGATACCTACTTAAAGACTGTTTTTTTAAAAGATACCCACCTAATTGTTTTTATCTTATTTAATAATTATTGTCAAGACTGCACCCGCAATAGTCCCGCGATACTGGAAGAAATCTCTTCAGAGATAAGCTCGCCTTTTGTTCGTCTTCTCTACTCATTTTTATCAACTTTTCTGTGTTTACATTCGAGTGTTAAATAAATACCAACTAAGTGACACTACCAGACTCTAAATAATTTTGGTTTAAAGTTGTTCTTGCCTTGACTGACAAAGCTAAATTCGGAGTTACAACAACATTGCTTTACTCTTACCTGGTTGCCCTTAACCTTGATGAGTTTCTTGGTGCAGTCGACGACGTAGAAGTAGTGCTCCTCGTCGTAATAGGCCACGTCGCCGGTGTGCAGCCAGCCTTCACTGTCCATACCGTCTCCTTGGTCGCCGCCTCTTTGTTCCAGTAATTACAACATACCACAGAGTAAGGCATCTCTTACCTGGTTGCCCTTAACCTTGATGAGTTCCTTGGTGCGGTCGACGACGTAGAAGTAGTGCTCCTCGTCGTAGTAGGCCACGTCGCCGGTATGCAGCCAGCCTTCACTGTCCACCGTCTCCTTGGTCGCCGCCTCGTTGTTCCAGTAACCCTTCATCACCTACACATAAATAAACTCAATCGTAAATCCATTCGGGTGGCAATATAATTATGTCCCAACAATTCTAATGAAACTTTGGAGTTCTCGTCGTGCATTTACTAAGATCTAACAAAAAGACACTGGGCAAAAATGGACCACTCCCGCTCACTGTCCTTTGTAATAAAAAAGGGGAGTCAGATTTTTGGCTATCATAAAATATAGCGGATGTTAGGAAACAGTTACTAACCCAGCAATGTTTTAAACACGCAGTTACGGCAAGGTTCACATTTAGGAACCAAATTGTAAAATACAAAATTTTTATTTATACCTACTTCTTACAAACTGTGAGTGTGTATGTTGGCCCCCTCGGGGAATTTAGTCATGAGGATTTAAAAACCTAGCCGAATTTTAGTTCTTTATCGTAAATAGTAAAACTAGATAAATATTATGTTCTCAATTGGCGCCCAAAAAGGAACTAAACTGTATTCTGTTTGGGATCTTCTACCGAGTCGATATCACGTCAATCAAAATTTTTCCAGCCCACTATTTTGTCCAACTATTTTTCCATTCTTAATTTGGCGCCTAATGTGAGACCTAACCAATTATTTGAGATAGTTCTACATCTACATGGTGTATAGGATTTGAATCTACACAAAAATCTCGCCAATCAATAGATAACTCTGTCTATAGACAAAGTTGGGAAAGAGTCCAGTTCTGGTTCTGGTTCTGGTCTGGTCTGGTTCTGTGGTCCTTTTTTTGTATTATGTGTGTGGCAATAAAGTCCATTTTTTTTTCTATAGAACTGCAACGTATTTTCCCAAAATCAGTGTATGTTTTATAAGTACTAAGTAAGTCTAATAGTAATGGTTCTTCATTTTGAAAACAGTAGAACCAAACTATAAGCATATGAATAAATACTAGTAGGTACACTATAGAAACGAACCTGCCGCGTTAAATGTCACGCGTCACGATACGCCTATATACCAATAAGCCTACCGTCTTGTGTTGGTTTAACCATAGTTTCGCGTCTATAGTTATCTATTCATATGCCAAACTTGGTTCTCCAATAACGTAATAATTGTAGATTTTAACAGACCTGGGGTCCCTTCAACCAAAGCTCGCCGGATTTGTGTGGTCCCAGCATTTCTCCCGTGGTGATGGAGACGATGCGCGCCTGCGTGCTGGGCACCAGCTGGCCCACCGACCCCACCTTGTTGTACGGATACTCGTATGGTGTCATGAGGGTCACTGGTGAACTTTCCGTCATGCCGTAACCTGGGCAATTGATAAGGATTGGTTAGTAAATGTTATCGTTACATATCATTGTAACATTGGCCATTAATGTTAAATATGTTTTGAATTATATATTTAGCGTTTTGCCTTGAAAAGCAAATCCCAAAATGCAAAAATCTAATAATTCAACCATTCAATAAGAAAAAGGATAAACAACGAAATCGATATCTAATAAAACAAAATAAAATAAAATCTCAAATTAAGAAAAACTTAGTGATCTGAAAAAATTTTAATTTTTAACTACCTATTTTTAAGCCCGTAATTAAATTAAAGGTAGTATTGGATGAGTTTTCAATTTATATTTTGAATTGAAGTAGCACAACATGGCTGTACATAATATTTCAAGTAAAATTAGGCAAAGCGCAAGCAATATATATTTCGGGTGCCATTTAACATACAGCCATTTATGATAATTATGTACTCTACCCGCTACTTAGCTATTCGATGATGAAGTTGAAACGAACCTTGTAACAACTTAATTTGATCCTTAGTCTTCTCGCATTTAAGTAGAAACTTCTCAAGCATGCTGTCTGTAGTAGGGGCCGCTCCGACCATGATCGTCTCAACCGATTGAAGATGTTCTTTCTTCACCAGTGGGTGGGTGGCGAGGAACGCCAACAAAGACGGTACAACGAAAAGGGTAGTGGGTTCGAACTCGACGAGACATTTTATGTAGTCTTCTGGTGTGAATCTGGACAAATAATAAAAATGTAAATTTTTAGGTTAACCGGATACCTTTGACTACTTATATGAGGACTAGTTACGCGCGTAATTCTACTAACAAACATTTCTGCACTTTTTGCGGGGGGTGAGGTAACATGAAATCCGCAACTTTGGATTTAATTCCCCATAGCTTTAGATTCTAATTTTGAATGATGAAAATCATGAAAAGTAGTCTCGTGTGAACCCCAAACGATCTAAGTTCGAAATTATTGTTTCGCAATTATAGGCTGTCTCGTTTAGTGGTAAGGTATAAAATTTAATGTAAATGCACATGATCAATTGTTCTTATACTGTGGCAGAGGGGAAATGCTACCGCAAGGCTAGTCCTTGTAATAAATAGTCAAAGCCGAATACCAATACAGACAGATCGAATTTATCGTAATTTGGCAGATTGTTGTTTTTGTGCGCGACCGTCCCGCGGGATACAGTAATCTAATTACACGTCCGATTGCCTTTGAGTAGCGTTGTCTGATTTTAAATGTTTAATTATATCCTGGGTTTCATTGTTGTGAATCATTATCATCATCATCATCGAAATCGCGAAATAAAAATCTGCTGTTTGATACAAAACTGAAATACCGGCTCCATAGTGATCGGATGTTGGCTCTATAGTGAAAGTTATTCAGTTAGTTGTTCTGAAGCACCTCCTTATGTATTACTTGGGTGTTTTGTTACACCCTTTATATACGTACCACTGCTGGGCTCAGACATACCCTCAAAGAATATATTATAAGGACTAGCCTTATTATAAGGACTAGCCTTGTGGTAGCATTTCCCCTCTGCCACGGTATAAGATCAATTTGATCATGTGCATTTACATTCAATTTTATACCTTATCACTAAACGAGACAGCCTATAATTGCGAAACAATAATTTCGAACTTAGATCGTTTGGGGTTCACACGAGACTACTTTTCATGATTTTCATCATTCAAAATTAGAATCTAAAGTTATGGGGAATAAGATCAAAAGTTGCGGATTTCATGTTACATCACCCCCCGCAAAAAGTGGCAGAAATGTTTGTTAGCAGAATTACACGCGTAACTAGTCCTCATATAAGTAGTCAAAGCGCGTGCCCAATGCGGATTGGTAGTCGTAACATACTCATCAGAATTTTTCTTTGTTGATACAATGGTCGTTATTGGTCTAATATTAGGTCAATGTTAGTAGTAGTTACTAGCTACCCCGATCCGAGGAGATATGCTTGTGTTACATAAATAGTGTGCGCCCTATTTTTATATAAAACGAGCGTTAACCCACGACTTTGTCCGCACAAATTATATCCCAGATTTTAAGTCAGATAATAAGCTATCAAACAAAAAAAGTTTCATCAAAATCGGTTCAGTAGTTTTTGAGTGATGCTCGTTCAAACAAACAAACACACAAACAAACAAACAGACAGACAAAAAATCCAAAAATTGGTGATATGGAAACTGGGATACCTAAAAACCATATCGTAACTTTTTTTTTATCGTATCTTCAATGTACAGACAAACTTCCTGTTACAGTTTTATAATAGTTTAGATGAATAAATAAATAAATAAAATGCACTTTATTGCCACACAAAATACAAAAAAAGGTACAGAAACAATACACAGATTCATCAACAGAAAAATCAAATATATAAAAAACACATTGTGGCAATGGGTTAGGACTCAGTGTCCACTGGCAGGACCTAATAAGATCTGCTGCTCAGCACTGATTTGCAGTCCCAACCTGATCTTATATCAGCATACAAACATCGAAATGAAATGAAATGAAATAAACTAGGATTAGAGATTAAAAAGAGTGTGGGGGTGTCAGTCGGGGTGTGTCGGGTGTGTGTGAGTGTGTGTGTGTGTGTTTAGTGTTTTGCTGCGTTAGTTTTATTTTTTTTACTTTGTTCCTTATATTTGTGTTTAAAGGTTTGGGAGCATAACTTTTTACGTAAAGACGGAGGCAAGTTGTTCCAAATTTTCGCTGCAGCATATTTAAAACATCCCTTAAAACCTACAGAGCGGTGTAGTTAATGAGGGATTTTCCGAAAGCCATTAAAAAATAAAAAGTAGTTCCTAATGGCTACCTTGCGGCGACCTTGCAGATAATAAAATACAAATAAAATATTAAAAATTTGTGTTTTTGAGTAAACAGCAAAATATGAAAATATATTTCGTCAACGGGTGCGTCTTACACAGTGACATGCATTTTTGTTCACTTTTTAGCCTAAAATTTTCGTCTTCGGACCCTCTCTGGTTAACGCCATCTATCGCCGGTTTGTTGAACTATGTTTGACTAGCTGTCAGAAAACTCCTCATAGTAGCGGGATGGATAATAAATTGTTTGCCTTGGATCGGGTGCTCCTGTCATGTATTTCTTCCATCCACGTGAGTATGTGTGTCCTCCTTATGTAACCACATGAAGGAATAAACTATTATGACTATAGAGAGGAAGATCTTGTGAAAGGGCGAGGACGTTGACCCTTGTTTTTTGTACCTGCTTAGCGCAGATAAAAAACCAAATGCTTACTTAGGTATGGTGACTAAATGGTAGCCGAGGATGAGGTTGTAATTGAGGATTCCGTTGAACCCGTAGATGTGGAAGAATGGAGGAACCGTCAGCACAACGTCGCCTTTACCTGAAATTAAGCAAGTGCTGTTCTTAATATGCAGTCGGCTTATTATAAAACTTAAACGCATTTAGAACCTCGTCATATTGCCATACTTTTACGTATTCTGTGATATAGGTTGTTGTAAACAGCGTCACCAATTGACAGTTACGAGCTTAATATGACAAAGTCCAAAAGTGATCGACGGATTGACCGTACCTACTATAACTAGGTACTATACCAATTTCTATAGAAAATGTCTATCAATGTACCTATGCCATCTATTATAAAACTGTAAAAGGAAGTTTGTCTGTACATTGAAGATATTAACAAAAAAAAAGTTACGATATGGTTTTTAGGTGTCCCTGATTCCATTTCACCAATTTTTGGATTTTTTGTCTGTCTGTTTGTTTGTGTGTTTGTTTGTATAATTTGTGCGGACGAAGTCGCGGGTTAACGCTCGTATCATATATTATTGGTCAGATTAGTTGGCGGCAAGTTAGTAGTCAGAGAATTTTCAAACCGCCTCAATTGGCCCTTGAAAGGTCTACAACCGCAACCGGGTATTTTTTTCTAAGTCCATGATGATGATGATGGTATCGGTCTATATTATATCCTCAGCAAATCACTGTTTAAAAAAGTTAATACCTATATTAACATTTCCTGATATTGGTACACATTTTCGAAATAATTAAATATCTAACCGTATTTATAGAGTTTGAAACGACGGCTAAGAGAGATGAATTTAAGAGGATGACATATTGCGCCGACCCCAAATAATGGGAAATGGGCAAGACAATGATGATGATTTATAGAGTTCGAGTTTCGATTCGTTTCGTTTTTTCGGAATCCTAATTTACCTATGTTTTTAAAACTATTTTGTCCTATTGTTGGGCAAAGGTCTCCCCCAAGCTTTTCCAGCCTTCCCTATCCTGTGCCATCAGTTGCCATTTCGCTTCGTGGGCATCCAGGAGTGCGATTACTTAAATGCGTTAGGTACACAGAGCACAAAAACTAAAAGGAGATGTGAAAAGGGGGCGGGGCCAGTGTCGCAGCAATATGCGCAAAAACAACAACAACAATATGACAATTTTCTATGGAACAGGAGTGCGATTTTTGAATCTCATACGTTGAACTCAGCAGTTGAAAATGTATGGAGATACGCTGATTTGACTTTCAAAAATCGCACTCCTGAAGTATGATTTTTGAAAGTTAAATCGGCAGTAGAACGATGTATATCTCCATAGTAATTCTTGATATTTTCAACTACTGAGCTCAGCGAATGAGTTTCAAAAATCGCACTTCAGGTCATCGCGCAATCGTTATTTTTATATTTAGTTACGTTTACGTTTAAAGCAGTTTTTGAACCGGAAGAAATTATACAATTGACATGGCTAGTAGAAAAATAGGTACCTACAAGTTATTATATCCATCAATAGGTAATTATTTTGTAATGGCTGTCTACCTACATTAATAACGCCATTGTGTTTTGTCCTTCAGCTTGCAATTTTATAGGAAAACATAATTATTATAAATCTATTTTAAAATGATTACAATCAAAGGGTTGTTTCTTGTTTCTATACATTTTCGCCAAGTACGTAAATATCAAACATTATAGGTCAAGTACCCTTACAAAACCTGGCACTGACCCATCCAACAAAGTCCAATTGTCTGGCCTGTACCTAAATATTCGTACCTAGGTCTTCAACAAAGCGTCGAGTATTTATAGCAACTAGTTCTGAGATATTTTCATTCGGAGGGCTCAACGCCGGATTGATGTGGGAACGGTTGTGACGTTGGACACTTTCGTTATTCGATCTTTCATCAGAGATGCATTGCTACTATTGTATTGTAATACAGTACAATACTCTTTATTAACACACCAAAAACAAAGCTCTTGTCGGTGAAAAACAAGATCATAATAAGCATAGCATAAACATATGCTCACGACTATATTCCCTGAGAGGGTTGTCAGAGATATACAAGGGCATATCTAAGACAAGATCAAACACAGAATTCACGTGTTTTTAGAAACAAATTATCAGCAAACGTAAGTCATTCAATGAAGTTCCATCGGACTCGATAGAAGAACCAAAATGATTAAGATTTGCCATTTCCCTTCCTCATTTTACACATCAGGAATCTTTTTTTAATGTCACACTCACACGTTTTAATCCGCATACGAAATTGTCAAAAAAATAAGTACGTACCTACCTAAGTATACAGGGTGTAAGGAAAAGACCTTTAAACCACATACTCTACCTGTCAAACTGAACAACTGAAACCTATCAGCGCAAAAAAAGAATCAGTTGTTCCATACTAAACTGCAACGCCTAATCGACTCAAACGTATGGAACAGCTGATTTTCTTTTTGTTCTATATGTTTGCTTCCATAGTAAAAGTTGTTCAGTTTGATGGGTAGAGTATTTGGTTTAAAGGTTAATGATACTCTTCCTTACAACCTGTATAGGCATTATTCGTATGCGAATAAAATGTGTGAAATTCAAAAATAGCACTTCTGTGTCAGTTTCCGATTATATCGATAACAAGATCGACAGTGTATTTATGACTATATTGGAAAATTTTGAAGTACCCTTTTTGTGTTTCTGCCACCACCAAATTCATTGTCTGAAATTGAGTACCTAACCAAATATTAAAAATCGCCAAGTACTGTCATCATCATCATCATCATCATGTACAAGTACGACCAGGAAAATAATTCCGCTCGTCAATCTTTGTTTGCGCAGAGCATTGCAAAATCGGGTATCCTCTATCTCACTCCAACTCGAATAGCAGACTTATGGACGCTTCGGCAACGAAAAGGGCGCGAAAGCAATAAGCCAATAGCGGCAAGGTGTCACATCCTGATTGGTCAATATAATAAGCGCGCTTTTAAAATTTGTCAACTGCGCAGGTACATCGGTGAGACTTATAAACCTGGTATCTTTAATTGATTATCAAACCAAATATTAAGAATCGCCAAGTACTGTCATCATGTTGATTTTTGATACTTACGTAGGTACTGATAGGATCGAGTAATTTCTCAATAATGGTTATTAGTGCGGATAGAGTATCCCGCACTTACATTTCTCATAATATGGTGCAGGTATGTGGTTTTCCTTCACCGTTTGAAAGCAGTCTGTATTTAGTATTTATGTACAGTCGCCTGTAATTAACCTTCCAAAAACAGTTCCAAATTCGTTAAAGTAATCAATTTAATTGTACAGTCAAGAGCACGTCAAGCTAGACACTTTGGACTTTGTACCGTTCTTATTTAGTGCGGCATAAGCGTTACAATCGAACTTGAAGTGTAAAGCTTGATGTGCTCTTGACTGTACCAGAATGTTGATAGACCTATACAGGTCAATACTTAAATGCGTTAGGTACACAGAGCACAAAAACTAAAGGGAGATGTGAAAAGGGGGCGGGGCCAGTGTCGCAGCAATATGCGCAAAAACGGGACACATTGCTAGCGACAGTGATGATTCAATATATTATGAGGCTGAAAGTCAGTCGAGATATTATGTTTAAATAGTTTACAATGCTTGCGTAGTACTAAAGATTATTCGAACGTTGAGTTCTGATACCGCAATGGATAATGAGCACATTCAAGCTAACAAAATACTTTCTATCACGTGGTACTGGTGGTGATGCGACACTAGGTTTCGTACTCAGCGTATTGGTTGGCATCTCTCTAGATCTCTATGGTTAGGTACATACTTTATGGGGTGCTTCAGATTATTAAACTAAAAAACTTTTAGTATGGGACCGACTTTGAAATCGCGAAATAAAATCAGCCGTTTCATACATTTTAGTCAAGTGGCTACTGACAATTTTCTATGGAACAGGAGTGCGATTTTTGAAACTCATACGTTGAACTCAGCAGTTCAAAATTTATGGAGGTACGCATCATTCTACTGCTGATTTGACTTTCAAAAATTGCTCTCCTAGAGTTTATTTTTTAATCTCAAATCAGCAGTAGAAAGATGCATATCTCTATAGTAATTTTGACAGTTTTAACTGCTGAGCTCAGCGAATGAGATTCAAAAATCGCACTCCAGAGAAGATTATTTTGTATCGCGATATTAGCTTTATAGTGAAAGTTGTTCAGTTTCGTTAGGTGGTGAAATTGGATAACGCAGTTCTCCGGGTTGGAAGAGTGCGGGTTCAAGTCCCGCCCGAGACAAATTTTTCAATCTTTAATTGTTCAGTTTCTTGGTTTAAAGCGAGCGTTAAAAGAGACTTTGTATTAGTTTAAAGCACCCTGTTCGATTAGAGACGCATTTAATTTTACTCCCTGTAATAAGACTAATTTTGTCGAAATGTCATAGTAAATTCAACAAACCTTTCTCTCCTTCATACTTCATCATCTTAGGCGCCTGTATCTGCTTGAGATTGCAGACGAGATTTTTGTGTGTTAGCATGACTCCTTTAGGCATTCCAGTGGTACCGCTCGAGTAAGGAATCAGGCAGACGTCGTCGCAGTTCAACTTCGGTAGGTCAGCTTTGTGGTCTTCCATTAGTAAGGATTTCAGGCCGTAAATACCTGGCAAGAAATAATTATAAGATTAGATAAGTCATACATACATACATATTCTCACGAATGTCTCCCACTGGGGTAGACAGATAAGTCATCTATAAATAAAATACTGAGTTGGTACTTATATGACTGAGTGTCTCCGAAGACGACGTCAGGAATAGAGAGGAGTTACCATTGAACAGAGAATAAATTTCGAAAGAAATATATTTCATCGTCGATGATATAACCTCATCAAATACTTGAAACTGTCACAAAAGGGGACAAAACCTAAAAATAGTTCCTCCACCCCAGGTCGAGGTCTTGGTTTAGTAGTTATAAAAGTGTGATCAATTGGGAAACAACTCTGAGAACGCTTAATGTGCAGTCGGTCAAGAAAGAAATCTATTAGATTAGACAAAACTTCGAAATGAGATTGGAATTTTACTGCATCAAAACAATCATAGATGTCATAGTTTGATTGCAAGCGAAAATCGTCCTTGTTGTTAGGTAATAGGGTGACATGTGTGAAAAAGGAGTGTGCGGTGAAGTGATGGCTAAAAGAGATGAATGGAGGAGGACGACTTATTGCGCCGATCCCAAGTAATGGGATAAAGGCAGGAAGATGATGAATCGTCCCTGTTCTATGACCAATAAACGACATTCAGCCCTCAGGTGTCCAACCGATTTCTTGGCAGACCGACCAGACCGTAAAACACAACAAATCTGTTTAACTAGTTATAGCAATTACCCTGAGCCTTGTCGTGTTCTCCTCCAACCCATATGGTTCCCTTGTAGTCTTTGAGCGCCTTGCTGACTTCGGTCGCTACCGGCATGAACAGCTCTATGGTTGCTATCGCCTTCACGTTGCAGTCAGAAAACTGGCGCTTCACTTCATCTGTGGGCAGAGAACTAATGAAACAATTCAGCATCATCATACGTCCCAACCATGGCAGTAGACGTCCTCCCACGAATAAGGGTCAGTTCATATCGGGAGTGCTATTTTTGAATCTCATACGTTGAACTCAGCAGTTAAAAATGTCAATATTATCAATCAATCAATCAATCAAATATACTTTATTTTACACCAAAACATAAACAGTAAAATACAGAAATAAAATACAAGAGGCACAAAATAAGGCGGTCTTATCGCTAAGAAGCGATTTCTTCCAGACAACCTTAGGGTAGAGGAAACGGTGAAAAGAAGCAGGGTAGGCGGTGTTTCCAGAAAAAAATATCAAAAATCAGCAGTTATTAGTAAAAACAAAAAGTAAGTATACAAAATAAACCTATTATAAATACATATACATACTCATATAAATATATATATATATATATACACATACATCATACATAAATACGCGTACTACACAACAAAATACTATAGGAAAACATGAACCTCAGACATAGGAAAAGATGTACCTACGGAAAACAGATCGAGGGTCAGTTCAGTGATCAAGGAAATGAGACTTAACTTTCGACTTAAAAACATTCAAGGTTCAAACTTAATACTATGGAGACATGCATCTTTCTACTGCTGATTTGACTTTCAAAAATCGCGATCCTGGAGCATGATTTTTGAATGTCAAATCAGCAGTAGTAAGATGCATATCTCCATAGTAATATTCAACTGCTGAGTTCAAAGAATGAGTTTCAAAAATCGCACTCCAGGTGGAAAAACGCTCCAGTAGTTTTCATGAATAAATGGATAATGAACTCAATTACAATTAGAATATAGTTGTGCAACTCTTTGCAACTGCTGGATTTGTTCGCGTAGGGATACCTAGCATTATATTATTAACACTATTTCAATTGAGTTCATTATCAATGAAAACTGCTCAAACTTTTTTCTGCCTGATGTAAACTGAAGTCAATGTCATAAGGATGATACTGAGGCCAAAATTAAGAGACTTCTTTGAACATATGTTAAGTCTAAGTAGGGTTGAATTGTATGGATTTTGACATACAAGGGTACGAACTTAAAAATGACTCCGAATCTCGACCTTAGGTGCTGGACAAACGACGGACTTCTTGGCCGCCGGACAGATATACCCGTTACTGTACTACAGTAAACTTTCTTTCGTCGTCTGCTCAGCGCCTTAACCTCTCGGATTCAGTGCAGAAGGTAAGATAATATCTTATCTAGAGAGGGACTTGACTATGGTCCAGAACATTACATTTTGAACCAGAAAGAACGGTATGCAGGCGAAACCACGTGCAAAAGAAAGATGCTGTAAGTAGGTGGTAGGTCCCTACCTATAATATTAAGCCTACCTATATGTACCTATCTTAGAGAAAGGGTTAGGTATTCTACAGTCCCTAGAGTAGGTCGAGGCTAAGGTGTATAAAAGTTGTATTAGAAGCGGATTGACTAGCGATATTGAGGTAGCTACTGCAATATCGAAAGTTGAATCAAAGTAAGTGATAAAAAGTACGGCACGTATGGAATCCAAAAGAGAAACAGTTTATTTCAAATGCGAAAAGCGCTTCGCGTTTGCTTAGGTACATTGGTGTCGTTTTTTTATAACATCAATAAAAATTCTTAAAAATTGTAAAAAGTATTGAAATAAGTAAATAAATAATGTAAACGCATAGCTTGCCGGCTTGCCGCATTAGCCTTTAACTGTATTTAAACGCATTCGTGAACCGATAGCCTACTGGACGATTTACCTTTTATGAACTTTTGGCTCTACCACCTATACTTATAATACCGTATCAGTGATACGGTATCATAATTATTTACCTACATACGTACTTTAATCGCATTATAAGGGTATCTAGTACTATTTCCCCCATCAATTTTACCCTGCTCCCGCTTTTCGCAATTACGGTCGTGAGTTTGTGTATGTATGTAAGTATGTCTGTACCTTTTCGAGCATCTTATTCTATTATTATATTATATTTTTGGGAAAATTATTTATTTTACCTTTATGTTACCAACGTTATAATTTTACCAATGACGCGCCATTGATTCACGTACTTTACCGATTAAACCCAAGCTAATCTCCGACTTCGTGAGACGTAAAAAAAACTGTAATCATAATTTCATAACACACAAACAACTGCTCACGATAACCTATTGTTAAAAAAATAAAAGGTTGCCTCGTGGACTAGACTTTGCCCACTCTAATTAGTAGTAGGAACAATTGGTATATTAATGAAAACACACCCACTTGCTTGAACTTTGTTTTGCGCGTGATTGCAATTGTACCTTATTATATGAAAATGGAAAATGGTTCATGCAACCATTTGTAAACAAATGTAGTGTAGGTACGTATATAGGTACCTGCTAAACTTCGTTTACCATTCAGACATAGAGATTTAGAGAGATGCCCACCAACGCGCCAAGTACGAAATCTAGTATCGCATTACCACTAGTACCACGCGATTGAAAGTATTTTGGTAGCTTGAATATACTCATTATCCAATGCGGCATCAGAACTCCTAATCTTTAGTACTACGCAAGCATTGTAAACTAATTACACATAATATCTCGACTGGCTTTCAGCCTCATAATATATTGAATCATTACTTTCGCGAGCAATGTGTTCCGTTTTTGCGCATATTGCTGCGACACTGGCCCTGCCCCCTTTTCACATATCCCTTTAGTTTTTGTGATCTGTGCATTCAGAACAACGATTTCGAAGTCCCGAATCATCTTTTTAATGTGGCTTGTTTCACAATACAAGGTGTTAGGATAAACAGTTGCATTACTTCAAGGGATGATTGACTTTCCCTAAAAAACTTTAGAAAATTGGCAAATAATAATTTAGATTTCCATACCAAATGCAATCAGCTGATTGAACGTTTTATGAACGTATTATACCTACTTATAAAATAATTAAAATTGCAAACCTGAAAGCCTGACATCACTGGCAAGTTACCCTTTTAATTTTCCCGATGCAACCCGCTTAGCAGGGGAAATCCCATCCCTGTTGAGTCTCATAATATAACTAGTTATGACGCCACTCCGTGTTTTAAATAATTTTCCTACTATAATATATGTATGCCTACCTAGTACCATAAGATTTGCGTTACAAAATAAAGAAAGCTATCCAATTTCCACGTTTCCTTGTCCGTTCTTCTTATCGTGTGGGCAGAACTGTGGTGTAAGAGTTTTTTCAGACCGCCTTACTGCCTCTGACGTCGTTTTTATGTAACGACTTAGTAGTCGTTCGTCTGGTGGTAGTTCAACAGAGATAGTGGCCAGGACCAACGGCTTAGTGTGCCAACCGAAGCACAGAATCATTTTTCTTTTCAGATTATCAGGTGATTCAGCCTGCAATGTCCTAGCCAACTGGGGAAAAACGCACAAAGTGACATATCACTAGGTGTCCCCCGTAGGAATCCGTTAATAGGTAAGGATTTTTCTTGATGGTTCCGATCAGTATACCGAGGTTCCCGAGTCTTCTTTCATATAAATAATATAGTACCTAGTACCTATAGTACCTAATAATATAGTGGTAGGTATTATACGTGTCTGTATTATATCTGTATTTATACCTAAGTGCGTGTTGTTTATTGTTCTTTTTTATTCTATCTTGTTTGAAAAAACGTTGTTCCTAGCCGTTCACCAGATACTTAGCTAGCAATTAAAAACCTACTTAAAAAAGCGATCGTTAAAAAAAAATTATACAGGATGTTATTGTTCTCATGATACTGAACAACTTTCCCAAATTAACAAGGGGAAATTGGCAATCAAAAAATCTGCTTTCATAAAAATGTTCGATCAGCTGATTGCATTTAGTATGGAAAGTACAAAAATTTTTATTTCTAATTTCCTACGTATTTCTTAGGGAAGTTGCTCAGTATCATGGATAGAATCAACCTTCAAAGTAATGCAACTGTCTACCCTAACACCGTTTATAACGATCTATTTTCTACGACGATCTCTTTTCTATGATGATCTCTCCCGATGATGATGGGGAATGACGAAAACTTTTCGTGCTTGGTGCTAGGACTAAACGGAATTATATAATAATGATGCATGGACCATGGCCATCAGAAGGAAATGGTTTATTCCTAAACTTACCAGCTGTGTACAATGGGTTGGCGAATGTGACGACCAGTCCAGCGCGCATGGCTCCGTGTATCAGCACCACGAACTCAGGAATGTTCGGCAGGATGAGGCCGAGCCGCTCGCCGGGCGCGAGCCGCAACTGCCCAGCCAACGCTGTCGCACACCGCTCTATCATGAGACGCATCATTCCATAGTCGTAGGAACGACCCGATGTGCCGTCTGTCTGAGGGATATTAACACGTAATTACGCACTTTAAAATATTGTAATTTTAACAAAAAAAAAATTGTTTATTCCCCCTCTTTTTTTTAATTCGCAGACGCCATATTAAAATAATATAGCATTTGTCACTCTCACGATTTTTACAAATCGAAGTTAAAATCCATTAAGCCGTTTAGGCTGTAGAGCGTGTAAAAGAAATAGACATACGAACGTACGCTCGAATAAAAAACATAACCCTCCTTCTGGGACTCAGGTAATAAAGATACTTATATTAAACCAACCCAGCGCAGATAGCAATAAACTTGTGGCAAGTTTATATCAAACTTTACACTCCGACAAACTTCCAAAATGTTTGCTCCATATCTGCTAATGCAAACTTTTGTAATCCTTATCATCATCACACTCCCATTGTAATCCAGGAGAGCAATCGCGCTAAAAATAAATCTCAACTGAACCATGATTGAACCGCGTACGAACCACAACTTTTACACATTCGGTATAGCGCTATTTATTTGACAGCCGTTAGAGCCGATCGACAGATCGCTCAGACATCACTTAGAATTTAGCGCGATACGGAATTCAGCACAGTTGAATAGTAATTTGACTTGTATGTTTTAGATAAGAGCGATTGCCTCCAGTATGGAAGGAGTTACGGCAGGCTTGTTTATGTCTACACCAGAGTACTCCTACCTACCGTACTGTACTGCAATGGGAAGTGTGATTATGATAAAGATTACACAGGTTTGCATTAGCAAAGTTTGATATAAACTTGCCACAAGTTAACATGAAACTAATCGATATCTTAGAAAGGTATGCTACAGTAGTACTTGCTACACACATATTCTGCTGTGATACAGTAAAGTGTATGATATTTCCTAACACTTACTCGCCTTTTACCATTTATCACGGCAGTATTCGGGTCAGCACGTTTACTAAAGATAAGCCGACCGAATGTGCTGACCCGAGCATGTGTGTAGCACGCCTTTGATACCTGTTCTAAATAATTCCTACCCGTGAAAATACTTATCTATTTGTTCCAGAAAAAACATTGTTCATCTTTAGATAGATTTTTAGTATCAAAGTATTTTGCATGTGATGAGTTAACGATTGCGTTTAGATTCTAAACTTTAGACAGTTATTGCCAAATAATTAAGAACCTTATAGTAAGTCCTTAATAATTTGTAAAAACTTTTAATGAAAGTTAAGATTGTTTAAAAATACCTATCTTGGACATTATAAGTTATCACACAGATTATCTAGCCCCATTTAAAGTACCTACAACTACCAGAATCCAGCCCGGACTTGTATTATGTTATGATGACTACATTAGATAATATACGGAGTGAAACGTAACCAGGGGCCCCTTCTTTTAAGGGTGCAGAGCAGACAATGAAAACAGCAACTTTCCCTAAGGAACATGGGTCGAAAAACGAAAAAAAAATTGGACCTCCCATAGAAAATAGATAGGTAGGCTGATCCGCACTTTTATATGGGAGGACCAACATTTTTAATTTCTTAATTCGACCCATGTTCCTTAGGGAAAGTTGTTTGGTTTCATTGTCTGAATGCACCCTTGTAAGGAGGGCGTTACGTTTCACCCAGTATAAACCATGACTAGCGTACAAATATTCATTAGTCATCATACAAATATATTCCTCTAGTGGGATTCGAACCCGCGACACTCGGATCAGCAGGCAGGTTTACTATACCAACTGAGCTATCGGACAGTCAACTATTATAAGTACCTTATTATCTATTTTGTGTCAAAACCTTAGAGTTAGACAAGATATCGATTAGGTCAGATTTAGTCTCGAGGCGTTTATAGGCCTCTGGTGAATCTAATCTATTAGACCGATAGATTAGATAAACCTGAGAAAATCTAATACAATTTTCTTCTATCAATTGGATTATAAAGCACTGATGGCTAACTGAACTTTTGCAGCAAAGTACAAAGTCCAGCATATTTATTATAGTAGGTAGCGGCCCGCAGATAATTTGGTGATGTATAAATTATTTGGCACGGGATTCCTTCGAGCGTTGACGCCGTGTCTTGGCATGCATTTTGAGGCAAGCTTTGATCTACATTAGATAGGATAGGACTCTCGATCTCGGTTAGAGTATAGTTTACAGGTCAGCGCCTAGAAGGGAGCCTAAGTGGTCCAAACATAAAGTGAATAAGTATACCTAAACAATTTTCTATCTGCATTGTAATTACAGTTTAATTCGATTGTGATTTTATTACCCATGGACTTTCATGGACCGATTTATTTATTGGAACCACTGATAGTGACATAGGACTAAATAAAATTACCCGAGGTCGAAAGGGGCAACGGTCTAAGAGTAAAGGGGGCTTATTAGGTACGGTACCTAGATTGGTTTTTCACCAAAACCTTGACTTTTATTAGTTTTTCGGGTTTTGTAGTCGGTAGTGCTAAAGAGTCTGTATTACGGTTTTCAATTTCCCGGGACATACCGGGTTCCCGGGAATCTTCTACAGAATGAACCGAATCGGCCGTTTAGTGCCACGCCCACGATCAGTTTCTATAGTGATATTTATCAATCTGTTGAAGATTCCCGAAAACCCGAGAAATCGAAAACCCTAGTCTTAATGTATTATTATCTTGGTACCTTTTTTTTTCAAAACACAAATATTTAAAAATCTAAGCACTAAGATTACCTATCCACCCCTGATAAAAGGTCGTTTGTTGGCTAAGGTGTTTCTGCTCACCCCAAAACTAAACGCTCATAATTTGCGAAACTTCACTATGAGCAAACACAAGTTACAATAGGGTTACAATGTAGTTGGCTGATATTTGACCTCGGTCAAAATTGTCTAGAGCCTGATTTACGTAAAGACGTCTACAACAACCAAATCTCCATCCGTATAGCTAGCGTTGCCAGGCGTCCGGATAAAGCCGGACATAGGCTTTTTGGATGTGTGTCCGGGCAAATTAGACGGTGCCCGGCCTGTCCGGCTTTTGTTAGGCTTTTGAAGCAGGTATCTGGCCACCAAAAATATTGATTATTTTTGTTTCAATTACTTCAAAGTTTATTAATTTGTGAAGAAGTATTGTTTTGTTAATTTTGTTTTCCATTGCATTTTTTCATTCGAATTTAAGAAGATTTTATGGTAAATGGTCAAAAAAGCCTGGTTTTGCATAAATATTTTGTTGTCGTATCAATACTAAGGTGAAAAATCCTCAATAATTGAGGGCCTTTTTACCCAAATGTCTGGCAAACTGGCTGGTCTGTCCGGCTATTCGGTTTTAAAACCTGGCAACCCTACGTATAGCTAATTGGTTTCGCTTCCTTAAGTAGGTAATCCAGAATGTCTAGATAAGTTCACTAGCCGTTTAAAGGTCAAACGTTATCGTATTTGTAGGTGCAATCAGGAATTAATGAATGGGCAGTTTTGGGATCATCACAAAAATTAAAACATTTATTACAACTTTCGAACTAGTGGTCCAAAAGCCTCTTCATATTTGAGTTGCCTAAAGTAGTCTTCATTAGTTGGTCTTCGTTCCTAACTGTGTTGAGAGCATGCGCTGAGAAACTTTCAGCCTTTATAAAATAACGAAGGTCTTATCGTCACGTCAAGAAGTTGGGATTGTCTCTACTTCGATGGTTACACTTTTGCAGTTCAGTTTGCAGGTACACACGGCGACACATCAAACTATACAAAACCAATATAAGCTGGACGCGAGACGTTATACGTTACTCGTCCTACGCGCGGCCAGCTTATTTTGGTTTTGTATAGCTTTATGTGTCGCCGTGCGTACACAGGTACCTATACCTAGTTACCTACTCTAC
Organism: Agonopterix arenella; assembly: GCA_927399405.1. Classification (NCBI taxonomy): domain Eukaryota; kingdom Metazoa; phylum Arthropoda; class Insecta; order Lepidoptera; family Depressariidae; genus Agonopterix; species Agonopterix arenella. The sequence continues at coordinate 12,561,796 of OV656704.1, read as the reverse complement.
TATAGAATCAGTGTTCTTGAGCACCTTATCCGATCATAGTTTATGTTGACGGTTCAAATCATAAGGTTGCATTTTTTTTATAAGTACCGTTTGCATTTCATAACATCCATAAAATATCGAATAGTACGAACCAATTGGTTAAGTAGGTAACGCATTTCATCATCAACTTGTTTGCATTTCTTATCAGATTCTAAAGGCTCCAACATACTTCTAGTGGTTATAACATTTTGTCATTTTTTGAAGTGAATATGCAGAAAGCAGTAGCATAGCTAGCATGGGTGGTTACTGGTTACATTGTGGTCACTTAGCTGCCATTTCGGCTGTTGACGGCCTGGTACAGTGTTGCCAGAAGGTTACTTTTGTAACCTTTTAGGTGATTTTTAGCTCCGTCAGGTTACTTTTAGGTTACACGATTCAAAAGGTTACTTTTAGGTGATTTTTGACATTTATTATTATTATTTCATACAAGTTGGATAAACTGACAAGAATAGGCAAGCATGTGCGATAATGAGTGAGTGTGAATGAACCTCTCTCATTATTAGGCATGATGTTTCCCAGAGGGCTGCGTTCACGACCTTTGGGTGCGGTTGTTTTTTCAACACGCTCTATGGTACGGCACGACCACGCCAATTTTTAACTCGCTATGAGGTACGGAACGATCACGGTTGTTTTATAACCTCAAATTTTGACATTGCCATTAGTATGGGCTTCCATCATTTCCAAATACAATAAAAAAACTCATCTTCCATGTTAGCGAATCAAAAAGTGAATAAAAATAATTTTAAAAACAAACTTATTCAAAACGAGCAAAAAGTCAAGTAACCACAGATAATCAAAACGTCAGAGTGTTTTTTAACCATCGAATTTGATGGTTAAAAGTTGCAACCCGTCAGAGGTTCGGAACGGTTGAGTTGTGACAACCGAGTTGCAATAGAACGTTTTTCACCGAGGCCCGGAACGGCGCGGCGTAAGTGCGAAAAGTTGCACTCGGGGTGCACCTGGGGCGTAGGTTCGGAACGCAGCCCAGTCTACCAAGAGGGGGTGAGGTACAATACCGGAGGGGGACAGGGAGTGACCGTACTGTATGTAGAATACAAGATACTCTTACTTATATACTGTGTCCCGGTGAGGATATCTATCATGTCAACCTAAGAATATGAATAATGAAAACTGTAAAAATCTATAAAAATGCGATAAACGTTAACTATTATTTTATTTATATAATAAAGGGTGACACGATCGATATCTGCACCGGGTACTACCCACGCTGCGTACGCCATTGCAATTACAAATGAAGTCATTTTCAATAATCTAATTGGAATATAATATAGGTCCTCTTCTTATCGTGTGGCCAGAGCTTTTTCAGACCGCCTTACGGCCTCTGACGTGGTTTTTTATATAACGACTACTACCACAAAAGATAGTAGTCGGGACCAACGGCTTAACGTGCCATCCGAAGCACGGAATCATCTTTCTTTCTTTTTAGACAATCTGGTGATCAGCCTGCAATGTCCTAACTATTTTTATCTTTATTGTTATATTCTTTTATCATTATTTTTATTAGAAATTGATATTTCTTATTTTATTATACAATTTAACGATCATGTTATGAATGGACATTTTATGTAAAATATTTATGTAAGATAAATAAATATCGCTCACAGGCACATACATTGCAATGATCCCAAGCAAGCACTAATAGGCTGTTTAATATGGAAACCATACAACAACGGCACAAACATATAAACATCCATGACCGAACCGGGATTCGAACCGAGGACCCTGCTTTGGCAGTCCGGTGTGGTAACCATAACACCAAACGGGTCGTCAACTATCCGGGTCTACACTGATGAAAAATTACTATTGTACAGTACGACCAGGAAAACAATTCCGCTGTCAGTCGTCGCTTGCGCAGAGCAGTTCAAAATCGGGTATTCTCTATCTCGCTCCAACTCGAATAGCAGACTTATGGATGCTTCGGCAGGGAAAAGGAAAAGTATTTTTTCATTATACTTACCTATAGGCATTTTTTAATATAGTCTATGACAAAAAAGAGAGTACAATTTAACGCAGTAGAAATGCAATCCCGAAAATTTTAGTAGTAGGCAGGCGGAGGACGGTCGCCTTTTGGTGGCTTTTTCCGATTCAGTTTGCATGGAATGTGCTGCCATCTATTAAATATTTCGCAGAAGTATGAAAAAAAAAGGATTTTATTGTCTATGTCAATGTCAAATTGACTCATTCACAAAATGGCTACCTATCTTGCGTAATGTGCAGGTTGTTTGTAGTTTTCGTTCAATTTCGTGACGATTTAGTGATGTTCTGGAGTTTCTGTTGTTCTCTTACCAATGTTTAGATTACAGGAATAGTAAGTATACTGGAATTTCACTCGATCGGTGCGGGATTGAACGAAAACTAGCATTCAAAACAATAATATCCATCGGTATGAGTAGATATAAGTAGGTATGTATAGTATAGGTTGAATTATTGTCGGTGAAACATAGATGGCGCTAGCTAGCATTCAATTTGACATAAGGTGGATGCATAATGTTGCCACGAGTGGGTTCTCTTTTCTTATATACTTATATTACTCTTTGGTAGTAGGTCTGGTTCCTACCCAATAGTGCATAATAGAATTCCTTTAGTTTTTCGAGTCCAGAGACGTTGTATTTTAAGTTCGAGTCCTTCTCTAGTGCACGATTAGGTAGGTAAGGAAGGTTACACGTCTTTTCAAAACGTGTGCAAGAGCTTAAACCGTTTTAATTTTAAATCAATCAAATGATTATTATGATATTAATCATATTATCGCAGGTACACCTATACAAAAACTAACGACAGACTGGATTCGATTTCGAGCAACAGCTGATATTAAATACTATACGCTAACTGACCCTAACCTTATCCAACCAATAACTAATCAGTTTTGTGCGGTCACAGAACATAATTAGGTAGTTAAAATTTATGTAAGCACCTAATCAATAAGTAGGTATACAAGATAATAACGAATAAGCACTTTGTAAAGACTTCTAATCCACAAACAAAACATTAACTAAACAACTGAATTGAATGTCCTTCTAGCCTATTTCAACAACAAAGACTGTTTTAATTCAATAATTCATTAAAAGGGCCACTTAGTAATTAATTCGACCTTTCCACTACCGTACTGCATTATCAAAATACTAATTAACGACATCCCATTCAATAAATCCAATTTCTTTTTTCCGTAACACACGCGTTTGTTGCCAAACACTGTCACAGCCTCGACCTTCGAATAGTAACTATTTATAATTTTCTATCTCTATTCGTGCCTATATCTAACATATACGTAGTTCTAGTTATACATGTCGAACTTTGGACTCGGAACCAATTAGATACGTTTGTTGTAATGCACCGCGATTGCACTATTTTATTAACCACCTTGTTCTCGGTTACTGGAACTAGCACGTGTTTTAAATAGATGTTTACCTACCTACATACATGTCTGTAGATTGCTTTAGTAAATAGTTGTATAGGGATAAAATCAAGATAGTGACACTCATTCATAATTCATGTATGAACAACAGCCCTTAGTGATGTATTTTGAAGTTTGAGATGGTCATAGGTATTTATAATAATACGGGAAAGGTGTAAGTACGAGATAAGGTAAGATGATCCTTTTCAATTGCAGCTAAAGTATTAAGGCTGTGCCGAGCCTATTGTGCTGCACCCAACCGTATTTTTTACAACATTTCCAAAAAACAAGAATGTCACATTGCAGTCCTGGAGTGCGATTTTTGAATCTTATGAGATTCTTGAATCTTTGAATCTTATGAGAACTCAGCAGTTGAAAATGTATGGAGATACGCATCTTTCCATTGCTGATTTGACTTTCAAAAATCGCACTCCTGGAGATTTTTGAATGTCAAATCAGCAGTAGAAAGATGCGTATCTCCATAGTAATATTGACATTTTCAACTGCTGAGTTCAAAGAATGAGTTTCAAATATCGCACTCCTGATAGGCTTTCTATTTATCGAAACATTACGGATAATTATGTTTTATGCTTCTATCTATTATAATAACTACAGACATTATAAAAACAAATCCGCAGTGACCCGACAAATTTAAAATCAGCAGTGACTACAATTTTTTGGAAGTTTTTTGGTAATATTGTTTAATTGTTAAGAAATAAAAAAAATTACGATTGGGGGCAAATTACAATAGGCTCGGTGCAGCCTTAACACTACATAGTTGTTTTCTCTGCTAAAACATATCTCCCGATACCCCTTCGTATTAGTCAGTTCGTAATGGCGATGGCGGTTTGAGAAGAGTAAATTTTTATAATGAAAAACCAAAATTTCCCGACTTTTGACCTAAAGGTTGATTTTCAGCTTAAGTTACGTTCATTGATTACATAAATAAAGATTTTTTTAATTATACCAAAACCCAAAACTTTCCCAAATTAGGGGTAAGATCATCTTGTCCATTTCCAACAGACCATCTTGGACACTCCCCGGTGTCCCAAGATGATCCTTTGATAGGGTTTTTAAAATAGTGAAATAAATTAAACATATTGAGTATGACAACAGGTACACAGATGAATGTGCTATTATTAAACGGTTTTACATCTGCATTAACTTAAATATCGTTTGAACTAAGACTATTCTCTCCCTTACGACGATCATCTTGTGTACACCTTTCCCCTAATTTATTGCGAACCGATTGACCTATATTGTACAGAATGCACTAAAACAGAACATTAGTCATTAAAATAAAAATTATACAATGGTCCAGTAACATTTATAAAAATACCTTTCAAAATACGTTTTAATGCCAATGGGTTTGTTTACATTTCTTGGGTTATTAATAAATTCTCAATAGAACATAAAAAAACTATAAATAATATTAAGTAAGGTAAACACTTACCACAGAAGGTTCATCCGCCCACATCTCGACATCCTTAAACACGTGTTCAGTCAAAGTTTCATTTCCGACTTGAATCTCACCCCATGGGGAAGACAAAAACTTATTGTCCACACTAGGCGCCGTCTGAGTTGCTAGACTCCTGCTTAAAACGCGAGCTTGAAAGAGGCTGTTTGTTTTGGACCCTTTGCCATTTTTCACGGAAGAAGTAAAGAGTTGCCGCGCGAAGCTACCGCGCAAAACTTTCAAATGAGACATGTTTCAGTGTTTTCCCGCGAACCGTTCGCGCGCAAGTGCTATAGTTTATCCACTGCCGCGAGTTTTGGCTCGCGGCCGCACTCCAACTACCGAAGGGCAAGGTCCACTTTACTCTTTTAAATCTCTATCTATTACAATGTTCGTTTTATGATAAAGAATAAAAAATAGAACGCGACAAGGTTAGGTTAGTTATAAATTATAACAATATTTTATGACAATTATCACTATAAGTATAGTTAATAGATTAAAATAAATACGAGATAAAAATAACAACCATTTTTATTTGTTTCATAATGTCAAAAAAATATTCCTTTACCTACCCGTTATTAATTTATTATAATTTAAATCTATTGTCAAGTAAACTTTAGAGTTTACTAAAATAAATAATGCTCTCGGATACCTAAAACTCCTTATATACAAATACATAACAACACTTTTGTACACTACACAATACGGAGCGCACCTCATTAACTCGTCTATTCTATGCAATATGTAAGATTGTACCCATAGAGAAATTTATTGTACCTACAGTATTTAGGCTCGCCGCACACGGTCTACACGCGACTAGCTGCGAACTTAAGTTTTCATACATTTAGTATGAAACACCCCCCACCCCCCATTTAGTATGTACCCCCTCGGGGAATATAGTCGTGAGCATATGCTATGCTATGCTAGTATGAAACACGTGAATCCGGTGCGGCCACGGTACCACACCCTGGAATCTTCATACAAACCAGCTCGCACTACCTCATGACAGTGTCGATGAGTGTGAGTGAGACATGGGCGTCGCCAAGGGGAACAAGGGAGGGGTCAGCTGCAGTAAAATTTCTCGTTCCATATTTCAGATCGTATTGAAGCGACCTAAATTGACCGAGGCCTATGTCCAGCAGTGGACGTTCATCGGCTGAGATGATGATGATGAAATTGACCTACTTAATCATATCGTAGTAAAATCACGAGCTCCCTTCACTAGTTCCTGGTCTCAGATCGTATTGCTACGATATAGCATCATAGCATATGCTCACGACTATATTCCCCGAGGTAGTCAGAAATATGCTGAAACCTCAGAACATCCACGTTTTACTAGTACCGAAACTCTGTCCAGTGTGACGGGGAGTGAGCCCGTTACCACTTGTAACGGACAGTGGGTACCACACATGCCTCGAAATAGAAGCAGGCTTCCTCACGATGTTTTCCTTCAACATGAAGCCTGTGGGGTTACAAATCGTACATAAATTCCGAAAAACTCATTGGTACAAGTCGGCCTGGACGGGGATCGAACCATCGCCTCCTGCACGGCAGGCAAGGTTACTCGCCACTGGACCACCACGGCTTATATAATCTTATTTCAGTAAAAGTCGAACACGCTTCACTCGCTCCGAAAAGTTTCAAAATCATCTTATGTTACATACAGTGCTACAACTGTGGTCTGAGTACCGCACCGCCGCCGATGGCAAGTGTGCGGCGAGGCTAACTTGATGTAAATGAAAAATGACAGTATTCGTTATCTATTCATTAAGAATAGATAACACGAGCGTTAACCCGCGACTTTGTCCGCACAAATTATATACCAGATTTTAAGTCAGATAATAAGCTATCAAACAAAAAAAGTTTCATCAAAATCGGTTCAGTAGTTTTTGCGTGATGCTCGTTCAAACAAACAAACACACAAACAAACAAACAGACAAACAAAAAATCCAAAAATTGGTGAAATGGAATCTGGGACACCTTAAAACCATATTGTAACTTTTTTTTTGTTAATATCTTCAATGTACAGACAAACTTCCTGCTACAGTTTTATAATAGTCTAGATTAGGGCTGTACGATTAGCTAGCTTGCATGGCATATGAGACGTGAGTTAGTAAAACCTCACTCATTTGTGGAAAATAGTTTGGCATCAAATGACACGAAAAAGATATTTATTTTAAAGATGCAGCTATTGTATTTCATTTGACGAAGCTTCTTGTTGATATGTTTAATGTTTAGTAATTTTTACATACCAAGCCCACCTCAACAGGTGGGCAGAGACAAGTGATAGCTTTGATCGATCAATATACAGGGTGTAAATTTAAATAAGTTACAATATTGAAGAGAGTTCTTGATTCAAACTGAGCAACTTTCACTATGGAGCTAATACCGCTAATACATACTGAAAGACATTGACCACGACCACGTGACGAACTATTCGTTTCAAATTGTTTCACAAATAACGAATGATGATATGATCAAAGAACAAATACAAAGAGCTAAAATTATACACAAAATTGGAGGAATATCATACTTCCCAAGGAAATGGAAATTATCCTTTTCTATCATGGCATTTCTTCCCCAGTTGGTTAGGGCATTGCAGGCTGAATCACCTGATGGTCTGAAAAGAAAAATGATTCCGTGCTTCGGATGGCACGTTAAGCCGTTGGTCCCGGCTACTATCTCTGGTGGTAGTAGCCGTTACATAAAAACCACGTCAGAGGCCGTAAGGCGGCTTGAAAAAACTCACACCAGGGCTCTGCCCACACGATAACAAGAAGATAGCATTTCTTATCAAATTCAAATTTACCAGTTCCGTAGGCGAAACGGGATCGGGCAATGTCTTTTAAAAAAATATGCTCTTCCATACACTTAGGTTCTTTTGTAAGGAACAGACTTTTCGATTTCGATGTTGGCTCCATTCCGCAGTAAAAATTATGTAGTTTGATGTTCAATATGAAGGTTTAAATTTACATTTTACACTCCGTATTATTATTCCAAATCAAATGTAAATTAAAACGTTTTATAACGTTTGAGTCGTGTTCGAGTTGTATTGTCATAGCAGTTTTAACAGGTAAATAACGTTATCTACTTATATAGGGACTAGTTACGCGTGTAATTCTACTAACAAACATTTCTGCCACTTTTTGCGGGGGGCGAGGTAACATGAAATCCGCAACTTTGGATTTTATTCCCCAAAACTTTAGATTTTAATTTTGATTGTTAAAAATCATCAAAAGTAGTCTCGTGTGAACCCTTCATAAGTTCGTAGTTATTGTTTCGCAATTATAGGCCGTTTCGGAGAGGAGGTTTCTCAATTCGACCGTATATATATATTTTTTTTATAAAGGAAAATCCTCTTGCAAAGTTATTATGGTCTCTGACCACCCTGGAATGGGATTATGGTAGTAAGTTTATAGTTAATAAGGTGCAGCAAGTATTAAGACATTGTCCTACTTATAATCTAAAAACTATCACATAATTATCAGCTCGGAAGCCATATAATATTTCATAATTTTATAATCTAATTGCAGTGTTTTGAGCTCAGAAATAAATTGATGAATGAATCGTTCGTCTCAAAAAAGTCTTAATAAATATTTTAGGCAGTGTGCTACATTCAAGGAGATCTAACAAAATCGGGCCGCATTTTTTTCGTTTCAGGACTGCGTCCCATTCTAGCAGTTTAGTCAACAAAAATACCAGAAAGAGATATCGTTATGAAAATAATATTTTCTCATTCAACATTACTGTAACACAAAAAAAAACATACAACATAATCGTCTCGTCTTGTACTTATACAATTTAACTTTAGAACCAAATAGGGACCTTGCTTTAAACCCTAGTTAAAACCTATAAGTTCCCTATACCTCATACTTAACATTACGATTCCCTGTTTTCTCTAGCCTTCGCGTTGAATGTCTGGTGTGTAATTAATTCCCTGAAGAATCCGTCAGGTTTCGCCATCAGCTCTTTATATGGTCCCTGTTCTACTATTACTCCGTTCTCTAGTACTGCCACTTCGTCGGCTGACTGTATAGTGCTTAGTCTGTGAGCTATTGTGAGAACTGTCCGATCTCTGCTGATCTCTTTGAGAGCTTTATCGACTAGAAATTCAGAGTATGCGTCGAGCGCTGAGGTAGCTTCGTCTAGGATGAGGATTTTTGGGTTCTGTAAAAGAAAAAAATTCATTAATTCATCAGCATCACCAAACTATGAACTACGTCAGGGCACAGGCCTACCCTCAGGAAGGGGCGGCCTGTCAGTCCATTACCCAATACGGATTGGTAGACTTCACATACGCATCAGTATTTCTTCTTCAGCGTATGTTATGTTTGAGAGTAGTCGATATTACGTAAATAAATTAGAAAAGCCTATAAAATCTGTGAATATAATCTTTTCTTCTCGTCCTATTTCATCAGTGCTAGCTGTGCCCACAGACGCATCATCCAAAATCATTCCAAAGTTCGCCTTATCTGAATACTAAACAAGCTCCTACGGGATTTCTAGCCCACAAGCCGAGGGCATGGATAGGCCAAATGATCAAATTATTTTAACAAGAATACATTTGCTGATACCCATGATGGCTCCTTTGCTGCGACCCATGATGGCTTACCTGATACTCATTATGGCTCCTTAGATCTCAACTTGACGAGCTGTCCACCACGCGCCCACCTGTGGGCCCCACCCAGCAGTGCTGGACATCACTAGCGCGTTCAGATAGGCCGTGCGGGCCGCTGATACCCACGATGGCTCTTTAGCTCTCACCTTAACGATGGCCCTGGCTATAGCGACGCGTTGCTTCTGTCCGCCGCTGAGCTGTCCGCCGCGCGCGCCCACCTCAAGGTCCCAGCCGGCCGAGCTGGACGTCACTAGCTCGGTCAGGTGGGCCGTGCGGGCTGCTGATACCCAAGATGGCTCCTCCTACAAAATATAATATAAAATGCTTGCATGGTAGTCAGATATATTCTAAATATTCCATTTCACTAGCATGTCCAAACTTTGCGCAGTGTGACGTGTAGCCTGTCATAATTTTTTTTTTTAAAAGGGTAACAATGTACGCGAAATTTTAAGCATAATTATATGTTTCTTCAAGATTTCTTCCTTCGTCGAAATAAATAATAATAAAATACAAAATAACAATATTGTATACATTAGGCTGAGATATCGGTAACTACCTGAAGTAAGATCGTATTAGTGGTCAAAGCTTACCTTTTTATTATCTTCAATTTGGTCGTAATCATCTAAAGCTCCGTATAAAATATTATCTTTAATTGATCCACTGAACAGCACTGGTTCCTAAAAGCAAACACAAGACACAATATTGTAAAACCTGTGTAAGTTTCGATTAGGTTCCGATTATGTCATTTACAAGATCGGTAACTTATTATGACTGACCAGGCAATTTGTGTGGTCATCATAAAAATACCCATTGTCTGAAATGATTTAACTAAAGAACTACCAAAATCACCATTTAGATACGAATCTAGTAGTTACACAATAAAACCCCTGTCTTGGAATCAGCAATGAATTAAATACATAAACGTAAGTAAGTATGTGGTAGTAATACAAGCCAACTAATAACTTTGAAACAGCTGTTCATTGCTGCATAGTTTTAAAAATTCTTACAGCACCGCGGCACGGCATTATAGACGTGCACGTGCACGCAGTCGGTGGATAAAGACTGGCGCGTAATTGTAACTCTATAGGTTTTGTTACTCTTTAAGAGCGTGGACCCGACAATTAGGAAGTTGGTAAGTCAATGAGCAATAGACAACTCCAGAGGTAATTCGAGACCATAGTCTTTCTTTCTTATCGTGTGGGCAGAGCCCTGGTGTCAGAGATTTTTCAGACCGCCTTACGGCCTCTGACGTGGTTTTATGTAACGACTACTACCACCAGAGATAGTAGCCGGGACCAACGGCTTAACGTGCCATCCGAAGCACGGAATCATTTCTCTTTTCAGACAATCAGGCGATTCAGCCTGCAATGTCCTAACCAACTGGGGAAAAACGCACAAAGTGACATTTCACTAGGTGTCCCCCGTGGGAATCGAACCCACGACCTCCGTGTCGAGAGCCAATGCTCTTAACCATTAGCACTACGGAGGCAGTTTGCCACCATACAGTTAAAAACCCCAACTCACCTGACTAACGTAACCAATATGGCTTCTCAACCAGACAGGATCCAACTTCTTAATATCCACTCCGTCCAATAAGATCCTTCCTTCGACGGGATCATATAACCTCAAGATAAGAGACGCTACGGTACTCTTGCCGCAGCCCGATCGTCCCACAAGGGCCAGCGACGTCCCCGGGTGAAGGTGCAGGTTTACATTCTTGATTAAAGGTGCTCCTTGGTAGTTGTATACTACGTTTTCCAATACTATCTCTCCTTTTGGCCTACGCAATGGTCTTAGACCGCCTGGAAAAAAATTCGTTACCTTTTAAACGTTCTTGGAAACAGTTTATTAGTTTGATATTTTGCATTATACTTATAACAAAAGGCAGAGAAGAAATATGGTCGCCAAATAAGTAAATGTTATTGGGCTTTACTTATTTTGTCAGGACAGATCGTGTTTTTGGAAAAACGTACATTATTACATGGTGTAACTAAAGATCCTAGTAATATGGGTTGGTTGAATTTAAACCATCAAACTTAATAATTTCAACACTTGGAAGAAAAAGTTTAAAAATCAGCTGTTTCATACAAAATTGCAGCACCTACTAGACTCTTACATGTACGGGACATCGGATTAATTTTTTTATTATTTCTTGATTTTTTTTCCGCCTATTTACAAGGTAAAAACCTTGTATAGGGATGAAAAAAAATCAGCTGTTCCATACAAAACTGCAAACCTACTTGAACCAAATGTATGGGTAGAGCAGATTTTTTTTCGCGACTGATTTTAGTCCCATAGAGAATGTTGTTTCGTTTGAATTGAGCACATATATTAAATTCAAAAGTGTTCTGATAATCTCATTTTTCTATAGCAAGTGTAGATTTGTAAAATGTCTTTGTAAAATTGAAACTCAGGCCGAGGACAGAGTTTTGTGGCGCGCCTTGGGAGAGGCCTATGTCCAGCAGTGGACGATGATAGGCTGATGATGATGATGATATCATTACTATATCAGCCTACCATGAATTTTCACTGTGTACTTTACCAATGTAGTTACGGCCCCAATTTTGTACTGCAGAATTAGTTCTCAACGTAACCACTAGGAGCGCTGTACGAAATTCAATACACAAATGGGAGTAAAGCTATTGTAGTATATTACAGTGTAAACTCATGGTAGGCCTGGAGAAACAATAGGACACATTTACAGACGGCGACTGAGACGGCGGGCCCATGCACAAAGCACGTTTAATATGGGTAAGAACGAATGAAATATGGGAACGTCGACGCCGCGACGACGGCGGACGGCTTCCCATACTAAACGTAATTCTTGTACGGGCCCGCCGTTGGTCAATGTGTCCTGACCCTAACTTACCATAAGGTCGAATCGTAGGCTCCCTATCGATAATTTCCCACAACCTAGTCGCTGCTCCGACACCCTTATTCAGCTCAGTGTAGAAGCTACTAAGTCCGCCGATGCTGATCCCGACGTACGCCGCGTACAGAAGGAACGAGGTTAGGTTTCCTACGGTAAGTTGTTCCGTCGCCACCATACCGCCCCCGTAGTACAGCACTAGGATTATTATAACGTTTCCTGAGAGCCCGGTCTGTAATAATAAATAAAAATAAATAAATAAATATCTTGAACATTGTCATACAAATTATCTAGTCACATTTAAAGTAGCTTCCCAGCTAGCATGCCACCCCGAGAAAACGACAAAAATCGAGATGTGCCTCCATCTTTATTATTTTACGTAGGCCAGAAGGCGCTCTGCGCATGACGTTTTTCTCGTTTAAACGCTTTGTCGTAGGTGGCATGCTAGCTAGGCTGGACTTGTATTATGATGACTAGACAACGACTCGGGTACAAATATTCATATTCATCATAAAAATATTTGTCTCTTACGGGATTAAGAGGATGATCAGACCATCAAACCAAACAACTTTCTCTAAGGACCAACATGGAAATCGCTAAAAAAACAGCTTTCCCATCCAGGGTTGAACAGGTTTGCAGTTTCGTATGGAATAGCCAAGGAATAGCTGATATTTTTTTCGCGATTTCTATACTGGTCTTGTTGAGAAAGTTGTTCAGTTTGATGGTCTGATCATCCCCTCAAAAAACCGTCAGCATATTAAGAAGGAGAAGGACCTTATAAATAGAGCGCACAAACAAGTCGTGCGATTAAAACACTGACATATTTAAAACTAGCTTTTACCGGCGACTAAGCCATCAAAAATTATTTTATTAACTTAAGAAGACTTTTCACGTTGACCGTACCAATTTCATGGGATGTCAATAGTGATAGAGACCACACAACAGCATCAAACTCGGAATTTCATACATTAACACTACAGATTTAGACTTGAAATGAATCTAAAACAATAAAATCAAAAAAGGTTCATTATTCGCCGTTGCCATTAGTCATTTAGAAGTCTATCTTCTATACACATAAAACAGTTCTATGACTGCCTGATTGAATAACTAAGTGACTGCCAACGCTCAGACACAGACTCAGACTCTATTTTTATAAAAATTTATATAAATAAATTAAAAAAAAAAATTATCATAAGTTGCCGGATATCTTAAAAAATATAACAAACGACAAAAAATTTATCTACCATTTAAAACAATTATTAATACAAAAATGCTACTATACCTTAGATGAATACCAGAATGATAAAACAATAAATAATTATAAATTTTAACTTGTAATATATTACTTTCTCACAGAAAGAAATAAATAATATTTTTATAAGTACCTACATATACTTACTAGTAGATACCATACTGATAAAATACTTTTTCTATTTGAAATAAAAGAATGTAAATATCTTGATTAATTTGTCTATTCAAGTCCTCCTATCATTTAAAATTGCTGTGCCCTACCTAACAGGGTTCACAATGTTGTACTATTATTAAGATTACACCACCTATTGTATATACCATTGTGAAACGCAATAAAGCATTGAGTATTGAGACCTAAACCACTGAAGATAGACATATTCCACAGACTACAGAGCATGATTCTACAATACAACGGGGTGTTGACGGTTTCGAAAATCCACGCCGAGGAAGTAGCGGGCAAAAGTTACTAACCCATATTTCTGTTATTAGCTTATTCTAGAGTTATTGAAATCACATGTGGCAAACATATTACTGTTTTTAATAGCAACTTACCAAACCATAAAAGCTTCCAATCGCCAAAGACTCTTTGTAGGCGAGTTTCAAAATGTCCTCTATTCTAGCCGCATAAGATTGACATTCCATCTTTTCCTTGCTAAATGCTTTCACAGTCTTTATGTTCGATATTTTCTCTTCGGCAAGCTGTAAAAACAAAACGTAAGTAAAATAAACGAGAAATAAAGACAACTGTTTTAATTATGATATTCTTCTTCTGTAGATTCGATGGCATGTTATTCTATATTTTTCCAGCCAGATATTTTACTTCACGGTTAGCCCCATAGAGGTAGGCGTAACTCGTGTCAACGTTGACACAAGTTACGCCTGGTCCCTCACACAGAGGACTAAATCTGTTTTGAAATTTGTATACTAACGTAGTCTAAGACTTACTAACCGAATCATACACTAACGTCTTTACTAATGTAGACTAAGTCAAAATTGTTACTAAGTACTAACCCCAATGGATCAATGTTGTATGGAAATAATTTTTTTTTTTAAATTTGTATTTATTAAATAGAATTCCTTTGTATTTGAAATAAGGAGGCCAATTCTGGTATTTTTCCATTTTAATTTTTAATAGGCTATTTGGCAACTAGTCAAATCAAATCATCAAATCTTTCTCGACAATCAAATCAAAACGCGCGCATTGTATGAAAAATTGTAGTCACTAACAAAGGTATCAATAAATATTGAAATACATTCTCATAATTAAATAAACATGAGCTGTGTTGATAAGCCAAGAATGCAGGAAATGCAACAAGCGATTTCTAAATTAAAATTGCCTTGCCTTAAACCCCGACATAAACACTCGGAAAAGAGCCATTAAACTGTTCGCGAACAAATAATTGCAATTTTCCTAATAGATTTGCATTTATCAAACAAGCCAATTTGAAAACAGGATCTAAACTCACGTCACAGATAATATAATACTATACTAGCTTACGTCTATCTACGTCTTAAATTACAAAACGTGTCTGACCAGATTTTAAAGACCATGGCATGTTGTAAAATGTAATATTCATGTCAACTCAATTTTCACACCATCACACCACCATCACACCACCATCCTCCAGCTCTTAACCCACTAGTGCTAATTCAGATTAGGTGTAAAAGTTGTAATTAAATATCAACCTTATTCCATTCAAACAGAGCTGAAAATAGTATGCAACACAAATGGAAAAGTAAAATCTAATCCAGCAGACGGCAGCGTCAAATGCGTCAAAGGCAAAGGGCAGCGGCTAAGAACATCTTCGAATATGCTCATGCATTTTTCCGCCTAATCTGAATTGACCCTTATTTTGGCTATAAGTATTCTTCCAATTCATCCATTCATCTCTATTAGCCGTCATTTGAGCACACACTATTTTCTTATATTCACATTCTTTATTGCCTATCATTCGCAAAATGAAACCCTGTTAGAGCACCACAGCAACATGTAATTTATAAGTTTCCTTTGATCTTCCTATCTTATTGTAATACAACACACGAAAATCTTTGTAACTGTCCCAATCCTGTTCCTTTCATACCTCGCTAGTCTGCGCCAGAGTGTCCTGCACCTGGCGCGTGATGGCCCGCACGAAACGTCCGTATATGACGGCGAGCATAGATACCGGCGGCACTACACATAGCCCGATCATAGCCAGAGATGGCGACATGTAGAACTGAAAGCAAAACATTTATGATTCAGAAATTTGACAAGACATATTCTTTGTAATTGGGAATTTGAGTTTTAATAAATTGAAGCTTAGGGTTGAACCTCATTTGGCAGCTCCATCCTTTTCTGTCGTTCGAGAACGTAATTTGCTAGAGTGAGAAAGATAGCGGGAATGCGACAGGACGCGGCCGCATCAGCAGTGCTGCGACCTTTCTCCTCTAGCAAATGACATTCCTGAACGACAGAAAAAAGGATAGAGCGTGAAAAAATGCGATTCCGTGCTACCAGATGAGGCTCGATCCTTACTCGGAAGCATTGCTACATCTACAAAAATACAGTGTACCTAAGTGTTTACTTATTTATAAAAAGTGAGAGTACATTGTATGCCCTTTGTGGTAGGACATAAGAACTATTTAATTAGTTATGTCACCTGATAACGACACGATTATCACGTGACATAAACATAATTTATGAAATAGTTCAGATTTCTGTGTGAACACTCACTTTTACTATAATTGGGATTTCATGCTAGGATGCCAAGAAATGATCGGTGGCTGGCCTTTCAACCATAGGAAAAAACCGACACGTGTAGAAAAATGTTGGTCTATTATTATGCTGCAATGACAGTGCAAATTTAAGACCGCATATGTTTAAAAAGTGACTGCAAAAGTGTATTACCATCATGCCAGTGCCAGCGCCGACCATGAACAGCGACCTCAGACCATCGCTGACGTTCTGACTCAGGTTGCGTCCCACTAGCTGTGTGTCAGCCGACAACCTGTTCACCAGCTCGCCCGTAGACGTCTTGCCGAACCAGGCAGCTTCCTGCCTCATTATAGCGCGATATACTTGCTTACGAATATCTTGGGTCATTCGCTGACCTGCAATCAAGAGGGGAATATAGGCGGCTTACAATCAAATGGATCGGTGGCTGACGACATATTGCGAAGATTGCTGAAAAGTCTTGGCAAAGGTCTGGTAAAATTAATATCAATAGGGAGGCATATACTTTGTAAAGAGTAGACAATGGCTGATGATGATAATGACATTAGAGGGCACTTACATAAGGCAAATCATGGGTATGTAAAACACGAATACAAAAAAAATCATCGAATTCTATCCCCTTAGCGCTCTTACAGACGAGCGACACTTTGCGGTCGCAGAGGGTCTGGAACTCCCAATTCTGCTCCCAATGCACTTATCAACAACAGATTTATAACTGTTTACTGTATAATATCATTGGTTGATAAAGCATTTAATTTAATTTAATTTTATAAATATATTTGTATTTGTAATTTGTTATGTAAGCATTGAAGAATCTTTGTTTATTTTTAAAAGTTTAATAACATTAATAATCATTTTTATGATTTAAATCAAAGAAATCAATTGCATCGTTAGATTGACTGTAAATGGAACAAAGCGCTATAAAATTTTACACTCACACCTGTAATTCGTGATAAAACCATTCAACTTACTCTGAGAGTATTTCCAGCCTCTGAATAGGCTTATCAATACTTGTGGAATCGATGATGCCGCCGCCGTAGTGTAATTAGTAATTACATAAACTCACGAAAAAAATCCGCTTTGAAATGGTCAGAAACTTTACTACTGATTATGTCAAAACAATTTTTAGGCGTGCAGCTCTAGCAAATCTTAGCATATTGAAGGTTTTAAGGGACTGTGAACCACCAGAGTATTCTTCTTCTTCTCTTCCTATTACTCGTACGTGGGGTATAGGGCTCGGATAATTGCTCTCCACTGGTTACTGTCATGGGTAGCACTGTAGATAATTTCCTCCCAGGTCATGTTTAGACTTTTAGCCTCTACTTCCACAGAGCGGTGCCGGCGCCAGTAAATTTTAGAGCGTCCGCTCTTTTGTTTGTCTTTCGTTTACCAAAGTATTATTTTGGGATTATTAGCACTTGATTAGTAGTCGTTTTTGCAGTCAAGTAAGAAAAGGTAAGAAGTATCAGTGTTTAAGTTGGATCATAGGCTTCGAAACCTCGAAAACTGCATCAGAATCGGTTTAGTAATTTTCTCGTCAGACTCAAATAGACAAAAATGAAAAAAATGTTTTTGGGTAGCATAATTATGTGAAATACCCTGTTCTGTTTATTTTTCATCTTCTATTTATGGTTTTATTTACTACTATAGAAAATATCATTTGTTTGGGACACGAAACTAATTGCAAACAGGTGTGTGCATACATTATTACATGTTTGCTATTAACTCAGCTTGTAAGTGACTTTACAGTTAATTACCAGTAAATTATGCATAGTTATTTATCTAACATTTTAAATTAAAAACTAATACTAAATACCTTCTGATTTTGTGGATGGATCTTACAGTATGTATCTTGTTTAACACAAAGGACAGGGAATTTTCATAACATACTTTTTTTAAATGAATGTAGGTACATACAATAGTTATTAAACTAAAATCATAATTGATGACGACAAAGTGTCTGGCCATGCATCACTTAGAAGCAACTGGATTCCAGATGTCTATGCATATGAAATCACAGGCTCAGTTATTAAAGTTTGACCACAACTGTTCTCCCCCACAGTTAGCTGCACATCAAGATGTGGGGCCAGAGAAGCGGCAGCTACTGAGTTTATTTGCTTCGGACTTCATATCATATCATTTATTCACATGAGATATAATATCCAGAGCTCTGTCTCACTCTACAACAATGCATAACCGTAGTGTTCTGGCAGAATTAACAGCGCTGCAGCTTTTACTTCAGCATAAATGCTGAGTCAGAACCTTTTTCATCGGCGCAATACAGGTCGCACGGTGTCATATTCCAACACATATGCATACAATACATTGTTGTTTGGTTTTTTTATTGATTGGTCTGTCATTTGAGCTCCCTGTTGCTGCTGCGGCTTTACACGGACCTTCTTATGCGGACTCTAAAATGTTACCTACTGCCTTTGTCAGTCTCTGTTTATCCTGTATTGTTCTGGTGAAATAAATGAGTTATCTATCTAACCCGTCTTGGTCAGACTATAGCAAATACATACATACTCATCAGTTTCTGGTAGATCTGACCTGGCCCTTTTTAAGCAAGTAACCAATTTGGACTGTATGTGTACGTCTAGGCCATCCCCTTCCAAAATGGCACTTGTCAATCTGCTCTCATCCATTCTTTCCATATGACTAAACGATCTTAACATACCTTTCCCCATCTTTGTCACTTCACTACATACTCTTTCAAACCAAAACATTCTCTAATTAAATATTTTTCAATTCATCCATCACAGTTACACCACCATGCTTCTCGATAAGCACATTTCCATGGCGTTAATCCTACTTTCATGCGTCTTCTGCAATACCCATACTATAATATGTAAAGATTAAAACATAATAATATTTACCAGAAATAGACATCAAGTAGACTCTTCCAAAGTTGCACAGTCCACCAAGGAGGAACACTCCGCACAGCATAAGGCAGACTGCATCTAACTTCTCCCTCGCAGCTGCCAGGTCTCCCGTACTGCTGTATATGATGTCCAGGACCTTGCCAAGGGAGAACGGTACTGCCATCGTTACGCTTGATGATATTATTAGCAGGCCTATAGCACCTGCGAGTTTCAAAGGATTGCATAAGGACCAGTTTGTGTTATTCAGTATGGTAGTAAATATACTGTATATTATATGGTAGTAAACGCTACAACCCGCACGGATAAAGAAACAATCTGTAAATGGTGGATGGTATCGGTCTATCTCGCTCACAGCTTCACTCTGTCTAATACTCGCACACATACAAAAAAGATGTTATCTGATGTACTGGCCGCCATTTACATATTATTTATATCTGCATGGCTTATACTTAGATGTACTACGAACATTGTAAAAATGTAGGTACAGTCAGCAGCAATAAGTTATATACAGCTTAGTACTGCGACGTATGACAAAAGTGTATGCAAGTTATTGCTGCTGACTGTACACTATTTATTGAAATTCAAAAGAAAAGCTATAAAAGTTATACAGTTTAAATGAAGGTTTAATAAAAGATAACCAATGGTTATCTTATGACAAAACCAAGGCCAAATAACTTAGATAACAGAATATGTTCAACAAATTATTATTGATACACAGCAAATAAAATTTACTATTTTCATTTAATTTAACAATTGTTTACCTGTAAGGGTCCATTTTTCAGGCTCAGCTAAGGTAATTAATCGTTTCAACTCTGAAGACTTTAATTTCACGTTGATTTTCTTCGAGGTTTCCTTTTCTGTAACTGGTTCGATTTCATTCTTTCTTTGAGCGTCCACCTGGGTAGCGTAATACCTTGGTTTGAGACAGGATATCCCGCTTCTAAAATGGTTTTTTGCAGGGCTTTTCAAAGATAAGATTTGCCTTGTAGAATATAACCTGATTCCACATTGACATGACTGGATCCGGCTAGGTATTTTCAACAGTAAATTTCTATTCCTAACACAAAATTTTACATCAAACCTAATTTGAAGCAATCGTTGTAACATTTTCGTATAATTTTACAACTTTCCTGATGTTTTCTGAAATGAAAATAAAACACTGTCATCTGATTTTTATTTTTATCATAAACTGTCAAGTGTCAGTCAAATTATATCACTTATGTCAGTGTCACAAAATGTTGCTGACGGTGATCGAGTATTAGTTTCTTAGGGTTCCGTAGTCAAACAAGGCAGTAGTTATAAACTATGGGATTATATGCGAGGTGTCACACCAAATGCAGTCCGGTGCGGCTGCAGAACGGCTGCGGAACGGTAACCGGCCGGCTCGGCCCGAATTACAAATATATGATTGAACTGTCAAAATGGTTCGATTAGTCGTAATCGTCAACTTTACATAATAGCACCACAGAATGCGCGCTTACGGCGCGGCGATGCGACGGAACGGCCGGCTGCGGAACGACAACAGCGCAACGTGCGGCGGTTGTAATGTACTATGCGCTATAGCGCGCCATTCTATACGTCACACAAGAGCTTGGCGGGCGTCTGAGGAACGGGTGCGGGCCGGTTGCTGAATGTGACACTTGTATTTATTTACAAAAATTTACTCTTATCAAAGAGAGGAATTAATAGAAAATGTTAAAAACGATGACTTTCACCGCGTTTAGTACTGATTTCGTGAACTCAAAGTACCTATTGTTTTCTTGATTTCTGACTGTGATGTAAAAAGTAAACCTAACAATTCTGCTTCATCAGATGAGCTAAATCCAAAAAATGATTCAACAAAACTCACACTCACACTCCACACTCGTTCCCATTTTTGAAAAAAGTGAGTATCGAAATACGACATCAAACAGCTGCAGCTAGCAACAGCAACGGATCGGCTGCGGAACGGCGACGGCAGGCTGTGTGACACGAGCTGTTCCGCAGCCGGTCCGTCGCCTTTCCGCGCATGGCCCGCAGCCGCACTTTGTATGGCCCAGCCTTTATACTTTCGTTCATTCTGTCTGTCTGTTTGTAGGACCCACCTCGATTACTCGCTCATTTTTGCACCTATTGAATCGAAATTTGGCATGACGAAAGATAGTAGTAGATAACCCAAAAACAGAAATGAGGTACCTAGTCGTGAAGAAACAAATTTTTTTCGACACCTCTCCCATACAATGAAAATTGGGATGGATGGAAAAAAAGTTTTCTTTTAATCAAGTGAGGTGTCGTTGGATAGGTCTTGTTATACTTATATTACTCTTTGGGTCTTGTCCAATGGAACAAAACTCCCAAAGAAACTCAATCGTTATAATGCTCCTGTCTCGAGATATCTGCGCTCAAAACCAAAAATAGGGCGTAAGATAGGGCGTTGTTAAACAATTCGGTTTCTCTTCTTCTTATTCTACTAATGTAATGGCTACGGAGCCCTATCATGGGCCAGTCCGACACGCTCTTGGCTGGTTTTTTTTGCGTTAAATTTAAGGCAAAGGGATCTAGCTCATACAGCCGATGTCTTTAAAGGGGCCCGGGCCACTTATATTACTCTTTGAAGGGGACGACTACTGTGAATTAGTAAGATTTTACCTTATGTAAGATTTTTTAATATTTCAATATTGGTAGCACTGCATGGGTAGCATGCCACCGTGATACAGCGCTATCACACCTTCGCTTTCTTTCTATTTGCGCGCGAACGAACGAGATAAAAGTCGTGATACAGCCGTATCACGTGTAGCATGCTACGGCTTCTGATCTTGGAAGCACGTGCGATGCCGATGCCGGCAAAACATAGAGAACGTACGAGCTTAGTTCTCTGTCCATAGTGATTACTTGCTCAGTGCATAAAGTAACTTATATATATAGGGTACAGTGTCTCTGTCTACGTGTACGAGTTACGCCGTCGTCTATGCGGCAAAATCACCAAAATACTCTTATACTGTGACACAAATTAACTGGAACCATAGCTTATGTTCTGTACTTATACGTATTTATTTTATACAATGTTCTTGATTTTAGATTCGATTCCCTTAGGATTAGGAGATTCCTGTTATGGTGGTCCATGGTGGTCGCTTTACGCAACTGTTTGGTACACAATCCGCACGAAATCATGTCATCAAGCTTAGATTATCGTCATAAGTAGTAACACAAACCAATTTTTCACGAAACACATCAAGGGCAATGGCAACCTAACTCGATTGAGTATTGGTTGCTGATGATAATTTATCGATTGATTATGAACAAAAAACCCATACCTACAGCTCTGAGCCTACAGCCTTTTTTTAGTTTTTTTCTATGACCATTCCATTTTCGTTTACAAAATGAGTTCTGTACCCATTTTACATGAATTTGTTACTCCAACTTCACGATTCTATAGAGGACTCGACTTATAAAAGGCAACAGGAGATTCTCTTAGGCCCTAGATCCTTCTGTGATCTTCTGCGTCTCGTCTGTGGCAGTCTTTCAATACGAGCTTAAATTCGCACACACAACATAGCGAGTGTTTTTCTAACTTTTAAGTTTATTTTATACGAGCGTTAACCCGCGACTTCGTCCGCACAAATTATATACCAGATTTTAAGATTTCGATGTTGGTGCCATAGAGAAAGTTGTTCAGTTTGACGGTCTGTTCATCATCATCAAAGTTCATCAAAGTTTGTTTTACGCTTGCGTCGTTTCTGTCGCGCGCGCCGCCCCATCTCTTTCTCTCGCATCAGGCAGTAATATAAGCTATCACACGCCCATTTCGCTTCAATTATTTTTCGACATAGGCCCTTAACAGGGATAACATAGATTTATACCGGTGTAAGTATGTATACCGCATAGTTATTATTAGAATGAAAACTACATAATAATTGTATAATACGTTTTTATTAATCCTGTATCTTACGGAATCTCTCCTAAACAATACACTTACAATAACTGAATATTAACTATTATCTTATAACACAGATAGAATTTTTCATAATAAAGATTGGTCATAAATTCATAAATAAATAAAATAACATTTGACTGAGTAATTTAATAGCTATAATGAAAAATAAGCGTGTAAAATATAATAGTGCAGTGATACCTAAAATATTAGGAATTATTTATACAAAGAAATAAATAAAAGATATATTAATGAAGACAGTTGCAAATGTTGGCCAATAGAGGCGCCACCTAGGCACTGTAAGTTTCAGTTTCAGAAACAAGCTTGAAGAAGAGTTTCGATGCGTGTTTGTTATTGGGCGGTCGCGAATCGGGTACTCTATTATCTGGCTTGCCACGTGGCTCCACCATTTTGAATTAGTTCATATGTGTTTTTGTCCAACAATCCTTGAGATTATGATAGTCCCAAAATTACCAAATGCAGTGCTAGACACAAGCGCACTATGCTTGTTTTCTAAAAGGTTCTTGGGCCATTATTTTATCAAAGGACCAATTTGGATTTTCAGAATTTTATACCTAAGTTTGTATAATTGTATACCTAAGTTTTTTTTTACCGTTTTAAATAGATTTTTGTTCAAACATTATTGTTTACAGTAATGGAGAACTTGCACAGTTTTATATCAAAACAAAAATGGTAAAATATGCACAAATCATTTATTTATTGCAAATCAAAAGTTGACTTTCAAATTCCGCGCCAAAACGTTCACAGCCATGACGTGACGTCACTCTTTCTTTATTCATGTCGCGTGAAGCTCATTACGAATGAGAAGAGTACAGCAACATATTAACTTAACTTTAGAATAAATCTTTCAGTAATGTTGTACCGAGATCTAGAGAGAAGCCAACCAACGCGCTGAGTACGAAACCGAGTGCCACATTACCACCAATACCACGCGATAGAAAGTATTATGTTAGCTTGAATGTGCTCATTATCCATTGCAGTATCAGAACTCAACGTTCGAATAATCTTTAGTACTACGAAAGCATTGTAAACTATTTACACATAATACCTCGACTGGCTTTCAGCCTCATAATATATTGAATCCTTACTGTCGCGAGCAATGTGTTCCGTTTTTGCGCATATTGCTGCGACACTGGCCACGCCCCCTTTTCACATCTCTCTTTAGTTTTTGTGATCTGTGGAACGTACAGTGGTAGCGTTTTTAATGGCAAAAATTTGCAACCATCTTTAGATCACTGGTCAACAGTGATACTTTGTAACAAACAATAAAGTTAACATTTACTACATTTTGTAGACATACCTATCATTTATGACATCTTTTAAACGCATCCAACATGTATTACAAAATATTACCTTACAATACCTAATTATTTTCTTTTCTCAATTTGTTAAATTCTATTTGGCAGAAACAATGTTTATTTATAAACACAAAGAAAACTGAAAGTGTTGAAATAAGCTTAACATCATGGTCAGTTTTACAAAGCATACATGCAAATAAAACATATCATAATCATGCACCTCATATCATTCAAATGCGTCAAACGATGCTATGTTATAGCAAGTAAAATCACAAATTAAACAGGATATAAGGGTCAAAGAAGATCAGACGGAAAACTGCTCGAATATTTTCTCACTGATAATGTTTAGGGTCAATTCACATATAAAGAGCATCAGCGCGCAGCGGCAATCTTATCGCCAGTGAATAAAAATTTATTTGGAGAGATACGAGTAACGCGGCACGCGTCGGCGACGCGACGTGCTAATAAATGTGACCTTTATTCACTAGTGATAATATTGCCGATGCTCTTGTAATTTGAATTGACCCTTTCTGATTCGGATACGTGCCTGCCCTTTGTCTTAACTAATTAAAACAAGAGCAGCAAACAGCGAGCGCGAACTAAACTCGAGATCCTCTAGAACAAATATTTTCACTGTTACACTATTTACAATTTTATTTGAATTGGATAAGAACGAAATTTAAATATCCGTAGAAAAATTCTCGAGCAGTTCTCTGCCTGATCTGCATTGACCAATGACACTAAACCAACATTAAGTTAATATTAAAAACAACAAATCTATTACTTGGCCCGATGCATGATAGCCTATTGCTCGTCAAAAAGAGCCAAACGTTGAAAACTTGTTTCGATGCCCAACATAATAAAATATACCATATTTTCATCAAATTCTCATTTATTAATATCTGTCATGCTTATGTATTGTCGGAAAAGTCTACCAACTCACACGTATAGTCTCACTAATATTATAAATGTGAAAGTTTGTGACGATGTTTGGATGTTTGTATGTTTGTGGAGCAATCAGCCAATATACCATAAACGGCTGAACGGATTTGGATGTTTTGCACGCAGATAGAATATGTTCTAGATTAACACATGATACTTTTTAAGGTCCACGCAGATGTAGTCGCGGGCAACAGCTAGTAGGTAATATTTTTAAAACCTTCAAACTCAAAATCTCGATTATGTTGAATGGCTCTTTTTGGCAAAACTAGGTTCAATTGACCCATCGCAGAGGCATTCTACCCTGCCCCCGTCTCACATAATCAATGTGATTTGTTAAAAGTAAATAATCAATGTGATTTATTCCCTCCTATGTATCATCCATCAGACTACAAAATACCATTATAACACAATACACGGACGACATAAACAGGTTTCAACTAACGTCGCTACTTATAAAATGCTATCAATTTACTAACACGAAAAAGTCGGTGAAAATCCAATAGTACGACACTTAAGGTACGACGTATATAATTCGCAAACTTGCAGTTTTCTTTGAACTACACAAAAGACTTAGGTACTGTTTATGAACCATTTGTCACTCGCCGCGGTCTTGTGGTACGATTCAGGGTGAAGGGGGTACTGGTCAAAGTGTCAATTTACCTCAATACCATACTTAGACGGGGTAAGACGGTCTGTACTATTTTTCCATCCATATATGAGCACATTGGAGCGTCGGCGGCGCATTGCGGAGAGGTGTGGACACCCCCAATGGGGGTCCGGGTTCGAATCCGCACGGACAACATGCCATGTACCAATGAGTTTTTCTAACTTATGTACCTAATATCGACTGCTCTCAAACGGTGAAGGAAAAAATCGTGAGGAAACCTGCATACACTGAAGAAGAAATTCTGATGTGTATGTGAAGTCTACCAATCCGCATTGGGCATGCGTGGTGGACTAATGCCCATACACCCTCATTGAGGGTAGGCCCACAGGCCTACCCTGCTCTCTATATATCCCTATATATCTCTATATATCTTTATGTATCCCTGCTGCACACCCTGCAGTGGGACATTTATAGGCTGATGGTGATGATGATGATTCTTATATTCTATTCCAATAGTCTTAAAAACACAATCTCAAAAATAGTAATTTTTCCAATGTGGAACGACATTTTCATTTCGTAATTTCAAGTTTAGTGATCGAAGTTTCAAGTGTTTGATATGTGAATATTAGTTTAGTGGTACGTTTTATTTACATCTTGACGGAACTATTTGAATAGAATAAATACTTCAGGGCCTTTTATACATAAACATTAATATCTTAGACCTCAAGACCTCTTTGATGTAGCGAAGTTAGGTACTATTGAAAAATCACCGACTTGAAAAATAATAATTTAAAAAATGTATGACAATTAACAATGTATTTGAATGAGGGCAACTCGGGATACCAATCATGTGCCAAATACCAACTAGTACAGCATATAATGGTAACCCCCTAGGTGAGCGCTTAATTTCTCTATGGGTAACCCTAACTGACACAGGTAAATTAAGTACCTAATAAATGCAGCAGTTATTTTAAAGTCTTGAGCTGCGTTAGTGTATGGATTCAAATGATTAGGATTATAGTCTTAGTCCATTTATCATATCGTCGCTTGATAGTGACCAAAAAAAAACCTTGGAAGTCGCATTATTTTTCAATGGAATAAAATATCCGATATAATGCCTGTTTTAGGGGGCGCTTCAATCGAATGTGACCTTTAATGTCAAAATGCTGCAAGTACAAAACAGTGTTTTATTTTTCTGGTCAGCCTTTAATTTTAATTAATGTTTGAAATACGACTTTTATTTTCAAGAGACGATATACAAAATGACGTAATATAGCTATACCGTATTTCTCGTAGGGCAGGAAAGCAGCATATGCAATTGTTTTATATATTGATTTTCTTATGGGGCTTTTAACCTCGAGGATAGTATAGCGGGATTCACACGGACCGATTTTCGCGGTGCGGCTAAATGAGATTTGAAGTACATTGCTGCGTTAGCTTGTTATATTTCAAGTTTATGTCAAACTTAGAAGTCGATGTACTACTTTAAATTGCACCGCGTGACAAAAAGTCGAACCTTGTAAAGCGGGCTTTACACGGGCCGATTTTCGCCGCGCGGCCAAGTGTGATTTGAAGTAAATTGCTGCGCGAGTGTTATGTTTCAAGTTTATGTCGAACTAACCAGTGGATGTACTTCAAATCGCACTTAGCCGCACGGCTAAAATCAACCCATGTAAATCCCGCTTGAGTCGTACTTGCGGAGAAAATGGCTTGTTTCACGCTCCTTCCTACAAGAAATGCATTACAATACAGTATAGTTTTTCAATTATAACTAAAAGTTTCATAATACTACGTAGAACACGAATGTTTCATGATGTGATTGATTGTGCCAAATGATTACTAAAAATATTACTAAAACCATTAATTTGGCAGCAAGAAAGCTATTTGCGACAAAAAGTTGAAAAATTGATAAATTATGCTACATATTATAAGCCACAGAGCCTCTATGTTATAAGCTCTTGTTGAACGTGTTTTGATAAAGGTTATCACCACAGTAAACCGTATTATTGCCTTCCAACGAAGTTCATTGTAGATTGAACAAATAATTCAAAATGCGTATTTACTAACAGTTCGCATATTTTGTTGTTTTTTATATTGCAAACTTTATGTCACCGTTAATTTGTTAAACGTTGTCATGGTTCTACATAAAAACTATATTTGTGAAAATAAATAATAATATAATAATATTATTGCGTGTAGTATACTTTATAGTATAAAGTCTTAGATCGCCATAGACTATATGTATTGTCGAATTTAAGTAAATAAACGCCTTCACCTGGATATGTGTGCGAACCAGCGTATACCTGCAATTTTAAACATTATTGGTGAAAAATCTTGCAGAAATCCGAACACGAAGAGACACTAATTGAAGACATGTTCCATAATTATATGCTCACATATGTAGTGATGTAGTTGCTGTACGGGTAGTGTAAGATATTTAAATTGAAATCACTCACGCGTTCAAGATGTTGGACTAGTAATGTCAGATACACACCTCAGTATGACAATCCCGGCGGTATATGGGCACGACGAGGCTGATCATGGGTCTGGGGCTGGTTAGTGCTCGACGGTCGCTTCCCCGCTCGGGATCAGTGCGCGCAATCGTACCGTGGATTGTGTATTCTGAGAATAAAGAAAGGAGTGACTAAACTTTGACGGCCTGATAGCACAGTCTGTAGTGAAACTGCCTGCTGTGTCGAGAGTCGCGGGTTCGAATCCCGTAAGGAACAAATATTTATATGATGAGTATGAATATTTGTACCCGAGTCATGGATGTTTGTATCTATATAATATGTATTCTATATTGTTGTCTAGTCATCATAATACAAGTCCAGGTACTTTAAATGTGACTAGATAATTTATGTGACAATATCCAAGATATTTATTATTATTATTACTGTAGCACTTTAAACTAACACTGTTCTTATTTGCCAAATTCTGATGGATAACGTAAAAGGCGAATAATCTCGGGAGACGCGACGTTTATGGTGCCTCAAGGTTTTTGTACAACCACAAACCGTAAGATCACCGAAATATGTATTACCGAATAACAAACATTTGCTATTTAAACTAGACATTGGCAAATCATCAACACCATGATGATGAAGCCTCAATTTTAATGTTAGAATAGATGGACTAATCTCATCAGTAATCGTCAACATTTCTGATGTCCACAGCGATTGTATCTCATTTCCCCCACCAATGTTGACCTCACCCCTCTCGGTGGAACAGTTAAACATTCGTATATTCCTCTTTCACTCGCACTACAGCATACACGTTTTATCCTCTACATTTCAGTACGAGCCCGTTTATATGAACTGTTCAAGGCGTGATACCTGCAATACCTTCTTCACCGTAAGCGTCGTCATCACCGTCCTCTTCTTCGTCGCTGTCTGACACGTGTATGGTGACCTCGCTAGTCGGAGACTTACTCCATTCGAAGTACAGTCCGAACCCTGAAACAATTTGCTGCAAGTTAAAAACATGCACATACACATACATAAACTCACGAGCGTAACAGAGCAGAGAGGGACGCTCCTCCTGAAGTGTTATCCGGCTACCAGTGAATCCGGGCAGCCAGACGATAAGGCTTCAGGGGGTTTCAGTTTTAGAAACGATACTGGACTTCTCGGGCAAGCCTAAGGCCTCATTTACGGAGACGCGGGGCGTCACTTGTCGCGTGCTGCGTGGCTTCTAGCGGTGCGTCGGACGATTTTTCCGTTTACAGAGAGGCGGCGCGTGCAGCAGTCAGCGTCTTCACACGCACAAAAACAAACATATGATAATGTACGATTTTGTTTATGGAGACGCGGGGCATGGAGCGTCGCGTGAAGTGTAGCGATGCCTGCCGCTGCGCTCGCAGCGGCCCACGCGGCGGCGGCGCAACTCTGCGGGGTAGGAAGGGAGTGGGGCGGGATAGGTGGTGTCGTCCTGCACAAGAAGCTGCAGATCCGCAGCGGACGACGACGCCGCGTACGGAGCTGCGTCCGACGCCCCGTGCGGCGCTGCGACCGACGCGTCGTTGCCATCCGCGGGTTCCACCACAAAACACGCTCCATTTCAAACAAACGCGTGAAAAACCGCTTCTCCGTAAACGCACTTATGCAACGCCATATGTTTGAATTTAGTGCGGGCCGCACCGCTCAACGCGACGCGCGACGCCCCGCGTCTCCGTAAATGAGGCCTAAGCCGTCACGCGGTAGGGTTACAGGAAGGATTTTCAGGAGTTACCGGGCTACTCGGACAAGCCTGAGCCGCCACACTGTAAGACCTGAGGGATTGGAGGTGCAGGGGGGAGGAGAGAAAGGGGCGACTCTTCGCCAAACCACCAGTTGCTCAGCTCCGGGCTACTCGGACAAGCCTGAGCCGCCACACACCACTATATCAATTGAGAGCTAACCGGAAAGTGCCCGCTGCCTACAGCCGTGCGCCGCCTTTTATATAAATCGGCGGCGGTCGCGGTGAGTGCGCGCGGCGCGGCGCGGGCGGCCGGACGGTTCGACGAGCGCTGTCGCCTCCCGCGCCTGCCGGCGAGCCTCGTACCCCGCGCGTCCCCTCGGTGCGCTTGTTGTGATGCGGCGTTTCTACTCCGTCATCACCATACTTACGAAATTCTCATACAAACTTTTACCCCCGTTTTCACACCCTTGGGGTTTGAGTAGCGGAAAATCCGTTTTTAGTGAGCACGTGTAGATGCCAATAGAAATATCCATGCCAAATAAGTCGGTACTCTTTTCGTTTGGAATGTGGTGTGATTTACATAGATTCTCAAGCAAATTTGACACAGCTATTCCGGAAACAGTTCTCATTTCTGCCACAGCGTGTGCTGTGATTGATTTGACAGTCCCCACCACCAAATTCGCACATAGTCAATGCCGATATTATTGTAGATTTCTGTAGCGAAGATCAAACTGCTACTTTGGACGGTTGGATTGGTTGTTGAAGGGTATGAGACCGCCGCGTCTGTTTGTTTCTGTTCAGTTTTCTGCACGTACCTATGTCGTAGTTGTCGGTGGCGAACTCCCAGCACAGGCAGCGGGCGCGGTGGTGCGTGGGCACGCGCACGGTGAGGGTCTCTCCGTGCGCGACGGTCAGTCTGCCGCCGCCCGCGTCCGCAGTCTCCTTGAACTGCACTATGCCGCTGCTCGTCCACATTCGAGCTTCCTCTACCGGCGGGAACACGTCTGCAATCCATTATCATTTTACTAGCTTTTGCCCGCAATTTCCACCCTTTGACTACTTATAAAGGGACCAGTTACGCGTGTAATTCTACTAACAAACATTTCTGCCACTTTTTGCGGGGGGCGAGGTAGCATGAAATCCGCAACTTTGGATTTTATTCCCATAACTTTAGATTCTAATTTAGAACTATAAAAATCATGAAAGTAGTCTTGTGTGAACCCCAAACGTTCTAAGTTCGAAATTATTGTTTCGCAATTATAGGCAGTCTCGTTTAGTGATAAGGTATAAAATTGAATGTAAATGCACATGATCAATAAATCTTATACCGTGGCAGAGGGGAAATGCTACCGCAAGGCCAGTCCTTATAATAAATAGTCAAAGTTTCGTGAAATTTGATTAGAAATATCCTTTCTTAGTGCACCCCTACATCCATCGTAGAATATATTTTCCAAATGTCATGTTTCTATCTTCAGCAGTTTAGGCTGAGCGTTGTCTGTCAGGCACTGATCAGACAATCAAACTGAACAACTTTCTCAATGGGATCAACGTCGAAATCGCAAAAAAAAAGGCTGTTCCATACAAATCTGCCATCCTACTCAACCCGAATGTATGGGACAGCCAATTTTTCCATGTTGGTCCCATAGAGAAACTTGTTCAGTTTGAAGGTCTATTCCCTTAAAAAAGTGTCAGCATATTAGGAAGGACCCTATACGGATAGATTTAGGGTGAAGGAAGAAATTGGGTTGCGTGGGTGGGTTGACATAAGGAAAAGCGTCAGTAAGACATGGTTGCTATTGGCACAGGACCGAGAGGGATGGCAAAATGGAAACGAGGCTTATGACCTGCAGTATATGAATTCGGGCTGATGATAATAGAGGAATAAAGCGCGTCGTCGGTGGTGTGTTACGAAGAGACTTGAACTTTCAATTTTGAGGGTCTGGATTCAGATCTACAAGCACGACATTCCATTACCAATGATGAATAGAGAGTGTCTGAAACGGTGAAACTAACTTTAGGATACGCTGCAGAAGAAATACTGGTACGCATGTAAAGTCTACCTATTTGCATGGGCCACGCGTGGTAGGCACCACCCATTCACCTCTTTCTGGATAGGCCTGTGCCACAGTTGTGTGGGGGGACAGGCCCTGTGGTGACAGGATGTCATGACACTGGCAGGAAAGGGACCGGGTTGGCGGTTGCTCTATTTATGAATGATAACTATTCATCATTGATAAAATCGATTGACAAACGTAAACAATCAAGTATTATCCACTGTCAGTCTGTCACAGTCATTAATTATTCAAATTGGTAAAACTAGTTTATTGATTTCTAATGGAATTACTAGAAGTAATCAAATATTTATGACTTTAAGCATTTTTGTCTACAAATGGCGAAAAACATATTTTGTTTGTCTATTTGTTAAGTTTTGAGACTGAGGTCAATAGCAAGTCTATTATTCATAAAAAGTTTGAGAATGGAGGGGACTGTAGTAACCTCGACATTAGACCATATAATTTCATTTCTTCGTTTATTACCATAGCCCGGAAAGGTCATCGCAAAATGGAGAAAAAACAAAAAATTTTGGAGTAGTGTCATTTTCCTCTGCTATTTGGCTACGATATATTGCGGTTGATAAAATAACAAGAAAATGTTGACTTTTATAATTTATAATGATCATTTCTCGTTCTATTTCAGTTTCCCAATTATTTTGCAGTAACCTTTCCGGGCTATTTTTTTATTTTACAATTATTCACGCAACTTCGTACGCGCAGACCACTGACCTTTGCATAACTTTTGATTGAATGAACCGATTGCGATGAAATAAAGTCTAAATGTTAATCCAAACTAAGCCTCACGCATTTGAGAAAATCACATCCAAATCGGTTCAGTAGTTTTTAAGTGATACGTGCACAAACAAACAGACAACAATTTTAAAATCACGTCTCAATGCACTCCATTACGTACCCTAAACGTAATATTTTAGTAAAAATCTTCAATGTACATCCACGCCAAGTTTACAATTTTATTATACAGGGTGTCCTAAAACTCAACGTCAAGCCGAAAACAGGAGATAGGTGAGTTTATAACTGTTCAGAGAAAAATACAAAAAAAATTCCAAGTTCGATAGTTTTCCAGATTTTGTAATATTTTTAACATTGAAAAGTTTAGTACACATTTTTTCATGAAAATACTTTGTTACGCAATCATGAATAACCTTTTCAGATGATCCAATTCAAAAATAAAGGATTAGTGCCATACTTTAAAAAGAAAACATTATTTTCTGTCAGATTTATGCGGTAATTTTTTTTTCTATGTCAACTTTAAGACTACATCCTGCATAAAAATGTATGGCACTAACCTGGCAAGCTACATCCAAAGTTGGCCCATTTAAATGAGTTTTCAAAATGGTATAACGTTTGGCACGCAAACCTTTCAGTAAGTAGTAATAATTTTTTTCTCGTAATACAACCCGATTTCAAGATAATAATTCCATACTAAAATTCATAAATCTGCACTGCCCTGAACTACGGCGGTTTAATACAAGGACACTTTAGTATGAAATTATTGTTTTCAAATCGGGTTGTTCTGCAAGAAAAAAAATTATTACTGCGTTTTTAGAAAAAGAAGTGCCTAGTGTGATACCATTTTGAAAACGTGATTAAATTGGTCAACTTTTAAAATAACTTGCCAGGTTGGCGCCATCCATTTTTTATACAGGTGTATTCTCAAAGTTGACATAAAAAATGTACTGCACAAGTTTGATAGAAAATAGTGTTTTCCTTATAAAGTATGACACTAATTCTTTATTTTTGGATTGGGTCGACTGAAAAGGTTATTCAGGATAGCATAACAAGTATTTTCATGAAAAAATTTACAAATTTGTAGTAACTACATCTAAAAGTTGAGTGCAGGGTGGCGAAATTTTCCAATGTTAAAAAAATTACAAAATCACGAAAACTATCAAACTTTGATTTTTTTTGTATTTTTCCCTGAACAGTTATAAACTCACCTAGCTTCTGTTTTCGGCTTGACGTTGAGTTTTGGGACACCCTGTATGTATAGATAATATGTAATTAATTACCGTCACCATCTGATTCTTCATCGCCCCTAGATTCTTCGGCATATTGAGTCGTATCTACTTTGTCTGAAGTCTGCATGGATCTGCAAATTTTTACAAAAATATATTTAAATTGAACTTTCTTCCTAATCCTCATGCAAAGAGACAAGGAACGGAAAAAATAACGAAATAATATAGGCGATTTTCTTACAACCAGTTTACACATATTAAAACATGCCTCAATAGAAGGCGTTGACTTTACATGGCTCCGAAGTCCAAGGATAATAATCTAAAATATTATAAAACTGTAACAGGAAGTTTGTCTGTACATTGAAGATATTAACAAAAAAAAAGTTACGATATGGTTTTTAGGTATCCCTGATTCCATATCACCAATTTTTGGATTTTTTGTCTGTCTGTTCGTTTGTTTGTTTGTGTGTTTGTTTGTTTGTTTGAACGAGCATCATGTAAAAATTACTGAACCTATTTTGATGAAACTTTTTTGTTTGATAGCTTAGTATGTGACTTAAAATCTGGTATATAATTTGTACGGACAAAGTCGCGGGTTAACGCTCGTTTAATATAAAAAAGTAAAAAAAACAAAACATCCATGTCTCCGTAGACAAAGTATATTTTCATGTTTTCCTTCTTATTATAAATTCATTCAATTTGCACTCACAAACAAACAACCTCTCACCCGAAACGCATACACGTTCTCTGTTCCGTCGTGGGTAGAAAAAGAACTATTTTTTATAATTTTATTAACAGAATGGTTGCACCTGGCATCAACGCTATCTATCAAACCATTTGAAACTATTTTTTCATTTGAATTAGTTTTCAGAAAATCACCCTTTCTGAAACACTTTTATTTATTTTTTTTCAGACTGATCAGAAACCCTGGATAATCAGCGAGCCTCTACCGATAGCTCTAGATGATTGAAATGTCTTTAACATGATGGCATGACATCCCATCGACTCGACGAAAGACCACGGTAGTTGAAGGAATTTCATCTTTATTCCATTGGCATAAAAAATAACTTACTTATTATTATCAACCACAGCAACTTCAGTTTCGTTCAAATTGCAATCCTTGACCATCTCCTCTATAAGATTATCATTTTCTTCGCATGTTTCGTCTTTTATGTTCGAGTTGGACAAACGTTGGTCCACTGCTAACTGTTGTATGTATTGTTGGTAATGTTGGTCTTGTAGTTGGCGGATGAGGATGGCTTGTTGGTCGAAATTGCCAGGGAACTGCTGTTGAGCGTATTGTAGGAACTGCTCGTAGGTTTGTGCGTTGAGCGCGTCTTTTATTCGCTGACTGAAATATTATTACAAATATTTATTGATACAGTCTTCTGAGACATTGCATTTGGGAAAACCTGTAGTATAAATAAAAAGTATTGGGTTGGGTGGCTTTTTAATGTCAAGATATTGACATTAGTTCCATCCATACCAAAGATTTGTAGCCAAAATGGAATTAGGGGAATTATTTATTGAAGATTGTGTGACAATGTTTAAGACATTGTTATCATTATGATCAGATTCTGCTCAAGTAGTAGGTTTTGCCTGTTGAAGATAATACAATTAAATGTATATCAAGTAGCCAAACGTGATAAATAACAATACAACATTTTAGAAGTGGGTTTCTTTCCTTGTTATTTCTATCGAAATGCTTCAATACAAAGTTCTTAACTGATGAAAGATCATAATTTCAATCACATGTCAAAAGGGAAGCTTTTTTATTACTCTAGTATAGTAATATAAAACAGACTACAATGAGCTAAAGCCAGGCGCGATAAAATTGAAAGCCCGGCCACCTGAGCTATACAATACCATCATGAGAATGGTGTGCTCAAATGCCTGCTATGAGCAAGGATCTGTACAAAGAACTTTGACTATGTGAGTCTAGTAGAAAGCTATCAACACCAAGAACGGAGTTGAAGTAGTCGCCGTGGAACTGAAATACACTGATAGCAATATGGTTCATACTCACACTTGCTGTTCCTCAGATAATCTGGTACTTTGCTGTTTTTGTTTCTCCAACAATACCCTGTTTTGTAACTCCAGGTGAGCTCTCTCCTCCTCTTCCTTCTTTACCCTGTTTCATTAAAAAAATATTTTTTTTTATTTTCTTCATTTGTTATTTTATCATGTCAATCTTTAGTAAGCAAAAGTATGTCAAAAGTATGGTTAAATGTGTAAATAGCTTGGAAGAAACAGTATTAAATTAAATACTGCATTTAGACTGCTAATAATTGAATATATAATAATAATATAAAACTTTAAAAATCTGTAAATGTTTAAAGATTTTGTAATTTTTTTTTTCATATTCATGCTAGTATTATTATTGGGAGTTGGGGGCCTTGACCGACTTGCGCCTGTGTCACTGCGACCATCGCTAGTCTTTAAAGTTAAACAAAAAAAAGGTTAAAGTTACTTAATCGAAAGAAGGGTTTGTATCTGTAATAAACAGGGATAAATGGAATGGATGCAATCAATGTTTGTGTTGGTAAATGCAACTGACATTTAAGCCTGAACCACTCTTGATTTAAGAGAGACCATCATGTCATCAACCATTGCTGAACAATCTGAACATAGGTCTGCCTTCCTCATCCAATCACTCTCTGCAGGTCTTTAAAAGACAGTTCCAACTAACTGAAATTATTATATTGTGGCTATAACATGTGATCTTTAACTTACTCTTGTTGTTTCTTATCTTCAAAGTCCTTCTGAATAGCTTCTAAGTACGGTTTAAACATGGGGCACTCTCTGGAAGCAAATAATTTACATAAACATTTGCAATTCAAATCTTATTCACAATTTATGTGCATTTTCTGGACCACTGAGCTAGAAAGATGTCGAGCCACGTAATGAGTTCAGTAGTTAGTGGAAATTGAAGCGTGACAAATGAGTTTACAATTAACATACATACATTACATACAAAATCACGACTCACGACCGCAGCACAATAGCTACCTGCAACCATTTGACACGTCATTTCATCCTGAAACCTAGTATATGCTAAACGAGTATTTGCCCGTGACTTCGTCTGTGTGGATTACCTCATTAGAGGTTGATTTTCGAAAAATCCTTTCTTACTGCACCCCTATATCCTCTGTAGAATATACAGGGTGTAAAATGAAATGCGAAGCACTGATTTAGGCGTAGGCCTAAAAACAGCTCAGCTGAAGTGGGAGTGGGCGGAACATATCTTATCTGCCATATGCACCCGGAGAAGTGGACCAAGATGGCCAAAGACTGGGTTTTGCTGACGTCAAGGAAGACCCAAGAGAAGATGGAGCGACGATTTGAATACCTTCCTGGTTGGCCCGACTTCGCGTTGCGTAGGGAGGATTGGAAGAAAAGAGGGAAGGCCTTTGCCCAGCAGTGGGACACAAAAGAGGCTAAATTAAAAAAAAATTAAGTCATAACATCGAACAGGGTGCTTCAGACCATCACACTGAACAACTTTCACTATGGAGCAAACATGGAAATCGCGAAAATATAAGATAATCAGCTGTCAATAGTTACACGAATAAAATGTATAAAACAGCTGTTTTTTTTATTTATTCAGTTTTATGATCTGAAGTACCCCGTTTATGTTTACACCCTGTATATTCCAAATATTCCCTATCTGGTGTGACCTTAAGAGATCCTACCTGTCTAATGTATGGACAAATCCAGCCATTGCCTGTATCTGTGACATCTGTCCCAGAGCCTGCCATGCTGCCCGCCTGTCTCGTCCGATCATGTCCAGGACACCCAGCGGAGACGCTGACGCAGGGTCCAGGGGCCCATGGGCAGTTTGCTGAGTGTATGCTACCAGTTTCAACCTGTCTTCATAGCTTAGATGTATAGCTTTACCTTCTTTTTCTGTGTATGAAATAGATGATTAATATGTTGATAATAAAAGCTAATGCAACTTGTACTTATTAATTGGTTTTCCTCAAGAATTAGCAAGCTTATGAACTATCTCAATGTTTATTTTCCGAACTAAGTATCCTTTCGATCCATAATTTTATTTAAATGTAATTTCCAAAAAAGAATGTGTTCAGTTTTTAAACATTTTTCTTCATTTCGCTTCACAAATCCTGTAGAGCTGTAGATTGAATATTATCAAGATAAGCTGAGCGCGAATACTGGAAAGGGATGGATATATAACAAAAATATATATGAGAAGCAGGGTTCGAAATTATCAAGGTAATTATTTTCTTTTGATAATTATTGGCTATGTGAACTTGGCACCTGACATTGGAAAAAATTTTTCTTTATATTTTTTCTAATAGATATTCGTATGTAGTTGATTGTAGTAAAAAAAATTTCGTTTGTAGTAGCTCCAAAAAAAAATTAGAGGACTTTGAAAAAAAATTTGTGGGATGAGATGAATATTAATATTTGTATTCGATTCATGGGTATTGACACACACTACCTATAACGATCACTGGTTATAAGAGTCCAGAATGTTTGAAACGTGTGCTACCGTTCAAAGGAATTTAATGGCTGCAGTGCATGTTTCATAAAACATTTTTTTGTTAGAGAGTTGTGCGAGCCTGCTCATCATACTAGACGACGAAGCTGGAAATAGGTATTGTCTATACCTGGAGAGCAGACTTCCTTACTGTCAGTCAGTAATCTTCATCCTTTTCTCTCAAATTTCCGTCATTGTTTCCGACGTCAACTTTGTCCCTTTCATTGGATTACCCATGACAAAAATTGATAGAAAGAGACAAACATAAAATCGGAAACATAGACGACGGACACGTACGAAAGAAGGATGAACATTACCAAACGCCATGGTCAATTTTCGTGTTTCCATGCTTGTAAGGAGAAATGGTATCCATTGGTTCTCAATCCATAGACCAATTTCAATGCAATTTGATACAGAAATATAAGGATACAAATTATATATCACGCGAACCAAGACGCTGGCACAGGTATGGATAGTTAATAAGAGTATAATAGTCTACGAATAAGAATAACTATAGAAGAATAACTCTAAACAAAATTAAGATAATTTGGTTTAGTCCTTTTTTGCCAGATTCCTTATTGGACGGATAATCTTTATAGTCGCCTAACTGATGGTACAATTTAATTGATTGATATGTATCATGAGTACAAACAAAATACCTTTTCCGGCTTCCTGACATGTATACATTTCCGATTAAAAATAAATTTGTCACTTGCAATCACTAGCGTTTCCAAACAAGAATCTGGCCAAAACGGAATCCGTCCAATAAGGAATCCGACGAAAAAGGACTAAACCGATAATTTTTGGCACCTAACGAAAAATGACATTTTGTATGAGTTTTGGCGGCAAGGTAGAGTTTTTAAAGAACAAATTTGGAACACTGTATAGTTTTTTTGGTGCCACTTTTTGAGCTTGATTTACATTTCTATACATTCTTATTCGTAGATAGGTACACAAGATGCCAAGTAAGATCTTCAAACATCTTGGCAAGGCTTTTTAGAAATCTAGATAAAAAAACTGCGCTATAACGAAATTCACTAATAGCCATACAGTTCGTCTATTGTTTCGCAATCAATAGTATAATTTTATTGCTCTAAATAATAAGCAAAAACATAAAACTATGTACCTTTGTAAAATGAGAGACCATGTTTGTAGACATCCCTTAGCGGCATTCCCCATTTTCTCTCCTCACTCTCAAGTATGCCTTGGTCTGTTTCTAAAGGAACTCTTTCTGGATTCACTTTGTTGGTATTTGTAATTTTATTTGCCATTTTTCCGGAAAATTGGGCTGAAAAGATTTTGACTTTTGACGTCAGTTTTAGTGAGGTGAGATATCAGGCCTATGACAGCTTTAGTTCCAATAGGTCCGTTGTGGCGCTGGGCTGCGTTCACGACCTTTGGGTGCGGTTGTTTTTTCAACACGCTCTATGGTACGGAACCGTTCACCGAGACTCGGAACGGCGTTAGTGCGAAAAGTTGCACTCGGGGTGCACCTGGGGCGTAGGTTCTGAACGCAGCCCAGCAGTCATATTTTCCCTCAATGACAGATCCAGTGATGCCAACTTAGCAACTTTGTAGCTAGATCTAGCAAGAGTCGCGCTGCAAGTCTGGGGGAGGTCAGACGCGTGCGTATTGGCATCTGTTAAGCTTGCACGTGGCTCCGCCATTTTGTAAACTCTTTTGTGTTTTAACTATAAAACGTTAACTTGAGATTATAATTAACTACTTGACATTGGCAGAAATGCTACTAATCTTTTTCCTACGTGTACTCTCCACATAACGGGACATTGGCACAATTGTGATAACGCATCGGACGCCATTAAATAAAAATAGAATAGAATAGATCTAGCAATTTTTCTATGTCTGTCAGCTACTTTGTAAAACTTGTAGCCAAGAACATTGTATATAGTATCCTATAACTGGACCAAACTCTCGAATTTCGTGGAGAATGCAAAATAAACTCTAATTTTACGTAATAAGCATTAATTTCCTTCAATGTTGTTATAAGCTGACAACCAAGCAAAAGTGAGATAGCCTCGGAATACTGGTGTGTCTCTTCCTAACGTGTTGCCAACTTATTAAGCTACTACTTTAGAATTTACTGTACAAAAGATGTAGGTAAATTAAAAAATATTTTTGTTTTATATAAAATGTATAATTAAATTTACGCTAAGTTTGTTTAGTTTATCACAACACAAATAAGGTAAATACAATACTTTAGTGCATTATTTCAAAACTTTCTAATGGCAACTCTTTGGTGTTATGAAAAAATGTGGAGGACATATTTCAAATGTCATAAAATTACAAATTCAAAATTGTTGTAATGTCCTAAACGTGTCTAACTGTCGAAAACGTGAACTTTTGCTATGTAGCTGGATGCAAAAATGAATAATACCCCGGCTGTGGCTTTTCTTTCCATAGCTACATCCTCGGCTTCGTCTACACTTCCCATCAGGTGAGATGAAACCAAGCGCAAACCCATTATGAATAAAAAAAAAAAAAAAAAAAAAAAAAGCTTAGCTATTTTATTATTTTGGAAACAGGTATCCATGACTCCAAATCAACCTTTTTTTAGAATTGTTGTATGTCTGTTTGTTACAGCATCACGCAAGAACTAACTACTGAACCGATTTTAATGAAAGTTTGTTGGTTTGATAGCTTATGATTTTACTTAAAATCTGGATAATTTTTGCGGCAGAAGTCGCGGGTAAACTCTAGTTACTTTTATTTTTTTTAGTCTGAGTTTACCCCCAAAAACATTTTCCAGAATAAAAAAATAATATTGAACTATTAACGAGATGGTAAGAAACAGGTTTGTATAAATGGATATTAGGTATCCCGTCAAATTTGAGAATGAATGGACACCTTAGTTAGAAAGGGATACACAGGTGTTCGGGGGATCTCCTTGGTCTCGTTGCCGGCATCGTAGTGTACAATCTAGTTACTATACAACATTTTTGTACTTTTTCTAGCAACAATTGGGATTGAGAGTTTTTGGAAGCCAGAGCCATATAAATGAATGAAAATGGAGCGATAAATAAGGGCAAACAATGAAAATTGCGTTATTTTAATCGATTTTGGATTATGGAAAAAAAAATTGGGCAATCTAGCAATTTTACGGGAATTACCTAGCTACAGCCCGAACGTACCAGTTGGCAAAGCTGGACGCATCGTTATAGGTAGGTTCTGACGCCATATTAAACTTACAGCAGCAGATGAGTAGCGTCATGACGTGTTGTAGCGTCAGAAGCTTTTATCTTGCGTTTTTTTGTTACTTTCGCTTGAGTTCCGTTGTATGACATAATAACATCATTCATTAGTTTGTTCCTAGGTCAAATATCTCTATCTTTCCTTTCTTCA
The DNA here is from genome assembly GCA_927399405.1 of Agonopterix arenella. NCBI lineage: Eukaryota > Metazoa > Arthropoda > Insecta > Lepidoptera > Depressariidae > Agonopterix > Agonopterix arenella. Next base: position 12,519,708 of record OV656704.1, on the reverse strand, counting down.
ATCACTGTATTACTTACCTATAACTCTACATGTTCTTGTTCCGTACAAATTAGCTAGACGACAGCAGCGCCACAACGGAACTGTTGGAACTCAGTGACAATTTCACTTTCGCATCCGTAGCTTGCTACATAGGTAGTCGTATCTGTGATCGTGAGCGATTAAATTTTGCTGCGTTTCTATTGACTTTGACTGTTGCTTTACTTCTTTCTTTTTGTGGTCTGAAACATGAGCTCATTTAAAAATTAAAATTATGTTGCTGTTACGTAAAGGACCGAACGAGTACTAAAAATTGCAGAATCAACAGAAAGTACACAAAAAAGTGTATCGTAACACTAGTTGTTTTTAAATGCTTGAAGCACTCTTTATGACCGCAGCCTGCATATTAATGTCAGCGCCATCTATTCTGCAATATTGATAATATGTTGACAAAATAATTGGTACCAAGATTTCAAGCACTTTTAAAACTATAGAAAGAGACCAGTAACACATTTTCATATTGTTTTTTCTCTTTTTATTACACTACGTGAAACTGTTAGTTCACTGTAAAATTGCATTTTTGACATTTGTTCAGAAAACCCATCACTGCACTGCGTTGCAAGGTGTATTTTTTCTAAATTCCATAAATGCACATAAAAGTATAGTAAAACTAACAGTATATGGAATTTGTTAAACGTGGGCGTTATATTTTAAAGTGTCAGTGTACCTGAACCATATCTAAATTTGGAAAATGAACAAAAGTTATTCTTATCCCTTGGCTTCGATACCAAATCCTTTCCTATCCACATTGTTTACAACGAAACAGTGATTCAGTGTTTTACCCACGTTTCGTCACGATATTAACATGGAAGTTAATCCGTTGAACATATTTTTCGTTAAGTCTGACAGTAAGGGCGATAGACTATTGTTCAGATACCCTTATACCACTGAAAATAAGGATGAAAGTAAGCAAAGAAAATGCGGCCGTCACAATCCCTATGCAATAAATTCCACGGAGGATTTGCTTCAGAACCCTCAGTCGCAGACGTCGAATATTTTTAAAGGTCAGTAATTTGTTTTTTCGTATGAAGCAGGCTCGTGCAACTCTCTAACAAAAAAACGTTATATGAAACGTGCACCGCCGCCATGAAATTTCTTTGAACTGCTGCACACGTTTCATACATTCTGGATTTCATCACTACCAGTTTTTAGTATGGAAGTCCCGACTCTTATAATGTAGTGAGTTACATTCTCTTTGGTGTGAAGAGTGATTGATGATGATTGTTTACGTTAATGCCTTATCAGGGGTGATAAGGGTGCATAAAATTATGCTATATTGTATTGAGTAGTTTAGACAAATTGTGGTACAGTAGTACCAGGTTTATAAGTCTTACCGATGTACCTGCGCAGTTGACAAATTTTAATACTGTGCGAAATTATATTGACCAATCATGATGCACCACTTTCAATTCGTTTACGCTATTGGCTTATTTGTTTTCGCGCCCTTTTCGCTGCTATCCGACTTTGCACCCCTTGATTACTAAATGACATCGGGTTTTGTCGGAGACTCGGACCTGCTCTGCGCAAACAAAGATTAACAAGTGGAATTATTTTCCTGAACGTACTGTATTGTATACAAGAAATGATTAATTTGTAATTTTTATCCACTTATGAAATATTTGTACCTACAATGTACATAAGGTCTAACAAAACTAGATGAAACTATTTTAAGGGGATGATCAGACCATCAAACTGAACAACTTTCTCTATGAGACCAATATGGAAATCACGAAAAAAAAATCAGCTGTTCCACGTTAAACATACTCGACCTAAATGTATGGGTCAGCAGATTTTTTTTTCGTGATTTCGATATTGGTCCCATACAGAAAGTTGTTAAGTTTGATGGTCTGATCATCCCCTTAAAATAGTTTCTCCTAATTTTGTTAGACCTTATACAATGTACATAAAACATCTTGGACATTGTCACACAAATTGTCTAGTCACATTTAAAGTACCAGAATCTGGCCTGGACTTTTATTATGATGACTAGACAACTATATAGAATAAGTATTATAGATACAAACATCCTTGACTCGGGTACTAATATTCATATTCATCATACAAATATTTGCCCCTTACGGGATTTGATCCACTGACCCTCGGTACAGCAGTCAGGTTCCCTACCTTTTGAGCTAACGGGCTGTCTATTTCACATTCATTATATGTTGTATGGCAATAACTTTTTATGGTTGAGGATAAGGTTGAGGATGAGAGAGCGATAATGCTTGTGTTTTAAAGCTTTGTGTTAGTATTGTATGGCTTAAACAAATTTTTGGTGTTTATTATTTCCTATTAGCACTAGCTTTTGCCCGTGACTCGTCGAAAAATCCTTTCTTAGTTAACCCCTACATGCTCTAGAGTAGAATATGTTATGTATTCCAAAAGACAATGCCCAAAACTAGGCTAAAAATCATCAATGCATCATCATCATTCATTTACTAAAAATATTTGGCTTGAATTATGAATCCTTTCAAATGTATTTTTAGCCCTGTGGAAATGGGGGTTTAAAAATAAAATACAATTTTTAATTGTATTTTTTTGTTAGGAATGAATACTTTTGTTTTATATCCTATCTGATGACCTGGTTGGTGTAATGGTTACCACGCCGGACTGCTAAGCCAGGGTACTGGGTTCGAATCCCGGTTCGGTCATGGATGTTATACGTGTGTGCCGTTCTTGTATATGGTTCCCATAACAAAAAGCCTAAGGCTTAATTTGGGATCATTACAATGTATGTGTCTGTGAGCATTATTTGTTTATTTATTTATCTATTTTTTAAATTAGGATTTTTTAAATATTTCCCATCAAATATTTAACGATTTTCTTGTTATAATAATGCTTAGTACATTTCCTATCTTTAGGGGACAATTTGACCAGCCTAACTTTCAGGTAATTTTGGGCATGATCTTTTCATGTCTCTATCATCAATGGTTTAGGCTGTGTGTTGTCAAGTCTAGAGTTTTTTTTAGAAAAAGAGAACTGTATTTGATTTATTTTGTCTAAGTTTTTCTTAGGACCTTGGGGCTCTAAAATAATAGTCATATACAAATTATAATGTACTTATAATAGGTTGCTGGGATTCACAAGACTAAATAGGATAATTTTCTCTTGGTCTTGTTGGTTTTGGTATGAAATTAAGTATAATTGATGAGATTTGATATGCTAAAAATGACCTATAACCTGTTGAGTGCTGTGACCAGATCTGGACGAAGAATATATTTTCTATTGTGTCTAGAATAGCCTCATACGAGGATTTAATGCAGCTGCACATCTAAAACCTAGTTTATATTTGTAACTTTCTGACCATCCCAACTTCTTCTTCTTTTTGTGTCAATGGTTCCACAGTGATGTTTTTATATTTTAGTAGCCAGTAACCCTGACAGCGTAAGCAGTAGCTGTATTTAAATCCTCTCTCGTGCAGATGTTCGGGCACAGCGGACATTCCAGCAGATGACCGATCGACTGAATAGGTTCACCTCAATCACAATGTTTCAGACCAGGATCCCTATACCCCCAGTTACACAGATTTAGTCTGCAACAGCTGACCTGAGTGCGAAGCCAATTTAAGGATTTCCACACTTGCCATTGCAGATTGTGTCCGGGCGGTAGTTGTTCCTGTGGGGAAACACAACCATCCCAACTGGGATTACAGTACATAGGTACATATTTTTAATGGTAAAATCATTTTTTCTTCAGGACAATTAAGTGGATTCACAGATGAAATGCTCTCTACTCTGTTTGCTGTGAAGGCTGAGTTATGCAACCGGAAATTTGAACTTAAAGTCAATGACGTAAGGTTCGTCGGACACCCGACCCTATTGCCGTACCGGACAAACAAGGATGACAATGCTGCTATGATTCTTATTAATATTGTTTTTGCACTACAAGCTTCTGCTAGCCATTCTATTGGTAAGTTTATCTTATTAAGTTAATGTTGTCTTCAGTATATGCTTTATACTTTCCAGCAGGGGTGCAGTGTTAGGATTGCACTTAAAAATGTTTTAGGTAATTTCTGTATGCATGTAGAGCACATTTTTACACTAGATTAAGCTGGTATTAGAATATAATCTCACCGATCCCTACTACCCAATCCGCGGCGTACGAGCAACAACGCCTTAGTACTGAGGTTCGTACCCCTTCTAGGTGCCCTTAAGCCCGTTTCTTATCTTCTTTCATTGCTACGGTAGACCTACCACGGCGCTTCATCATCACTGTAGCAGCTACTGCTTATTACTTCGGGCAGCTTATTATAACAGTAGCTGCTCCCAGAGAATTGTTACAATTTTTCAGTTCGTAAATGGAAAATATAAAATAATTTCCGTTGCAAGTTTTCTGATCATGTTGAAAACTAATACAAAAGACATCATCGAATTTGGTACAAAATGTGAAAGTGTCGGAAAACAAAAATAAAGCGATATTCTGTTAGGACTTGTCCCTCTAAACAATTATTATTATAGCACCAAAGCTGTAGGTGCATTGTCCTTGGTTTTATTTAGGTACGAAAATATCGCTTTTCATACACATTTTCGATGAAATTAGCTAAGGCTATAGTCTGTCTCAGCATTTGTTAGTATGGCAACAAAGCTGTAGGGCCATTTTCCTTGGTTTTTATTAAGGTTTGAAAAATCTTATTTTCATACATTTTTGATGAATTAAAACTTACAGCTACAGCTTTCGTGCCATAATAAAATATGCTTAGACAGACAAGTTCTAACAGAATATAGCATTAGTTTTTGTTGGCCGACACTTTCACATTTGGACCAAAAATGTATGAAACGCCGATGATGTTCTTTTCATAATATATTTATGATTTAATGAACGTAAATGTTTGTTTGTTTACAGTTAAATGTTACTATGATTTGAGCAAAAGACTGGGTAAAGCACTGAGACATGAAGAAAAAAGGTGCTCATATCTGACTGAGGAAATGAAAATAATGGTAAATATAACAACATTCCAAAATCTCAAGATGCTCATTATGTTTGTTTGATATGATTACAAATAAATTGATTTATTGAGTGCAAGTGCAAATGAAACAATTAATAATAAACAGATAAGAATGACATTGATGAACATTGTTTGGTTGTTTCTATGCATTATCCTTGACTATTTAGAATATTCAACAACAAAACATGATAAGTTATAAATTGCAATAGTAATTATAACTTATAATTACAATTGCAATTAAAATTATCTCTTTTCTCAAACTGACAAGGCCTTGTCTAACTTAGTCTAATGGGTCAATATAATATAATACTATGTATTCTGCTATTAAATTGAATAATAAATACATTTGACAATAATGTAATGGAACCTTAGGGTCAATTCAGATTGAAAGAACAGCGACGCGCACTTTCGGTGCAAAACTTTACACAGTATATTGAACATGGCCTCAAGGTGCCCCGCTACCCGACTATCCCTTCAAAATAAAATAAAATGGAAATTATAACTTACTACTGCGACTTCGTCCGCACAAATTATATTATACCAGATTGACAGAGATTGCTCCTTCAGTTTTAATTGACCCTTAGACATGATAAAAAACTAAATACTGATCAAAAAATAGAATGAAAATAAATGGTATATGTGCTTTAGAGGTGGATCTAGCAAAACATACAAATAACATGTAGTGACTCCAGTTCTTTATAGAAAAGCTTCATTTTTCTCGGCTTGCCCTGTCCCTCCCGCCTATTTGAACTACCTACTATATCTATTCAACATAGAAACTTGAAGCCCACTTATCAAACTCACATGAAATCATTTTCATGTAGGTCCTGTCATACAGATGAAGAACGTAATTATAAATGCAGTAGGCCACAGTAAGTTTGAGTAACAACTTATTATAATTTTTCAAATGCTAAGAACTCAAACTATATTGTACCCTAGTCTTCCAAGGGCAAGAGTAGAAATTACCACTTAAATGTAGGATGAATTGATCATAAATAATTTTATTGATTTCGTTCATTCCAGTTGGCAGCTCACGATGAAGTCTCCTCACTAGATAGTGAAATGACTGGAGAGAATGATGATGAGGAAGAAAACTCTCGTCATTCTGTCAGTTCGACCACATTTAATTTGGAAAGTGTTATGGACACCGGCCCAAAGTCTGCGTTCCATCTTATATTGCAGCGAAGTTCGCTGGCGAGATCTATGAAGGCTGTATTTGAAGAGCTCAGTAGTACTGGTAAGTACCTATTGGTTTTTCCTACTATACCTATCCCTTTTGATTAAATTCATTGCTGGTTCCAAAATAGATTAGTCATCTCACTTGCTAGACTTCATTGTGTAGTGTGATAAGGGGTCACACTGTAGATCATTGTTTACAGTGAGAGAGTGGTGGAGCAATGCATGATAAAAAAAATATACTAGTCAATGTTTCTCTTTTTAATTCATGTTACTTTCTTTTGTAATCTGCAATGTAAATAATCTGGCTGCTTTCGTTTCCATAACATCCTAATGGCAAAGGTTCAATAGTTCGAAATTTTTTGACAGAATTTTGAACTCTGTTGTTTGTTTCAAAAAGCCAAAATCAAATAAGCTATCAAAGTAAGCTTTTAGCCTTGCAAATTCCGCTGTCGGGAAAATGCCTACTTATAATGAATGGTGTTTGACATACTTGTTTTTGTTTGCTTGAAAGATTGATAAAATTCAGTCGCTGGTTACTGAATTTTTCCTATTTTTCAAGGCCAACATTCTTTGGCAAACATACATATGGTTTTGATCCTGAGATTCAAATCTTAGGATTTGAACTGACTTCCTATTCTAGGCATGCTCTGATACAGTCGCTGAGCTATCGCGTGATGTAATAGTCTATTTCGCTATTTCAGGTATAGTGCAAGTGCGCATAAACAAATGGGTGTTGCTCTCGTTCTGCCTGCCACACAAAGCGCATCAAATAAACAACAGGGGACTGATCATTGAGCCGGAATCCATTGATAAATGTCTGCAGAAACTTAGACCGTACCATGGGATACTACTTATGGTACGTAAACTGAAAAAGTTCTTTGTTTATTCAGTAGTATACCGCAAAACACGGCAAACTGCTTAACGTACCTTAAGTTACTTTTATTTATAATCTTCTATACCTATAAGCCCGGATTCGACCAAACTTTGATTTATAGAAGAGTAACTATACAAGGAACAATTTTACTTGTATTGTTTACTCCGAAATAACTTCATTTGTCTTCTACCACACTAAACCCATACTAAAAATGTAATTTATAACTTAATAAATTACAAACGAATGTAATTTATAATTCACCTAAAGAAAGAGGTCATTGTATCCGTACTTATTGCAATGTTAGGTTATACAGTTTTAATTTGTTAGGTTTCTTTTTATTACATTTTTATAATTATTTGACATTGACATTTCATTAGTCTCGGTATAAGCTTTACAGGTTTTTACTCTCAACTTATTCATAGATTAGGGTTGGTAAAACGCAAAATCAGTTTACTCTTGAGTAACCGGCGACTTAATCTAAGAATAATATTTACTCGCGTTTGCTCGAATCGGGCCTTAACATGTTAATATTTTTGCAGGTGAATCCAAACGAATTGCTAGCGTCTATTCCGCTGGACGGAAGCGCGGCGTTACTGCGGCTCATAAAGCTTTACAGCCCATTGAAGAGTCTCCAGACACTCGCCATTGAAGCTGATTTATCACAAACACAGGTTAGATAGTAACTTTTTCATTTATGACAATCTCAACACTATAGAGAAGATTTATAATGTCGCGGGACCAACTATCCTTTATCAGAAAAGTAGTAAGGCCATCGATTTAATATTACTAATCGATGGTAAGGCTGTTTTATAATCTAGTTGTGAGCATATTGCTTCTTGGCTCAATTCAAATTAAAAATTGTCTTATGTTATGATTGAGATAAACTTTCAGTTGAGGGTATATATAGACAGAAATGACAGTATGGCCTTCGCCATCGGTCGCACTGTCATTTCGGCCTCAAGATTATCAGAGTAGATAAAGTTTGATACACTAGAAACCATTTTTACCGAAACTCGCTCCGCCACTGTTCTTTCAATCAGAATTGACGCAATGTTTGCAGGTATTCCAACTAACAGGGCACCTAGTATACTGGGCGAAGGCGACGGTGATCTATCCATTGTGCGAGGGTAACGTGTACGTAGTAGCGCCCGGGGCCAACGTGCACATACACTCGCCGCTTGTGGACGAGTTCGCTAAGGAGTTCCCAGGGCTGTGCCTGTTACAGGTGTGACATGTGACTTTATATTCTTACCCTGTATAATACCAGTTTTGTGATTTTAGCTGGGTTTCTATTCTATTCAGTGTTTCATGTGCATTTGCGAAACGAAACCCATGTTTTGACTCGAAGTTAGTTTTAGTCGAAGATGTGTAATAGGAATTCTAAAAGAATTGGCTATCAACACAAGTTATTTGTCTATCCGAAACCAAACCCTAAGTTACTACTTCAACGATCTGTAACTGAAGGTGATATATTTCTATTTTGATCATGTTCAAATTCAAGATAAATTAAAAAAGAAATTCAGACTAAAGCATAGGTACACGATTTCAATTGACTTTTTGATTAAAACCCCCTGCAGTATAGACATCGTTTCGCCTAAAGGCGCGTTCATTTTTCACGAAACCTTTCACACGCAAGAAAGTTTTCACGCCATGTGTCTGGGCGCTTACACTCAGTATTATCAACACTATTATCTTGTGTTAGATGCTAGGCGAGTTTTCACTACCGGCGCCGCTGTGGTACGTGGCGCGAGGTTCCGGTGCTGCGGACGGGGCCCGACTGGCGCGCGTCGTGGCCTGGCTCCTGTGCCGCCGCCTCCTGCTGCAGCTGCACACCTACGTGCAGCTCAACTCGCACTGGGGCCGCGACGCCGGTACGTACCTGCACTGCACTACACTAGACTATACCACACACCACGTGGCCTGGCTACATGACCACATCCGCACAGGGCACCATCTGTTCATACCTGTGGCTCCAGGGTTTGGTATGCCGTCGGTTGGTTGAGTTGAAGTGCTCTTGTAATCCAAAAAGGTCGATCTCTTGAATTACCTAGGTTTCTTTGCCAGCACGGACGTGCTGTCGGTGTCGAATTCCGGAGACGAGTATCGAGTAGTTGATGCAATGAAGACACTCCCATACCGGAAAGTGAACTATCAAACATGGCGTTGACAGTTGCGGTTACGTTTTGGATGCGTTCTTTATTAGTTAAATGTTACAATGCGAAGTATTTGCAACACTAGTCAATGTACCACACACCATGTGGCATGTTTAATTTGATAAAAAGCTCATTATTTTATAATATACCTCTAATCGGTTGGCTATCGTAGTCTGTAGCGAAAACATGTACCTACATGATTTATTTACTTACTTTCATTATTTCACATGTCGTATTTGGAAAGGCTTCCCTAACCTTATTACCTATCTATCTCTAACACAATCCTTTTATATTCACAGATGGAAAGGAATATTTCTGCGAAAAACACGACATTTACAACCAATCGTCCAGCATATCATTCTCCTCCCTGAATCAGATGCAACTCAACGTCCCCGAGCCTGTAGAACCACGAGAAAGTGTCAACACCTTCCCAGACTCAGACGAAGACTACCCAACAGAAAACAACTTAAACCAAACAGACTTCTCACACACTAAACCTATAGTCATCGAATCTGAACACCCTAAATATGATAAATTCAATGAAGCAGATTCCGCTAACCATTCATTCGATGACGGAGTCGATGTTGTTGATGGACTAGTAACGAAGGTAAACGGTTGTGATTACGATAAAAGTGAAAACGGACCTAAAAAACACGGTAATTCAGTCGATAGTGGTATCTCAAATAACATTAATGGTGCTAATAACATTGTAGATATTAAAAGTGATAATTGTAATGGTAAAGAAAGTGATTTAGAAGTGAAAAAGACTTTGCCGTCAAGATTGTCGGATTTGTCGTTGAAAGGAACCGACAATGGACTTAATACGAGTAGTGATGACGATAAATATGAGAGTGATGTGGATATTTCGCCGAGACTGAAGAACGGGAATGGGCTGACGAATGGAACGGAGAAGAAAAATGGTGTCTCGTTAAATTTGAGATTGCAGAGTGAAATGAGGTAATTCTTCTTGGTTTTTTAACAGTTTTTATTCACTACTTAGAGCGAAATGAGGTCTTTGTGCTGTCCTTCTTAGTTTTTCTTTGCATCTTAAAATAGCAAGTTAATAACTAACTTGCCTCCACTAATACGTACTGAGCATGCATAGTGGAGGATGGCGCACTACCTCTCACCCTCGTTCGTGAGAAGATGCCTTTGCCCAGCAGTGGGATCCTACAGGCTATACTCAAAACTGTTGAAGGTGAAATGATGATGACTCAATAGTATATTGAGTTGACCGCCCAACTTAGCTTAGTTGGCAATCGGCCTGCTAAACCAAAGATCGCGAATGTGTTGTTTTTTTTTTCTTGCGGACGGGAAGCCCGTGCAGCCAAATCTGATGTAGATAGTTTTTGCTTCGATTTTATTGATCCACAAGAGTTTACCCGCGACTTCGTCTGCACAAATTATATACCAAATTTCAATTCAAATCATAAGCTATCAAGCTTGTGACTTGAAAAAAGTTTCTTCAAAATCGGTTCAGTAGTTTTTGCGTGATGCTGCGCTGTTACAAAAAACAGACAGACAAAAAATTCTGAAAAATGGTTGATTTGGAGTCAGGGATACGTAAAAACCATATCATAATCGTTTTCTTGTAAATATCTTCAATGAACACACTTCTGTTACAGTTTTCTCATAGTTAAGATAGATTAAAAGTTTAAGCCATAATCCGTTTCACATGTGAATATGCTAGAAACAAACAATATTCATACTTAGTTTCTTGACATTAGAGTCCTGTCAGAACTCATCTGAATCTGAAATGTGGTATATTATGGTATGGTGCAACTGCAGGACAAAAGGCCTATATTCTTGAAATTTTAAAAATAAAAAAACTCGTGTATTTAGTTTCCAGCCGCCGACAGTGTGGAGCGTGCCGGCGAGTTGTGACGTGGTGGACGCCTGCCGAGCGCCGCTTGAGCCGCCGAGCACGGAATCGCTCCTCGACACCTTCTCCGCCGAGGAGAGGCTCGCGCTCGCTTCCATACCCGCCGCTAAGAACGCCGACGATCTGCTGCTGTTAGCACAGCTTCATAAGAAAGGTATGTACTTCTTCTGTTAAGGCAATCACATCACATAAAAACCGACCAGAAAAATAAAAAACCTCGCCATGTTGCGGAAAATCACTGGAACTAATTTTTGTACTTGGAACACTGGCATTAAAGGTTATAGTCGATTGCAGCGCCCCCAAACCAGGTTTTTTTTTATATTTCTGGTCAGGATTTACTAATTACCACAGATACAAATACAAATTTATTTATTCATGAACACAGGTAATATAAATGGTGTTACAGTTTATAAATGGTGTTATTATTATTGGGTGATTGGGGCCTTAACAGATTTGCGTCTGTGCCACTTCGACCATCGCTGATTTTGTGAACGCCCCTTCCTACAGTTCCCTGTTAATCCCTACAGCGGTTAGGTATTGCAGTAGGTTTTTAACAGGGAGTTCTTGTATCTCATCTGGAGCCAGTACCTGTCTGCCAAGATGAATACTTCGTTTGTACATTAATGGACCACAATCGCAGAGAATGTGCAGGGGAGTTTCCATGTCTTCTCCGCAGAACCTGCAGCAGGTGGAGTCGCTTAGTTTCAAGGTGTGCATGTGTTTGTTTAATTTGCAGTGACCTGTGAGTGATCTCACTATTGTACATAGTTTGTCTTTTTTAAGAGCTAGTAAGCTGTTCGTATGTTTACGATTATACCCTTTGATAAGTGCTTTGGAGTGATTTAGGCCAGGAGCATTTCTCCATGTTTTGATTGCCTCTGTATAGCTATACTTAAACAAAGCCTCCCGGATTAAACTTTTAGGGATGCCGAAAAAGGGTTCGGAGCCTATGAATTGGTTTTCTGTCCCCCTTCTGGCCTATTTGTCCGCATTTTCGTTCCCTTCTATGTCTGAGTGTCCTGGAACCCATTGTAGCGTCAGTTGGTTGTGGTTGCCCACAGCGTTTAGCTGAGCTACGCAGTCTTGTACTAGCTTGGACTTTATTATCGGTGAGTCCAAGGCTAATAAAGCTGCTCGGCTATCAGAATTTATAATGATACGTTTGTTGACGTAGCTATTGCGCAGATTGAGTTCAGCACAGGCTGAGATGGCGTAAACCTCAGCTTGAAATATGGAGGCGTGTGTTCCAAGATTTTGGCACGCTTCGATGCTGGGTCTTTCGCCATAAGTCCCGCAGCCTACGTCATTGCCTTTCTTGGATCCGTCGGTGTACCAAGTTAGGCAATTGTCTTCGTTGGGTATGAGGTTCAGTAGCCAGTCATCCCTTGAAGGAAAGGTAACTTTATAGTTTTTTGTGAAGCAGTATGTTGGAGTCGTAACGTCTGTGTACATTTTTAGCACAGGGGGATGTGTGGCATCTTCCTGTAAACTCTTCATCCGCTTGGACTGCCAGCTACGCTTATTATTTGGATAAATCCTTCTCCTTGTGCATAAATGTGCAAAGGTTGAAGGCTGAGCAGTGCGTTGAGAGCTAACCCAGGGCAGGTGGACATCGCGCCAGTTATAATTAGGCAAGCAGTCCTTTGTAAGCTATTGAGCTTGTCTATGGTGTTGTTTTGAGAGGTCTTTTTGTACCAGACAGCTGCGGCATAACAGACCATAGGTCTTGCTATCGCAGTGTAGATCCAGAGGGCTATTTTAGGAGAAATTCCCCATCTAGCGCCTGCCATGCGATAGCATATGCCGAGAGCTGTCCTAGCCCTCTGTATGACAGTCTCAATATGTGTGTTCCAGTTAAGGTGTTGGTCGTAAATGGTGTTACTAGATTATTTAATAGTAATACTACCGTACTAATACATCAGAAATTTTCCGAACAGGATAGAAGCTTTCCGATTGCCTAGGGTGCGTAGCTATCGGGGGTCAGTGGGGAGGCTCTCCTCGTGCGCTCTATCATAGATCCAATAATAATTGAGTCAAGATCGAGAATCTCATATTCTCATCTTCATATACTTTGGAACTATTTTTGAGGCCACATCTCGTACAAAGTAAATTTTTTGATATTATGTCTCTCTTAAAAAGGTGCCGGGGGTCTTTAAAAGGTGAATGTATGGAGGTGCTACGGAAATGAAAGTTATGTATAATTAGATACTCTGTCTGTGGTATAGTTTGGCCTTCGATAGTAACTAGTAAATAATCTGTGCCTTCGATCGGCTTGGAGAATGAATAGAATATTAATAAGCGCCAGCTTCCTGACTTATAGTGAAAGAAATCAGGAAATTCCTGTGTGACAGTTAGTCACCCCTGTCCCCTAGGGAACTATTCCAGTTCCTAGCTTCTTTTTGTACCACCATTGACATACCAAATAATCACTGAAGAACCACTGACACGAAAAGAAGAAGAATGGACGCCGGGTCCTGTACAAAATTCTCGAAAAATGTGTCCAAGACTAACCTACGCAAACCTAAGTGCGTGTACCTCATCGCAGCACGGCATTATATAGGGTGCAAGGAAAAGTATCATTAACCTTTAAACCACATACTCTACCCATCAAACTGAACAACTTGAATGATACTTTTCCTTACACCCTGTATACGTGCATGTAGTCGGTCGATCAAACGAAGACTGTCGCGTAATTAGTTTTCTTTAAATACGTTTTGATGCTCTTTTGGTGGTTCCGACAACTTTGAGCGCGGACTCGACGTCCAGTAGGTAATGTGTCCTACCCTTATATTGTTGTGTATCTCGCAGGATATCTCCGCGGCGAGCAGCACCTGGAGGAAATAATGTTCATGGAGAATGTGTCCCGCTCCCAGCTCATGCAGCTCCTCGACAAGTTCAAGGACATCCTCATCACCTTCGAGACTGAAGACCCTGCCGTCGCCATGCTATATCCCTATCAGTAGTCTACGCCTTATCTTACTTTTGATCTTAGATTATGTACCTATAGATGGAGTTAAGAAATCAGAGAGCGAGATAGCAAAGCAACCACGTCATGGCTCTATCTCGAGGTACATAATCTAAGCTTTTGATAGTAATTATAACAGCCGGCAAACATCTTGGGCAAGTTCTTTCCTGCGCAGAAAAAAAATTGTAAGAGAAGCGCTGCTGCGCATACCCCTCACCTCACCCCCGCTAATTTTTCAAGTTGTATGCCGTTTACTATACTGTTGTTTTCGTGAATAGTTTACACATCTATTAAATTGTTACCTCTGATTGAAAGCCAGAGATGTAATGTTAGGTTAGCACCACAGCCATAGATCTAAATAGATATAGCGAGTACCCTAATCTGCTTTGAAAACATTAAAATAGCAAGATAGGTTACTAGCCTATTGCGCATGAACTACATAAATTGAGCCCCGTCGCCTAATTTACTTAGAGCGACATTGCGTAATTGAGATACTTTTTGATTTTAGGCGGGATAAAGGTACCACAATGCCTTCGCGTACTTAAAACTTGTTATACAAATCACAAAGAGAATGTAACTCACTACGTTATAAGAGTCGGGACTGCCATACTAAAAACTGGTCATGACCGATGGTCGGTCCGGAGGTCGGTCCAGAATGTATGAAACGTGTGCAACCGTTCAAAGAAATTTAATGGCGGCGGTGCACGTTTCATATAACGTTTTTGTTGTTGAGGGTTGCGCGAGCCTGACAAATCATTCAAAAAGAAAAAACAAATCACACGGCCTTAGTTTTCACTCGTAAGTACATGAAATAAATAAAATGAAAAGCAGATCCATTTTTCGAGTGCGTAATATAAGAACGTCACCTATCTTCCACTATTTTAATTTAATCAAAGCTAATCTCTATGAAAACCTTTGACTACTTATATGAGGACTAGTTACGCGTGATATTCTACTAATAAACATTTCTGCCACTTTTTGCGGGGGGCGAGGTAACATGAAATCCGCAACTTTGGATTTTATTCCCATAACTTTAGATTCCAATTTTGAATGCTAAAAATCTTGAAAAGTACTCTCCTGTGAAACCCAAACGTTCTAAGTTCGAAATTATTGTTTCGCAATTATAGGCTGTCTCGTTTAGTGATAAGGTATAAAATTGAATGTAAATGCACATGATCAAATTGATCTTATTCCGTGGCAGAGGGGAAATGCTACCGCAAGGCTAGTCCTTATAATAATTAGTCAAAGATGAAAACCAAGTGTGCCACATTTTTTCTACATACCTACTATGATTTAACGGTCGAGCGCGGCCGCCTCAGCGTCGAATAAAGAGGATATGTGAAAAAATAGGATTCTTCAAAGCGTCATATATCATGAAGTACTAACAGTAGGAGTATGATTTGCAGATACTAATGTGTAAATTGAACGTATAATTGAAGTTTTGATTAGAGCCAAAACACGATTAAGACACATTTTCTCGATAGAAAAACAAGCCAAAGTAGCCTCTGTCTTTATCGATAAACGCTTGGAACTGCTAAACGGTGAATAATAGAAACACGAGGCTTGATTTAAAAAAAAGAGATTGATATTTTACAAATTTTGATTAGAGCAGAATTGAACTTACATAAATAGTACAATCACAATTAAATAAAGTTTGTTTTACGCTTGCGTCGTTTCGACATAGGCCCTTAAGCGCCTTGCCCTTACAGCTTGGTCTAAGAAATACAGGCATCAGGCACTCGAAGTAGGAGTACTCAGGCACTTGCCTTATCTATTTAGAACTGTCTATGGTAAGGACATAGGCAACTTTTTATCCCGATAACGAACTTTGGAAACTAATTCAACGCGGCTCAAGGTGAAGCCGCAAAAATAAGTTGTACTTATTTCTGTTATCGTCATCTGTTTGTGATCACATTTTAGTTTTTGGGTTAATTTCTTTGTTTAAAATTCGTGATATTTCTAACTGAAAACACTGTGTTTATGTGAGTATGTATAATCGAATATTATTACTTTATCATCCTTTAGAAATAATTATGGTTTCTTGAATAAATAGAATGTCTTATTTAAAATCTTACAAGTCATGTTATAACCGGTGTGCCATTTCAATTATATTATGAATTTTCCAATATGATACAAACATACAGTCGAGAGCACGTCAAGCTCAACACCTTCGACTTCGTACTGTTCTTATGCCGTTCATACAAAAACAATATCGCACTCCAAATCTCAAGCTTGACGTGCTCTTGACTGAACATGGCTGTATGGGCTAGTTCCCTTTGCCTTCCACAAACAGGAAAATTTAAAACAATAAGAAACGTGAAAATTAATCTAAGTGGGGGGGGGCGTATTCGAGAAACACAAAAGAAAACGACATGATAAGTATGATAAAATTGTAATTCTTAACCAATGATATCTGTTACAGTTGTCGTCACCCCTATAGTTTGCCGCGAATTGCACTATAGTTACCGATCACTAATTATTTCATTTTGAACCACAAGACATGGACATGTTAATAACCAATAATACTTATTTGAATAAACAAATATGGTTGTTATAGACCGACCAGATAAGTCAGACCACACCCGCGACGTTACAGGGGTGCGGGGGATGGGCGGGGCGAGGTGATGTTCTTAGCAAACTGAAGCTGCCAACACTACGGCAAGTGGATGAGGGCAGCACAGCGCAGGGCCGCAGCTGGTCGTTGTCGCGACCCTTGGGGGAGGCCTATGTCCAGCAGTGGACGTCTTATTAGCTGAGATGATGATGAATGTATTTGTTAGCATCAACTCGCAATGGATAGTATGAGCTTTACTTTAGATGTTAGTATTTAATTATGTACACTTCATAAGAATGAACGTGGCCAAAAAGTGATGTAAAATTAATATATTATTTATACATGAACATTTTTTAATTAGGCATCTATCATACATGGTTAGTTTATCAAACGGACTCCTCTATTTAGAAAAGAAATTTAGCAGAATCTTAGTAAGTATTTTGTTTTTTTCTTCATTCTTGCCGCAAAGAAAACAACTAATCAACAAAAGATTCCAGTCCTTTAACACATTATTTTAGAAAACGTTCAAGGGAAATGTGATATAAGTCTATAAGTCACACATAAAAAACGTTGGAACAAACTTGTATTGCTAAATTATTTTATTAATATCGAGTGTCTACAGGGCCTAAACTTAGTTTGTATGTTGTTATTAATTGAATAATTGGAATAAACAAGTAAATAAATTATTAGTTTGATTTTATTATATTCCTTTCATTATTAGTTAATAGCAGGAAGCTGGCATAGGTGGTCGTTAATAGTTATTACGTTCTTCTAATTTGTTTATGGTTATTACCAGGGACGTGGTATTAACTTATCGACCTTATAGTACAGTGTCACCAACTTATCTGTAGAATGAGCGATGGCGCCACTTTCTGTATCAAAGAATGATTTGATTACTAGGTGTAGTACTTACTATCTCTATGGATTTGATTCGATTGAACAGCACAGACTTCATCGACTGACAGCAAGGAATATACTACTCTCTACCGAGAGAAGAAGTGTAACGTAGTACCAAAAAGATTTGAAATACACTGATTATCCGATACTACTAGTGCGTGTTTATGCACACGGAATTAAAAGGAACTAACAGTGGCAGGATATGCGAATATGGACCTTATGTAACGACTTGTCATTAAAAGGTTGATCGTTATCATGCTGTCCGCCAAATTTAATTCAACATTTTTAAATCTGCAATAAAACATATTTTTATGGAAGTTTCAAGACTAATTCTAAAAAACACAGAATTTAGCGGACAGAACGTAACGATCAACCTTAATTTTAACTTTAGTCATGGATTAACGATGATATTTGGTACCTAGGTATAACAACAGAGTACTATGCTATTATCATCGTCTATTGAAGTAAAAGCCTGCTATGAATTTTAATTAATAATAATCAGAACATTGCGTTATGTAAATGAATATGAATAATCTAAAAATAAAAATAATACTACATCAAAATCTAATCAAAATAAGTTTATTCAAACTCAAACTTAGAGATCGTTTACTCCTTGAAGATGTTTAACTTAACATAATTAGTATTTTACACAAAGATTTTTTTGTTCCCATTTTCGGAAAGGTTTTGAGGTGATCTATCGGCAGGAACAGGATTATCCATTAATTACCGAACACCCTGTAAAATAAAATAAAAAAAAAGTAATTAAAGCACTTACTTTTTCATTGTTTTTCTATGAATATCCCCCCACCCCTCAAAAATTAAATATCCCTCCCCGAAACAAAAGTCTGGACACGTGCCTGCATTTGGAGTTCCTGTGACTTATAAATAAAAAAGTATCCAGCTGGCTGGAGGTTTTTTCAAACTATTAATTAGTTCGAATCAAATTAAAGATTGAAAAATTTGTCTCGGGTGGGACTTGAACCCGCACTTTTCCAAACCGGGGAACTGCGATCCAATTTCGCCACCGAGCCCACTACCCAGAGAACGAAATTTTCAATCTGTTGCGTCTTAAAGGGACGTGAGTGCCATCTACTGGTAGTTATTACAAACTAATCAACGCGCAAGTCCAGCAGTGCGGGTTCAAGTCCCACCCGAGACAAATTTTTCAATCTTTAATTTAATTTGATTCGAAATAGCTCAACATGGCTGTAACATGTTTAAAAATCAATAATATTTGAAATTTATTAATTATTTATTTCTTCAAAATGTTTAACACTGCAATGAAATGAAAAAAAAATGAAAATGCACTTTATTGCCACACAAAATACAAAAAAAGAAAAGGTACAGAAACAATAGACAGATTAATCAAATAGAAAAAAAAAAAAATCAAATATATATAAAAACACACATTGTGGCAATGGGTTAGGACTCAGTGTCCGCTGGCAGGACCTAATAAGATCTGCTGCTCAGCACTGATTTGCAGTCCCAACCTGCTCTTATATCAGCATACAGACATCGAGGGTACAGGGTAAGTAGGCACTACACAATTTTGACTAAAGTTATACTATATCACATTACATTATCTTCATTATTGCAATAAAACATAGCAGTGATATACACGCATCAGCTTTGAGCTGCTAGTGTATCATATATAATAATAATAATGCCCTTCTTCCATTTTGACGGAACTTTATTTCTAATTTGGATTCGATAGAACAAATTCACTTCGATAGAACTAAATCCCAGAAATACTTACATCGTTTTAGGACACGGGATCCCGCTGAGTGTAGGCACATTCAACTTACTAAACATCATTTACAGTATGCAGGTATGCAGTCGAAGTGACGTAGTTTTTTAAAAGATGAAATGACGTGTAAAGTGGTGAAAGGTGGCTAGCCTTGCGCTCAACTTACATAGGTATATGGAGGTGCTACTGGGAATGTTCCTCCATTGAAAAGGGAAGATCTTCCACCAGGCTATGTGTGAAGCCTGGGGACCGGCCGTGGTTCAACAGTTCTTAGTTGGACCTTGTACATGTATCGAATCTCTGTGATTATTTCTCTTGCGCGGTGTATGTCTTGCATTTGATTGTGAACCTTATTTGTAGTAGGTTATGAGTTACGTATTCACGGTGAACGTTGTCTATGTATGGAGCAAATTTCCGAGAGCGACGGTATCGCCATCTGTTGGCATCTTTGCAATGTGGGTGCTGACATCTGCAGCAAGTCCCCACAGGTAATATTAACTATTTCTTAATATACGCATTTTTCTTTGTAAGGCCTTCGATCTTTCCTCCTCACCAAACTCTCTATTTTTTAATGTAATGTATCTTTTAATACATATATAAAACGTTGAAACCATAATATGATGTTTGTTTTGGAGAAAGTGTTGTTGACAATTTTTCAAAAATCCCATATCAACCTGTGACAGCGCCGACATACATGTTTTTTTTATGCCTTTTCTCCACACTTCTAAGTTTAATGTGGTATTTACTACTGAAGAACATATTTCGACGCAGTGAACAAAAGTTTTACTAACATATTTTAAGCTGTTGTGCATTGTGTCATACTCTTTGAAACTAACAAACAAATTAATGTTGTCGTATGATGAAGTAGTATCACAGGACAAAAATGTGTTTTTACAACTTGTGCATCCACTAGTTTTTAATTTTTTAAACATAAATCCGCACACATAGGCACATGCCTGTGCCTCAGGGGATGCCTGCTCTAAAGCTTCGGTCGCATCAGCGATCAGTGGTTCTAAATCAATGTTCGCTTCGTCATCACAAATATCGTCAGACATATTGTTCATATTTGACAATAAAAACTTTTTTAAGTTATCATTAAGGATAGCCGTGTCATCCTCACAATTTTTCTTAGAGCTACTATGACGTAAATTGTTTATAATGGCAGTTTTTATGCCTGATGTGAACTGTCCAACATTTGGATTATCATTGGATCCGCAGTGGTAACGTATACATCCAAAGCAGTTCTCCAGTGGATCCTGATTCAGGCGACGCGTGGAAAGGGTCTTCAAACCTAAAGTTTGCAAATTTTTCCACAGCCTATCCACAGCGTTCATTGTGCGAATCCAGCCTTCTTGAGATGGTGGAGGTGACTTGGACCCAATGAACGTCATTTCAGACACAAATTTTCTCATTTCCCGAAATAGCTCTGCATGAGGCGATCGCTGAGAAATATTTGTTGAATATTTCTTCCCTCCACGCAAGTCAGGGCTGTCAGCATTTAGAGCGTCGAATAATTGGTCAAATTTATTCAACACCGTGGCTGTAGCGTGCGCCTCGGCAGGAAGTTCATCTGAAATTAAAATGTTTATTAATTAATTAATATTAGGCAGGTATCCCACTGACACTTAAATGAGGGATTTGCCGAAAGCCATTAGAGAAGAAAAAAATAGTTCTAAATATCTCGATAGAATATGATTTTGACGCGAGATAGGATGAGCAACCCTAAGGAAGTTGAAATTAATATCAAATACTGAGATTAAGATTTCATGGAGGTGTAATAATGAAAGCTTCTAAATCAATGCAATCAAAAGATTATAGAGTAAGGTTGCCTTAGTCGTGCTACAGCGTATGTCGTATCCCAGTGATATTTCGTATCGTATTTATAAGCAATGACATTCTATACACAAGGACTTCGCATCAGTGCGCTTCTTCTTCTTATCGTGTGGGCAGAGCTCTGGTGGTCAGAGTTTTTCAGACCGCCTTACGGCCTCTGACGTAGTTTTTATGTAACGACTACTACCATCAGTGCGCTTTTAATAGGACTTCTAAATTACATTACTGTTTTCTGACCGAATATATTTGAAAGATTTGAATGAACTGGAATGTTAGCGGCAATGTATTACAGCCAACCATAACTGATGCATACAAAAGTGACATTAGTAGTACTTTTGTATAGTTTTTATACTAGCGTATTAAGTACTTCTAATTTGATTGATGTGTGATATTGATATTATATATATATTTATATTGTGATATTATTTTTGGTGTGCAAATAAAGAATTTTTATGTTATGTTATGTTAATATAGAAGTAAACATATATTATATTTGTACTTACCTTTATCTCTCGTAATAATGTGCCATTTTTTGGTTGTTATTGTATGACGTGGTGAATCCATGTGTAAAGAATGTCATTGGTGTTATGGGATAACTTTTTTTACCACTGCCGGGTAGCACTAGTATTTATTCTGTGCCACTGCAAGGTTAATCTTATCCTTCATAATTACGCTTATATACAAAACCCTCAGGGCGCGAGAGCCCGACTCGCACTTTGTAGTTTATTAGTTATGTCGGGTAAAAATGAAAGAAACAACTTACTCGAAGCAATTTTAGTAAGTATTCCAGCTGTAACTGAATGACTGAACACCTGGGCAGCCAGTTTCACCCGCATTTTTTGTTTGCTATATGGTGCTAAATGCTGTTCTGTTAATGCTGGTGCAAAAACAAAATTGGGATTGGTTTTGTCTAGATCATAGAATTGTTGTACATGACTCCATTTCGCCACACCTGTTTAGATAAGCAACATAATAACACAGTTGTAGTGAGGAGTAACAATCTGTACTAGACGATAAAATATGCATACTAAGTTTTACGTACCCTTGACAACTTTGCCATCAACTTGCATGTTTGGTGTTATAAATTGGATGTTATGATTTATAAAAAGGTTCCTCGTGCATTTAAGGAGGTGTGGTGGGTCAAGTATTGTGACTACTTCATGTCCCTCATGTGTGAAATAAGGTTCCGTCTTTGATGAACCAAGGATATCGAGAGCCCTTATGTTCACTCTGGATAACAGCAACAAAATGACGTTTTCAAAATGGCATCAGTAGTTCCGCTTTTGGCCATTCTACAGATAAGTTGGTGGCACTGTACATAGAGGACGGCGTGCATAACTCGTGTCAACGAGTTACGCCGTCCTATATGTAATTGAATAATTTATTAATGGAGAGCAATGTAGTAAAATCATAGGTGCATATTACACTTTTTTTATTATTAAAAATGGGTTTGCTGTTGACCTCAACCCAGTCCTCTGGACAAAGATGGGGTCGAAGATGTAGCGAGCTAACCCAGAAGCCTGTTCACTCGTACTTTAAAGTAATTCGGGTTGTAAGCGCTCGGAAATACTGGACGCAGGCAGGGCATTCCACACCTTGGCTGTGGGCATTATAAAAGAATCAGAATCAGGAATTATTCTAATCATGGTAAAAGTGAGAAAGAAAGATAGGTGCTACCCAATGATTTTTTTTTAGTCTGTCGCAGAGAAGACCAACATAAATCTTTGGTGCTACCGTTTGTATCCAAAACTTCCTTGAGTATTGGAAATGGAATGTGTGAACCACCAACATTTCAATGCGTAAGCAAGCTAGTAGTTTACTTCCGCCATTGTTACCGGTTCATAGCATATTTGGAAAGTGGAAAAAAATGGTATGGTACTGGATAGATATTTGTGATTGTGTACAAAACAGTAGGTAAATC
The DNA here is from genome assembly GCA_927399405.1 of Agonopterix arenella. Lineage (NCBI taxonomy): Eukaryota > Metazoa > Arthropoda > Insecta > Lepidoptera > Depressariidae > Agonopterix > Agonopterix arenella. The sequence continues at coordinate 12,496,722 of OV656704.1, read as the reverse complement.
GACCAAGAAGTGTCCGTACTTGGCACCCTATGGGCACAAAACCCTAAAAAATATGTTGTCTACGAGTTCATAAATAATAAAAGCAAAACATAAATGATTGCGTAAATGAAAGACATTTTATATAGAACACGTAAATCGACCAATACTCAGATTAATTAATACAAGACCAATACAACGAGGTCAACGGGAATATGATTTTGGTGACAACGCGTGAGCTCCAAGATAATAAAAAACTCACTGAACAAATAATCACTGATTATTTGTTCAGTGAAAAAACTATCTATACTATTATAAAACTGTAACAGGAAGTTTGTCTGTACATTGAAGATATTAACAAAAAAAAAGTTACGATATGGTTTTTAGGTGTCCCTGATTCCATTTCACCAATTTTTGGATTTTTTGTCTGTCTGTTTGTTTGTGTGTTTGTTTATTTGTTTGTTTGAACGAGTATCACGCAAGAACTACTGAACCGATTTTGATGAAACTTTTTTTGTTTGATAGCTTATGATCTGACTTAAAATCTGGTATATAATTAATCTCGCTACGTTGACGGGAGCCGGAGATATAAACATATAACCGCAAGTGCAACCAATGTACGGTACCATTTCAATTTCAACTAAGTAACACTAATTAAAATTAAAAGACTTGTAATAAAGTAAGCTAATTCTGAAGAAATAACAATAAATTACAAAATAAATACCAATAATTATAAATTTTATCATTGTCCAGTGCTGATGAATGCACCGGTATAACATTGTTTTTCTTTTTGGCTATAAAATCTTTCAAACTCCATGGAGAAAACCTTTGCATAACAAAAAAAACCTTAGTACTGGCCACAAGAAAACAAGACTCGAATTACAAATTTCTTGACATTTTGTAGAATTACAGTGTAAACAAAGCAGGAGTAATTATTTAAAAAAAAACTGCACGCCAGTTTCAAACAAAGAGAATATAATCATGATTTCAAATCAGCAGCCGAAAGATGTCTAAAACTCGATTTTTAATTCGGAATGTTTTTATTTACGGTGTAATCACACAGTTACGCTAGACTGGATAATAGCTAATATTTTAAAGCTATTATAAGACAGGTAAGGAACTATTTTGAAATACCGTAAATTATTACTAAAATACAAACGAACAACTCTAACAAATTAATAAGGGTCGGTTTTTTATGCCGCCGATGCGATGTGCCGCCGTGCATTTTGCGCATTTTTCTACGACGTTCCATACAAAACGAAGCTTAGTTTGAACATTTAGTAATTAAAGTAAAAAATGAATGGTTTTAAAACAATCTAGAAACCAATATCTGTGATTTCCTTTTAAATGTTTAGTTCTAAAGTTATCTTGAATCAAAGTTTGTAGTCCGTGCTGCGGTCCGTCCGTGTCGTGTGTCGTCCACCATTTGGGCTCTCTCTGAGGAACCTGCCACAGCCCTACGGACTGTCGCTTGATATGCGCTTTACATAAATTAATGTAACATTCGGCAATAGCCGACTGCGTCCTTCCGGACGAAATTATTCGCTGGAATCCAGGCGCATACGTGCGCCTCAGTCGTTGTTTCAAATGCACGCAAATTGACAGCGAGTGCTGACCAGGCGACGTTGCAGTGGAATGCGGCCGTCACCGATTTCGCGCGCATCTGACCGGATTGCAAGATGTATATGGTCCTTCTTATATGCAGATAGTTTTTTAAGGGTATGATCAGACCATCATACTGAACAATTTTCTGTATGGGACCAAAGTCAAAATCACGAAAAAAAATCAACTGTTCCATACAAAACTGCAATCCTACTCTACAAAAATGTATGGGGCAGAAGACTTTTTTTCGCGATATCGATGACAGTCCCATAGAGAAAGCTGTTTGATGGTTTGATCATCCTCTTAAAAAAGTGTCGGCATATTAAGTTAAATATATAAAAAATAAAGTAATATATATATAATGCGCCCCGACGCGTTCCGTTCAGTGATAATCATACTTAAAAAATAATTTTGTATCTGCCAGTACACTTGATTGTTTTCAATAATGAAAAATGCCATCACGAAGAAGAACTAATAATCTCACTAACATTATAAACGTGAAAGTTTGTGACGATGTTTGTAAAGTTGCAATGTTGTATGTTTGTGGCGCAATCACGCATAAACGGCTGAACGGATTTTGATGAAATTTGGCACGCAGATAGAATGTGTTCTGGATTAAGATATATGATACTTTTTATCCTAGCAATGGGTTCCTGTGGGATAAATTACAATATTTTATTCTATGCTCACTAGCGCCAATTTGACGCTGACAGATGCATTTGTGTAGATTGCAGTGATAAAAATAGTATTTACTTTTTTAAACAGTTTTGACAACAGCTGTGTAGTATATTTGGTATATGGTTAGATTTTCGTGCATGAGGTGGAGGTTCGATTCTTGGTCGAGAATGTTTTTTTTTATTTTTTTTAAATACATTCAACGACTATATCCATTTTTCACCGGATTAGACAGAAGCAGTTAGGCTTGATATGTTAAGGGCCTGACCTTCAATCATAATAATATCCTGAGATCATATCAGATCTAATATTAGCGCAGGATGTTTTATTTTGGCTTTTTTCTAATTTTAATCCTACCATCCTACCAGGTATCTCACTAATATTAATATTATGTTTGTGGTTCTATCATCAACACGTCTCAGAAATTCGGTTTTACAGATTTGATTGTATAGGTACTGGGCGAATTGGAAAAATAATCTTCTTCTTATCGTGTCGACTTCAAATTCTGAACAAAGTCGCTAAATAGTAGCTTGCCAGAATCGGGCAACCGATACTGCACCGTCGCTAGCAGTCATGAGCTCCTCCTGCGTGCAGATGTTAGGGCACGCAGGGCACGATGTGAGATGGGCCATCGTTTGTGGAGTTCCACACAAGCAAGTCACATTTTGCGCATCCGAGTATCCCCACCTGACCATGTTGTCCTTACTGCGACCGACCTGGGTTCGAAGTCGGTTTAAAGACTTCCAGGTCGCCCAAGGCAAGTCATGTCTAGGCGTGAGGCTCTCAGACGGCGACACAAATGGAGTTGGGAGGGACAATTTTTGTCGCCATAGAGTACACCTTGCTTGCGCTGGGCCAGTATTCAGGGGGTCGACACACTTCATAAAGCTGCGTCGGCTTGGCAGCCTTTGCGGCGCAGGAATAAAGCCATGCATGGGATGTCGTGTGTCGTCCACCATTTGGGCTCTCTCTGAGGAACCTGCCACAGCCCTACTTACATCTGGGGGCGCTATGCCAGCCAGTGGGTAAAGCAACTGTACTGGAGTCGGTTTCAAGCAACCAGTTATAATCCGACACGTTTTGTTTAGTTCCGGTATCCACCAGCTTGGCGTGGGCAGATCGGCCCTACACCGGGCAAGCGTATTCTCCAGCGGAGAACGCGAGAAAAATAATTAAACAAATAAATAAATAACGCTCACAGGCACAAACATTATTTTAATTATCCCAAGTAAGCATTATAGGCTTTTTATTGTGAAAACCATACAACAACGGCATAAACATATAACATCCAAGACCGAACCGGGACTCGAACCCAGGACTCTGGTTTGGCAGTCTGGCGTGGTAACCATTACACCAACCGGGTCGGCAAATACTAAAAATCCTCTTTCTTTTAACCTTTTCTAAAGTTAGTGTTCATAATTTTATCGTAGTATTGTTTTCATCTTAATAGATGGCGTAGCGTGATTTTTTGAAGCAAGTACCATACTCAATTCACGCTCAAGACATCTCAGATATTCGGTCTTACAGATTTGATTGTATAGTTACTTACCGGCTGAATTAGAAAAAATAATTAAATAAATAAATAACGCTTACAGGAACATTGTTATGATTCCAAGCAAGCACTATAGGCTTTTTATTATAGAAACCATACAACAACGGCACAAACATTTATAACATCCATGACCGAACCGGGTTTCGAACCCAGGACCCTGGTTTGGCAGTCCGGCGAGGTAACCATTACACCAACCGGGTCGTCAAATATTAAAAATCATGTGTTCAAACATTTAATCGTAGTATTGTTTTCATCTTAATAGATGGCGTTGGGAGTTTTTTTTTAAGCAAGTGTGCTACTATTATTAATTCAAAAACCTAGCTATAGCAGGAGCTTACAAATTTACTTGATTATAATATCGTTATAATACATTGTTGTAAGTATATTGATTGTTTGAGTCCAATCTGAGCCAATGCTACGGAATGATAACCTTATTTTACAGAAAGGACGAATTTTGTTGCAGTAATTCTTGCCAAGTTTTTGTTTTGTTTGATTTTCGGTCTCAATTATGATTTTTTGAGGGCTTGTGCAACTTAACTACAGAACATCATTCTACCACAACGAATAAAAAGGTACCTACGTATCTAAAAGGTCCTTATAATATAACACTACAGGTCGGTAATGTAGCTACTTACATAATTGAAAATCTTTTCTAGCAAATTGACCATTAGCTTCCTTATTATCGTTTTAGCTCTTGCCTTCACCATTTTACAGTAGCCCGCGTGGTAGAGTATCCTCTAACGTTTATACGTGAGTGGAGGTCTGTGACCCGCAGTGGGTCGTAAGATGATTATTATGCTGCTCGACATAAATAAGAAACTAATAAACGACGAACAGTAGAAAAATTAAAGTGATGGATCCAGTGAATGACTTTTAAATCTGATACCTACAGAATTACTTGGGGTAATTTCTGATTTTGATTTAGCTTAAGTTCATGACTTTCTTATCTTATTATGGAAAATGGCAAGCCAGCAACACTTCGACCCAATGGTATCTTTTGTATTGAACCCTACATATTATTTTCTTCATCCTTGAAAAACTTGGAAAATGAGGGAGGCAATAGCGTTCAGGGTAAGAAACCTGTAATGAATAACCATCTCTCAGGAGTCACATACGTTTTCCCACCGAGACATCGCAGTCACACAGTACAAATGTTCCATGGTTTTCTCCTCCTCTCCACACGCTCGGCAACCGGGATCTAGAGTGAGCTTTATCGTGCCTGTTGCGTAGTGCCCGGTGAGGGCTCCGACGATGGCACGAGCTTTGCTCCTACTGTTGTTCAGTATGAACTGTGGGATTCGTGGTGTTATATTGCTGTTATACTCTGACACCAGGGCTTTGCCCACACGATAATAAGAAGATTGCCGATGAATTTCCTGCAGTGTTGCAGACCCGAGAGGCCAGAGCATTCTAGCCTGTGTCTTTTATCAGCCCATTCCTTAATCGCCATTCTAATGTTACATGCCAGGATTCCTAGACTTGGTTCGGACCATGACCTTCATGAGCTTAGACGAGACATTAGACAAAATTATATGTCTACGCAGACGAAGTCGCGGGCAAAAGCTAGTTTCTAATAAAATTGATCTGTGAAAACTATTGAAGACAACGGCTATAAGGGCAAAGGGCAGTGTGACCACTTTTAGTAGATTTCTACTTTTTGGTAGATTTAGGGCAAAGAGAACTATAATTTAGTACTGAAAATTTTATCAAAAATTCAATTATTCAGGCAAAAAAATGGCAATACAAATAGCTGAGATGCTGAGAAAACTATTGCAGGAGGTTTTCCGGAACTAAAGTAAAGCTTAAGTGACCAACTGTGTGTGAGAAACTACACCAACTTTAAACCTGCTTATGGACGACTAATAATACTTATTTGGAAATTGAAGCATCCAAGTTACAAAGTGATGAAAACCGATAAAAAATTATACAAAAATGCGAAAATAACACGAGTAATGATGACCGTTTAGATAAAAAGGCGTTAATTTGTTCAAAAACGTGTTTATATCGAATTTTAGTCATATTCATAATTAATATATACAAAGCTACCATCTGGAATGACGTCAATATTTGTTGGTAGACTTTAAGTAGAATTTGAAACAGGGCTTAGTAGATTTTGGTAGTTTTCAGCAGGCATTTTGGTAGATTCTCTGAAAAAACACATGGTCACGCTGGTCATATGAGCAAGTTGTCATTTTTGACGTGTGGTATTGTTGTTGTTTTCTTTTACTTTGTTCTCCTAAAATCGAGGTGTAAAAAATGAAGAATTTCCCAGTTTTCGTGTTCCCAGTTTCCCTGGAGTTTTATCTAAACGCCAGGCACACCCATAAACAATTATTAACCGTTTACAACCCGACCGATATCTCGGTAAATTTCAAAGGTAAATTCGTGAATGGTGGTACGGTGTGGTACGTCGTGGTATTTTTGTGGCCTATATTTTAATTAGCTGACGATTTCAGTACTATGCACGTCTCCGAACAAGTTCACGGTGATAGATCCGGAGGGGACGATAGCTCCACAAAGCTGCATCGATATCATCGTGCGATATACGCAACCATCTGCATCTCATTGCAATACGACGGAAAATTTCAGGATAACCATGTATGATAGGAATACTCAGCAGGTTTGTATGAAAACAGATAAAAAATTTCAGATGCGCGAATTCGTGAACCAATATAAGTACCTACTACCAAGTTATAGTTCCCCTAAGTTTACTATTAAATTTTGTCATCACACATTCACAGCCGTATGTCCGAGTAGAGCAGGGGTGACGGGTTGGCTTTATAATTGGGGGGGGGGGGGGGGGGTACCTAAATTTAGAGTCAGCTATGAAACTGTAGTCAAAAAGCAGATTTAATAAAATCTCTAAATTGAGCATATGAAATATCAGTTCCGTGACTGACGGACTGACTGACAGAAAACGTACAGCCTAAACAGCCGAAGATAGAAACATGAAATTTTGAAGCAGGAATGAAGTCACTAACATAAACATATGCTCACAACTATGTTCCCCGATAGGGGGTAGAGATATTCTGAAACCCCAGAACATCCATGTTTCACTAGTACCGAAACTGTCCAGCATGGGAGTGAGCCTGTCGCCACTTGTAATGTACAATGGGTACAATGCATGCCTCGAAATTGAAGCATGCAGGTTTCCTCACGATGTTTTCCTTCACTGAAAAGCCTGTGGCGTTACAAATCGTTCATAAATTCCAAAAAAGTCATTGGTACGAGTCGGCCTGGACGGGGATCGAACCGTCGCCTCCTGCATGGCAGGCAAGGTTACTCGCCACTGGACCACCATTGCTTGCAGGCAAAACCTAGTGCAATAAATAATAAAAAAAAATATGTTTAATTTCAAGGCCCTGGGTAAGAGAGATGTCCCAGCGAAACTAATGGAAGGTGAACCACCGAACGTAGTCGCAGACAGTATGGGAGACAGTTTCCACCCGCTCACTGCCCGGACAACCCCCGTGAGAACACTTGACGAGCAACAGTCGCGCGTCACCTGCAATCATCCACATCATAGGTATAGTAAATCATACTAGTTAATATGTTAATCAAATTAAACTGCAACCTGCCTGGGGCTGTACTTTCGTCTTAGACCATATAACTAGGGACTAGCCTTGTGATAGCATTTCCCCTCTGCCATGCTACAAGATCAATTAATCATGTGCATTCACATACAATTTTATACCTTATCACTAAACAAGGCGGCCTATAATTGCAGAACAATAACTAACTGACTAAACTAGTAAACAAATGAATAAATTTCTAAACTTAATTATATAATGTAAATATAAACAAAATTTAATGTTTTTTTAAGTGACTGTTTGTTTCTTCAATTAAAAAAAACATTATCTAAAAGTAATGGAATAAAATCTAAAGTTGCTGATTTCATGCTACTTCATATACCCCCGGCAAAGTGTCAGAAAACTTTGTTAGTTCACTTATTATTTTGGTATGATTTACTTACATTGTAAAGTACCTAATTGTAAGTAAAATAAGTAAGTATATTGTATTGTTATTGTTTAGTGTAATCAAAATAAACCATTTTTTTATGTATTATTATTAGACATATTTTTATCTGGGCCAGTATGCCTAGCATGCCACCCCCGAGAAAGTGATAAAAATCGAGATGTGCCTCCATCTTTATTATTTTACGTATGCCAGAAAGAGCGCGCATGACGTTTTTCTCGTTTAAACGCTTTGTCGTGGGTGGCATGCTAGCTGTGCAGATTGGTACAAGATTAAGCTGCTGAAGAATAATGCTCAAAATTTATGGCCAACATACATAAAATACATAAACTCACACCTTTTTCCCAGAGGGGTAGGCAGAGACTATGGATCTCCGTTTTGGGTGGGTCTGACACACCTCTCTTGCTTCCTCTAGATCCATACATCTTTTCATACATTCCCGTCGATTCCCGTAATTGGCACTACTTTCGGATTGATTGATTAAACATAGTTCCTGGTTTTTAGCATAATTCTATACCTTGATATTAAATTTTGGTTGATTTAAAGGGAATACTAAATCCTCAATAATTGCAACTATTTTAATTATGCTTGGAGTCGAGATAGATAGTTTTCCCAAATACCATCAATTATTATTGAAATTGCTGGAAACAGTTCTCAAGAGTGTTTTAACACATTCCTTTTCTTCATCGTCACAAAAGTGTGAATGACACTTTGCATACTTGATTAATTATTGTTTTTTAAATTACTTGCCTACTTTCTCAACAATCATTAACTCTCCATGCGTATTTTGCGATGTAAATGTATACTATTAGCAATTAAAATAAGATATGGATGACGTCAGTGATAGTAGTTGCTCATCAAAAACAAAAAATACTTGTTATTCTTTTGTTTTAGTTCCTTTGTATTTATGGTTGCACTGTGATACTGTAGTATTTATCTACAATAGAAATGGTGATTCCTGTTTTCTGAATATAAATTCTAATAGAGATTCTAACTTTCAGAAACTATGTTTTCATCCTACATGAACATGACTAATTGTATTTTTCCCAAGTCTACTTCCTTTACTTTTTCCCTCTATAGCCCAGTCATTTTACGGAGTTTTCTTAGGAGAGGTGGGGAGTAATTATGAATTGAACTTTTGAACTTTAACCGGCACCATTTGGTGACCAAAAAGACTATCTGAATATTAAAAAATTTTTTTACGCAACATAGAAATCAAAATTACATCTCCCAGAAGGCGTTTAAATTGATAATATTAATACCAATGCACTCATTCTACTTAGATTTAACAATATAAATTATTTTTGAGCAATAAAATAGGCATTGAAATTTAAAAAATGAGATATTTAAAAGAAAATACTAATGTATTTTTCAAAGCCTTGTAAGTAGTCAAAAATATTAACACCATGTTTGAAGTGTGTATAATGGTAAAGCCTTATGAGCAAGGAAAAAAATTCACCATTCGTTTTTTTAGAACGAGAAAAATGCTAAATTAAAAATTTGGGGCTGTTACTGACGTGATATTTTTTTTAATTTTGGTACATTTCTAAGCTCAATTTGGCTCTTAAATACTATACCGAAAAAAAAATCAATTACTAATTAGTCCCGGCTCAAACCGTAAAATGACTGGGCTACTAGTTCGTCGGAATTACTGGAAACTAAAATATGAACTAGAAACTATCCCCTTTTAACATACCTACATAAACATATACAACCATAATCATTTTGAGGGTGTTCCCCACCTTGCACCTTTGCTACAACTTCCATATTTCGAAGCATGCAGTTGTGGCAAGGACTTACCAGCATATTGAAGTAATAAAACCTAATTTTGCCCTTTTATGAATTTTTCAGAGAGCAACAGCCCGTAAACGTGGTAGCTGTAGCAGTAAGCGTGTGCTGCATCGCCGCCCTGCTCCTCCCGACCCAACCAGAACAAATAGTCCAATCCCAGTGGCCCGAGTGGCTCCACATCGGTTCCAACCTCAAACTAGTCTTCTCCTTTGTTCTTGGACTCGTCAGCATGCTTGTGCTGAGGCCTTAGAGTTCAAAATCGTGTACAGTTCCCGCCAAGTAACTCAGTTAAGGAGTGGTGAATAATTGTTAAGCCACACGCTGCGGTGTCGCTACGGCCTCCTTCTACATAAAAAAGTCTGTGGTTTGCTACACGGTGCGTTGAGGCGTGCCGCTCTTACAGTCAATGTCAGAGAAGCCCCTTTGCGTTTATAAAGATTTAGATAGTCTGATTTCTTTGAAGCCCACCGGATTTGGGAGGGGTGATAATAGATGCGTTGCCTTTGCGTCAGAAAGGGACCTATGGGATCGGCGCTATCACGCTGCGTCGTTTCTAGCAAAACTGCGTGGTAGTGGGCCTAGCATGCAGTCCCTGAGAAAACGAGAAAGTCTAAAGCGTGTCTCTGTCTTAAGTACGATTTTCTTCGAGCGGAGCGCGTCGGATGCATCCTGGATTCCGGTCGGCTGCGCGTGCATTCCGCCGAATCCGCTATAAGTTCCGTGGAGATATGAACTTTAATTAATGTATAGACACTTTAATTTCCTCTACCAACTGTAAAATGCGCTGCGCTGCACTCCGATGCGCTTCCCTCGATGAAAATCGTACCTAAGTACGATTTTCACCATGCCATGTCATGACATGACATGCGCGCATGACGCGCGTGCGCGTTTTTTGATTGGTCGCTTGGTGTGGCATTGTTGCCGTGCTGCGCCTGCGACGAAATCAATGCACCGCACTTGTGGCTTGGCTCTAATATTAAGGGTTTGTTTATTTGGCGTGTAATGTAAATAAGCTAGGGTAAAACTAGAGTGTAAAAAGTTACAGATGACATCTAGTACAGAAAAATATAAGCGGGTGATAGCTTTGATCTATATCACAGATTATTTAATAGTTACTTCTTGTAACCTATATCTTTTTTCCACAAATGCAGTTCCAATAAAAAATTGTTTTGTTGGCTGCACCGGTTTTACAGGGATTATGTATGCGTTTGAATATTCGATGCTTTAAATTTACAAAATGGGCAATTATAAGAGTGAAATTAGTTCAGGTTTTTGCCGCAACATGGCGCCTGGTTTTTATTTTTCTGTCTGATATTAAATACATAGTTTTTATATTGTTAGCTAAGGCTGGTTTCAGAGTCACGCTGACCGACAGCGTTTCACTGTGAAACGATACAAGGGAACACCTACCTCGTGCCACGCGCGTTGTCCAAACGCACCGGGGCGCCGGGCGGTCAGCGCGTGTGACTCTGAAACCAGCCTAACATTTCGTGTGTAATTTGTAATTAATTTTTACTGGACCGTTATTGATATTACTTAACATGACAACATTCTAATAACTTTGGTATATCTAAACTTTTATAAAACTGTAACAGGAAGTTTGTCTGTACATTGAAGATATTAACAAAAAAAAGTTACGATATGGGTTTTAGGTATCCCAGCCTAGCTAGCATGCCACCCCCGAGAAAACGACAAAAATCGAGATGTGCCTCCATCTTTATTATTTTACGTAGGCCAGAAAGAGCGCGCATGACGTTTTTCTCGTTTAAACGCTTTGTCGTGGATGGCATGCTAGCTAGGCTGATTCCATATCACCAATTTTTGGATTTTTTGTATGTCTGTTTGTTTGTTTGTTTATTTGTGTGTTTGTTTGTTTGTTTGAACGATCATCACGCAAAAACTACCGAACCGATTTTGATGAAACTTGTTTTGTTTGATAGCTTATTATCTGACTTAAAATCTGGTATATAATTTGTGCGGGCAAAGTCGCGGGTTAACGCTCGTAAATTATATAAGTATGGAATTAAATGTATTGTATCTTTACAGTTAAAACCTTGTAGATAAATAATTAAGTATGTAATAAATAATATACCTAAGGAAACCAAAGTCAGACAAAATATTATGTATTTTATGTCTATTGACAATTCTTTGGCCATTTATAATTTTCTTATGATTATAATTATAGTCACCCGGTCTTTGAAACCGTTCTGCGATTTATCTAATGTAATTTTTTATATTATGAAATGAAACTAATATGGGTAAATAATTTTAAGATTTTTGTATTTAAATTATTGTTGTGGTATTTTTGTATTGTTTTTTGTGATATATTGATTTACGAATGTATTCAATGATTCATTATTTCAAATTGTCATTTTAAATTATGGTTTTACGAGGAATCAGGTAGTCTGTTAAGGATGTGCCATACAAAGTGCAGCCGCAGAACGGGTGCAGACCGGCTGCAGGCCGGCAGTAGTTGTAAACTATGGAATTATATGCGAGGTGTCACACTGAATGCAGTCCGGCGCGGATGCGGAATAGCTGCAGAACGGTAGCCGCAGTGTGACGCCTCGCATATAATTCCATAGTTTACAACTACTGCCGGCCCGCAGCCGGTCTGCATCCGTTCTGCAGTTGCACTCTGTGTGTTTAGATTCAAATCACGAATATAAAAACTAAGGTGTTTTTTTAAGATTGCTATGAACTAAATCCAATAAAACAAAATATAACTTCCCGTAATTGACTTTCTTTTTTAATTAAGTACTTAACGAAATTATTTTAAGGGCACCACTTGCTTTTGTAAGAACGTCAAAGTCACGAGTAACCTGGCAAGACCGTTCTACAATTTAATTCCTGCTGTCACCACTCTTTTTTGCCAAACTGTAATTTCTTTTTTTGCCAAAATATAAGAAGCAAGTTCTAAAATAATCGTTTTACTGAAGTACTTCAAAAAATCTTTTATTTGTATAAATAACTAAGTACCTATTTCAAAGATTATTGATTTTTAAACATGTTACAGCCATGTTGTGCTATTTCGAATCAAATTAAAGATTGAAAAATTTGTCTCGGGCGGGACCTGAACCCGCACTTTTCCAAACCGGGGAACTGCGTTATCCAATTTCGCCACCGAGCCCACTACCCAGAGAACGAAATTTTCAATCTGTTGCGTCTTAAGGGGGCGTGAGCGCCATCTACTGGTAGTTATTACAAAAAAAAATTGCCATTTTTAATTTGATTCTTAATAGCGCAACATGGCTGTAACATGTTTAAAAATCCCCGGTTTGGAAAGGTGCGGGTTCAGGTCCCGCCCGAGACAAATTTTTTGAACTAAGTACCTATTCTTCATCTTCTGCATATTCTTTCCGGTGAACATTCAAATTAAGTAAAAACACAGAATAAATAGTAAAAGGCACAAACTTTAAGGGAAAAAGAAAACATATTTCTAATAAAGCAATTTAATCTTAATATCACTACACTTGTTAAATAATTTATTATTCTACAGTTTATTAGAAGCAAAATGAGATCATGCATAACACGAACTAAATCTGTTCACCCTGTGTTGAGCTAATGTAGATTATTGCATTTTTTAAATAGAAATAGGTGCATTTTGGTTAACTTACTTCAATTATGTGCATAGGAAAACGCAATCTTAAACAAAGAGCAAGTAAGCTCGCTTCTGAAATTCTTGTGTTTACCAGCTTTTGCGTTCATCATTATTATCACCTTTTGTCCACCCACTGCAGGGTATAAGCCTCCTGCCCATTATGCCAGTGTTTCCTGTCTTGTGCCAGTCTCATCAGTCTTTCCAGCTGCCTAATCTTGGTTACCCCTTTACGGGTAGATTTTCGAAAAATTACATATACTTTATCATACTTCTAGGTACTCTAGGTTTATGACGATTGACGGCTCCGCCTTAAGGTGGTTAAAGAGATAAATTGCAAATGTTATTTGTGACGCGTTTTTTTCTATATATAAAATATTACTTTTATTAATTCCGTCTACGCATATTGTGCGTCAAACCTTTGTATGGACTGAAACCACCTTAAGGTTGTACATTTCACTAAAGAAGGCAGCCCAAAAATGACTAGTAATTACTAAAATATATAACTAAAACAACCAACCTACCTACTAACTATTACTTAAATTAATTAATATATATTGAAATGAATTTATCGTCACAGCACAAAAAAAACAGCAGTCATATAAGTACGTACCATTATACATGTGTAATAAGACACCCTAGTAACACTTAAGGGGGTGCTTCAGACCATCAAAAAACAGCTGTCCCGTACATTTTAGTTCAGTCAGTTCGGTTTCGGTACTGCAGTTTTGTATGGAACAGCTGTTTTTTTTCGCTATTTCGAAGTTGGCTCCATAGTGAAAGTTGTTCAGTTGGATGGGCTGAAGCTCCCCTTTAAGTATTACTAAGGTGTTATGTTACACCCTGTACACGCCAAGTATACCTACAGGATGTAAACTTAAATGCGTTACATATTTAAGAGGGTGGCTTAGACAATCAAACTGAACAACTGTCACTATAGATATAGGGCCAAAATTTAAAATTAATTGCAGATTTTATTTTTGCGTTTTCAATGTTGGTCCCATAATTAAAGTTGTTCAGTTTGATGGTCTAGTACTTATGTAATGTATTTAAGCTTATAATCTGTATAATTAGGTACGTCCCTACTTTTACTGCAATCGTAAGTAACATAAATCGCCAGCCAATAGGAGCGAGCGGCTTACGACCACCCGTGTGTCCTTAAGACGCGTTAGACGAAAAAAATCGGTGGACACACGGTCATCCACAAATCGCGATACGATCTATATCTAATCTGTGATATTGTATCACACCTGCTTTCTCCTATTCACGTTAAAAAAAAGAATTTATACAGGTGGAAGGGTGTAACATCACATCACCCTAGTAATATTTAAAGTGGTGGTTTAGACCATCAAACTGTCCAACTTTTACTATGGACCGCATTGCGTAAAATCACATTAGGCTTTATGATATGTTTAACTCGAAATGACTAGTTTCCTAAGCTAAAATACAGAGTGACCCCATTTATTAAATTAAATTAATTAATTAAACAAAAATAATAAAAATTACTATAATCAATTAATCACTAAATGCCTACACTACGTCCATACCAACTTCAATTTCATTTAATATAATAATTTCCAAACTGGCGTGTGTGGCGAGGTTGTTTTTCCACCGCCGCCGTTATCGGAACGTCACCGACAAACGAGATTATGTTATATGGAATCACGTCGACGGCGGTCGTCCGCGGTGGACACGCAGCCATAGTATGTACCGCTACTTCATCGGCGCCGTCATCTACTCCCGATGATGACGGGCTGCGGTGCTGCACAAACGGACTAAGGGTGGCTTGCACCAACAAATATTTAGTCTTCTGTCTCTAACACTGCTCATATTAATGAGTAATGACAGTGACAGCATTATATTTAAACACTACCGGCGCCCGCGACTCTGCACAGACTCTGCATAACTTTTGATTGTGTGAACCGATTACGACGAAATAAAGCATATGTTAATTCAAACTGAGCCCTATGTTACCCCTACCCCCTTCGCAATGTTTTGGTATAAAAAAATGATGTCAGGATATTATATGGAACTTTTTCAGGATGAAAATTGTTTGTGCAAAAAGGTACGAAATAGGTATTTAAACGCGGTAAGAAGCATCTGAAACGTGTTACGTTAGTTTAAATGATAAAGAACTATTCTTAAATTAGGACTAAAATTCTTTAGTCCGTTACGATTATCTTCCTTCTTAGGTGCTCAATACTTTTAGTTACAGCTACCTGCCGTATTGTGACGACATTAGACTTGATCCAAAAACTCAGTTTCAACAAGATATGCTACAGCTCGACCATAACATGAGTGAAGAGGGGGTGCAAAACAGTCGCCACTTCGGAATAGTGCAAAGAGTTTAAGCCATCTGCTTCCATTCTTTCCCTTGCTATTTTTAATAGCTTTTGTCTCGTTCTCCTGAAAAAAAACATCGTTTTCAATTTCAAAACATGAAAAAGATTACGTTATGGTTACCCTGACTCCAAATTATACTTTTTTTTTAATTTTTGTCTGTTTGTTTGTTTGTGCATAACGCAAAAACTACTGAACAGATTTTGATGAAACTTTTTTGTTTGATAGCTTATGATTTGACTTAAAATCTGGTATAATTTGTGCGAACGAAGTCGCGGGTAAAATCTAGAATTTTATAACTAAGTTATAGACTACTCTTTCATTTGCTTAATTTTTCTCGACCAGTGGCAATATTGAATGTTTGATTGAGAAACTGTAAACATTTTTCACTGCAATTCAACAACATGCTCACTAAGTTTAACAATTAAGATCTAACTGTACCATGTGATTGCAATAAATGTATGAATATAAATTTCGTATTCAGTAGGTAGGTACAATTTATCGAATCTAAACTTGAATCTAGACTTATATTTCTTGAAATACAATTCACCCTGTAACTATTTTTGGAACATCGATTGTAACTAGGTTTATTTTTTTATTTATTTATTAGCCTTCAGTCGGACATGACTATTTTATTATTTGCTCGTATAGTATTCTTTTGTTTCATTTCTGTGTGTCCGTTTGCCAGGTGGCAAAGGCCTCCTCCAATCTTCTCCATTCCGGTCTTTCTATGGCCACTCTACCCCATGTTGTTCCCGCGATTTGTCTGATGTCGTCATCCCACCTTCTTTGTGGTCTACCTCTCTTTCTCTTTCCATTCTTTGGGTACCATTGTGTGATTATTTTACTCCATTTATCCTTTCCTCGGATCATGTGGCCTGCCCATTTCCACTTTTGTCTCCTTACCTTCAGAGTTACGTCCTGGACCTTAGTCTTGCTTCTGATGTTGCTGTTCCTTACTTTGTCTTTTCTTTTGATCCCTGTCATACTTCTTTCCATGGCATGTTGGCATATGGAGAGTTTGTTGGCTACATTCTGATTTAAAGCCCATATTTCGCTCCCATACGTCAATACAGGCGAGATGCATGTGTCGAATAGTTTGCTTTTTGTTGAGATGTGTAGGTTCTTGTCTTTCATTGCTTCTTTTAGACCCCAGTATTTTTTCCAGCTATTCACAACTCTTCTTTCGACTTCTTTGTTTTCATTGTCTTCTGGAGACATCAGTTGACCAAGGTAAATGTATTCATCGACATAGGAGATTTGAGTCTGTTCTACCGTTATTCTTTACGAGCGTTAACCCGCGACTTTGTCCGCACAAATTATATACCAGATTTTAAGTCAGATCTTAAGCTATCAAACAAAAAAAGTTTCATCAAAATCGGTTCAGTAGTTTTTGCGTGATACTCGTTCAAACAAACAAACAAACAGACATACAAAAAATCCAAAAATTGGTTATATGGAATCAGGGATATCTAAAAACCATATCGTAACTTTTTTTTTGTTAATATCTTCAATGTACAGACAAACTTGCCGCTACAGTTTTATAATAGTTTAGATTATTACCGTTATTTTTTTGAAAATAATCTTTGCAAATATCTTTTAAATATTAGACATTAGGCTTATGGGCCGATAGTTTCCAATATCGCAGGGATTCCCTTTCTTGAATAGAAGGGTTATAATAGATTCAGTCCATTGTTTTGGGATGATTTCCGTGTTTATCACGTTATTGAAAATTACTGTGAGTATAGGTATCATTGTTGCTTTCGCTTGCTTAAGTATTTCGTTGTTTATGCCGCCTGGCCCTGGAGCTTTATCGTTTTTCTGTGTGTCAATAGCTTTTCCGTTTCTTCTTTCTAACTAGGTACTGTAAGGAGGTTGTACAGCCATAGCTTGCTGGCTGGTTTTTATTTGAATTAAATTTGGAACGTCGTGAAATCCCGTGTCGGAATTCAATTATTATTGGGGGGTCGAAATAATTCAATAATAAATTACTAAACAAACAGTAAAGCTTTATTTTAAACTACGATCTGAACTGCGTATCCACAGTACCGTACTACAATGATTACAAAGTTTTATAAATCTTGTAATTCAGAGTGGACTATTTTAACGCGCTATGCAATGTTCTACCATTACGCGGGCAAAAATGACGTGATTCTATTGGTCGATTGATTTTGAGCTTAATGCATGACCGACCCGAATACGATCGATGTGCCACCTTCATTCCCTTGACAGGATTGTCTAATTGTTTTCGCGGCCTTTTCGCTGCTATCCGACTTTGCATTGCATTGCACCCTTTGATAAGTTATATGTCACCAAACTCTGGGGTAATTAAACCATGTCGGTATGCACGCACACAGAGATAAGTTGTAGGACGCCTCACGCACACCAACCTAAGAAAGTTGGCCACTTTTGATTTACGGTAGAAGCAGGAGGATCTATCTAGACATATACATTATCTAAGTTTGCACCCTTTGATTACTAAACGACTTCGGGATTTGTCGGGGGACTGTGCAAAACGAAGATTGACGAGGTAAATTATCCTAGTCGTACTGTACTAACTTAGGTACCTGTGACATTGTAAAATAATTAAATATAAACATAATGTATTCACCCTTTCAGCTGAGACGTATGCGTGACCATGTGATAGCGACTGGTCTCCATCTCAAACCGGCATATCTTCAAGTCGTGGGCCTTCATCCGGGAGTACAGGTCGTCGTCCTCGCCTCCCCAGCCAAAGTATTCGTTACTCATACCATTTATAGTTTTGTATTGCTTCGAAAGTATCGCTATGGCACCTCCGAATAGTTCTAGGTATGGTAGCACGAATCTGTAAGTGAAATGTAAGTTATAGTTTAGGTATCTAGTAATAGATACTCTTTTTTATACTGTGGTTTAGGTAAGTTTTATTTTAACATAGGGCCATAGACAATTGTTGAATTATGCAAAGAGAATGTAATTCACTACGTTATAAGAGTCGGGACTTCCATACTAAAAACTGGTCGTGACCGATGATCCAGAATGTATGAAACGTGTGCAACCGTTCAAAGAAATTTAATGGCGGCGGTGCACGATTCATATAACGTTTTCTTGTTACGAGAGTTGTGCGAGCCTGGAATTGTGGGTTGCTTGTGGCCAGGAAGCTGGCATAGGTATCTTTTGGCTTACCTAAACTCGTATTCATTAACTAATCTCAAGCACTCACAGCCTCTTAGGCCTGTTGTCTTCATAGCATGTGAGTGGCATTATCAATATTGGTGACAGAATCCTTAAGAAAAAAATAAAGACCTACTATCGACTCCAGTGAAAAATAGGAAACGAGGTAGGCAAGGATGATACCAAACGTGCAAAGACCGCCATAAATGGTGAATTCTGGAGGAGGCCCATGTCCACCAAGGACAACCTAACAATTAAAAACGTAAAGAAAATATGTATGTATATGTAAATCTTGCTGATGTATTGATTAGCTAGTAAGAATTTAGTAAATAATTATTAGGCTATTTTTTATTTCTTTTATTTTAGTATCAACTCAACGGATAGAAAGTTGTATTATATTATCACCTGAACTTATTGATACTAGAAGACATATGCCTCGGGCATCTAGTGCAAGCGTACAAGTTAGCGGGCCGTAGTGGCAGCAAGTCCACATCGTGGAGGACAAGGCAGGGGTACCCGGCCTTCATAGCGACCGCCGCGCCCACGTTCATCAGCTTCGCTCGGTTGAAGGGCCGCGCGTCTATCTGCTCGATCACGTATATGCGGTAGTGGATGCGCTGACGGCGGAGAAATGTGTGCATGTAGACTAGGAAACTGCGGAGTTGCTCTGCCCTGTCACTGTAAGAAAAAAATAAAGAATATATTGTTGGTAATGGCACAGTTCAGTAGAATTCTTGCGTGGCGACCGTCTATCTGAAAGCGCAGCGTGGGTAGGCCCCCCACAAGGTGGACCAACGACCTGGTGAAGGCGGCGGTAACCTGTTGGATGAGGGCAGCGCTGGACCGGTCGATGTAGTGATCCTTGAAGGAGGCCTATCTGAACGTCCATCGGCTGAGATGATGAAGATAAATGGCACAGTATAAGAAAGAGCATCTAGCACTAACAGTACAGACACTCTCTGCCCACCAATTTCTTACCTCATCCCCTCTGGCAGGATCGCGGCGTAAAATGTAAGCAAATGCATATTCCAGTCTTGCTCGCACTCACTAAGTATCACACATAAGTATGTGTACCTCTTCTTTTAAATTTTTCCCATTTGTATGAAATGACAGCTATGTGTGGTAATGGCACAATATAAGAAAGAGTATCGATTTCTACATAGTAATGGTCTAGACTCAAGGGAACTTTGGTATTGGAAATAATAATCAAAGTCAAGCACTTCAACTTCAAATGATTGTACTTTCAATTCAAGTCAATAATAAGATTCTGAAATATGTAAAGATCATTGATGTACAAGTGTGATAATATGTATGTTGTATTGACCTAAGCGTAAGTGAAATGTTTTTAATATAAGTATTGACCACTTAAGGCAGACTGTCCCCAAAATTATCCTCCATTTTATACAGAAAAGTATTAGTTATTCTTTAAAAATTTATATTTCAGGGTCATGCTTACAAAATCTCATAAGTATAATAAACATAATTTTTATATTATAAATAGAACCTAAATAAGTTCATATTAAGGGTGAAGCCAAATGAGCGTAATTTTGTGAGTTTTGAGTCGCGTAATTTGAGTCCGTTTTATATAAAATCCGGGAATGCATTGTCTATGATCTCAGCCTTTATATGAAACGGACTCAAATTACGCGACAAACAACTCACAAAATTACGCTCGTTTGGCTTCACCCTAAATGACTAGTTTTCAAAGACCATAAATATATCCCAAGCAGATTTTATCAAATGATTTATTGCTCGCATGTTAACAACAGGCGTAAAATGGATCTTGATGTAGGTAATCAAAGAATAATATTCCCAAAGAAAATCGAATGCAGGTATATACAGGGCCCAACTTAACTTAAATATGCTGTATTTTAAGAAGATGATCAGATCATCAAACTGAACAATTTTGTCTTTCTAAAAAATCTGCTGTGTGTTTGGGTTAGCAGCCTAGCTAGCATGTTGCACGTGATACGGCTATATCCATCTATATCACGTTTTTTATCTCGTTCGATCGCGCGCAAATAGAAAGAGAGCGGAAGCGTGATAGCGCTATATCACGCTATCGCGGGTTGGCGTACTAGCCTCGCTGATTTTTTAGATAGAGAAAATTGTACATTTTGGTCCAGTAGGAATGTAGTTTTGTATTTTTTAGCGATTTCGACCTTGGTTCCATAGAGAAAGTTGTTCAGTGTGATGGTATGATCATCCCCTCAAAAAACCGTTTGTATAATAAAATAATGAATACTCACCGGTACGGAACAATTACGGCGGTGCTATACTTCGGTTTACAATCGGCAGGGGAAAACTCTCCACCTTCCCTTATCCTGTGCCCCTCTACCAGGTCCTCATCCACCAAGCTCAACGACAACGTAGTATCATCAAACAAAGCTTCGTAATATTCACAATCCGCTATAGCGGTGCTTGTGAAGTTTACAGTCAATTCCTCATGCAAGTTGTCGAGAATAACCTCCTTGTCGATATACTCGTAGCTTCTTCTACCATTCATGGATGGATGGAGTAGTATAAATAGAACTATTATCCCTAAGCCAATGCGGAGTTTCTTTTTTAACGAATATCGTATTTTTACGTGAAACATCATGCGACGATTTGAAAAATCGATTGTAAACAGAAGTCAGCTGTGTTTGACATTGACGTGTTTGATGTTTTTTTTGCACGTACACGGCATCGCTTGTAAAGCTTTCGTGATTTTGCGATAAAATCCGGACGAAAATCTAAAGCGCTAAATTCAAATTTTAAAAAATGAAGGTATTTCGATAAATTTACAGAAAGTGAGGACAATATAAAGTCGGTTTGATTGTCTACATAGAAGACGACGTTTCATCAAAGTAGAAGTGAGAGTTATATCACAATACCACAGTGCCAGTGTTAATTCATTTTTTTATACCTATTTATCTACTGCAAAGTTTGTATACTTTGATAGACATTCTATAATTTATTTGACAAAATGACTTCTAACGAAAAAGAAATTGATGGTGTCACTGAGACGTTTGTTGGTACACAAGAAAAAGATAATTTTATCAATTCTATAGAAGCTGTAAGGAAATGCTCTAAACAGGACACAATTAACACATCCTGGGAACATAGTTACTATGTTTCATTCCACGAATGCAGTAAAATTAACGGAAATAAGACACCACCATTCGTTAGCATAATGGTTACTGACATTTCAAATGCTGAGAAATCAAACAGTTCGACCCAGACGGAGGTAAACTGTGGCATGGTCGATTTGAGCCTATCGTTCACCAAAGACTTCAATTTACAAGACTCCACTTCGAACTCCGAACTCTGTTTAGGTAATAAACGTTTTAGACGTGATTCTACAGATGATATGAGACTACTGCGACCCTGGAAGAAGACCAAGTGTACAGATTCGTGTACATCGAGCACTTCTGACTTGGCTACAGAGCCGGAGCCCAAGCTATATAGCAGGCCTTCCAGGACATCCAGGACATCGACTCAACTGTCTAGCACATCGTCTGAAACTTCCTTTAAATCTCTAAATAGTAAGAATTCGTTCAAAGTACGAAAAAGGCGGGTGAAGACAGATTCGAATTTATTCAGGGACGCCCTTCAAAAATCGAGGAGGAGTATAAGTTACGTCAAACACAATCGTTCCGAAAATAACACGTCAGGTAGGTTTCAAATACTTGCGACCATATTCCGTTTTGAGGTGCTGCTAAACTACAAATACTACTTGCTGTAACCGTTATTTTTAGCCTAGATATAGGTAATAGCAACACGACACTCTGCTCTATGAATAGGTACTTGATACTAAAGTTATAAAATAGATATCGCGTAAGGTGAAAGGTTATGCACCAACGTAAATGGTAGACGATATCCCAGTTCTTTATTTATTTTCTGTAAACATGATCGTCAGCGGTCAATATAACGCAATGACATCATCACACGGCGGGGACAGCCACAGCGTGCTTCAAATCAAGTTTATAGCTTGAATGTTTAACGGCAAAAATGTAATTAGCATCGAACTAATAAAATAAGTCACAATTCTTAAAGTTTAATAATGGGTTCGATACAAAAAGATAGTAGTGTGAAATTAGAAGTGGAAATAGAGTGTGGTTTTGATGCTGCTTTAATAAGTGATTTGGAATGGTTCATGTTATCAGGCGGAACGACGCGCAAGGACAGGAGCCATCGTCGGCCGAATAGGACCACGTCTTGGAGAATACTGGACCTTTGTACGTGGATTGGCAGGAAGGTAGAATACCTCAGATCAATAGAATACCGATTTCTTAAGTCCAGGAGTGCGATTTTTTAATCTCATTCGCTGAGCTCAGCAGTTGAAAATGTCAAAATTACTATGGAGAAATGCATCTTTCTACTGCTGATTTGACATTCAAAAATCATACTCCAGGAGTGCGATTTTTGAAAGTCAAATCAGCAGTAAAAAGATGCGTATCTCCATACATTTTAAACTGCTGAGTTCAACGTGTGAGATTGAAAAATCGCACTCCAGGGCCATATTAAGGTGTCAACCTTGTGTAGTGCCCCTTTTTCTGACTGAATAAAGTTAGCTAATGTAACCAAATAGGTAGGTACCTACTTATATAATTGGTATGGTACCTAATGATTTCTACGCACAGATTATTAATTTAAAAAAAAATAATTAATAATCTGCGCTATCTGTGTAATGTTGGCTAAACATTCAATTTATGAAGTAGCCCCCCCCCCCTCCTGATTTCTACGCACAGATTATTAAGTATGTTGAAAAACGTCGTATGAAACGCGTGAGCGTTGGTCATTAAAGCTTCTGCTAGTATGTGCAGCGCGAGCGCAAGCGAGCAAACCCGCCTCGGCTGTAATGACCAACTTTGCTCACTTGTATCATAATGTACTATTACTATTACCTACTCAGGTAGTAAAAATTGGTTGAATAAATATAAACTTCCTATGTGTCGTTAGACATTATTATTAGTTATATGTGGTTCTATCAATGCGTTAAATGTGTCAAATTCTTTAGTAGCCAGAAATAATTCGTACCCTGAATTATTATCATGTTAACATAAAACATGACCTCCGTAACCCTCAGTAAGATGTTACACGCGCACATTTCGATTCTTCTCGTTTTGTTGGGGTTGGGCATTGGCCTGCTTGGCCTACCAGTCGACCATTCGAGACTAATTTAAAATTTGTAAAAAAAAAATAACTAGTGAGACTAAAATACAAAAATCGTTGACGTGGGCAGCCTGGTCGCTCCGATATTTAAAACTGACGATCCTAATTCTTGTTCAGATTAAACTCGATGATGTTCAACAGGGCTACCAATCCATCACAGGCCTGTACTCAGATATGCACAGAGAACCGATAACCCATCAAGACGAAAATCCTTTAGCTAATGAAGTGGCGGAGATGAAAATATGTCTGGATGAAGTACTCAGGAAACAGAAAAAGATGGAACAAGAGAACGACAAACTTCACAGTGACATGAAAAAGATGTTGACAAAGATTGAAGAACTCGAGGGTAAGCTCAGGTAAAATTGGTCATTGGCATTCATTAATACTTAGGAATTCATACTTAAATGCTTAGGAATTTTTTACTTTTAATTTCTTAAAATTTTTATTTCAGAAACTGCCTATGAACTGTGTAAAAAATTGTGTTACAGCCATGAATTAATAAAAAGAAATAGTTCTTTTTCCTAAGAATAAGGCTTCATTAACATTTTTTCGAACAGAGTTGGCCAGTGTATTTTAATATTAAAAATAATAAAAATATTGAAAAAGTTTAAACTTTCAAAAAGTTTTAAGATAAAACTTTCTGAAAGATAACGAAAGAGGTTTGAATACAAAAAAAAAAAGCTTCGTTGTGGATATAATTTTTATTACGGCGAATTTAGTGCTTAGTTAGGTATATAATCTGGTAAAATATAATTTCAGTAGGTTCACGCACGCATAAACGAACAATTTGAACACGTTTTCAATTTATAGGCTTCAAGAAAGCACACCGGTGTCGACTAGAGGTCCACCGGCTCCACCCCCAATACCTCCTCCTCCGCCGCCACCTCCACCGCCTCCACCACCGGCTCAGAAGTTGACTCGTTCTCACACCATACCGAGGCGCGGCTCTGCACCACCACGAATCGTCGGCCCAAGGCTCGCGATAACGCCCCAAGATATTGCCAATGTAAAACTGAGAAAGGCGAAGGTAAAATATTTTTCTTTTCGACAGCGTATCTAATATTGCACAAGGCGAAGGTTTCCAAGCACGTATTCAGGGGGGGGGGGGGGTCGGATAGCATTTATTTTTCAGAGACTCTTTTAAATTGTTATAATCATGTAGGTTTTCTTAAGAAATAAAATAAATATTTAAATCAAGGTTTAACAATGTTTTTACCAATACTTACTTACTTTTGCTAGAACAACACGCTTGAAAAGATAATTGCAACAAAGCTCAAAGGTAGTTGCTCTGGCCACCCCGAAAAGATAATACCTACATTTCTGAGTATCCACAAAAATGTTTCTTAAATACTGATGTCATGAGATGCTTTAAATATTCATTATGAACATTCCAGGATAACCCACGTACGAAGCTGCCAGCTAAAGAAAATCAACAGCCACTGGTGACGCAGCAGATGCTTCAATCGACACGTGCTAAGCTTGGCCGAGCCAGACCAGTCGCCTCATCTACACCTAAACAACAGCTTTCAGAGTTAGAAAAGTACGTTAACTATTTACCTTTAACGTTGTATACTTGCTAACTAAAAGGCCTACCAGTGAACGCTGAGATGAGTGTCTTTTGCTTCAACTGCAAAGTTCACGGTATGAGGTTGAGTGGAAATTTCACCGAAATAACGTGGCAATAAAGGTGAATTACTCAATTTAACGTACCTAACTGAAACTCATGCCCTATCTAGTTGTCAGCCTATAGAAAAACAACTACATTTTCCTTGGTCGATGCATTTTAAAATATTTTGATTCTTTATTCCAGATGTCTGCTACAAGAATCATCAGTGGCATCCCTTTACCGGCGACGCATTGTCAGAAATACGTTCCGAAGTGCAGAGGAATTACGTGTGAAGCCATACCCGGCTGCTCGTCACCAACGTTCCCCACGTTCCCCGCGTTCCCCTCGTTCACCACGTTCCAATTCACTACCCAGGCGGACACTACTCAGTCCTGTTAAGCTCCCCATAATCTAACTTACCAAACGACCAATGATACAATAATGTTGACGTTTTATCAAATAACGATTCCATGTTTAGTAGGATAATAGGTAAGGTATAATTACAACCGAATCTACGTTTTAGGTTCATCTTTTATCGTATACCTACTTGGAGATGGTATAATTTATTTTGACATGTTTTGTTAATAATTTATTGATGTAGACGGATATTTGATTTGATTGAAGTCGTGCCTAATTTTATTTGATTGATGTCATGCCTAATTTGATTATTATGGTCAGAATAAAATAATTAATACACAACTATTATAATTATATATTTTTTGCATGGGGCCCCGCCATAGAAGTCAATTCGGTTGTTCCCCGAATACATCCCTGTTTTAACTAAGAAACCAGTTTGTTTCTTTGAATTTCTTTTTGAAGAAATAAATAATAAATAAATAATAGGTATATATCTTGGACATTGTCACACAAATTATCTAGTCACATTTAAAGTACCAGAATCTAGGACTTGTATTATGATGACCAGACAACGATATAGAATACCTACATGATATTAATACATCCATGAATCGGGTACAAATATTCATATTCATCATACAAAAATTTGCCCCTTATGGGATTCGAACCCGCGATTCTCAGCACAGCAGGCAGGTTCACTACCTACTGAGCTATCGGTCCGACGTATCCGACGTCCGACGGTCCGGTGAAGCCATGTGTTAAATAAAATTTCAATAAAGCATTTAATAAGTTGGGTTCGGTACAGTTAGATAGTGTATGTAATGTAGGTATAGGTAGGTACTAGATACTCTTTCTTATACTAAAAAGCCTTTGGAACCGTATATGGTTAATTACTTTGTTTTATACGGTGAAGATATTTAAGCTAATTAAAATAGCATAACCATGCTAAAATATTACTTTACAATAAACTCACGATCATAATACTAGGTATAGTGATGGTGGTCACTGGTCAGACCAACCAGACTGACATTTGCTACCACCATTTACCATTTGACTACAAACATGTTGATGTTGTCTTCCAAGACCGGGAAGCTGGCATAGGTATTTATACATTCATACAGGTCCAAGACATCCAAGATACGCCGACTCACCCTCAGTGGTTCCTGGCATGAGCTCGGATGTGGATTGGAGAGCGTTATTTTTTTATCGATTATAACTATGTAGTTATTCAAGTCCATGTGGACTTACCGACTTGAGATGGACTGTAGTATATGTATAGTGTTAGGGTAAACAGTTGCAATACTCTAAGGGGTGAATGGGATACTGAACAACTTTCCCTAAGATACCAATAGCAAATTCGCAAAAAAGTATTTCGACTTTTTCATACAAACGTTCAATCAGCTGATTGCATTTAGTATGGAAAGTCGAAATTTTTTGGCTAATTTCCTATAGGTTTCTTCGGGGAAGTGGTTCAGTATCATGGGTATAATCCAGGAAGCTGGCATAGGTACTGTACAATCACTCTTAAACCTCTTAAAGTAATGCAACTGTTTACCCTTAACGTGTGATGAAGAAGATTAAAATGTTCGACAACTATGACGAATGAAGATAAAAAAAAGAGAAAACTACGATACCTAACAATACCTATGCCAGCTTTCTGAATAGCTATTTATTCGGTGTACGTAGTACTTACTATCTCTATGATTTATTCATGTAGAGAAAATAATTAAAAGCTAAAGATATTGTTTCTAGAATCTATTACAGTTAAGAATAAAAAAGAAAACTAGTGATGACATCGGCTGTAAGGGCTCGATCCTATTGCCTTTCCGAAAAGAAGAATACGTTTGGAGTCCACATATTTTATTGAATTTTTATTGTTATAGTTAGGTTATAGTGAGTTTTGGTTCTTCTGCCGTTTGGTTGGTTGTTGGGCTGGTCATATCTGCCGAAGAACTGACAACCGGTGGGGTGTCAGGGTTCTGGAGTGGAGACCGCGAACTGGTAGACGTAGTGTGGGACGTCCTGCTGCCCGCTGGACAGACGACCTAAAAAAGGTAGCGGGGAGCGACTGGATGAGGAAGGCCGAGGACAGAGTTTTGTGGCGCGCCTTGGGAGAGGCATATGTTCAGCAGTGGACGATGATAGGCTGATGATGATGATGATGATGAGTTTTGGTTCGTAATATTTGTGTTGTGTTGCGTAACAGTGTCGTGCAAGTGTAAAATATACAGTTCAGTGAAATATGATGGTGTATAGGTCGTAAAGTAGAAAAGTGTTCCGTCATTTGCAGCGCGGCAAAGCGGTCGGTCCTCTTTTCTGTGGATTTCTCTGCGTTTCCTGTCTTTTGATTTCTGTCGATTGTCTCCAAAAACTCCTAAGAAGCGTCAAAACGTCGAACACCAACGTTTTAATTGCTATAAAGGAGAAAACTTGATTAAAGACATCGGCTGTATGGGATATATAGAACCCTTTTGCCTTGAATTGAACAAAAAAAATTATTTGACAATGACATTTAATTTCACTTTCTGAGTGACATTAGGTGAAATTTGTGTGTTGTGTTGAGGTTGTGTTGTTTTCTTTGTTAGTTTGGTAATAGTGAAATTCTCATAATTTTTGGTCTTCAAAATACCTAATTACTTTAGTAGCATTATAAAATTAATCGCTCAATAGATACAGGCATTCTAAAAGGCGTTATGGATTTCAGTTCTCTAAATCCAATCACGTCAAACGCTTTAAACCTCGCAGCAAGACAGAACGATGTTGAAACTGTGAAGCGGCTACTGAAGAAGATGAATCCAAATTGTATAGACAATAGGGGATGGACCAGTCTTCACGAGGCCGCCGCTAACGATAGCCACGAGTGCCTCCTTTTGATATTAGGGCATCCCGACTGTCGGCCGCTAGCGGAGACGCACGAGGGTCACACCGCCCTCTACCTCGCCTGCCGCCACAACAGCTCCATGCAAACCATAAAATCCTTACTAGACAGCGTAGAAGACATCGCAAATTACGGTAGCACTGAAAGTGTTACGCCTCTCCATGTAGCTAGCGCTCAGGGAAAAATAGACGTAATACAGATATTAATAGATTACGGAGCAATTAAAGACGTGCAAGACTTTGATGGGGATACTCCCTTGCACGACGCAGCCTTAGCTACTCAGCGGGAAGCTGTAGCTATGTTATTGCATGCCGGGGCGGGCCCTGAGATAAAAAATGAAACTAGTTACACCCCATTTCATTTAGCGTGCTATAAAGGTTGTTATGAAACTATACAGAATTTGTTTCCTTTTGTAACTGATATTAACCAACCGGGACTGAATGGTGATACACCGTTAATTTTAGCAGTACAAGGCTATAATGATGATATTATACATTTTTTGTTAAAGAACGGAGCAGATCCTCACGTTAGGAATGTGTATGGGGATTTAGCGTTGAATCTAGCTCTTAACATGGGCTATCACTCAATATTTAGAATATTATTAAATGCTATGGACACTGATAAAATATGTAGAGATATTGTGCTTTATGCCTGTAAGCCTCACTACTTTAAATTTGAAATTCTGAATGATTTATTGAACTATGATTTGGGATCAGAATTCTTTGATTTTGTTGAAACATTCCATGTGTCTCTGGAGCAGATTGGTGATCTCAGGCCGGTTTATTTGACCAGTACTCCACTTAATTCGTATTTAAATATATGCCAATACATATATAACCATTCACCAGAGAAGTTTCGGGATTTCTTCTATTTGTTTCTTATGAGAGGAGTAGCAGTTGATGCGTTGGCTATAAATGAATGTCCACCACTCGTCTACATACATTATTGTGCACATAATGCTTGTTTTGAAGAAGTAAGTTCCTAAGTTTCCTAACACACTAAGTATTGCATTTTCTTTTGAAATCCCTTTTAAAAATTGGCACCCTCTAGAAATAACACAGTAAAAAAGATTTTGTAATCCATTAATTTGCTAGCAATAAAGTGTATTGCTAGCAAATTAATGGATTACAAAATCTTTACAATACAGGGTGTAAAATTACTTAAGGTGGTTTCAGTCCATACAAAAGTTTGACGCACAATACGAGTAGACGGAATTACCACTTTCGCGGACAGTGAACGAGACACAATAGAACTTTTATTGTTATCACTGCTATAGCCGGTCACTGTTCGCGAACGTGTTAATAAAAGTAATATTTCATATATGAAAAAATGGTTAAGAAAATCTAGTTGCCGCGTCAGAAATAATATTTGCAATTTATAATATAATTACGAAGATATAAAGCTTTTAAAATTTTGTATGAAAAATTTCAAAGCTTTATATCTTAGTAATTATTTTATAAATTGTAAATGTTATTTGTGACGCGGCATATAGACTTTCTGTACTATTCTTCCATATATACAAACTTACTTATACTAATACAGTCTATGCGTATTGTGCGTCAGTTTTGTATAAAATTGACACCTCTGCAACCACCTTAACATATCAAAGGGTCTGAAACCATAAAACTGAACAACTTTCACTATGGAGCCAATATTGATTTCATTATTATTTATTGTTCAGTTGCATGGTCTGAAGCACCCTTTGATATGTAACATAATTATGTAATTTAACACTATGTTGCTATAGTAGTGGTGACATTTGAGTTTTTGCTAATGCTTAAATAAAATTGCAGGTTTTCACAATACTTAGGGAGCACGACTGTAATGTGGACCACTGCAGTGCCTTATTATGTCTGAACAAGGATTGTTGTATTCCGGATGCGTTCCTTGCATCTCTCTCTGCCGACCCCACCACCACGCCTGTCATGCTTCCGTACAGTTTACACTGCGAACCGGGATACCTGTTGAAGTTTGCTTGCGAAAATGGTGTGTTAGGAAGAATACCTCATCATGTAAGTTTGTTAACAATGATTTTGATCACACATTTAATGTATTCCTTGGATTACATTGGGAGCAGACAATTTTTATTAAGTAGCTTTACTTTTTGGCAGAGACACCTTCCACTAAATATGTTATGCACGGGTTTATTGGGATCGGGAGATCGGGAGACATTGAGTTTTTTTTATTCTATTTTTTTAAAGGGACTTTTATACAAAATTTTATGTACATGTCAGTCCCATCGTACCTTATGTCTAGATTTTACCTACTTTCTAATTCACTTAACGAGACACTGATGAGTCTGCAAAGGCGAACACTTTTCTAGCAGCATCAGAACTTGGTGATGCCAGGATGTCTTGAAATATGCCCACATCAAGCCTATTCACTGCAATCTCCCTCATCAGTGTCATCCAATCCTGCTCGTAGCGAACACACTTCACTAACAGGTGATAAACATCCTCGACCACTCCACACTCCTCACAATTAGGTGAACTACACTTTTTCATCATGAAGCCGAATTTATTTAGTGGAATGTGTCCACTACGAAGCCTATGTGCCATAACAACAACTTTTCTACTGGCCTTAATTTGTGTAAACCAAGGTATGTGAGGAGGCTGACTTTGAGAGTTATAAGTAGGAATATACAAGCTCTATATTACGTACACAAGAGATGATGGTAGGACATGTTATCAATGATCTGGGTCACTCAATCAGCAACTCTATCGATTGTCAAAAAGCACGCTTTGTATATTTTAATAATATGATGTCATATTACTTATCATAGTTTTTATATTTTATCCTGTTATTAAAAACAGTTTTCAAGCTAAAAAATTACTGAAGAGTTTAGGTGCTATTTCAAAGTTTTTATTTATGAGAAGTAAAGTAGATATGATAAAATATATTACAAATACCCAACTGTAACCACTTTTGTTACCAACATGTTTGTAAACCTAAGAGGTCAATTTTGTAAAATTCTTTTGTAAAATTCAATTGGTTACATAAACATGTTCCAGTTTTGTACTAATGTACGCACGGCGACACATCAAGCTATATAAACCAACATAAGCTGGCCGCGCGACGCTTTACGTTACTCAACCTACGCGCGGCCATAATATGTTGGTTTTGTATAGCTTGATGTGTCGCCGTGTGTGTACATGCACACAAATTATATAAGAGTCTATGTATTGTATGCAGTTATAATATAAATACTGTTTTTTCTTTCAGGTCCAGAACCAACTTTTATCAGTCATAGATAGCAATTATTATTTTGAAGGTGTCACAGCGGAAACACTGCCATTCTTTGTGCCGTCACTAAAACATTTGTCCAGGCTAAAGATAAGAAGTGCATTGAGGAACAGAGTTGGAGGAGTGAAGTCAACTAAACAGTTCCTAGATATTATTAACAAATTAACACTGCCGCCTTTAATAAGAAAATACTTACGTTATCTATGATTATTGTGCTTTTAATTATTAAGTGTTATATATTGTTGATTTTTTATGTTAAGTTTAATTTAAGATGAAAATATAGGGTGTAAACTTAAATGCGTTAAAGGGAGGTGCTTCAGACCAGGGGTCGGCTAGTAATTTTAAGTGGGGTCCGGATAATTATTATTTGGTTATAAGGGCTTGGTCAATGACCAAATAGCTACTGCAACCTGGACAGATCTATTGTAGCTGGTCCGGATACTTTCTAAAAATGTTATCTAGGTCAAGAGAAATAGTTAGATCTCGCGGGGACACCAAAAATACGGAGCGAGAAAAGCGAGCTCGAAATTTTTTTGCCGAACTACTCAGGTTGTGGTCAGAAATATTTTAGTTTATCCATAACAAAATATTAATAAAGCGAGCGAAGCGAACTCCACTTTTCTCCCCAATTCTTGCCAATACGAATCGGTTGTAGCCAGAGCTCTTTCGGTACAAAACATGTGCACCTAAGTAAGTTAGCACCACGAATTAGGCGTGGTTAGAACCCTTCTGAATTACCAACATTTTTAGAGTGAGCGAAGCAAGCTCGTCTTTTTCCCGCTCTACGTATCGGTTATTGATAGAGGTCAATCAATATATATTTTACAAATTTGCCACTCCCAGTACGCTACGTTACTGTGGCGGTCCAGGTTACGACCTTCCGCGGTCTGGATACGGACCGCGGTCCGCCAGTTGTCGACACCGCTGTTTCAGACCATCAAACTGAACAACTTTCACTATGGGGACCAACATTGGAATCGCGAAATAATACATTACTAGATGGTAGGATATTTTTCTATGGAACAATTAATTTTATGGTTTATATTGGTGCCATCGTAAAAGTTGTTCAGTCGGAAGCACCCCCTGTACTATGTAACGCATTTAACTTTACAACCTGTAGATGGGAAGAGAGGTATATTATGAGGACCTAGCAAGTCCGTAAAGGAGTGAAACAAAGTGGTGTAATACCAATACCAAAATGGCGGAATTGGGTGATGGGTTTCCATCGACAAAATCTTGTCTTAATAAGATGAAGTTAAAATAAAATAATGTTTGTAACAATCAAGGTATAATTTTTAAAAGAACTATATAAATAAATTGTACAAATTATGCATTTTGGTGCGCATATAAGTTTCGCTCGATGGCACAAGCAATAAATATAACTTACATGATATAATTTTATCTTAGAGAATACAAAAATAAAATAATACTTACATTTTTACATGAGCAGTACAAAATATACAAAGACTTTACTGTCTTATTTACGACATAGTAGATATTAAATTATGATTTAAATCTTTTTAAAATTCGCTCCATTCGCCATGAAGTCTTCGATTTCCGCCACGCTGCAAGAAAAAAAAAAGATTGAAATTGTATTTTCAACACACAGAAATAAATACAAAAATGATAAAGCCATGTTTTGTTTTTCTATAACCTTGCTGCAGGTTGGTAGTTATGTATAACAAAATTGCTGATCACCCCGAATGTGAATACCTTCTTTAGCAGTGCAGGGCATAGTTAACCTCAAGAATGGACCTGAAGTGGTGAACTTACTCTTAGTTCTTGTTACCTTATCTGACAGATGGTTTGACACCTCTTTCATACAAAATAATTAAGTCAAAAGATCCGCCAGATAAGCTAACAAGAACTTACTAAAAGTGGTGAAACTGAAACAAGTCCTGAGTGTGTGACAATGACGGACCCAGTCTTTTTTTAATTTTATTTATTTATAAATTAAAGGGCTTTTTACTCATGTATGCCGAGTGAGTTTGAGAGTATCGATCGTAATCTCAAGGATTGTTTTAAGTACAATAACACAATTGAAGAAATGGTAGCGTCTCGTGGCAAGCTAGAAAGTGTCCGATACGCGACAGACTTGCTACGCGACTCTTCGACCAATTGAATGGTCAATTTGCTGTCAAGTCCGAGTATTTTCAAGCCGCCTCAGCATTTACATACACACATACATGAACTCACGACTGTGAGTTGTTGGGGGTGTGGTCAGAAACATTGCTACAACTACCTTTATGTTCAAGAATGTAGTTGTAGCAATTTAAATTTCGCCTCAGCATTAGAGCTTATGAATACCGGAACCACCTGCTTGGTGACTTTTAAAGCATGCCTCGAGGTGAAATGAAACACCACTAAAATGGTTACCCATTCTAAGAGAAGTGCAATACAATAAGATGCGTCCAATGTCCTAACTGTAAAATTCATCATCATCATCAGCCGATGGACATTCACTGCTGAACATAAGCCTTCCCCAAGGATTACCACAATGACCGGTCCTGCGCTGCCCTCATCCTACAGGTTCCGGCCGCCTTCACCACCCACGCTGCGCTTTCCGGTACGCGGTTGCCACTCTAGAACACTTGGGCCATATCGGCCATCGGTTCTGCGAGCAACGTGCCCCGCCCATTGCCACATTAGTTTAGCAATTCTTTGGGCTAAGTCAGCTACTCTGGTTCTTCTGCAGATCTCTTTCCGAGCATAGTCCTCTCCATTGCTTTTTGGGTGACTTTCAATCTTTTTATGAGGCCTTGAGAGGGCGACCACTTTAACGTTAATTAAATAAATAAAATGTTGTAAAGCATGTCTTACGTCCTTGGCACAAAGGTTAAATTCTCGACGCCGTCCTCAGTGATCACGACGTCGTCTTCGATGCGGACGCCGCCGAAGCCTCGGAACCTCTCCACCGCCTCCCAGTTGAAGAACTTGGACTGGTTCGGGTTGGCCTTCGCGTTGGCTAGAAGCTGTACACAAATTATTGAGTATTAGAACAGTATGAAAGCCGTGGTGGTCTATACTCCATTCCAAATAGCAACGAAATTTTAGGGCTATAGAAGTCGAGATTTGAAAATCTTAGGGCCTATTTCACCACTTCTTAGTTCTTAGCTTATCTGACAGAACTTTTTCTATGGAACTAATACCTACCGAAATCGCGAAATAAAATCAGCATTTCCAATTATTTGGGTCTAGTAGATTTGAAAGTTTATATGGAACAGTATTTTTCCGCGATTTCTAATCTTCGTAAATAGAGTTGTTCAGTTTGATGGGTGATAATCCCCTTAAAAAATCAGTTCTAGCATATGCTCACGACTATATTCCCTGAAGGGGTGTCAGAGGAGATATTCTGAAAACTCACTAGTAGTAAAACTTTGTTCAGTGTGACGGCTATTGAGCCCGTTGCCACTTAAGGAGCAGTGGGGACAAAACTGCCCGTCGCCACTTAAATGGCCTAAAGGAGCCTATAGTTTGATGGGTGATAATCCCCTTAAAAAATCAGTTCTAGCATATGCTCACGACTATATTCCCTGAAGGGGTGTCAGAGGAGATATTCTGAAAACTCACTAGTAGTAAAACTTTGTTCAGTGTGACGGCTATTGAGCCCGTTGCCACTTAAGGAGCAGTGGGGACAAAACTGCCCGTCGCCACTTAAATGGCCTAAAGGAGCCTATAGTTTGATGGGTGATAATCCCCTTAAAAAATCAGTTCTAGCATATGCTCACGACTATATTCCCTGAAGGGGTGTCAGAGGAGATATTCTGAAAACTCACTAGTAGTAAAACTTTGTTCAGTGTGACGGCTATTGAGCCCGTTGCCACTTAAGGAGCAGTGGGGACAAAACTGCCCGTCGCCACTTAAATGGCCTAAAGGAGCCTATAGTTTGATGGGTGATAATCCCCTTAAAAAATCAGTTCTAGCATATGCTCACGACTATATTCCCTGAAGGGGTGTCAGAGGAGATATTCTGAAAACTCACTAGTAGTAAAACTTTGTTCAGTGTGACGGCTATTGAGCCCGTTGCCACTTAAGGAGCAGTGGGGACAAAACTGCCCGTCGCCACTTAAATGGCCTAAAGGAGCCTATAGTTACCCTCGGTATGAAGTAGCAGCCGGGCTCCACGGTGAGGGTCATGGCGGCGGCGAGGCGGCGCGCGGTGCGCAGGCGCGCGAGGGGCCCGGCGGGGCGCGGGGGGCAGTGCGGCAGGTAGCCCCCCACGTCGTGCACGTCCAGCCCCAGCAGGTGCCCCAGCCCGTGCGGCTGCAGGATACCGTTCACGCCGTTCTGTACGGAGAATTTCTAATATTAAGGTGTATTCCATGTGGACAGAGATCCGACCGTCAAATGATGGTGAACGAAATGTGATTCTAGTGAATGTTTACAAAGGAGATCATACAACGCCGTCAGGTTGCCTCAAAAACGTTTTTGAACCTGGCAACCCTAAAGTTACAGCAGACTCAGACGTGGCAACCCTAGTTTTACCAGTTCTTTAGATCAGTCTCCTACCTATGGCATCTCATTCACTTCCGAAACAAAAAAACAAAAATGGAAAAGGTACTTGCGGCAAGATTTTTCTAGGCAACCCGGCGGCCCCGGCGTTGTATGATCCCGTGTGAACATTCCCTAGAATCACATTTCGTTCACCAAACAAATAAGTGCAACATTTTACTGTCGGTCCTCGGTCTAATTCCATATTCCACGAATTTCGGCACAGAACGAGTTGAAAATAGCGTGCTAGAGATAAATCACTGTGACATGTGGTCGCGTTATTTTTTGCACGCTGTTTTTTAATCTAATTCAATTGTCATTGAATTCATTATCAATTGATCAATGAAAACTGTTCGAGCAGTTCTCCGCTAGATGTGCGCTGACTCTTAGACGTGAAAATTTACCAAGATCAGATATTGTATCTGCTTTTAGTAAAATATCACTCTTGTATTACCTTAATCATTTCCTCGACGTCTCCCTTGAGGAGGTTTCCTTTCTTCAAATGTTCGAGCATGGCCCGGTTTGCAGCCAAGTGCATGTCTTCCCACATTACTCCTGGTTTTGCTTCCCTGGAAATGTACTATGCTCTTGATTAACAAAATACAAGAAACATTTAAATTCGTAAAGCCTTGGAAGTTTAATAAGTGGAGCAAACAAGTTAAACAACAAATTTTTTTTGACCAATATTTATAAATAAACATGATAACAAATTACAAATGTGTAGAATATTGTAATAATTAGGTTACACACAAACGTAGTAAGCACATAATATAAGTAAACCAACTAAGTAAATAGTTGCTCAGTGCAGTGGTCTGCTTACTCATAATATATGATTCACCAATCGTTATACATTCTAGCTTGTATTTTTAAAGCAATTGGTACCGAGCCTTCATTATTTAATTTAATTTCTAAACATTTAACAAAAAAAGAAGTTTGTCATATTGTAGTCATATAAAACATAATAGCCAGTAATCTCACTTTTCACTAATATTATAAATGTGAATGTTTGGATGTTTATTACTCAGTCACGCATAAACGGCTGAACGGATTCGGATGAAATTTGGCACATAGATAGAATATGTTCTGGATTATTTTATTAAACGATTTTATTTAGTTTCGAACCGGTCTAACTATCTATCTATCTATCTAACTATCTAATTTTATCTTATTCGGCAAACTTACAGCTTACAATTCAATAATAGTTCTGTTAATGCAAGTTACAAGTTTTCACCAGTAATAATAATATTATTATAATGACCTTATGATACTTTTTAGGGTCCTCACAGACGGGGTTGCGGGCAACAGCTAATGTTTAGATAAATTGGAAATCAGCAATGACTACAATGTGACATTTTTTTTTATATTTTGATTAATAGTTCAGAAATTTAAAAAAATACCATTGCGGGCAGCACTAGATTTTTGTTCGAAAATTCGGATTCATTGCGAAGATTCAGGTCTTACCTAATGACAGCGTCCCTGCCCGCGAGCACGGCTTCGTAGATCAGCTTCTGGTCGTCGGTGAACTTGCCGTTAGACGGGAAGGTGCAGGTGATGTCAGCGGCGTAGCCCGCGTAGTTACCGCCCATGTCGAACAGGCTGCGAGCGTAACAATACTTTACATAGGTGATACAGTGGCTTTGACCGATGCCCTTAGTAAAAATTATACAGCGTGTAAGTGACAGTCTAGCAAATACCGAAACAGTGAACTCAGACCATCAAACTTTCACTATGGAGCCTACCACAGGAAACACGAAAAAAATCAGCAGTCCCATACATTTTAGTCGGGTAGGTACAGCTGTTTTGTAAGGGACAGCTGATTTTTATTTGCGTTTCCTGAGGTAGGCTTCATAGTGGAAGTTGTTTAGTTTGATGTGTGAGTTCAGAATTTACTAGGCTGTCACGTAAACCATGTATTTTCGGGTGGACTAGGTAAACAGTAGCAATTCAGTTCTGGCGCGCGCCGGCTATTGCCGCGGCACGCTCGCTACGCTCGCTCGCTCGGCTCGTGCGCTGTGTTCGCAAGAAACCTAACATGCTCGTCGCTTCGCAATCTAGCGTCATTCCGGATCCATGAATCGGATGTTAGGTTATGGTTTGTTATTTTAAATAAAATAAAGTAAAAACATAGAAATGAGCAACATCTTCGGTACCTAGTGGCTGGAATCCCCGATATTTACTATGAAATTCCCATACATACTTTCATCACCTTTTTCACACGTTTTTGGGGAATTTTATACACAAACTCACACTGATACTTATACAGGGTGTCCCAAAACTCAACGTCAAGCCGCAAATAGGAGATAGGTGAGTATGGATCTAATCGTTTATTTTTGAATTAGGTCCACTGAAGAGATTATTCTGGATTGCGTAACAAGTATTTTCATGAAAAAATTTACAAATTTGTAGTAGCTGCATCTAAAAGTTTAGGACAGGGTGGCGATTTTTCCAATGTTAAAAAAAATTACAAATCTTGAAAACTATCAAACTTGGTTTTTCTTGTACTTTCCTTTAACCCTCGGTTGGTCGCGTGGGGTCTTTAAAAGCCTAGATGTTTTTAATTTGCAAATTTCCTACTTTAAAAACTGGCATAGCAACGCGAAACGTTAGGTAGCTTCCTAAGTTTGACTATAGTTGGCGTAGATCGCTGCTAACTTCAGTGTGCGCGCCGACGCCGTGAGATATAGACGTATTTTTGGCGCGCGGGCTCTCAAAGACCCCACGCGACCAACTATTGTTACCAATTATTTGATTTTGTTTACTAGGATGTGTTGAAGACTGAAATTTAAGTTCCTATTTGGTAGTTTTAAGTTTTGAGGGATAACAAATAAATATTTCTTTAAAAAAAATAGTTTTTTTCATTTATCTAAAATAGGTGAATAATAATATGATAAAATAAATTTAAAAATGATAAATATTGGGTGTTTTGTATGCTTTTGAAATTTGGGGTTTTTAAAAACCCCACGCGACCAACTACGTTATTATCAATGCGCGACCAACCGAGGGTTAACAGTTATAAACTCACCTATCTTCTATTTGCAGCTTGACATTGAGTTTTGAGACACCCTGTATGTAACAGATAGACTTGTAACAGACCACATATCTCCGTCGCTGATAAGTTTGCTGTTGGGTGCGGCGGCGTGCCCGTAGTGCAGCGTGGCTGCGTTGTCGCCGGAGCCGCAGATGCACGTGTACGACACGTGCCGGCACCCACCCACGCGGTAGCAGTGGTCCAGGAACACTGACTCGCATTGGTACTCCATTAGACCTGGCTTTGTGCACAGCATCACCTGTAATATAATACCGATTGATATGGAACTGGTCGGCATTTTAAGTTGTATCACAGAATAATAGACTAAATTAATATTTTTAGGTTTCAGTACCCTTAGGGTGCTAAGAATGCCAACGGAACCCTTTTCATAAGCCGTTGCTACGCTGTCCGTCCGTACGTCTGTCTGTCCTACCTATAAAGGGCTACAGAGGGTGTAAAATTAAATGCGTTACATACATATCAAATAACTGATTTCTGTTTCTATTTCTATCGAACAGGGTGCTTCAGACCATCAAACCGAGCAACTTTAATTATGGACCCAAAATCGCGAAAAAAAACAGCTGTTCCGTAATACGTGCGCTTTCAGAGAACTCTTTCAAAAATAGACTGGACTGGAATATTTAAAAAACTAAGCAAGTTCAGTGATATACACGCATCAGCTTTGAGCTGGTAGTGTATCATATACAGAGTGAAACCGATATCGTTAGCATCCTTTTAAACTAAGAGTCTTCCCATCAAACTGAACAACTTTGACTATGGGAGCAAATCGGTCGGAGCAAAAAAAATCTGCTGTTCCATACTAAACTGCAATGCCTACTCGACTCAAATGTATGCAACGGCTGATTTTTTTTTGCTCCGATTGGTTTGCTCCCATAGTAAAAGTTGTTCAGTTTGATGGGTAGACTCTTAGTTTTAAAGGATGCTAATGATTAATAATTAAAAATAAGGAAAAAATTAAGGGGGTTCCCAATACTGCGGCTGATAGACATCCTCTTAAATTTAAATACTGTTTTTTGCACATTGCTTCATTTAGCATCAATCTTCAGTGAAACTCATGTTCTGCCAAAGCGATGTACGCCGAACCGAATCTGATTTCAAGACTTATGTTAAGGTGCTTAATAATAAATTACCTGTTTATGTGCGTCTGAAGATACTTTACAAACGTATCGCAGCACTTCGATCTCTTCCGGCGTCTTGATAACGCGGCTGTAATCATAATACTTTAATCTATAATCTGAAAATTACTCTAATAATCAACTTTCCTTTACGTGACTATTGTTGGACTTAAGGGGAATCCGGGTGGTTACATCCCTTTGGGGATAGTAAGCAACCTTTCTGCAACCCCACTTTCTGTTCCCAGGAGTGTTTCCCTGGGAAAGACGTCCACCTAAGAGCCGGCGCAACCCTGGAGAACTCGCGATTTGAGGCGAAAGTTGTGTTAATTGATTTTCGATGTTATTTCAACTGCAAACAAAGTCTATAATGGTTTGGCAGTGAAAAATGCCAGGTGTGCGCCGGCAATAACGCAGCGTACGACCTAATAGGTGACTAGCCATTCACCTACAAAGACGCTGCAAAAGAAATCGTATTCCTTATTGGTGTCGTTTGTTGCTGACACGGGAAGAAATAGGGTGGTTTATTCACTGGGAACCATTATGACAAAACCGATTTCAGTTATTTGAGAGCAAATATTTCTAGAACTACACGTTTTAGTATCCTCTTATCCAAAAGGGATTAAAGATACTGGACCGGGTGCTCAGAAGATCTGAACGCTGTCATATTCAGGGCGAAAATTGAATAGCTGAGGGGTAGGGGGTCATGAGAATATATTACCGAAAAAGTATCTGAGAAGTTTCAGATAGGAGCCCCGTGCACAGGGGGGCTTTTCAGACAAATTTCATACTGCGAAAATTTTCAAAACAAAAACCGTATTGGGCTTGACGACCCTCACTATTCAATTTACGCCCTGAATGTGACAGCGTTCAAACCTTCTGGACACCCGTTCTATACAATTTCATATATCACATACAGAAACAAACATTCATCTTTCAGTTAATACTGTATTGTCAAGTCGACAATCGGCAGATAAACTGTGATAACATGTCGGCAATTATTTCTTAATGCTACTTTTACTGATAAACAAGTATTAAAGCATTTCAAATAGTCTTGATAAAGGAATTAGTTCATAATGTTTACTTACAGATCCGCAATAATAGGGAATAATGTTTCGTTGTCCACTTTGAAACTGGAAACAAAAATCTGTATCAGTAAAACATGTTACATGCGACCTTAAAAAATAATCTTGTATCGTTTGCACAGATTAAAAATGAACAGGTAAATATACAGACAGAAAAGCCAATGCCTTAAAATGGCGCCTTTTTTCTTTTCACAAATTTTTTTAACGCGGCCATCAATCGAACTTGAATATAGATATAATCAGAATAAAGACAAACAAAACTTATTATTACAAATATCTCGAAACTCAGTCCGAACTGAGATATAAAGGCTTGAAGTAAACGTAATGAATATATTTTCAACTTCAAGCCTTCTTCCTGGTTCGGACTGAGTTTAGGGATATACATGTTACCAAGTCCTGTTTGTCACTTTATTCCGAAATAAAATATTCAAGTTTGGTTGCTGGCCGCGCCAAAAACAAGGGCGAAAAATAAAGCGCCAACCTTCCATACAAAACCCGCATTGTCTTTTCTCTTTTGTAAACTCGCCTAATGTAAAACGTTTTTAAATTATAATAAAGAAACAAATGTTTTTTTAGAATGGCTAATTCGAACTCCACCCTTTGTAAAGGGCCAGCCTGCCTCGGCTCATATTATAATATTTATACAAGATCACAGAAATAATAAAATGCTTAATAACAAAGACATATTGAAAAAAAAAAGTTTTTAAAGCTTCACCAAAAATATAAAAAACCTGGTTTCGGGGCGTTATAAAAGATTTTAAAAAAATTGTTCCAATGATATTCCGCAAAATGGCGCGGTTTTTTATTTTCTGGTAGGGCTTTATTTTTTTTTAATAACTCACTCATTGATTCCATCAAATACGGCTTCCTTTGCTGTCAGACCACTGTCAGTATTGGGACCACTCTGAAAATTGTTTAATATTAGAATATTATAGCGTAGAGTCTACAGTCTACAGTGTAAACAAAGACAAATTATTTATTATCAATATAGTGGTTGATACTTACCAGTGTTAAAAGAGCCTCGGGGTTAAAGCTTTTTAGAACATCTCGAAGCTATAATAGAAATAACAATGTATTAAAATTTTTGACTCTTAAAAATGTCATTTTGATGGGCTATGTTGCCGATTTAAAGCTTGCTTTTTTATGATGTATTTTTATTAATTAGTAAAGTAAATATTTAATGAAAAAAAAAATCATCATTGAATATAATGGATGCATGTACTTCTTCATCGACATTAAATATTTACTTTCCTAATTAATAAAAATATATTACGGTCGATTACATTATTAACATGTTGTTTGTATGCGTATCTGTCCTTCTTTTTCGAGTTAGATCCTGATATTATTTTGCACTGTATCACAGAATAGGCAATAGTATACAGGGTGACCAGGGTGTTAGGATAAAGAGTTGCATTACTTTAAGGGGTGATTGTACCCATCATACTGAACAACTTTCCCTAAGAAACCTAAAGGAAATTCGTAAAAAAAAATTTCGACTTTATTTCATACAAATGTTCAATCAGCTGATTGCATTTAGTATGGGAAGTCGAAATTTATTTTTTTGAGAATTTCCTGTTGGTTTCTTAGGGAAAGTTGTTCAATATATGTTATGTTATTGTTAATGTAATGCAACTTTTTACCCTCACACCCCATATGTATGTATGTATAGTTCTTAGTACATAACTGACTGTATCACAATGTTAGTGACTAATGTGAGTTTTTATCTTCACTCAACATTCGATTTTATGAGCACATTGTGTTCTTAATTATCACTAATCTACATTACATGTTTAATTCTGCTATTGTTAATTCATGTATAATGTCACTAGCTAGCTACAAGTGCAGTAACCGAGATGATACAAACATAGTAACTGCCACATTATAGTACATTATGGTACAAGTGTGTAATGTAAATGTACACACGTGTATCATACGACGTTTTTCAACACACTTGTGAAGGAAATAATAATAAAAAATCATTTTATTTAGTAAATAAAATGTTTATTTAGAGAATTTATTTGTATATTTGATCTTTTTTGTATCGAAACTTTTTTAAGAACAAAGCAACTCAAGAACTCAACCAAGAAGTTTAGATACCTACTATAAAAAACCTATAACTCACTTGTGAATAATAGTAATGAAAAAGTCACAGGTTGATTGAAGGTGTCATTATGTGCCTAATTGCGGTGAAATAAGGGCCATTTTATGAGCAAGTGTGTTGAAAATATTATAATAGCACAGTTTATGTACCTATGCACTTTTGTAAGTTGTATTAATTGTAATACAACTTACAAAAGTGCTTAGGTACATAAACTTTAGTATTGACTAAAAAGGTAATTCACATCACTCATGGCAATGGGGCAGTGGTCCAACTAGTTGGCCCATGGACACTAACATGGAGCAGTGGTCCGCCATGTCAGTGCCCATGGTCCAACTAGATGAACAAAGCAGTTGGACCACTCAGGTTGGCAGGTTTCCGAACACTGCAAAGATGATTATGGTCATGAGTGCAAGTTTGTTTTTTAATTGTTATTGTTTTTTATGTAGCTTCTATTTTCCCACTGTCTGTTTTAAACACAGATACATTGACACAAATATAATATATCAATGCAAACATTTTCTTTACAATGTCAAAAGATGGTTGATAATTGTTATTAGCAAAGGGAATGAAGTTTTAAGTGTAATAGAGTAACTAGCATTTAAATGAAGATCCCCACTGCAGTGTGTAATAAGGTGGAAGACCTACACATTATGCTGGAATGTGTCCGGAATGCAGTCTAATTTATTGGACCAGTTATAACTATAACAATGGGCAGCTCAACTGCTGGTTGGCTGACCCTCTGTCAAGCAGAACAGTGAGCCTATACCGGTTCGTGGGACTGTCCTGTGACCTAGAATAATTAAAAATTGATAAACCTATGAGGCTGGTATTGTGACTACGGGTCACAGAAGCCTTCAAAAATTCGAAAAAAAAGAAAAGAAACCAACCTCATCAACATAATGTACTTCATCGACTCCATACAACTTCCTGAATTCCTCGCAACAGAGCAGCTTGCCCATCCAGACTTCGTACTCAACTGGGAGACGAGGGACGAAGAGGTGTGACTTGCCTGTGGTCACATCTAGGGCGAAGTAGCAGCCGGGTTCCCTGACTCCGCATACCCAGGTAAAGTATGCTTCCTATGAAATATAACAACTATTTTATCA
The DNA here is from genome assembly GCA_927399405.1 of Agonopterix arenella. Lineage (NCBI taxonomy): Eukaryota > Metazoa > Arthropoda > Insecta > Lepidoptera > Depressariidae > Agonopterix > Agonopterix arenella. The sequence continues at coordinate 12,451,878 of OV656704.1, read as the reverse complement.
CAGATTTGAGTACCACACTAATAGGTCGTATTTAAGGCGGTTGCAGAGGGGTCAATTTTATACAAAACTTTGACGCACAATACGCATAGACGGTAATAATATAAGTAACTTTGTATATATGGAAAAATAGTTTAGAAAATCTAGATGCCGCGTAACAAATAACATTAGCAATTTATAAAATAATTACGAAGATATAAAGCTTTGAAATTTTTCATACAAATTTTTAAAAGTTTTATATCTTCGTAATTATATAATAAATTGCGAATGTTATTTGTTACGCGGCAACTAGATTTTCTAAACTATTTTTCCATATGTAAAATTTTACTTTTATTAATTCCGTCTACGCGTATTGTGCGTCAAACTTTTGTATGGACTGAAACCACCTTAACTAGATTTGGGTCAGTGGAATATCTCTGACTACCTCCGGGGATTATAGTCGTGAGCATATGCTATGCTATGCTATGCTATGGGTCAGTGGTAAATGGGACACAACAAAATTTAGAACTTTTCAACACTTTTGCTGCTGATGGCCTCGCAGGTCAGCGACAAATGGGCCGCAGTGCTAAAGAACTCACCGAACGAGTCAGTTCTATTGCATTTTGGCTCTGCTTATGACTTACTGCATGAGTCACTGAAAACCTTACGACTTCGCAGGTAACCCACAAGGCGAGCTACATTTATCATTTGAATGTTACAACTGTGCACACGACCAACGAGGGGGGTCAATTTTAGCACTGCGTGAGGATCATGGTTTTGAGCTTAGCAGCGAAAGTGTTAAGAAAATTATGTAACCAGTTAGTGATTCGGTTTTTGAGTTATGCAGTTATTATCTATATCTATACTAAATCTATCTATATACTATTATAAAACTGTAACAGGAAGTTTGTCTGTACATTGAAGATATTTACAAAAAAAAGTTACGATATGGTTTTTAGGTGTCCCTGATTCCATTTCACCAGTTTTTGGATTTTTTGTCTGTCTGTTTGTTTGTTTGTTTGTGTGTTTGTTTGTTTGTTTGAACGAGCATCACGCAAAAACTACTGAACTGATTTTGATAAAACTTTTTTTGTTTGATAGCTTATGATCTGACTTAAAATCTGGTATATAATTTGTGTGGACAAAGTCGCGGGTTAACGCTCGTTTAAACTAAAATTAAACAATAGGAGATCTACAATGTGACTCCCCATTTCTCATTCTCGTTTTCAATGTAAAAAGAAAATAATGTGTGTATGAAATATGGTAATAGATATGTAAACAAAGTCATACAGTCCTGTGTACCACAATTTCCTTTGGTAACTTCACTTAACTTTAGTAAGGTACGAAGCCTGTACTTACTTGTCTAAAAACGTACTGGACATCAGTATCATAATGGTTTATATCCTCCCCTCCTTGTAATACAACAACTTGGCCACTTTTCAACTTGCTTGCCAATCTCTTGCGGTTTTTTTCAAAAAGGCTCAATGGCACCTCGAACGTGCCTGGGCCCATTGACCAAGTGGCTGCCATTCTCACTGCTGGTGATAAAATAAATGCCACCTTCGATGAATTCGCTGCTATATTATGGTTTATAATCCGATATCTTGTTGCTACCGATATTTGTCGTGATAACAAAGAATGATTACGAGTGATTGTCCTACGCAAAAAACTATGCTTGTTGTATTCACGTAGACACTTTAAACTTACGGAGCCGCTTATACGAGTAAAAAATCGAATGTTTAGCATGTAAACCTTTTATTATTATTTTATAACGAAAACAGGAAATCACTTTCGTTTATGCTTTCGTCTTTCTAATTGATCTGTGGCTCCGACTTTTATAAAATTTTATCCGTGAGTTATCGACGCGTACAATAAAATAGAAAGCAAAACAACATTAAAATTGTACGAGAAACTTGTGAGAAACAGAGTCTATTTTGCTCGTGAAAAGTGGTGAACGTCTTAAACGAATCTACACAAACACACCGATTGTATGATGATTGAAACAGAGGCTATTTTGCTCGTGAAAAGTGGTGAACGTCTTAAACGAAGCTACACAAACACACCGATTGTATTTCATTCAGATGTGCCCTCTTGTGGGGTAAAATCAAGCAAGCAAGAAGTATTTTTTTTGACAACAGGCCACGGCCTATTTTTTTTTGACAGCTTGAAAGTTTACTTCTACTCGACACCAGAGTTCTGAGCTTATGATTATGAAGTTCCACTACTGCATAACAGATGGCATACCAAGAGTGAAAATTTTAAAAACGAAGTTAACATTTTTTTTTTATCTTAACCCTTTGACTGCAAATCCATTTATAATTTTATTATAAGGTGTCATGATAAGTCATGTCATGTAACAATAAAAAAATTGCTTATGTTAATTTTATTCATTTCCATTTTTTTTGGTGCACGTAAAAAGTGGTGGTGTTTTAAACGTGTTAAAATGACTCGGGGACTCAATCTAATCTATCTCACTCTAGCATACATAAATCTTCGTATGTTTTTCCTCTTTCGTATTGGAATACCACGTGTGATTTTCACGTCATGAAACAGACTCTAGGTTGGTAAAGGTAAGGATGGTATTCTATCCGGGTATATTTACCAGGAATGTATTTCCCGGTAAATATAACCCATGAAAGCACAGGGTTGGGTTTATATTCAGATGTTTAAATTCTTGCAGTTGTTTCGATATATTCGAATATTAAAAGCCCTAAATATAAGGTCTAACAAAATTAGCTGAAACTATTTTAAGTGTATGCTCAGACCATCAAACTGAACAACTTTCTCAATGGGACCAACATCGAAATCGCGAAAAAAAATTGATGTCCCATACAAAACTGCCAACACAACTTGACTCAAATGTATGGGGCAGCAGATTCTTTTTTCGAGATTTCGATATTGGTCCCGTAGAGAAAGTTGTTCAGTTTGATGGTCTGAGCATACCCTTAAAATAGTTTCAGCTAATTTTGTTAGACCTTATATATCAGTATGTATGTAACCTACTTAATTTGCACTAATGTTGCCGAACGTTAATAAGTTAGTTACCTATTATTGTATTTTCCAGGCGGGTACCGTTTTTTCCGTACAAACATATTCCCCTGTTTCCTCCAATGACACTAGAGCAAAAACATTTTTACCATTATAATCTATGTTACCTCAGCTATGAAAGAATTAGGGACCTTCGAAAATGACCAATTATCAGACATCCAGCAAAAAAATTTGACGAATATTAACAAAAAGGCAAAACATACAGACATAGACAAAGTCTTTCTCGTATAGTATTATTCTTGAAAGAATTATTAAAACTGGTTTAGTTTTGGGGGAGGAAACAGGGGAATACGAAATGCTGACTTCGTCGATTTTATGTAGATAAAATAGGTCCGAGCTGCAGTTGTCTCTTTCGCACTCTAGTCAGCGGGGTGTATGGGTGGGGCGGATCGGACAAATAAGTATACAGTCGGAAAATTGACCTAGTCTCTAAATTTTGCTAAATGGGAGCAATACTACAACTACATTCTTAAACAGAAAGTTGGAAGTTGTAGCAATGTTTCTGACCATCCCGAAAGGGATTACGGTCGTGAGTTTATGTATGTATGTATTTTACGTGTATTTTATGATCAAAATCTAACCGTGGTCTTTTAAAGTGACACCTTGTGATGCCAGCCTTTGACATTGACAATTTTATTGAGATAATAATTATGAAGTTTAAAAAATTGCAATTACTTACAAGCACTGAAACTTTGTTTGATAATTCATATTTTACCCTAATTTCACGGCAGAGTGGCAAAAAAATTTGATTGTAATCTAGGAAACATTTTGGGTATTTTTTTACTACAGTTTGGTATGTTTTTGCAGAAATGAATACATCTATTTGGATTATCCTGATAAATAGATAGGTACCCAGTATTTTCCCAAATGGGTTTTTACCCGTTTGGTATTTATTTACCTATCGTTCATTAAGTATCGAAATTTCATCAATATAGAAATTCTAATTTTTGTTTGTTTGTATCTTTGGTTTAAAATTATATTTGATGTGTTTATAGGTTAGGTATATTGTAATAAACACGCGCAGGAACGGTATAAACATGTAGAAAAAGCGGGATTTCGTAAAGCAAACAACGTTTTTCCCTTGATATTTTTATATCTACACATTTTCAAAAAGGTGTTGGATAACTATGATCATGTTGATTCATCAAGCAAAATTGATTTGTATTACGAATAGGCTATTGCATTGGTTTAATATTGTTTTGTAAAGTTTATATTGTTCACTAAAATAATAATATCCGGTATTTGTACTCATAAATTTATAAAGATTAAAAAAAATACACGTGCCATATTTTTCATTCCATTTATTAGTATTTTTCTTATCTAAATCACAAGATCGACGATAAATTAAACTATCTAAAAATCACAAAATGCACTAAAACATGCACACATAGAATGATTTTTTAATACCCAATTCTGGTACATACAACACTGATGTACTAAAATATTAGAAGGGTACTTAATTAATATTGCCTACAACATTTGCTAGTTACACTTAGCAGGTATACTTTGCGTTGATAATTAACAACGAAAGTAGTTACCTAACTATGTATGTCACATTGTGCGACACGCTTTAGTTTTCCTTAGAACTATTTACTAATAATAATTAACTTACACATGCGAGGAAGTAACAGATTTTTGCTACAATTTATTATGCAGTATGTACCTACTGTTATATGACTATAACTTTTATAAAGTGGAGACATATAATACCTATATACATAATATTTATCTTTAGAGAGTGAATGAATTACTAATACATAACATAAATTACCTACACAGTACCAGGGCTTCAGTTTTAGTTGGCATTGCAGAATGATCATTCAGGATTGAGAAGTTTTCCACAAACAGAGAACACTTGCTTAACAGAAATATACTATTTAATAGCTTTCATTTAAAAATAGTGGTGTAAATAATAGTTAAAGCTCGTGAATACTTTACATATTTCAGTTAGTTGATAGATGGAAATGTACATGTATTACTGAGTCAATCCTTGAAGTTTTCCGTGTAAATATACAGAAATAGATAATAAGAATGTATAACAATACTAAACGCTAGTTACGTCATTCAGTACTTTGATCAGTTTAAGGTCACTATAAAACGAAGAATAAATATTATGATTGTAGAGTATGGTCGGCCATTTTGGTTCGTGCTCGTGATTCGTGTCGCTCTTGACACGTCATAGCTGGCCATCTCGCTCTTGCACACTCTCCGCATATAGCACCATTGTAACCCGACACGTTTCTTACACACAAGCGATTTCACAACATGTTCCACACTTTCACAGCTAAAATGTTTTGTTTAGGTACTTTAATGTAAATTAAGAATCCACAGATATTTTGTGACATGGTTGTTTCTTTTCTTGTAGTCTCCGAACAGCTTCCGCGACAAGGGCACGCTCTTCCAATAATCGTTCAACTAAATCAACTGGTTCTTGCTTTCTAATGTAGTAAGGTGCAGCTCGAGCTCGGGCCTGCAGGTGAAGCTTTTGTTTCAGGCCAAGGGTAAGCTCCTCGATCGGGGCTAGCCTACTATTTGGCAGTGGACGTGATTCTTCTCCTGATGTATGGCGGTTGTCGTATCTCGAGTTCTCTTTCAGCATAGTGAAGGATAACACGATTAGAACAACAGTCTTAATCAGCGAGGTAGTAGGAATTTCACCGGCACAACGCGCGACAACGTTTGCGAATGTCGAATGAATGAGCGAGTGAGCCGACTCGACCCCAGCCAACGTAGGAAAGACGGGTCTCCGCGGGGGTACAGGGGAGGGGAGGGGATGACGTAGACAGATGCGCAGTCGTGCCGGCCTGTATACAAACAATACGATGGACGTAAATAAACACAGGACCGACAGACTACCTACATGCTTGTATGAAATATGTTATCTTTGTGTTAGTGGTTCAGCCAGTTGATTCGGCTGACGGGCAAGTGCCACTGACGTACACAGAGGAAAGATTTTAAGTAAACGGTAGATGGGCAGGTGATCTACTTTCGAATACAGACATTTTCTACTTGCGAATTTAAATTTTAGATGACTAACAAAGCTAAATCATCGTACTCATCACTTAAAATGTATACTTTAAGCAAGTTGTAACGAAAGAACAGTATTATTAACCAACTTAATTTTTTCAAAATAATTTTTCTGAATGAAAATGGTTAATAATTACAAAAAGGCGTTTTATTGTTTGCGTGGATTAAGAAAGGCAAATTAAATAATTTCTTACTTAAATAATACCTACTTACTCGTTTTAATATTAACAGGGTGGGGCTGTGAGCAAAGCAGGCGAACGGAATTAAAACGTGACTATGCGTAGGTATTTGTCACACCTACCAACAAAACATCAATGTACGTTCAAAAACAGATTATTATATCCGGCACAAATTCAACCGTATGAGCATAGTAATAATGACATTTATTATAATATATATCTTTATCTTCCATTACTACTCATGAGTCAATGTGTTTGTGATGAATCGCATGTAGTGGTATGGGTTTTGGTTGTTTCGTTGAACCAAAACAGTACCAAAGCCGGACGTTGCCCTCCGTTTTTTGCCATTTTTTTTACTAGGAACAGCCAATGATTTCTTACCACGCTGGATGAGTCTCACAGCACCATTTCCAAATAATATCTTACACTTTTTCGAAACTTTAATAAGGAAAACAAAATACATATTCAGTATTGTGATGGTTCGACCATGTGACAAATAATAGGTATATAGATAAAAAACTAAAATAAAACTAAGATTCGCTGTGGTTATGCATACCTAGTTCAAATATGTTTTAGTCAGTCAAAGGGTTAATTATGAAAAAAGCTAAATACAATAATATTTAGATTGCATCATCCAATAAAATCGTGTGCATTTTCTAGAAATAAATAGAAATTAAAAGTCATTGTGATTAAGTAGGTAGTTAGGTTAGTTTAGGCTACCTAATCGACAAGGCGGTACGGACTCTAGTCTACCTATTCATAGTTTATGGTCAAGGTTTTATATATTGAAGAAACGAATGTAGGTATACGGCATTTGTGATCTTTTATTTTGACGACCGAACAAAAAATGTTTTATTCTGTAGTACCTACCTACAGGTATAGCGGGTTTACAGGTGTAATTACAATATGGCTGCTTGCCGGATGGAGTCGTTGACTCATAAATAGTATGACCGTTTTGTTGAAATACCATTTTTTATAACTGGTACTGTATTGTGTTATTTACAAATAAAGTTCGTTGAATCATATCTTATTTACGTTAAAATTTTATGACTACATGGTAGTAGGTAAACGTCTTCAGTATAACTTTAGGTTTATTTAAACGTTAAGTAGGTATATTATAACTTTTGAGACTATCTAGGTACCTATTCACCAATTTTAACAGGATTTCGATTCACTTTCTTTGCGAAAATGTTTACATAATGTGATTGCTAAGAACGATTAATCTAAAAACCATTGCAAGAAAATCTATTACATTTCTTAAACATTTTTTTTTAATTTTTGTGAGATTATCAAACGTTATTGCCTTCATTCGGTAACGATTTGCATATACAATATGTTCTGTACCTACAGAACAGTTATTTTTTGAGTTTATAATAGGAGTTTATGGTCTTATACACGATTTTATAAATATTGTTTCAACATACAGATGCTATACCTACTAGAATACCTATGTAGGTCCTATTCTTATATATACTTTGTTAAAGTAAGTAACTCTATAATTTTTTTTATTTACCTTACCTACTTCGCATTCAAATAATAAAACAAATCCTACATGTATTTTTAAGTTTTGTAAAATAAAATGACAATCACAGGATTATTGTGATAGATAGATAGGTACCTAAGTGGGTATTCGTTATTATGATAATAAGTATAAAATAATAATAACATATACCTACTTACTTAATAGTTTCAGTACACATTGCCGCCGCATGTTGCTAATAATTTTGATGTGATTAGGTATAAATTTACATACCTAACCTACAGTGGGCTCGATCGCGGCTTCCTCTGTTTTGACCTTCGAGTTAAAGATAAGAATATATAATCCGTTAGTGTGTGTGTGACGGTGACGGTATGTAATAATAGCGTTAAACATTGATTCAATTCAGTGGAGTGTTAAAAGAAAATTTGGAAGGGCAGCGCCATCTAGTATCAAGTAGTATGATGTAGCGCTGCTAAATGTCTTTGGTCTTTGTCAAACAATTATTACTTTAAGCGCCATCTACCGATGAGTAATTTTACTAGAATTAAAAGTCACTAGACTTAAAGCATAGTATGTAAAGTCTAATATACTTATATTATTACTCTTTGATTGTAGACCATGTAGACTAAGATTTTTTTCTGCCTAGTTAGCATGCCACCCCCGAGAAAACGACAAAAATCGAGATGTGCCTCCATCTTTATTATTTTACGTAGGCCAGAAAGAGCGCGCATGACGTTTTTCTCGTTTGAACGCTTTGTCGTGGTTGGCATGCTAGCTAGGCAGGTCTTGACTCTGGAGCGGGATTTTTGAATCTTACCTATTGACATCTATCTATCTATCTATATCTATCTTACTATTATAAAACTCTAACAGGAAGTTTGTCTGTACATTGAAGATATTAACAAAAAAAAAGTTACGATATGGTTTTTAGGTGTCCCTGATTCCATTTCACCAATTTTTGGATTTTTTGTCTGTCTGTTTGTTTGTGTGTTTGTTTGTTTGTTTGTTTGTTTGAACGAGTATCACGCAAAAACTACTGAACCGATTTTGATGAAACTTTTTTTGTTTGATAGCTTATGATCTGACTTAAAATCTGGCATATAATTTGTGCGGACGAAGTCGCGGGTTAACGCTCGTTTTCTATATTTTTTCGCGATTTTAATGTTGATTAATGATAATGTCGATTGCCCATAGGTAGGTAGTTACAGTTTTTCAGTTTGATGGTCGCAAGCACTGAAGTATGTAATGATTGTTTTATTTTATTTACTTAGTTGTGAAATCGTTCTAAATTTTTCGATACTAATACTAAGCGCTGTTACAGACGAGACGAGCGACACTTTGCGGTCGCCGTGTGTCGCGGAGGGTCGCGCGCCCTTAAAGTCAATGAGCGCGACCCTCTGCAACCCACGACGCGACGCCACGGCGACAGCAAAGTGTCGCTCATCTGTAAGAGCCCTTATTCCTACCTAATAATACGATGAGTAGATATGTGGAATTTATAAATAGCACTAGCACTTCGTAAATATTAAACCTTTAACTTTGAATGAATTTAGACAACCAGCTATATATCTTTAAAACTAGGATATTGCATGGGAATTGGGAAGATAAGCAGAGGAAGACCTAGACAGAGTTATCTGGCATAAGTGAAGAAAAATACTGATGTGTCGTATCGGGAACTCAACTAAAGACACTAGGGGAAAAGAGACTGCGAATACTACACCGACAAGAGCGTAGCAAATAAGATGACGATCTAGAAGGAAAGAAAGAAAAATTATTTATTTGGATCTCCGCAACATATACAATCTTTTACATTATCACGGATAATTTTTCTAAAATATTAAAAACAGAATACCTAGAGTGCGATTTTTGAAACTCATTCGCTGAGCTCAGCAGTTGAAAATGTCAAAATAAGTATGGAGAAATGCATCTTTCTACTGCTGATTTGACTTTCAAACATCGCACTCTTGAAGTATGATTTTTGAATGTCAAATCAGCAGTTGAAAGATGCACATCTTCATATTTATATTGACATTTTCAACCGCTGAGCTCAGCGAATGAGATTCAAAAATCGCACTCCTATTCATAAAAGAGATTGTTTGTCCGCCGCAGTGACAAAAAGGTATATGGGTATACCTATATACGCAGTTTATGTTACTGGTTTCAGTTTTCGGACTCTCCTTAAGTATAATACCGATAATATATTATACACTTTTGGAGCTAGCATTAGGTAGGTACTATGTTCAGGAAAATACAAGAACACGTGAATGAAACCAGTCTGCATGGTTAGTAAAGCATAAAGTCGGTCGGTTACCCTCTGGGTCGCTGTTAGTGTTACCTAACATCTTGATGGTACCACCAGAGGATACCACAAAGCGGCTGCATTTAGTGTTGTTTGTTGTCGATATTTACTATCGATATTCTTTAAAAAGTAATTTGTCGCATTGTTAATTTCTAAGTGGTGGTTTTTCTTTATCCTTTTTGTATCATCCCACTGCTGGGCACAGGACTCTCCTTTTATCCTCCAATCAACTCTGTTCTTTGCTGACGGTTTATATGTTGACTATAACATAACATAACATAATTGCTAAAGACTATTGTTTCCTATAATACAATTTTATCTTATCCTAACATTTGGTAGAATTATCAGTTAAGAGATATCAGTATGGTATCTAGCAGATAATAATAGTGTCAATATATGGGGCGAATGCCGTTGTGTCATGTTGTATAGTGTATAAGTAGGTACTGAATATTTGGCACAGTACCACATTAATACTCGTTGGAAATGTTTTAATATAACTAACAACACTACAGTCTGCAAGTTAAACGCGCGTTGCGCAGAGCATACTACTAAAATGTCGAAAGAAAGTGTGTGCAACTTGAATTGAATCGTGGTGGTGGGTGAGCTGCCAGTGTAGCCTCACTTCGACGCCGTGATGCCCGTCCCGCGAACACCCGACCACCACTAAAAACCGCGACATTTAAAAAAAAAACTCTCGCGCCAACAGCGATGCTACAAAAACTTTATTTTTAATTTTTAAAGTTTAGAACTTCCGTGTTTACAAAATGGATCTGCTAAGTGAAGCTAGTAGCGAACCGCGGGTTTTAGCCGCTCGTCACATAAGTGCTGAAAAAAGTATTCTTGTAGAGAATGCTGTAAATACAAGTTTACTGTGCCATAGCTACAGCCTACAGCCAGATGTTGGGTCATATGTGGAAGGTAATTACTTCGCAATATTAGCTACATGTTGAAGAACTTCCTTCACGGAAGTGCAATGTGGAGTGTGAAGCAATAACTCGAGGCGGCGAAGGGCGACAGGACAGGATTTTGGTTTTTATTATAATTGGGTAAAGGTTAACATTTACAGACAGGATTACCTTAACTTTAGAAGACGAAGTTTGCAATTTTTTCTTAATATCGAGAGAGAAAGTTTGTCAGAGCGGTTATCCTATGTGTGCGTGTATAGACTTTATAAAGTTATAACTGATGACAAAATAAATAAAATATACCTATTTGCCTTTGGATCTAAAAAAAAACGTAACTTAGAGTCCTTAATAAATAACAAAACAAACAGACAGACATGCCAAACTTACTTATTTGAGATATAAAAAAGCTTCGCTCGTCGTCGCTTATTTTGAATCCGTTTCATATAAAGGCTGAGGTCATAGACAACGCATTCCCGTATTTTATATAAAACAGACTCAAAATACGCGACTCACAACTCGCAAAATTACGCTCGTTCGGCTTCACTCTAATAGACCAAGACACATTTTCAAAACACCGGCAGGGACGACATGCCGCAATGAGTTTTTCTACCTTATTCGTACACAGGGCGACACATCAAGCTATACAAAACCAAAATAAGCTGGCCGCGCGTATAAGAAAATTGCCGTATCTCCTCTATACAGGGTGTAAGTGACAGCCTAGCAAATACTGAAACGGTGAACTCGGACCATCAAACTGAACAACTTTCACTATGGAGCCTACCTCAGGAGACGCGAAAAAAAATCAGCTGTATGGGACAGGTTTTCAGGACATTTTTTCGCGTTTCCTGAGGTAGGCTCCATAGTGAAAGTTACCATAGTCACCGTTTCAGTATTTGCTAGGCTGTCACTTACACCCTGTATATGAAATTTGTTTTACCACAACACAAGAGAAAGAAAATGTCCCTGAGTCCAATCTCATGGTGTACGCGTTCCCAAGAGCGTCGAGCGGTTTTTTAATGTCGAACATTATAATTTTTTATGCGGAAATTAGGCCAGTCATTTTACGGAGATTTGTTAGGAGAGGTGGGAAGTAATTATTTATTGACTTTTAAAGTGGAAGCGACACCATTTAGTGACAAAAAGACTATCTGAAAACATATTAAAAATAAATTCGCTACGCAACAGAGAAATCAAAATTGTGTTTCCCAGAAGGCTTTTAAATTAATAATATTAATACCAATTCACTCATTTTAATTTTTTAAAATATAAATAATTTTTGAGCAATAAAATAGGCATCTGAATTAAAAAAAAACAGATTTTTATTAGAAAATTCAAATGTATTTTTCAAAACCTTCTAAGTAAACAAAAATATTTACAACATGTTTGTAGTATGTATAATGCGAGATAATACCTAGCTAAATTTTAAATTTGGAACTCTTGCTGACGGGATTTTTTTTAATTTTGGTACATTTCTAAGCTCAAATTGCCTCTTAAATACTATACAGAAAAAAAAATATTAATTATTAATTAGCCCCGGCTCAAACCATAAAATGACTGGGCTAAATATCTAAAAGCTATTGGAGTTTAGGCATCATTCGTATAATACTAATTAGGATATCGTGGAGCGTCCTGATTTAGTTGGCACAGCCCCGAAAGCTTCTAGATTCCAGCGGTGCAATAAATGCTTCCTCAGTAACAGGCACTACCTACATATTTTTTTTTAATTCTTTATTGAAAAGAGCTTTGTCGCAAAGCGACTATGCCGCTTCACTGAATATTATTATTTCTGTAAAATAAGACTAAAAGCACTAAAACGTACAGGTAACCTGTTTTCGTAGTGAAACAAAGAATATTATAAATGTAAAAACTTTTTGTAGAACGGCAACGTTACCTACGTTGATTTCATTATACCTACTAAGTATTAAAGAGATTCTTAATTTGTAATTGGTATGGCCCAGGGTATACCAAATGCAAATATCTATAGATTAATTATCTACATAATAATATATGTATATAACTATGTATAGGTATAGTTAACCTATGAAAAAGTTCAAGACCCAAGAAGCAGGTCCTTAGCGAAACAATAAAAAATAGAAAACCGTAGGTATCAAAATCAGTTGCGTGGTTTACTTGGTATAATATTGAGTGATTGATTTTTTTGTACATCGGCATCACATTCAAGAGACTAGACAAGACAATAATGCATCGGCTTGCAGGTGGAAGCAAAACCGGTCATGCCCATATCATTGTCGGCATCGTCGGTCAGTGCCTTCATTGTAGATGAAATTAGGAACAGCGTCTATATTAACCGCGGTGATTTAATTTTGGACGAAGGAAGAACATAAAGAATTTCGTGAAATTGACACAAATGTTTGAGTGCCGTGATTGATTGAATAACTAGAGTGCAATTTTTGAAACTCATTTATTGAACTCAGCAGTTGAAAATGTTAATATTACTGGAGATATGCATCTTTCTACTGCTGATGACATTCAAAAATCATACTTCAGGAGTGCGATTTTTGAAAGTCAAATCAGCGGTAGAAAGATGCGTATCTCCATACATTTTCAACTGCTGAGTCAAACGAATGAGTTTCATAAATCGCACTCCTGTTGAAGTAGTTAAATTATAATGGTACAAGTACTAACTTATATTATTGGTTATCTACAGAGTAGTGTAAGTGTAGAGTTGCATTACTTTAAAAGGTGATTGTACTCATGGTACTGAACAAATTACCTCAACCTATAACTTACTGTCTACCTAAATGTACAAAGTAAAGGCACGTCGTATCAACATGAAAAAAAGGAACTTTGAAAAGCAAAGCAAACCTTAAAAGCTGGTTGGTGATGGTAGTTGCGGCAAGGTTTCTGAGCACTCCCAACGCAGGGGAGTAGACCTGGAGTGCGATTTTTGAATCTCATACGTTGCACTCAGCAGTTGAAAATGTATGGAGATACGCATCTTTTTACTCCTGATTTGACTTTCAAAAATCGCACTCCTGAAGTATGATTTTTGAAAGTCAAATCAGCAGTAAGTAGAAAGATGCATATCGTACCTATTGCACGGTCATATAAGTGCATTATATACTAAACTATACTAGGTCTAGAGTCGTCATGAGTATATGTATTGTATTGTACGTATATCACGGTACCTACCCGCGTCTACCTATGGAAGTAAACTGGTCGCACTAATTTACGCACTTTTTTTTTTTTTTTCTGTTTTAACCATATTTTAACACGATTATCCAGCTTGAATGTTGCTTCAAGGTGAACTAGTAATCTTTCCTTCCACCCTTACATTGATTAACTTCTCTATATTTAAATATATTTCGAATTGCTATGATCTTATGGTTCAATTCACTGTAAGCTCAATGATGGCAGTTAGGTATGTCTTGCTCTAAATAAATACTAGTTGCTTACGCAGGATTTGCATTGTTTCATGCAATAATTACAATCTAGAATAAACGGCGAATTATTTAGATCCTATACTTCGAATAAGAGTGTTATAGATGTTATTGGTCTTCTTCTACACATTCTAATGAAAATTTCATTATCATCACCATTTCAAAAAACATTGGAGTTATTTCAGGAACTGTCTCCTTTCTGCATGTGTTTTCTTATACCAGCATGGCTAGCATACCACCCACGACAAAGCGTTTAAACGAGAATAACGTCATGCGCGCTCTTTCGGGCATACGTAAAATAATAAAGATGGAGGCACATCTCGATTTTTATCGTTTTCTCGGGGGTGGCAGGCGAGGCCTACTGTAGTGCTAAAAAAACTCTGCCTGAAGTCACACATTCTAATTCGTCACACGGAAGTATAAAAATAGGTAACTATGAAAACGAGAATGATCGACATGTGCCTCTGTCCTTTAGGCATGCCAAAAAATATCCGCGCATAATGGTTTTGTAGCTTTGTCGTGCATGGTATGCTGGCCCCACGCTGGCGTCTAAAACGCCCTAAACGTCTTTCTCTACCTCTCTTCCCACTCTATGTTAAAGACTAAAGCTAAAGGTAAAAGTTCGTAGCCGACCGCACGCAGCAGCAGCAGACGAGACGTGTCGCTGAGACACTACTGGTTTGTACCTATTTCTATGAAATACCCCGCGTACATGAAGAGATCCGCAGAAGAACCAGAGTAACTGACATAGTCCAAAGAATTGCTAAACTAAAGTGTCAGTGGGCAGGGCACATTGCTCACAGAACCGATGGCCGATGAGGCCGAAAAGTACTCGAGTGACGACAACGTACCGTAAAGCGCAGCGTGGGTAGGCCCCTCACACGGTGGACCGACGACCTGGTGAAGGCGGCGGGAACCCGTTGGATGAGGGAGGGGGAGGCCTATGTCCAGCAGTGGACGTCCATCGGCTGAGATGATGATGATGATGATGACCCTGCGTACCTAGCGACACGTCCTCTGACCACACTGTCGCCCGACCGCAGATCAATAGTCTCATGCTCTATTACGACGTCTGTTCATATTACGACGGAGTGTGCAATGTAAAATAATACATATTCCAGTACCGATAGAGTAGACCACGAGTAGACAGAGGAGTACGGCACGCTGCCGTCTGCTGCTGCTGCTGCAGTTTGTAGTCGGTTTCAAAATCATGGCGTAACCACGTGTCGCTGCAACGTGTCATTGAGCGACACGCGACACGTCGTCTGCTGCTGCTGCCGTGCTGCGTGCGGTCGGCTACGAATTTGTACCTTTAGTTCTACCAAAGTATTATCAGTTCTCACAACAAATACTACGTCTCTACAGCTCTCCAGTCGTACACGTTGGTGCTCTGGTCAAGTGGATTCCTGGTGCTCCTACTCACATGTGCTCTCTACGGGATCACGATGCGATCAGCGCTGCGGTATTGGAAGGAATGCTCCACCAGTCTTGCAGTTGTCTTAGCTGTTTATCCTGTAAGTATGATTAGTGGCACACAGCAGGCGTGGATTCAGTCCTCGGAAAAGGGGGTGCAAGTATCCTAGAAAAACCTATAGATCACGTTGAGGAAAGTATCGCGGTTGTGAAATAGACTGGAGGAACTATAAACTATAGAAAATAAAAAAAAGGATTGGTGTAAAGGGTTCCCCGTTGGCTGATCCGCGCCTTCTTTATATAAGGTCTAAAAAAATTAGCTGAAACTATTTTAAGGGTATGCTCAGACCATCAAACTGAACAACTTTCTCAATGGGACCAACATCGAAATCGCGAAAAAAAAATTGATGTCCCATACAAAACTGCCAACACAACTTGACTCAAATGTATGGGGCAGCAGATTCTTTTTTCGAGATTTCGATATTGGTCCCGTAGAGAGAGTTGTTCAGTTTGATGGTTTGAGCATACCCTTAAAATAGTTTCAGCTAATTTTGTTAGACCTTATATAGCTGCGCTGTCAGCAGTTGATTTCAACGGTTATAATTATATACAATAAAATCTTTTATCATAGAACCATACCTAAATCAGTGACGTAGCGTGGGTTTCTGCCGCCAGGGGCACAGATCGATTTTGCCGCCCCCTTATAATATAGGAATGCCGACATAACAAATAATGGAGTCAGCCAAGCGAGCTCGAAATTTTGTAGTACAACTATTCGAGTTGTGGTCAGAAATGTTCTGATTTTCCGTTTATCAGGTAGACACAGCCTTTTCTACTTCTCATACCCTGGTCTCAGTCAACAAATCATTGATTATGAGACCATTGTACCTAAGTGATAACCTGTTGGATCACACTGCATGCAGGACAAAAGCTTCCTCGGATCTATAAGAGGGTGTGTTGGTAGGTCGAGGTCATACTTTCGTTAGCCGTACTAGCTCTATCGTTGTTGGAGAGTTGATGGTCAATTTGCTCCAACTCTTAAGGCTAGGCGCTCCAAATGCCTTCAGTCGTAATTAGATGGTATGGAATCAGGGAAGTCGTTACAGCAACATCTTTCTTAAGATTTTATAAATGCATTCACTACTCTTACTCTCACACCTAGGTTTCTAGTAAGATTCTAGTATTACATGAAGAGACTGTCGTTTGACTACAATCATTAAAGGTATGCATCAAAAGTAGGCTATAAGGCTAAGTTAGAGTCTGTGCCGGTGCCGGGTCATTATTGCGTAAACAAAATGCGGTCTCGAAACTCGAAAGTTTCGTAATGTCCGTAACAGCGCGAGACACCGACACACGAATGTTTTTATCAATTTTAAAACGTAAATAAACAGAGAATTAAATAAATTACATTTTAAACTACATATTGATAAGGCTTATCACGTAGCGTATCACGTTCTGTGAATAATTTTATCGCCAAAGCTAATTCTGGTTCAGAGCAGTTGTTGACGGATGAACCTTATCAAAAATTAAGACGCAAGTTTCGATGACTTTCAGGTGAACTCTGAAAGTCATGGCAGGTCTGTGTGGCACGTTAACACTTTGGATGCCAATTACACGTCGCCGTGGAGGTTCGAATCCGCACGGACAACATGCCATGTACCAATGAGTTTTTCTAACTTATGTACGTAATACCGACTGCTCTCAAACGGTGAAGGAAAACATCGTGAGGAAACCTGCATACACTGAAGAAGAACTTCTGATGTGTATGTGAAGTCTACCAATCCGCATTGGGCATGCGTGGTGGACTAATGTCCATTGATGGTGTATGGCCTGTGCCCTGCAGTGGGACGTTTATAGCCTGATGATGATGATAATTAGTTTAGGTTAGAGTAATAATTTTGAAAATCAGGACAAAATGAAGTGTCGTTTTCCAGTACCTTCGTGATAATGAAACCTGTAGGCTGTAGGATCATACTCATACTGTTGGGCAAAAGCCATGGGTATCGTTACTTTTTTTATCGTATCACTTTTATCTTATCAATAACAATTACAACAAAAATGTATAAGTCCTACTTAGGTAAAATTCTGGTAAAGATAAATCTGCTTGACTAAAAATAGCAAATGTACATATTGGTAGGTATAGGTAATGGTAAAGAAGGATCCTACATAGCGTACTGTAGGTCGTGGGAAGCTCTACCTGCAGATGTTTTTTTGTGAGCTGCACCTCAATTTAGCTTGTTACTTACCGATGTGTGACATAAATATTAACAATAAAATTGTATACTTGTGAACACGTAACACGTGCCAGCTAAACCTTGACCTACAAGAGTCATTAGTCATTATAACTTTCTTTAGGTCCTTAGCATTAGGTGGCATTAGCATTAGCGAGATTTTATTGGTAAACAAATTGTTCATCTATGACGTAAGCGTAACTAATAATCGTAATGTTAAAAGTATATACAAATATACAGGGTGAAATTGATATCATTAGCATCCTTTTTAACTAAGAGTCTACCCATCGAACTGAACAAATTTTATTATGGGAGCAACCCGATCCCAGCAAAAAAAAAAAAAAAATTGCTTTTGCATACATTCGAGTAGCGAACTCGCGCGTCGAGATTGTAGTTTAGTATGGAACAGCAGATTTTTTATTTGCTCCGATCGGTTTGCTCCCATAGTAAAAGTTGTTTATTTTATTTTATTTTAACACTTTATTGTACACACGGAAATATACATGAAAACAACATAATAGACAATTACAAAGGGCGAGCTTATCTCTAAAGAGATTTCTTCCAGCAAACCCGAGAGAGCATAGAAAGTGAGGCAGGCATAGTGTGCACATTTAACTAATAAAACAGTAGGTATATAAGACTAATAAATATATATTATACGAGCGTTAACCCGCGACTTCGTCCGCACAAATTATATACCAGATTTTAAGTCAGATCATAAGCTATCAAACAAAAAAAGTTTCATCAAAATCGGTTCAGTAGGTTTTGCGTGATACTCGTTCAAACAAACAAACAAACAAACACACAAACAAACAGACAGACGAAAAATCCAAAAATTGGTGAAATGGAATCAGGGACACATAAAAACCATATCGTAACTTTTTTTTTGTTAATATCTTCAATGTACAGACGAACTTCCTGTTACAGTTTTATAATAGTATAGATATAGATACCGGTATATGTATACTTACATACATACATACAAATATATACGGTATGATAAGTAAATAAATATACTAGTTTATTGAAGAGAGAGATAGTGATCTTTCACTTGTTTTTTTAAATGAAGCAATTGTTTGACAGTATCTTATATTAAATGGGAGAGAGTTCCAGAGCCGGACTGCATGGACAGTGAAGAAATAGGAATAGAAGTAGTAGAGTTCAGTTTGATGGGTAGACTCTTAGTTTAAAAGGATGCTAATGATATCAATTTCTCGCTGTAGAATCTTAAGAATAAGAGATAAGTACTTAATATACAAAACAATCTTAAGTACGACGAGTATATTACAAATTCACAGGGGGGCCGCACAATCAAATGCATCTTCTATTTGTCTAAAGACGACTGACGGCTTTAAAAGCCCCCTAATTTTTACCCACCTAGCGACATTAATCTCAGATTACTTAAAAAGGGAACAGAACATCCAAATATCCAATGATAGAATACTAGATAATGTTATACAGCTTAGCGTCGCGTTTTCAAAACAGGAGTGCGATTTTTTAATCTCATTCGCTGAGCTCAGTAGTTGAAAATGTCAAAATTACTATGGAGATATGCATCTTTCTACTGCTGATTTTAATTTCAAAAATCATGTTCTAGGAGTGCGATTTTTGAAAGTCAAATCAGCAGTAGAAAGATGCGTATCTCCATAGTAATTTTGACATTTTCAACTGCTGAGCTCAGCGAATGAGATTCAAAAATCGCACTCCTGTACCTAGGCTTTGTACCTTGCGTTTTATCTAAAACGACATATTGCGTGTTCATTTAGCTGTCTCGTGTTATGAATTAATTTATTGTTAAATTAGCCTTCGTGTAATTGAGAGCTAGACGGTCTAATTAAGACCTAGCTCAAAGTGAGTCAAACTACATAAATCTGTGTTTAAATCAGTGAATTAAAATACGATTAAATCTTCACATTCTGACATCACTATTACCTACAAATATCACACTTTTGAAACCAAGTAGAAGAAGTGGTCGCTTGTATAGAGTTTGTTCTTAACAAAATCTCAGTGGAAATGCATCTAGGAGTGCGATTTTTGAAACTCATTCGTTAAACTCAGCAGTTGAAAATTACAAAATTTCTACTGCTGATTTAACTTTCAAAAATCGCACTCCTGGAGTATGATTTTTGAAAGTCAAATCAGCAGTAGAAAGATGCATATCTTCATAGTAATTTTGACATTTTCAACTGCTGAGCTCAGCGAATGTGATTCAAAAATCGCACTCCATTACCTATAATATGTATATCCCATCAAAAACATTTCATAGGTAGTTAAAAAATTTTATTTGTTATTATGTTTTTGTATATATAATAAATTTGTATTTGTAAATAAAGTTATAAGGCTTGGCCGACTTCCTCATCCAACCAATGTAGAGGGATCGTCATCATCATCATCATCAGCCTATAAATGTCCCACTGCAGGGCACAGGCCTACCCTCAGGGAGGGTGTATGGGCATTAGTCCACCACGCGTGCCCAATGCGGATTGGTAGACTTCACATACACATCAGAATTTCTTCTTTAGCGTAAGCAGGTTTCCTCACGATGTTTTCATTCACCGTTTGAGAGTAGTCGGTATTACGTACATAAGTTAGAAAAACTCATTGGTACATGGCATGTTGTCCATGCAGATTCGAACCCGGACCCCCATAATTGGGTGTCCATACCTCTCCGCAACACGCCACCGACGATCTTGTAGAGGGATGCTTCCCTTAATTAAACTCTAAGACGATTATTTTTTACAGTTGGTATCGGTGTCAGCGTTCATAGCACTAATAGTGCCACGAGCTCGTCTGATCTCCGAAGCACTGGCTCAAGAAGCAGTCATGATAGCCATGTACCATCTGTACTGCATGCTCATGACCGAGTGCGGTGGAACTAATAAACTTGTCAGGTAAGGATTGATGAATTAATTAATTGATGAACTGATCGGCTATTCTACAACTTGAGCTCTCGTTCTACAAATGGGTAAGGAACAAAAAAAAAGAAATTGAAACAAAAACAAAACAAAAAAAAGGCAGAGAAAGGGGTAGACGGGCCAGGTAGGGAGTTCAGCCTGCAGATGGAATGCCGATCGTAGATTCGGCAGATCATCTTCAGGTAGAACACTCCATCAAAGCTGCTGCGGTGCGGGAGTGTGTCATTCTACAAATTAAATATTCTATTCCTTTTCCTATATAGGCTTAAGCCTTAAAATGAAAACGAAAAAAGAAACGAAGCTCAAGATAGAAAATGCTAGACGTAGATAACGTGGATTAATGATACCCTACCTATCCTTAGGTACCTACCTAAAATTTTAACGATATGGCAGAGAAAAGTAGGAATAAAATGCACTCCTGAAGTATGATTTTTGAAAGTCGAATACGCAGTAGAAACATGCATACCTCCATGGTAATTTTGACATTTTAAACTGCTGAGCTCAGCAAATGAGATTCAAAAATCGCACTCCTGGAGTAGAGAGCGATTTTTGAAAGTCAAATCAGCAGTAGAAAGATGCATAATCTCCATGGTAATTTTGACATTTTGAACTGCTGAGCTCAGCGAATGAGATTCAAAAATCGCACTCCTGTGGCTTTTTATCGTAACTATAGATTAATTTGATATGCTAAGGGCTCTTACAGACGACCGACACTTTGCTGTCGCCATGGGTCGCAGAGGGGCCGCGCTCATAGATTTTACGGTCGCACGACCCTCCGCAACACTCGGCGAACGCAAAGTGTCGCTCGTCTGTAAGTGCTCTAACTTTTGATTTGACGTGTCTTTTGCTAATAATTAGGTAATCTTAAGTGCATTCCAATACCGATGATTAAGTTGACATGGATTTTCAGCCAAGTGTATTTAAGTAGGTAATTAATAATTTTGTAGGTATCTAGACTTCAGAATAACTCAAATCCCTGATAAAAAATAATTACCAGATATCACTAAATGGTTTAAAATCTTATCGAACAGTGATTTCATTATAACTCAATTTAAACATGGATTAAATATACATTAGCTGATATTATTATTGTTGACACGCGACGCAAAACGAAAGTAATTTAAGTAAGGTTAAATGTAAGATTGGAGTTTACTGAATGCTGATTCAATACCTTGACCCACTAAACTGGTCCAGCTGGATCATATCTTATTATTTTCGCTCTTTTTTAGGAATATATTTTTGAAGTCCATACACCACCAAGTTTACTATCGTACCACAGTCGAACCAAAAGTTGGTAAAAAGAATAGACTTGGACCCGACTGACTTCCTAAATTAAATGGTTATTTATATATTCTCCGTTTGGGTGCAACATAAAAGAGTAGACAAAAATTGAGGGCGCCACTTCTTTGTAAGAACGAACGTCAAAATCACGTATAAACTGGCAAGACCAACTTACAATTTGTACTAAAATATTTAGTTCCTATGCCACCGTTTTCTACTCTTTTTTGTTGCACTGTACGTAGGTATAATTTGTACCGATTCTTTATAGTATAGCCCAAAGAGTAATATAAGTATATTAGAAAAGAGAACCCACTCGTGGCAACATTATGCATCCACCTTATGTTAAATTGAAGGCTAGCTAGCGCCATCTATGTTTCATCGACAATAATTCAACCTATACTATACATACCTACTTATATCTACTCATACCAATGGATATTATTGTTTTTAATGCTAGTTTTCGGTCAATCCCGCACCGGTCGAGTAAAATTCCAGTATCCTTACTATTCCTGTAATCTAAACATTGGTAAGAGAACAACAGAAACTCCAGAACATCACTAAATCGGCACGAAATTGAACGAAAACTACAACAACAACAAAGTGAAACAAACAACCCGTACATTACGCAAGATAGGTAGCCATTTTGTGATTTTGTCAGTTTGACATTGACATAGACAATAAAATCTTTTTTTTTCATAGTTCTGCGAAATATTTAATAAATGGCAGTACATTCTATGCAAACTGAATCGAAAAAAGCCACCAAAAGGCGACTGTCCTCCGCCTGGTATAGCCCTATTTAAAATCTTAGCGTAACTTTACGTTAGTATAATATATATTAATATATAATAGATATAAATACGAATTGTGCTACCACACTCATGACCATGATATAATACGTAAGCGTAGGGTAGGTACAGTAGTACCAGGTTTATAAGTCTTACCGATGTACCTGCGCAGTTTGTCGAAATTATATTGACCAATCAGGATGTGCCACCTTCAATCCGTTTACGCTATTGGCAGAATTGTGTTCGCGCTCTTTTCGCTGCCATCCGACTTCGCACCCTTTAAATGACTTCGGGTTTTGTTGGGGACTCGGGCCTGCCTAGCTAGCATGCCACCCACGACAAAGCGTTTAAACGAGAAAAACGTCATGCGCGCTCTTTCTGGCCTACGTAAAATAATAAAGATGGAGGCACATCTCGATTTTTGTCGTTTTCTCGGGGGTGGCATGCTAGCTAGATAATCTGCGCTAACGAAGATTGACGAGCGGAATTATTTTCCTGGTCGTACTGTAGTATACAGGGTGGTGTAAGGAAAAGTATCATTAACCTTTAAACCACATACTCTACCCATCAAACTGAACAACTTTGACTATGGGAACAAACTTGTCAGAGCAAAAAAAATATCAGCTGCTCCATACTAAACTGCAATACCTACACGACCCAAATGTATGAGACAGCTGACTTTTTTATTTTTCTGTCGGGTTTGCTCCCATAGTAAAAGTTTTGTTCATTTTGATGGGTAGAGAATATGGTTTAAAGTTTAATGATATATTTTCCTTACATCCTGTATAATAAGCTCTATTATTGGATAACGTAGTTCCCCGGTTTGGAAGAATTTGGGTTCAAGTCCCGCCCGAGACAAATTATTCAAATACAAGTAATGTACTGGTCTACGTAGTCACCAGTAAAGAATATGCTACACTCTAGTCATCAGACACATCTTAATATATTGCTTCAAACAAAAGAACCATAAGTATAAAATAACTACTGTTAAAACTTAGCAAAACTCGGAGTTAGAAGTTTTAATTAAAACTCAAATAATAATATTAACTAGCTTCTGAGAGAGGAAATTTCATTCATTCGAATTATTATGATAAAGCTAGTTAATATTATTATTTGAGTTTTAATTAAAACTTCTGACTTCGAGTTTTGCTAAGTTTTAACAGTAGTTATTTTATACTTATGGTTCTTTTGTTTGAAGCAATATATTAAGATGTGTCTGATGACTAGAGTGTAGCATATTCTTTACTGGTGACTACGTAGACCAGTACATTATATCTATCTATATACTATTATAAAACTGTAACAGGAAGTTTGTCTGTACATTGAAGATATTAACAAAAAAAAAAGTTACGATATGGTTTTTAGGTGTCCCTGATTCCATTTCACCAATTTTTGGATTTTTTGTCTGTCTGTTTGTTTGTGTGTTTGTTTGTTTGTTTGTTTGAACGAGTATCACGCAAAAAGTACTGAACCGATTTTGATGAAACTTTTTTTGTTTGATAGCTTATGATCTGACTTAAAATCTGGTATATAATTTGTGCGGACGAAGTCGCGGGTTAACGCTCGTATTAAATTATAAGTATTTCATAAGAATGTTTTTGTGTCTTTCAGACGAGCAGCCGGATCTCTATTAGAGACTAGAGTACTGCCGTGCTGCTGCTGGCCGTGTTGCGTCATTCCCAGGCCCAAACTTGACAAGTAAGATCCTTATTATAAACTAGAGTTATAACTTATTATAAACTGTAGTTTATGCGTGATACTCGATCAAACAAACAAACAAACACACAAACAAACAAACACAAAAAACCCAAACACACAAACAAACAAACGGACAGACAAAAAATCCAAAAATTGGTGATATGGAATCAGGAATACCTAAAAACCATATCGTAACTTTGTTTTTGTTAATATCTTTAATGTACAGACAAACTTCCTGTTACAGTTTTATAATAGTTTAGATTAGTATAAATGGAACGATGTCGTGTGGAATATCACTATAATTACATTGTTTGATTAGTTACTGTAATTATTCATACCTCTTAGACAAATTAGTTTTATGGATTCGTCAAATCTACTTCAACAATAGGTAGATATTTTTTTAACAGTTCCGCCGTCCCATTTACTTGTGTAATAAAATAACCATTGATATCTATGGTATTTTAAGGCCAATGGTATTAAATTCAAAGAATCACTCAGCCTAAATACCTGCGTGCAGGGGCAGGCACAGGCCCTACCCTCAAGGAAGGTATACCTACTCTATAATGTCTAACAAAATTAGGTGAAAATATTTTAAGGGGGCGATCAGACCATCAAACTGAACAACTTTCTCTATGGGACCATTGGGACCAATATCGAAATCGCGAAAAAAAAATCAGCTGTTCCATACAAACCTACTTGACCTAAATGTGAGTGACAGCAGATTTTTTTTTCGCGATTTCAATATTGGTCCCATAGAGAAAATTCTTCAGTTCGGTGGTCTGATCGTAACCTTAAAATAGTTTCACCTAATTTTGTTAGACCTTATATAGTTATTACTCTATAGTCTATACCACACGTCCAGTCTTAAAGAATATTTACCCAGCTAAAATTAAATTATATTGGGGATCTAGGTGTCTTTCGCAGCGGCTTTGTGGGCGAAATGCTAGCCACCAACCACCACCACTCACCACTCCTGAGAGCCTGTGTCCTTTAAAATGGTTAAAAGTAAGCTTTGATTCCACTAACTTAGTTGCTGGTTTCTAGCAAAGTAGGTAGCTTCTTTATGAATGAATCAGAAAGTTTGTAAGGATGTTTGTGACTCAGTCACGAATACGGCTGGGTACGATTTGGATGAAATTTGCCACGCAGGAGTGCGATTTTTGAAACTCATTTGTTGAACTCAGCAGTTGATAATGTCAAAATTACTATGAAGATATGCATCATTCTACTACTGATTCGACTTTAAAAAATCGCACTCGCAAACATGATTTATGAAAGTCAAATCATAAGTAGAAAGATGCATATCCCCATAGTAATTTTGACATTATCAACTGCTGAGTTCAACAAATGAGTTTCAAAAATCGCACTCCAGATGTTCAAATATTAGAATAGGTACCTTTTTTAGGGTTCCGTACCCAAAGGGTGAAAACGGGACCCTATTACTAAGCCTACGTTGTCCGTCCGTTCGTCTATCCGTCCCTCCGTTCGTCCGTCTGTCCTACCTATTTAGGGCTGTAATTGTCTCCTTATTTTTTAAATAAAAAATCGGTCAAGTGCGAGTCAGGCTACTCGCGCACCGAGGGTTCCGTACCACACCACACCACCACACAACATACTAGTTACAAAAATGTTTACCTTTATCACGTTACCGACTCACACTTGGCCGGGTTTTACTATTTGTTTTCATATTGTAGAGTTTGCTCTATAATCACACCAGATTTGACGCTTGTATGTATTACCGTTTTTACCATAGAGCGAGAAGAAAAAACGTTGATAAAAACTAGTTCCTTGTATGAGGACCCCCCAATTTTTTACTTTTTATTATTTGTTAGCAAATCCGCCGTAATAACGCACATTCTGTAAAAAATTCAACCATTTAGCTCTTACGGTTCAAAAGTTACAGCTCTAAATAGGTGGGACAGACGGACGGACGGACGGACAACGTAGGCTTAGTAATAGGGTCCCGTTTTCACCCTTTAGGTACGGAACCCTAAAAAATAAAGTACAGATAACATGTAAAAAATGTTGTTTTCCATAGTTTAGAAGAGTGTCGAAGAAAATAATTAACTTTCCCACTAATTGTCAATTTAATGGGTTTTCAATTAGTTTGGTGTCATTAGTCATTAATTCATTACAGACCTACCTAGGTGCATGTTTCATCAATTCATCATCCTTGAACTTTTATGTTAGTTTGGACGTATACCTAATTGGATTACTTCCCTTGATTGCTTGTCAATGAAGGGGTTTGTGTATTAACACCTTGGAAACAACCGAAATGGAAATGTCGCTATTTTAAGCTTACGAGCGAGGGTGCGATCAATAAATGGCTGTAGGCTTTCATTTCATTTCATGGTTGATAACAGGTGTTTCTGTAGGTACCTGCTGTTTTATGTAAATTCATAAACTATATGAAACGGTATTCCTTTCCCGGATGGACACAATTTTCCCCAATGGAAAAACTACTTACTATGCCGTGGCAAAAGGGCAAATGTCATCTATGGGATGCAACGTGCGTACGCTGCATCTTACTTGAGAGGTTCCATCCGAGTAGCAGGGTCGGCAGCGGAAAGGGCAGCAGTACATAAACACCAATGTTACACAACTTTGGAGCAGAGCTACTTATTCGTGCCCTTCGCTGTGGAGACGGCGGGCCCGTGGGGTCATGAAGCAAAAACTTTTATGAGGGACCTGGGCAAACGTTTACGGGATGCGGGTTACGGTCCTCGTGCCGGGTCATACCTAGCCCAACGCATATCATTAGCGATTCAACGCGGAAATGCGGCCAGCATTATGGGCACCTTCGGGCCAGGTATGACCTGGGGCGGGCTTTTCGACTAAGTAGGATTAGTTAAATTTGTAGTTTAGAATGTTTAGAATGGTTTAAGTTTAGGGTAAGTTTTATTTGTGCTTTTACTATTTTATTCCTTAAATAAATAAATTCACTTACTATGCAATAATTAAGGGAACGAATGTCTAAATTTGCATTTATTTAAACAGTACCTAAATTAAGACATAAGGAAATTCGTAATCACGTTATTTACTTGTATTGGGTACGATAAGAATCCAAGTGCCTTTCAAAAAAACAACTTAAGTATTTATCATTCTTTATAATAATTAGCATCTTTCGTTCCTATCGCTAAGGTATAATAGGCCTTTAATTATCATCACTTGGTGTGATTCACATATAGGTACGCAATACGAATTCGTTCTTCATCGTATTTAGGTTCTCTCACGATGTCTTCTATCACCGATATTTTATTATTCTTTTTTGGTACAATCCTTATGTTTTAGCATATGCTTGCGACTATATTCCGCGTGGGGGTAGTCAGAGATATTCTGAAACCTCGGAACATCCACGTTTTACTAGTACCGAAACTCTGTCCGCCATTTGTAACGGACAGTAGATATAATACAAAATTTAAGCATCCAGGTTTCCTCACGATATTATCCTACACCGAAAAGCCAGTGGTGTTACAAATCGTACATAAATTCCGAAAAACTCATTTGTACGAGATAGCCTGAACGGGGATCGAACCATCGCCGCCTGCACGGCAGGCAAGTTTACTCACCACTGAACCTCCTCGTCCCTCCTTCCTTCCTTCCATCCTTATGATTTAAATACTTCGTTTCAGGAAAAGCTTGGCGTGGTTACGATACCTCGTCCTTCAGATGGCTGTGATCCAAGCGCTTCTCTACATCATTACCTTGGTACTTTGGGCAGAGGATATGGTAAATATTATTTAAATTTTCTCGGAGAAAAGAAAATGTCTGCCTATTGAAGGAAATTTTATGCATTTCACGTTTACTTATTACAATATCTGTGGACTCTGTGGTAGTTCTATGAGTTTAATATCGGATCCAATATGTTATTTGAAACGATAAGAACAGCTAGTTAAATGTTCACCAACTTCATTATTTTCTCAATATTTTCCTACGCTTGGTTCTTTCTCTCAGTGATTTTAACTTCATCGATATAAAAAAATATATTATTTCTCAATATTTTTTAACATAATTGCCAGGGCTTGCTAGTTTCTGACTACACGATAAGAAGAAGAACATAATTTGAATTGAGATCCACTCAAGAACAATAAAGATCGATTTGTCTGCTTTAAAAGCAGTAGATCAGGAGTGCGATTTTTGAATCTCATACGATGAACTCAGCAGTTGAAAATGTATGGAGATAATATGCATCTTTCTACTGCTGATTTGACTTTCAAAAATCACACTCCTGAAGTATGAAACTCCTCAAAGAATGAGTTTAAAAATCGCACTCCTGAAGTTAACCGCGTGGCAGGAGGCGTAGTTTAAGAACTAATTTATCTTCCAAATAAATGGCTGAAATTGTGAATTGTGAAAATCAGTAACAATAATCAAAATCAGTAACAGTAACAATTGCCACAGAAAAACAATTTGCAGAGTAGTATTGGAACAGCAGATTTTTGTTTGATTCGATCTGTTAGCTCCCATTGTAAAAGTTCTTTTACAATGGGAGCTAGACTGGGAGTTAGACTCTTAGTTTAAAAGGATGCTTAATGCTAATGATATCAATTTCACCCTGTATTACCTTAACCTGTATAACTTATTCCAGATGTTATACCTCCGAAGCTTCATCTTCATCCAGCCCCTCATCGCCATCTCGATCCTCTCCGGGGTGTGGGGCATCATAATGTGCGTCCGTGCGGCCGAGTCAGCGGGCCTGAGCCCAAGGCCAAGGTTCCTGGCGTTGCAGCTGACACTCATTATTGTCAAACTGCAATGTGGATTGGCCAAAGTACTGCCGGAGCTGGTGTCACTCCCGTGTATATTGCCTTTACATCCTACTGTTGTTGTTCATAGTAAGTTTTTCTAGTTGTTTTAAATATTCACCTTGGAATCGGGGTCGTTTTGAACTGGGTGCTTCGGACCATCAAACTGAACAACTTTCACAATGGAGCCAATATCGAAAACGCACAAAAAATAGTTTACAGCTGTTCTATAGAAAATGTCAAGCTTCTCGACAAAAATCTATGAAACAGCTGATTTTTTTTTCGCGATTTCAAAGTTGGTCTCTTTGTAATAGTTGTTCAGTTTGAAGGTCGGAAGCACCTTGTTCCGGGTTCAAAACGATCCCGATTCCACGATGTAGGTAGAATGGTGTAGGTATGGGTACTAAGACAATTTGTTTTTAAAATCACCTTTTTACTTGCAATGAATTATCATCCCATAGTTTTCGTATCTAATCAGTTGGTTCTCATTTTCTATGCAATACGAGAAGATACAGGGTGTAAGTGACAGCCTAGCAAATACTGAAACGGTGAACTCAGACCATCGAACTGACACACTTTCACTATGGAGCCTACCTCAGGAAACGCCGAAAAAAATCTGCTGCCCCATACATCATAGTCGGGTAGGTACAGCAGCTTTGTATGGGACAGCAGATTTTTTTTGGCGTTTCCTGAGGTAGGCTCCATAGTGAAAGTTGTTGAGTTTGATGGTCTGAGTTCACCGTTTCACTATTTGCTAGGCTGTCACATACACCCTCTATATCTAGTTTAGAATTATTGGTGTCTTTAATATTACCCTCTTCTCAAAATGATCTTCTCGAAATGATTAAATGTATACATAATTATAGATATCTGAAGATCTTTAATTAATCAGGAATATTCCCAAGCTCTGGCCCATTAATTGTAAAGAAGCCACAATAAACTTTAAATTTAATGAACAAACGATGACTTAACGTGTGAAAAAGTTTCATCAATTTCTCAGGTTTTCGTCTTTAAAACAATGGATGAAGTCTGTGTGTGATTCAGGGTCAACCATTGGGTTCTTGACACGAAATTATTATATATATTTTTAAAAAATGTGACTGGCTAACGTTAAAGTATGAAAAACAGATATTTCTTATGTAGAGACTCACGTAGTAGAGACCCAAAAACAAATTTAACTATATGTGTCAATCCATATAAAATGATGCTTAGAGGATTCTAATTCTCTAAAGAAATGGATGTGTCTATTGGCTCCTCTGCAGGAAATTTGCATTATAATTTATAGTATCTGAATCTGAATTAAGATGAAGAACAAAATTCGGCAATATGCCAGACCAAGGAATTAAAATACGTACCTACATATTTTTTAAAGGTGGCGAAGAACGGTACGATTCCAAAATTCTTCTTGGCGTGAATGGAGTATATATATTATGCAGGAATATAAAATGTACCTACTTACTAAAATTTAACCTGAGATCAAGACTTGAACTAACATTATCTTTTCCAGTGTTCCAGAATAGCGTGATGATGATAGAAATGCTGCTACTCTCTCTATGGGCGTGGAGATTGTACCGGGTACCACCCGGCAATGGCGAGAAGGTTCAACAAGTGGTCGTGGCCGTGATGGAAGACTCCTGCGCTGATGTCAAGGCGATCAAAGATGGCGCCGATAAAGCTGTTTACAGTATTAACAATAATGGCGATGAAAAGAAACATTGAGCTAATTCTATGTGTCCACCAAGAGATTTTCGAATGTTTAGCTAATTTAGGTAAAATGTAAGTAGGTGTTTTAATTGTCAATCGCAGTGTTTCTCTGTACTTAGGTATCGGTGTGTTATATTTAGGTAAATAATGCGCAATTTATTGGTTGTGCTGATATTTTTTCTGTCTTATCTTTCTAGTTTTGGAGCACTAGGTAATTAGAACAAAACAATTGAATGATTGTGAATCTAATTTAAGGCATTCCATTGATTCTGACGTATCATATCACTTTCGAATTATGTAATCTTATCTGTTTAATAATTATACTTGTGAAATCACAATCATTGTATGGCTATTAGTTCTACCTATACCTAGACCTAACTGTCTATTGATCAGTATAGCAAAAGGTATTTATACGTACCTGACTAAGTTTGTATCAAACAAAATTGTATTCGAATTTGGAAATAAAATTTATTTTACAACATAAAACGCAGTTTTTGTAGACAAGAATAAAATTACTACATCAAATTATTTCAAATTTAAATTAACATAAATATTATTATAACCTTATAGTTTTTTCGAATTCATCAATTCAGCTAATAAAGTAAATTACTTTTTTACAGTAAAACTTTGACGTCCGATATATAGGTTATCTCGGGTTATTCTCGCGATTCATGTTCACGCGTATCCTCTTCATTCTGTGACCTGTCCTCACTATCTTCAGATGGAGTTCCGGCACGAGAATTCTGTGATCCATAAATGTTATGCAGCTCTTCCAATTTGTAATGTATCTTTACGCCTTTTGAATTTGTCTTGTTCACTTTATTTACCAAAGATTTCGTTTGTTCTTCTAGCATCTTGAAACGAAGGTCTCGTGCTGCAAATCTAGCTTCATGGTCTATTTCACTTGAGGACGATTGTTCTGAACCTTCTCTTGTAGAGGTACTGGATTTTTCGCTCGCTTCAGAGATTTCATTTCCAGAACAGGCAGCGTTATCGTCTTGTTTATGGATTATATCATCCTTTTTATTTATTGTCTCTGTAGTCTCAGCAGCACTTATACACTCACTGTTATCATCATTTGTGCTTATAGTGGATTGGTCAATAATTTCTATGACGCCATATTCCGAATTTTGTATATTCACCCCATCTTTGTTTAACATTGTGTCATGAGCTAAGGGTTCTTCGGTACATTCTCGTAAGTTCTCTTTTTCCAAAGTTGTTTGAATATCAGAAGTTTGCCTGCTAGATATAGAAGGACGTTCAAGAAGGTGGTCCAAAATATTGTTTATTTGTTCACTGTTCTTCACCGTATTTTGAGCTTGTTTCAGCAAGGCAGCTCCACCTATTTCTAGTGTTTCAAATTTTTTATCTTTTATTGCAAGCCTTTCATTTTGTTCTTTGATACTCTTTCGAATAGCTGCTAGATCAATCTCTGGAGCTACATTTGCGTCGAGGGCTGTTTCACTGGACCCTGACGGTACTGACTTATTTTTATTGGAAATGCTAGTGTGGACCTTAGTTTCCGAGCATTTATTTCCAGTCACATCTTGTTGGTTTGTAATGCCCATTTTAAAAATAACTTTTTCGTTCGAAGAGTTTGCTGTTGTATTTGCTAGTAAATCTGAACAGTCTTTTTCCGTTTGTTGCGACTTTCTATCATCATCTCCTAATTTTAAGGTTAGGTCTCTTGTAGACGTTTGTGTAACATTATCTGCTTTATCTGTACATGCAGTTTCTGCATTGAATTTAGGGGACACTTCTATGCGTTTTTCGTAGCCAATATTAGTTTTTGAAACAGTTGCACCGATAATGTCTTTTACATTTAATTCTGTATTTATAGATTGCTCTGCATTGAGGTTATTTTGATCTTTGTCTTCTACCGTATTTTCTTGAACTGTAGCGTTAGAATCTTGTAAGGTTACCTCCTCCATATCTGTAATTGAAGTGGTCTCAAGATTATTGCTATGTCTGCTTGATGATGATGTAGGACGATTAAGGAGGTGATCCAATGTATTATTTATTTGTTCACTAATCTTAGCTGTAGTTTTTGTTTGTTTTAACAAGGCCGCTCCACTTTTTTCTAGACGCTCTAGTTTCTTGTCTTTTAAAGCAAGTCTTTCATTTTGCTTTTTGATACTTTCCAAAATAGCTGCTAGATCGATTACTGGCACGACGGATGTCACCACTTCCGATGAGGTGCTGCTGGATGATTCATTATCTTTATTGCCTTTCCCCATATCCTTGTTTTGGCTATCTTCTCTGCTAGGGCAGCTGGTGGTTGCCGTTTCTTCCGCACATGAGTCATCGATAATATCTCCAACCTCGTCTTCAGTTTCACACATTTTTTCAATTTTATTTATGTTTTCACTGCAAGAATCTGTGACACTTGCTTCGTGATTATCATCACCATCTTGAGTGTCTAGTGGTAAATCAGCTACATCTATCAAGTCACTAGCAGGGTCTTCTCTCTCTGCTAAATTGATATCAGTACTGGAATCCAAGATAGTTTCAAAAGATTTCTTAAACTTCTTCTTTGATTTTATTAATGGTTCAGTTACACATTCGCTTTCATCGTTTGACTCAGATGAATCATCTGAGGGTCTCTCGTCGCTGTACCCACTTTCTGCTGAATTGTTGCAAGAGCTTGAATTAGTCTTTCTACTAGAAAATTCAGCTCTGAGTTTCCTCCAATCCTTTTCTGTTTGTGTATTTTTCTCTCGTGCTTGCTCCCATTTCTCTCTACAGTACTCTAGTTCTTCTTTTAGTTCATTTAGAAGCTTACGCTTTTGCTGCAATTCGTATTTGAGTATTTTCTCGTGAGTGTGTAGTTGGTGATGGTGTCGTCGCAGTCTGCCGACGACGTGCCAGGTCTTTCCAAGCTCTGTAGTGACCAGACAGAGTCTTCGCTCTTGCTCTCCCAAACGAGTCTCTAAATGTACATTGAGCTGCTTCATACGGTTGACCTCTTTAATCAGAGCCAACTTTTCTAATATCAAATCCTGAAATGAAAACAAAGGCGTAGTAAGATTTGTTATGTACTTACATGTTTATTTCGATAGGTCATTATTTTTGGTAGTCTTGTATCTTTATTGCATTTTTTTCGCAGTTCCACGAAGAAAATATTGGCTCTATACCAAAATTTACAATTGCTGTATTTTTATGCAGTGCAAAAGACTGGTCATGAACATTGATAATATATTTTTAGATTAACCACAGACAATGATTCAGTAGATTCAAAAAGACAATTGCAAACGCAGTATGAGCTAATCACTTACTTTTAATCGTATATACGTCTGACTAACGCTTGGCACTAAAACAGGTCCAGAATTGGTTTCAACCGACTTGTAACAAGTGGTAACTTTTTCTGATGGATTTTCTTCTGTAGTACTTTGATGACTGAGTAGTTCCATTAGCACTCTCCAGACTTTGGGAAGATTTTCTACTATTTCTTCAGCAGAAGTATTCTGTGAACTCTGTGTCTCTGTAATAAAGAACATTTTAACGGTCAATTTCTATCAGCTACAAAATGTCAATTAATGAGTGATTTTATAGTACCTACCCAGTTCACCTACTGTTTTTTCTTCTACTGACTTATTAGCTTCTCCTTCAAGTTCCTTATCTTCCTCTCCTTCATCGATTTGACTTACTAGTTCTAAAAGAAGTTTAGGAAGAGCCGATGACGCTTCAGAACCATTCTCTTTTTCTGCCATGTGTGTTAATAGACCATGATTCTCTTCAAGGCGATGTACCAGTTTATCCAAGTCCTGTTTTGTTTTATATCCTAAGAGGACTTGTGAGAAAAGCTGAAACGTAAAATTTTGTTTTGTTTAATCTACGACTTGTATTTACATTAAAATAGCTATGCATTCAAAAAAAATCTTATTTACCTTGTTTACAACCGTCATTTCAGCTTGGAGACCACGTGATTCTTCTTGGCACACGAATATTTGGTTGTTTTTGCTTTGAATTGTTTCCTGTAAATCTTCAACCTTAATCTCTAGGTCTTCGACTTTAGTTGTCAGATCTTTATTTCTAGAAATCAAATGATTACGTTTCATTAGAGAATGCAATTATATTGCAATGTCAGTGATTAGAAGCACTTATTATACATACTTGATTATTTCACCTTCTTTCAACAGTTTCTGTTCTTCAAGGTCGCGAACTAAGCTTTGCCTGGTGACCTCAGCTAGTCGAGCTCTTTCTTCGTAAAGACTTCTTAATGTGCGAATATTCAACAGCTGTCTCTCATATTCTTGCCTTAGGTCAGCTGACAACATATTAGCTTCTCTGTCAGCTAATGATCTTTCTATTTCGTGTAGTTTGTTTTTAAGCTGTAATGGATAATTAATTTGGAATACAATCTCTTACTGGTGAATTCGTGAACTTCCGAATTTATTTGATTTTATATAACGATTTCCAGGTGAGTACTACATAATCCATTATTAAACATTGTAGCTAACAACATAATGTTATGCTTTGTAAATTAATTATACCATTTTGGCATTTAGTCAAGATACAGTGCCAACGATGGTGATTTGAAGTAACGTCTATCTGCATGGCGGTCCCTGACCGAGATGAAGGCAGGTCGTTGTCTTCAATGAGGAATTAAAATACTTTAGTGAAAAGCCAAAAGTAATAAAGATCAAAATCCTCGGAGATCAATTTCTAACGATAAATAGAGCGGAAATATTGAGTTGCCGGTTTCGAGTTGATGGTTCGAAAAATTTCTAGGTACGAAAGTAGGAAGTATCAAAGACTAAATGTTTATGCAATAGACTAATGTTTCGAAACGTTATAATAGGTTGGAACTTGAAGTCTTAAATTAACTATATTGTTAAGATTACCTACGCTACGATATTTTCATTAGTTTTGTTTTGTTTAATCGTGAGGTTACTGAACTTAAACTAAACACGTGGTTGACTACACTTAGGCCGATGATCCATAAGATATTTTAAAATAAAATTATTCTAATAATTAACATTTCTGTATAGAACATATATTTATTGTTATCACTTAATTTCCATGTCGTATCGTTTAAATGATTATCTGATATTGTTATAATCTAAACATAAAACATCCATGTTTGTGTGTAGGTTGGAACTTTGATTCTAAAAACTTTACCTGCCTAAATGATCTCTAACGAAAACTCAAAAATGTTATAGACCAATCTAGGTACTTACCTCGTTAAGTTGTTCTTCACGAAGACCGATCATGGTTTTGCTAACGGATATCACTTCCCTCAGCGCATTTATTTGTTTAACAGATTCTCTGTTCTGTTCGGTTAAATCTGCGATATCTGAATAAGCTGCTTGTAATGTGTTATTGGTTTCAGCTAAACCAACTCTCAACTTGTTGTTGCTGGACTTAAGTCGTTGGAATTCTTCTGTCATTTGAACTATTGTGTTTGCTATATCAGAGTTCTCTTTTGAAGAATCTAGTTCCTCTGGAATATCTATATAATTTCTCTCCAGTAATTGACGGAGCTGTCTATTGGTTTGATATGCTTCCAGTTTTGCTTTTATTTCCATCTCCAGTGATTTTTCTAATGCTTCTTTTTCAGATCTGTGCCTTGCTAGTATCTCCTTTCGTTGTTCTCGTTTAATTTGCAACTGTTGCCTGAATTCCTCCATTTCTTCTTCCTTAGCTTTTGCCCGAGCTTCGTCTTCGTCGATGGTGTCATGAAATACCTCATTTTCACTTTCATTATCAGTGGAAACACTCTCTTCCATTGTTTCGCTTTCACTTGTGACGTGATCAGCGGTGCGTTCTCCCGACGGGGCACTACTGAGTACATTTCCCATTTTGGATAACTTTTATAAACTCCGCATTCGTCGCAAATTCGTATCGAGGATGCGTGATTTTATTATAGATAACGATGTTTTTAATAAGACAAAGGATTGCCGACTGTCGAGTGAGTCGGGAGTGCGAACGAACGGTGAGGGAACGCAAACGCATCCAGAAATAGACCCCGCGTCAACACCAGACGTGCGCCGACGCATATTATAGCTTTAGCTTCCCCTACATTACCTACCGTAGTATGCTTCGACGAACCTGTGTCGATATGTTTTATTTATATCAGGTTATTTCCTAGTGTTGTGAAACATTACAGTCATGCGTGTTCGGTGTTCAGCGAAAGTGACCTTGGTTTATGGAGATGTAACTATTGCGCATGATAATTATGAAGAAACGCAATGATCAAAAATCACATCTCGAAAGCTAAGTAGGTAGGTAAAGAACAAGAGTTTGCCTAAAAAATTCAAATCTGGGGAAATCCTACCTACAATTAAATATAAGTAAACTACTTAATGGTAATTAAGTACCTATTCAGAATTTTTAATTTTAAGGTAGTGTCTGTACCAGCACGGCTAGCATGCCACCCACGACAAAGCGTTTAAACGAGAAAAACGTCATGCGCGCTCTTTCTGGCATACGTAAAATAATAAAGATGGAGGCACATCTCGATTTTTATCGTTTTCTCGGGGGTGGCATGCGAGGCCTTAAGGTGTACATTCAATTCAACGAAGAAGTTAAAGCAATGGTTGGGTTTGCACATAAACTCACGACCGCAATTCCCTATCGAAAACATTGTCAAAACAAATAAGTTCTATCAAGGATCACCCAGGCCCAGGTATCGCTGGATAGACCAGATTACCAAGGATCTCGAGGAGCTGGAGGTGCCCAACTGGACTGAGATGGCACATAAAAGAGATGAATGGCGTGCTTTGTTGTCGGAGGCCAAGACCCACTTCGGGTCCCTGAGCCAGCATAGTAAGTAAGTAAGGATCACCATTGAAATATTGATGGTTTCAAGATGAAATTTTAAAAAACGGGCTTAGGCCCACCACACATTCCCACCGCTGTAACTCCTGTAAGCCAGGATCAGCAGCGGTTGTATGGAAGAAATCGCTTCTTAGCGATAAGACCGCCTTATTTTGTGCCTCTTGTATTGTAACCCGCAATGAATTAATCAAAGAAGATAGGAGGAGTAGGAAAACGAAATATCCGATTTCCTTCCATTGCAAACGGGGAGACAGCAATAAGAAGGATGGTTTAGTACTTTCAAGATGGAATGTCAAGTGATGATGATACTTACGTAGGTAGGTGGTTTCTAAAGCCTTTTAGTTCGAACATTCTTGGTCAATGCTTTCGCCACACT
Source organism: Agonopterix arenella (assembly GCA_927399405.1). Classification (NCBI taxonomy): domain Eukaryota; kingdom Metazoa; phylum Arthropoda; class Insecta; order Lepidoptera; family Depressariidae; genus Agonopterix; species Agonopterix arenella. The sequence goes on along the minus strand of OV656704.1, from coordinate 12,413,635 downwards.
ATATCAGACACATAGGAAGAAATGGGGTGGTCCATTGTAAGATACGAGGAGACTAACCTAACCACATACAGAAAGCCTCTATGCTGGTTGGCAAATCTCTGCACCACGACGATGCGAAGTCAAACTAAGTGACTGCTCTCGTCACGAACACGACAGAAAAGAAGAAGAATCTCGAATTGTTAAGTATTATTGGATTACTCGTATATTGCTAACTACTTATTAGCAGGTGCTTTGGATAAACTCTATACCTACTAATCGTTGGCATCTCTACCAGTATGAATGTACACACGGCGACACATCAAGCTACACAAAACAAAAATGATAAAGGCTGGACCACACAGAGTGCAGCAGCAGAACGGGTGCAGACCGGCTGCAGGCCGGCAGAAGTTGTAAACTATGGAATTATATGCGAGGTGTCACAGTGCGGCTACCATTCCATAGCTGTTCCGCAGCTCGCCGGACCGCATTCATTGTGCCACCTCGCATATAATTCCATAGTTTACATCAACCAATTTATGCTGGTTTTGCGTAGCACAATGCATGCCTCTCATGAGTATTTCTTGAAGTTCTTAAACATTCTGCTTATAATGAAAATTGCAAGGTCGGGTTTACAGAAAATGAAATGCATGTTGAGAGTTCTGCATGAGTGTACCTACAGATGGACGGCTTATCAGTTATCACCATTTTATATTCATGACCTATTCAGGCTAGGCTGAACAGGTTCAATGCGTTTTGCTTTTCCAATGTTTTCTTTAGTGGTGATTGATGATTCCGTTCTTCGGATGGCACGTTAAGCCGTTGGTCCCGGCTACTATATTTGGTGGTTGTAGCAGATGTAGACGTTACATAAATACTACGTCAGATGCCATAAGGTGGTCTGATAAAACTAACCCCAGCACCCGCGGCATGACGGCGCGATACATATCTATCGCACCCTACCTCTATTTCTTTTTGCGCGCGAACGAACGAGCCAGCAGGCGCGATAAAACGTTAATCGAGGCGCCATGCCGCGGGCGCAGGGCTTGCTGCCCACACGATAAGAAGACCACCTAGCTCCTTTCTACCAACTTTCTACACACCACACCTGCACGAAACCATGACAATGAAGATGAAGAGCATGAAGCATGCACTCAATAAACATCTTTTTCTGTGTTACCCCTAGATGGCGTTCATTTAATCGTTCCGTTGTACATATAAGCTTACGGAAACAACTTGAACCAACGATACATTTCAATTTCTTTTACATGAAAGTGTGAAACGAAACGTCACTTCCAGTGTTGCCAGAAGGTTACTTTTGTAACCTTTTAGGTGATTTTTAGCTCTGTCAGGTTACTTTTAGGTTACACGATACAAAACGTTAATTTTAGGAGATTTTTCGGAATTTGTATAATCGAACGTATGTTTTTTGTATAATTTTAGAAACGGAACGCTTTTTCATATTTTTTGCTATGTTTTATAACGCAAAACGTTAGTAACGTAGTGCGTGCAACTCCTAAAAACAAGTTTTTCTCTCTAGCACTAATATATACCCAATGAGACTAAATCACAACTGACTAAAGCATCTCACTTACTCGTTCGATCAATCAATCGGATGAAAAATGCAACTTGAAAATAAAATAAAAACGCTACTGAATTATTTATATTTCTGTAAGTTAATACAACCAACATCTGTCTATAAACTTTTAATGCCATATTACTGGGAAAAAACATGAAAGGTTACTTTTCACACCAAAAGGTTACTTTTTTATCTATTTCCGGTTACTTTTTACAAGATCCGGCTGGCAACACTGGTCACTTCAGTCAAAAATCCGGATCAGTCACTACTACGTTTTTCCGATTTGGGAAAACCCAAAAATCTGTGTATTTTGTTGTTTTCAATAGTTTTATTAGTGACTTCGTAAATCGCAATCTTCCTATCAACATCGGCAGTTCGCTAATATAATAATAAATACGTAAATATTTCACATTGTGTGTCAAGATTGATTTTTATTTTATTTTGTTCGAACAGAGGCTTATTGGTACAAATAGCTATTAAAATCACGATTAGTGACGTCGCCCGGTTAGTTCAACAAATCGGACATGCTAATAATGTGAATTATGAAGTAGAATTAAGCTTGCAGAGTGATGGATGTCGGTACTAAGAACTCCCCTTGTAAGGTAACAACTTGGCAATATTTTGCTGTTCTAACTTCTTCTAATAGTCACAGAGATCAGTTTACCCTTCTCGAATCTAGCAGTCAGTAGAAACTCAGTAGGTATAGATTCTAAGTGATCAAGTAGCCTGAATATTTTAGAAACATTTTCCAGTTCATTTCAAGATTTATGATTTAGATAGCGGTTAAATATTGCCTGCGATTGTATTTTTATGTACTTTTTATTACTTGTTAGTAGTTTTATTGAGAAATCTTGCGTTTTTCATTGTATATATTTAATTTCAAGGGGAGGAATCGAAGCATAGAGACAAAATCCTGAAACATGATGATTGTCTTGTAACACATCTGCCGAAATGATTAGTCAGCTTAACATAAAACTGCTGAATTGAAATAAGCCATATTACAGACATACTAAAATGCACAAATGCTTTTCTGTGTTTAGTTGCTGCATATTTAGTTTTTCCCTCTATTTTTATTTTATTAGCTTGCTAGTTTATCAATCTTATTACTTGAAATAAGAAACTGAAATGTGTCACACTTACTAATTTCAATAACATAACAATGCTCTAAATCAGGGGTAGCCAAACTTTTTACATTGCGCGGTCTACATTGAAATTTTTTATGTACCTGGTGGTCTACCTTCAACTGCAACAGGTTTAGCAATGAATCAATCAATCAATCAATTATACTTTATTTGACACCAAAAAAACAGAGTATACAGAGAGCAATCAATCAGGAAATACAAAAGGCACAAAAACGGGCAGTCTTATCGCTAAAAAGCGATTTCTTCCAGACAACCTTAGGGTAGAGGACATAGTGAAAGAAGATTGTTAGGCGGTGTAGATCACAATAACACAATATAGATAACATACACAAAGTTATACAAATACAAATATACTGTAATATAAAATATATATATAATATAAATACATATTACGAATACATATTCAATGAATGTATATGAATAGCCTGATTTTGATAGACATACTGTAATTTGTCATTCGTCTTTAATTTAGTTATTAATCTCTTTGCGGGTCTACCATAAAAGACCGTGGTCGACGTCTCGGCGACCACTGCCCTAAATCAAACAATCAATTGCTTCTGGTATGTTTTAATAACTTTGTTATCGGTAAAGATTCTAATTTTATTCTAAACATTGTTAAAACTAGTAATATGAATTAATAGCATTCTATGCTACAAATTAAAAAAATATCATCTAAAATGTGGAATTATGGGTAAGAGAATGACAAAATTCAATTCTGTTTTTAACATATTTCTTACCTCTTTCTTTGAGATTTTCGCTAAGTGTCCAAGTGCTATTTCTGTACCCAATATGGATATACGCTTATATGCAAGCTGGGTAAAATTATAAAATCTACATTATATTATGCATCAGGTCAGGGGCCACAAATGCATGAGAACAAAATGAGGGCTTATGTTTATATGAATACAAAATAAGATAAATTAACACCTTGCATAGTCACGTAGTCACGTTGCAAGTTTCTTCACAAGCAAAACAATCTCTATTTCTTTTGACTGTTGAATCAAGCTGCACACATTTCAGTTTCTACCCACCCTCAAAACACTACAACAAACACCAGCTTGTTTTTCTTTATTTTGATGTTGCACAACACTTGATAGGAATGCGATGGTGACGCAGACGTGGTGCTGCGGGTGGAAGTGGAGCACCTGAGGCAGCACCTCTCGGAACGGGACGGGCACATTGTAGCGCTCGAGGCGGAGTACCTCAAGTGTACTGCGAGGAACAGCGAGTTAGAGGAGCAGGTTGATACCTGGAGGGAGAAGTATGAGAGGTAAACTAGTTTATTATATTGTGGCTCCATTGTGGTATTGATGATTTTGTAATTGTCTGGTTTGAATAGTAAATGTCCTTGACATTGTTTGGTCATAGATATTTAGGTGATCTCAAGAATTGTTTTTGTACAAAACCCTAACCCTCGCCCGAAACACACCCGCTAGTGAATCCTATAGCCACGCAACTCAAGCTATGTTTGATGAATTGATGGCTCGATAGCTTACTCTGTACTGTAGTAAATATGCCTGCTGTGATAAGGGTCATGGGTTCGAATCCCACAAGGGACAAATATTTGTATGTACAAATGTTTTTACCCTATCCATTGATGTTTGTATAAAATGTGTATTATAATAGGATGAACAACTTACATTGTGTTTGAAATTCAATAAAAATAAAAATATGTATGTTATATCATTGTCTTGTCTTCAAAATGTCAAGTCTGGTTTAGATTTTGGTACTTCATTTGGGACCAGAAAATGTGTGTACATAAGCTGGCCGCGCGACGCTATGCGTGGCCAGCTTATTTTGGTTTTGTATAGCTTGATGTGTCGCCGTGTGTAATTACACACATTTTCTGGTTGATTATCTAGTTCAGACAGTTCGGGTAAATTGATGGTTACTTATGGTGTTAAACAACATGTGCCCTAACATTCTCAGTAATGTATCTCAAATTGTCATTGTAAATTACAATTGTCATGTTTATGAAAAGAAGCCCCAGGGTTAAAAGGCCCCAAGTAAATTACCTAGAGTATAGAGTCCTTTGTTCTTTATTGTTACCAACCATGTGTGTAAACAATTTATTTATCTCACACTAACCACATTTCATTATGAATACCCAATAAAACAAAGTGATCATTAACATCTGTGGACATTATGTTGATGAAACCAATTGTTTAATAATAATTCTTTGTTATAATCATTTACTTAATGGTTCAAATTGCATAAAAGAGCACATAGATATACAGGGTGAAATTGATATCATTAGCATCCTTTTAAACTAAGAGTCTACCCATCAAACTGAACAACTTTTACTATGGGAGCAAAACGATCGGAGCAAAAAAAAAAATCTGATGTTCCATACAAAACTACAGTCCCGTGCCGTGCCAACTCTACTCAAATGTATGCAACAGCAAATTTTTTTGTGCTCGTATTGGTTTGCTCCCATAGTAAAAGTTGTTCAGTTTGATGGGTAGACTCTTAGTTTAAAAGGATGCTAATGATATCAATTTCACCCTGTAGATGTGATGTGAAATCATGTTGTGGAAATAAGTATAAAATTTTCGTATTTGAATAGCGTGATTGACACAATGTAAATTATGAATTGAGAACTTATTTGTGAAGTTTTCATTTAAACTAGCGACCCCCACGACTTCGCCCGTATTAAATTTAAATAATGATGGTAAAAACTATCAAAATCTATTGCCTAGTTATAACTATAACTAAGCAAACAAACAGACAGAAATAGCGAATTTGCTGTACACTATTTGGAGATACAGAATTGCAGTTTAATGATAATCACTAATAATATTTCAGATTGTATGATTCTCACAAGAGGGTGCAGAAACTGAATCAGGTGCTGGAAGATAAGTTGCTGCAGATGGTTGACAAGATGAAAGGGGAGAAGAGTCAGTTAACTAAAGACATAGCGACGCTCTCCGTGAGACTGGCAGAGTCTAAACACAACTATAGTATGCTACAGAAGGAAAATGTATGCGTAACTCAATATTATTATGAAGTAGCTTTTTAGTGTTCCGTACCAAAAGGGTGCCAATGGAACACTATTAAAAAACTTATGCTGTCCGTCCGTCCGTCCGTCTTGACTCTAAACGTCTATATCTTTTGATACGTAATAGGTAGCGAATTGAAATTTTTACATAATATGTGGTATTTTGGATTTGGTAACAAATAATAAAAAATTAAGTGGACTGACTACACGACGAAGCTAAGAAGACTGGTTTTGCAAAGGTTTTTTTTTTGTTTTGTTGTTACTCTACCGTAAAAACGGCTGTACATACAAGGATCAAACTTTGTGTGATTACTGGTTATAGAGCATACTCTTAATCTAAAGTAAAAGATCAAATAATAAAAACTGGCCAAGTGCGTGTTGGGGTCGCGCTAAGGATTCCAGATTTTTTTTTTGTCAATCTTGTGGTATGGAACCCTCGGTGCGCGAGTTCGACTCTCATTTCGCGCGTTTTTAGTTATTAATTTCGACTAGATAAGAATGCATTTACCACTTACGGAAGAACGATGTGAAATAATCCTTCAGTGAAAAGGTCTTTCGTCAAGCTAGATGAGATGCCTGGGGACCAGCCGTTGTTCGACGGTTGTTAGTTTGATCTGGCATACGTTAGACCTTGTGAAAAATTTGTTAGGTGTCTATTTAGGATTTTACTTTACAATGTGGTTCAAGCAATTTTAGGATTATGCTTTACTTTGTTGTTTCTTGTTTGTGAATGTATGTTTGTATACTTCTTTTGAAACGTCCAGAAGGCAGTCAGTTTTCATAGGAATATTTTCTTTTAACCTTCTTTATATTGGGACATGAGATTTCATATTCATTTCCAAATAATATAAATAGGTAAAGGTAGTTTTTTAAGTATAAATTTGTCCCAATTCTGAACACACAATCTAATAGAATAATACCACAGTTCCACCTGCATGTGTGTATAATTAATATTTATTATGTAAGGTGGCAGGCTATTGTTTTAATTTGTTTTTTTTATTGTTTACAGGAAAGATACAAAAACGACATGAATCTAGCTATTCAGTTGCTCCAATGTAAACCCGACAACTTTGTCTCTCAAAAACTAGACAATGTAAGTAAAACATGTTGATTCAACTATCACTATCACTACGGGCAGAATTATTGATCAATTTGTTTTCTTTACAGCTTCCCGTCGACACGCAGGCGCGTGTATCACAGTATGTCATGTCCAAAACATCCAAGCCGTCCAGTTCGACACAATCCAAAAACGGTAATGACAACATCGACACATTCGATGCCAGTGAGTACGAATTCAATATTTCTGCTTCGCTCATGACGAAGATTCTCGAAGACAGCATTCAGGATAGCGTGACTAAGCACTGCGATACTTGCTCTTGTACTAAGTCGCAAAGTAAACCGTTCTGTTATAATGAAAGCTACTATTCCGTCGCCACGCAGACTCTTTTAAGCGGAGAAATGAAAAACTCTTTGTGTTTGAATTGCAATGCTGAAGTTAAGTCTGTGCATTCTAATTTGAGCATCAGAAGCGCTTCGCCTGCCATCAAACTTGTTAATGACAAAAGCCCAGGCATTGGACTTACTGGTCCCTTGTACATAATACCTCAATCAATCGTTGAACCTACTAAGGAAGTTCAAGAAAAAGTTGTTGAAAATACCAAAAATTACCTTGACAGTGTCAAGTCAGAAGGCAAAAATAGTTTGAACGAAATTGAACCCAAAGACATTGCTCCTAAAACTGTCGACGATTTGAGACCACGAAAGCTTAGCAGTATGATGGAACCAGCAGTTCATCATAAGCTTTGTGATCGAACAAAGACACCTATTTCTAGCAAGAGAAGTAGTAATAGTATTGGAAACGATGATTTGCTCATTAAAGATAGCGTACCAACTAAAGAGACTAAAACAAAAAATGAAAGCCATTCTGTAGATAATATTAGTTTGAGAAAGAATTCTCAGAGTTCCATGGGTGCGTTGAGTAGGACATCTTCCATAGCGAAATCTACAGTGAGCACTCATAAATCGAATACCCAAGTGGGCCCTGGACCCAGATTTTGTCACCTACGTATGCAAGCTGGGTCTAAAAACATACTGCTAGATAACGCAGAGCCGGACGTCCCACCCGTCCTGTACAGGCGTCAAAGCAAATGTAACGAAAATGCCATATTCAAAGAGCTCAATGACGCCATCGACAACTTTATCGACTTAGATAATAAAAACAATGACGAAAAAGAGATTAAGAACGAAAATACCATTGTAGTCGAAAGCACTCTCATTGATGTTCACGTCGATAACAATAATAAAGAATCAAGCGCGGCTGTCAAAAATACATCTATCAATCCAATATTATTAAACGTTTCCTCTTCACCGTTACAACCGCTGAAAACGCACAATTTTTCAAATAGCTCAGAACATAATAACAACAACTCTCAAAGCATTACAAGTCAACAGAACGCGTCTGAAATAGATAATTTGTTAAACGATTTTAACAATGTCGATAATGCTCAAAACAATAACCAAATCCGCGAGGAGACTAAGAAACCTGAAACAACTCCAACAGATAATCACGACGTAAAAATATTCAATTTCGATCGTTATGAACAGAACAAATTAACTAGTCAGTTTGCTAAACCTCTTAGAAAGATAGATATGTCTCAACTACATTCTATAGAAAGTACGAGAATCTCTAAAGATTTCCCACCACAAACCGGCGTAACAAAACCGGAGAAAAAGGCTGATGGAGTTAAGCCTAACTTGCCAGCTATTGTTAACGTCTACCCCAACTTAACCCAAACACATTTGAAAGTGAATGAAAACAAGAAAGTATTTACCAATGAGCAAAGCACGAGTTCTTTATCTAGTGACGACAGCGCAGCTTTATTGCAAAAACAGCAATTGCTAAGAGTCGCTGAATGGGTCGAACAGAACTTGGAACAGCAGAACAATTTCAATGATCCGTTAGAGGATGAAGTCAGCTTTACTAACAGAGCTATGAGAAGAGATAACAAACTTAGCAGGCTCACTGAAACACTAAACGAGCTTGCGCTAAACATGCCACATCCTGTTAGTAAATACTCGAAGCAGTATGTCAGAGATGCCCATAACAATTGGATTCATAACCAGGACAAAACTAAGCAAAGCACTTCAAATGTAAGGATCAACAACATTGCTAAGGAGACAATATTCCCTGTTGAATCAGGAGAAGCTACAGTGACCGAAGTGAATGATAACTCCAATAACGTAACAGTTGAATTCGATATTGGTAAGGAATTACGAGACGCGTTCAAAGCTAACAGTGACAAAGAGATAACGCCGGATGACTTGGCGAGGATGGAGTATAATGTAAAGAAGTTCTTATTGAGCGGACCCCATTGGGTGAACCCGGGCTCTGACGGCCGAAGTCGCCGCACAAGCAGCAAGACTGAAACTGATGTATAATTCCGATGTAGGTAGATATCAGGATAATTATGACATTCCATGTTTGTTGTACTGAAGGTTTTTGAGCAAAGTTGCTTCCGCAGCTATCTATTCCATTTATGTCTCTACTTTAAATATTAATAATTAGTAGATTCTTGTTTAGTCTCAATTGTGAATGTGAAATTCCTAGTACTATCGATTTTGTTTTACCGTTCCCGAATTTATTCGTACTAGTCTTTCCAATGATGATTATTATTTTTAAATTGTAACAAAATTTGTGATGTCTCACTTAACATAATGCAATCAATGCAAAATGAATGTTTTAGAATAGGTGGTTTTGTATGAAGAATGTTATAGAGTAGTGTGGAAACATGAGGAATATGGTTTAATCGATATTTTATATTCTTATCGATCTGCGCTTTTGCTGTGCAAGAATTAGCTACGAAACGACACGCCTTGATTACGGCAAGCTGTAGGTATCATACAAAGTAAAAGCGTAGATCGGTAATTGTCAATATGTTTCGATCATAAAAGGCACAATCGACTTGTAGTAGCTTTGGAGTTGTGTCAATTTTCTAGAGTAGTTCAGTGTTAGTTGTTGTAGTCCGCGAAGTGACAACCAAGGCTGCCGTTAGAAATTAAACAGCAATAGTTCACGCAGTATTAACGCAGATTTTTATAATATTAGTCGCTTCTGAAATATTTGTGATAAAATTTAATAATACGCCATTCCTTCATGTACAAAATATTCGATATAACTTATATTCCTTTATGAGTGTAAACGTTGACTCTAATATCATGTAAAGGTAATTAAATATTGCTAATTATACTTCATTCTACATGTGAAACGTTCAGAAAAAGCTCTTGTGTACACGAAATGGATGAGAAAATTGCTTGAATCACGATCATTGACGTTGAATGGAGTATAAAAACTGGCCGAATATAATTCCATAGTCGTGATTTATGTAATTCATTAGACTGGAAGATAGGACCGTATCCGTTTATATTTGATAGAGATCCGCTTCAAAACAGAAATAGTGTTTGTTTGTGAATCGTGGTGTTAATATTTTCAGAGCAGTCTAGTTAACTTCTTACCTTCAATAATAGTAATATTACAAATGATCTACAATATCAACCATAGTTGCATAATTTTTATTTGAGATTTTTATAAAGAATTTGTAAGTTATTATAACCGCATATCATTTTGCGGGTGGATTTAATTTTGGATATAAATAAAACATAGGATTGAACTTGAGATAGAATCTGGGTTTTTTACTTTTTATCGCGTAAATTTATACGTGGACACAAACTATACTGCATGGTGAAATTGATATCATTAGCATCCTTTTAAACTAAGAGTCTACCCATCAAACTGAACAACTTTTACTATGGGAGCAAACCAATAGGAGCAAAAACAAAATCTGCTGTTGCAGTCGTGTCGCGTAGGCATTGCAGTTTAGTATGGAACAGCTGATTTTTTTGTTGCTTCGATCGGTTTGCTCCCACTGTGAAAGTTGTTCAGTTCTATGGGTAGGCTCTTAGTTTAAAAGGATGCTAATGATATCAATTTCACCCTGTATAATTGAATCATTGAAATAACAAGCTTTTATAAAGTTGTAGTCATTTGCATCTTTGAATGATATTGTTGATTACTTATATGTATTCATGGGCCAAATAAATGCCGTCGATTAGCTACTACATTAAAATACAAATATATCATCTATGTAATAGTTATTCCGTAACAGTGTATCACGCCTCTTGCTTACAACATGTACAACTAATATAATATGCCATTATATTTTATCGAAGGGTGTCTCTTGTGCATATTTTCCTAATCAAACAAAATATATTTTTGAAATATTAGGAACGTTTAGTGGTATACTGTAGTAAAGAGGAGTATATGAATGTAGTTAGGTTATAAATGAAATATTTGTTAATGGTCGTTCCGCGCTTAAAGTTCCCCGGGACAAGCCTTTTTGGTATGTGTTATTAAGAGTTCTTTTACCGTTTAGTGGCGCCTCATAATATTTAAGATAACTCAATCAAGAAAACCTAAAATACAAAACGCTGCTCCGACTTACTGCAAAAGCCTAAAAGCAATTTTAATACGATATTTTTATTAGTTCGAATTCTTCGAATCATTCTACTTTTAAGAAAATCGAAATGAAAAGTAGAGTGGTAGTTTATTTTTTTTCTTCAATTTTGTATGAACCTATAAAAAGCCTGTAAAAGTATTGCATAAAAATAGCTTTTAGGCTTTTGTAGTAAGTTGGGGTCACATAATAGGGCTCCATAGTCAAACAAGGAACCCTTATATTTTCGTCCATCCTGTATGTCTGTCTGTATGCCCCACCTCAATTACTCGCTCATTATTTCACTTATTGAATTGAAATTTAGCATGAAGACAGATAACAGCAACCCAAAGACAGAAATGAGAGATAAAAAGTTAAAACTGTTTTTCTACATAATTTCAATGGCTACGGAACCCTATCATGGGCGAGTCCGACAGGCTCTTGGCCGGTTTTAATTTAGGTTGTCTTGATTGGGAAATCTTTAAAATTGTGATTAGGGCGCTACTGAACGGTAAAAGGACTCTTAAGAGTTCTGTGGGACTGCATGCGTGGAATGCGCTAGTAGACTAAACCTGCCGATTTCGTGTTGTCATAGCTTATTGAGCACAATTTTAGTGTCGTATGGTGTTAGTGATCGTCTATTGGGTATGTTTGCGTTCCTAATGTATTTTAATATTGGTCTTTTTAATTTTCACAAGGCTTGACCAGGTTAAAAAAGGTTCGTGATCAGAAAAAATTTGCAGCCACTTAATGGTTGAACCTCATCTGGCAGCACGGAATCGCATTTTTTTTCACGCTCCATCCTTTTCTGCGGCTCAGGAACGTCATTAGCTAGAGCGAGAAAGATAGCGGGAACGCGACAGCTCGCGGCAGCACCGACCTTTCTCGCTCTAGCAAATGACGTTCCCGAGCGACAAACAAGGAAAGAGCGCGAAAAAATGCGATACCGGCTCAACCCTAAACTTCTCACGTCCCGGATAACTATTCGTAGCCGCCACCAATTTGTTTATCTAATGTGATCTTCAAGCCGGTATTTGTGAGGTTAAACGTGTTGTCGCAAGGTATATTGCATAATTAAGTATTTCAGGATTAATTGACGAGCCAAGTGATGATAGATAGATGTTCACGGAAACACTGCAAAAGAAAACATAATCATTTAGTCTCACGGAAAGATATGGAGAAGTAGGATTTAAAAAAAATGAGACTACAGTTTTGATAAAAATGTGACTTATTTTGTAGCAACTGTCATGAACGATTTTTAAACCTGATCAGGCGTTTAAGGTATTTACTGCAGTCAGATCCAAAATAAATGCATACAAATAGAATTTACTTTGATTTTTGGGAAAGAATATTAAGCATTTAATTTTTAAATAATAAGCAACATGGAGGTCTTCTTTAAGTTACTGTCACTAGATGCCGCCACTCGATCACGTGGCACCTGTTTCTCACAAAATAATTTATAACCTATTTATTAACCTTCAAAAATTTATATATACTTAGTACGAAACAGAATGGAATCACTAGCGTTTTGAAATCTGATTTAAAATTCAGCGATTTAATTTTGACGTACACTTTGACGTATTTTAATTTTTTTTAAGTTAGCTCGTTAGTTACCGGGACAGGTTAAAGTATCTAAGGCCATACCGCCTTTTCTTCAGTAAGGAAATTTTCATTCGTAAAAATATTAAAGTTACGTCTTCCGTATAATTTTCTTTAGTCATGTCTAAAAGTATATGTCTTCAGTGTTATATTATACGCTAAAAGAGGTAAAAGCGCTTTTATGTATAACCACAGTTTAAATTGAAACATAGGCTATCGAACAGTGAAAAACACAGCAAAATCGGTTCAGTGGTTTACTCATGATTCGATGCGTTAACTTATTACTTACACAAACTTTTTAAAAAAATAAGTTATCGGGTTCACACCGAGCATTTTTTGAAATATCTATGTGTAGACATCGCTTTTTTTGTCTACACCACTCGTGTAAGTGGCGTCATCAATACGACAGTAGTAGATCTTATTTAAAACTTGAACTATTTGAGCTGCAGTAAATCAGTATAACATTGGGTTAAAACATTGAGCTTATGTACTACATACTAGAACTAACACGAAAAGTAAACGTCGTGTACCACATGAGGGTATGACGCGCGCAGGTGGGTGAAAGAGATAAGGATAAAGATTTATTCAGAAATTGTAGTAATATCGCCACAAAGAATGGGTCAGGGTTGTGACGTGCAGTGTTATTTCTAGTAGTACCATAGAGTACTATAATTATTATCGTAAGTAGGACTAAAGGTGGACGCGCACAGGAGCCGCATCGTAGCGGACGGATTTCTTGCTTTGTATGGATTTGTATGGAAGTGCGTCCACTGCACTCGCATTAGCCTTCAATGCAGCACCCGCAAAATCCGTATTGCAGACCACGCGTCCGCTTCGATGCGGCTCCTGTGCGCGTTCGCCTTTATAGTTCAATGGCTTAGAACTATACAGGGTATAAGGAAAAGTATCATTAACTTTTAAACTACATACTCTTCCCATCAAACTGAACAACTTTTACTATGGGAGCAAACCTGTCTGAACACCAAAAAATCTGCTGTTTCTATTCTAGTAGATATTTCAGTTTTCAGTTTAGTATGGAACAGGATTTTTTTCACCCTGACAGGTTTGCACCCATAGTAAAAGTTGTTCAGTTTGATGGGTTTAAGGTGGTTGCAGAGGGGTCAATTTTATACAAAACTTTGACGCACAATACGCGAAGACGGTATAAGTAACTTCCACATATATAAGTAACTTTATATATGTGGAAGAATAGTTTAGAAAATCTAGATGCCGCGTCACAAATAGCATTTGCAATTTATAAAATAATTACGAAGATATAAAGCTTTGTAATTTTTCATACAACATTTTTAAAGCTTATATCTTCGTAATTATATTATAAATTGCAAATGTTATTTGTGACGCGGCAACTAGATTTTCTAAACTATTTTTCCATATATAAAATATAACTTTTATTCATTCCGTCTACGCGTATTGTGCGTCAAACTTGTACGGACTGAAACCACCTTAAAGGTTAATTATACTTTTTTACCTTACATCCTGAATACACGGTAGCTGACAAGATCGATTTTTTTTTATTATTATATAGAAGTTTATATTTATATTTGACTTATTTTTATCAAATTATATGAGTAGTTAGCGTCAAAAGTGCAATTTAATAAGGATTTTTTTTTATTTCGTTATCTCGAAATAAAAACCCGAACCCGTACACCCGTTTATTAACGGGTTTGCTCTTGACCTCAATCTGTAGTAGCTCTTTAGGCAATGGTGATAGGGATCACATTGCATTTAATAATGTTTTGTTTATATTTTTGTATTTTCTACCATAGATTGTAGATACAGTTTTTGAGAGTTACGCGGTTATTATTTAATCTAGAAATAAATATTTTAACGGGCTCTTACCGCGTTTTGGTATATTTGAGTTCCCGATATTTCGGCAGTGTTACAACTGCCATGATCATCATTATGCTCCTGTCAGGAGTTGTACGTATCCTATAAAAGTATTTTTGCCCATTTGGTGTATAAAAGATCCTTATTAGCAGACGGTGTTTTACATAAGTTGTACCTTAATAGCTCTTTAGGCAATGGTGATAGGGATCACATAGCATTGAAAATAACTTGCCATATCGCTATTCTGAGTACCATAGATAATAAATAGCTTAATTGGTTGTCATTGATGCACAATATCATGTTATTTCTTGAATAAAAATTAGTTTTATGCCAAAATGATCTTTATTACCTATTAACAGAGTTCATGTGTAAAAAACCGTCGTTCGGCTAATTAAGTAGGTAGGGCTTGATATAAGAACACTTTCGACGCTGACTACCACAATTATTTTATGGTTAGTATGTTTTGTTGGTCTCATTACTGAATTTTTTTTTCATTTAAATGCTTGTGATGTGAAAATGCATTGAAAGTTAAGGCTGGTCCCACTGATTAAGCTTCAGCAGTAAAATGTAACGTTTACGTGTTTATTTATTATTAAATAATTATGGTGATAACAATGACTATTTATTTAATAACTCCCACAGACCCTCCATAGTGGCGACGGGCTCACTCCCCATCACACTGGCTCCCACATCACACTGGACGGACTTTCGGTAACTACTAGTGATTCGTGGATGTTCAACTAATACCACAGAGTACTATATTATAAGGTCTTACGAAATTGGAAACTATTTTAAGGGGATGATCAGACCATCAAACTGAACAACTTTCTCTATGGGACCAATATTGAAATCGCGAAAAAAGAATCTGCTGTCCCATACATTTAGGTCGAGTAGGTTTGTATGGAACAGCTGATTTTTTTCGCGTTTTCAATATTGGTCCCATAGAGAAAGTTGTTCAGTTTGATGGTCTGATCATCCCCTTAAAATAGTTTCACCTAATTTTGTTAGACCTTATATAGGGTCTTTCTTAATATGATGTCGGTTTTTTAAGGGGATGCTCAGACAATCAAACTGAACAATTTCATCTATTGGACTAACACCGAAATCGCATCAACAACACATTTTTTTTTATGTTACTCCCGTAGAGAAAGTTACCCAGAAAATCTGTAATGTTAAGAAAGAGTACGCAATTCTGTATTTTGCTTTAGTTCTGTGTCTGTTCTGTCTTTACCGATTTCATTTATAGGTATAGGTACTAGCTTTTCCATAGCTAAGAGCCGAACTACACGGCGCGGTGCGGCACCGGCACCGGTGCGGCGCCTGAGCGGTGCCGCTGCGGTGTCAAGCATATAAAAATCTATGTCGTATGCCCGTAGAAAGAGAAGGTACTAGAAGGAAGCACGTGTCTTGTCACATTCACTTAATAAGAGATGCACATAGCAAATTCGCTCTTGTTAAAAAAGGAGATCGCTACCTTATTGCTGTCCTTATCGGCGTAACCACTTTTTTGTACTGACTCCACGTGAATCCACATGTCACTTCAAATAAATTGTATAGGATTTTATGACTCTCTATCTCATACCCGGTTACGCGAAAAATTCTTCGTCTATGGGTATGCCAATATTCTCTAAGGTATAGATATTCTATACAGAAAAAACTGCAAGATATGTTAAATCTATCTATCTATACTATTATAAAACTGTAACAGGAAGTTTGTCTGTACATTGAAGATATTAACATTGTTTGTGTGTTTGTTTGGATGTTTGTTTGTTTGTTTGAACGAGTATCACGCAAAAACTACTGAACCGATTTTGATGAAACTTTTTTTGTTTGATAGCTTATGATCTGACTTAAAATCTGGTATATAATTTGTGCGGACGAAGTCGCGGGTTAACGCTCGTACTATTATAAAACTGTAACAGGAAGTTTGTCTGTACATTGAAGATATTAACAAAAAAAAAGTTACGATTTGATTTTTAGGTGTCCCTGATTCCATATCACCAATTTTTGGATTTTTTGTCTGTCTGTTTGTTGGTGTGTTTGTTTGTTTGAACGAGTATCACGCAAAAACTACTGAACCGATTTTGATGAAACTTTTTTTGTTTGATAGCTTATGATCTGACTTAAAATCTGGTATATAATTTGTGCGGACGAAGTCGCGGGTTAATGCTAGTGTTAAATAAATTTCAATGTACCTTTGAACCCTTAGAGCAATGCAGACAATGGCCCATTCATAATTGCCGTTTAAAATTGGATGTCGAAATGTAAACTTTTGTAGGAATTTAAATATTAAAGTAGCGTGATCACCGAAGCGTGTAATAGCTTATCTCGCTAACAAGGAGGAAGGGCCTATCTACATCTGTACGACAATCCTGACCTTCGTTTTTCCAAAATAGCTTCAGGCATGCCCATTGTACGCTTGTTCAACCTTGGGCTAACCTATTGTTCACGGAGGCGTCTTCAATTTTTGCGTTAACATGAAATTTCACCTTGGATGATTTACAATTAAGACTTGTGATTGTTTTATTTTTATCTTGCTTGTTATTTGGGCGTTTAATGTTTGCGTAAGTTGACCTGATTCAAGTAGGTGTAGGGACTTGCCTACTGGATTCTTCCAGCATTGATTCGAAGATAAACTTTCGAAACACATCTTGTAACATGGCTTTCTCGGATTCTCTGTTGACACTTAGAGACAGGAACAGAGAAAAGTGTTCAACCCGGAACATTGCCGGTATTTACCAAGAAACTTCTTCTGCCAGACCTTAAAACATTTGTGACCTCTTCTTTTCACTCGGTGCCCAATCCAATTCGTTCGCGAAGCGCCCTTACTAAAATTGATATCATTAGCATCCTTTTAAACTAAGAATCTACCCATCAAACTGAACAATGCGCGGTTGATAGACCAAAAAAAATCTTTGAGGTTTATAATGCCCTGACTAGAGTAGTTTCCTTTGCAACACGTTACCATTGAGCATACACCTACCATTTGATTAGACAACAGTCCTTATTCCATTCTTCAGATAGCATCGATCGTCAACGTTCCAAATATTGCACGGTCAGTGTTCTATGGTGGAGTGGCGGTAGTGTGGCGTCACTCAGCGGTAATAACGAAGATAATCGCGGCGAGTGAACGACCGTGCGATTCGCGCCACGCGACAGGTGGCCTGCCCTACGACGCGGTGAGCAGGTTTGGTTCAGGGATGGACTAGGATCTTGTGATTCTGGTTTAGGGATCCTATAGTGTTTCCTCATCATTAGCCTGTCACTAAACTGCTTAGCATGCTTCTACGGCATATACATTATTATAGTAATGTGGAGACTGCAGGCACGTATCCAGGGGGGGCGGGATAGGTGGGTTTTATCACCCCCCGAAATCCGAATATTTGTATAGAATTACAGCACTTACTTTTTCATTGTTTTACTATGAATATCCCCCCCCCCCGAAAATTAAATTCCCCCCCCCCCCCCCCAACTAAAGTCTGGATACGTGCTTGGGAGACTGGACTAAGTCCATCCGCACGGTATTTTTAAAAGAAATTTGTCTAGGACATTCGGCCTTCCTAATACATAGTCGCTGCTGTTTCAGGTAGTTGGTCCATAGCGGGCT
This sequence comes from Agonopterix arenella, assembly GCA_927399405.1. Classification (NCBI taxonomy): domain Eukaryota; kingdom Metazoa; phylum Arthropoda; class Insecta; order Lepidoptera; family Depressariidae; genus Agonopterix; species Agonopterix arenella. The sequence goes on along the minus strand of OV656704.1, from coordinate 12,395,397 downwards.
GGGAGGCGTCCAACGCAATATCTGTCAATTCTAGAACACGTACTCATTTTGTTCAAGGAAAATAGGTGTGTGGTCAGTCCAGAAATATATGGCCTGAGTCTGGCTGGTCACCAAACCCAGCAAAGATATTATATTCTTGTTTCGGGGGTCATTTAGTAGGTAAGTAGGATATAACGATTTAGGTAAGCGAGGAACGTCCTTAGAGTATCGATAATATACCTACTTACCTAAATATGTTTTTCCTTCATACAAACAGGAAATCAAAGGCCCCCTTTATCCGGCACTGGTTTAGTAATTATTGTCTGTTGGTATTAAGCTTATTCAATAGTTCACCTCCATTAGGCAGTCAGAACGTCTTAAAATCAAAGAAAATGGTTCAAATACCTATTATACGTAACTTTAAACGTATACAATCTTGGTTATTTAAAATTGATCATCATCAGCCTCTATCTTGTCCTTTGCTGAGCAGACCTACCCTCAAGGTAAGGGTGTATGTGCTATAGTTCCCATGATAGACCATCAGTCAGAGTTTCCAATGAAGATTAAGACCACTTTGTGGCCGTTGCCTATGGCCCGTGTGCGGTGACTAGGCACGTGCCCACGGGCGGATATATACATTTTAACGAAAATCTCACTTCATACAAACATAAAGATTACTTTCTCGATTGTTTCTGAAAAATTTCATTGAGTTTATTATTATTATTATTATAACACTTTATTGTACACACGGACATAATAATACACAAAGTTGAGAAAACATGTACAAAGGGCGAGCTTATCTCTGAAGAGATTTCTTCCAGCAGACCCGTAGAAGAGACAGTTAACAATTACAAGGCAAACTTATTGTGTACAAACAAACAGTATAAATAAATAAATAAAGTTATAGTTATAGTTTAATTGGTTATTATTGAAAATATCACCAGACTTCGTTTGTATGGAGCGCGCTCCGAATTACATTCCCTTGAACCACATACACTACCCACTATACTCTATCTTGGACGTTACTAACAGAGTAGGTACTAGTATACAGGGTGTAAGGAAAAGTATCATTAACCTTCAAACCACATAGTCTCTCCCATACGTTTGAATCGAGTAGGTAAAGGTATTGCAGTTGAGTATGGGACAGGAGTTTTTTTTGTTCAGATAGGTTTGCTCCTATTGTAAAAGTTGTTCGGTTTGATTGGTAGGAAATATGTGGTTCATGATACTTTTCCTTACAACTTAGGTACTATTAGTATTACTTAGGTACTAGGTACTATTACTTATTCTGTGACACTACCTAACAGCTTTAGTAACGTCCAAGATATGTCGGATATTATAATACTATCTTTCTGATAAATAAATTATATTTGCTAAAAGCTAAACAGGATTCGGAAAATCTTTTCGTCCTTATATGGAATTAAGTATAGCAAGAAGAGAAAGGTAGTTAAAAATCTCGCTTTTACAAAATATTTTTCACCCCTCCGGGCGGAAAGCTTCAACTTCCGTCCCGCTGCGTTAAACGAAGTTGCCGCTTTCCACCTCCGTCCAGGAGAAAAATAGTATACTAACCTCGGGCAGTAAATAAGAAAGCCTCAGATCACATGTTTGTTGACCTTTCAACCTTTACTTTCCTGCCCTCGGTGTGTAATCTACTATTTCCGTACCTTACCGTTCTTATGTAAAGTGTTACAATAGCGGCTATAAAGCATGTTTTGCTCCAATAAAATCAATTTGAATGGCCAACGTTGTACAGTACGAGATCTGTTATTGCTGTAAAACTGTATACACGTGAATTACGTTGGAAAAACGCAATTAAGCGTAACTCACGGTGCAACTTACGACCTTCTCACGGTCGCAGAACTAGCGGGTGCAGTACCTCGTGTGCGTCACATTAGTAGGACCACAAGGTACATTTATTACAACGTCATTGCTATTGTTGTTCGAGACCAACTGCTTCACTGACTCTGCACATCCGACAATTTTTAGTCTTTGAAACCAAATATCTCCAGGAAAAGGTTTATGAATTGCAGTTAACGAATGCACTCTTATCAATCACGAATCGCAGGCCACTAAACAAATCCACTAAGGTTCATAATCATCATCAGTCTTTATACGTCCCACTGCAGGGCACAGGCCTACCTTCAGGGAGGGTTTGTGCGGATTGGTGGTCTACACGTATGCATTATAATGTGTTATTCAGCGTATGCAGGTTTCCTCACGACGTTTTCCTTCACCGTTTGAGAGCAGTCGGTATAACGTACATAAGTTAGAAAAACTCATTGGTTCATGGCATGTCGTCTAACTCTAAGGTTGTTCGGAAGAAATAGCTTTTCATTGATAACATCGCCTTATTTCTTACCCTCTGCATTTCCCTTTGTATATTTTGATGAAACTAATATTATCTTTAATGTAAAATAAAGTTAATTTATATCTATCTCTGTTCATTGACTCTTTTCCTGCGTCTGTTATCCCAAGCAAATACAATCAGGATATTTTTAAAAGAACAGTTAATAGGCTTTTTCGGGGCGAGCGCGTTACATCCTCGGCTTCATCTACACTTTCCATCAGGTGAGCTGAAGCCAAGCGCAAACCCATTATGAATAATAAAAATGATTGAACCTTAGAACTTTATTGTAGTCCTGCAGGGTTAACGCACTTGCGAAAAGCTTACGAATTTGCAAATTTACCGCTACAGCCCAGTGTGTCGTGGAAATGTGGATTAGAGGAGTTCACACTGACCGACGTAAACACGTCCGCTAATCGCTGCGGTATTGTCCCGCTTACACACTCATTGTGAACGGTAGAGATAAATGAATGGACATAATTATTTGCCTAAACTTACTATCCGTGACTTATTCGGATATACAAACAGGGTTATATACAGAAGACAGTTAAAACGTATGAAGTATATGGGTTCGAATCCGCATGAATGACATGCTAAGTTCACCCCGTACTTAGCATGTCATTCATGCGGATTCGAACCCAGACCCTCATGATTGAGTTTCCTTACCTCTCCGCAACTAGCCATCTTCGTCCTGAGGACTAGATTGAGGTCAAGAGCAAAACCATACGTAATAAAAAAAAAAGACCCTCTATGTCAGTTTATTGTCCTACGTAAAAATAATTCCTGGAAATTTGATCTAGACTAGACAAATCGTGTAAATATAGGCTAAACCGTTTTTTCCACTATAGGGGTACTTAGTTATTCTGACGTTTATTTTGTTGTTGAATCCGTTACTATCTCCACTTAAAATACGATTATAAACCACAAAAGCCTTTATTTGCAAAATGTTAGAAAATAAGCTGAATTCTTGCTAATGTGTGGAGATTAACTTTAGTAGTGCTTAATGACCTCGAAGCGAATAAGATGAGAATGAGTACCTACTTACTAAAGAAAAAGTATCTAGGTATGGTTGGTAATTGTATCTTACCTACTTTAGTTTTTAGAGAAGGTTATTACTAGGTATGAAATAATAAACCGGCGAAGTGCGGTTTGGACCATAAACTTAATATACACGGTAGTAATATTATGTTTATGGTTTGGACTACTCGCGTACCGAAGGTTCCGTACCACACAAAATACAGCCAGTGTAAATTTTATATCACTGCGGATAACTTCAGCATGTATTTTACTCAGCAAACTGAACAACTTTCATTATGGAGTTTCAGTGATATATAATTTACCCTTTATTTACTTTCCAAACAATTATGTTTTCTCCGGGACCCTTTACGGAAGGCCGACTCATACTTGGCCGGTTTTTTATTATTTTTTGTAATAAGTACTGTAGAGTGTAGAGTTTGCACTATAATCACACCAACTTTGACTCTTGTATGTGTTACCGTGTTTACAATAGAGTAAGAACAAAAAACGTTAATTAAAACTGGTTTCTTGTATGGGTTTATTTTTCATCAAATCCAATATGATGCACACGTATCTCGTAAAAAATTTACCCGGCTACCTATTACGGTTCGAAAGGTACAACCCTTTGCAGTTAGGACGGATGGACGGACGGACAGAAGGACAGTGTACTTTAATTACACAGTAGGTACCTACCTATTAAGAAAGAGTATGGTAGGTACCACATAACATTCTAATAATCTGGAAATAAACATTTTAACGGATTCTTACCGCGTTTTGGTATATTTGAGTTCCCGATATTCTAATAATCAGTGATCGGAATAGGTAGTGCAATTTAGGGTAAAGTTGCGAATATTTGTGTGATGAATATTAATAATTGTATTCGAGTCATGAGTTTTTGTATCTATACAGGTCGTAAAATTTAATGCATTGTATATTAAACAGGGTGCACGCCCCGTGTAGATACAAATACCTATGAATCGAATACAAATATTAATATTCATCACACAAATATTCGCAACTTTACCCTAAATTGCACTACCTATTTCGATCACTGATTATTAGAATATCGGGAACTTAAATATACCAAAACGCGGTAAGAATCCGTTAAAATGTTTTACTATGTATAGTACATAGTAAAAAAATAGGGTCCCGTTGGCACTCTTTGGGTACGGAACCCTAAAAATGACTATCCAAATCGTAGATTGGTCTAAATAAAAGTTGAATGATTTTAGATAAAAAAAAATAGTAGGCTGACGTAGTACTTCCTATCTCTATGAGTAGGCTATGCAAAAATAACCGCGTAAAGCTTTCAAAAACTGTATCCACAAATCAACCACAAAAGGTTCTTGCATAGTCTCAATCTATGCTTCTTTACCAATTTCTTCACTAAATCAGCGACTAAAATCATTGAATGATTCATGAACATGACCTCCTTATACTACTCAAATACTACTCATAATAAAGAGCTATAAAATAAAATATAAAAAAGTATATAATGTTTTACAAATGTCATGTCAATGAGCACAAGCGCAAAGCACGTCAATTTCGTGTTCTGTTTTTATTTTGTTTGTTTTTCCAAATTGTCTGTGTTATGTGATCTAAATTAAACATTCAACGTAGAGCTTTTAAATAATAGTATTAAGGAACTATTCTAGTTTGATAAACATCTGTAAGTATTCACAATCATCCCCTGCATTTTGATTTGTCAATCAAATAATGTAAAAGGTCGTCTGGATTCGTCATAAACATTATTATCAATGTTTATTGAAAATCTTAAATAGAAATAATATTTTACGGTCGTCTAACACATAATTTTCATTCAACAATTTAGACTTATCATTATTAGTTACGTATATCAGGCAGTTTATGACTGGCAAGCGTCTCCGCCAATTTATTGGGGTGAAGCCAAACGAGCGTAATTTTGTGAGTTGTGAGTCGCGTATTTTGAGTCCGTTTCATATGAGGGTAAAGCCAAACGAGCGTAATTTTATGAGTGTGTGTCGCGTATTTTGAGTCCGTTTCATATAAAAGCTGAGGTCATAGACAGTGCATTCCCGGATTTTATATGAAACGGACTCAATATACGCGACTCACATCTCACAAAGTTACGTTCGTTTGGCTTCACCCTTTATATAATAAATCTACTTTTGTGGTGTAGAGTAAACTTTCATTTATACCTACTTATAAAACAGTTTCCTGACTGACTGACTAATAGACAACGCACAGCCTATACCGCTGAAGATAAAAACATGTATAGTAAATTAGAAAAGTTTAATATTAGGCATGCTTTTCATAAGAAAACCTTTAATCATCATCGTTGTCCTCTAATAGCTGTGAGGCATAGGCCTCCTCTGGCATGATCAAGCAGTGTTGCCAACATTTTTTTGACGGGGATCTTACTATAGGCCTGAATAGATCGTATTTTGCCGGGAATTACTGTGAAAAAATCGTACACAACGAAATGTATACAAAAAGTACTGATTAAGGTCGTATCTAATTAATATTTTTATAGGATAAACACATGAAGGTACCAAAAGTTACTAATTCTAAAGATGAACAATTACAAATTGAACAACACAAACCAAAAAACATAGGAGTGTACCCAAAAATGAAACATTTTAAATATAATTTCCTAAAAAAACACAAAGCTAAAATAAAACAACGGCGCTGGCGGTGATATTTCGCAGAGAATTCGTGTCATGTCGCTAGGAGGAGTACATTGCGTTTATCTAAAGAGAGTGTGAGACAAAAATGAGATAAAAATCATAGGAATTTAATGGAAAATTATTGATTGTAATGGAGATTCTGAGATTTCAGAAGATCGAATGTTTTGCGTACGATTTCCAATATGAGATCGTACATTGTATCAGGGTCAAAAAAGTCGTATAAATAAGATTTAAATCGTACGGTTGGCAACACTGTGATCAAGGCCGTCATTCCTATTAGCCCAGTCATTTTACGGAGTTTTGTTAGGTGGGGTAGGGAGTAATTATTAATTGGACATTTAAACTGTAAGCGGCACCATTTAATAACAAAAAGACTATTTGAAAACATATTAAAAAAAAAATCGCAACGCAACATAGAAATCAAAATTGTGAGTCCTAGAAGGCTTTTAAATTAATAATATTAATACGAATGTACTCATTTGAAATAAATTTAACAATATAAATTGTTTTTGAGCAATAAAATAGGCATTTAAATTTAAAAAATGAGATTTTTATTAGAAAATACGAATGCATTTTTCAAATCCTTCTAAGTAGACAAAAATATTTACACCATGTTTGAAGTATGTATAATGGTAATGCCTTAAATATGTGCAAAAAAAAAATTACCACCAGGTTTATTATAACGAGATAATAGCTAAATTATAAATATGGAACTGTTGCTGACGGGTTTTTTTTTATTATGGTACATTTCTAAGCTCAAATTGGCTCTTAAATACTATACCGAAAAATATAAATTATTAATTAGTCCCGGCTCAAACCGTAAAATGACTGGGCTATATTCTGGAGTATGACTAGCATACATGGTAGTAATTATAGTACTCTGTGAGCATACCTACGAGCCTCGGTGGATTGGTTAAGCTCTTAAGACCTAGAAGTCATATAAAATGCCTTGACTGGTTTCTAATATAGCATAGGAATCTATCAATATTACAGTTAGGAACTTAGTTCAAAACGAGTAGGTATACCGATGAGTTTTACTTATCAAATAAAATCAAATCATTTATTTCAAAACAATAAATTCCATAACAAAGTTGCAAATTACAATTTCATTGTTAGTATTTCTTACACACTAGGTTAGTATATCAATCTTCAATTCATTTCACTGTACATCAGTACATCACACTTTAATATAAAATAGTCTCATCTCATTATAATTATTATTAAATAAAAATAGAACATTACAGAATTTAGAAGAGTGCAGTGCAGTTCATTTATTATCATTATATTATATTACATTGGGTTGTACGGAGTCAGAAATACACAGTCAAGTTGTGCCTATGTCCACTGGTGGACATAGGCCATCCCTAAGGATCACCACAACGACCGGTCCTTCTCTTCTCTCCCACGGGTTCCCGCCGCCTTTACCAGGTCGTCGGGCCACCTTGTTTAGCTACCACCCACCTAGCTTAGTTTGGTGGCTACGAGTTTTAATTATACATTAATAATTACATTTGTATTCAAAAACAGAACTCCAATCATGGAATCGGAAAACCAGGCCACAACAGGCCACGTGCGAGTTATCCGTAGTTCCGACCACGGCGACATAGACCCCTATAGGCGTGCCTGCGGCTGCATCAAGACCAGCGAGAAGTTGAAGCATATCCTATCAACGTTCCCCGGACCCCCTCCACCCTCCTCGCCCGCGGCCGTGTCCGGGCTTGGCGACAAGGCGGCTCCTAATACAGTAACGTTAAATTGTTTCTAGTGTTAAGAGGAAAGGCGGGTGCCTGTTTCCGAACTAGCAGATGTGCCGTCCGTCCATATAAAAGATTTCAACGCGCGTAACATTTTCGCGTCGTAGCAATTGCAATGTGATTTGCCCACATGAAATTATTTTATATTTATCTTCTCATTAAAATTAGGTTTACTAAAAAAATCCGTAAATAATTTTATTGGGGCAGTGCTTTAAAAAAAAATCGAAATAAATAGTATAATAAATTTTATTTATTCGAATAACCATGATTCATTTTGTTAGTAACACACTTATGTAAACTATGTTAGTAGGTACTTAAAATTCAAATTACAATATTTCAATGTCAAATTTACACAATACAATACAATTAAATTAAATACAATTAAATTTCATTCATTTCAATGACATTCAATTCAATTAGGTACATCAATTCAATATGTCAAACGATCATTAGTCGCGAGACAGGTGCATCCTACAACAATGACCCAAGTACGGCCCGTCCAGTCTGCCGGCAATCATCGCCAGGATGCTGTTGGTGCTGTCCCGTACCCTGCGGATTAAGGAGCCACATCTCTTGCGAATGGTGGCATAAAAACAATCCGTGCGCGCCTCCGCGAACATAGTGGATGCGCTACAAAAGCGGGGCAGCCTCATCAGCACCCTGAATGTGTTGTTATATTGAACGCGAAGAGCGCTGTACTGTTTTTGAGTATAATTTACCCACAAGCTGCACGTATAGAAGGATGTGCAGTAGGCTCTGAATAAAGTGAGTTTGACCTCTTTTGAGCTACGTGCGAACCTGCGGGCAATCATATTAGCTCTGACAGATAACGCTCTTCGCTCTCTTTCAATGTCTGCATTGTCCTTGAGGTCAGAGGTTGTAAGATGATGTTGTATAGAAGTAATTGTTTTCTTCAGATTTGATTGAGAACCGTAAAACGGACTCTGTGCGTTTTCCACCGCAACCCGTCACCGGGGCGTCACCGAGAATAGATATGACATGACGGCGCCGAAGAAGTAGCGGTACATTTACTATGGCTACGTGTCCACCGCGGACGACCGCCGTCGACGTGATTCCATATAACATAATCTCGTTTGTCGGTGACGTCCCGGTGACGGCGGCGGTGGACAAACGGCCTTAGGCTGGCTTCCACCAAATAGTATTAAGGCGGTTGCAGATTGGTCAAAAAAAAAAATTGACGCACAATACGCGTAGACGTTATTAATATAACGAACTTTGTATATATGGAAAAATAGTTTAGAAAATCTAGTTGCCGCGTAACAAATAACTCTAGCAATTTATAAAATAAGTACGAAGATATAAAGCTTTGAAATTTTTCATACAACATTTTAAAAGCTTTATATCTTCGTAATTATATTATAAATTGTAAATGTTATTTGTTACGCGGCAACTAGATTTTCTAAACTATTTTTCCATATATAAAATATTACTTTTATTAATTCCGTCTACGCGTATTGTGCGTCAAACTTTTGTATGGACTGAAACCACCTTAAGGCTTAACGTATTTAGTTATAGCTCTGTCACTCACTTATATAAACGACAGTGACAGCATCATATTTAAACATTTCCTAAGACTAAATACTTTTTGGTGGAAGCCATCCTCAATCTTCTTTTCTTTTTTATTGATAGCCACCCTTATGTTTGCAGTTGGATACGACATGCATATCATCATTTTGTAACCACATGCATAGCTACCCTCTACCAGTCATGATTGCTGATATGACTTATAAAATGAATCCAATGATAGCGCCGGCAATACCTGTCCCTGATGTTTATAAAACTGAAGAACCTCAGAGTAATAATCAGGAAATCGAGAAAAAGGTTAGCAGTTCTTATAGATATTAGGCGATTGCTAATCGCATTAGATGTTTTTATAACTACTCGGAGCTAACAAAAAGGTGGTGTGACAAGGAGGATAAACAAAAGGTGCTGTAGCAAAGGTGGTGTAACACGGAGGTAACAAAGGTAGTGTAACAAGGAGGATAAACAAAAAGTGCTGTAACAAATGTGGTGTAACACGGAGGTAACAAAGGTGGTGTAACACGGAGGTAATAAGGAGGTAACAAAAGAAGTGTAACAAGGAGGTGTAAAAAAAGGAGGGTAGTAATATTTAAAGGGGTTGTTTAGAGTAGACCATCAAACTGAACAACTTTTACTACGTAGCCAACATTGAAATAAAATTAAAAAATCGTCTGTTTCATACAAAACTGTAGTACCGAATCTACTCCAATGAACATCTGCGTTTTTATATCGATGTTGTCTCCATAGTGAAAGTTGTTCAGTTTGATGGTCTAAACTAAAGCAATGACGTTCTATAACCATGTCATTGGTATAACTCTAAAGCAACCTCAATTTAATATTACAGCGCTGTTTTGTTACGCCCTGTATAATGGTACACTTATTTATGTGTTTTGTGTGCAATAAATTGTTGTTCGTTTTCCAATAAATTGTGATACGTTTTTCTGACCATAACATAGAACTAATGCTTTAGTTGCATTAGCATTTAGTTTTACTTTCAGATACGTCGATCCATTTCGCGAGTGAGCAATTGCCTAATTGGTGGGCCGATGATACGATCTCCGTTTAAGCTTTAGTTTAGTTAGGTTTCCTCGTCGTGACACGGGGTGGGCCCGGGTCGTGCGGCCTCGGCTATCGGCCATCGCTCCTGACGCTTCTTCCTCGATTCCACATCGCTTGTCGTTACTCAAGAATGTCTTGTCTTGTTAGCTGGTTAGCTGTTAGTTGTCGTTGCAACTTGCCCTTTGTTTGTGTGAGCTATGATATGATGAGACTGTTATGGTCAGGCGTGAGTCCATACAGATGTCCTAAGGAATTTTCAACACCTTTTTATGAGGGTTTGTTTGATGGAATCGCCGAGTGAGTGACTTAATCTTTACCTACTTATAAAATGGTTTTGTGACTGACAGACAACGCACAACTTAAAAAGCTGAAGATAGAAACATGGAATTGCCCACGTGACATACTGTATTCGTTTCAAATTGTTTCACAACTAACGAATGAGTATGATCAAAGAACAAATACACAGAGTATATGATAGCTAAAAATATACACAAAATAGGATGAGTATCATACTTCCCAAGAAAATAGAAATTATCCTTTTCTATCGTGGCATCTAATCTAAACTATTATAAAAGTGTAACAGGAAGTTTGTCTGTACATTGAAGATATTAACAATAAAAAAATTACGATATGGTTTTTAGGTATCCCTGATACCATATCACCAATTTTTGGATTTTTTGTCTGTCTGTTTGTTTGTGTGTTTGTTTGTTTGAACGAACATCACGCAAAAACTTTTTTCATTTGATAGCTTATTTTCTGACTTAAAATCTGGTATATAATTTGTGCGGACAAAGTCGCCGGTTAACGCTCGCAGTTTAAAAAAATGCTGCACCTTATTGTAGTGATACGAGCCCGTGGGTTAATGTCAGTTTAAGATCTCGAATAAGAGGGTTGGTAAAATAAGGATAAATAAGGGTAAGGTTAAATATAATATACCAGATTTTAAGTCAGATCATAAGCTATCAACCAAAAAAAGTTTCATCGAAATCGGTTCAGTAGTTTTTGCGTGATACTCGTTCAAACAAACAAACAAACACACAAACAAACAGACAGACAAAAAATCCAATAATTGATGATATGGAATCAGGGACACCTAAAAACCATATCGTAACTTTTTTTTTGTTAATATCTTCAATGTACAGACAAACTTCCTGTTACAGCTTTATAATAGTTTAGATGATTTTTGAGTCGAGACTTTAAAATCAAGTTGTAACAACTGTGGGATCGACCTCGCGAATAAAAATGCTGCAGATCTATTTACATAGGCGCCTTGATAACACTACTATAAACATGACGATTCGTCCAGGCAGTTAGATGCCTTTATGGATGCTCGTGCTGAAGATATAATCAGGGGTCGTGACGTCGGCCCGTTCACAGTTCTCAGAGTTCAGCCCGAGAAATGGACATTAGTGGGTAGTGTTTACGCAGTTTAGCACTTTTCGGAAAAGCGAGCATAGACCGGAGTAAGCCCACTGAAAAATAAGGATCTTATTGTAGCTATATATATCAAATCGACATGGTGTTTTTGGCAGTTCTTAGCGATTCTGCTTCTTAATTTTAGTTATTTCATTTCAGAGTATGGATATTGATGATGATATAAAATATCTAAACTATTATAAAACTGTAACAGAAACTGTAACTGTAACTGTGTGTCTGTACATTGAATTGAAGATAATACCAAAAAAAAGTTACGATATGGTTTTCAGGTGTCCCTTATTCCATATCACAAATTTTTGGATTTTTTGTCTGTCTGTTTGTTTGTTTGTTTGAACGAGCATCACGCAAAAGTTATTGAACCGATTTTGATGAAACTTTTTTTGTTTGATAGCTTATGATCTGACTTAACACGTTCGCAGACAGTGACCGGCTATTACAGTGATAACAATAAAAATTCTATCGTGTCTCGTTCAGTGTCCGCGAAAGTATTAAAATCTGGTATATAATTTGTGCGGACGAAGTCGCGGGTTAACGCTAGTTACTTATAAAAGTACAGTGTTGGATTCAGAGACGTTTATTAATTAGAGGCGCTTTTAAGGCCTATGACAGAGTGTAACTGAAAATATTTAATAATGTTTTGTCAGTGGTTCAGTAGTTTAGCATTTTCACCTTTTCATTATTGGGGTATAATATGAAAAGTGAGTTACAAGTGAGCTTTATTATTATTATTTGTGGTTGGGTTATTGCAAGCAAGGGTTGTTGTAACACTGAGACCAGCGCTGGTCCTTTGTGTTCGCCCCAAGCTTACCCATATTTTACGCATACCTCCCAACTTATTGTATTTTCTTTTCATTCTCGGGAATGCAGGTTTCCTCACGATGTTTTCCTTCACCGCCGAGATAGTAAATGATAAATACAACCAACCGTACATAAATTCCAAAGAACTCATTGGTAGAAGTGATCTTTAACTAATTGCTTTTATTATGGAATTTACTGAAACGATTTCTACGGCAAAAAGGTTTATTTTCGAATTATTGATCTTGTTATTTCCATGTTAATAATCATTAAAAAAAACTGAAATACAAGTAACACATTAGTGAAAATTATTATTTAAATCCGATCTACGTTTCCTCAAAATTTCGATAAACTAATTTACAGGAAGGCCGCCTAAACCGTGAAGGCTTTATCCTCATTATATTGATAACAGTCAGATAGTTGTGATAATAACAATGTAACGGATACTTGTTTAAATAAAGTTTTAACACAAATGAGGCTGCCAACGCGTAATGTTGTTTATTGTTTAATTAATGCTTCGGATAAAGATCTCTAGGTTAAGTTTATGTAAGGTTTTTTTTCGGCGGTTTAAGTGAATAAGATAGCACGGTTTTTCAAAAATACAGTTTGAACGAAATTATTTAGCGACAATGCCTATTTTTATGTTTCTTATCCTTTTTATTATTAAGGAACAATATTTTTGTGTTTAGTAGTTATTTTCTACTTATATTTCAAATAAAAATACAAAAACAATTTTCATTTGTTAATTACCTCAAGCATAGGACATTTACTCGTAAAGTAAAGGCTATAATTGACTGTGCGATTATTTGATAATGTTGTTGATCTAATGCTTGATCACGGACCAGGAGTACGATTTTTGAAACTCATACTTTGAACTCAGCAATTGAAAATGTCAAAATTACTTTGGAAATATGCATCTTTCTACTGCTGATTTGACTTTCAAAATCATACTCCAGGTGTGCGATTTTTGAAAATCTGCAGTAGAAAGATGCGTATTTTCATACATTTTCAACAGCTGAGTTCAAAAATCGCACCGATGTAAACAATATCCCAATAGGAATGCAGAGATTACAGTTCTGTAGTTGCTTAGATATTTTCAATAAATGCATTGGGCAATCTGTTCATTCATTTGTACTTTGCGGTTAACTGGGTAAAGTCGGTTTTCCTACACTCCTAAGCTAGCGGCATACGTAGGAACCGAAAACACTCGTCGAAGCCTGCACCAATTAACACGGTTTCTTCCGCCATAGGGTGATAGCAAGTTGTGGCGGTTTATAGCGGAACTGGTGATGCTGGTGCAGCTGTCGGTGACTGCGACTGCTCTGGCCCTCTACTACCTCATCTACTGCTACATGCAGCTCGTGTACTGCACGCTCCACACCGCGCTCTACTTCCACAATGCTGACGGGTGAGTAACACAAGAAGTGATACGTCATAGCGGAGCTGGTGACGCTGGTGCAGCTGTCGTTGACGGCTACTGTGCCCGTAATACTGAACAACTTTCCATATAAAACACCTGTAGGAAATTAGAAAATTACGTGGGATTTACTGAGACCCCCCTCTCCCCCACGTGAGGTTGGGTGAGATTTGGCTTGCCCCCCCCCCCCCCACCTGAACGCCTCAAGTAATTAATGGACGCCCCCTAGTTGAAATCTAACTTGCTTCTACCAAACTAATCAGCACTGGGTGGAGTAGGAACCTATAACTCGATCCCTTTCCCCTGGTAAAAAAACTAAAAAGTTAAAAAATAATATTGCAGCCGATGACTTTTTCGTTCGCATCATAAGAACATTAATTTGTTTTATCGAAGTCACTGTCAAGCCGGTACGATTCGCGACAGGGCTGGCATTAGTTTTTTGGCTTGGCTTGACACCTAGCCAAGCCTCTAGCAAGATCTATAAAAACAAATTAATGTTATTATGATGCGAACGAAAAAGTCATCGGCTGCAATATTATTTTTTAACTTTTTAGTTTTTTGAAGGCGGTTTTAAATTTTGTAAAAATTTTGTTTATTTGACAATTTTCAGTGGTGAATTCAGTAGTTCAATTTAATAGTAGTGCTTTAAATTAACAAACGCACTAGCCGGCACTACGATTTTCAAAGGTTCCCCTCAATTTCTCTAGGATGCCATCATCAGATCCTGGTTTCCTTATCATGGTACCACCCTTGGGATATGTTCTTTCAAACAAAAAAGAATCATCAAAATCGGTTCATAAACGACAAAGTTATCCGCGAACACACATAAAAAAAATATATAGAATTGAGAAATCTCCTCCTTTTTTAAAGTCGGTTAAAAAAGAGGCCTATGCTCTGTTGTAAGTACCTGGTTCTAAGTAAAATTATTTATAGAAGCTCCAAAGTGATGATCATTTGTTTCAGAACCATGAAGATAACAATAGCTGTAGTAACTCTGACGTCACTGGTTATCGGCTTCAATCTAATTATTCGACTCGAAAGATTTATCGGAATCATTCCATATGCTCCAAGCTAAATAATATTTAAAAACCTCCTTTTTTGAAGTCGGTTAAAAATAATGAACTGTTGTAAAAGTCAATGAACGGCTGGTTGAAAAAACCTTTTGAAGTAAATTTAAAAAAAAGAAAGACTAAGATTGCTGAAACGGAGTACGCAAGTGCGTGAAAAATATTCCGGCGATCGGATAAATGACATACCTGTTGCTTTTAATTTATGATGAATGAAATCTAAATTAATCAGCCTTTTGAAATAATTTATGCTTATAATTTTGTAGAAATTGTTTGAAGATCCCCATAATCACTGTAAATTGCTTCATCATTATCATCATATCAGCCATTAAACGCCCACTGCTGGACATGAGCCTCCCCCAAAATAGGGGATTTGCCATAATCGCCACGCTTGGCAGGCGGGTTGGCGATCGCAGTTGGATCGAATCAATGTGTGTACTCAGAGGATGCTGCTGCCCATCCTTTAGTAGATCCCTTAGTCGCCTTTTACGACACCCACGGGAGGAAATGGGAGGGTCCTATTCTTAGCCACACCACACGGACAAAAATTGCTTGTAGTAATCTAATTGAGTAAATTTTTTTCGTAAAGTGGTATGCGTCATGCGTGAGAAAATTTATGTTATGTTATGCGTAATTTTTTTTTACATTGTTATTTCTGATCCTTCGAGCTGTATTGATCTCTATTATTATAAATGTTAAGTTCTAATATTCTTTTCATATGAAAGAGTAAAAAACCTAAAAGGTAATTGCTTTTCATCTGTCATTAGCAGTCAGTCACAAAACTGATTAACCGTAACGCTTAACACCTGGAGATTGTTTTCCGAAATGGTTAGGAAGTGATTAAGGCCCCCCAAACGCTTTTGTCCAAGCTCACTGCTGCGGCAACCATTTCGCGGATGAAGAGGCACGCCGGAGGCTGTGACGGACCGGCACTTGCACACCAGCCGTCGAGAAAGACGCTCGTGAAAACGCGCCTTAACAATTTTTACCGCGAGAAAAATAGCCGCGAATTTCAAATTAAGAACCAGTGCTTGTTTTTTTAAAAATAGTTTCTGAATATCTGTGCAGTGTTCATAAATGACAGTTAAATAATAAAAAAAAATAAGTGTGATAAGCGGTGCATCAGTGCAAAATGGTGCTAAATATGAGGTAAGTGGAGTATGGACAATTATTTTTTCTGCCTTTTTTCCCCGTCTACGGTGTTAAATGCATTGAAACTGTCGTCAGCTCGTCAGTGTCATATATCTTTGACGTTGTTTTCGGTCAGTAAATCTGTGCTTCTTGACATATTACACAGTCAGTTAGGTTTGAAAATGATTGTATTTTGGTTTGACCCAGTATTTTAATTTGACTGAGTTCTGAATAATCTTTGTCACCTTTTGTGTGAATAGTGATAATTATAAACTTTAAGGAGAGAGTAGGTAATTGAAATCTAGGATTAGTTATGGTTATCTACAAAATCTAGGTTTATCTAGGTAATCTAAGTTTTTACAAACATTTATTTAACATTCCTTGTACTTTCCTTGTTATTTTAAATGACAAGAACAGTTTGATATTCTAGTCTTTATTATTTTTAAAACGCAAACAGGCATATTCTTTGTTTTGAAAGGCCATTGAAGCTGGAATGCCTGGAATTGGGAAACAATAATTAACTAGATAGAAAGAACTATTTAAAAATTACATAAAATTAAAAACAAGTTATCTGCCTTTGATTAAATTCAAATAGCGGAAGATAGGTGACGTTCCTGCATTACGTTCTCGAAAAATGGATCTGCTTTTCATTTACTTTCGAGTGAAAAGTAATGCCATGAGATCTATATTGTACAATGAGTTGTAACAAACGCGAATGCACGCGAAGGCATTGTGGTACCTTTATCCCGCCTAAAAAAAAGTACAGTTTGAATTTAATCAATGTTATCTGCACATGTAAAATAATCTGTTAGTTTTCCCAAGACATCAAGCTGACTGATGATCAATGCGCTACGTTAAGGTTGTTGCAGAGGGGTCAATTTTATACAAAACTTTGGCGCACAATACGCGTAGACGGTATTAATATAAGTAACTTTGTATATATGGAAAAATAGTTTAGAAAATCTAGATGCCGCGTCACAAATAACATTTGCAATTTATAAAATAATTACGAAGATAATAAAGCTTAGAAATTTTTCATACAACATTTTAAAAGCTTATATCTTCGTAATTATATTATAAATTGCAAATGTTATTTGTGACGCGGCAACTAGATTTTCTAAACTATTTTCCATACATAAAATATTACTTTTATTAATTCCGTCTACGCGTATTGTGCGTCAAACTTTTGTATGAACTGAAACCACCTTAAGCTACTGAACTTTAATAAAATTCAAGCGTCAAACACAATGTACAGTTAAACTATTAATTGAATATTAACAATTTTCCGCATAGCAAAATTGAATTTGTACTAGTTCTGTGACCCCGCTTCGGTTGGATGAAACAAACGGCATCTTATTGCTTAATGTAGTCAAAAATAACAATGCGAATGCAGCTGTCAGATGATTCAAGGAAATAGCTTTCCTGAATTTAATGCCTAAAAAGTAAATTTGCCGCAAGTTATCGATTTTATGCGGTTTTGTTTTCGATTTCAATATAAAAGTTTATGTAGGTTTTTAAAATCGCGTATTTGACTGGTATTTGACCTCTGAGTAATTGTTATTTTTATGCCTGTTTATGTGTTCAGTACCGCATGCTTTGTACATTTTTTTTTAAATATTCGGAAGGAACGATTCGTAAATATTTTCGGAAGTAGCTATAAATTATATTAAAAGATTGTTAAAAGACATCTAATCTATGAGCTGGTGATAATATACCAGGAATGACCAATTAGAATTGGTGGAGATGGTTTAGTGACCATCTTATCATATATTTACATTAGAAACTCGACAACGACGATCATAATGTCAGAGTATTTCAACCCTCAAAAAAGCCTCTGACTTTGCGTAAAATCTGACCTAAGAGACTCGAGATGAAATAACCACTAACATGGTCACACATTCAAAGACTTGTACCGGTCTAACTTACTTAATTTAGACCGAAACTACACCAACCAATGCTACGAGAGCCTCCAGCGACCGAGCTTTATTTTCACGCAGTAAATACATTGATCTTAGAAAAAGTATATGTCTAGAAAGAGCCTCATGCTTCTACCGTATAAAACAAAAGGGGCCAACTTTCTTAGGTTGGTGTGCGTGAGGCTCCATACAAATTATGTCTGTGTGCGTGTATATGGATAGGGTTTAGAAGCCAATACTGGTTACAATTTTTGTAGTACGCTTTTGTAGCTTCGACTGTCAATCTTGACATATAACTTATCCAAGATATTGATTCTGGAAAAAAATATTTTCAGTTTATTTATTTATTTTATTTTTATTTTAACACTTTATTGTACACACGGAAATATAAATGAAAACAGCATAATAGACAATTACAAAGGGCGAGCTTATCTCTAAAGAGACTAGTCAGTTACTAGTAAGACTAAAACTTTAACTGTAAACTTTTTCCATATCATGGGTCTGCTGGAAGAAATCTCTTCAGAGATAATCTCGGCCTTTGTACTTGCCTATTATGCTGTATTAATCTGTTTTTCCGTGTGCACAATAAAGTGTTAAAATAAATAAATAAATAAGATATGTTTCTTTTATAAACCATACTAATTTCTACTGTTTTAGAGATTGAATATCGAAAAGTTCGAAACCTAAGTGATTTCAGTCATTTTTAAAATCACTGATGCCCTCACCATATGGCCGCCTGTTATGTATACAGGGTATAAGGAAAAGTATCATTAACCCTTAAACCACAAACTAGAGTATGATAGGAGACCTATCAAACTGAACACTATTGAAGCTAACCTGTCACAACGAAAAAAAATCTGTGGTTCCAAACTAAACTGCAATACCTACTCGACTCAAAAGCTGATTTTTATTTCTGACAGGTTTGCTCCCATAGTAAAAGTTATTCAGTTTGATAGGTAGAGTATTTTGATGGGTAGAGTATTTGGCTTAAAGGTTAATGATACTTTTCCTTACACCCTGTAGTAACTGCATCCGACCACAACTCTGATTGTAGGTATCCGAATTCTTTCAATATTTAATAAACGCACCTAGGTAACGCAGAAGGAGCTTATGACCGCTAGCGACGGTGCAGTATCGGTTACCCAATTCTGGCAAGGTATTATTTAGCGACTTTGTTCAGAATTTGAACTCGACACGATAAGCAAGCAACGCACCTAGTCATTGATTTGAATTGAGAGATTTTGTATGTTTTCGTAAAGTACGCGATTTTGTTTGTCAGTTTATCTCTGTAAGAGACGAGGTGCGAAGAGCCGCGATGTCACACGAGGCGTAGCGTGTCGCCGCGATAACGGTGCGTTCCGCGCGCTCGCGTCGCGCTAATCTGAACTGCCTTTATTTTGATTGTTGACCCTGTCAGTCCCTGTCAAATTGACAATGTTTTGTAAACTATCGCACATGAGGTGAAAATTGGTGAAAATGCATAGTTGCATAACCTCTGAAGTGGGACTTTTGTCGGCATCTCTCTTCATTTTTGAAAATTATGGACGTTTTAATCTTAAGTTTACGAACGTTCAAGTTCAAATAATTAAAGACCGATCTTCAAGTACCTACTTTGTTACATATGAGTAACTTTCTTTTTGGATTGTTAATTAACTTTGCTACAACCAATAGCTATCTTTTAATCGTCCATTTCTAGCAAGGCTTAACTTCAGTATAGGTACCTATTTAGGGTTTCAGGGTGATATAATGTTTCAAGGAGTGAATAAGTGATTGGCCCACAAAAATTTAGTAATTGTAAAAGGGACCCTTGGGGAACCAAACAACTTTCCCTAAGGAGCATGGGTAGAAATAAAAAAAAAAAATTGGACCTCCCATAGAAAATAGATCAGCTGATCCGCACTTTTGTATGGGTGGGTCGAAAAAAACATGTTCCTTAGGGAAAGTTGTTTGGTTTCATTGTCTGAATGCACCCTTGAAGGGAGGGTCCTTCGTTACGTTTCACCCTGTATAATTTAAAAAAATGGTATCGTATTATTGACTGTACTTAGGCAATTTTTAAGTATTTTGTTTCTGTGTTCATCACATCTTCTCCTTAATATTCATTAAATAAATATTAAGAAGAATAATAGCTAAGAACTGCCTAAAAACACCATGTCTATGTCAATTTGATGACTGAATAACCTCGTTACACAATAAAACCCCTGGTGTTACATCTTCAGCAAAGAATATAACCATCTTTTCTATACTATTATAAAACTGTAACAGGAAGTTTGTCTGTACATTGAAGATATTAACAAAAAAAAAGTTACGATATGGTTTTTAGGTGTCCCTGATTCCATTTCACCAATTTTTGGATTTTTTGTCTGCCTGTTTGTTTGTTTGTTTGAACGAGTATCACGCAAAAACTACTGAACCGATTTTGATGAAACTTTTTTTGTTTGATAGCTTATGATCTGACTTAAAATCTGGTATATAATTTGTGCGGACGAAGTCGCGGGTTAACGCTCGTACATAATATTATTAAACGTCTTCAATTAAATTTCAATTTAATTACATTACAAAAAAATATATATCTGAGAATTTCCAACATAATTAGATGACTAGTAAGTCTCTAGGACATGCTATCTAGTAAAATAACGTGTCTTCTGTGCACCGACTTTTTTTTGCCGGATCACCCATGATTACTGCTTGCTTTACAATAGATTAGTTAGATTGATTATATGCTTACATACGTAGTGAGATGTAGCGGGTATGTGAGAATGAGCTTCTAGGCTTAATGTTATAGTAAAACACGCTAATCTGCTCTTGCACGTAGGTACTCATGAGAAATGCTTGTTGGATGTTTGTGGTCTATTTTATTGGTAAGGAATACATAATACTGGCGCCCGTTATCTCTACTGGGGAGTGAATAGAGGTAGAGGGTCCCAGCTCGGGCCGAAATTTCTGCACACTGGGCATAATGATTTACGTCAAAGGCTGAGATTTTGAGAAGTTTTTAAAGTCTTGGTTCGATCTCTAAATCCATATATTTTCGACTCTAATTAGACGTCTCTGAAACTTGGCCAAAATGTATATGTTTCTTTCTTGGTTTTTATACACAGAAAATAGACGGTTAAACTTATAGAAGCTTCAAACACGTGTAAATAATGATTTGTTGACTTATTAATCTTATTTTATTAGTCAGATAAGAGTTAGATATAGGACACATTATCATCTTTTCTTTGTGATGACAGATACGATTAGAGGTATAGCATATTCTATACTCTGAAATAATATCAATGTCTTATTTTTGTTCGATTTTATACTTTTATTGTTTGACCATCTGATAGGCTCATAAACATACAAATGCGCAATGAGCTCCTTCAATGTGTGTGTTCAATACTATCAACGTTAAACTTATAAAAAAGAAGCCTAGGATTTAATTTATTATAGAGAGCCCAAAGCGTCATTGATTGCGATGAGCACGACAGAAGAACCACGATGACGTGCCATCCTATATTAAATCATCTCATTTAAAAGCGCAATTGTGTATTGTTTACATACGAGGCGAACATCATTGTTCCTCACCTCCGTAACTCATATTTACGTCGGAACAGCGCGGGCGCGGCCTCGCACCGTTTCCTACATCTCCAATCTTCACAACCTCATTACCGTTTCCTCTAACATTCTACGCACTCACTAGGTCAGCGCCAGCGTGCAAGGGCAGTAATTGCCAAGTGTTATGCAACCTTTTAATTTTTTTTACTAAAACAGAAGTTGTAAAAATTGTTTATTTGTGTTCTTGGAAATTGTTTGAATGTTTTTGGTCGTTGTATAGTAATACTTAAGGGGGTGCTTCAAGTCCTGCAAACTGAAAAATTTTGACTACGGAGCCAACTTGCAAATCGCGAAAAAAACATCAGGTGTCCCATATATTTTAGTCAAGTCGGTAGGTACTGCAGTTTTGTATGGAACAGCTGATTTATTTTTCAAGATTTCGAAGTTTGCTGTATAGCAGTTTGATGGTCTGAAGCAACAGGTTGTTTTGTTACAACCAAGAGTGCGATTTTGAAACCCATTTATTGAACTCAGCAGTTGAAAATGTCAATATTACTATGGAAATATGCATCTTTGTACTGCTGATTTGACATTCCAAAATCATACTCCAGGAGTGCGATTTTTGATAGTCAAATCAGCAGTAGAAAGATGCGTATCATATCTCCATAGTAATTTTGACATTTTCAACTGCTGAGCTCAGCGAATGAGCTTCAAAAATTGCACTCCTGATCCTGTACTTTAATAAGTCTTGGAATTTATGCATTTTAGTGGATTTAGGGGACCGTCTATAAGTGACGTACTGACGTATGCCGAGCGCACCCTGGGTAATCAGTAAGCCTCTAACGCTGGTGGGCTTTTCTCTTCTCCATGCACGATAGCAAGTCATAAACTCGATGTACCATCAACTAGCTCGACCAAAGAAAGGGATCGTACTTAGAATGCACCGACTGATATCTTATATTTCAACTTCTGTGGAAAGATACTTCCAGGTTCTAATCAGTCACAAAGACGATGAAACTAATGAGTAGCAGTCCAATGTAAGTCATAATTATTGAAACAGATGAATATTGTTGACAGCCCGATAGCTCAGTCGGTAGTGAACTTGCCTGCTATACCGAGAGTCGCGGGTTCGAATCCGTAAGGGACAAATATTTGTATGATGAATATGAATATTTGTATCCGAGTCATGGATGTATCTATATAAGATAAGATAAGATAAATGTTTATTTTTAACTTTTATTCCTATGTACCTATATGTACCTATTCTACAGGGTCCTTCTTAATATAATATGCGGACACTTTTTTAAGGGGATGGACAACTTTCTCTATGAGACCAACATCGAAATCGCGAAAGAAAAATCAACTGTCTCAGACATTTGGCTCGAGTAGGTTCGCAGTTTTGTATGGATGAGCTGTTTTTTTTCGCGATTTCGATGTTGGTGTCATAGAGAAAGTTGTTCAGTTTGACGGTCTGATCATCCCCTTAAAACGTGTCAGCATATTAAGAAGGACCCTGTATATTGTCGTCTAATCATCATAATACGCGTTCAGGCTAGATTATGGTTCTTTAAATGTGACTAGATAATTTGTGTCACAATGTCCAAGAATTTATCAATAATCAATCAATCAAATATTCTTTATTTTACACCAAAACATGAACATTAAAAATACAGGGAAAAAAATACACGAGGCACAAAATAAGGCTATCTCTAAGAAGCGATTTCTTCCAGACAACCTTAGGGTAGAGGAAATGGTGAACGAAGAGAGGTGGGCGGTGTAATTTATTTATTCATCATCATCATATCCCCATAATCACTGTAAATTGCTTCATCATTATCATCATATCAACCATTAAACGCCCACTGCTGGACATAAGCCTCCTCCAAATGGGGGGATTTGCCATAATCGCCACGCTTGGCAGGCGGGTTGGCGATCGCAGTTGGATTGAATGTGTGTACTCAGAGAATGCTGCTGCCTATCCTCCGGTAGATCCCTAAGTCGCCTTTTACGACACCCATGGGAGGAAATGGGATGGTGCTATTCTTAGCCGACACCACACGGCAAGCCGACTTATTTATAGTATAAGAATTAATGTCGAGCACCAACAAATTTTACATACTTACGCTAAGTAAGTATGATCTAAACTTTTACCGGTAAATAGTGCTTTTTTTCTTCGCAGTTAATTGCCTCAGAACAAAAGAGGTGCGCGTACGCATTGCTCACGATACAAACCGTTTGGCAAACCGTCTGTCACCGTTAGACACTTTATTATTCATAATACGGATTGTTGCATGTGGTGATATTATTATGTAAATGCTTGGATGTATATTGAAATGTATGAGAAGTTGAGCGCGCTTGGGAGTGTCGGGGATAGCGGCATTTTAATGGGAAGATGTTAGTTCTGCGTAATATGGGCGTTGAATGGTTTGCATAATGCGTTTATCAGTTTATTAAGTCATTCGTATAAATTGATCGATTTAGTAAACGAATAAACATTTCGCGTGATAAAGGTGTGACAATATACTTACTTATTCTACGTATCAAGTGGGAAAAGTGTTTGATGTCGTCCTCAATTTGAATAAATTTTAAATTAACTTTCTACTCTTGACACATCTGATTGACTTTTGGCTTGAGGTATCTCGTCCCAATCCCAGTTTGGGAATCTTAGTCATATTGTATCACGAATAGATAACGATAAAGAAAACATAAATAAGTAAATAGATATTACAGCCATGATTTAAAATATTAGTACCTTCTATAACAATAATATTTACCTACGTTTGCAAATATTGTTTCGTTGAGTCATAAATATCACATTATCATCATCATCATCAGCCTATAAACGTCCCACTGCAGGGTGTATGGTCATTAGTCCACCACGCGTGCCCAATGCGGGTTGGTAGACTTCACATACACATCAGAATTTCTTCTTCAGTGTATGCAGGTTTCCTCACGATGTTTTCCTTCACCGTTTGAGAGGAGTCGGTATTACGTACATAAGTTAGAAAAACTCATTGGTACATGGCATGTTGTCCGTGCGGATTCGAACCCGGACCCCCATAATTGGGTGTCCATACCTCTCCGCAACGTGCCACCGACGCTCCCATCGATACGCTATCACATAGAAACTAATTTGTAGAAAGGTTTTTAAAACGTTATAGTACACACACACTACAAAACACTTAGAAATTATATAATGCAGCGGTCTCTGCTAGAATGGAATGAACGCCATGCGTAGCCAATTGCGTAGAGCCGTAGCTCTACGAGCGAGGCCGAGGTGCAAATTGCGCTACGCTACCTGTGACATCGGACAACGTAACCGATCGCATCGGCTTCAATTAATACAAAACTAGTGGTATCTGTAACTGCACAAACTAAATTATGACCATGATGATGAATTTTTTTTTTCATAATATAGGGTGTTAGGGTAAACAGTTATATTACTATAAGGGGTGATTGTACCCATGATACTGATCAACTTTTCCTAAGAAACCTATAGGAAATTGTGAAAGGAAATTGTGCATTTTCCATACTAAATGCAATCAGCTGATCAAAGTTTGTATGTAAATTCGAAAAAAAAATTGCTTATTTCCTTTAGGTTTGTAAGGGAAAGTTAATCAGTATATGGACACTATCACCCCTTAAAGTGATGCAACTGTTTACCCTAACAACCTGTATTAGGTTCATTCTTCTTCATTAGCGACAGGCTCCGAAAATAATGTGGAATGAATATTTATGTAATGTTATTTCTATTAAGGTAACAAGATACGGGGCTTTTCATGATGTGTTTATTTTCTGATTTAGTAGTATTTCTAGTAATATTTCTCATCATCCAAACAAATTGGATACGATTGGATTTGTTCTAAAGTTGGGTAATAAAAATACTTGAAAGATAAGTCTGCAGTATGCAATCATATTAAGTATTATATCACAAGTAAAAATCTCATGTTATAATCATCATCATCATCATCATATCAGCCATTAAACGTCCACTGCTGGACATAAGCCTCCCCCAAAATGAAGGGATTTG
The DNA here is from genome assembly GCA_927399405.1 of Agonopterix arenella. NCBI lineage: Eukaryota > Metazoa > Arthropoda > Insecta > Lepidoptera > Depressariidae > Agonopterix > Agonopterix arenella. The sequence goes on along the minus strand of OV656704.1, from coordinate 12,369,703 downwards.
CCATAATCGCCACGCTTGGCAGGCGGGTTGGCGATCGCAGTTGGATCGAATCAATGTGTGTACTCAGAGGATGCTGCTGCCCATCCTTCAGTAGATCCCTTAGTCGCCTTTTACGACACCCACGGGAGGAAATGGGATGGTGCTATTCTTAGCCGACACGGACAATGTGGTCATGTTATAATAGTTAGTATTATTTAGTAAGCATACCTATCAATCTATATTTTTAACACTGATTCGTCTTGAGCTTTGGATTCAGGTTATCACAAGACGAATCAAGTTATCAGTTAGAGCATTTAGAGCAGTTAGACCATAAACGCCCTGATGGTCTAACGTTGATCCCCTGGCAAAGAGGCCGTTGTCTCATTTGGGACGCCACGTGCGTGAGCACCTTTGCTCCTTCCTATTTGGATCGGACCATGCGAGTCCCGGGTTCAGCGGCGGAGAATGCGGCTAGACTCAAGCGGTCCAGGTGCAGTAATTTGGTACCGGCTTACGACTTCGTACCGGTCCCGTTTGAGACTGCGGGTCCATGGGGTACCGAGGCCAAAATTTTTGTGCGGGAGATCGGGTGGCGGTTGAGAGCTAAAGGTCCGCGCTCTAGTGCTTTCTTGGGGCAGAGGTTGTCTTTGACCGTCCAGAGGGGAAATGCCGCTAGTGTCATGGGGGACCATAGAGCCGGGGTTTCGTGGAGCTGGACCTTTGAGTGGGCCTTAGTATTTATGTTGACGAAGCGTATTGCAGATTAAGAATGTATGGGATTAAGTTTTTGACGAAGCGTGTTGCTGATTAGGTTCCTGTTTATATATTTATTTTTGACGAAGCATGTTGCAGATACAGTTATCAGTTTGTTAACAAATTACTAAGAACCTTAGTTACGCTTTGGTTTAGATAGAAAACAACAGTATGATCAAAGCCATTTTGCATGCGATTGTCCCAAATAATAGCCAACCCATGCCACCCGTATTTGAACCCAGACAGTTCGTGATTGAGTCCAATTTTAATCGCGTAGACAGTTGGGTCATAATCGTCATAGTATCGTGAGCTATAGTGAATCATTCCGTTATTTCATGCAGATAGCGTAATATTGAATTTGGTTAACTTTAGAGTGTCGTTTGTTTACGGAAATGCCATTATAATCGCCAAGACATACTTACTACCTCGAAGTATTGTAGCCCAGGCATTTTACGGTTTAACCGGGGACTAATTAAGAATTTTTTTCTTGTGCCATTTAAGATCTAATTTGAGCCCCGAATATACAAAATAAAAAAAAGCACGTTAGCAATAGCCCCAAATCTAAATTTAGTATTTATCTCATTCTTAAAAACTAGACTGCTAAATTTATTTTCAACACACTTGCTCATAAAATGGCCCTTATTTCACCGCAATTAGGCACATAATGACACCTATAATCAAACTGTGACTTTTTCATTACTATTATTCACAAGTGAGTTATAGGTTTAGATAGTAGGTATCTAAACTTCTTGGTTGAGTTCTTGAGTTGCTTTGTTCTTAAAAAAGTTTCGATACAAAAAAGATCATATTCAATAGTACAAATAAATTCTCTAAATAAACTTTTTATTTACTAAATAAAATGATTTTCTATTATTATTTTCTTCACAAGTGTGTTGAAAAACGTCGTATGATACACGTGTGTATTGATGATTACCGTCCTCGGCTCTCTTAAGACTCTCGCCTACGGCTCGGGTCTCAATGGCGCCTCAGCGGTAATCACCAACATTACACACTTGTACCATAATGTACTATTATACATACTTCAAACACGGAGTAAATATTTTTGTCTATCTACTAAGAAAGCTTTGAAAAATACATTCTTTTCTTTCTTATCGTGTGGGCAAGCCTTGCACGGCTAGCATGCCACCCACGACAAAGCGTATAAACGAGAAAAACGTCATGCGCGCTCTTTCTGGCATACGTAAAATAATAAAGATGGAGGCACATCTCGATTTTTATCGTTTTCTCGGGGGTGGCATGCTAGGCCTACAGGTGTCAGAGTTTTTTTCAGACCGCCTTACGGCCTCTGACGTGGTTTTTATGTAACGACTACTACCACCAGAGATAGTAGCCGGGACCAACGGCTTAACGTGCCATCCGAAGCGCGGAATCATTTTTCTTTTCAGATAATCAGGTGATTCAGCCTGCAATGTCCTAACCAACTTGGGAAAAACGCACAAAGTGACAATTCACTAACTAGGTGTCCCTCGTGGGAATCGAACCCACGACCTCCGTGTCGAGAGCCAATGCTTAACCATTAGACCACGGAGGCAGATGAAAAATACATCAGTATTTTCTAATGATTATTCATTCATCAATAGATATTTTTTATTGCTCAAAAGTCGTTTAATATTGTTCAATCTAATTAAAATACTACCGGGAGAGACATTTTTGATTTCTATGTTGCGTAGCGAAATTTTTTAAATATATTTTCTGATAGTCTTTTTCTTTTTATCACAACATGGTGTCGATTACAGTTTTGAAGTCTCATACATAATTACTTCCCACCCCTCTATTCTATATTGCTATTATGGCTATTCAGATTATACACAATTCCAATAGCACAGTATTAAAATGTAAATAAAACCTTTCATTGGTAGATTAGTACTGACATTATATTATATTCCAATAGCATATTATTTCGATGATTGCATCGAAATAATATGCTATTGGAATATAATAAGGCTTTATTAAAAGCCTATAAAACAAAACACAGAAATCTCCAGTTTATACAAATCAGTGAGGAGATTTTGTGATACTGATGTTGTGATAAAAAGACTACCAAAAAATATATTTACAAAATTTCGCTACACAACATAGAAATCAAAAATGTCTCTCCCGGAAATCTTGTAATTAGATTCAACAATATAAATGACTTTTGAGCAAATCATCAACTTTAATATCACAAGATCTCCTTACTGATTTGTATAAACTGGAGATTACTGTGTTTTGTTTAATAGGCTTTATTACATCTAAATACTAGGCTATTGGAATAGAGTAATATCTCAATACCAAAAGAACTAAACTAAAGTGACTCTTACTTAACAATGATTCACCTAAGTTGAGTTTAGTGCAAACGGGCATAAGACTTTCCTAGGCAGGACAATTAGGAAAGTCCAATGGACAACGACCAGATCCTAATCAACTTTTAAGGACCCAATCAGACATAATCAAATCACGAATACGCTATAATAAGCGATCAGATCGATTAATGCGGTCCGAATCACGAACTTCGGCCTGAGTTCATTCCTGCTACTTGGTATAAAGTCCAGCATTACAAACTATTTTGAAACTTACTAGAAAAGCTATAAGAGTTATATCACGTGACCTTGTATGTGAAATGCACGGGAGTGATTGCAACCGATGTTTAGCGACATCGATTGTTGCATGCAAATTGGGACGTTATCCTGTTATGATTATAGGTGATTGTAGACGAAGGCTTTGTCAGAAGCTCTGTATTGAAGCTCGGCTATCCGATTACGATTATGAAATTTCAGCGTGATTATTGCCTTAAGTAGGGCTCTGCAGTTCAAAAATAATCCTAACCCCACTCTTCCAGGAGGTCAGAGTCTTCGCTACAACTACCATTATGTTTTAAGCGTGCAGTTGTACCAAAGCTAACAAGCTTTCATATATGAGGTCCATTTATGAGGTCGCATAAAAAGTGTTATCTTTAGATATAGGTCATCATCATCATATCAGCCGACAGACGTCCACTGCTGGACATAAGCCTCCCCCAAAATGGGGGGATTTGCCATAATTGCCACGCTTGGCAGGCGGGTTGGCGATCGCAGTTGGATTGAATGTGTGTACTCAGAGGATGCTGCTGCCCAACCTCCGGTAGATCCCTTAGTCGCCTTTAACGACACCCACGGGAGGAAAAGGGATGGTGCTATTCTTAGCCGACACCACACGGCACAGAGATATAGGTACTTTTTTAAAATGACAGAAAACGAAATTAAAACGAAAAAAAAAATTGTTACTTTGAACACTTTGTACACTACTACGCGATAAATCGTAGTCGTTGATGTCTTTTGTATGAAAAATGGACCCGTAGTGCAGCCGACCAGATTTTACAATTACTAGCCATAAAATTGATGATTGTAGGTTTCCTCACCTTCATTTCCTCTTACCTCTCCTTTAAAAAAAAAAACTTGTTTGTTCGAACCTAAACTAAGCTGGGACCGAATCCCTGCGCTGCCCACTTGCCCCACTGCACGGAAGGCTGAGTTACTATTCACTAGACTCTAATCAACATTTTCACAGGGCTGTACTGCAGTCACATATACATATACACATACATAAAGTCATGACCATATTCCCTTTTGGGGTGATCAGAAACCTTCCTACAACTAAAAAAATCATTTGAAATGTATGTAGTTGTAGGTGGCAGCATGGGTGTAAAAAATGCTATACTACACAAATACAGTAAGAAAACTGTAAATAGCTGAAAAAATTGATAAAAGAAGTTGGTCTGTCTTTAGAGATAAGCTCGCCCTTTGTAATTGTCTATTATGCTGTTTTCATTTATATTTCCGTGTGTACAATAAAGTGTTAAAATTAATAAATAAATAAAATAGTCATCATCATCATCTCAGCCGATGGACGTCCACTGCTGGACATAGGCCTCCCCCAAGGATCGCCATAACGACCGGTCCTGCGCTGCCCTCATCCAACGGGATCCCGCCGCCTTCACAAGGTCGTCGGTCCACCGTGTGCGGGGCCTACCCACGCTACGCTTTCCGGTATGCGGTCGTCACTCGAGAACTTTTCGGCTCCATCGGCCATCGGTTCTGCGAGCAATATGCCCCGCCCACTGCCACTTTAATTTAGCAATTCTTTGGGCTATGTCAGTTACTCTGGTTCATCTGCGGATCTGTCTTTAGTCAGATATAAATTTCCAGTGTGGTTGTCAGTATTGCTACAACTACTATCTGACTGAAGTGTGCAGTTCACTTTACTACAATTGCAATGTCTTTTCAATAATAGAAAATGAAGGAGTCATTATAGTGACTTGCCGTTTCTCTATCGGTTTAGCTAATTTCTCGGATTAAGGATACGAAGATCATGCTCCGGTGAGCACGTGAGGTCATTCACTTCCTACCATCTATACCTATATTAAATAAGTTATCATTGCCCAAAGAACAGTATTCAATCAGAATTCTTCGCTCTTCCCTATAATTGTAGTAGTGTCGGACGCAGAGCAAAACAACTTTATATTTCTAGGTTTTAATTTAATAATGTTCGTGAAACGTGGATGTTCTGAGGTTTCAGAATATCTCTGAATACCCCCTCGGGGAATATAGTCTTGAACATATGCTTATGCTTAATGTTACTGTGATTTTGTACGTGGTTTTTTTTATTACGTATGGGTTTGCTCTTGACCTCAATCTAGTCCTCAGGACGAAGATGGGGTCGAAGATGTAGCGAGCTCACCCAGAAGAAGCCTATTCACTATTCACACTTCATAAAGGAATTCGGGTTGTAAGCACTCGGAAATACTGTCACAGGTAGGGCGTTCCACTCCTTGGCTGTGCGCATTATAAAAGATTCAGAAAGGCGCTTGGTGCGGATATGTGGTATGTCAACCAAAAAGGGGTGATATCCCGCGGTGCGTCTGGAAGTCCGATAGTAGAAAGGGGAAGGCGGGATGAGCTCATGTAGCTCTTGGGCACACTCACCGAAGTACAATCTGTAGAAGACCGACAAGCAGGCTACTCTGCGGCGGTGGGATAGGCTATGAAGCTTCGTCTCCACCAGCCTACTGTCGCCAATGAGCCTCCTGGCTCTGGTCCAGGAGTGAAGTACCGCTTCACCTTGTTTAAGATGCCCAGCTTTTTGGCCGCAGTTTGTGCCTTAGACTCGATGTCAGCGCCGAAGTTGAGTTTCGTGGTAAACCTCATGCCCAGAAGCTCAAGACTGTCGGAAACAGTGACAGATGTACTCCGGAAAGTGGGAGTCAGATTCATCGGTAAAACGTTTGTTTAATAGATAAATCGCCAACACTGATTTCAACTGACTTTTCTTGATGCTTTTACTTCTGCCCTAACACGAATCTGCCACAATCCGAATCTGCCATAACCCGAATCTGCCATATCCCGAATCAAAGTGCTGTTAATTCTCATATTTTTGTAAAGTGATTAACACCATTTGATTATTTGCGATGAACAATTTTATTGCAAACTAATTTCCAGTGCTTTTAAAATTGGGTGGCTATGTTTAGTTCTTGTTGTATTGTCCTATCTAGATAGTTTTATGTAAGTTATAGCCTACAAGATCCTGAAGGGCAAAGGCCTCCTCTCATGAATAAGGGTACCTAAAAGAGAGTGGGTCATACTCCACCACGTGGGACCGTTTGTATTTTGCTTTATTGATAAATTAAAAATACTTTGAACAATAAATATTACCAGTAATGGTATGGTATGGTATGGTATGGTGGTTATATTTCATAATTTAGTTCCAAATATTACAGAGTAGTCTTATTGTCTTCAAAATACAACTTGTCGTGAAGAACTAACGGTGATTTTGAACCGCACGCATATTTTAATTAACAGTTCTAATCTAAAATAGTTCTAAATTCTTCCATCAATAATTTGCCATTTTGGGGTATCGTAACTTCCTATTGTTCCAATACAACACAACAGTTTTATTTACAGCAATCTCAAAGTAATTGCGGTGGCCCATCTTCATATAAAATAATAAATATTATCAATAGCAAATTGCTTAATACTGTTTATATCTGCTACCGCAAACAATTGTGGAGTACAGTCCTCTGTAATGATTTCGATATTGATTCTCGTGGTTCAATTCCGTGCCCTGTCATTACGATGCCGTGTCTTTTGACCCTTCATTACCGGTCAGGGGTATTAATGGTTATTCCATTCTAAAACTACATCATCGAACCCACGTGTAGACCTAAGTCTTAAAGTTGAAAATGCCGTGTTTCAGGGGACTTTTGGTTGTGACATAACGTTGTGTGCAAGACAATCCGTAGATAATATCCTTGTATCACGATCCTGGTATGAATTTAGTTACGTTTACTTTACATTTGTCGATATTATTTCTTATTCGTTAGAATTTATCACGATTCTTATTTGGTTTGAGTTTCTTAGATATTCTTTGGTTAGTGTAGTTTGTGTGTCAGTGCGTACACACGGCGAAACATTAAGCTAAGCAAAACCAACATAAGCTGGCCACGCGACTTTATACATTACTGTACCTACGCACGGCCAGCTTATTAGTTTTGCGTAGCTTGATGTGTCGTCGTATGTACTATCGTGGACTTATCCACAAAAATTCGCATAATTTCGCGCATAATTTATTGTTTGGAAACTAGTAATTCATTGGTCTATTCATCAATAGGGCGCTATTCATCTAGACATTGGTCTATTCATCTAGACAGCGCTTTTATTTTTTAGTATGCAAGCAAAAATGAGCCTAGTGGTGCTCAGGCGGAAAAGTCCGCGATAGTACACTGCCTGTACAATCGACATAAAAAGTATGTGTTCCAACAAAAAGTTAAAAGTTGTAGTAAATAAAAGTTAATTTAACCTTCCTTAACGTACCTAACTGTAGATCTTAGACGGCCCGGTAGCACAGTCTGTAGTGCCGAGGGTCGCGGGTTCGAATCCCGTAAGGGACAAATATTTATATGATGAATATGAATATTTGTACCCGAGTCATGGATGTTTGTATCTATATATGTATTCTATATCGTTGTCTAGTCATCATAATACAAGTTCAGGTACTTTAAATGTGACTAGATAATTTGTGTGGCAATGTCCAAGATATTTATTTATTATTATTTATTATCTTTGTCGTTCAGATTTTTCATCATTAATGTAATTAAAAGTGCTATTTTTGAATCGTGATATTTAAAATCATGATCGAATTATGCATAATTTTCGACTGCTGATTTGAATGTGTGACTTCTATCTATGCTTGCTTCTATGGTATGGTTTCTCTATTATGTCTCGCGTTTGCCGCGTTAAGTAGTATGGAATATAACCGAAATCATACTAGAGGGGCTGATGTTGAATACAACCTTTACTGAAGACATAATTATTTTGTTCCAGACTTGTCGTGTTGTGCAGTTTTCTACTGATCAGAGTAAGTTTGTTTATTATTTTTAAATAATCAGTCACTGTGTGTGTGTACAAATTTTTATGTCAGCATTGGTTGGCTGAATTTTTAATCTTGAACTATCTCTCAGTCAAGCTTCATCGTAATCAGTCCACTAACAACCATTAGACTCTTTCATTTATATTAGTAGGACAAGGCTGTAATTTCCTTACATTTAAATGTAACTAATTTTTTACTGTACTCGACTATTAGATAACGTAACGAAAATATGGAAATTACACAGACGATGCTAAGCGTCATTTGCGAAGTTTAAATTTCTTTTGAAGAGTTTAAAAAGGAGTTATTCAATGTTTACAAGACAAATAATACTTAGATTTTAGTGTATCGTTTAAGATCGTATAATATTCACATTTAGGTACTAAAAATTATTCATAATTACTTACTTACTACTATACTTCATCTATCGAGTCATTTGACGGCATGTCATTGAGCATTGCCAGGGTTAATAACTCTTAAATAATCTGTGCCCAGGGTGCGTCGGAAGTATTGGCTTAGTCCCTCGCATCGTTCCTTGGAGAGGTTCTTCTTCTTGCACCACTAGAAGAAGGATAATTGTATAGTCGTGAGCATAAGCATAAAGCTCACGACTATATTCCCCGAGGGAAAAAAAAGGAAAGGAAGGAAGGATAAAACACTAGGCGTAAATTAGAGACGAATGTCTCAAATGACGCTTTCAGCACCGTGAGATCTGTATAGTAAATATAGCTATAGATCTATATAGATATAGATAGTAGATGTATAGTAAGTATAGCTTAAGAGCTTTACCCGAACTTTTTTTCTTATTACTTATGGGTTTGCTCTTGAACTAATCGTTTTAATGTTAAAACAGCAAGCGCACCCAGCAGTCACCCTCGAGGACACGTCTGCCGAGTCGGACTCGTCCACTGAGGTGACGGTCGTCTCCGTGGCTACGTCCTCGTCGGCAGAGCTTCACGAGGGTTCCGGAGACGACCCGCCTGATCCACTGCCCTCCGCTGCCGCTGCCAAGGTGAGATTTACACAAGAGAAAGTTGTGGGTTTCGAAAAGTCATTTAATTGTTTGGACAGGTTTTTTAGGTAAAAGTATAGAACAGACAACGCGAACAACATCTGTGCACCACGATCAGCAGTGCGGGGCGTCCAGGCGCGTGCGCACCTGCTAAGTAAGATTGAGCCAATTAGCTTAAACGAGTGTTACAAAAAATTTAGTCTGGGTGTTGCATTTAGTAGGTACCTGTACCTCAATGATTACGGCCGATTAATTTGAAGTTACTTTTTTAACACCTTGTATAATTACTTATTCGAACATTATTTTAAGCCATACAACTGTAGTAAACAATGTATGCACTTTAATGTAAACCAATTAATGAACATCAAATAGTAGGATATCAATATGTTCTTCAATCAATCAATGATACCTACTCTCCTTTACGGCTTTTATGTAGCGGCTATTAATCCAGTCTACTCTAAATACTATAGCTAGCTATAGTCGCTAGCGTATATTGATTTATTCGCTTGATGTGTGTTTTCACAAATTGCCCTTGTCCATGGCGTCTAACCAGTTAATCATGAATCCCATGGCTTTATCCCTCTTTAGTCCCGTCTACACAGGGATTGCGAATTGACGGTGGGATTGAGATTACAGGATTAGTGGCTAGATCTACAGCAGTGATTACTAATTAGTAATTAGAATAGGCGGTGATGATTAGAGAACCTTGGTGTTTACTGTAGAATTGTCTCGGGACACCCAAGGAGTTTAATCAAAAGATAATAAAGGAGTGGAAAAAGATGTTTCCGGCCTACCACCAAGCAAACCGGAACACGTGCGATGACACTTTGTTTTGTAGAAAATTTACAAACTTTTTGTACAAAAATCAGGAGATATATGTATTAGATATTAGTAGGTACGTAATGATGAACATAATAATCTAAACGATTATAAAACTGTAACAGAAAGTTTGTCTGTACATAGAAGATATTAAACGATATGGTTTTTAGGTATCCCCGATTCCATATCACCAATTTTTGGATTTTTTGTCTGTCTGATTGTTTGTTTGTTTGTGTGTTTGTTTGTTTGTTTGAACGAGCATCACACAAAAACTACTGAACCGATTTTGATGAAACTTTTTTTGTTTGATAGCTTATTATCTGATTAAAAATTTGTGCGGACGAAGTCGCGGGTTAACGCTCGTTAATTATAAAATTAGCAACATGCCTCGTCCTGAAGGATGTGTATTAGTAGCTAAGTGTAATCAGTATTATAAATTCGTTGTACTTAGGTACAATAAATACGATTATAATATGGTTTGATCAAGGGTTGAAGCAATTTTTGACATAAGACTTGCTCAGGGAGGCGAAATCTGTGTGGCCGCAAAAATAGAGCTTTTTCCATTTCATATTATAGTTAGTGTAAAGACAACATCAACGTACATTTATGACTAAGGTTCTTGCCAGTGGAAAATTGTAAACTATTTATTTTATTAACCAAAATCATTCGTTTGTGCACAAATAAACAAGCTGTCAGCACATGCTTCGTCAATAAAATAAACATAAAACAACAGCCGTGACATGCTTCGTCATAACCTACCTACATACCTATATACCTATGTTAATAAGTTTAACACAGAATTCACAATTTGTGAAATGGTTTTGCCATCATTAAGCCATCATCATTTTATAAATTTCACGGTGCTCGTTTCACGATGTTTTTTTTTTTTCCGAATCTTCGTAACATGGCATGTCGCGAGTGCAGATTCGAACCCACAACCTCATGATTGAAAGACATCCCTTTGCAACGCTCTACCAACACTTTCGATGTAATAATAAAAAGCACTGTAATTTAATTAAACATTATTTTTCTTTGTTTTCAGACTCTAAACGAAACAAGGGAGGCACTCAAAACGGATGGCAGTGAACAAGATCCGGTGAGTACATATTTATTAAAATACCTCTACAATATAATTAACTAGACGTAATAAAAATGTTGCATAAAATTATAACATTAGTTAAGTTAACGATAACACCTACTTACGCATTGATGCGTGAATACCGAGTTACAGCTTTATGTCTTGCCATAGCACATGCGTATGGGCAAGTGGTTTCACTTTCGTCGATTCATAATATGGCCTTGAATGGAGAGGTAATAAAGATACATCACGTCTGCAACAAAGTGCAATACATATGCTAATAGACAGCTAAGACAATGAGAGGTCGTAAAATATTGTGCGATGCTGTTTTCAAGTCTAGTAGCTCTATGAATCTAGGGTCCTATTTGATCTAAAAATGAGATGTTGAATTCCAACAATTCAAAAAACCGGTAAAAAGTGAACACTTATACAGGATGTAAAATAAAATGGGACAGTTACTTAAAGGGGTGTTTCAGACCATCAAACTGAACCACTTTCTCTATGGACGCGACTGAAATGTATGGGACAGCAGATTTATTTTTATAGGTCTGTGCCCTGAAGTGGGACGTATATAGGCTGATGATGATGATGACGATGATTGTAAAGTATTGAATGCTTAAGAAGAAAGGTTTTATATATTTTTTAATTATAGAATGTGCACACGGAAATTGAAACATCCTTAGAAAAGTTTACACTCATTTAAATTAGATTTTTATTTTGACCAGGAATAGCTGAACATTGCACGAAACAGAGAGGCATTAGAAAAATAGTAGGAAGTATATTTCGCCAGCATTGGGACGAAATGTATTATTATAAAGCAGATATTGTGCAGTCCTGCAGTGGAACGATTATAGGCTGATGATGATACTATGCATGAACAATAAGCAATTCTATAATCAGTCAAACGATAATAATGCATATTTGATAGAAGAATTCTATTTATTTTTGTATGCGTGAATCTCCAAAAATAAAATATCTACCTAAAATTTCACACCAAACCAGGCCTAAAAATAAGTGTGTAAACAAAACCAATTGCATTACGAATCGAGTAGACTGACCGTAAAACTATGATATTACGAATAACTGCATATCTTTCGCTGTAGCTAATTGTACTTTAGTTGAAGAGTGTTTTAGCGATTTATCAATCACTTCAATGGACGAACAGAACCAACAAATGATAGTAAATTGACGCCTATTACTCTGAACCTTTCACCCACTTCTTTGTAATTGAAAGCTTTGTCTAGCGGAACTGCGGAACCCAATTTTATCGGATATATTTTAGCCTAGTCATTTCATCTTGTGTCCCCAATTTTGGTGAAAACCGCTGATCGGTTTTCAGGTGAAAATTTGGATCAAGGCCGTCGTAATGGGAACGTGTTTATTCTATTTTGTGGTGGGTTGCGGGCAATTTGATAGAAAGGCTTTCAATTTTCACTTTTTGTTTTCTTATCGATCTAGAAATCAAATTATGCGGTAGACGCACTTTAATTCTACAAAAGTCTAAAAGTATTTAGTTACTGGCATGACTGAGGTTTACGCTTCTATACGTAGTAGTAGGTACCAACTACAGGTTTACTTTGGATTGTGACTTAGAAAAACTACCCTTTATTTTCCTTAATTGTTGTTATGTTTTCTTTCTTTTGTCATGTTTTTGAAATCAAAATGAAACTTTAAAAAACAAAACTACTTATAAATTAAACAGCACGGAATACACAGGCTAAAATTGATATCATTAGCATCCTTTTAAACTACGAGTCTACTCATCAAACTGAAAAACTTCTACTGCAAACCGATTGGGGCAAAAAAAAATTGATTGTTCCATACTAAACTGGAATGCCTACTCGAATTAAAAGTATGCAACAGCAGGCCCTGTACCCGGACTTTCGATGTTCGATATATTGCCACTGTTTTGGTCCGCACTTCATTGTAATAGAGTTGACATTGGAACGAAAACGTTCACGTAATTGCGAAGTTCGAATGTGCTGGTAGAGGCCTAGATTTTTCTCCGTTCGGTTTGCTCCCATATTAAAAGTTGTTCAGTTTGATGGGTAGACTTTTAGTTTCATGATGCTAATGATATCAATTTCACCCTGTACAAGGGTACAAACAGTGCCAGTGGGTAAAATTATATCAATGATAGTCAAGTTTATTAAAGGATTTGATCGTGATTCTTTATTTTAACCGACTTCAAAAAAGGAGGAGTTTTCTCAGTTCGACCGTATACATATATATTTTTTTATGTGTGTTCGCGGATAACTTCGTCGTTTATAAACCGATTTTGATGATTCTTTTTTTGTTGGAAAGGTGTGTACCACGATAAGGAAACCAGGATCTGATGATGGCATCCCAGAGAAATCGAAGGGAACCTTTGAAAATCGTAGTGCCGGCTGTTAATTTAAAGCACTACTATTAAATTGAACTAATGAATTCACCACTGAAAATTGTAAAAATAAACAAAATTTTACCAAAAAATTAAAACCGCCTTCCAAAAAAAACTAAAAACTTAAAAAATAATATTGCAGCCGATGACTTTTTCGTTCGCAGAACATTAATTTGTTTTATCGAAGTCGGTGTCAAACCAAGCCAAAAAACTAATGCAAGCCCTGTCCCGAATAGTACCGGCTTGACAGCGACTTCAATAAAACAAATAAATGTTCTTATGATGCGAACGAAAAAGTCATTGGCAGCAATATTATTTTTTAACTTTTTAGTTTTTTTTGAAGGCGGTTTTATCGTCAATACTTTAGCAAGGCCGCTATACTGTCCGTACCTAAAAATCCATTACGTACGTGAAAAGTTTTTCACGGGTGACCGGCTGCCCTACGTGGAATGGAACAGACTGAGATTGCCCAACTAGCACACTATACTACTGACTGCTCAATGTGATACTGGGGCTGCACAGTAGCTTGTGCAACATGGCAATATCACGTTGCGAAGGGTCCGTAACATCTGATAAGGTTAGTGAGGAGCTAAGTGTTTATAATTATGCCTTAGATATAGCTATGTAGAGATATGTGTCAGAAGCTAAGAAGTAAAATTAGCTAGTTAATATTTTAAACAGGCGAATAAATTCATGACTGTGTTCTGGTTTTGGGTGCTCAGAAAATTTGCTACGCTGAAAAAGGTAGTTCGTAACCTTTTTAAGCGAGCAGATTTTATTAAAGCAAGTTTCACTTATAAGCATATTCATAAAAACATTGCAGTAAAAGACACATTACAAACAGGAAAAGACAGTCCTGGAGTGCGATTTTTGAAACTGATTCTTTGAACTCAGCAGTTGAAAATGTCAATATTACTATGGAGATATATGCATCTTTCTACTGCTGATTTGACATTCAAAAATCATACTCCAGGCACAGTATAAGAAAGAGTAACTATGACTAGATACTCCAGGAGTACGATTTTTGAAAGTTAAATCAGCAGAAGAAAGATGCGTATCTCCATACATTTTCAACTGATGAGTTCAACGTATGAGATTCAAAAATCGCACTCCTGAAGACACGTGAAAATAGCTACGATAGTGTTATTTCATAATTAACTATTTACATTTTCCAACCTCATGATTATGAACTATGTTCCTAAAACATGGAAGTTGTATGATAAAGTGGAGGGAAAATCCTTGGTCGCAGCGTAGCTACTAAAATTTATATTATATAGTAACTAAACAAGGTGATTTTTTTAGCTATCTGACACCTCTGTATCTACAAAACGTGGGAAATATGCGAGTTATTTACTAAGATTTATCTGCTACACAATGTCTCGTATTGTGGATTGTAGGCATTTGAAGGCATGTGACGAGATATGCATCTTTGACCCCTCGTCGCAATCGGTGTGTGATAAACGCCTGTTACTCGTCATACATTGTACGTAGCTTCAACTGGCTTATGCCCTACATATGTCAGCTGATTCCTATAACTCCATTTAAACATCCATTTGCAAAATGATTGTTCTAAAACGTTTAAGTTGGTATAGTTAGCATGAATTTGTATCTTTGTATTTTAAACTAGCGTTAACCCGCGACTTAGTCTGCACATCTTATATACCAGATTTTAAATCAGATCATAAGCTATCAAACAAAAAAAGTTTCATCAAAATCGGTTCAGTAGTTTTCGCGTGATGCTCGATCAAACAAACAAACTTCTTTTTTTTAATTTACAGTTTTATAATAGTGTAGATAGATTAGAAAACAATAAAGTAACAAGCATTTTAATATTAAATTAATAAAATAAAATGACAATACAACGGTATTCATAAATGTTAAAATTATATAAACAATACTCAAATTCGTAGGAACTGTGTCGTGACTCTATCGCATGCTTTTGAATCCAATTTTATACTTAATAGGATTTTGTTTGATTTTTTAAACCAAACCAATTTGTGGAAGTGTGTAAAAACTTACCTGGTGAAGTGTAAGTCAGCTGCATTCTACTAGCCCAATTTTTATAATGCGAGACGCGTCGGCCGGCGCCGGCGCAGCGCGGCGTGCGAACCGCCCTGACACACTTAGGGCCGGCCGTTTATGACTTTTTTTGTGCAAAACCAACAAGGGGTCGTGACTGTGAAATGGTGGATTACCGAAGCCGAGCGATTTGATAGTTTGTTTTGTGGACATAGATAATGGTTGCAATCTCCGTAATTCTAAGCTTTGACAATGAGAATATTTAGACTATTACGGTACCTTACGTTTGCTTCTTTTTTATTTATTAGCTTCTTCACGGCACAGTTTGATGTGAAATGTAATTAGGAAATGACGACAATGTTTTGTAATTACACTCATCTTTTTGTTACTAGTTCTTATCAGTTTTGTAAAGATAAAAAAGTGTTAAATGAGCTAGACTAGTTAGTAGTTATGGTGTTTTTGATCACCCGAGTCTAAAATCGGATGATTCCTCGGGTCACTTTGAACATATTCGTTACCCTGACCAATGAGTTTTTTTTTAACTATATAAGGTCTAACAAAACTAGGTGAAACTATTTTAAGGGGATGATCAGACCATCAAACTGATCAACTTTCTCTATGGGACCAATATTGAAATCGCGAAAAAAAAATCTGCCGCCCCATACATTTAGGTTGAGTAGGTTTGTATGGAACAACTGATTTTTTTTTCGCGATTTCAATATTGGTCCCATAGAGAAAGTTGTTCAGTTTGATGGTCTGATCATCCCCTTAAAATAGTTTCACCTAATTTTGTTAGACCCTATATACTACCGACTGCTCTCAAACGGTGAAAGAAAAACATATGGTGAGGAAACCTGCATACGCTGAAGAAGAAATTCTGATGCGTATAGGAAGTCTACCAATGCGCATTGGGCACACGTGTTGGACTAACGCTTATGAGGGTAGGCCTGTGCCCTGCAGTGGGACGCTGATGATGATAATTACCCTGAATGAAATTGTATTGTTTTAGAAAAGCGTTAATTACGCCTCATTAACACTCAGTTGCAGAAACGCTCATTAAAGTTAATCTTCCATTAAAGTTCTTGCTAGCTTTTACTACGTCAAAAAGACTAAAAGTGACGGGAAGAGATTTAATGCAGGATTAACTTTAATGAGCGTTTCTGCAAGTCACAGTTAGTGTTATGTAGGTACCTATATCTTTGGTAATATTTTGTAGTCATTCAATTCTAATATTAAAGTTTGTTAAAAATAGTCTGACTTCTGCTTTTACTATTTTTAACGAAAAGGGACCGACATGTGTATAAGATACATAAACTTTGATATACCTAGGTACCTGTACCTTATCCAAATAACGTGTTTTTGGTGAGAATCACGGACATAATTTTTCCGCAAAACAAAAACCGGGTTAATCTAACTTAACAGTGACCTTTAACGGTTCGTCCAGTAGGCCGATTTAGTTAATTCGAAAATTGAGCTAACACTTTACATAATTAACGGCGTTTTACTCTTTGTTGTTACATACACACAAACAGTCAAAAGTCGCGCGTGTCGGAAGGACGTGGTTTATGTTTATATTATCTTCAGGGCTATCATTGCGCCATCACCTCGCTGTAATTACTTTGTGTTGTGGTATTTTACATTCCATAGCATGCTAATAATAAATCTAAAGGTGTGCCTTAGTAAAACAAAGTTATAACCTATAGAATCGCCATGCAGGGCAAAGGCCTCCACTCACGAATAAGGGTGAGAGGGAGTTGGCCATATTCCACTTGGTCCAGTACGGATTGGTGGAGGCATAATGGCCAACTTGGTGTCAGATAATTTTCAAGTGGTCAAAGGGTCAGAGGCCTTAGCTGCTAGCCAAGGCCTCTGACCCTTTGTTAACGAATATTTACACACCGCTATCTGACGGAACGTGCCGTCCGAAGCACGGTGACGCAACCAGGGCGGGCTATGCCGTAAAAATACCAAGGAGCAATCGCAGAATTTAGCTGTTTTGAATTTAGTAACTAATTTATTAGTTAGTCAGTTGTACAGGATATAAGGGAATTGCTTTCGAAAACTCAAAGTACCCATCCATATTAACAACTTTTACAACGGGACGACCTACGAGATCTAAAAAAAAATCGGCTATCTAATAATAACATTTAATTCCAAAATCTTACATTTTGCGCTGATTTTTTTTTGAGATCTCATATTTGTTCCCATAGTAAAAGTTGTTCATATTGATTGGTTATTTCAACCCATTGAGTTTTTGGAAACAATTCCCTTACACCCTGTATGCTCAGCATTCATCCAATAACAGCAATATGTCTTTCCTGATTAACATTGTCTATCCCACAGGTGGTGTTCCTATCAGACAAGAACAGCTACATCCCAGTGAACATCAAGCCTCGGTCCCCAGCAGTGGACACGGAATGGCGCGAGCCTCCTGCGTGGGAGCGAGAGTACCGACGACATCGCACTAACGGCAGTCGGGTCCAGTGTGAGTAAACAACATTACCATTTAGCCGCAGTAGGGTAACATTATCCAGCATACCAGCTGCATAAATGAAGCGTGGTCAAACTTTAGAGGGTTTACTGAACAACTGGAACCACTAATAAAATCGAAAAAAAATCTGCTATTCCATATACAACTTCAATGCCTTCTCGATCCAAATGAATGGAACAGCTGATTTTTTATCAGAATTTCAGTGTTTGTCCGGTAGTGAAAGCTTGCCAGTTTCATGGAGACGTACGCTTCAAACGAACAGCGTGTAGAACTTTTTTATGAAAATGAAAATCTTGAGATTTTCGAATACAAATTGAAAAATTACCTATAACCCGTAAGATACCAGCCTCAATGGGTCCTACTCCATTCCAATGGCCCACTGATGAAAAGCAATGTGTTGGTTAATTGGCATTTACTATGAACCTGCCACTCCTCTATTGCGTCTTCAACATTCATAAATGTTCTCTAATAAATTAATATGAAAAACTAGGTCGTAAGAAAAACTGCGAATCCAATATGCCAAAACCCTATACTGTGTTTACGTACTTATGTACAATATCAAATAGTAATATTTACAGTGGTCTTGTCTATTGCATTATTTCCTACGAATGTTCATTCATAATAAGCAGTGCGGGGTCCGTGGTGTTGGGAAACCGGACAAATTGAGATGTTATCGATACTGGCGCGTGGACTGCCTTGCCTTGCCTTACACAACCCTTTGTTCAGATCACATACACACTTTTTTATGAGACTATTCATATGTTACGCACAGGATAAAGATTATAGTGATAGTATTTGTAACATTGTTTTTAGAAAAGTTGTTAGGAATTTGTTTTTTTGAATATGTAAGTTTTACTAAAACTGCACACAAACTACACAAAGTGCCTGACCACCTCAAAAAGATATAATGGTCGTGATGTACTTGTTAATAAATTGTTTCCGGAACATCACGCAGATAGGTGCCTTTTTTGATTGGTGGCAGCAAGTTGTCGATTACCACGTGCTTCCACCAAACATTAGGCCACAACACGCATGATTATGATTATGAGCTTCTGACCCATTTCTAACTAACCTTCAATAGTGAAAGCAGCTGAATCCTACAGAATAGCACAGAATATCTAAGTAGATAATAATTAATTAAATGCAACATAGTTCAAAGAAGTCATTTTTAACCTGGCAACCCTAGAGTTGCGGCTGACTGAGAGGTGGCAACCCTAGCCTAGTTTTTCCAGTTCTTTAGATCGGTCTCTTACTGATGGCACCTCATTTACTTCCCAAACAGATAGGAGGACAAAAGGTTCGAAAAATCGTAATGGGAAAGGTACTTGCGGCAAGATTTTGCTAGGCAACCCGGCGCGGCGGCGTTGTATGAACCCCTGTGTAAACTTACTCTGAAATCACATTTCGTTCACCAAACAAATAGGTGCATAATTTTACGTTCGGATCTTAGTATTGAGAGTACAATTTTTTGTTTTTTTTTGTGTACTTGCGAGAGAGACCATACCAAATAGATTTCTTACTTTCGCCGTCGAATCACAGATTATATACACAAGCTGGCCGAGTGGGTTTATTTATTTGAGGGCAAATAGGTATACACCAAGTTTTTTAATTTTCTTCACGCCTTTTTACATGCGTTACGGTATCAATATAGGCCTTATCTAATGCCGTTTACTTTGGAAGAAAGTAACATAGAAGGCAAGGTTATAGAAAACACAGGGCCACAACACCACTTTACAACTTGGACCGGTGGACTCGTAACGGTAATTTAAAAAACGTTTTTTTCCCAACAGATATCGAAGCTGAGTGTCAAGATGACTTCATGAAGATCCGAGTTGGATTCAACGGCTCCTTCAGTGGTCTCGTATATTCAGCAGGTAATTCATTAGTTACTCAGTTTTTAACTTATGCTGTTTAAGTAAAGATTAGTTACTCATACTTACTTATAAACTATAACCTTGGCCCCATTACAACTCTCTCCAGTATTTGATTTGGCACTAGATCTAAAAATCATGAACAATGTCATAAAATATTCAGAAACGAGTAGGTACTATGGAGGCGTAAAATGATGTATAGATTTTAGTGAGCAACTTGTATTAAAGGTCGGATCTGTGATCCTCGACGGGATGTGACAGGGCACCGCTTTCTGTCGATTTAGTGATTCGGGTCGGTCCACGGAATGTCAGGGTGGCCACAAATATCCCATAGGGGTAGGAAGAATAGACCATGGAGGCTTGGTCTATGGTACTCGTTTCGGCAGGTTTGGGGTACCAGGGTACTCGGCATATCCAGTGGGCTTGTCGGTTGGTAAGGTAAATCGTTGTCAGTCAGTTCATTAGTTATGGTTTAACTTTGGGATGCTTTCATGGGGTTTGTTTAAGGGGTCTAGGCTGACGAACCATTGTCAGGGCCCACCGATATGCTGATACTGGTTACTAGCAGTAACTAGACCAGTGTCCATGTGTTAGCTTTGTATATCATGTTCCTGCCAAGGTAGTCGTATTAGTGTAGGTCAGGGAAATAGGGAGCTTGGGGAGCTGGACGTTCCAAAATTTAATTCAAATAAAAACCAGCCAGCAAGCTATGGCTGTACAACCTCCTTACAGTACCTATAGACTTGTATTAAATACATATTAACTGATATACGCCACGCGACTTCGTCCACAAACTTTTAGGTACCTCTATAATATTACTTGCGGGGTTTGGTCCCTATTTGGCTCCGAAGGCAGGTTCACGCAGCAATACTTAATGTGGATCATTGATAATTCATAAAAAATTCTAAACTGTATTTTTACAATATACAACAGGCTATAATAGCAAGATCAGTAGAATAATGTCAAGCCACGAAATACGTGAACGCAATATGACACGCATTTAACTGTCTGTCCCATTTACCCCATACCTACATAATGTAGTAAGTAATATGTATAATTGCAGACAACAGCTAACTAGATATATGTGATTATGTTATTGTTAGAGTCCAAAGCAGCGATGCTAGATTACGAGGAAGACTGTCCATTCAGCAACTGAGACGATCTTAGATTATGGTTGTAACTCATAAGGTAAGGGCGTTAGCGGGCTAGGAGTTGGGAATGAATGGTTGTGGTAACTAAGCCAATTTTGACTACACCGACTGCTTAGTTATAGAAGCAGTCAGGTACGCAGGATATTTTAAAATGTATTAAGTCGGCTACTTCTTACATGTAGTCAAACGAATTACTATCAGGATCAATGTCCCTCATAGACGCAACAGATTGACAATTGTATGACCTATCGTTGAAGTACCTACTGGCAACTTAATTAAATGAAACCAAAGCCCTAGATTGACAGGTTCTGGGTTCAAGTCCCGTCCAGTATTTAAATTTTACAATCTTTAATTTGAATTGTATCGTTTCATAATTTCTAATTCGAATTACCTACACATAGCATAAAAGTAATAATTCTGGGGTGCCTTTGGAGGTATCTGCTTTAAGTACCTATTTAAATGTTGATGTCATTGGCTAGAGAAACAAAAGATATAGGTACACACAGCGACCCATCAAGCTACGCAAACCCAAAATAAAGCTGGCCGCGCGTAGGCAGTTATGTTGGTTTTGCTTAGCTTGATGTGTCGCCGTGTGTACATCGTTTTTGTTGATTTTGAAAAGGACGCGAATGTACGTATGTCCTAATGTAATTTTTAAAGCTAATATTTAACAAAAAGTAACTCTGAAACTAAAAACGCTCTCGCTTCCGCCACCATTCCCTCGAGCCTCCGCCTGCGGCTAAAAGTCCACATTTCTCTAGTTCCGAGATACATACGTGCGATTACACCCTTCATTGTCTACTCATTCGTGAGACAAACTGACGAACCGAGGCCCACATACGCTACACCGTTAGTTTCCAAGGAATTACTTTAACTTGCGTTAAGTAATTAAATCAGCCGTGTTAGGTTAAGTTTTTATTTGTTACATGGACTCTTTTATTTGGGTCGTTTTGTCATGGTTACTTTACTTGACTCGCTGGCCTAGTTGGAAGTGAACCTGCCTTAGAAGCCAACGGTATCGGGTTTGAATATCAGTAGATACAAATACTTCATACTAAAAGATTTTAGATAATAATAGAAGTAGGTTAAAGACTTCCTAGATTTTCTTACATACTTACTTAGTTAGTTACATACAGGTGAAGCTAATATAAGCGTGTTAAAAAGCGAAGTAGGAGGTTGGGAATACTTTTTATATTTCCAGGACTGGCCTCCATTCCATTTTAGGTGTCGTCCCATTCCATGGGACTTCTGTGAGAAGCAGTGGACCCCCTCTGCTTTACTATGAATATGTTGAAATCGGTTAAATTATTGGGTAATCATCCAGTACAAAGCTTCCCTACGCCTGAATATTCATGTAAGATCTTATGCACTTAATTCATAGCAATGCTCAAGCTTGCCTGAGTCTGCTGTCCGGTCACTATCTTATCAGCCTCTCTGTACAGCATTGGCGTTTTCCTCAGTTGTCGCCGTTGAACGACGTCTCCCACGCAGATCATCACTGAGATTGCTTTGATCATGCTTAAACTCATTTAAATAGTTGTAAACAAGTGTCAAGGGATAGGGCTTCATCATGAAATACCAATCGAAGTCTATCATTAACTTTGCTATGGACTAGGAACACAACGAAAATCGTAATAAATTGGCGAGAAAACATTTTTCCTTGCTAAATTGATCTTGCCTCACGACACGCACTTTTCAAATTGCTGCCAAATCGTTAAAACAAATGACAATCGAATAAAATTGTCAACTATAGGTTGCTAAAGAGTTGTTTATTAGTATGTAGTATAAGTTTGGTAGTATATAGTGAGCCTGCTTGCGTAGCAGTAGATTTTGTCTTCCAATTTTGATGGTCGAAAACAGTTGCGTGAACCGACGTAGAATGTTGCGCCTGCGTTCATTCCAATGTACGCTTTATCCCAAAAGAAAAAGGTGCTCCGGGGTCCGGCAGTGTGTCTTTCCTCAGTATTTTACTGCTTATGTTTAGGTGTTTAATTGGATTACGGTAAGATTGCCGGCCAGTTTCTAACGGCACGTGATTGCAGGTTACTCCTACGATCCTGACTGCATGTACATCAACGGGTCGGGGAGGGACTACTACGAGTTCTACATTCAGCTGAACCGCTGCGGAACCCTCGGGAGGAACAGCCCTCATGAGGACAGTAGGAAACATCCTACTGTGAGTAGATACTCTTTATTATATTAGCATTATTTAATTTTTCTGTATGAAAATGTTGCCTTTCAGTAATGTTAAACTATTATAAGCTATTTATTCGGTATCAGAGACGTCATCTTTTTTATGTATTTTCATGTTTTCCATAACGGGTGCCAAAATAGTCCAATCCAAATTTCTCTGAGAGATTCCTCGACGTCCAATTGATTACATTTGGTTGCTTTTCGTCGCAACAGTTCTTTCAAAACTTACATATTGTATCAATAATCTTGGCCATTTATCTTCTTCTTTCGTGTCATCACGAGCTTATATCGCATAACAATCACTCATGCTGTAGAGTAAAGATTAGGTATCTATCTATCTAATCTAAACTATTATAAAACTGTAACTGAAGTGTGTCTGTGCATTGAAGATATTAACAAAAAAAAAGTTACGATATGGTTTTTAGGTGTCCCTGATTCCATAGCACCAACTTTTGGATTTTTTGTCTGTCTATTTGTTTGTGTTTGTTTGTTTGTTTCAACGAGCATCACGCAAAAACTACCGAACCGATTTTGGTGAAACTTTTTTTGTTTGATAGCCTATGATCTGACTTAAAATTTGGTATATAATTTGTGCGGACGAAGTAGCGGGTTAACGCTAGTATTACAATAAAACTTTTGTTACCTAACTTTTATTGTTTTCTTAATCACATGTGAGTCACATGTGGCACACCTGAGGGCCCAGAAGCTAAGCTACTGTATGTATAAATTTACCTATTGTAAGCGTAAATATTTACAGAAGAATCTGATGTGGAACACAATAACGGTGCAGTACAACTCGCTGATCGAGGAGGAGCTCGACGAACACTTCAAGGTCACCTGCGAGTACGGATACGACTTCTGGAAGACCGTCACTTTTCCTTTCCTCGATGTCGAGTAAGAACCGTTTTTATGTTAGGACACGTTATAATTATATTGCTTCGGACGAAGCACTCATCAAGTGAGGTAAATAGTCGTCAGAAGATATAGTAATTTGTGATCAGATTTTGAAGAAAAGGTTATTTTTAGAGGACTGCCCCAGAATGTATGTATGGAATGTCAATTTCTTTGGCAGTCTTCAGTAGCCTAAACAGCTCGATGGATTTAAACTTGTGAGGTATCGTTAGATTTTTATGTAAGTATTGCCGTGTGGCTCCGGCTTGATGACCATTGACCACATTCTTCTCGTGGGTGTCGTATGAAGCGACTAAGAGATAAAGTTTGTTTTAGTAGGTGAAAGGTTAGCCCCATTTCGTCACTTAAAACCAACAAATTTTAAAATTCACTCTTAGTATTTTTTAGAATGGTTGCAATTACAAAAAACATCTGGCCTCTGACCTCAAAAGCATACGATCTTGAGTTTATGTACCCGTAATATGTTGAATGTATAAGGTACACAATGTTTCCAGGGCCTTAACTCGGGCGAAAAATAGGCGTCTGAATTACGCTACCGATAAGGAACACCATACGGAATTAAGCTAGCGATAGCAAATTCCTTATGCAGATTACCAATGTTTAATGTGTGTAGGGTAGCGACGGGTAATCCGGTGGTGTTCACGCTGCAGCCGCCCGAGTGCTACATGGAGATCAGGGCGGGGTACGGCGCGAGCGGCGCGCGGGTTTCCGGCCCGGTGCGCGTCGGCGATCCACTGACACTGCTCATCTATATGAGGAGCGCTTATGGTACGTAGATACTGGCTATCTAGGCCCATCAACGCGCACGGTACAGAATAAAAAAAAATCCATCGTTCCATCGTTCTGGAATGTTTCCAGGGCCTTAACTCGGACTAATAATTGGTGTCTGAATTTAGTAAGCTACCATAACAGCTTGCTGAGAGCAAAGACCGTATGTGCTTAGGGAACACTGGTACTCGCTCTAGATGCTCTTTGCTTTGCAGATGGAGGCCTATCAAAGATATCGCTACTCCTTCATTGATTAAGTTCGCCGAGGATTCTAGATGACACAACGTCCGGTTTTGCGCTGCTTTCATCTAACGTCCCCCCACCTGCACCAGGTCGTAGGACCACTTTGTGGTCGACTACGCTGCGCCTTCCTAGTGATCCTTGGGGCAGGCGTATGTCCAGCAGTGATTGATGATTATGGGTTCTAAGACAGTCTAGAGAAATACCCCGATCTTGGACTTCATTTCTTTGTAATGAAGGATCGACATTAGTAATCCTGGTTACATTTAGCTAGAAATCGCAACAGTGGAAATCAAGTGTATGTACAGAGTATTTACTCATGTGGTGGTGGTCGGCCCTTATTTTGCGATTCTCTATATTCAGTATGTTAATACTGACACACTAACTGACTCAATCTGATCGATCCCGAATCGAATCGATTACATCGATCGATGAACTCTAACATGGAAATATTTGGGATCTAATCGCAATCGGCACGCGACTATTATTAATGTCCGTTGCACCGTTTTCTTACTCTTGTTGTTACGGTATTCATTGACTGTTATTGTATCGTATCGAATATCTTACGTTCGGTTTATTACCTGTTTTAAGATAACGTTGTAAAGAATAGCTGGGATAAAGGTGTATGTCTCTTACACCCGTATTCTTACACTATAGGTACGGGTGTATCTGTGTATCTTTTTCCTCTTAGTCTCAGTCAAATTGTATGCCGAAAACGACAAAAACGTTCTCGGTATTTCCTCCGTCGGCGTCGAGTTGCGTAAGAGTATAAAAAAGAAACAACAGACTCAGTTCGCTCATCCGTCCACAGCCACATAATCCCAAAAGTTATATCCTTCTTATAGCCGGGTTTACATGCTTGCGCAACCTAAGGCAAGCTCGCTCTACAATGACGCTTCTATAAAGTTAAATAGTAACAATCAATTTACAGACGAGTCGATGTACAGAGAACTGGCCTAAGCTTGCGGAAGCGTGTAAACCCGGCAGTAGGTTTAATTTTGTACACGTTTTGGACACGTTGCACAATTTACGGTCTAGGGTCGAGATTCAGAGACTTCTTTTAAGTCTTAAGTACCCTTTAGACCTGGTATTTATCACAGGCTGGAGAAGTAGCACGCGCTCCTTATTGCCTGAGACCGGGTTTGCGATCGTCCGATCTGTCTTTACACTTGCAGTTTGTTCTTAAGAAAAAGTCTGCGATAAATTACATGTTTTCGTTTTACTCATTCCTCTAATCGAAGCCCAAGACTAAAATAGTGTAGGCCAGGGCCCTGTTAAATAAACGCGAAAAATGACAATGACAATTCAGAGTACATTGCTGACAGTGCTCGGACACATGAAGCACTGCATGTTTAGCGTCATTAGGAACCAGCAATAGGGCCCTGCTTTATATCGAACTCTCAAAGCCCTACATACTACATATTTTTGATCCTACATACACTATAAGGTCGCACTCAAAAGGCGTCTCTGAATCGGGTTATATCATCCAATGAGTTATTATTATTATTATAATATATGATACACTACCAGCTCAAAGCTGATGCGTGTATATCACTGCACTTGTTTAGTTTTTTAAATATTTGTCCAGTCTATTTTTGAAAGAGTTCACTGAAGGCGCACTTATTACAGTCTCAGGCAATTTGTTCCACTCGCGAACTATACGGTTGGGCAAAAAATGTTTCCAGGGGTTGCTTGTACAAAACGTACCATAAATTTTGAGAGAGTGACCTCTGAGATTTTGAATTTTAAGAATTCAAAATCTTTTGTTTTTTTTTTTTAATTTTTTGTTTCTTTAAGAATTGTTTTATAACCGATTTGTATTTGTAACATTGCAGATGGCTTCGACATAGTGGTGAACGATTGCTTCGCTCATAACGGTGCTACGAAGCGAATAAAACTCATAGATGAATACGGGTATGTACGGTCTTTGTACTTTTCTATCAAAAGTGCCGCCCTTTAGTTTTGTCTTTTAATGGTCATGGTCTCATTGATGCCAGAGATTAAATTAATGGATTTCTTTGACTGGTCAGGTCCTCAATGCATGTTGTTGTGCTAAAGATGCACGAGGTGTGTGGTCGCTTGTTTTTTTTATTGAGCATTGAAGAACTGATTATAAGTTCTTCTGGATACATTTGGTAGGATATTGCCCAACTTCAAATTTTCTCAGTGCTTTTAGTTAGGCCATTTTTAGGCACAAAGAATTTCTCTTTATTTCTTTATTTAGGTACTTCGAGCGAATTATTAAAATTACTGAAAATTAATCTTCTATTATTATCGGAAATATGTGTATGTAAATGTCAGTGAAGGAGAGTTTTTGTCGAGTCAAAAGAGACTTATTGGGGAGGCTAGAATAGACAGATAATTGACGTCCGCACGGACTATATTGCCAAATCCTACGTCAACTGGCGTGCTAACGAATTTAAGTCCTCGCCGGCGGCGGAGACATCCGCGTTATCTCCTCTGGGGACAGATGCTACAGGCACATCTCAGGCCGCTTCTCACCGATCCCCACTACTTAACGTGCCCTATACCAAGGACAGACTTCCCGTTCCCCTTCTGGATGCCTTTTGGACGGTTATTTATATTCTTTCACTTTCACTTTTCCCGAGGGGGTGGAGTCAGCGATATTCTGAAACGTCAGAAAATCCACGATTCATTAATACCGAAACTATGTCCAGTGTGACGGGAAGTGAGCCCTTCGCCATTTGTTATGGACAGTGGGTACAACATGTGCCTCGAAATTGGCTAAAGAAAGCTTGCCGGTTTCCACGCGATGTTTTCCTTCACCAAAAAGCCAATGGCGTTACAAATCGTAAACAAAATCGGAAAAAATACGAGGACAGGGATCGAAACATCGCCTCCTGCATGGCTACTCACCACTGGATCACCACGGCTTATTAATATAAGATTACTCTTACTAATCGAACCTCTATACAACCAGAAACACTTGAATCATTACCATAAACCAATTTCGGTTAATCTTGCAGGTGTCCAGTGGACGATAAGCTTATATCTCGGTTCCGCGGCTCCTGGTCGGAGGCGGGCGTGTTTGAGACGCAGGTGTTCGCCTACATGAAGACGTTCCGCTTCACCGGCTCGCCGGCTCTCTACATCGAGTGCGACGTCAGGATGTGCCATGGAAGATGCCCCGTGAGTTGCTTTTCAAGATGTACCTAGTTCTGCAGCAGTATACCTTTCAGGCGTGAATAGATTGGCAGACAGACGGACAGTATGCGAAACACTCCCTGGACACTTCATACAAACGGGCTCGTGTCTTAATAGACGTTGCTTCTATTCTAGTATTCGGTATTATTTTGTGCTTTTTAGTTTTGAAGTGTTTTAATTTTTTGTTATTCAAACTTATCAGTGGTTGAATATAAGTTTGACTCGGATATAAGTTATTTATTTATGTACATTTTTATTTATCTATTTAATTTCAACAGTTATTACTTATTATTATTAAACTAATAACACATAGCTTATGTTAAGCCTAGGTAACAAACACAATGATTTTATGTTACTACAACAAACATAACACAATGTACAACACATATTTAGTATTAGTATTAGTTTAAATAATTGATTAATTATGCACAACTAATTTTATTAAAGATGAACGCAACTTTTAGAAATTTTAGCCAAAGTAAAACAAGATTTTATTAACTTTTTTAATTATGTGAACTTTACCCTAGAATTAAAAAAAAAAAATTTAAACATCCTATTGGAATTTCTAGTAAACGATGTCACAGTATAAGAATAAAGATGTGCTACAAACATAACTTTTAATAATAAGCCCATTATATTTTTTGCAGTCTCAACCGTGTCACTGGCGTAACATGAAGAGTGTCAAACGTCGTTCCGTGGAGACAGCGCAGTCCGCGAGCGTCGCGCCGCGGCTCTCTGAGAATATCTCTCTCTTTCAATCCCTACGGGTTCTGCAGGAGGGAGAGGAAGACGCAGAACTTGCTGGCAAAGCCGGTAAGTGTTTTTCGTTGTTGCCATTGTGATATTTTCTGTTAAATTGTTTGAAAATGTTAAAAGATATTAAGTAAAATACCGATATGATTTTTGTTACTAGCGGTTAGGTCACTGTCAAGATACCAGAATAGCATAGTATATGCTCACGACTATATTCTCCGAGGCTGTGAGAGATATTCCGAAAACTCAGAACATCCAAATTTCACTAGTAGTACCGAAACTATGTCCAGTGTCACAGGTAGTGAGTCCAATGCCACTTATAATGAATAGTGGGTGCAATACACGCCTCGAAATTAAGGCATGTAGGTTTCCTCGCGATATTTTCCTTCACAAAAAACCAGTGGTGTTATAAATCGTACATAAATTCCGAAAAAACTCGTTGGTACAAGTCGACCTGGACGAGCACCTAACCATCGCCTACTGCACGGTAGGCATGGTTACCCGCCACTAGACCACCACGGATTCTACTAACTAAACGATAATAAATCCTGTTTCCAGGAGCAGAAGGTCAAACGTGCATGAAAACGTCAGCCCTATCAGCCATGATGGCGTCATGCGGGGTGTTGATCGCGGCGCTTTGTGGCGCGCTACTAGTGGCGGCGCGCGGGTGGCGCCGTGAGGGTCGCGCGCCACACCACGCCTACGTACCCCACAAGGGCAGAATTAAATAATTACCTACGTAACTGATACGAGTGGTATTATGGACTTTAAAGGGTGTTTAACTCTTGATCTTATTATTAATTTGAAGATTTGAATCGTGTTTCATTGTCATACCAAATAATTGACGCCGGGTCTAGTACAAAATTCACGAAATAAGTGTCCGAAGCTAACAAACAAACCAACTAAAAACATTGAAAATGCTGAAATTCTTTATATACGTAGGTCGATCAAACGAAGACTGTTTTGGTGCTCTTTTGGTTTGGACACTTTTGAGCGTGGACCCGACGTCCAGTAGTTGGTAAGTTAATGGTGTGTTTGATGATGTAATGCTAATGTAAAATAATAGTAGTTTCTCATGTGTCTACCAGTGTGTACACTAACCCGGTAAACAACTTGACCAACGGGGCGGAGGTGATGGTGTGCGCAGTAGCGCTTTCGCCTACAAAGGTTGCTCTGCGCAGTCAAGATTTTTTTGCAAAGTTTGCAGGCTATTATAATAATTTACAAACGAGATAATGACTATGTTTTCTGCGGGGGTGGGTAGTCAGAAATATATACAGGAGTAAACTTAAATTAGATACATTAGGGTATGCTTCAGACCATCAAACTAAATCTAAATCTAAACAACTTTCACAATGGGATCAAAACCGAAATCGCAAAACAAATTGGTTGTGTCATAGAAAATGTAAATGGCTGCTCAACCAAAATTTATGGAACAGCAGTTTTTTTTTTCTATTTCATTGTTGATTCCATACACAGTTGTTGCAGTTTTATTGTATGAAGCATGTAGCGTACGTATACGACGTATTTAATTTTAAACCCTGGGTACTTATATTGAGAATACTCACAATTCACTAGTGCTCAAAGTCTGTCCAGTGTCAGGTAGCATTTCGTCACTATAATCGATAGTGGACTTAACCGTCGTTAATGCGTATAATGTCGCTTAAATAAGAGTAAGTTATTTTTTTTTACTCCTGAAGTGCGATTTTTGAAACTCATTCGCTGAGCTCATATGTTGAAAACGTCAAAATAACTAAGGAGATATGCATCTTTCTACTGCTGATGATTTTTGCATAGTGATAGTAAGTACTACGTACACCTGGAGAGAGCTCTTCTCGGAATTTTGGGCAAAACGCGATAGAAGTTTTTGGCCGTCGTGTCCCTATCCTTAGTAGGGTGGCAATGCGATTATGCTTTTAGGACTTTTTTTTTGCTATTTGTGCAGTCGTTTTGCCACTGAAAATCATCATCATAATCACCTAAGTACGACGTACGCCCCACTTCCAGGCACAGGTCTACTCTCAGGGAGTTTTCATGGGCGTTAGTCCACCACGCGTGCCCAATGCGGATTGATAGACTTCACATAAGCATGAGAATGTTTATTTCAGCGTATGCGGGATTCATTTGTAGGAACATAATTATCATGTCATGTTGTCCGTGCGGATTCGAACTCGGACCCTCACGATTGAGTGTCCTAGTGTCGCGCCATCGACGCTATTGTTCTGGGGAAATGCACAAAAATCTAAGTAAAATTTTTTGTGTTCGTGAGTACGTTAGCGCACCGCCAGCATTATCTTATCATATCATACCTACCTATTATGTTTTATCTTCGTACTTTTTATCATAATTTAGGTATTACGCAACAATTTTAATTTTGAACTTTTGTTTGCTTGCGAAGCTTATCTTCTATGTTTCTTGTTACCCTAACTACTTTAATATTTTCAACACTAAAACATATTAAAAATACAAATCTGCCACAAGCCACAATCTGGATAATATTCGCTTTTGCAGCCGTCGATTAAGCAAATACGAACCATTTTAACATAAAAATGTGGATAAAAAATAGTAAAAATTAAATTGACGGCTGGCGGCAATTTCAAATAAAATAGCAGATTGGCTTGTCAAATTTTTCTTTTTTACTACCACGGCTATTCAACACACAAATAATTTTAAAAGATTTGATACATTTTTGCTTCATTTGATCTAGATCTTAGAATGAGACACCGTGGACAACGATTGCCTTCTTCTTCTAGCGTGGTCAACTTTATGCGTGTCAAATAGTTTTTATGTGTTTGGGCTGCGGATTATTTTTGATTAAACCGAGAGAAAGATAATTTGGCACAGCTCAATCCTCTATTGGATATCTATGGATTTTTGAAAGTCAAATCAGCAGTAGAAAAATGCATATCTCCATAGTTATTTTGACATTTTCAACTGCTGAGTTTAGCGAATGAGATTAAAAAATCGCACTCCAGGACCCTATTTAATAAACGTGACAATTGACAATAACAATTCAGAGTGCATTGCTGAGAATGCTAGGACACTTAAACACTGCAAGTTTAGCGTCATTAGTAACCAGGAATGTACTCCGAATTGTTATTGTCACTTGCCGCGTTTATTAAACAGGGCCCTGAATGTATAGTTAGCATACAGCCAAGTAACGCTTAAATTATAAAAAAAATGAACGCTTCAAAATTTAATTTATTCTTTGTTAAGTTTAGAATAAGGTTTATTTTTTCAAGACGAACTATATGAGTGATTTGTTTGCCTTTACAAGCTGCTCATGTAATCCGAAACAATCATCATTAAAAAGTCAACAATCTCTCATTATACGCTGCATTTTTAAAAATATACGCTTAGGTTTGTCATGGATTCATCATCTTATTAAAGAGCTACACTCTTGTCAGTGGAGTATTTGCCAATCATGTTATGGATTACATGAGCTATATTTAATTCCCATAGTTATAATTGAACCATAATATAACATAGTTGTAATAAGTATTCTTTAAGCCACAAAGAACAGTGGGACGAATCGAGAGGATTTTTATTTTAATTTATGTAAAATATATCTCCTCCTTTTTGTCTGTCAGTAAAATGTAGTTTATGCTTAAGATGTTGTGATAACAAATTAAGTAAATACTCAGTAAGATAGTACATTTTTACTGCCTATTACAAATAAAACGGAACACAAAGTTCAAAACTGTAAATATAATTTAATTTTTAGAATCTAAGTAGTTTTATATTTTTGTACTATCCTCATTTTTTATAAAAATAAGAATGAATTGTAGTATTTAAAATATTTTGAAAATATTTTACCATCTTCAAAGCAATGTCGATTGAAAACTTAAAATAAAAATTACGGAAAAACGATTTAGTTTCAATTATGTATCTATTGGACCGAAGAATTAAATAAAACGATTGAATAAAAAAACAACAATAACTATAATAATAAATTGCACTACACAATAATAACTAAGTCACAAGTATAAAATAACAAAAATCTGTTTAAATAAAACACACTGAAAAACTTATTTCGTTGTAGAAAGAGAGCAAACGAATTCCAAATTAAATAACTTACAAAATGTTTTTTAAATATTGATTTGTATATAAAATTACAGTTCAATATTGTACTCAATCCTTGCACAACACAATTCAAAATTATGGAGGCAAGAATCGCAACATTGTAAAAAATTCTGACATAAGTTACCTTGCAATAATTGTTCTAACTAGGAAGTTATAAATTAATATTTTTTACTGCCAGAACAACTAACAAGCTAAGAGCAATAATTACGGTAAGCGTGATGCAATGAAAAGTAAGTAGGTAAAGTTAGATTTTTACATAATGAGAGAATCACCGTATTAAATAGAACCTAATATAATAAAGTTCAAATTAAGTTACAATTCTCATGTACATAACTGGCATCCAACATTTTATAACGTATATTTTCGTAAGAAACACTAATAGACTAAGAGATAATTGTACTTTTTGCAACCATCAGCTGCAAGGCTGATTCAGTGTTTATGGGGTGTAGAGCTTCTCTGTGATGGGGGGATGGACCAGATCTGCCTGCATAACTCCAGTCGGTTTAGAAGCAAGGCTGATCGCATAATATTATTGTAGTATGCACTGTAGCTATGTGAGCAGTACAAAAACTGACATGGTTCATCAATCGGTTTAGGAGTTACAGCCGTTCAAAGATCCGACCTTTGAATGGCTGTATTTCCCTAAACCAACTGGCAACTCATGTCAATTTTTGTACTGTTCACATAGCTGCAGTGCACACAACAATAATATCATACGACAGCCTTGCAGCTGATCGTTAATTTTTTACTGACCTTTAAGCGTCTATAACTCCTAAACCGACTGAAGTTATGCAGGCAGACCTGGTCCATCCCCTTCACAGAGATGCTCTACACCCAATAAACACTGATTAAGCCTTGCTGCTGATGGTTGCAAAAAGTACACTTATCTCTTATAATATACAGAAAATAATTTCCTCAAGGGTTGAACCGCATGTGGCAGCACCACATCGCCTTTTTCTGTCGCTCCATCCTTTTCTGTCACTCAGGAACGTCATTTGCTAGAGCAAATAAGGTAGACGGAACGCGATCGCACGCCGCAGCACCGCCGCACGCGATCGCGTTCCGTCTATCTTATTTGCTCTAGCAAATGACGTTCCTGATTGACAGAAAAGGATGGAGCGACGGAAAAGGGCGATGCGGTGCTGCCAGATGAGGTACCAACCCTTACACGACGTAAACTGCGGGTATAATGCTTTTTCATATACCAGAGAAATCTGTCGGCGTTTTTTTTAAAACCGCCTAAATTACGCCATGTATTTTCGCCGCGAGTTCCTAAAGTAGTGATAAAAAATACTGACATGATTTGTTCATAAGTTACTTATAAATGTACTTACAGAATAATATCTACGACTTTGGATCACCGGTGGGTAGTGTCTGTAGTACATTCTCTATGTACTTTATGGCACCATCTAATATTTGTACTTCACACTCTTTCAGATGTTTCACGTTTCTCCTGAAATAAATAAATAATATTTATAAAATAGTGTGATGTTTATCAATCCATGTTTGTCACGCGTGGTGGATTAACGCCCGTGCGTACACCTCCCGTGAGGGTAGGCCTATGCCACAGAACATTATAAGAGGGGTCAGAAGGGCAAAGTAGGCGTTGCATAACACTATAAGGCGCACGGCGTGGTGCGAGCGAGAAGGCTTGAGTAAATGTAGCAGCGTGTGCGGGAAGACAAGTGGCGACAGCCGTTTCAGAAGCAAGCGCTACTTTGCATTTCTAACCCATCTTATAATGTTCTGTGGCCTTTGCCCTGCAGTGGAACTTATAAAGGATTTCAATTATTATTGATTTTAGACATGTCACAGCCATGTTGTGCTATTTCGAATCAAATTAAAGATTGAAAAATTTGTCTCGGGCGGGACTTGAACCCCTTGTGGGTTGGTTAGTTTGTAATTACTACCAGTAGATGGCGCTCACGTCCCCTTAAGACGCAACAGATTGAAAATTTCGTTCTCTGGGTAGTGGGCTCGGTGGCGAAATTGGATAACGCAGTTCCCTGGTTTGGAAGAGTGCGGGTTCAAGTCCCGCCCGAGACAAATTTTTCAATTTTTAATTTGATTCTTATAAAGGATGATGATTTATAAAACGGAAATCTCTGTTTTTATTAGTAACTACCTTTTGACTGCGATTTCGTCCGCGTGAAAATAGAATATCGGATAATAATGTCTTAGTGCACCCCTGTAGGGGTGCGGGAGGATGTATCCTCCGTGGAATCTATAGGTATTTCTAATTTCATGTTTCTATCTTCAGCGGTTTAGGCTGTGCGTTGTCTGTCAGTCAGTCACGCAACTGTTTACAAGTACCTATAGATTAAAAACGTGATAAGGATTTAAAAAAAATTACAAATGCGCAAGTTTCAGGTATAAGGTCAGGTTTGTCATGGTTAAGCCTGAAAAGACGGAAGCATGCAGTGTTTGAGTGGCATTAATATATTTCGCAGCAGGTTGACCACTAATTTGCAAGTCTGGGCAAGCACAAGTGTCACACTTTGGAAACATAGCTGTCATTTCATACAAATGGGAAAAATTTACTTTAAGAGGTAAGCATGTGCGATACTGAATGAGTGCGAGGGAGAAAAAAAAACTCGATTATCGAGTAACGGACGTGGCTGTATGGGCTACGTATCCGTTTTGAATATACGAACAATAAACGAGAAACAATAACAAACTACAAAAACGTAACAGAAACTGAGAATTACAATAAAAATAAACCGGAAATATTTAAATCGTATGTCAGATTCCGTGAATGAAAAGCAAAGCCATAGACGAAAAATTTCACTCTTTATTAGCAAAGCAATTTCAATATTCTTTATATTGAAAAGAAAAGTGACCAATTTAAATATTTTTCGTATATTCAAAATGGATACAAAGCCCTTACAGCCAAGTCTGATACTTTATTCGTTTTGACAGACAATAAATAAATAATAAATATCGCTCACTGGCACATACTTTGTAATGATCCCAAGTAAGCCTTAGGCATTTTATTATGGGAACCATTCAACAACGGCACAAACATATAACATCCATGACCGAACCGGGGCTCGCACCCAGGACCCTGGTTTGACAGTCCGGCGTGGCAATCATTACACCAACCGGGTCGTCAATAACACCCAGATTGGTAATAACGTGTACTGTGTATTTTTATTATTAATATCAATTAATATATTTGCTCATACCTATTGGACCCCTCTCTGGTCAATGCAATCTATTGAGAAATTAGGAACTAACTTTTTTTTTTCTTCTGGAATATCCCTCATTAGCTAATCGCAGCAAGGGATTTCAGGCCCGCGAAGATGACACATCTTGATTGGTCAATATAATATCGCGCACTATTAAAATTAGTCAACTGTGCATGTAAATCGCTAAAAAGTTATATGTCAAGATAGACAGCTACACTTTGGCGCTACACTTTCGCATACGTCACGCGCTGTAACGAAGTAATAACAACGCTGAGTCAAGCACCATTAGATACATTTTCGCGCGTACCGTCTGGCAGTAAATTTTTAAAGCGTGGAACTTATTAATTAGTAAATATTATTTTCTTAGAAAGCGATTATATATGTTACGTAGGGATTAATAGGGAACTGTGGAAGGGGCGGTCAGAAAAGATCAGCGA
Source organism: Agonopterix arenella (assembly GCA_927399405.1). NCBI lineage: Eukaryota > Metazoa > Arthropoda > Insecta > Lepidoptera > Depressariidae > Agonopterix > Agonopterix arenella. The sequence goes on along the minus strand of OV656704.1, from coordinate 12,333,013 downwards.
TGGTCGAAGTGGCATAGGCGTTAGTCTGTTAAGGCCCCAATCTCCCAATAATAATAAATAATACGTAGTAACAACTAAAATCTGTGGTCGAAGCTACGAATGCGTCGAAAAACATTGCAACCAGCGGGGCTAGTACGCAAACCCGCGATAGCGTGATATAGCGCTATCACGCTTCCGCTCTCTTTTTATTTGCGCACGTGCAACGTGCTAGCTAGGCTAGTAAGGCCGCTAAACCCTATCCATATACACGCACACAGAGATATTTGTTGCAATATTGTTTTTAACATCTTACCCACACCTGTATTCAACAAATAAAGACATTTCATATAATAACGAGCGTTAATCCGCGACTTCGTCCGCACAAATTATATACCAGATTTTAAGTCAGATCATAAGCTATCAAACAAAAAAAGTTTCATCAAAATCGGTTCATTAGTTTTTGCGTGATGCTCGTTCAAACAAACAAACACACAAACAAACAGACAGACAAAAAATCCAAAAATTGGTGATATGGAATCAGGGACACCTAAAAATCATATCGTAACTTTTTTTTTGTTAATATCTTCAATGTACAGACAAACTTTCTACTACAGCTTTATAATAGTTTAGATTAATCAATGGTATTAATGTACCTGTGCAAAGATTCAGGGCCGTTCTCGCCATCCTTCTTATAGGAGGCTCTGATGAGTCCGCAGCGAGTAAGCAGGTAGGTGAAGGCACGGCGGTCGATGGCGGCGCCCACCGCTTTAGAACTGGCCTCGTCTGATGACACCAGGTCGCCGGGCAGGCCCTCGCTTGACCACTTCGCTAGTTCCTCTGTAAGTTTACTGTTTTATTATATGTGGATATATATAATATAAATATTATTATTACTTCAATTACAACAAGATCATAAACTGTTATTTTGTAATGCTTGCGCTTCATGGCCTATTTGGCAAACATAAAAATACGCGCTTCCCGTCCCGGCGTCTGTTTTCAACGCACGTCATCATCATCTCAGCCGATGGACGTCCACTGCTGGACATAGGCCTCCCCCAAGGATCGCCATAACGACCGGTGCTGCGCTGCACTCATCGGACGGGTTCCCGTCGCCTTCACCAGGTCGTCTGTCCACCGTGTGAGGGGCCTACCCACGCTGCGCTTTCCGGAACTGTGTCGCCACTCGAGAACTTTTCGGCGTCATCGGCCAACGGTTCTGCGAGCAATGTGCCCCGCCCACTGCCACTTTAGTTTAGCAATTCTTTGGGCTATGTCAGTTACTCTGGTTCTTCTGCGGATCTCTTCATTTCTGATTCGATCTCGCAGGGAAACTCCGAGCATAGCCCTCTCCATTGCCCTTTGGGTGACTTTCAGCCTTTTTATGAGGCCTTGAGTGAACGACCATGTCTCTGTCCACCGTGTGGGGGGCCTACCCATGCTGCGCTTTCCGGTACTCGGTCGCCACTCGACAACTTTTCGGCGCAATCGGCCATCGGTTCTGCGAGCAATGTGCCCCGCCCCTGTACCTCGACGCACAAAAAAAGAGGGAAATAGGCAAATATGCAACCAAAACATCCCCTGGGATCCAGTTTTTATAGTTTTATTGCCTATTTTAACGTAGAAACGTGTATTTGTCATGCGTGATATTTGCCAAATAGGCCATGTGAAGCATAAGAATCGGAGGATGGACAATGTAATTAAATAACAAATTTAAAAAACGCCCAACGGCAAAAACAAATATTTAAAAAGTAAAAAATAATTATATCACCTGTTATTACTGATATAAGCAAATGTATGTTCTACTTTTTGACCATTGCGTTTTTTACAATCCGTTGCGGTCCCCGATACATTAATTAACCTAAAATATCTTCAAGAGAGTTAAAAAGTAGAACATAGATTTCCCTACAGAATAAGAATTATTTTTTTACTTAGTCAGCAGCAACAAATAAGTATAAATAATACACTTTAGTACTACCACATAGAACAAAAGTGTATACAACTTATTGCTGCTTATTACATTAGTATTAGTACATTATGTCAGTAACGTAACATCAGTTTGCTTACCCTGATTCATGTTGAATATCCTAATAAAAGCGAGTAGCTCGGCGCTGACGGGCGCGTCACCCTGGTACAGACTGTAGTGCGTCACTCCAGCGAGCCCGAGTTTGTTCAGCAACGATAGCTTGGTCTCGCGGAGAGGGTCGCTCGAACTTACGCCCAGGACCAAAGACAGGCTGTCGTGCTGGTTCTTTGGATAGACGAAGCTGGAAGAAGATACATAATATATTTGCGGTACGTACAGGGTACATTTTTAGCCACTGCGGAAAAATTAAAATTCCCATTCCATTCCACAGACTTCTGTATTATACAGAAGTCTGTGTTCCATTCTAATCGTCAAACTAAGTAACTTTCACTATTCTGCCATCATCGTAATCGCGAAAATATCAGCTGTTCCATACATTTGAGATAAGTCTGTAGGTAGATACTGCAGTTTTTTATGGAACAGCTGATGTTTTTTTGTTGAATTTATCTTGTCTTCTTGTATGTATAAAACGATATTTATTTTTCGAGACGCGACGGTCCGAAGTTTAGGTACTTAACATTTATTCTACTTATATACAGGGTGAAATTGATATCATTAGTATCCTTTTAAACTAAGAGTCTACCCATCAAACTGAACAACTTTTACTATGGGACCAAACCGATCGGAGCAAAAAAAAAATCGGATGTTCCATATAAAAAAAAGTGCCGCGCCGCCGTGCCTTAAATGTATGCAACAGCAAATATTTTTTGTGCTCCGATTGGTTTGCTCCCATAGTAAAAGTTGTTCAGTTTGATGGGTAGACTCTTAGATTAAAAGTATGCTAACGATATCAATTTCACCCTGTAGAGGCTAATTTTTAATACACGTCGAGAATTCAGTTTTGTGTCGCTATAATTTTACATCATGTAAATCTTAAGTAGGTATTATACAGTAATCAAAATAACTATTCTCAATCAGTTTGATATCAATATGACTTTAGAAAATTTTGTTTATAAATAAATTTCGACAATGCGTGATCTATTCTAGATCACACACATGTTCTTTCATATGATACAATCATTAAAAACAATGCAATTAGATAATGATGTGAAGATAATATAGACATTGTACTTACGTATTGCATCACCTGTTATGTTAGAGTTAGAAACAATAACAAATGCAGAACTTGTCTGTCATAAAAATATACGAGCCCTTCGAGAACCTTATTTGAATAAAAATAGTTAAATTAAAACTGTTGACACGTCACAGATTCATTGTGTGGATGTGGTGATGCATAATAAGATGATAATAAGAAAGAGTAAAAACATTTTTAATATTTTAAAATTTAATTCTACTAAAAAAAAATTTGCGGGGGACGAGGTAGCATGAAATCCAACCACAAAAAAAAATTAACTGTCCCATACATCGGGAACGAGTGTGTGTATGTTACAGGAGATTTTATTCTGTCATTTAGATTTTGGTCCCATAGAGAAACTTATTCAGTTTTATGGTCTGATCATACCCTTAAAAAACCTTCAGCATATTAAGAAGGACCTTATATAACTCGGAGAAAGTCTAGATTTCAATGCTACTGCAAAACTCATTGATGACGCAAAAGGTAACAGACCGTAGGAAGACGTCTAAAAAGCTAAAATATTACATATTTGATAGCATTCACTTTATGTACCTAAACATTTGGTTGAAGATGCGCAAAATCGTGATGAAGAAAATTTCCTAGCTGAAGTCTAGCTGAAGTGTTTTTAAAATAAATGATCTTATAATAAAACTTACCCATTATGTAAGAAGAGGTCAGCATTGGACCTCGCACCGTAGAATATGAATATCTGCTCGCCAGGCTTGAAGTCGCGCAGCGCGTAGCACTCCCCTCGACTCAACTGTTTATTGAAATCCGTTGTTATCTGAAAGTGCACAATTTATAGGTCAGCTTTTAATTTTTTTTAGTACAGGCGTTCGCTCCAACATCTCCTGGGCCTTCCACGACGTCTCGGCAACCATCTTGTGGAACCCATCCTGTAGCCATCTTGGTCCAACTCTCCAGATGCATGCGGCATATATGTCCCACCCAGTCCCACTTCAGCTGAACTGTTTTAAGGCCTATATCAGCTATACCAGTTCAGGAGCGCAGATCTGTGTTTCGTAACCGATCAGTGGAACAAAAAACAGGCTAAATGAAAAATCAAGAAATAAAGATTTATGAACTTCTCACTAATAGGACGAATCACACAGACGATTTTTGAGCGTAGGACGTAGGCGAAAACGCTCAAAGCCTGTGCTTAAAAATCGCGGCGATTCAGTTGATGCGTAGGGGCGGTATAGTTGCGACGTCGTTGTTTGCAGTTCCAACATCGCTTAACCTCAAAAATCGCTTGTGTGATAGGATTGGCTTTTCGGTGAAGGAAAACATCGTAAAAACGACATGCTTTAATTTCGTGGCGTGTAACTGTTTATTAAAAGTAGAGATGGGCTCACTATTCTGTCAAATTACTTGGGCACTGCTAGTTAAATGTGGATATTCCAAATAATACGATAAGTAATTTAGAAAAATTCAGACTACTACATGTAATATCATCATCAGCCCGTATACGTCCCATTGCAGGGCACAGGCCTACCCTCAAGGAGAATTTATGGGCGTTAGTTCATTATGAGTATGCCCAATGCGGATTGGTAGTCTTCATATACACATCAGAATTTCTTCTTCAGCGTATGCAGGTTTCCTCACGATTTATTCCTTCACCGTTTAAGGGCAATTGTTATTACGAACTTATGTTAGAAAAACTCATTGGTACATGGCATGTCTTCCGTGCGGATTCGATCCCGGATCCTCATGATTGAGTGTCCATATCTCTCTGCAGCGCACCATAGACGCTCTCTCGCTCCAGGGAATATAGTAGTAAGCATATGCTATGCTATAGAAAATCTACAACATTATCAAATACTACCTACAACGACGAATACATTACTCACCTTGCCATGTTCGTGGTTGCACATGTCCCAGAGCGGGATGAACGCTGTGACATCATTGTCTGACAGCTGGATGTTGTTCTGTCTCGTCATCACTGTCGACACAGCCCATCTGTAGGACAAGGATGAAACATTTGCTAGCAAAAGGTTTTATCTTTTGGAAAGACAATCATAAAAGATATTTCGGAGTTGGGAATGGGATTCTTACACGCTCCCCTAGGGTTGGACCCATGAAAAGATTTCAAAGTTAAAAAGAAATGCTTTTCCATACATTTGAATCTAGCAGGTTTGAGTCTTAGTGTTGTATGAAACAGCAGATTTTTTCTGTCGATGTTTCATAGTGAAATTTATTCAGTTTGATGGTCCAAAGTCTAAACTGAAACACCGCTTTAAATATTACTAAGGTGTTTTGTTACATCCTGTATATTCTTATCAAATACTGATGTTTATTGTACAAGGTAATATTTTTGTAGATGGTTATTTACCTTGGAGCAATTATGTATAATTTACGACCAATTACATCTAAATTATTTTGTCCACACTTTAGAGAGAATGTGGAAGTGTTTGTTAAATTTTAACTATGCCTAATTACTTCTTTCGTAAAACGGTTTTTTGAGTACATAATACCATTTAAGTTATATAAGTAATATACCTTATGTAATACACCAATAACCATTTAGCTCGATGTTTCTCACATTCGGTCGCCGGTGTTGTCACAAAGCTCAAACAATAAGCTATAATGGACTTTTACTTTTATGCAATTACATATTTTTCACTTTTGTTTTGAGTCTTTTGTTTCCTAGTCCGATTATCTCATGAGATAACGCGGATATTTTAACAAGTACGTTTTAGTTGGTAACCTAATGGAAAATATTTTAGTTTTTTTTTCAAAACTGCTAATAAAATCCTAAGTATCTCTGGAAACTCGTTATGTGGGAAAGAGGAAAAATTCTTTAATCAAGGAAAAAATATTCGAAATAATATTTAAGTAAATGGTGTGCAAGAAATATACTAGGTATAAATAATAAGATATAATAAAAAGGATAACCTATAAAAATAGGATTAGGAATAGGGTGTTACAAAAGTAAAAATAAACATTTGAAACTTTTAAAGAGGTTGTTTAGACCATCAAACTGAACAACTTTCACTATGTGACCAACATCGAAATCGCGAAAAAAATATCATCCGTCCCATACATTTAGCTCGATTAGATTAGTAGTATAGTATGGAACATCCGATTTTTTTTTGCGATTTCCTTATTGGTCTCATAGTGAAAGTTGTTCAGTTTGATGGTCTGAGCCGAAAGTGGCCACTTTTGGCGGTTTTAAAGATAATAACTACAAACATTATAAAATCCGCATTGACCCGATAAATTGAAAACCAGCAATGACTACAATGTGACATTCTTGTTTTTTGGAAATATTGTTTAATTGCTAAGAAAATAAAAAATACGATTGGGGCCAGCACAATAGGCTTGGTGCAGCCTTAACCAAACGAAATGTATCAAATCATCTCAGTATCTCAGTATTTATTGTAAGAGCATGTGTTTGTAAACAACGAGATAATATGTTGTTTATTATCAACCATTATGTAATTTGATAGACGTAATCAGAGGAACATAAATGTAATCAATTACAATCAATAATTTCAACGTCAAAATTTTAATTTGCGAATACCTTTCTACGTAATTATAAGACTGTAATGCAATACAAATGTAATTAATAGCCCAAAGAATTGCTAAACTAAAGTGGCAGTGGGCGGGGCACATTGCTCGCAGATGGCCGATGGGGCCGAAAAGTTCTCGAGTGGCGACCGCGTACCGGAAAGCGCTGCGTGGGTCCCCCACACGGTGGACCGACGACCTGGTGAAGGCGGCGGGAACCCGTTGGATGAAGGCAGCGCAGGACCGGTTGTTATGGCGATCCTTGGTGGGAGGCCTATGTCGCAGCATAGCAGTGGACGTCCATCGGCTGAGATGACGATGATGATGATGAATGCAATACAGTTTTTGAGAGTTACGCGGTTATTATTTAATCTAGAATATATTTGGGTGCCGGATATTTCGGCAGTGTTACCACTGCCATGATCACGGGATGACACTGACACTGCCGAAATATCGGGAACTCAAATATACCGCGGTAAGAACCCGTTAAAATGTTTAGTTCTGTAATGCAATGTTAAATTTTGAAGGCTTTGGGAACTTCCTTCAGTGCGTATTACAATAATACCTGCATATTCATTTTTGGCAACTATACCAGACCTTTGAACGGCTGTAACTCCTAAACCAACTGGAGTAATACAGGCAGACCTGGTCCATCCCCATCACTGAGATGCTCTTCACCCAATGAATACTGAATCAGCCTTGCAGCTGATGATAGCAAAAAGTACGTCATCTCTTATACGAAAAGGGATCCAATAAAGGTTTCATTTTTTCCTTTTAAGGAACCCTAAAAACAGATATCGTTTTGATAAATTAAAATAAGCCTTGCACCTGATGATAGCAAAAAGTACGTCTATCTCTTATACGAAAAGGGATCCTATAAAGGTTGCATTTTTTCCTTTTAAGGCACGGAACCTTAAAAAAGATATCGTTTTCAGAAATTAAAATAATTATATAGGAAAGCTGACGTAAACCCAACCGCAGATAATAAAGAAATTGTGGTTACCACAAGCAATACAAAGAAACATCAACAAAATAGGAAATCTAAGTGAGACTGAGCCTGTGAGGCTGCTTAGTTATTAGATTACGTATTGTGTTACGCAATATAATAATTTAGTTGCAAATAAGATTGAAAGAAAGAATTTTACAACTGCATAATATTAGCATAATATAGATATTAGAAGCTTATTGAATTTGAAACAGGTATCCGTAGAGCGTCACGCGACTCCCGTGCGTCACGTGACTTCCGTCTGTCTGTAGACGGGAGTCACGTGACGCTCTACGCAGGTATCCAAAAAAAGTAACATTACAACGACGTCTTTGGTTCGGGTGTTTAAATGATTTCGGAACCAACTTATCAATTCTGTGACGGCACTACCAACCTGAAATTAGTATGGTCAAAATAAATTAAAGTCACTCCAGGCTTTTATTTATTTTATACTTGTCATGCTGAGTAGATTTTGGCCACCGTTAGTGCAAATGAAGAATATTCTAAGGGCCTGTTTCATCAATTCTTAGTAAGTTCTTGTTAACTTGTCTGACCGATCGTTTGACATCACACAAACAAACAAACATTCTGTCAGATAAGCAAACAAGAACGTATCAAGAAGTGGTAAAACAAGCCCTATTAAGTACATATATTTCGAATACATTTGAATACCCCTTGGAGAATATAATGTAGAGCTTATACAGGGTGAAATTGATATCATTAGCATCCTTTTAAACTGAACAACTTTTACTATGGCAGCAAACCGATCGGAGCAAAAAAATAATCAGCTGTTGCATACATTTGAGTCGCGAACTCGCGCGTCGACATTGCAGTTTAGTATGAAACAGCTGATTTCTTATTTGCTCCGATCGGTTTGCTGCCATAGTAAAAGTTGTTGAGTTTAAAAGGAGCTTTTAGCCCTGAGGTTCGTCAGCCCCAGCGTCAGGCTATGCTTTGCGAAATATAAAAAAAACTAAAAGGTGCGTCTAAAATTTATGACAAATTGAAAAGATATAATAATATGATCATTCAAATTGACTTTCGCTAAGAACTGGTGAAAATTTAAATATTATTTTAGAAAACTCTTAAAGTTGTTATTTAACATATTTTATCAAAACGTTAACGAGACATGTTTTGCTACAATCAGCCATAAAACATAACGTAATAAGCAAAACACACATAAAAACATATTATTGTAATAAAGGAGAGCGAAAAGTCATCGTCAATGAGATGTCCCATATTGATCGTGCATGTTATTTGTCGTAACGAGCTTTTTGCTTCATCACACGGCAATCAAACTATGTGTGCTCCACTCCAGTAGGACCACCATTGATTTTATATAATGATTAACAAAATTAGCTTAAACTAGTTTAATGGGATGATCAGACCATCAAACTGAACAACTTTCTCTATGGGACCTACATCGAAATCGCGAAAAAAAATTCTGTTGTCCCATACAAAACTGCAAACATAACTCGACTCAAATGTATCGGACAGCTATTTTTTTTTCGTGATTTCGATATTGGTCTCATAGTGAATATTGTTCAATTCGATGGTCTGAACATCCCCTTAAAATAGTTTCAACTAATTTTGTGAGACCTCATAGAATTTGAACACGTAAAGGACTCTAATCATTATCAATTGGTGCTCAGAAATGTATCGTTCACTACAAATTTAAGATTAGCTATCAATTTGCTAGAAAAATTTAACTTTTTTTATGTTGCCTATCATCGATGGCTACTGGGATTTTTGGCGATTCCAGTTCTTAATCTTAGATTTATAATTCAGGGCGATGATATGGTGATCCGGTATTACATTAACTATCATAAACACGTAGTTTTCATTTTCTATTTTACGATCGGCAAGGTGCCTTTGATTTCTACAGATCAGACATCCAAAGTTCGAGTGGTCCTTCGAGGGTGACGTACTTACAATCTCACAAAATAAACTATATTGTTAGATATAGAAAGCAAGAGCGGTTCGTGTGAAACGCTTTAAACAAAGACTTTATACAAGTTGAGATCACGAGTGCATTGTGGATTTATGATAATTTACTAAATTGCATTTCTACGAAAACGTGTGATATTTATTATAATGAAATGATAATGTTTAACGAGATAACTACCTACACAAGTCTTTAAATAAGAATAGTTAAAGCTAGTGCTAAACATGTCGAAAAGTACAAGCGCAAATAAAAAAGACTGAAGAGATTTCATGAATGTGTGTCTCATGAGTACGTTTTTCTTAATTTGGTAGAATATACGGAACAGTAAAAATATAATAAAGAATTTCTCTGCTACATAAAACAAATAAAAGTAATTGAAGCCGGACCAGAGAAATAAAAAACCCGGTTTCAACCTACTAAAACCTCAACCTATCCGTGACTGACAGACTGACTGACAGACAACGCACAGCTTACCGCCGCCGCTGACAATAGAAACAATGAATCTATTTACTATTATAAAACTGTAACAGAAGTGTGTCTGTACATTGAAGATATTTAAAAAAAAATTACAATATGGTTTTTAGGTGTCTCTGATTCCATATCACCAATTTTTTGATTTTTTGTCAGTTTGTTTGTTTGATCGAGAGTCACGCAAAAACTACTGAATGCTTTGATAGCTTATGATCTGACTTAACATCTGGTATATAATTTGTGCGGACGAAGTCGCGGGTTAACTCTATTTGTAATATAATTATATACAGAGGATGTAGAGGTGTGCTAAGAAAGGATTTTTCGAAAATCGACCCCTAAAGGGGTAATCCACGCGGACGAAGTCGTGGGTCAAAAGCTCGTGTGAATATAAGTACAAAACTAGCTCCAATAGTTGGTCGCAACTGTTTAATTGTCGTGATAACTAATAAGGTTTAAAAAAACATTAACTTACAATTATTTGAATTAAGATAAAATAATATATAGGGTGAAATTGACATCATTAGCAATCTTTTAAACTAAGAGGCTACCCATCGAACTGAACAACATTTACTATGGCAGCAAACCGATCGGAGCAAATCTATACTATTATAAAACTGTAACAGGAAGTTTGTCTGTACATTGAAGATATTAACAAAAAAAAAGTTACGATATGGTTTTTAGGTGTCCCTGATTCCATTTCACCAATTTTTGGATTTTTTGTCTGTCTGTTTGTTTGTTTGTTTGTTTGTTTGTTTGTTTGTTTGTTTGTTTGTTTGTTTGAACGAGTATCACGCAAAAACTACTGAACCGATTTTGATAAAACTTTTTTTGTTTGATAGCTTATGATCTGACTTAAAATCTGGTATATAATTTGTGCGGACGAAGTCGTGGGTTAACGCTCGTATATATATAAAAATCTGCTGTTCCATACTAAACTGCAATGTCGACGCACGAGTTCGCGACTCAAATGTTCAACAGCTGATTTTTTTTGGTCCGGTCGGTTTGCTGCCATAGTAAAAGTTGTTCAGTTCGATGGGTAGACTTTATCAATTTCACCCTGTATGTTACCAGAAATAGAAACAAAGTTATGAGAAATATTTCAAGATAACCACGACTTATCTTATACATTATACAGAAACTAGCTTCGACATTTTATTGCACCGGCTGTCACCACGCATAATAATAAAGATTGTTTGTGATTTAAGTATCAATGAATATGTACATTTTATTTAAAAGATACAATGTACAAAATTTTCCCTCTTATGAGGTAAAACGGATGTACTAAAATAACTTTCACTCTTTTTGAGGACTTATTGTTTTTATTTGTTTTTATGCGTCGTGTAATATAATAATTTTGTATGGGATATTGCGTCTACATAATGAAGACAAACACTACTTCATAGTTTATTCTACTTCTTATCGTTCGAAATCATTGCCCGACATAAAAGTAAACTTTGATGCTATCACACCCTTTAAAATTGTAGAATATAATATACAAGTCTTTTTTTCCCTTTTTTACAAAATCAGACGCTTCAGCCTAAAACTAACCAGTGCGAATTTCAAATGATCTTATCTTGTTGTGGGGACTGGCAAGCCAGCAACACTTCGACCCAGTGGGATCTTTTGTGTTAGCCCCAATACTTTTTGTTTTCTTCACCCTTCAAATACATGGTCAATGAAGGAGGCAACACCATTGAGGGGAAGAAACCTAAGATCTCCCGGTTTCGGGTATCCATCTCCGAGGAGGCACATGCGTTTTACCGCCAGGACATCACAGTCACAAAGAACATGCTCCGTAGTCTCTTCATCCTCTCCGCATGCTCTGCAGCTGGGATCCAGGGTGAGTTTCATTTTGTGCATCATCGCGCCTGTAGCGTAGTGCCCAGTGAGGGCTCCGACTATGGCACGAGCCTTGCTCCTGCTATTATTCAGTATGTATCTTGAGACGCGAGTTGTCACATTGCTGATAAAGTTTTTCAAATGATGCTCATTCGTTATCGACTCTATCAAAATGGTTTTAAGGTTTTGTGTAGATTTTTTTGGTACGGTCATTGTACCCGGTAGCTGACATAACTCTTTTAGTGGACTAGCATCAGCGACGAACAAATAAGAGAGCCGCGCACTCTGGGACGTATGAAGTCATAAAGCCGGAGTCACATTATAGACGTCGCTCAAAATCCGTATGCATGGAGTACAAAGAAGAGAGAACCCCATGTCATGTAGGTGGAACCCGCGTGCCCCTAATATGCTTAGTTCTGCTCGTGAGTTCCTTCATTTCGTTTTATGAAGATTCAGTCATAACATAAGGCTAATAACAAGAAGGTTGAATTTAATTTGATAAGTTTTTTGGTCACACTAGTTCTGGAACTAAATAGTCCTCATGCGATTACTACTGGTTCTCTTTTCTGTGATGGTATGTACGGTCAGCATCAGAGAAATCTAACCTTCTTCTGCATTGACATACAAAATAATGGACGTAGGGTCTAGTACAAAATTCTCGAAAAAAAATTCTTTGGTTCGGACACTTTTAAGCGCGACGTCCAGTATTTGGCAAGTCTACTTCCTTGTGCTTATAAAGATTACGATAGAGGGTTTCCTGATGTTGACATTCAGAGTCCACACCAAGTTTACGACATTTACTTTACTCTAAATTACCTCCTATCAATTTATTGGACGCAATTTGTCAAGTCATTCCATCTTCTATTTAAATTTACATAACGTATAATGTAGCATAATATTGTTAGAAACCGGAGTGAAATGGCACCGGTGCGGTAGGCAGGTAGGCGTGAACATTTGGATTCTTTACTTTGTCACGATGACGCGGAAGCTGACTTTAATTTTCATTTAATACTGTTTGGTAACGAATTTTTGATTACAAGGAAATACTTTTGTGGTAGAGCTGAGTTTGAGTGGCACGAGATCTTTATATTGTAACATTTCTTTCTTGACATTTCGAATTTAAACCAACAACCTAAACGTCGTCAACCTAAAAGAGCGTCGTTGGCGCGTTGCGGAGAGGTATGGACACCCAATCATAGGGATCCGGGTTCGAATCCGCACGGACAACATGCCATGTACCAATGAGTTTTTTTAACTTATGTACGTAATACTGACTCCTCTCAAACGGTGAAGGAAAACATAGTATCTGCATACACTGAAGAAGAAATTCTGATGTGTATGTGAAGTCTACCAATCCGCATTGGGCACGCGTGGTGGACTAATGACCATACACCCTCTCTGAGGGTAGGCCTGTGCCCTGCAGTGGGAAGTTTATAGGCCGATGATGATGAACCTAAACGTGAAAACAAAACAATTCATTGCAGGCATATTGTAAGATATTTAAAATTTGAAGAATCTTTGTTCCTCAGTTCCTTTGATTTGTTACACAGATGTACAAGGTCCGACTTTTTGTATTTATCATGAATTTCATATTATTGATGATAATTTAACAAACCAACTTCGTTGTAGTTACAACTAGCATATAATAACGCAAGAATATAACCCCTTTCGGGGTGCTCAGAAACGTTTCTACAGCTACAGAATAATTGTAAGAGGAAATTTAATAAAAAAACATTTTTATTTATGATTATCTGCATATGAACGATTTGACAGGTTCATTATAAAATATCTGAATTGTGTAACCTGGTTATAAGTACCTATATTTCTTGTCAAAGTACATAAATAAAGTAAGTAAGTTAAAGCCTAAAATAAAAAATCAGAAAATTTTATTGCGGAACAGGTTACAGATAAATAAAAATACTGTACGATCCCAATGCAGGGCAAAGGACATAAATAAAGTAATTTACTCAATTACACGAACAATAATAATAACTCTATAATAAGTATATAAGTGTATTTATTCACAAATGCAGAGCGAGATGATGGCGACAGGCAACATTCCGTGGGGGAGGCGGCGCGGCGCGCGCACACATTCCGTTTCACATAATACTCATCTGACAGTCTCTACATATGGAAATATGGGGCTTTAGAACCGATAGAAGTTTACACTGCTTAATTTATAAAGGATGGATGCTGTTAGTGATTTGTACTAGGTAAACTTCAGGGTGAAATTGATATAATTAGCATCCTTTTAAACTAAGAGTCTATCCATCAAACTGAACACCTTTTACTTTGGGAGCAAACCGAAGCGAAGGGGAAAAAAAAAACCTGCTGTCGCATACATTTGAGTCGAGTAGGCACTGCAGGATGCTAATTATATCAATTTCACCCTGTATCTGAGGGTCGGGGTTGAAATCCGCACGGATGATATGATATGTCATGTACCTACAACTAATGAGTTGTTCTAACTTATGTATCTGATACCAATTGCCCTCAAAAGGTGAAGGAAAACTTCGTGAGGAAACCTGTTAAATTTGTAGAATCCTTATAAGGTAACTGAAAAAATTTGATATGAAACACAAATTTTACATAAGTAGTTGAGAATGCAATGTTCTATTGAGAATAAATCAGAGCATTAATACCCTGAGGTCACTAATTAGAAGATTAGAAAAACTATTTTTTCATCAACGATTTTTACCCAGATTAGGACGAAGTAGCATAACATACCCAAGCAAAGGAAGAATACGTCGATCGCCGAGAAGGTGTGACACAAATAACATGGAACTGACGAATAAAATTGTTTGCAAACATCCTTCTTTGGCTCTACATAACTACCAGAATTATCTTTTCTTTTATAAAATTACGATGGTATTGGTACGTACTAAAGTTGTTGTTTATAATTTTGTAATACAACTCGCAATAATATGTAAGTCTACATAAAGGAGAGAAGACGAGTGGATATCAATCTTATGCAATATACATATTCTGCATCCACTGCACACCGCATCGAAGACTCGCTTCAACGACTCCTTTGTTTTATTGTTTTCTTATTGACATCTTTATTGAGTTGGGAAATTATGAAAGAAGTGTGTACGAGGGGAGGGGGATCCTCTTCTACCATACCAACTTTTACCATTGGTAAATCTTTCAAGATGTAAATATTTTAGGAAAGCTTAGACCTATATCTTTACAAATAGGTCGCGGTACGTTATATTTTACAGGATGATTGAACGCCTAATAATTAGTTATAACATTGGGAAGCCATGGTAACATGGAGATCTTTAAAAGGTAGCAAATAGCAAAAATATCCTATAGAAGATTAGGTGATGATGTGATGAATGCAGGGGTATGATGTTTGAATTCGCATGATCCTTGTAAATCTCCAGTTTCTCGCCCAAAGCAATTTGGAATATTGCATGTTTGCGAATACGAAATCGCAGATCAAAGGTTAGTATAGAAACATGATTAAAGACGAGTCGGAGACGCAGGTGCCGCCCGGCCCGCTCCGAGACGTCTAGCTAGCACGAGCACGGGCACTCGGACGCGTCGAGCCAACGCGCGCTAACGTGTGCCGCCATCACTTTCACGTTCATCATAAAAAACGCGGGAAACCTGCACGAGAAATCTTACATTTTTCCCCACTAACCAGTATTATAATCACCTCCGACAATCTCACCCGCGACCGACTGTTTACAAAACAATAATAATGTAAAAATTAATATCATCGAACGATCAAACAATTTAGAAACGAGATAGCTACGAAAAACAATCGAGAAGTTTTTGAAGGCAGGACTTTTCGTTTTTCTTATTTTCCTCTTCTTATCTTCAATTCTTAAGTTACTTGTTTCTTGTATTAGCTTGTACCTTAACTATATAAAGTGAAACTGTTTGAAAGAACAGTGAAGTGTAAGTGAAACAGTAATTTTGTGGACGTCTCAATAAAGGTGCGTTGTTGGTTCGCGTCAGTTTTTCTGGAATAATATGGGTATTACTTGGAGAATCGCCATGCCGTTGTTGAGCACGCTGGCCGCGCTGGTGATCATCGTGCACTCCGCCGAGGAAGACCGCGAGCGGGACTACCGATACGAATTGCGACCGAGGAGCTTGGATGTAACGCCTAATTACGATCAGGTAGGCTAATATAGTTAAGATTGTCCCTTAGACCATTTAAATATGGACGAGTTACGCGTTTAATTCTACTAACAAACTCTTTTGTCAAAAATCATGACAAATAGTCTCGTTTGAACCCCAAATAAGACTAGTTGTTCCACTGTTTCATTTAGTGATAAGGTTTAAAAATGTACGCAAATATACATGATAATTTGATCTTGTACTGACAGAGGGGAATGCTAGCGTAAGGCAGGTCCCTAGCTAAATAGTCTAAGGATTATCCCAATGATAGTCAAGGTCTTGTAGGAGACGTGAATGAAAAAGACGAAGGTTAATAAGATAACTTGGTTGAAGAAAACATAATTTTATTAAATCTTAATAAAATTATGTTTTCCTAATTTTATTTTATAAAAATTAGAAAATAAAGGTTGTAGACAATAAGTACTTGTTTACACGATTTCTAATATAACGAGATGCAAAATAATTTACGAGAGCCAGGCAAAGACCTAATGAGTAATTAAAAAAAAATACTTTATTTTATTACTTATGAATGGAATGCTAAGATTTGGGAAAAGTCATGTAAACGCAATGTCTTTCTATTCACATAAAATAATATAATGTTGATTCGGTGAACTAAACATAAATGTATGCTTCCTTATCATTATCAGTCAACGTTTAACACTAGGTAGCCAAAATCGTAATGAAAAAACCGGCCAAGTGCGTGTCGGGCCACGCGCAGTGTAGGGTTCCGTAGTTACCCTTCACAATATATGGACTTAGAAGGGGGCTTTTTGGTTTATACTACGGTTTAACAGCCTCCGAGTACTTTTTTAAGTTGGTCGACTAAAACTCGTTAACTTGTAAAGCCTACTTAGCCGTGATAGTTTTCATTTTAAATTCATTATATATACTATTGCCGTGAATTTTTTCACATCTCTAACTACAACCGTTTAGCCGAGGGGGGGGGGGGGGGGGATCCCTCCTGTGTCCCACTTGACTCTAACAAACCTTTTCGCTTTAAAGCTTAATATTTCGCTTCATCATCATCATCATATCAGCCATTAAACGTCCACTGCTGGACATAAGCCTCCACTAAAATGGGGGGATTTGCCATAATCGCCACGCTTGGCAGGCGGGTTGGCGATCGCAGTTGGATCGAATCAATGTGTGTACTCAGAGGATGCTGCTGCCCATCCTTCAGTATATCCCTTAGCCGCCTTTTACGACACCCACGGGAGGAAATGGGGTGGTGCTATTCTTAGCCAAAACCACACGGCCGAATATTTCGCTTACGGATCCCTAAATCGAGAAATGGTTTTGCCACACCCACAATATTTTTAAAAGACCTATTTAACGATACCCTACAACATGAGATAGGCGAGAACAAAAAATTGCATCCACTTCACGTGTAGGGAAGGTATCCTAAAAAAAATATTTTTCAAGATTTTATTTTACCGCTTTGTCGGCATGGTTAATAAGTTCCTTGTTGCCTTCGGAACCCTAAGAAAAGAAAAAGAAGAGACATAAAATTATTTATAATGACATATCTGTTATGTACACACGGCGACACATCAAGCTATACAAAACCATCATAAGCTGGCCGCGCGTAAGACGAGTAACGTATAACGTCGTGCGAATAGCTTATGATGGTTTTGTATAGCTTGATGTGTCGTCGTGTGTACAACAACACCCAATATTATGAATACAACGAAAATTATCTGTGTTGCCAATATACTTATTTGTTTTATCTTTTCGAATGATGATTGATGAATGATGTTTGGACAAAGTAAACATTGAAAGGTTATGCATGCTTTTAGCGGCTCGTAATTAATATGTAATTAGGTAACTTACCTACGAAAACGATGTCAGGAAGAACTGAACAAGGCAGAAGGTTTTTTCGGCGTTCCATAGAAACGCGGAAATAGTTACCAATTCGGTTCTTTTAACAATTTTAAGTTTTGGGTTCGTTCAACAAAAATTTTCTAGAAAGGGTAATGCCTGCCTATGCTCAAGATTGACATCCGCGGCAAAATATTTGTTATACAGGGTGTAAGGAAAAGTATCATTAACCTTTAAACTACATACGCTACCCATCAAACTGAACAACTTTTACTATAGAGGCAAACCTGTCAGAAGAAAAAATCTGCCGTTCCATACGTTTAAGTCGAGTAGGTAGAGGTTGATGGGTAGTTTAAAGGTTAATGATATTTTTCCTTACATCCTTTATATTCTAAGCAGATGATCACCTGGCAAAAGATATTAAGAGGGTACCGAGCCTCCAGTGATGCCTTCAATCTTTTTTTTTTTCCTACGTAATTATGCAACACGAAAAAAAAACATGAATGTCACATTTTATGTTACTTTGTTGGTTTTCAATTTATTGAAACATTACGGATTAATATGTTTTATGTTTGTAGCTACAAGCATTATAAAAACAAATCCGTAAAGACCCGATAAATTGAAAATCAGCAATGACTACAATAGTGTGACATTCTTGTTTTTTTAAAATATTTTTGATATATTATATTATTGTAAAGAATATAAAAAATACGATTGATGGCAGCTACATCCCTACTACTACATACTACATTAGCCATGTGATTAACATTTAAAAAACCTTATATCAAGAGCTTTTTTTCCAATTAACGAGCCATTGTCAGCGATTTAGATTAGATTTAGAACTCGCACTGCTGTGTTAAGAGGCGTGAACTCGTTGAGGCATTTAAATCCTCAACAATGGAAGTTTTCTTTTACTCGCCATAGCTTATTTTTTACACATTCACTCCGTACAATACGAAACAATTAGAATAAGAGAACCAAAGGCTTTGTTTGGGGACTCAGCTGTTTGTTGCATAAAGAGCTATAAGTCGATTTTTGTGTTAGGACAAATGTCACTATCAATAATTTAGATTCTTAGATTCATATTGTACACAAAAACAACATAATTATGAAAAATTACAATAAGACGTGATGTACAATACAGGATGTTACAAAAATACAAATAAACATTTAAAGGGGGTGGTTAAGACCATAAAATATCAAAATCATCATCATCATCATATAAGCCGATAGACGTCTATTGCTGGACATAGGCCTCCCCAAAATGAGGAGATTTGCCATAATCGCCATGATGCGATGCGTTTGCGATGTTCCATACTAAACTACAGATCTATTCGAGCTAAATGTATGTGACAAAACGGTTTTCGCGATTTCGATGTTGGTCCCATAGTGAAAGTTGTTCAGTTTGTTGGTCTAAACCACCCCCTTACAAGTTTTCAATTTCTATTTTTACTTCTGTAACAATCTGCTGTCCCATACAAAAATGCAAACATAACTCGATTCAAATGTACGGGACTGGGACAGCAGATTTTTTTTTTGCGATTTCGATATTGGTCCCATAGAGAAAGTAGTTCAGTTTCCTGGCCTGATCATCCCCTTAAAATAGTTTCAGCTAATTTAGTTAGACCTTATATAATGTTTTGTACTAAAAGGTACTCATGGTTAGTATCTACAATTATGACATTAGGGACCACTTTTGCAAAAAGAGGTAGGATTTTTCATTAGTAGGTAAGGTATCATGTCTGCATGATTTTTTGTGATCTGAAATGAAAACTAACGTCGAAAAAAATAGTAATGTGTTCCACGTTCCACTCCACATTAAAAATAAAACACCATACAGTAGGCCTACCATGAGTATTCACTGTACGTTACCACTGTAGTTGCGACGCCAATTTTGTATGACAGAATTAGTTCTCAACGTAACCACTAGGAGCGCTGCCGCTGTACGAAATTCAATACAAAAACTGTAGTTTACTACAGTAGTTTTACTGCAGTATACTACAGTGTAAACTCATGGTAGGCCCACAGAACAGACAAACGAACGGACAATACGTAACAGAGTTACATATTATCTAGCAATGAGAAAAAATGCACATGTCATCAATTCGGTAATGATGATGGCTTCTTTACGTAACAACTCTATTTATTGCTTTACGATAGACTGATTCTCTATTTGACGTCGATCTTTATAATCGATGATCTGATGAAAATTTCAAGACGAGCGATAAAATCACTATCACTACATAGTATAAAACAAAGTCTCTTCCCGCTGTCTGTCCCTATGTATGCTTAGATCTTTAAAACTACGCAACGGATTTTGATGCGGTGTTTATACGTGTTAATGAATTAACGCAAAACCTTATTCACCCCAACTGATTTATTACAAAATAATTAGATTGAAACAATTATTTCATTATTTTTATAGTTAAAATTTAAAGTTATTCGCATTTTAAGTTTTGAGGCAAAAATGATTTGTTATCATTTCAGCAATGAATGAAAGCGCTAACGTACTCATGGATACATTTTAAGAACCTTGTATTGGTAGTGAGTAGGGTGAGTGTGCCCGTGCGGTGAGTTGACATTGGGTTCAGTAAATTTTAAATTTTACAAACTAATTATTTAATATTTAGAAAAAAAAAATTATGTTGAAAACATGATAATGCGATTCAGCTCTCGATTCTAAACAAATTACTTTCTAGTTTTGCGTTAATTCATTAACACGTTGTATATATAGATAGAGTGATTCAAGAGGAAGGTTTATATATCGGCGCGAAGCCGGGGCGAGTCGCTAGTTATTGAATAAATAAAATTCGGCTTTTGTTTTTAAAACGGAAAACGGCACGCCAAGAAATTTTTTTATAGTTTTCAGATGAATTAAGGAATTTAGTTGAACCCTAGTTAACTATACAACCCTACTATTGAGATTCAGCAAATATCTCTTTATTCCTTACAACTCGATTAATGGTTATTAAGTTAAAGTGTGCCACAATCGTAATGCATTGTATAATTATGATTTTAGAAAAGCATCACCTACCTGTATTACATGTTGAATTTTATCGTCTAATACAATGTAAACAACAATACAGGGTGTAAGGAAAAGTATAGTTAACCTTTAAACCACATACTGTACTCATAAAACTGAACAACTTTTACTACGGGAGAACAAAAAAAATCAGCTGTCCCATAAGTTTGAATCCAGTAGGTATTTCAGTTTAGTATGGAAAAGCTGATTTTTTGAGCTGCCAGGTTTGCTCTCATAGTAAAAGTTGTTCAGTTTAATGGGTTTGTGGATGGATGTGGTTTTAAGGTTAATGATACCTTCCCATTTCCTCCCGTGGGTGTCGTAAAAGGAGACTAAGGGATCTACCGGAGGATGGGCAGCAGCATCCTCTGAGTTCAATCCAACTGCGATCGCCAACCCGCCTGCCAAGCGTGGCGATTATGGCAAATCCCCCCATTTTGGGGAGGCTTATCTCCAGCAGTGGACGTCTGTCCGCTGATATGATGATGATGATACCTTTCCTTACATCCTGTATATTTACTTCGAAAATGATGACCGTAAATAAATGAACTATTGTACCTTTATCATTATATATGTAACACCCCTAACAAGTACCTATTTCACTTCTCTTCCACTTCAAATCATAAATCGCCATCGGCCTATTTCCTATACACTTTAATCCGATTATCAATCTATTGAACTAACAAAATAACAGGTTCAAAACCTGTTAGAAAGACACGGGAAGCGGAAACTAGATTTTCGTCCAAACTAGAAACTAGTCTAGAAATCTAGGGTGGTGCCTGCAAGAAGTGGAGCGTGCCTCAACTCAACTACTGTATGTCTATCTAACAATTAGCGAATTGATGAGTGAAAATGATAGGTTATAGATGGCTGCCTGCATATTATCAGTGTATTAGGTTATTAAGTTGTTGTATATTAGGTTTTCTATTAGATTATTAGATAGGAAGTTTTATTAAGCGTTGATTGATCGATTTGTGTTTGTAAGGTACCAGAAACTCATCATCAATCTGTCATAATATAAGAGACCAACAGCTTTCCTAAGAAATTGATATTTTCCATAATAGCCACTCTTGGCAGGTGGATTATCAATCTCAGTTGCAAGGAATGCTATCCACAAGTGAATTCTGTAAAATTACCGTGTGGTGGAGACCTGCCTAGCTAGCATGCCACCCCCGAGAAAATGACAAAAATCGAGATGTGCCTCCATCTTTATTATTTTACTTTAAACGCTTTGTCGTGGGTGGCATGCTAGCTAGGCAGGTCTTGAAGACATACTTACAGAAATATCCTAATAGGATATTTTTCAGCACAAACTGCAGTCTCCATTAAATTAAATTATGTAAAATACAACTTAAGCTAGAAAAATGATTGTGAAGATAAATAAACTATACTTTACTTTCCCTAATGTTCGATATTTGGTCATACTTTATTAATTTTAATGTTTTATATTTAATAAAATTGTAAACTTAGCGTGGATGTATATTTATTTATATAAATCATAACATTAAAAATATTTGCAAAAATATTAATTTGGAGCGTTTAGGATACGTAATGCACCATGCACCAAGACCATGCACGCGTAACTTAAAACTACTGCACCGATTTGAATGGGGTTTTCACAGAAGCATAGGGTTTAGTTTGGATTAACATTTAGGTTTTATTTCATCGCAATCGGTTTATTCAATCAAAAGTTATGAGTGTTTAAAGTCAGTCAGTGGTTTATTAAAAATTTAATATAATATATGTAGTTTAGTTACCATAGCGAGACGAGAATACGAGATAGCCACTAAAATAAGAATAAAATGTAAAGCTTTGAGTAATTAGAATTTATGAGATGGCTGCATACTGTGTGTGAGTTTATATAAATTAAAACACAAAAAAGCTTGTTATTTTAACTTGCGGTTAGGACGCGTGTGTATGTAGTCAAATTAACGGAAAGAATCAAATTATACAAGTTTTACAAAAAAACCTAGACAATTTACCTGTTTAACATTAATTAACATGGTCAAGTAGGATTTTGAGCAATCTTTAATTGCGCGTTAGAAACGCAAAAAATTAGGTTCAACGTACTAAAATTCTGTTTTATTTTTTTAAAATTTGGTCCACTGAAAACATACATAATCATTTAGGTATATCTAGGTTCTTTTTGAAGTAGCTAGCTCTTTTAAAATTTTAGTCTCATCTTGTTAGCTATTATAACAAAATTGACTAACTATACACAGAAAGTTATGTTCGCTACAGGGTGAAATTGATATCATTAGCATCCTTTTAATCTAAGAATCTACCCATCAAACTGACCAACGTTTACTATGGATACGATAGATAAGATAAGATAAATGTTTATTTTTAACTTTTCCAGACCGGTCATAGGAGGAAACCGATCGGAGCAAAAAAAAAATCAGCTGTTCCATACTAAACTGCAATGCCTACTCGACTCTAATGTATGCAACAGCAGATTTTTTTTTCTCCGATTGGTTTGCTCCCATAGTAAAAGTTGTTCAGTTTGATGGGTAGACTCTTAGTTTAAAAGGATGCTAATGATATCAATTTCATCCTGTAGATTAAAATTAATGGTCACTTGCTTTTACCTGCGGCTTCTTCTGCGAAGAATTTAATTTAAATTTAAGAGGGAAGTTTTAGGTATAATAAGTCTATTTTCATTTAGATACTAGGTAAACCTTTTTACTTAGTTTTATATTAAAACAGTTTGATAGTTATAGATATATAGGTACGTGAGAACTTGAAAAACCGATAAACACTTTCGGATTTATATCAGAAAAGCGTTTATTGAAATAAAATAAAATTTATTTCAGGTTACAAAAAACCCATATAAATTAAATTTTTTCTGCAAGACTAGCGGCGCGTCCACGACTCCGTACGCGCAGACCACTGTTTTCAAATACCAAGTTAATCCATACTAAGCCCTATACTTTGGGAAAACCCCATCCAAATTGATTCAGTAGTTTATAAGTGATGCGTGCATAAACAAACAGTCAAAAATTCTAAGAAACGTCTCAATGCCCCCAATTAATATTTTTGCAAATATTTTCGATGTACGTACGTACATCCAAGCAAAGTTTACAATTTTAATATATTTCATGTCATATCATAAATTAAAAAAAAATCAGAAATTCCGAACCTTTTTAAAATGTAAAGAAAGTCCAATATTTTAAAGAAAGAATACATTGTCATTGGTCATCATAAAATGCCTGACAAAAACCCATAACTTTCACAAATATCTATCGCAAACTTATCGATTCCTTAAACTTATTCATTATTATTACGGAATCTAAACTAAATTTATTATCAAACATTACGTAAGATAATGACCTCTATTACCATAAATTTAGTAACTATCATCGCATGACACGGTCTCGGCCGTAAGTTCGCCAGACCGGTCTGGTCACTTTCCACTTTCCTCCAACATTATGATTATGCCATAGGTTTTGTAACAGCTTTCTTCTTCGTTAGCGATGAGATAACTAAATTATGTTTGTACTATCATTTGTTCACCTGTGGGCATGACGATGACGCTATAATCGCTTATTAATTGGAGGTAAATTTTCCGCATGGCTATCGATGTCTTTTAAAATACCACTGGATTAGGTAACTTTTCCGTGTGAATATTTTTACTTACTTTTTTTTAATGTGTCTGATCGTGATCACTTATGCTTAACACTGCAATTCTGCCTAGTATTAAGTAGTTTGTGGGGCATTATTGTCGTTTTATTTAATTAAACTAATAAATCGTAGTTTGTGGTATCTCAATCTCAAGAATTGTTTTTGTCATTTGAGAAAAGAGATGGCGGAGCCTCATGGCAAGCTCGAACGCGAATCGTGCGAAAGCCACGGGAACGATACAATCGCTCATGGCCAAACTTGCAAAAGGAGTGCCAAAAACCAATAACTTGAAAATAAATGGTAACCTTCTGTAATATAGTAACTTTACTGACTTACAAATTACAACACGAGTTTATTTAATTGCAATAATAAACCTAATAATAAAATATATAATAATTATTAGTCAAATAAACCGCCCCGCATCATACTTAGTTATATTATTGTTACCTTGCCTTACATAAAATATATAATAATAAAATTGTTTACCTAAACTTTTTTATTTAAATTATTTTACATTTCGAAAACTTTACGTCAGTTTCTCAGTATCTGCTCTGGTTTTGTGATTTAATACTGTGCACTTCATACTTGAAAGATTTTAAAACCGGACGCGAGGCGGAACTATCTGCATATTTACGTGCAAAGTACAGAGTTATTATTAAGTTATTTCGACTCACAGAGCAAATAATAGTACCTGCTCGAGGCGTTCACGTACAGGCGAAAGTAAATCGCAAGAGTTAGCGTTTGCGTGAATGAACAGAAAGGAACCACATGGGTTCTAGATTTATAATGGACCACCTCATTTCTTTCCGTGACAGCTGATGAGAGAGCTAAGGAATGAAGTTCTTTTTTCAGTATTTCAATGTAGGTACGAAAGACTTTCGTTCGGTGTCGGTGGTGGCGCGTTGCGGAGGGTTATGGAAACTTAATCTTGAGGTCCGGGCTCTCGCGAATCTGCACGGACGACATGCCATGTATAGTAAATTCGCGGACTTTACCGCCTGACCACTACTACGCTCATTTTTGCTTGCATACTAAAAAATAAATGCGTTGTCTAGCCCTGCCCTATTGATGAATAGACCAATGAATGAATAGTTTTCAACCAATAAATTATGCGTGAAATTGTGTGAATTTTTTTTAAGTGATAAGGCAGTAAAGTCTCCGATAGTACCAAGGATTCTAACTTATCTATGTAATGCCGACTGCTCTAAAGGTGTGGTAAAGGAAAACATCGTGAGGAAACCTGCATACGCTGAAGAAGAAATTCCAATGCGTATGTGAAGTCTACCAATCAGCATTAGGCAAGCGGACTAAGGCCCATACACCTTTCCTGAGGGTAGGCCTGTGCCCTGCAATGGTACGAATATAGGCTAATGATGATGACGAAAGACTTTTCACCAAACCGAAATTGACAAGTCATTCCAATATGAAGACATAAACTATGTTCCAAACAACTACAAGCTTAAAAAGGCTGTTTATCAATTCTTCCGAACATTCAGAATGGGAGTATTTATTTTATATTGTGTAATTATTAAGAACATAATCACGTTAACACCAAAGTGATAGGTTGTTTTTGTACCTAGCTTCGATATTCGGCAATGCCCCCTGTATCTAGAAATATCGTTGTAGGCAATGAGTTTTTATAACCATAGAGTCATCATGTCATACAATAACAAAGCATTAACATGGCACATGTCTCTAATGTCACCTTTGTATGCATCAGTTGTGTCCAGCTGTCATACATTGCCGCTGACATTGCAGTCCTTTCAAATCTTACAAATGTATTCAGTTATAAAGCAGTAATGTAAAACAACTGGGCATAACTTAGTGGTCCCGTTAATAGCGCACTGATGCGAAGTCCTCCTTGTATAGAATGTCATTGGTTGTAGGTATAAAAGTTTATACGACTACTACATGAACTTGCATCGCTATTTGAACGATAAGAAACGAGTTATATTTTTTAAATCCATTGTTCCGGTTCATTCCGGCGACCACAACTATCATGAACCGAACGGATGTTAAGTCTGATTGTGTGATCTCCATTTTATTACGTAACGTGCAAGTCAAGAACAAGTGTGATATTATTGAGTGCTCTGTATTAAAAACATTGATATCATTAGCATCCTTTTAAACTAAGATTCTACCCATCAAACTGAACAACTTTTACTATGGGGGCAAACCGATCAGAGCAAAAAAAATATCAGCTGTTCCATACTAAACTGCAATGCCTACTCGACTCAAATGTATGCAACAGCAGATTTTTTTTTGGCCCGATCGGTTTGCTCCCATAGTAAAAGTTGTTCAGTTTGATGGGTAGACTCTTAGTTTAAAAGGATGCTAATGATATCAATTTCACCCTGTATAAACAGATCGTAATCATTCAAACTAGAGAAAAGTAAAGTAAAATGAACTTTCCTTTAGCGTTTAAGTAAATAGCTGACGCATCTTCGATTCATGACCGTGACTGATTGGTTGTCGAAGCCCGAGTCGTTTGACGAACATAACTAATGGCGACACTTTCTAAGTGCAGCACGCGATGTACTTATAAGTAATCATAGTTTTATTATGCTTATTGTGAAAGATTACTATTTTTATCGTTGGTTAGATCTGTGCTAGATTCAATTTAGATTTAATGTTGAGCTTGTAAAGTGAACGGTTATGTACAGTAATTGCAATTTGTCGCAAAGAAGTCAGCAGCCATTTCGATAACAATGTTATTTTTTATATTTTAAATGTTGATTTTTAGTGTGAGTTTGAAAGAAGAACAAAAATCGCAAAAATTAATAAAATAATAAACAAGGTCTCTAGGGGAAAATTGAATAAAAATATCAAATATTATTGATTTTTAAACATGTTACAGCCATGTTGTGCTATTTCGAATTAAATTAAAGATTGGAAAAATTTGTCTCGGGCGGGACTTGAACCCGCAATTTACGTCCCCTTAAGACGCAACAGATTGAAAATTTCGTTCTTTCGGGCTCGGTGGCGAAATTGGATAACGCAGTTCCCCGGTTTGGAAAATTGCGGGTTCAAGTCCCGCCCGAGACAAATTTTTCAATCTTTAATTTGATTTGAATAAAAATGTTCACAGGAGCACTCATTTCGTAACGTACAAAGCAAAACGAAAAAAAGCTTTATATTGCGGTACATCACATCAATAGTGGATGCACCTATGTTCTTACAAATAAAGATCTGATTCTGATACCTACGACAGTTTTTTATCTGTTGCTACTCTTAATATATACAATGAAAGTTGCATATTATGTAGACAAATGCAATGTTCATTGATTCAAAGATGATTTTACTACAAACTATGGGAAAATTACATGTATCTATTATACGTTGTCATAATAATTATCGATTTGTCTCGATACTCGTCGGATACACTTTCCCACTCCTATAATCAGTCAGTTTTTATTCCTTATACATTGTTGTATAATTTCGCACGAAGTTTTTCGACGATTTGCAAACAATGCTACGGGATGTGGAGCATAGCATCGTCTAAACACTCTTGGTTACGCAACTAACGTTTTCCTTACGAAATGTGTAAGAAAATGTGCGAAATCATTAGTGTCACATTTAGAAATGTGTCGAAACGTCATCATCGGATGCGTGTGAGCAATTTCTAAATAGTTTTCATCGATATGGAGAGCGTATATGTAATTAAGCTGGTGTTACGTATTTTATTATTATTTGGTTATAAGGGCTAATAGCTACTGCGACCTGGACAGATCTATTGTAGCTGTCACCCTAGACCAAAAGGTCATTTCCTAGGCCCACCGACTTCATGAACCGCGTTATGCTTTTGGAGGGGAGGTCCCTAATGTCAGTAGTTGTTATTATGTATCCACCTAGACGGCGACTCCTGCTGTGAATGAGCACTTCGCATTCGCAGAGGAGGTGTATGGGCGTTTCCTCTGCTTCACGGCAGAATCTGCAAGTGGGTGAATCTACAAGCCCCATTCTGTGTAGGTGTTTGTTTAACTTGCAGTGTCCTGTTAAGGCTCGTACTAAGAGCCTTAAGTCGTTGCGGTTTGAATTGATGGCATCCGAGGTTATGTCTGTTTGAAAAGCCGGTCACAAGTTCTTTCGCATGCCTCAGTCCTGGTGTATCCGACCAGAGCTTACGGCTTTGGTTCACGGCTCATTCCTTCAGCACACGTCTGGAGGTGTTGCGAGAGATGCCGCAGTAAGGCTCGGGGCCTATGGCGTCCTCTTCCGCCCCTCTTCGTGCCAGCTCGTCAGCAGCATTATTTCCATCAATACCGCAGTGGTGTTACGTAACTTATTTATTTATTGACAAAACCAACTTTATCGTAAGCTAGTTTATAGCGAGCTTTAAAGAGGTGTTTATTTTTTAATTATAAAAAGTTTTAACAAGTTCTTAGGTATAGAATTTTTTTTTCTCTTTTATATTAATATGTTTTTATAAATGTATGGTATTGTGTGTATGCGTATGTATGTATGTGTATGTCGAGGATTGAGTATAATATTTTTACTTCTTACTTTTTTTTAACTTTAACATCAGCGTTTATCACGTAGATTGCATTTGATCGACATGTTTAGTACCTACATATTTTGTTATTGTATTCGTTTTTCATTAGTTGGTGCGACTTGAACCTATAGCGTAAAATATAAAAGTTTAGTATGTCTTGTCCGACGGTACGCTGAACCTAATTTGAGATAGTAGATGTGAGCCCAGTCATTTTACGGTTCGAGCCAGAACTAATAAATAATTAATATTTTTTTCAGTATGGTATTTAAGAGCCAATTTGAACTTAAAAACGTACCAAAATTAAAAAAAATCCCATCAGCAACAGTTCCAAATTTTAATTTAGCTAATATCTCGCTATAAAAAACCTGAGGGTAATTATTTTTGCACATAGTTATAGAATTACCATTAAACATACTTCAACCATGGTGTCAATATTTTTGTCTACTTAGAAGGTTTTGAAAAATACATTCGTATTTTGTAATAAAAACTTAATTTTTTAATATTTCAATGCCTATTTTAATGCTAAAAAATAATTTATATTGTTGAATCTAATTCAAATTGAGTGCATTAGTATTAATATTATTAATTTAAAAGCCTTCTGGGACTCAAAATTTTGATTTCTATGTTGCGTAGTGAATTTTTGAAATATGTTTTCACATAGTCTTTTTGTCACTAAATGCTGGCTACAGTTTAAAAGTCCAATTAATAATTACTTCCCACCTCTCCTAACAAAACTTCGTAAAATAACTGGGCTATGTGGGGACCAAGTCCACTGGTCCGCTTATGATTACAAGGAGTAGTCTGGAAAACTTTATAGCTTAGCCTCGAGGTGTTTAAGAGTGATTGGAGGGTATGTGCCTTCCATCACAAATCAATGTGAGTTGGACTAGGCCATAGTCCATAACAGAGTTTCAGTTAAGAGTCGTGAAGGCAAGTTAGAGCTCAACTTGCTGTATATTTGTTCAAGCTCAACAATGTACTGATCTAACTGTAGTAGGATGCAACGACAACTGTTTAACGTGCCTTCCGAAGTTCGGAGGAGTGGCTACATACTAGGTTCATTTTCAAGTCAATAATATATATTTCTATAATGTACCCAGTATCATTTTTTATTTTCATACTCGCATTTTAACTATCACCAGTAGATCAAATAAGACTTTTTTTTTTACACAGATCTATTAAAAAAATGTGTACGGATGTAATGAGTTTTTGAGAGTTACGCGGTATCATTTTAACGGGTTTTTTAACCCGACCGGCTAACTTGAACCAATGAGTTATTAGAAACTAATTGTCATGTGATTTACCTCATCATCATCATCTCAGTCGATGGACGTCCACTGCTGGACATAGGCCTCTCCCAAGGATCGCCATAGCGACCGGTCCTGCGCTGCCCTCAAATTTAGCTCATATTGATATAAGAAGGCACTTATTTGTACGATTTGTAACACAAATGGCTTATCGGTGAACTAAAACATCGTGAGGATACTCAAACACTTCAATTTCGAGGCCTGTAATGAGTCCATTGTATAATAAAAAGTGGCGACAGGCTCACTTCCTGTTTTGCCACAACAAAAAATTCACGGATGATAACCAGAAATAACTAAAAGTACCTACCTAAATATTCTAAAGGCTCGCACATTATTTTTATTTCTGAATCGTTTTCGATAAAACTTGGCAATAAAGTAAATTCATTATGTAGTCTATTATGATGGGTGCTGAAAAAGGGGCGGCTGGTACTTACTACATGGCCCGGGGCCTAGGGCGGCCAAGACTGCAAATCCGCCTGATTTTTTCTGTTCACATTTTAACTCTTGCATACCTATTCACGGATCCTATGCAGTAGTACTTGTATTATAAAAACTGTGGCATTCGTAAAATTTAAATGAACAAATAAGAGTAGACACCAAAATAATAACTAAAATCTTTAAAGCGGTAAAGATCATTGGCGCCACCTGTTCAACGAACTTAAAACTAAAATACAATAACCACTTAGTAAAACGATGAAAGTTGTAATGCGGTAATTAAACGTAACAATAATTAACTTCAGAGTTCATTTACCTCTTTATCCACTGACCTTTCACTAGCGTTTTCACACTTCATAGACTAAGCAAGTGCCCGTAGTTTGATATCGTTCAGTAATGTTACAAATTATTTATTAATGCACACAAAATACCAAAAAAAAAACATTGCGTGTTTTCATTCATAATTAATACTTGCACACAAATGTTCAGTGTATTTTTTGTAACGAACGGCATTAAACGGTTTAAAATAAACATGGTTGACTTTACATTCATTAAAAGAAATGCTCTCAGTATTTTTTAAAGATTAATGTCAATTACACACATTGCATTGTCATTCATCATTTGGTAGACCTTTTTATTCAATGTCCATCATTAACTGTTTCAGCCTTGGAGGGTGATGGAAGTGGAGCCGATGATGAAGCATTCAACGCAAGCGGACACCTGGCGGGACTTCCCCGAGGAGCCGCGTCGTAGACCAGTGCGCAAACGAAAACGACGACCCGTGGCAGCCTCCAACGAAGATCTCACCCCGAAAGAGAGGCGTATACCCGAAGACCCCAAATCGTACGAACCAGAACACAGCACAGAAACAGAGCAACCGAGGAGACGACGCAGGAAACCAGAGACCAGACGCAACCGATGGACCGAAGACTATCTAGACACGGAAAGACCCCTACGAAGACGAGGCCAGAGAAGAAAACGACCCTCACTCGAAAACTGGCCGAAGTTAAGCGAATTCAACGAATACAGATCTGATGAAAATCCTGTACCAGCCAAAATAGAAGAATCCGATGAACCAACAAGTTACAACGAACCATTTAATGAACAGTTTGTAAATAGCGATTTTGAAAACACACCTAAATCTGACACATCAAGAACAGAATATGTAGACCCATTTCTTCAAAGCCCGCTGGAATATGAAGATTTAAAACTCAAACAAGATAAATCATTATCAGAATTTTCTTTAGAAGAAACGTACAATGACAAAAAATTACTAGCTAAAGAGGAATTGTCGGATTTAAAGGAAAAATTGAGCGAAAAGTCTGCTGCAATGAAAGAACAGCAGAAAGGATACGTGAGTTGCGTTTCAGGTTTTTGCTTAGATCAATTAGTAAATAGTTTGCAAAATATGATGAGGAATGAGAAAAACAGGACCACAGGCCCGCCGCGTGCGCCGTACCGCACAAGGGCGCATTATAAA
Organism: Agonopterix arenella; assembly: GCA_927399405.1. Taxonomy (NCBI): domain Eukaryota; kingdom Metazoa; phylum Arthropoda; class Insecta; order Lepidoptera; family Depressariidae; genus Agonopterix; species Agonopterix arenella. The sequence continues at coordinate 12,300,820 of OV656704.1, read as the reverse complement.
GGGGAGCGCAAACACAGGCGTCTCATGGAGCTCTTGCACACAATTCACACATATATTTTTAATAATTCATGACTTGATGACAACGACACTCTATTGATAAAGGATATCCAATGTAAATATTAACGTCTACAGGATCCAACCCCATAAAGTATTGCCATATATTCCAGTAAAATTTCGAGCTCTATTCGTTCGCTCCAGGATTTTAAATGCATTGCAAGTTTGCAGTCTATTTCTATACATATGTAACCTTGGCGTGGATATTAGGTGGATATACATTAAAGATATTTGCAAAAATATTAATTGGGGGCGTTTACAATACGCAATGGAATGCATTGAGACCAGGTTTTCGAATTTTTGGCTGTTTCTTTGTGCACGCATCACTTAAAAACGACTCCACCGATTTGGATGGAGTTTAGTATTTAGTAACTTATTCATTAACATCTAGGATTTGTTTCATCGCAATCGGTTTATTTAATCAAAAGTTATGGGTATTTCTCAGTCAGTCAGTGGTCTGCGCGTACGAAGTCGCGGACGCCGCTAGTGACCTAATAAAATTGTAGTAAATTCTAGTGCTCGCTTGGCTCGCACCATATTTTTTTTTATATTGTATTGCAGTCATAACATAACGCGGTAAAATGTCGAGCTCGCTTCGCTCGTTCCACAGGTTTTGAAATGTATTGCAAGTTGCAACTACCTTTAATTACTACATATTGTAATAAAATCTTGAGCTCGCTTTACACACTCTAGATTTCACATTGTAAGAAACATAAACTCGCTTCGCTCGCTCCTAGTTTTAGATCGTATTCCAACGACCTGAGCTGGTCCTGCCCCGCCCTCCACCCTTCTGGGAAAAAATTATTGCTACGCCCATTGTTGCACCTCAAAAATGTATTCCAAGAAGCCTAGTCAGGGAAAACAGGCTAGAGGAGAGAACGGCATTATCAGTATTGCACGTCGCTAAAGCGGCAAGCGGCGGGCCTGCAGGAACAGGATAGCAGATGTATTTAGATAGCATTAAGCCAAAGAAGATACAGGACGTAAAATTTAATGCGTTACATATTAAACGAGGTGCTTTCACTATGGAGCAGACATCGAAATCACAAAATAAAATAAAATTAGAGATTGAAAAATTTGTCTCAGGCGGGACTTGAATCCGCACTCTTCCAAACCGGGGAACTGCGTTATCCAATATATATCCAGCCCACTACCCAGAGAACGAAATTTTCAATCTGTTGCGTCTCAAGGGGACGTGAGCACCATCTACTTGTAGTTAGTGAGTGCGGGTTCAAGTCCCGCCCCCGCGACACAAATTAGAATCTTTAATTTGATTCTAAATAGCACAACATGTTTAAAATCAAAAATATTTGAAATCACAAAATAAAGTTTTGTTTTTATATAGAAAACGACAATGGCTACCTACTCAACGCAAATGTATCGTTTTGCGATTTCGATGTTGGCTCTACAGTGAAAGTTGTTCAGTTTGATGGTCTGAAGCACCCCATTTAATGCATGGGGTCGTGTCGCATTTAAGTTTACACCTGTATAAATCAAAATTTTAAGCTAGCATAGAATGCTGGAGTATGGCTGCTAGTTAGTATAGTCAAAGTTTCTTTCGGAACTGTATTACCTATATCTACCTATAGAACAAGTGAATACAATGAACACAATACTAGATTTATATATTTAAAAAATGTTAAATCTTTATTTTTAGGAAAAAATATTAAACTTAGTAAAAACTTTGCAACTCCCATTCCCGATAATACCAACTGAAGATAGCTTGGAAGTGAACATGATATTAGATTCAGTAGAAGTGATAAAAAAGAGTGAGAAAACCGATAAAACTATCAATTTTAATGAGCTGCTCATGACTGAGCCTCAAAACCCATCGGAGTATATAGAAAAGTTATCAAATAAACTTATATCAAAGGCCATTACAGAAGATGCCCGTTCATTATTCATGGATGAAGAGCTGGATATGGTACAATAGATTATGTAGTGAATGTTTAACTTTATATTTTTTGTTGGACATTAATTTTATGTAGAATTGTAGTTTAATGTAATTAATCAGCTTGATAATATACCTAGAATTATTTTACGTTAATATTAACATTAATTGTGCGCTATTTATTACTAGTGGCTCTACCTGCTGCTTTTATTTCATTCGTCATAGCTAGAAAACTATAAGTAAACGTCGAAGAGATATTTTCAGGAAGAAATTAGGATACGTTTATAAATTCTCGATTAACAAGCGCACATACTGACATAGGATCTTAACACTGATTGATAATCTTACGACAATTGAATCCTTAATGTTTGACTGAGGTCTAATTTGTAAATATAATTTACAATTTTACTGAATTTACAGAAAAAGAGCAACATTGATCCGGTCGCTTTGAAAGAAATATTGAAGAGGTCAAACGGAGCAAGTTTGAGCGAAATATTACAACAGCACAACTTATCTTTGGCTGACTTGCTTCAAGGGAGACAAAATGCTATTTCTGTACTTAAGCCGGAAGATAAGAAATCGCAAGAAAAATCTAAACATGCAAAAAATAAAGATCCTGACGAAGACGACAAAAGTGAAGATATAGAAGATAAGCAGACCACAGCAATGATCCAATCAGTTACTGAAACCATTATTAAACACAACAATCAAGAAACTGGGACAGAAAAAAGTTATTTGGATTCAACGACTACAGAAAAACAGGCCAGCGAAATAAAGGAGTCTGAAGATGAACCAAAAATGTTACCAAAACGCAGATTCCAAGGAGGTATTAGAAGAAAACTCAGATTGAGACCAATGCTAAACAATACCTTTAAAGGACAATTGAATAGAGATCTTATGGCTCTAACTGCAAGAAAGTATTTTAACCACAGAAACGCTACTAATGCAAAATCTAAAGAATGGAGAAATGTTATGCCATCTATGATGAATATAAGTGCTACAACTAAAGACATCAATCAAGAAGTAACTGAAGCACTACCTACAACAACTACCCTACTACCTGAAGATACCACAATCATACATAACACAGAATATTACAACCCGACGACAGTTTCGATAGATCCGGAGACTGAAGAGAACAATAAACAGGACGAAGAAAGTGATGACACTACAGAAATTACAAAAACAACGGAAATAACGAAAACATCTACAGTTGAAAGTACGGAACCCGTAACAACTGACTCGCCTACCACAACTGAAAAACCAAAAATACGCATATTGAGGCCAGCGGTAAATCGCATGGGATTAAGACAGCAAGCCTTTAACAACAGATTGAAAAAGAAACGGCTAAGGCAAAAGAATTCTACAACGGAACCCCCAAAAGACGATATGATGACAGATCTCTTTGGAATGCCTAATTTAGTGTCATCGTCTGAATTTATTGCTAAGACACAGACACCAAAACAAACGACTACAGATCGTGATGAATATTTTACTTCATTAGATGATTTCATAACTACTGAAAAAAGTAGAAAAAGAGAAACCGTAGCAAGGATTAATAAGACTTCTACCACGACAACAGCAAAGGTCCCTACAGTATTTACTACTACAGAAGATTCAGCTAAATTTGAGATTGAAGAAATCCTTAATGACACAAGAAGTGAGTTATTGTTTCACGTTTTTTAAATATAAAATAACTATCTAAATTTTTTTAAATAATAATCATGTGTTTAATTCCTCTGTTTTCAGCAAGCAATAGACTGTCTAGAATTCTATTGGAGAGGAATATGACTTTAAGTGAATTGGTACAGCACAGAGAACGAGGGTCGAGTCATGTTCATCTAGCGGATATATTCCATAATGCTTCAAAGGAGCCTAATCCACCCGAACCATTCCTTTCTAAATCTCTAATCGAACCTATTTCTAAAGAGACTTATCCTTTAAGAGCTCTTTTAGATGCAAATCTCCATGACCCTACTGCTAAAGCTACTACAATAGACCCAAATGTTTTACAAACACAATTTGTGAGCATTCCTGTTGTCATGGACTTTGGTAACAACGTTAATGAGAACGGAGAAAATATGGGCATTATGTCACTTTTTAACAAATTAACGGAAAGTGACATAGGTGAAAAAGGAATTGTAAAGAAAGACTCGGAAGGTACACCTTATGTTACGACTGTCATCGAAGTTAACACAACAAATACGGATGACGACGCAGTTAGAGAAAGTCGCGTATTGAAGGATATGGAAGATGGTGTGAAACATGAGTTAGCTAATTGGAACGAAATATTGACGTTAATGAGAAGAAGTCGTCAAAATGAAACTGATATAACAGCGTCTTTTATTGAAGGTGAGTCTTAAGTTTCAGGATTTAAAACAGAACTCTAGAGCGTGTAATGACATTAATAACCTTTCTTTTTTCAGAATCATCACAACCAAATACGAAAATTCTCCTTGAAGAAGACCATGACGGAGACGGTGTAATTGTGCTGGAAGATTTGCAGCACCTCAAAGACTTAAATAGCAACATAGCTTCGGGATCAGAAGAGAAAATAGAAATAAAATCGTTCGAAAGAGCTGGACCTTCAACAATCAAACCAGGTATACTGGACCATTTACCAAGCGAAACTAGATCGGTAACAGTTGCTACGGCAAGCATAATAGGATTAGCAATGATATTATTTTTACTAACTTATGGAGCTTTCAAATGGAATCAGCAACGTAATTTATTGCGAAAGAAGCAAGACTATTGCGATGAACGGATTCCTACACCAGTTTTCGAAAACAGAAAAGGTCATAAAAACAACTGCAGTACTCGTAGCATTAGTCCAATGCTAGCTTCATCAAATATCTATACGATGAGCACGATAGATTCTCACAACGGTAAAGAGTCTCCCGAATACATGTGGGACACCTTGAGGAAACCATTTCAGTAGTACCAACATCGTCACCAGATAATTTAGACTGAAATATTAAGTAAGACTTAATTTTTATTGATAGAATTAATTCTGTTTAACTAGTGACCTGATTTTGAGTATAAGGGAATTGTAAATTGTGTTTCTTTTACTAGAAATATTTTGAGTATATTTTATAGTTGGTCTAAATCCTGTAGCTCTATTTTATTATATTATTTTTTCTCGTCTTTTATGTGCCTTTAAATAAATAGGCTCAGGATTTTTTTACTATAACATTTGTCTATCGATAGGATGTATTCTATTTTATAATAGATTTATTTATTTATTTATTATTCTATTTATCTTCAGTATTATGTTGCAAGTGCAACGTGACATTTCAAAGAATGTTGTGTGTCTTTATAAATAGCTATGACTATAAATAAATAACGATAAGAAATAATTTTTGTTTTAATACAAACTTACCGGTAGTTTTCGTATGTGAATATATCTTGCAGGCTCTTCAAGATTGGTATATCCAGGGTGTGTATTTTATTGTAAAAATATGCGTATTGTCTTGCTATACTTCTATACAGCTTCAATGATGATTCAAATACAGGTGAAGGCTGAAACATACAAATAAAATTAATGTAGACATCAGTTACAAATATCTTTTAAAAATAATACACGTGATAATTATGTAGAAATTCAAATAACTATGTTTTAAATAAGATATTGTATGTTTTTGTATCCACACGTGCATATAATATCGTATACACTACAGAAGAGCGTCGGTGGCGCATTGCGGAGAGCTATGGATACTCAATCATGTGGGGCCTGGGTTCGAATTTGCGAGGAGGTCATGCCATGTACCAATGAGTTTTCTAACTAATAAATGTATGTGATACCGACTGAAACGGTGAAGGAAAACATATGGTGAGGAAACCTGCATACGCTGAAGAAGAAATTGTATGCGTATTTGTAGGCGACCAAGCCGCATTGAGCACGCGAGGGGGACTGATATCCAAACACCTTCCTTGAGGGTAGGCCTGTGCCCTGCTGTGGGACGTATACAGGGTGTAACAAAACACCCTAGTAATACTTAAGTGGGGTGCTTCAGACCATTAAACTGTGCAACTTTCACGTTGGAGCCAACCCCGAGAAAAAATGAAGTGTTAGCTCCATAGTCAAAGTTATTCTGTTTGATGGTCTGAAGCACCCTCATAAGTATTACTAGCTTGTTTTATACACTGTATAAGCTGACGATGATGATTCACTACAGATTATAGAATCCATATCAAAAGTAAAAGTAAGAAAGTTAAAGTAAGTAAGTTAAGGTGGTTTCAGTCCATACAAAAGTTTGACGCACAATACGCGAAGACGGAATTAATAAAAGTAATATTTTATAAATGGAAAAATAGTTTAGAAAATCTAGTTGCCGCGCAACAAATAACATTTGCAATTTATAATATAATTACGAAGATATAAAGCTTTTAAAATTTTGTATGAAAAATTTCAAAGCTAGTAAGCTAGTAGTAGTAGTTGTAGCTAATATCTTCGTAGTTATTTTATAAATTGCAAATGTTATTCGTTACGCGGCATCTAGATTTTCAAAACTATTTTTCCATATATACAAAGTTACTTAAATTAATATCGTCTACGCGTATTGTGCGTCAAAGTTTTGTATAAAATTGACCCCTCTGCAACCGCCTTAAGTTCAGTTTCATAAAAGAAAATTTCATTTATTCATTCATTCAAATCAATGAAATTTTCTCGAGAACACAATCGTTTATTACAATTTATAAAACACTTACTCGCAACTCCGCTAACTCGTCTGAAGTGTAGTAGAGGATGGTAGAATATTTATCAGGCAAGACATCAATGTATGGCTTCCAAAAAGAATCTGAAATTAGATATAAAAATCTTAATTTTAATGAGATGAAAATAATTTACGTATCTACAGGGTGAAATTGATATCATTACCATCCTTTTAAACTAATTGTCTAAACATCCAACTAAACAACTTTTACGATATGAGCAAACCGATCCGAGCAAAAAAAATGTCAGCTGTTCCATACTGAATTGCAATTGACTCGGCTCACATGTATGCAACATCAGATATTTTTTTAATTCAATTGGTGTGCTCCCATAGTAAATGTTGTTCAGTTTGATGGGAAGACTCTTAGTTTAAAAGGATGCTAATGATATTAATTTCACCCTGTGTAATAAATTAGGTACCTTATAATTATTAATTATAACACATTATTGTACACACAGACATAATAATACACAAAGTTAAGAAAACATGTACAAAGGGCGAGCTTATCTCTGAAGAGATTTCGTCTAGCAGACCCGCAAAAGAGACACTTAATAATCACAAGGCAAACTTATTGTGTACAAACAAACAGTTTAAATAAATGAAAAACAAAACATTTTTTCTTATACATAGCCCAGTAATTTTACGGTTTGAGCCGGGACTAATTAATAGGTAATTGTATTTTTTTCGGTATAATATTGAAGAGCCAATTTGAGCCTAGAAATGTACCAAAATTAAAAAAAAATCACGTGAGTAACAGTTCCAATTTTAAAATTTAGCTATTATCTCGTTCTAAAAAACCTGATGGCAAATTTTTTTGCATGTATTTGAGGCTTTACCATTATACATACTTCAAACATGGTGTAAATATTTTTGTCTACTTAGAAGGTTTTGAAAAATACATTCGTAATATCTAATAAATACATCTTTTTTTAAATTTCTGTGCCTATTTTATTGCTCAAAAATAATTTATATTGTTAAATCTGAGCCAAATGAGTGTATTCGTATTAATATTATTAATTTAAAAGCCTTCTGGGACACACAAATTTGATTTCTATGTTGCGTAGCGAATTATTTTTTAATATGTTTTAAGATAGTCTTTTTGTCACTAAATGGTGCCGGTTACAGTTTAAAAGTACAATTAATAATTACTCCCAACCCCGCCTAACAAAACTCCGTAAAATAACTGGTCTAACAGCTGAATATTGAGAGAACATGAGCACACCTTGCATACTTGGCTGTCATTTCATACAAATGGGAAAATATGACAAAGTGATACTGATTAAGTGCGATTGAGGCAGGAATAGTTTTTTGCCTCTTTTGCCTACCTGCGAAAAATTGGTACAGTCATTGATACTTTTTCTTATAATTGTAATCGAATTAGGATGTGTAAATTTAAAAAATAGCACTCCATTATTATGTGTTTCTCAAGGATTCATGCAAAAACTATAAAAATATAAATTGTGTCTGTAATTTTAACAATCGAGGGGTAAAGATGGTTGTATCTATCAATGCTCAAGGATTCATGCAAAAACTATAAAAAAGAAAATTGTGTCTGGATTTTAGCAAACGAGGGGTTAAAGATGGTTGTATGAATCAGATTGTCATTATTGAATAAGTGAGATCTAAGCATAATTAATTATCTTGATTGAGTTCAAGGTGAGACCATGCAACAACTTTACAATGACATGATTATAATGGATTATTGAAATGAATGAATAACTAATTCCATAGAAAATCCACAATGATGAGTGTTAATTCTCTTATTGCTAAAAGATATTATAATTATATTTTGGCATATTGGTAACATCCCATATCTTGCTTGAATTGTCATTAACTCAAATTAACTAAAACATTAATTGTGTGGTTTTTTTCGTAGCCTAATTAATCCCACTGCTGGACAAAGACCTCCCTTTTAATTATCCAATCATTACTGTGCTGGGTATGCTCAAGTCACTTGTAATCGAAAGCATCCAGATCGTCCCGCCACCTCTTCCTCGGTCAACCAGGATGTTGATGACCACAGAACATTATAAGAGGGGTTAGAAATGCAAAGTAGCGCTTTTGCTTCGGAGACGTCTGTCGCCACTTGTCTTCCCGCTCACGCTGCTAATATTACTCATGCCCTCTCGCTCGCACCTCGCCGCGCGCCTTATGGTGTTAGACAAATCATTGCATAGCCTGTGGCGACATGTTCCACGCCTACCTTGCACTTCTAACTTCTCTTATAATGTTCTGTGTTGATGACCGTTTTCTGTGATCCAGAGCATAACCATTCTAACAACCCCACCACATTCAGGGTCCAACTTAATGTGCTGACAGTTTTTTAAGAGGATGATCAGACCATCGAAATGAACAGCTTTCTCTATAGGAACATCGAAATCTCGAAAAAAAAACAGCTATCCCATACATTTGGCTCAAGTAGGTTTGCAGTTTATATGGAGAAGCAGATTTTTTTTTCGCTATTCCATGTTGGTGCCATAGAGAAAGTTGTTCAGTGTGATGGTCTGATCATCCCCTTAAAAAAGTCTCAGCACATTAAGAAGGACCCTGTTTATAATTAGTATTAATATCAATGGTATTGCCTCCTTCTTTGACCATGTATTTGAAGGGTGAAGAAAGCAAAAAGTATTGGGGCTAACACAAAAGATCCCACTGGGTCGAAGTGTTGCTGGCTTGCCAGCCCCTACAACAAGATAAGATAAAATAATTGGTATTTTTGGTGGGCTGTATAACCATGATCAACAAGGAATAACTATTCACAATATTGAGGGCCTGTTTCACCACTTCTGTATAAGTTCTTGATAGAATGAGCCCTCAGATAAGCTAACAAGAACTTATCCAAAAGTGAAACATTAGGGCCTGTGTCCAGCGAACTGTCTTGTGTTGTGGACCCCACAACAAAAACCCAACTAAGCAGAGGTGATTCAGATATTTTAAAATTATTATTATATTAAAATTATAATTATTATTGCAATTATTTCTGTTTGCAATACTGTCATTATAATGTGGGTAAAGGCAGCTGTACAGTGCCACCAACTTATCTGTAGACTGGCCAAAAGCAGAACTAGTTTTGAAAACGTCATTTTGTTGCTGTCAGTCGATGTAGTCTGAGTTCTGTGTAGTCTCTGTTCAATCGAGTTCTTGTTTTTCTAAATATTTCTGAGTATTTTTTGTGAAAATCATGCTGAAAGTGGTGTATGAGAAATTATTCTTAAAATGAAATCATTGTTTGATACAGATAGTGGCGCCATCGCTCATTCTACAGATAAGTTGGTGACACTGTATGTATGTAGTTTGTAAAAAAGTAAAAGATGGAAGTACATCCCTTAAAGATGAAATAGATTGAATAATTCAGTAGTTCAGTATGCTGAAATTTAGGTAGAATTGGACTAAAACAAGCCATGGATTGGAAGTTTGTGGGTTTCTCTTGCATACAATACTGAAATTTTTCAGTCTTTAACATGAAAAAAAGTTCTTTTGTATTTTGTTTATTGTTTGCCAACAATAATAATAATGATTATTTGGGGTTGACGGCCTTGATAGTCGTTCATTTGTGCCACTGCGACCATCACTGGTCTTTTATACAGGGTGAAATTGATATCATTAGCATCCTTATAAACTAAGAATCTACCCATTGAACTGAACAACTTTTACTATGCAAACCAATCGGAGCAACGGAAAAATCTGCTGTAGCATACATTTGAGTCGCAAACAGCAGATTTTTTATTTGCTCCGATCGGTTTGCTCCTATAGTAAGAGTTGTTCAGTTTGATGGGTAGACTCTTAGTTTAAAAGGATGCTAATGATATCAATTTCACCGTGTAGTTCCCAACTAATCCCTACTGCAGTCAAGAATTGTATAGTAGGTTTTTACTAGGTAGTTCGTATCTCATCTTCAATTATTAATTTAACTTACCAGAATTATTTTTCTCCAACAAAAGAAACAGTGCTAGTGTAATATTAGGCATGTTCTGTAGCAATGGATCTATGGTGATGAAGGCAGCCAGCTCAGATTCCTGCGCGTTCTTCTCCGTCATCATGACCTTGCTCGGCACAGTAAGGACGAGGGACCCTTCTGTGAACTCTTTGCTTGCCTTCAGACCCAGGTCATAGCCTTCAAACTCACTTATTACTACACCTGTAACGTTGAAGATTATTGTGAGACTAGAAAATACTAAATTGCCTCCTCCGAAAAAAATAAAAGATTCCCCCTCACAAAAGGGAGAGTGAGGAAACACCCCTATTTTTGAGCGGGGAGGGATTGGAGATGGAGTCCATAATGTATGTTAGAATGCTAAGCATGGTTTTTTCTTTTCAGTGTTCCCTGACTTGTTTTGTTTATTAGACAAATTGTTGTGAATTAGGGTTGCAGCACACCTTGGACACTTAGCTGTCATTCTTGTGTCAAAATTAAAAGAAGAGGTAAGCATGTGCGATACTGAGCGAGTGCGAGCGAGACAGGAATACAAATTTGTTCACATTATCCTGCCAGAAGAGGGAAATTGGCAGGGGGAAGGGAGTGTCCTTGCTGTATGTAGTACTAAATACTCTTTCTTATACATATTGTGGTTGCAGCATACCTACTAAAAATCCCACTATTAAATTTTTTTTTTCAAAACGTGTTGGTTCTTTACCCTCCCCCCTCCCCCCCTGGGGTAGGGAAAGGGGGGAATTTACCTCCCTCTTCCCCCCTAAATTCGTGCTGCAGGATCCTAAACTTTACCGAAGCGTTTAAAGTGTGCACGGATCAAATTTATCAATTATTGAATTATTGTCTTTTTCTGAAATGAATCTTACCATCATACTGAGCTCCATTCTCGTCCAGCCACTTCAGATACTTGTCGATACTCGACTGACGTGGATTCTGTTTGCTTGTGTGAACCGGAGCCTCTAAATTCCTAACCTCTTTCAAGATCGCCTCTATTTCTAAATGATGCTCCCACCCCTTAGACAAGTTAGCTGAAGCCTGAAACACGCTCGTCAGCTTCAGCAACTTGTCCACTAGAACAGCGAGCTCCTTTCTCTTCTGCTGTAAAAACTTATTTACTTCCTTCCCGTCTTTCTTCTTTGAAACTTGTTTCGATTGAGATTTACGACCCATGATTGCTTGTAAGTGTATAAAACTTATAACAAAACTTAAATATGACACTATAGAACACAGTAACTGTAAATTTGGAACGTGGGAATAATATAATACTAAAAATAGGTCTAAAAATTATTTTGAAATGTTTTCTCGCAAAATGCAAAGTGAAAGACGACACTGACAGCTGTGTTTTAACAGTGAAAAAAATTAGATTCCGATTTTATTTGACTACACAGCCACCTAAGATAGCTTTTTTTTCATTTTATTATGCAAAATACGACTGTGTAAGATAAATCCTACTTTATTGTTTTTAAAAGTGCTACAAGAACAATTCGACACGATATGACAGCTAGATAATAGTCACTTGACGTTACAAAGTTCGTTTAATGTGAATGCTATGGAAAAGAGTCACGTTGAGAGTTGCAGGTTTTGCCACAAGCAGTTTGTTTCGTGTGGTGTTGGCGCGGTTCACGTCTGAGTCTGCCACGAGGTTCCGCAGTCGTTTCTAAGCTGTGTTTTTGCTCAAAAACGATAGATACTCCCACAAACTACTTCACACTGGGCGACACTGGCGGAAACACAGTGCTAACGCACAAGCAAGAGTCCATTTAAAAAAATTTATGCTATGCAAATCGTTGTCCGCTATTGGGCGGTCGGTTGCCTGCTGCCTGGTGGTTGCCTGCTTTCTGGCCTGCCACGAAACTCCACTATTTTGTGGTGGCTCAAGCGTATTTTTTATATAAACAATGCTTTAGGTATATATAATCAATTAATCACCCAAGTGCCAATTTACCGAAAAACGTCAAGTACACAATTTTAAGATTAAATTTAGACCTAAAAATTTACAGTAGCCTACCTACCTACTTACCTAATATTCAAATAATAATATGTAACAAGTTCACCGTTCATCAATAAAATTTATAATAGGTACCTACCTACGGTAAAAGGCGGCAAATACTATGAGAATGTCTTTTACCATATCACGGCAGAATAGGTGTAGTTATAAGTACTTACCTACTTATATTTGGAATAGGTAGTTAGATAGTGTACAGTATATACTAATCTATAGTGTACAGTAGGCACATGTAGGTAGGTATAGTTAACTATAGGTATAGCGTACCTACTCTTACCTATACTGATCAACTTTTAATATGGGAGCAAACCGATCAGAGCAAATAAAAAATTTGCTGTTCCATACTAAACTGCAATCTCGACGCGAGAGTTGGCGACTCAAATTTTATGTAAGTATGATACAACAGCGGATTTTTTCTTTGCTCGATCGGTTTGCTCCCATTGTAAAAGTTGTTCAGTTCGATGGGTAGAGTCTTAGTTTAAAAGTATGCTAATGATATCAATTTCACCCTGTAAGTATATTCCGTGGTATACCTAAAGCAAAGAAACTAAATCATACCTAATTCATAAAACAATCGACTAGATTTCTGGACTTGACACTATCCGAAATAGCATCAGAAAAAGTTAAGAAAGTCTTAGGGGAAAAGAATAATAGACATTTATTTTTAATCGCCAGGGCTTTCCAGAACCGCGTGTAGAAAAAAAAAATACGTCGAAAACTTTTTGTTACTAAGTACTATTAGTCAGCAGTTTTTGATTAATTAATCAAAGGCTGCTGACTCTAATAAATTAGGGTTCACGCCCCAATACATAACACTTCGACAGCTAAACATTGTCTGGCAAGTAAACTAAGTGGCAATGGCAATGGTGCAGCGGACAGTTGGCAGCCAAGCGCTCGATTCCCCGAAAAGCTATTTGAAATCGCCCTAGTTTTATCCGCAGAATCGCCCTCTAAATTGCATGGCACATTGATTTAATAACATTGTTTAGCTTTTATCTTGAAAATTTGCTTTTGGCTGCATTTTCTTTAACTAACGAGAAACATTTCAACATAAAATAAAACAAAAACAGCTCAAGTAGGTAGGTCACTTGGGAAATGATCATACGTCGACATCCATTCAGTTTTTTAGAACCTAGGCACCTTGTCCTTGAAAGCCTTAGGCCGAGATTCAGAGACGATATTTAAGTCATAGTTCGGACTAAGTAGGGTCAAAAATGTATGAATTTTGACATACGCGGGAGTTCGAACTAAGACTTATAAAACGTCTCTGAATCTCGGCCTTAGAGCTTTTGTTGTAGGTAGAGAAGGAGAATCAAAATCATGGTCGTTCACTAGATATCAAGAATTGCAATCAAGTCTCGTTCTCGAGTAGGGTAAGTATAGGTACCGGTCTTAAAGAATTCAGGTAAGGTATAGATATACTTACTTATTTACTATAACACGAACAGATCGACAAAAAAAAAAGAAAGAATTAAGCATCACATTGCAGCTCTACAACAAAACCAGCCTATAAGCGTTCCACTGCTGGACACAGGCCTTCTCCCACGTATAAGGGTGAAAGGGCCTTACGTAGTAATACATACCTTCTCTTTATGCTGTGGCCATACTCCACTACGCGGGCCTGGAACAAAACGTTTCTTCATAGAAATTGATTTAGTAGAAGCGGATCCAGGAGTGCGATTTTTGAATCTCATACATACGTTGAAAATGTATGGAGATACGCATCTTTCTACTGCTGATTTGACTTTCAAAAATCATACTCCAGGTGCATATTTCCATAGTAATTTTGACATTTTCTACTGCTGAGCTCACCGAATGAGTTTCAAAAATCGCCCTCCAGTATTCTATTCTAGGGGGCTCATCGCAAAATTAACGCAGATAATTTCCTTGTTGTTGCTGATGATGATGATCATTTCATAATTTCCACGGCTCGTATGGGCGGGGAATCTCTACATAAAATTCATAGACGTGTCATACAGACTCACGCTAAAAAAATCTCGGCTCCTGTCTCAGGAGTAGGTAATACCTATCTAATATCTATACACATAGTCACATATATAGTTGCAGTTATGGGAAGAGCCATCCATCTCATGGTCCTTACCTATTATCTATTTGATGCTCTTTAAATGGTTACTAATTGAATGACGAATGCAATAATATTAATCGTCATTGATTGATTCCCACGCTATTATTTTACATGACACTACAATTGAATATAAATTACACCCATCTTCCAATTATTTTTATAAAATAAGCCTTAATAAGTGGAAGATTTTCTTAAATCCATATTTTTTTTGTTTGCGTCATCGTCTTGCTGAAGGAGTGAATAAATTACCTGTGCTAGGCACTGTTTAATAAACGCGACAATTGACAATGACAATTCAGAATACATAATACAGGTTACTAAATACGCTAAACTTGCGGTGCTTCATGTGCCCTAGCATGCTAGATGCTAGTCCTGGATTTGTCAATAGGCCGTATAGGCCGCGGCCTAGGGGCGGCAGATTTTAGAGAACGCTCACTCGATTTCAGAGGATAAAAGTCAGACAAGTTCATTGGTTTTCTCATGGCTTTTTATACTAATACGTTAAATCCCCCTATAGAAACTCATCAATCCTAGGTACTGTGGAGGCGTATATCAGATGGTAATTAAAATAAAGCTTTATAGATTCTTTGCGAAATGGATACTTACACATGAAAAAGATACAAATAATGAATAATTACGTCGTCTGCAAAGAAGAAAGGAAGAATATTTACTATTATATCCTCCTTAAGTCATAGCATCGTCTTGGCTTTTTGTGAACTACTGGCACTTATTAAATATGTACAAAATAGAAAAACAGACAAAAAAAAAACTTATTATCTACCTAAGCCTAAGTATGAAGCGTTTTTAATCGAACTATCCTTGACATCGGACATAATTAAAAAACTAATTAATCTTTTGACGTATTATTTATCGTTGGAGCCTCCAGGCAATGACGAAAATGACTCATTTGTCTATTTATTATTCAATAGATCTATAAATACTTATGCATAAGTAGCATTTCATAAGTATACCATATTACATTTTACCATATTAACAGGTTTATAAGTCTTACCGATGTACCTGCGCAGTTGACAAATTTTAATAGCGCGCGAAATTATATTGACCAATCAAGAAGTGTCACCTTCAATCTGTTTACGCTATTGGCTAATTTGTTTTCGCGCCCTTTCCGCTGCTATCCGACTTTGCACCCTTTGATTACTAAATGACTTCGGGTTTTGCCGGGGACTCGGTCCCTTTGCGCAAACGAAGATTGACGAGCGGAATTATTTTCCTGGTCGTTCTGTACTGCCTATTATGCATTTTATTAAGCACCTACGTTTTTTTTTCAATTTATAATAAGCTTATTAGAACAAAAACCTTAGGAGATGGATGGATACAATCTTAAAGTTATACTATACTGAACTACTATGCGCTAACTATATTTTTGTAAGTCTATAATGTGTTAGTAAATTAAAGCAAAACCGGAAAAACTGTTTGTTTAGAATCGATATCAGTTTTCCCTTTTTTTATACATGAATATGAAAATTATATTTTATATCGGTCGTTGTTTTGGGGTCATTTTTGATTGCAAGGGCACAGTGTATGCCAATCGAGCAGTTTAAAAAAAAAATATATATATTTATATATATATATATGTTCAGATCGGACACTTGATACGAAACGACAATTTCTTTAAAACCATACTGGAAGGGAAGATAGAGAGGAAGAGAGGCAGAGGAAGACCTAGACAGAGTTATCTGGCCCAAGTGAAGGAAAAGGTTGATGTCGTCTCTTGAGTTCTTGATACGAATCAAGAACTCAAGAGACTAGCGGAAAGGAGATAGGATTGGCGAAAACTCCACCGACAAGAGCGTAGCTCTTAAATAAGATGATGATGATGTTCATATGTAAATATAGGTTCCTATTTGTGTAAGCATCATGAATTTATCATTATTAAACACAAAATTACACATAATAAAAGAGTGTAAATGCGTTAATAGGTACAATTTTGAAGGGTGCTTCAGGCCATCAAACTGAACAGCTGTCACTAGGAGTCAACATTGAAATCGCGTCAAAAAATATTCGCTATTCCATACATTTAGTGCCTATACCTATCCATAGATGGTTTTTAGTGAACAACACTTTTTTTCGATTTCGATGTAGTCATTCTCGATGCATGGTCCGAAGTAACCTATAAAATAATGATGTCCTTACTAATTTAAGTTATTTTCATCATATTAATCATCATCATCAGCCTATCATCGTCCACTGCGGAACATAGGCCTTTCCCAAGTCGCGCCACGAAACTCTGTCCTCGGCCTTCCTCATCCAGTCGCTCCCCGCTACTTTTTTAGGTCGTCTGTCCAGCGGGCAGCAGGGCGTCCTACGTAGTACTTACTATATCTATGGGCGTCCTACACTACGCATGTCAGTTAACTGTCTCCACTCTAGAACTCTGAAACCTCATCGGTTGTCAGTTCTTCGGCAGATAAGACCATTTACGCCCTGTAAACTCAGACGAAGATAAACGAAGACTTAAATCTTGTCGTCATCATCATCTTATTTAAGAGCTACGCTCTTGTCGGTGGAGTTTTCGCCAATCCTGTCTCCTTTCCGCTAGTCTCTTGAGTTCTTGATACGATACGACATCAACCTTTTCCTTCACTTGGGCCAGATAACTCTGTCTAGGTCTTCCTCTGCCTCTCTTCCCCTTTTTCTTCCCTTCCAGTATGGTTTTAAAGAAATTGTCGTTTCGTATCAAGTGTCCGATCATTTTTCCCCTTCGGTTTTCGATTGTTTTTAAAATGTTTCTCTTTTCTTTAACCATTCTCAGCACCTCTTCATTTGTTATGCGTTCCGTCCAACTTATCCCCTCCATTCGCCTCCAACACCACATCTCAAAAGCTTCCAGCCTTCAGAAATCTTGTCGTGAGTAATTTAATTCATTCTCTGCTTTTGAATGCTTATTAAAGTGAACCCTGCTACAAAAGTAATGTTTCGGTACTTAAAGTAGGTAAAAAATGTGATTGATTCATGGAAATTGAAAGCTAATGTCAACCGAATCAGTCGACGCTGGCAAATTACTGGCAAATTAACAACGCCCAGTGTAAATCGGACCTAAAGCACAGTATAAGAAAGAGTGTCTATTACTCCTAAAGCAAACTGCGTAAAACAAAACGGTTACAAAATAACAGTGGTGCGTTGTTTAAGAATTCGCTTGGGGGCTCTTAAGAATTTCTGAGCGACACACCTCTCATTATGAAGTCAGCGACAAATACAAACGGCACGGAAGGTCCACAACGTGATACGTTTAGTCCAAGGTACAGTAAAGTTCCCGGATAATATATTGTTAGGGCATTTTGAGTGCGATCTATGATTGATTGTAACAAATACAATTCTGTATTTATATGTTGAAGTAAAAGAAGGTACACACTCTACGCAAGGCGATAAGTCAAGCTATACATAACCAGCGTAAGCTGGGCCACGCGACGTTATTAGTGATTAAAGAGTGAAATTGATTTATCATTAGCATCCATTTAAACTTAGAGTCTACCCACCATACTGAACAACTTTCACTATGGAAGCAAACCGATCGGAGCAAGCATGAAAAAAAAAATCTGCTGTTCCATAGTAAACTGCAATGCCTACTCGACTTACATGTATGCAACAGCTGTTATTTTTTGCTACGATAGGTTTGCTTCCATAGTAACAGGTGTTCAGTTTGATAGGTCTAATGATAATCAATTTTACCCGGTATACGTAGCCAGCTTATAAAGCTCTTTACGCAGAAAAAAGTAATACATCCTTTACGGGCTTGGAAATATGACTATATTTTGAATCGTGCAGTTGTAGCAATTGCACATATTAAAAAAATAAGAAAAAATAGCGTCCCTTCTGTGTTCTAAATACTTTTATGTTAAAGTCAGTGTTAGACTTGAAAGTTTGTCTAATATCTATCCATCGACTAGAATTCTATTAGAGGCTATGAGCTCACAAGTCGTGGAATACATTATGAATGCGTGAACTTTAGTAGCAAGCTTACCAAGGATTTAGCTTATAATAAACTGTATTTTCAATTAAGCTTAATGTTCCGCCTTTAGTGCTACGACAAATTGAATGCTAATGAAATTACGCGTGGCGTTTTCTTGGTACACGATTTAATTAAGTTCATTTTAGTCAGACGCTATGTAATTTAGGGTTGAGACATTGAAGAAGATTTGGTCTTGGTTCTGTTCTTAGGTCCGCCACATACATCCGAAATAAACCTTAATCGGAATTAGATTCCGTGTGGAGTGTTGCCGGTTTCAGAGACTTTTTCACTAGATCTAGTGATTTTTTGATGTCTCAGTTGACATATTTTAAAGTGATTTTTGAGCGTAGGCGTTTTTTACACAGCACTCTAAGTAATTTTTGTAACCATAGTTGACCACACTGAATCCTGAATCAGGATTCCGGATCGCAATACCGTATGTATGTGGCGGACCTTAGTGTCGTTGTACCATAGATCTAGACAAGCACATGTGAAAGAAAAGGTTGATGTCACAGAACATTATAAGAGGGGTTAGAAGTGCATAGTAGGCGTGGAACGCATGCCACACGGTTATGCAATGATTTGAATTACATCGAAATGCGCGCGTCGTGGTGCGAGTAAGAGGGCATAAGTAGTTGTAGCAGCGTGAGTGGGAAGACAAAGTGGCGACAGTCGTCTCCGAAGCAAAAGCTCTACTTTTTATTTCTAACCCCTCTTATAATACAGTTTTTGAGAGTTATGCGGTTATTATTTAATCTAGAATTAAACATTTTAACTGGTTCTTCCCGCGTTTTGGTATATTTGGTCATCCCGTGATCATGGCAGTTGTAACATTGCCGAAATATCGGGAACTCAAATATACCAAAACGCAGTAAGAACCCGTTAAAATGTTTAGTTCCCTCTTATAATGTTAATGTGGTTGATGTCGTGTCGAATCAAGAACACCAAGACACTTCCGGAAAAAAGACAGGAACAGGATTGGCCAACACTTCAACGACAAGAGTTTATAAATGAGATGATGATGATAGTGTCCTTACCTAAAGCAAGCCCAACCGCCGTGGAGGTCATTTTGGATATATCTTCAATTTTCTAAGCAAATAAGCATCCACCCAAAAAAAATCCTTTCTTCTTGCATTCTGTAGAATGTATATTCCAAATTTAAAATATTTTCTGTTAAAATTTTTTTGTGTTTTCTGGGGTTTAGTTCAGTCTGTCACGAAATTGTTTTAGTTTATAAATAAAGATAGATGATCAGCTCATTGGCATTTATGCATATGGCGTAATATGCATGTTACTTGAATACCCCGTGTTATGCAATACATAATCAGTTAGTTAATCATATTTATTTAAAGAATACCGCACATCACTTTGACAAAAGCTACCGATGCCAATGTAGGTACGTCATACATCAGTGTACCTAAATGTAATAAGTAAGATGAGTATGTGATACAACTTTCGATGTCGTTTTCATTCGGTCAGTTGTGATGTCACGGTTGCAAAGTCGTGACGATGTTAACCGTTTTATCTGGTTGCTGTTCTGAATGTAGGTACGATAAAATAATCGATATCGATAGAATTCGGTTTAATTTAATTAATAAAAGTGACTTGTTTTTAGACATAGGTCAGCTAAGCTGCTCTTTTGCAGTGTTTTTGTGTGGTAACATGAATAGTAGTAGGTATTATTAATAATTGTAATATCACCCACCACTAAAAGCTTATCTCCTGAAGTACTAAGTACGCTAAAACTAGTCTTGTTCCACGATATACGCTTAAAAATATCGATATTTGGATGCCAAAGTTTCTGTCATCCTCGAAAGAAAATGCTGAAATTCGTTGTCTCATATATTTATTGAACTTTAGCAAAATCGAAATAGATGAAACAAATCAGAAATCATTGCTGCTGAAAATTATACCTGTTGGTTTAAATTACATTTCGAGAAGTGGTTTCAAAGTTCTATAAACTGAACCACAAACTAAACTTCTTCAGTAAGTTTTCTTCACGTTGCCACTTTCGAAGCGCTTTAGCTCAAGCCAGCATTCGACTAGCAGACTATCGATAAAGCTAATATTTTCCATCGATATTTTACTACCGTACAACAAGCCCTATTAAATCTAAAACGAATCATCGAGCATTACATCATCGAAGGATTGAGTCACGGTCACGACTAGGCTGAGTCCTTCCATACGTGGGTTAAAGAGTCATTTAGTCATCAAAATGCTTCGTGAAGTCACTGCTCACTGCTGACCACAATATAA
This sequence comes from Agonopterix arenella, assembly GCA_927399405.1. NCBI lineage: Eukaryota > Metazoa > Arthropoda > Insecta > Lepidoptera > Depressariidae > Agonopterix > Agonopterix arenella. The sequence goes on along the minus strand of OV656704.1, from coordinate 12,279,915 downwards.
ACAGTCATTTAGTTAACACGCTCCTGACGTATAATGAAGACAAATAATACAATTCTAGGATGCACCGCGGTCGGGTTTCGTAATTCTGTCGTGTCTTCCTTTGCAACTCTATATGCTTGCCCTACAGAGTTGCAAAGGAAGACACGACAAAATGAGAAAGCCGTCCTGCGCGCTCATTTTGGCATGTGTTAAGTGACAGAGACAGGAACATCCCGATTTTTCTCGTTTCGTCGGGGATGGCATGCTAGGCCATGGTAGAATCAATCTGAATTAGTCAAAAATCCAACATTGTGTTAAAGGACCGTTCGAGGGCCGTAGGATATTGGGTCCGTACGTTGGAGTATGACCTGCTGGAGACCTGTGCCCTAAAGCGGGGCAATAAATGATGATGAATCAAATAAAGTGTGATTATAGCTCTGAGATAGATTGTTTTAGGGGTTAAATATTAGTACTGTTTTTAATCACTGCAAATTTTCAGGGGTGGTTCAGACCGTCAAACTAAACAACATTAAAATCGAGAAAAAAGTCGGCTCTATTTTTATTATACATACATTTGAGACGAATAAGCAGATTGCATTGCAGTTCAGTATGGAACAGGGAAGATGTTTTTTTGCGATTTCATATTTGCTCCCCTGAAAATTAGGAAAGCGATTCAAAAATCACCTACAATAAAGAAGTCTCTAGGAAAATATATAGATCGTACAAACTTTTAGTCCCATTTATCGTAAAAACAGGCGTTTGTCTATGCAAGATCTCTGAAGAGGACGTTCAGAAATAGGGCACAGGGGACAGAACAGACGGGGAAGACCCACCGACATACGTGATTCACTAGCCAGAAAGAGAGAGAAGCGTTCAAGTTGCCACATAAATACACATTTTGACATTTGTTCGATATGACCATTAAACCCTACCGCTGATAATACTTACATTCAGGATTCAAGTGCGGATTGGCATTCAGGTTGTTTTTCTATGATTCGATTATGGATTGGCACAACCGTTTATGCTAGTATGAATAGCAGTCACGGACTAAGCGGATAACACTGATATAGGATAACAAATATCTCTGGGTCATGGTTTGGAGTTCATATTTAGATTATAATATCAGCACAACCCGTAGGTCATTCTGACACATTAATTCACAATATGACGCATCCCAATACACTAATCTAACAATCAGTAGCGATAATACCTACTGATTGTTAGTATATATACAGTTCGAACAAACATTAATATAAATACGATGCATCTGTAGCAAAGAATAACTGGTTGCGGAGTTCACCATCATTCTTCTTCTTATCGTGTAGGCAAGTCCTGGTGTCAGAGTTTTTTCAGACCGCCTTACGGCCTCTGACGTGGTTTTTATGTAACGACTACTACTACCACAAGAGATAGCAGCCGGGACCAACGGCTTAACGTGCCATCTGAAACAAGGAATCATCTTTCTTTTCAGACAATCAGGTGATTCAGCCTCATCATCATCATCATCAACAGCCTATCATCGTCCACTGCTGAACATAGGCCTCTCCCAAGGTGCGCCACAAAACTCTGTCCTCGGCCTTCCTCATCCAGTCACTCCCCGCTACCTTTTTTAGGTCGTCTGTCCAGCGGGCAACAGGACGTCCCACACTACGTCTACCAGTTCGCGGTCTCCACTCCAGAACCCTGACACCCCACCAGTTGTCTGTTCTTCGGCAGATATGACCAGCCCATTGCCACTTCAGCTTGCTAATTTTCTGAGCTATGTCAACCACTTTCGTTCTCTGACGTATCACTTCATTTCTGATGTGATCTCTCAGAGAAACACCGAGCATAGCTCTCTCCATAGCTCGCTGCGCGACCTTGAATTTATGAACTAGTCCTATCGTCAGGGTCCATGTTTCCGCACCATAGGTCATTACTGGCAGGACGCACTGATCGAACACCTTCGTTTTGAGGCATTGTGGTAGAGCCGAGGAAAATATATGGCGAAGTTTCCCGAAAGCAGCCCATCCTAGTTGGATGCGCCTAGCGGCCTCTTTGTCGAAGTTGTTTCTACCTAGTCTTATAGTCTGTCCAAGGTAGACATAGTCTTGCAAAACTTCTAGCGCCGCCTCACCGACGTAAACCGCCTCTGGCTCGACATGAGAATTAAGCATGACTTTCGTCTTGTCTAAGTTCATGCCGAGACCGACCCGTCGGGAAGCGGTATTAAGGTCGCTAAGCATGCCACTGAGGTCCTGCAGCGATTCCGCCATGACGACGATGTCATCGGCAAAACGCAGGTGTGAGATGTACTCGCCGTTCACACATATGTCTCGTCCTTTCCAATTGAGCGTCTTGAAGACGTCTTCCAGCGCATTGGTGAACAGTTTCGGGGAAATAACATCCCCCTGTCTCACTCCTCTTAGCAGTTGGATCGGCTTCGTCTGCTGATCGTGTACTTGAACGGACATAGTGGCGGCGTCATATAGACATCTGAGCACCTCGATTCAGCCTGCAATGTGGAAACCAACTGGGGAAAAACGCACAAAGTGACATATCACTAGGTGTTCCCCGTGAAAATCGAGCCCACGACCTCGGTGTCGAGAGCCCAATGCTGTTAACCGTTAGACCACGGAGGCAGTTACCATCATTGGAAAATAAATTTGTTGGTAGGTACCAACGCTTGTGGTTGTGAACGCTGCTGGGAAAATTATCTCGCTTACGTGGGCGTAGCTGTGTCGGTAGTGTTTGATTAATGCATTGGCTCCTGTCAGATATAAGGGATGTACCGCAATCAAATGTATCTATCATGAAAAGGGAAATAAGGGCATAAATAGGTGCATCAAATTTATCTTCGTACGCACGGCGACACATCAACCTACGCAAAACCAAAATAAGCTGGCTGCGCGTAGATAGAGTAATGTATAACTTCGCGCGGCCAGCTTATGTTTGTTTTGCGTAGCGGGATATGTCGCCGTGTGTACTATAATTACAGGGACATTGCAAAAGTGTACCCATATAACATCGGCACCTCACCTATTCCCTCTGTGTCATCTCGAACGTCAACCATGGTAACAATTATTTTTTCAAAGACCAACCTTTTTTCATGAAGTATTACAAAATATATCTAATTTTATGAACAGGAGTGCGATTTTTGAATCTCATACGTTGAACTCAGCAGTTAAAATTGTGTGGAGATATGCATCTTTATGCTGCTTTCTTTCAAAAATCGCACTCACTGCTGAGCTCAGCGAATGAATTTCAAAAATCGCACTCCGGGCAAAGTTTTTCTTGAGCAAATTATGCTTATAAATATTTAGAATCATCCAAGATACAATAATTTTAGTTTCATTGGACTGCACAATGCTATAAGTATTATAGACTAGAGAATCTTCGTTTATTTAATGAGTCATAATAATCTACAGTTTGTTCTGCCAAATCATCAGACATTTTCAGGATGTACCGGATGCCTAGTTTATGTGTGCTCTGCTTAGTTAGAATGTTGTGACCTAACAAGCTACAATGTCGTCAATATTGATAGATGTAGGACTGCTATTGGATAGTCGCGTCGCTCGTCAATTGTTGGTTACAACGAACCGGGCCTACAACGAAACTCCAGTGGTGGCTAAAGTTAGTGTTCTTTTCGAAAAACAATCCTTAAAGTCACCATAATTACATAAACTACTATAGAACGTCAAGCACTCTTCCTACGAAAACTAGACATTGGCAAAATCATCATAACCAAAATGATAACCATTGAAAAAAAAATTGAATAGAATATAAAGGCCGCAGGAGAGCGTGTCATTTCCTACCTACACACCTCATGTAAGATGCAGAATGGAGGAGGCAAGATATATTGGTAAATTATAGGCAGAGTCATTTTCAAGCGGCCCCAGCAAGCCACAAACTTAGCCTAAACTAAATAATCATGTCTTGATTAAACCCTACCCTAGACGTTTACTTTCAAGTGCCACTGCAGGCAATTTATAAAGTGGATTTTCGACTTCAGACCTTGGCATTTGAAGTGAATGAAAAGACGACACATTAAGGTGTGCCTACACATGTAAGCTAAACTCGTTTTTAAAAACTTATTGCGGATAAGCCGATAAACGGATTCTCGAAAAAGCTCATAGTAGTTTTATTGTGGCATTATAAAACTGAGACCACAGAGTACTAAAGAGCACAGAGCTACAGAGCTATGACTAAAGTAGAGAATAAGTTTAACACGTTCCGGGACAGTGACCGGCTATAGACGTGATAACAATAAAAGTTCTATTGTGTCTCGTTCACTGTCCCGGAACGTGTTAAGGTATATTTTTAAGATGTGCTTAACCTGAAAGCTGTTTGTACAGAATTGACAACAGAATATAATTTTTGTACCAAAAGTCTAATTATGGACCAGTGGGAAACGACGAATGATTTTAATTCTTTACACAACAAACCATAATTATACAACGTGTTAATGAATTAACGCAAAACTAGAAAACAGTTTGTTTAGAATCGAGAGAAGAATCGAATCATCATGGTTTCAACAAAGGTAATTTTTTTCAAAATATGAAATAATTTGTATGTAAAATTTCTCATTTCCTGAACCCGATGTCAACCCACAGCACGGGCACACTCGGACAGTACTTACTACCAAAACAAGATTATTAAAATGTATCCATGAGTTCGTTAGCGCTTTTGCATCATTGTTGAAATGATAACAAATAATTTTGCCTCAAAACTTAAAATGCGAATAACTTTGTATTTTAAATATCAAAATAATTGAATTATTGTTTCAATCTATTTTTTTTGTTATAAATCAGTTGGGGTGTAAGAGGTTTTGCGCTTAATCATTAAAAGTTGTATAAACTTTCAACTAATACTACTATTCGAAACTCAAGAAAAACGCAATATTTTACTCCTTTTTTTGGGTCTAGGAATATTAAATTGCGGCGCGCGTTGAGATTTAGTTTTTCTATGAAATTTCCCATGAATGATTTTTAGCTTCAATGGTAATCTTTAACAAGAGCAAAGTCAGTGACCAAGGCGAAGGCAACTGGTAGCTGGTACCTACCTTATTACTAAAAGTACCTACCTACCTACTTATTTAATTTGTTGACGTTGACGTAGGGTTACAAAATCATTAGAATATTAGCTTCTTAAGTTCACATCCGTTAACCTCCCATTTAAAAAGGTGTTAATTGAATGAATAGCATCTCAAATAAGTAGACAACATTAATCAGTTGTACAATAGGACCTTGATAGGTGGATAAAGAATTAACACCTCAAACTTGCGAAGGTTTCCGAAAACTAACAAATTTGTTTGTTTTGATAGTTTCGATATGGCCGTTTATCTTTGTCTAATTAATTAGATACGAATTAAATTAAGATTTTATTTGTGGGAACTGCGTAAAATTGCCTAAGCCTCATGGGATATAACATTTTATACCTACGTGGTAAGCAGAGTTTTTTTCCCTAGCCATAATTTTATTTTTGCATTGCATTAATCGTTTTTACCTAGGTAAATCGACAATAGGTATAACACGACATTTTTGAAGATCAAATAATATATCCGGGTATATTTTAATACGCGGGCGGTTTTTTAAGGGGATTAAAATTGAACCAATTCCTCTATATCCCATTAAGCTATAGTATTTATTTCGATGCAAACCAAGTACTTATACATATTATATAATATTATCTGATCTGAAGATATGTGTGGATGAGAAGTTTTCGGAAGCTACATACTACAACTACCTACCAACAATTTTTGAAGTGTTAGGCGGCTGGACGGTTTAAAAAAACATTGTTGTTATGCTTAAGGTAATTATCCTAAATAGGCTCTAAACGATCCCTCTATTCCTCTTCGTCAAACCATTTTTTTTTCGGGCATAGGTCCACCACACATTCCCACCGCTGTAACTCCTGTAAGCCAGGATCAACAGCGGCGACCATTCACAACACTGGACAATGAAGCGAGCCCGGGGGATGACTTTAATCTGTCTTGGAACCCGCAATGAATTAATTAAAGAAGATAGGAGGAGTAGGAAAACGAAATATCCGACTTCCCTCCATTGCAAACGGGAGACAGCAATAAGAAAGAAAAAAACATGGCTATAAGAGAGCCGATTCCAGAGATCATTTATGGCAGTGTTGAAGACACTACACTGCCATAAATGCTCTCTGGAATTGGCTCTCTAATAGCCATGATTTTTTTAATGTGATAATGTGTTTTGAATGTAATTATCCTAAATAGGCTCTAAATGATCCCTCTATTCCTCATTGTCAAACCATCTGTCTAACAACCTAAAGTATGAAATTTAATTATATTTCAATCAATATTTTAAAAAGATTCACTAATGGTACCTATGTATTTATGTGTGAATTCGGGATTCAAGTCGAAGCCAGTTTTAACATGTTCATATATTAATCCATATTAAAAACGAATAAATAAATGATAAATCGCTTTTTAAAACTGTTTGTAAAGTGTCTTCCTACGTCTAAAGAAGATTACTATATTTATAAAGCAATCAAATTATTTATAGGTAAGTACATCTCTATTTATAACTAAGTTACCAATGTGTACATATGAAATGTGGAACGTGAAATGCCTCCGTGGTCTAATGGTTAAGAGCATTGGCTCTCGACTCGGAGGTCGTGGGTTCGATTCCCACGGGGGGCACCTAGTGATATGTCACTTTGTGCGTTTTTCCCCAGTTGGTTAGGACATTGCAGGCTGAATCACCTGATTGTCTGAAAAGGAAAATGATTCCGTGCTTCGGATGGCACGTTAAGCCGTTGGTCCCGGCTACTATCTCTGGTGGTAGTAGTCGTTACATAAAAACCACGTTAGAGGCCGTAAGGCGGTCTGAAAAAACTCTGACACCAGGGCTCTGCCCACACGATAAGAAAGAATGTGTACATAGGGTAACATAATGCACAAGCGATAAGTCTTTAGAAAAGTACTGTAAAATTACAAACTACTCTTACACTAAAAGTGTGTTGGTCTTCTGCACTATTATTGAACAGATTCAATAAAAAATACAGGTTCCGACTTAATATGTTGATAGTTTTTAAGAGAATGATCAGGAGTGCGATTTATGAAACTCATACTTTGAACTCTGCAGTTGACAATGTCAAAATTACTATGGAGATATGCATCTTTCTACTGCTGATTTGACTTTCAAAAATCATACTTCAGGAATGCGATTTTTGACATTTTCAACTGCTGAGCTCAGCGAATGAGTTTCAAAAATCGCACTCCTGACCTTCAAAGTTCAAACTGAATAATTTATCTATGAGACAAGAAAAAATCATTCATTTGGGTGGAGTATGATTGCTGTTTTGTAAAGAACGGCTGATTTATCCTTCGGGATTTCGACGTTGGTTAACGAGAAGGTTGTTCAGTTTGTTGGTCTAATCATCCCCTTTAAAAACAGTCAGCATATTAAGAAAGACCCTGTAGTGTTCTGTAAAGTGTGAGAGGATATTGTAATTACCACAGAACATTATAAGAGGGGTTAGAAGTGCAAAGTAGGCGTGGAACGTGTCGCCACAGGCTATGCAATGATTTGCATAACACCATAAGGCGTGTGGCGTGGTGCGAGCGATAGGGCATGAGTAATTGTAGCAGCGTGAGCGGGAAGACAAGTGGCGACAGCCGTCTCCAAAGCAAAAGCGCTACTTTGCATATCTAACCCTTCTTATAATGTTCTGTGGTAATTACTACTCTAATAGTATCCCAAAAACTTTGACTACTTATATAGGGACTAGTTACGCGTGTAATTCTACTAACAAACATTTCTGACACTTTTTGCGGGGGGCGAGGTAACATGAAATCCGCAACTTTGAATTTTATTCCCCATAACTTTTGATTCTAATTTTGAATGTTAAAAATCATAAAACGTAGTCTCGTGTGAATCCCAAACGTTCTAAGTTCGAAATTGTTTCGCAATTATAGGCAGTCTCGTTTAGTGATAAGGTATAAAATTTAGTGTAAATGCACATGATCATTGTTCGTGGCAGAGGGGAAATGCTACCACAAGGCTAGTCCTTATAATAAATAGTCAACGCCCAAAAACGAATTGTACAAGGGTAAACTCGCCAGCAAAATTTAGTTTTGTAATAAATTACGGACCATTTTACACCTCAGTCATTCATAATATTTCAAAAAATGTTCATTACCAAAATTCATTTATTACATCTCACCATCGTTACTCAAAGATGGCAACTCATTTAAATGTTTCACCCAACTCCCAACTCCCAAATAATCTTAATGTCTTCCCATTATCAACATAACAGCACGTGTTCCAAACCTTTAGTTTCGGGTGAGAAATTCCCGACATTTGGTTATTAACGATAGACAAACAGACACCCTTCTGGATTTACTAGTTAGAACAAAGGAAATAAATTATTATAATGACATGTGAACTATGAGACTGTGATGGGTTCTGTGGAAACTAAAGGGGAACTAAAGAATACTGTGGACATTCTGTTTGAGAATCCAGACTTTCCTGTTGTGAAATAGAAAGAGTCTGTTTGTGACGTCTAAGCTATCTTTAGTTCATAAGTTACATTTACATACATAAAATTCACGCCCGTTTCGGGGTGGACAGAAGCTTTCCTATAATTTTCAACCAGCGTAAATGGGGTCAACATTATAAGAAGCAAGGTTCACGTTTAGCCTGTATAAAATTTCATAAACTAAGCTAATATAAGCCTGTGGAGAGCTGCTATCTAGTTCTATACTCACAGTCACACCTAGTCGCATAGGGGTGACAGGACGAGAAAAAGAAGAAGAGATGCTAAGGAAAAGCTGTATTTCAAAAAAGTATTTGACGCGGGGGTCGAGGACGCGAGGTGTAGAGGCTAATTTTTAATTATGTTATAATTAAAAATTAGCCTCTATATCAATATGTGTATAATGTTTATTTATTTAGTAAATTATTTAATTATATGATTAAATATAATTTAATCATAAAATTTGTGATAAAATACGATAGTAATTATAGTACACTGTGCTACAAGTTTACACCTATTTTGACAACTGATGATAAATGATTAATTATAAATCTTATCAAATATTTAAGAAAACTAAAAAGTACCTATTTTTGTTTCTGATAATGCGATATGCCTGTCAATATCGATAAGTAGTAACATTATATCAAAGATAAAGATCGGTAATCAATTTCGTTATTTGTCATTACATCCACCACTTAGCAATCCATAAAAATTCAGAAAGAAATAATTGTCAAATACACAACACAATTTTCCAAATTAAATATCTCCAACAAACCTGTTAGAATACTAAATGCGATACATCACGAGTATGCAAATGATCCTAAATTGAACAAGGAAGTCAATCCACTCTATGCTAACGTCTCCCAAAGCTTTTGTCTCGATGCGGTAGATAAATTGTGAATGTGCGCCGATCTCTTTGTCCCGTCAATATGTCAAGTGTGGTACTCCTAACACCTTGCTCTTAAATATACTAATCAAGCAGTACGGTACATAATATTTCATAATCTCGCAATAGTAATCCATTTCAAGATAGGTTAGAAACTTTGCTTCAGCCACTAGCCAGCTATCCAGCAATGCCGACGGTGCTATTGCATACAGGGTGACTGGTAATTCGACCTATTCCTTGAAAGGGGTTATACTAGAGGTCATTTGCAACAATTTTGCCCCAGTTAACTGGGGGTCGAAAATCGCTTGTTTTCGAGTTATCTCATTTTTAAGATTTTTTTGAAAAAATCCATTTTTCCACCTAAAACTGACAATTGTGAAAAAAATACTCCACTCTCTGCACTAAGTAAGCATTTTTCTAATAGCTGATGAATGAGCGACTACATTAAACTAAAATACATGTGTAAAATACCCGAAACCACTGAAATAAAAGGTTATAAACCGCACGACAAAATTTTTTTATTTGGATTTCGTTTCAATCCAAAGAGGATTACTTAAAAAAAATGTATCACACTTGGCGTACAAATTACGGAAATAACTTCCTCAATTCCTAAACTTTCCAAAAAGGTGCAAATGTTGTCTACTTTGACAAGAGTTTGAAAAAAATTGTTAACAATGGCAGAGCAGGTAGCGGATTTCCTAGAAGCGAACCTTACAAGATGCCGATTTGCTTTTGTCTCTTTCATTTTATTGCTTACATTGTTTCTCTTTTGTAAGTATTCGGGAATGTTTGTACTAAGGTTCACAATCGAGGCCCACTCATTCGCTCAATTCATTAAGTAATCAGTTAGTTTCAACCATCTTGGAGTTCGGACGTGTCGTTGTTAACTAACTTAAATTCTGCGCTAAAACAGCTTCCTTTTCAAATGGCTGCTTACCAAAATGAAGAATACGCGGATATCATGTATTGTTACGGGTTTTGTGATGGTGACGCTGCTGCTGCTCGAAGAGACTATCAAAGACGTTTTCCTACCCGCCGTTTACCTGATGTCAGCGTGTTTGGTACGACATATCGGCGCATTCGAGAAACGGGATCGGTTCGACGTCGCCAAACCGACGCTGGTAGACCTAGCGTTAGTGATCCAATCGAAGAGGAGCAAATTTTGCAGTGTTTTCAAGCAGACGGCACTACTTCAACAAGAATTGTGGCTAGGCAGCTTGGTATGTCTCAGTGGAAAGTCTGGTTCACTCAGCACACAGCACGGCAGTATCCATTCCATTACACGCCAGTACAAGCTATCGAGGAGGGAGATCCTGTCAGAAGGATGGATTTCTGCAGATTTCTAATAAATGCAGACATTGAAGACCCTGAGTATCTAAAAACAATCTTGTGGACAGATGAATCGAACTTCGACCGTGATGGTATTACAAACTATCATAATCTGCATTTGGGCCCCTAAAGGTCAGAATCCGAGAAAATCTAACGAAGGAGCTCACCAGCACAGATTCTCACTTAATGTGTGGATGGGAATCGTGCACAATAATTTAATCGGGCCATTCTTTCTGCCGGCACGCCTAACCGGCATCGCCTATGAAAACTTTTTAAGAGAAGAGTTACGTCCGCTGCTGGAGGATGTGCCGCTTAGCACAAGAACAGCTTTGGTGTATCAACATGATGGCTGCCCAGCCCACTATTACCGGGGCGTGCGACAGTGGATGGATGAGAACTATCCACTGAGATGGATTGGTCGAGGCGGCCCGATCCCTTGGCCGGCTAGGAGTCCCGATCTAACCCCATGCGACTTCTACATTTGGGGTCATATGAAGACATTGGTGTATCGTACACCTATCTCTTCTCAAGAAGAATTAAGAGAGAGGATTTTGGCAGCTGCCCAACAAATTAAAGACACGCTTTCAACTCGAGTGACAGTAAGCGAAGTACGTCGCAGGCTTCGTGCTTGCATACGTAACGGAGGAAGACAATTTGAGCAAGACTTGTGATTTTTAAATGTAAAACTTTAAAACAAAATTTGTAATTTCATATGATTAGGTACTAAACATTATTATTTTACTCTTTTTTTTATTTTCACCAAACCAATAACTTTTTGAATAAAATTCACATCTGCGTGTTTAATAAGGTTTATTTTCCAAACTTGAACTAAAGTACACAACTTTTGCATCTTTTTGGAAAGCTTAGGAATTGAGGAAGTTATTTCCGCAATTTGTACGCCAAGTGTCATAAATTTTTTTTTGAGTAATCCTCTTTGGATTGAAACAAAATCCAAATAAAAAATTGTTGTCTTGCGGTTTATAACCTTTTATTTCGGTGGTTTTGGGTATTTTTCACATGTATTTTAGTTTAAAGTAGTCGCTCATTCATCAGCTACTAGAAAAATGCTTACAGAGTGCAGAGAGTGGAGTATTTTTTTCACAATTGTCATTTTTAGGTCGAAAAACGGAAATATTCAAAAAATTCTTAAAAATGAGAGAACTCGAAAACAAGCGATTTTCGACCCCCAGTTAACTGGGGAAAAATTGTTGCAAATGAACTCTAGTATAACCCCTTTCAAGGAATAGGTCGAATTACCAGTCACCCTGTATACAAATAACCCACGGCACCCGGTCTAACTTACGCGTTCGCGATATTCGATTTCTTCTCAGCGTCTTGACTTGGCAGGTTTCGAAGTGCACGACATTTTTTGTCTACGAGACAGTCGTTGGAATCAGAAATCAACGAAACAAATTCGGTTTATTTTCGCGTTTTTAGTCTCAATTACTGATCAGCCGATCTATAAGCGAGTACATTAATGATAATGATATCCTATTCCATTTCCTAGTCGACTACGGTGACTGCGCGTATGCGCTAAACACATAATTCATTCCTCAGACATTCTTCGTCCTTACCCTCGTATGTCTGATGTAAAGGGAGACTGATACGATCAGGAGTGCGATTCTTGAAACTCATTCGCTGACCTCAGCAGTCAAAATTACTATGTAGAGATACATCTTTCTACTGCTGTTTTGACTTTCAAAAATCGCACTCCTGAAGTATGATTTTTTAAAGTCAAATCAGCAGTAAAAATATGCATATCCCCATAGTAATGTTGACATTTTCAACTGCTGAGTTCAAAGAATGAGCTTCAAGAATCGCACTCCTGAGGTGGTTGGGTCAGAGTCAGACTGTAAGACGCAGTGGCAGCCAGTATTAAATATAATAGTTGGTACAGCTACTACTGCTTGATTAGTATACTGGGCCTTGGTGCTGACTGGTGACATAATGTCACACTTTTACTTCTAGGTAGCTTCAATTTATTTTGGACAGCAAATAATTGCGTACATTCCTGCTTAGAGGAAATAATTTAGGGTTAGGTTAATGATGCAACCAGTGAGTTAGTGTCACTGATAGTGCGAGGAAAATGTTTACATAAGTTATAATTTTAAATAATGTTACTGTAAAACACAAAAGGATAGTAAGACTGGAATCCACCTAGGAGAGGATGGGAAGTCCATTAGAATGATTTCCTTATTAGTGACTTATTGAGTTAGTTTTATCCAGTTGTTAGGCCTGGTATCTATGTTCACCAAAGCGGTGCGGAGTGGAGATGTTTAAAATCAACCAATATAAAATAGCTTATTTCTGTCAAGCGAGGAAAATTGAGCAATTCGATTGGTTGATTTTACACATCTCCGCTCCGCTTTGGTGGATACCCTGGCCTAACTAATGGATAAAAAAATTATCACTCAATAAGTCACTAATATGGAAATCATTCTAATGGATTTGTATTGGTAATGCTATTGATTGTTTCCGATGAACCAGTCAATCAATTGCATTCTTCTTTATCTGAATTTCACTGTTAATTTATTGAAGTTTATGCTTTGGGTATACTCTTTCTTCTTCTATCGAGTCGATGGCATGTCATTTTATATTTTTCCAGCCCAGTATTTTGCCACACGAATAGCACTACCGGCAGCGTCGCGTGCAAGTTTGCGGGCAGGAAGGGCAAGATATGAGATGGGCCACAGTCTGAGGGGCAACACCACATTCACACCTCAGGTCTGATCCATAGATAAAACCCCATTTGGACAGGTTCTCCTTACTCCGGCCGACTTGAGTTCGGAGCCTGTTTAAAGACCTGCAAATCGGCCTGGGTAGTTCATGTCATGGAAACACTCTTTCTTATAGTGTGCTTTGGGACCGTTTAGGATTTGTGTTTGTCAATGTCTGCAAAATTGGTTTTTCCCGTAACAAGGATTTAAAACCACACCTTTCCCAGCTCCCTGTTTCGTAATTATTGATTGTGTTTTTACTTTGTGGTTTGGCCATGTGGAAAGAATGAGCGAAAGTAGGTTGACGTATGAAATTTACAAGGCGAATGGAATGGTTGAAAGGGGTCGCCCTAGGCGCACGTATGCTGACCAAATCGGATGCGTACTGAAGAAGGGCCAAATAAAATGTACCCGGAACCGTCGAGCTTGTATGAAGAAACTTATGGATGTTGAGGAGGCGAAAGATGTGTGTCAGAATCGTAGCATGTGGCGATCTGTTGTCTCTGCCTACCCCAGTAGTAGGACATAGGCGTGAGCATATGTATGTATGTATGTTTTTACTAAATGCAGCAAATACTAGATTACACACTGAGGGCAGGAAAGTAAGAAAGGTCTCAGATCTCATGTATGTTGGCCGGTTTTCTTATTTACTGCCCGAGGTTAGTATACTATTTTTCTCCTCGACGGTGGTAAAAAGTGGCAACTTCGTGTAGCGCAGCGGGACGAAAGTTGACGCTTTCCATCCGGAGGGGTAAAAATTATTTTTCCAAATAATTAAAGACTACAAAAAACTACTTAATCTTTCGGTAATTTTCTAATAACTACAAACTTCGAACGGTGTCGATGTTTGTGTACTGGAAAATAGTGTACCTACAATTTACACCTATGAACACAGAAAATGCTCCTCGGGCCGCTGCTCTTTCAATGGGGATTGGCATAATTGATTTTGACGCAATATTGTTCATTCTGATACGAAAGAAGTATAGTAGGTCTTCTAAACCTATACACTCTGACTTTACATTCAGAGGCATTATGTCATTTGAGATCATAAAGGTGCATTAGTGTCCATTACTTATGAAAAACGTATATGTTAATAGTACATAGTATTTAATTGTTAGTTAGTCATAGATAAATGTTAGTCGGAATACGTACTTATATTTAAATTAAACTCGATTATGTTAACCAACTAACAGGTTATGAGCCGGTTCACACCAGGAGTAGATTATTGCAGGTCACACGTTGAAATCAGCAATGGAAAGATGCATAATCTATATAGTAATTTTGATATTGTCTACTGCTGATTTGAACGTCTGATGTTCAAAAATCGTACTACTGGCGAAGAGCAGCACAGACAATTTTTCACTGACAAACCATTATCGACTTTGCAAGCGTTATCATAACGTCGAAAATCCATTAACTCAACTTTCGCCTCAAGTCACTTCGGTGCTCTCGGGGAGTAATAGTTTTGTTAATTAATTTTGGATGTTATTTTAACGCAGGCAAAGTCGATAATAGTTTGGCAGTGAAAAATTCTCTGCACTACGCTTCGCCAGTTGTGCTTCAGCCCTATAACTACCTACTATTTATAACGAATCATCAATACCGAAACTAAGTTCTGAAATACCGAGTACCGAATAGCTACCTTAGGTACCAGGTAGCTACTAGTGAATCGTGGATGTTCAGAGTTTTCAGATTATATCTGACTACCCATCCCCTCGGGGAATATAGTCGTGAGCATAATGGTATGCTATAGTACCGAAACAAAAGTCAAGATTCAGAGACTTTTTAAGTCTTAGTTCGAACTTCTCTTAATGTCGAAATTCATATATTTTCAACCCTACTTAAATATATTGTATAGCACATTCTCAAAATAAGTCTCTGAATATTGGCCTCAAGATAATAAGTGAATAAAAAGTAAAAAGAATTTTATTTTAAGTTGTTAATTTTATTTAAAAAAATCAAATCAAATCTTGACCTCTCGTAGACCCTGCTACGACGACCAAAAGGCTACGACCTACGAGTCTACGACCCTGTAAACGACATAAACGAGACCATCTTTCTCATTGATGTCTTTCGAGGTATCCACCCTTACTTATTTAAAGATGGTAAGGAATCGGTGTAAATTGATAGAAGATGGATAGAGAAACTGCAAACTTAGGGTCTGATGATGACCAGGATACTTTTATTTTATTTCATCGAAAGTGCAACATCGCTCTGGTGTCGTGCGTTTTGGGTCTACGTGGCTGATTGGGGTGTCAAAAGATGCATCTCGACGAAGAAAAAATGCAAAAATATGATTTTTTTTTTTGCCGACGCCACTCAAGTGCCGACGCCACAAATAAAATGAACCCAAAATTAAAGTCTATAAATTCACCATAATCCACCTTCTTAATATACTGAGACTTTTTTAAGGGGATGATCAGACCATCAAACTGAACAACTTTCTCTATGGCACCAAGATCGAAATCTCGAAAAATATCTGCCATACAAAACTGCAAACCTACTCGAGCCAAATGAATGGGATTTTTTTTTCGCTATTTCGGTTTTGGTCCAATAGAGAAAGTTGTTCAGTTTGATGGTCCGATCATCCCTTTAAAAAAGTGTCAGCATATTAAGAAGAACCCTGTATATCGAGTTTCGGTACTACTAGTGAAACGTGGATGTTCTGAAGTTTCAGAATAACTCTGACTACACCCTCGGGGAATATAGTCGTGAGCATATGCATGCTGTATATCGCAAAAAATGTAGGTAGCCATTTCCTTTTAAAACTTCTAAGTACCTACTACCTGAACTAGTTAAAGATAAAAGTTAATCGTTTCAGGGATTATAAATATTATAATGGAGACGCTTTGCAGACGTTATCTTGACATCCCGACTAGTTGTTTCCGACGCATGTCTATTGGACAATGTATTAGGTGATTCAGGTGCTAGCATAATTATGGTGAATAGTGACCCTATTGGAAACCAAACGAATGTTTGAGAGGTGAAAACATTGAACTAAACATTACAAAGTTAGCACAAGAACATAAATAAAACATTTATACCTACTTATAAAATAGTTCCGTGACTGACTGACTGACTGACAGAGAACGCATAGCCTGAAATTTGGAATATATATTCTACAGATGATGTAGGGGTGCACTATAAAAGGATTTTTCGAAAATATGCCCCTTAAGGTGGTTGCAGAGGGGTCAATTTTATACAAAACTTTGACGCACAAGTAACTTTGTATTAATATAAGTAATTAATACTGTACTGTTTATGTTGCACTTCCTGATAAACCTCCGATGGTTTTTAGAAGTTCAATTGTCCAAATCTTTGTCATTTTTCTTACAAAATTTTAAAAGCTTTATATCTTCGTAATTATTTTATAAATTGCAAATGTTATTTGTTACGCGGAAACTAGATTTTCTAAACTATTTTTCCATATATAAAATTTAACTTTTTTTTTTATTTATTTATTTATTGTAAGAAAAATGACAAAGATTTGGACAATTGAACTTCCAAAAACCATCGGAGGTTTATCCGGAAGTGCAACATAAACAATAGAGTATTAATTCCGTCTACGCGTATTGTGCTTAAGGGGTAATCCACGCGGACGAAGTCCAAAAGAAAATATAATTGCATCACATTAAAATAAAAGATAATTGATAAAACCATCAATCAATCAATTAATCAAATGTACTTTGTTTTACACAAAAAACATAAGCAACAAAAATACAGAGAAAATTTAAAAGAGGCACAAAATAAGGCGATGTTATCGGTAAAAAAATAAGTAAGGTACCTACATCCAGTGGGATCCCACTAAGGTTGCCAGATACAGGCTTATCCCGGAAATTTCTTCCGTTACGAATGAAGTTAGATAAAAAAATGTCATGTCATGTCATGTCATGTCATGTCATGTCATGAGGCCCCCCGGTCTTTCCAGAAATTGATATCTATGTTTTTTTCGAGCCGTGGCAAAAACTTGACATAGGCGCCCCTTCCCTCCATGGACGTAGATAGCAATAATTATTTCAAATCAAAATCAAATCAAATCAAATATACTTTATTTTACACCAAAAACATAAACAGTAAAATACAGAAATGGGAAATGTTATTTCCCTGGGAGTTTCAGGTCCAAGTTAGGTCGTTGCTATAAAATCCCGGCGAAAAAAGTGAATTGAGCCTGAGATTGATGAGACCTAAAATTTAGCTAGAGCGAGCTCGCTTCGCTCGTGATTTTACTACAATATTATCAGATCATTGCAAATCTTGTTGCAAATCACAGCCCCGAATCTACGATGTTGCCAGATGGCCGGGAAATCCGAGAAGGTCCAGGACCTAACTTCTGTGTTCCCGTGTCCAGTCCAGTATAATACTATTTTTTTATTATAAAGTTACAACACTATCTTATCCCTTAGTCGCTTCTTACGACACTCTCGAAAAGAAATGGAGTGGTATATTCTACCGGGATAGATGCTTTTATTAAAAAGAAATGCTGAATGCTGCTAATTTTTAAATCTATGTTCGGTAAAATTATTTAAGGTAAATATTTTTTTTACAACAATTTGATTTTTTTTTCTGCCTTATACTTATACATAACATAACATAACATAACATACCGTAACATAATATAACATAACATAGCATAGCATAGCATAGCATAGCATAGCATATTTTCCGAGCCGGGGCAAAACTTGACTTTTGCGCACCTCCCCTCCAAACGCGTAGCAAGAATTTTAACAGATAACTAGGAGCAAGCGAAGCGAGCTCAAGATTTCACTGCAATATAAAGAGATCACTGCAATACGATCTAAAACCAGGAGCGAGCGAAGCGAGATCGAGATTTTACTGAAATATAATGAGATCACTGCAATACGATCTAAAACCAGGAGCGAGCGAAGCGAGCTCGAGATTTTACTGCAATATGATGAGATCTCTGCAAAACGATCTAAAACCAGGAGCGAGCGAAGCGAGACCGAGATTTTACTGCAACATAATAAGATCACTGGAATATGATCTAAAACAAGAAGCGAGCGAAGTGAGCTCAAAATTTTACTGCAATATAAAGAGATCACTGCAATATGAACTGAAACCAGGAGCAAATGAAGTGAGCTCGAGATTTTACTGAAATATTAAGGGAGCACCGACCCTATTGTGTTGCCCTCAATCATATCTTTTTATTTCTAAACCATTAAACGACATTTCCAAAAAAACAAAAATGTCACATGATCAATGTCCAATGTGTCTGAGATACATTTATAACCAAGAGCGAGCGAAGCGAGTTCGAGTTTTTACTGCAATACCTTCGATTAGGTCGAAAACCCGTAGCGAGCATAGCAAGATCGAGGTTTTACTACAGTGAGACTAGGTCGTTGCAAAAGGTACTAAACGAGGAGCGAGCGAAGTAAGCCCGAGAATTTACTGGAATCAAATGATATCATTGCAAAATGATTTAGAACCAGGAAGCCAAGCGAGCTCGAGATTTTGATAAATAATAACTCAATTTTCAGGCGAAATTAAGGCTATCCGAAAATTGGAGCGAGCGAAGCGAGCTCATGACTATGAAGACTACATAATAAAATGATTGAGTAGCTCTTGCCGAAATGGAGTTGATTTGTATGTGAAACAAAAACTGGATTGCTTCATAACGTAGAAAGAAAATAATAAAAAATTGAGCGAGCGAAGCGAGCTCGAAAATTCGCAATATTTTTACTCTATTTCTGAATTTCTTATACTAGGTGAGAGGCCTTAACTGCAGTCCCAAGACCGGAGGCCCGGGCCTCCAACTTCAAACTGCCTCTTACTTACACTGAACATATTTTTAATTTGATTAAAAAGGACTTCTCTTCTCGAGACTTCGGAGGCCCCCCAGGGCCGGAGGCGCGGGGCGGACCGCCCCTCCAACCCCCCGCTTAGTCCGCCAGTGACGCTCCGTACCCAGAGTCCCAGACTTCGTTTGTATGGAGCCTGCTCGGAATTATATTCCCTTAAAAACCCCCAACGCCAAAAACAAACATTTAGAAAGTAAAAAATAATTCCTATTATTTTTGATGTAAGCAAATGTATGTTTTACTTCTCCATTTTCTAAGATATTTTATGTCAACTAATGCGTAGGGGACCGCTATGAAATTAGCCATTGATTTTTTAGGAATCACTTGCTGCACAGAGCACGGAGATCTCTTGTGATTCCGAATTCTGTGCTAAAAGGTGATTGATAATTTTAATAAGTTTTCGACCTCTGTTAAGGTGGTTTCAGTCCATACAAAAGTTTGGCGCACAATACGCGTAGACGGAATTAATAAATGTGATGGAAATGTAATGTAAAAATAGTTTAGAAAATCTTGTTGCGGCAATAACATTTGCAATGTATAATATAATTACGAAGATATAAAGCTTTTAAAATTTTGTATGAAAAATTTCAAAGCTTTATATCTTCTTAATTATTTTGTTAATTGCAAATGTTATTTGTGACGCGCCATCTAGATTTTCTAAACTATTTTTACATATATACAAAGTTATTTATATATTAATATCGTCTACGCGTATTGAGCGTCAAAGATTTGTATAAAATTGACCCCTCTGCAACCACCTTAAAGGGAAACGGTCGTTTCGTGAGTTTATTGTGAGGAAGATAGAACGTAGGGATATGATAGGTAGATTGAGTGCCACTTACGTAATGGTAGGTAGAGCATCAATATACTGAATCATTGGTTTTAAAAATAAACTTAAAAAAAGTCTTAAGGATTGACTATCTCAACATCCTCCTGAACTTCTGAGAAGTAATTAATAACAATGATTTTGAAAATATAATTCTACTATTAATCCATTTTACTTAAAAATGTTCGTGAAACGAAAAAAAAATCTTACTTATAGGTTCTGTTAGCAGCCCTGTGAGAACCATCTGTTTGAAATGCTCCTTAATACCTACGATATACGTTTTTTATTTCTTTATTTCAGAATCTTACATCTAAGTTTACAATTCATGTCGCCAAACTGCTGAGCAGTTTGTAGGCGTGGGCAAGAAGGTACTTTTAACCTAAAACCATTTAATTATTCTTATGCTAAAACTTAAAGATACAGTATCTATCTAGCAATCCCCCGAACTTTTTAGAAACGTTTGATGGTTTTTTTATTATTATATTACTTGAGACATTTGATTTTATTACCTTGTCAAATTATTCGGGCCCGATTCAGTTTCATTGCTTGCTTTGACCAAGAATAAATCAGGCAATGTACACCGAAATAGTATTGTAATAACAATTACCTACTTCGTACACACAAGCACTTGCTAACAGAATGAAGAAACAGTGACAAGAAGAGTAGAGTCAAATGCAACCGATATTATTTGACAAAATTTTACAAAGATTATAAAATTAATTCATAATCAGATTCATCCCGTGCATTGAGTACGTAACCTTATTAAACGTTGAAAGGAATCATAAAAATAAAAACAGCTCCTGCATTTACGCGGACACATTAAAAAAAAACAATGTTTAATCTTAATTTTATTCATTACAGAGGTGATTCTACGGCTAGTGTCGCTCACGGATATGCCTACAGCCATTCAATTAATACTACCATATTATAATATTTACAACCCACACATACAACAATCGTAATAATACAATATCTATTCAGATTCACAAATACATAAGAATTTTTTTTTCAATCAGTTAAAATATTTTAACGAACATTCTACTTTATCCACTATCAGATAAAGTAGAGTTTGGATTGTCAATGACCTTCATGATCGTGACCCCTGATTCTGATGTACAGGCAAATGTTGAAACATTCCAGTTTAGTTCCGTTTGAAGCCGCCAATTTATATTTTATTAGTTAGTATCAAGCTGCGATGTCAGCTGATTACAGTGAAATTATGCTATAGCAATAATAATAATAAGTATATGATGTAGACTTTTATGTAAGCGTTTTTCAATATAATGAATAGGTACCAAGTTTCAGGAAACGCTTGAGCTCTGACGCTTTGACTCTGACAGACTTTTCAGATCTAAGAACAATTATATTTTGCCATATTGATTCGGTATAGGTAATTAGATATACAACAGAACGAATAGTATTCAGTTTAGTAGTTAATTAATTGTATTAAAGCTTGTCATATCTAACTATTAGATAACAATCGCCGGCATCGTCTGTCAGTGAGTAGAGTTTGCGCCTAACTTTTTTGCGTTAAACATTTGGGAAGGAACTTTCCTTATTTCTCCGTCATATCACGAAAACTTGCAAACCTATTGTAAAATTAAATGATTTTCTGGATTACAACGATAACTCAATCAGTTACGATTTCGTATCAGTTCGTTTTTATCAAAACTTTCAGTTAATCGCGACGCGAATTGAAACGACTCGCCGTAAGTAATCCATCAGTTGAACTCGGCCAATGAGCGGTGTTTATGGCGTGATATTGGCGGAATGTGATTGGTGGTCGGTGACGTGATATCTATTTCTGTGTTGGGCGGGTGTGCGCGCGCCGCGGCGTGTGTGCGCGTGTGCGTGAGAGCGCGCGCCGCTCAGTGCATGTGTGCGTGTGTTGTCGAGGCACGCTCTGTGTTTACAGCGCGCGGGTACGGCCGGCGAGCGCTCGTGTTCACGTTTCGTGCGCAATCGAGTTTTCCGGCGGCTGCCGATTTGCGTTATCGTTCTATGGTGTTTTCCTTACAGTTTATTGGTGCTAATTCGTGCCGGGCATTAAGAAAACATTCGCTATCTGTCCTGATACGCGTACTTTCAGTGTGGCTAATAAAAGTTATAGGTGTTTTCGGCGGATGCGATGAATAAATTTTGCGGATCGAGTCTGTGTGTCGAAAAGGTTCGCGAGAGCAATGTTTTGACCGTTCGGCGTGTGGTTGTGCCGGGCGGTGCGGATGCTATTCGGCTCGGTGTCCTCGTGATCTTAGTGAAACTGCTGTTGTTTGCGCGGAGGGCCCCTGGCTCGGGAGACAGTGTAGCTAGGACGCACCGGCCCAGCCAGGACTCGCTGGAGGCCCAGTTCTACGTGCCAGGCACGTGCTAAGGTAAGTCTGAACAATAGTTTAATTTGCATGAATTTATCATTTTCAATTTTTCACATATTGCTGCTAACCACGCTTTTTCGTTTCTTGATTTTGAAGTCGCATAAATAGTAGCTTGTAGATTGATATTCAACAGAATTGTATATTGTATCTAACTGATAAAGATATATATAATTCATTCATGTCTTATAGGAGTCTAATAAGATTTTAAATTTTCTTCCATCTATCTTAATTGCTTGCATACATGCATGAGTCTATTGTCTAATAAAGGCAGATGCACGTAAAATGCATAATTTAACATTTTACAGTCGCTTTACATCGCAAGGCCAGCGAGCACTGAAGAATATTGCATGTAACATTGTCATTAAACGTTTTAACACTGCCGCCTTTTGTTCTTCTTGTTTTATGTGTAAAAAATTTTAATTTTACATTTTATGATACCTACTGCCGTATGTTCGGCGACGAAAAATTTTGAACACTGAACCTTCGGAATCGGAATTCCGAATCAGGATTGTGATTTTGTATAGGATTTGATACCGAACGAAATTGTGGAGGGGGAAAATCCATACGAAATCGTAATCCTGATTCGGAATTCCAGATCGGAATACCGTATGTATGTGGCGGACCTAAACGATTACCTATTTGTGTGAACTGAAGTCTTGAGAATAACAAGGCACAGAAATAACAAGGGACGGACAAACCTACCTACATTTTATTGCCATGTGTTTCATTGATTGATTGATAAATAATTGTGAATCAAATAAACTTAAGAATACATTTATACTTTACGTCCTTCTCATCCTTAAAAACTTGACACTTTTAGGGTCTGCTGGAGGTACCAACTTCCATTATACTAGTAGAAATAATCTTCCATTTCTCTGAAAACCGGAATTTCTTTAACCATACACCTGGCGATTACTAATAAAAACCTAAAGGTATAACACAATCAATGCTCCAAAATTGGCCGAACCACAAGTGCACTCGAACGAATATCTCACTGCGCTATGGTGTTGTTTGTGGCCGCCCTCCATCACCATCCCGCTGACAGCACCAGCGGGATGGCGATATATCCGAATCAACCTATTATATCAATTTAAAACTAGTGGAGTGCAATTCTCTAAGCGCAAACATCGGATGAAACATCGGCGAGCTGTCAATTCGGTATGCGTTGTGTCAAACGCAAGAAGGATGTTACCTATTGCACTCCTGTAAACTTCCCATCTTCAAAACCTTGGGGAGCGCGTTGATTTCTCTATGTTCAAAACTCAAATAGGAATTTTTTTTGAGGATAGTTTTTTGGACACTGTCAATTATTTAATAGTTACATTCTGTTACTTCTTATGGAATAGAATTGATTCTAGTAACCATAAGTTTGATGAATACATTAGATTAACGAATAAGTTTTGGCATAAGGTACTAGATAGTTGTCACAGTTATAAATAT
Organism: Agonopterix arenella; assembly: GCA_927399405.1. Lineage (NCBI taxonomy): Eukaryota > Metazoa > Arthropoda > Insecta > Lepidoptera > Depressariidae > Agonopterix > Agonopterix arenella. The sequence continues at coordinate 12,256,063 of OV656704.1, read as the reverse complement.
GTTTTTGTTTTATGCTAATTTTTCAACTGTCACTCTACATAATTCAGATTTGAAATTCAAGTCTACATTTTGCTGAGTAAAATCCCTTTTATTCCCCACCTAGCTATTGAATAGAAACCAGCACATCTATTCTCCATTTCTAACAACAAATTTTATTATTATTGCATCGACACGTCGACGCCAGTGCAGAACAATGCCCAATAGAAAATAAACAAGAATTAAAAATCTATATTATACTTATTGTACCTATTGTTTCGAATCCTTAAAGGCTTTAGGTTTTTTTACTTTAGCATAATATAATATACTGACTAAACTACCTACATCTTCAGGTACCTAACTACAGATTAGGTTGTACCTAATGATTAACTAAAACATTTGCTATTAATTTAGAATCTTAAGAAGAAAACGTAAGTAAAAGGTGCAGTTAAAAGTGTAGTTAGTTTAATGAATTTACCCCCGGATTAATCGTTAGCAAAAGCATTTGAAAAGTTATACACATTTTTTTTTACAATTTCGCATCAGTTGATATAATTATAATACATATATACATACATATATATGCTCACGCCTATGTCCCACTACTGGGGTAGGCAGAGACAACAGATCGCCACATGCTACGATTCTGACACACATCTTTCGCCTCCTCAACATCCATAAGTTTCTTCATACAAGCTCGTCGGTTCCGGGTACATTTTATTTGGCCCTTCTTCAGTACGCATCCGATTTGGTCAGCATTATATAATTATAATAATGAATTAATAATATATTTTTTATTTATTATATTCAGATTGTACAAAAAAAATTGCTCTGGCCAATGATTTTCGACTCTGTTTCATTCCCATTCCCTGCCCTTTGATGGAAATTTTAGAAAAACAGAAAATTGTTTCTGTAATGTTTTCAATATTGAAATCAACGCTATCTATATAGATACCCACTAATTATGTGGATAAGTAGGTATTTTCATTAAAAAAATATATAATATGCATATTTGCGGCCTACCTTGCTTTTATCGAGATCGACTTTTAAGAAAACTATCGAAGGAAAAATAAAGGTTTCTGTTCCTTGTATAATATTGTTCAATTGGAAGGAAATTGCTATCTAATCTATGGATATAGATATCTAATCTATGCATTCCGATAAAAAGAAAGTTATGCAGTTATTTGACAGATTTTGAAATATTGAATACAAAACCTATAGACGGGTGCGGTGCGATATTTGATACTTTATAATTCGATAGTTAATTGTAAAGTTATTAGTAATGTTTAAATGGTGATTTTATGCAAATCTAAAATTTTAATAATTTGACCATTATGTCTTGATTCAAAATTAGAGACTGCCAAAAAATAAATTGCCAACACAACCTTGCAAATTATGAAATGAATTTTCATTGAAGAAAATCAATAATAAAAGTGCCTGAATAAAAAAAAAACATACGTAATAATTTATAAAGTTGAATAAGAACGTACACATGGTGACACATTAAGCTATACAAAACCAAAATAAGCTGGCCGCGCGTAGGACGAGTAATCTATAACGTCACGCGATCATCTTATATTGGTTTTGTATAGCTTGATGTGTCGCCGTGCGTAAACATAGACACGTTGATGATAAAGTATAAGAATATAAAAAGAAAAAAAAACAGCAATTACCATTGCTATCAGACTAAATATACATTATCAAAGTTCATTCTTTAACGAAAACCTGTAGGTAGGTACAGAAGATACCGACTGGTCAATGCCACGGTGTAAATTAATAATATCTTTTCGATTCAATGGGATATTACACAAACATACACAACGAAAAGTAATCATATACGAATATACATAAAAAATCTACGTATCTACATACAACATGTTAATATTACAAAGCTGGATTCATGAATGGGCCGTCGCCCACATTACGACTTCTGTTTTTTATAGCCGACGAACGAACACCGAAAATAATAATCGTTTTCACAGTGCACCCAATGTCCTCGGACTCCCAGAGGTCACAGAATAACAGAATACATTCAGTTTCCAAGCTGACTCAGTTTGAGAAAGAACAGAGAAAGCCGTACGGCAGTATTTCTACTGCAATCAAAATGTCTGACGAGACCATATTTTAGTAGACAAGATTACTAAGGATCAGCATGAACAGTTGGCAACGACGACTGTTTTAAAATACTCATTGTAAGGTAACTAAGAGGCTATACTATACATCCGTGATAAGAAGCAACGTAGCATATACGCCGGCAAGGCCTCCACACATATGAATGGATGTTAATTAGTATGCGTTTGTTTTTAACACTTCCACATGTTACCTCTACATACACAGAAGCATGTAATTGCAAACAAAACAAGCCTTAACACATATTGTTGCTGATTGGAAACTTAACATAAACAAAGGTAAAAATATTGGGCATTACAAAATTTATTTTATTTAGCATCGTATTAAGATTACATGCATGTACATTGTACACGTATATGTGAACACCCACACGTAGACTGGCTGGCCATGTTTCTTGAGATATTTCTGTCTCGTGGAGATTACAACTCTGATGCAACACCGTAGAGTTCATTTTACTTAACACGTGCATAATTTTTGGTAGTTGTTAGTACGCTCGTGAGAATAATATGTTCAAACTTTTGTTATTTTTTATAGAAACTCCAACACTTAATCACTTCCTACAGCCCAAAGGGCGGAAGTCATGCGTTTACAGAAATAATAAATTAACGCTTTTGGTGTTTCAATACGATGTGTTAGATTCTAGTGCCCTTGACAGAAGGTCAATTTGGACGACCAACGATCACATATATGGAAGCAGACTCGTTGTGCCACGACAAGAATAATTGAATCCAAGATTGTTTGTTTACTTTGTATTTGGTAATTTTCGAGTACCTGTCGAATGCTTCAATCAGGTAAAGAAGGACAACAGTCATGATTGAAATTGATTTACACGTTCGCCTAAGAAAATATTGTGCAACATATTAAAAACATCTGATAAAATTGTAAAAATATGTTAAAAATGTGTTGGTTTGTTACTATCGGATAAGAACAAAAAAGCGATACAAGATTCACTGAATGGATCCGTAGAACATTATCTTTTTCATTATTAAAACAATGAATGCTCTAAGCTAATAGCTTTTTGCTGGAACTTGTACTGTAATAAATATTTGACACATGATTCACTTACCTATTTACCTAACCTATATTCATTCATTCATATTAATTTTATAATTTATGGAACAATAACTTTTATTCTCAGTAGGAAACACTAAACATATTGTACCGAAGAGTAATATAATGCGCAATGTTTACATTATGAATTTATTTATTTTATTGTCTAGGTACACGTACAGATTACAGTCAAGATGAAACCATTTACATTGCAATAAGATATGTTGAACTAGATTGTATCCAATTGATACTTAATTAAAGATTATGTCAAAACGTTATTCTTATACGTAGGTCAAAACCAAGGAATATACTACTCTCTACCGAGAGGTCAAAACGGACAAAATGTCAAAAGTGTAAAATAGTAATATTATTCACAGAGAAAGAGATATTAGCAGCTGCTTCTCACTACAGAATGAACTGCTAAAGTAGATGCATTTATTCTCTTGACTGTTAGGTATAGCAATCGTGAAAACAAGATATTCAAATACAAATTCTTGTACCCTATCGTCTTATTTTCTAAATAGAATATACAAGACCTACTTGAAACATTTTTGCATACACATTTATTCCACCATCACCAACGTTTCATAATTTTATCTCAAGACACTAAATCGTAATTTATTATTGGGCCGTATCTTCATCACTTAATCTTAATTAAACCTCTTTGAGATTATTTTTATCTTGAGAAAATTTGCACTTGCAAATGGCCGTCCAGGCGTCTTCGTCTGACCCGTTTGTGAGATCTCAAATATTTACTTTGAGACGGCAAACAATCCTTATCCGAGAGTCCGTTTACTTCGCTCTATATGGATGCCAGGCTCTATGTACAGTGGTGTAGGCGGTAATATCAGAAATTGCAAGTTTTCATCTCATATTCTGTACGTTTTTATGTGAATTTAGAGGTTCTTGGATTTCTAGGATATGATATTAAAACAACTTTCAAAACTCCTACAGCTACCCAAAGAAGTCATGTTACTAAGCAATTTATAGCGACCACTAGATAGAATAACCAAGAGCAATTTCATTGAAATTTAAATACATAAGTGCTTCTTATGATAATCGAATCGATAAATGTAATGGTAAACAAATGTATGTAATTGTATCTGGCAAATCCATTATGAATATTAGAAGATATACAATTACTCTTTTTATTATTTATAGTCTTAAGAGCATTGTTTAATTTTTGCGTCCGATGAAAGCATACACGAGTTACATAAACGTGCCAATCAGTTGGAATCAATACAGTGTTTTGAGATCAATTGGAACGCAATAATTTTAGTAGGTAGGTTGGTCATGAAACAGAATTTATCACCATAAAAAGTTAGTTGAATTTGTTAGATCTACTTACCGATAAAATTCGTCGCGAATTTATATCAGGATTGCTTGATGTCACTTTGACACAGATGTTTAAGATGGTACCTACAGGTCTGAAAAATATGATATAACTGGAGTTCAAAGGCTTAATCTTCGGGGCTTATTGGTTTTCAATGTGTTGTGAATGGCTGCCGCTGTTGATCTTGGTTAAAGCCTTGAAGCATTGGCTGACCTATGAAATTAGTTTTTTTTTTCTAATTGACCATTACGGCATTGCTCAGGGAGAAGCTATACTAGCAGTAATAAGCATACTGCGGACTATTGTGGAAAACTGGAGACCAATGAAGATGATATATAATTAAAGGGGTTTTATATACCCAACGGTGGGTGTTAACACGCTGAAGAAGGAGAACAATACTTTAAAACTCGCAATCTTATTATAAAAGCCGGATATTCAGCCACGAAATATTGGCACTAGTCACTTTTTACTCCAAACAGTGACGTAAAACCACACATGTGAGGTCGCAATTAGTAATCACATCTCGCCTGGAGGGATTTTGTAAAAATCTGTTGACAGCAAGGCCGTGTAAAAACAACAATACAGCACATCTTCAAGACCGGCACCTACACCAATTTTCGTAATAACATACCATTATGTGATATATTACGCTCGAATTTAATGGATTCGGTGATCATACTATTTTTATTGCGTAGGTTTAATGTAGGTATTAAACAATATTTGGCCTGTCTTACTTTTGTGTTATAACTATAGGTAAGGGGTTTTCCAAGATGTCCCATATTCATGCATAAACTTTTCTTTTCTAATTCGTTGAAATAGGTACTAAGAATTTGTAACCACAGAAAGATAAAGTCTTCCATTGGAGGTCCTAGCTATGACCTATCTTAGTTATAGTTCCATCATTTAACGATATGGCTCAGATAATTGGTAATAACTTGACCCGATCTTGACACACCTTTTCGCCTCTTCAATATATCTAGCTTATTAATCCAACCTCAATAGCTCTAGGACCTTGACCGTCAATGAAAGTAAGAAAACCATGAACAAAACTCAACTACTTCAAAAAGACTTCGAGTAGTTTTCTTTAAATCCGATAGACGAAACGATAGAATTGGACTCATTCTTTTCTTAGATCCTATATAAATGTTCTGTATCATTAGGGACTATTGACACCCTGATACCTGGAGTGCGATTTTTGAATCTCATACGTTGAACTCAGCAGTTGAAAATGTATGGAGATACTCATCTTTCTACTACTTATTTGACTTTCAAAAATCGCACTCCTGGAGTATGATTTTTAAATGTCTAATCAGCAGTAGAAAGATACATATACCCATTGTAATTTTGGCATTTTCCACTGCTGAGCTCAGCGAATGAGATTCAAAAATCGCACTCCAGGGCTTGCTAGTTGCTGCCTACACGATAAGAAGAAGAAGGGTCTACAGTAATAACATTAATATCATTTGACTACAATATCGAAGTTCAAATAGATTTAAATAAGTGGCCTAGAATGGAACACACGACAAAAGAGTATGACATTATGCACACAAGAGAACTGAAGAGTTGACTTATATCTAATCAGACTATTTTTGGCACCAAATCTGTGGGTAGCTAGTAGTCTACCACATAATCGAATTGTCAGTGACCCAGAGTAATGGGGTTGGAGGTCGCGGTAGGAATGCGAGCGTCTTATTGACGTCTCAAATGTAGTGCAATCCATTAGCCTTGTAACGTACTTAGGCGTTTCATTAGGTTGCCGCGAATTTCTTTAAAAACGTGGTCCTTCTTGGCCTAAATTGGGTCAATTCGTTCTTTACATTAGTAATGATAGCTTTAGTTAGATGGTAGGTAATGTTAGACTATTTTAGGTGTATATTATTTAGAAATATAAAGATAATTATATGATTGTATGGCTGGTTTAGGGTACCTATATTAAAAATAGGTAGCTCCAGTTATAGTCTTACCTATTGACAATTTACCAATTTATACGCATTAGATTGGGTAATAATAATTGAGCGTATAAAAAAGCTTTACTTGAGTCATGCGTGTCCTCAATAATTCAAGCTATATTTTCTGGATTTAAGACGTGTGAAAAAAATGCTTCTTCCATAAGATTTTAGTTCAGTTTGGAAACGTAGGACAATTGTTTTACTATAAACACCATAATTATGTTTATAATGCTGCAGATGCCAATTTGTGGATGAACTATGTAGGTACCTTTGACCTTTGAGATCGGTACTAGGAGGATATAAAAAAAAAAAATCTGCAGTTTAATGCACAAGGATGTCATAAATACATAACTACCTACTAAAAATATTGAACTTACAAGAAATATAAACTTTAATATTATCGTAAACGATGCCCGGGTCGCACATAACGATTATTGGAAGACAGTAAACCTTGTAACAATTAGTACTTTATCTTTTGAACACTGGAGAATAGTATCAACAAACAATAAAGTATCTAAAAACAAGGCACTAAAGTTAATTCCACATAATACAATTTTAATCGTTAGTCTTGAATTATATTTGTAAAATTTAGTGCAGCTAAAGTTTTTTTTGCATTTATTTATTTACCAGGAGTGTGATTTTTGAATCTGATTAGCTGAGCTCAGCAGTTGAAAATGTCAAAATTACTATAGAGATATGCATCTTTCTACTGCTGATTTGACTTTGGTAGAAAGATGCGTATCTCTATACATTTTCAACTGCTGAGTTCATCTTATGAGATTCAAAAATCGCACTCCAGATACATGAATTGACACGACTTAAATAATACATCACATAAACCTAGAAATTCTGCCGTATCTAATAATTATGTTATATACATACACAAACATAAGCCATAGACTTAAGTACCTACATTGAAATACATTGAAAATGATTTTCTAGAAAACAACCGTTCAAACAAAAAAGCCGTAGTGGCAAAGGTTCATGCCACATTAATATTAAAATTAATTTGATAAAGGATTCAAATAAATTAATAAATAAATCCGAATTTATGTAACGTCCCGTCCGTCCTCCCTGAGGGTAGGCCTGTGACCTGCAGTGGGACGTTTATAGGCTGATGATGATGATGATTATAAGTGGAATAAAATATAGAGTGAACGGAATGCCGACATAGGTGTGGCTTCGGTATCAATAGGTAATTAACTTTGGGAATCAATTGGGAATATTCCTTTTCGTAGGAAGCCTGCGTTCGTGATTTAATTCGTTTACTTATTTTGGAAAAAAATTACCAATAAAGCAGTGTCGTCTTAATGGCGAGCTTAAATCTGAAGACATTTTTAATCTAGGACCCAAAACTTAAACTTAAGTCTTAAGTTTAGTAACTATAACTACGAGGAACAAAGTATACCTATAGCGAATATAAATGATTCGCATAAGATTCGTGAAACCAAATTGGTTGGACAAAGCCTACATCCATGCCATTATCTCTGACTACCCCCTCGGGGAATATAGTCGTGAGCATATGCTATGCTATGCTACGCGAAAGCCTTCATGTTGCGAATTTGTATTTTATTTTAATTAGCTTTCATGAAATAAATTTACTTAGTACCTGTCATGTACCTATACTAAACTACAAACTTATTTCCTTATTAGTGTGCTACCTAGTACAATATAATTAATTGTTAGTAGTAAGAGCAACAACTGACCTAAATTTTCCAACAACGTTCAATTCTTTACGATCTTTATCTAGAAGTAGGAACTGCTAAAACTAGCCATTTTTAATTGCCTCTTGACCCTCAAACCAATTTGGAGTAGCTAAAATGAAGCACAAGCACACTCAATGCCGCATACATGTGAATTGATGCAATAATAGTAACACACCTATAAAAGTTTTTCGGTAGTTTCAGTGTCCATCTATTGGGTTAAAAATTGCATTTTTAAAATAATGTTTTTTTTTAATGTCTCAGAATGATAGATATTGGCTATATTAAACCTTATACTGAAGTATTTACAAACTAGGATCAACATTAAAATTTTCTGTTTTCAAATTCACAATCACATCCTCTGAAAAAGCCAGCAAAAAGGTATTTAATCTAATATGCAATTTGTAAACTCGGCCAAATCTACCGTCGCGTCGCAGGCGCAAGTGGGTCGATCGATAGCGCACTTCTTGATAAAACCTCCTTGGCGTAACACGAGACCATTAATTCTGTAATTATCGCTCCGTCCTGACATCAAACGGGCCGCACAAGACGCGACGGCAAATTTGAACAAGCCTCGGAAGAACGCGGGTAATGAGCCATAGAGTTTACTTGTCTATAGGGCTAGGATTTTTGTGTGACATTATAATTAAATGATGAGCTAATTGTTGACGAAATTGCCTGTCAACTAACCATCTAACGCAAATTAACGCAATCGTGTTGGTTAGAGTGGCAGAACAACATAGGTATGAATGATATTTGTTATGAATCGTCAAGCGGTGTAATTTTTTAATCATTGGCCAAATTGTTCGCAGAATGAAATTGAACAACTTTTAATAAGCAAAATTCAAATCTTTAAGAGATATACAGGGTCCTTCTTAATATGCTGACACTTTTTTAAGGGGAGACCATCATACTGAACAACTATGGGACCAAGATCGAAATCGCGAAAAAAAAAATGATATCCCATACATTTGGCTCAAGTAGGTTTGCATGTTTGTATGGAAAAGCCGATATTTTTCGAGATTTCGATGTTGGTGCCATAGAGAAAGTTGTTCAGTTTGACGGTCTGATCATCCCCTTAAAAAAGTGTGAGCATATCAATAGCGAAAAATCCGAAAATTTTTCAAGTGACCTATAGTGAGACTAGTATGCAATCAATAGGACCTTTGAATGGCTCACGAGGAGTGAGAAAGAAAGAAGTTAAATTGACTTTTTAGGGTCTAACGATAATGAATTGATGACTTATATTACCTACGCTGCCCTGTGTCAATAATGAAGCCAGAAGTCAGAAACAAAAAACGTCTTATCATCTATTTCACGATATCACAAGCCTATTAAAGCTTAATGAGTAATGTAAACTTAATAAAATGTACTTATAGACTTAGAGGGCGCCGATAAGGTACCATTCAGTGACCGGAGAGGTCGGTAAAGTCGCGGTATCTAGACATATCGTATCGATAGAAGAGCTCAATAACAATTTGTCCACGTCGTACCACCACCGGCGTTTGATAACGGCGGCGGTTATTATAAACATAATCGTTGACTAGTTTAATTGTTGATTTTGGTGACCTACAGACCAATGTAGATATTATGGCGCTACTGTGTCGTTTAGCGGCTTGAATCTTTGGCCTTACCTACATCCTCGTCATTGAATTTAGAGCTCCCTTCTGAATTGACCAAAAATCACTTCTCTGCATGTGACTCGCGATCGGATCCTTTACCTCCCTCGGAGAAAAAGAACACTATCAGCACAGAGTACTTTAATTAATACCTATAAGTATGTGACAACTATAAACATTCGCAGAGTTTAATAGATTTAGGGCCTGTTTCACCGCTTTTGGAGGAGTTCTTGTTAGCCTATCCGACAGCTCATTTGACATATTTTGTATGAAGAATATGTCAAAATATTTGTCGGATAAGCTAACAAGAACTTATTTGGAAGTGGTGAAACAGGCCCTTATTGTTTATAAACGACTTCTGGTAGTACGATTTAATTTAAATTTGGTAGACTTTAGTTAAATTTACCAGAATTCGATCTATAATAACAGATTTTCTAGTAAAGTCTGCTAATACTTAGTTATTGGTTGTCATATTATATAGATGTTTTTCTCCGTATATTTTTGTTTTCAATGTTCATAAGTACGAATTTAAGATACAGAATCGAAAAAGAAAATGTTTGTTAAGAACAGATTCGATTCATACAAATGTTGAATTTGAAATGCATATCTGTAATGTTGAATTTTACCGAGAAGTGACTTTGTAAACGTTTGCAGATAGAGTGAAATTGACGTTGGTACTCTATTCTTAACCTAATGCTTACAGAAGGTTGCAAAGCCATCCATCTTCCAGTATAAATGCACTAACACTCAATCAAAAAGTGTTGACGCGAAATTGATGCATTGTACTTGAACCAAAATGATCTCTCATCAGACTTTAGTTTCGGAGGGGGGGGGGGGGGGGGGGATATTCATACAAAAAAAAAGGAAAAATTAAGTGCTGTAATCACTTTTCCATACAAATATTCGGATTTCGGGGTGGGAGAAATCGATCGATCTCGATGACTAATTACTAATTACGAAGTGAAAGAGTGAGTTTACTCTCGTGACTTATTGATATAATACCTCAATAAAGGAAACTTCATTTCAAGCCAAAAAAAATTGAAAATACCGTTTTAGTCATTTGGATACGGGACTCCAAAAGGTGTATTTTTATTTCTTTTGACCTTTCGAAAAGGCTTAAGCTGCCGAATCCGTAAGTAAGCCACTGGAACTCACCTAAATTGTTCACAAACCATTTAATAAATAGTATTGTTCTTTATACGGAATAACCTTTACATCTTATCCTGTTACTTAAAGCGTAGTACACTACGCAATTGCAAAATGGCAAAAAAAAGGCACTTATAAACAATTTTTTCGCAAATCAGCACGTTATTGGAAAACGATTGTGATTGTAAACAATATACAAAAACCGGTCAAGTGCAAGCCTTGCATAAGATTTTTTTCTTCAGTCTTTTCAAAACAACGTCAACTTATCAAATCCTAACTTTTAAAGGAGGATAAAAGCTGGGCCACACAGAGTGCAGCTGCAGGCCGGCTGCGGAACGGCTGCCGGCCGGCAGTAGTTGTAAACTATGGAATTATATAAGGTATCACAAAATTAGCTGAAACTATTTTAAGGGGATGATCAGATCATCAAATTGAACAACTTTCTCTAAGGGACCAATATCGAAATCGCGAAAAAAAATCAGCTGTTCCATACCAACGACGTACTCGGCCTAAATGTATGGGACAGCAGATTTTTTTTTCGCGATTTCGATATTGGTCCCATAGAGAAAGTTGTTCAGTTTGATGGTCTGATCATCCCCTTAAAATAGTTTTAGCTAATTTTGTGATACCTTATATACGAGGTGTCACACTGCGGCTACCGTTCCGCAGCTGTTCCGCAGCCGCACCGGACTGCATCTAGTGTGACACCTCGCATATAATTCCATAGTTTAAAACTACTACCGGCCTGCACCCGTTCCGCAGCCGGCCTGCAGCTGCATTCTGTGTAAGCCCAGCCTTAAGGAAGACCGACCCAACCCAAGTAAATGGAATATACGTAAATGGCCTAGGATGAAGACCATTTCCTATCTTCGTGTCCTATAAACACTCTACGTTCAACAATTTTGGGAAAAACATCTGTGATGTGACTGACGGACGGATAGTTGAACACGAAGATTGTGAGACGTTGAATTATTTCTTACGTAACACTAACAACATCTGTAAATCAATAAGGCATTGGCAAACGTTTGGCAATTGTAAACAAATCAAATTAAAAAACAGTAAAGTAAACAGTAGGTACAAAAATAGCACTAAGGATCTTTTAAGTGCGCTTCAAGTGTAGGCTCAAATCGATTAACACACAACCAAGGTCGAGCGAGCATCTTCTTACGTTATTATTTAGTATTTTAATAAATCGAGATGCTCATAAATTAGTAACATTTATAATAAAACGTTGTGATTGCCTTCGCAACCTCGCAGGTGTGGCCAATCACGAACCTAGTTCTACCACGTCTTAAAAAATAACTTGTCATCCGTGGAGCGATTTTGACAAGCGTTTAGTTAAGCTTTAATCTATAATTTGTTAAGGTTGTTTCGATCACGTATGCACTAGGAGAGACTACTTAGGTAGGTCGTTGTAATAAGCCTTGTTGAGAATGTGCTAGTACTGTAGCCAAGTTGACTAGTCATGATAAAGTGATTCCATCCAGTAAACCAGAATTTGCAAAAAGGGATTTTTTTACCATTTTAAAGTGTTGGTATGCTTCTGATAACCCAAGTTATAAATAGTATTGATTCATTAATTACAGTATCACTTGCCACATACCGAAATCATTACTTGACTAGAATAGTACTGAGATCTAAACTAGGATTTAATTTAGTGTTTCTCTAATAACGTTACTATCAAGACTGAAGCTCCTACAAGGCTGCCTAGTGCCTCTATGTAGGCACAATATTCTTAATTAACGTAGCTTTGTGCCGTTTTTCGAGGTTAATTAATTATTTTTAGATATTCTCCTTGCACTTAAATATCTAAGCTAGATCGCTTCAATAAATATTTCGCATTGGCTTATTGCAGTCAGTTAATCATTAAAAAACTTACAAGAAAAGCATGTCTTGATAGAGAAACGTTTTCTTTTTGGTCCACTTATATTATACGTATAATCAATTCACCCCTATGGTGGTATCTAATTAGACCCTTCGATCAACTTTAGATCCATATAACTTTAATATCACGTTTAAGGTAAAATTGTATATATTTAATTTAGATAAGTCCTATATAAGCTCTAACAAAACTAGCTGAAACTATTTTAAGGGGATGATCAGACCATCAAACTGAACAACTTTCTCTATGGGACCAATATCGAAATCGCGAAAAAAAAATCAGCTGTCTCATACATTATATAGCTTATATTATAGTACCTATATTATAATTTTCTACAGTGTTTTATTTACATAACTGTTTAGGGTAGGTAAGTTAAGTTTAAGGTGAAATAATGTATTATACTTACCTATATTTTATTGTCTAATTTAATATTGAATTGAAGACATGTTTTTTTTAATTTATCTAACCTCAACGTAAAGTTTGGGAAAATTACGAGACATCTAAAATATTTGAATTAATATTGAATATTGATTATACGCCATGGCTTAGAATCGTGTTATTATAACTGGCATTGTCACCAATATCCGATGTATCTAATTAGAATAATCCATAATAGTCTTCGAAAGGCTCATAAAAATGTCTTTTAAAGTGATTTTTATTGCTTATTTTATTAAATCGTCCATTAGAACCTCATCGAAATTATCTTAAATTGAATATTTAAGGTCAGTCCTAAAACAACATTATCATACATGTGGATGTCCCTTTCGAACAGGCAATAATTTATCACAATAGTATTTTGAAAAACTTCTATCTTGCCTTTTTTTTAATAACTTTATTCATCATAAAAACAATACAAACTCTTTTAGAGTTATGGTGGTTTCAGTCCATACAAAAGTTTGACGCACAATACGCATAGACGGAATTAATAAAAGTAATATTTTATATATGGAAAAATAGTTTAGAAAATCTAGTTGCCGCGCCACAAATAACATTTGAAATTTATAATATAATTATGAAGATATAAAGCTTTTAAAATTATGTATGAAAAATTTCAAAGCTTTATATCTTCGTAATTATTAGTTGTGTATAAAATTTACCCCTCTGCAACCACCTTAAGCTCACCTTTGTACATCATGACTTATTGTAATTTTTTCATAGTTATGTTTTTGTGTACAATAAAGAATCTATGAATACATGGGTAACATCGGTGTTCTGGCACTTAAACCTGCGAGGGATCATAAAATAGCCTGACGTAGATTATACATTAAAGTTACTAGCTAAATCTAAACTATTATAAAACTGTAGCAGAAAGTTTGTCTGTACATTGAAGATATTAAAAAAAAAAAGTTACGATATGGTTTTTGGGTGTCCCTGATTCCATTACACCAATTTTTTGATTTTTTGTCTGTCTGTTTGTTTGTGTGTTTGTTTGGATGTTTGTTTGTTTGTTTGTTTGAACGAGTATCACGCAAAAACTACTGAACCGATTTTGATGAAACTTTTTTTGTTTGATAGCTAATGATCTGACTTAAAATCTGGTATATAATTTGTGCGGACAAAGTCGCGGGTTAACGCTCGTGCTTTATAAAGCTACATACTTTCCTTTATGTTCAATATAAACTGACATTTTCGTTATTATTGCATATTATATTGGTTGATAAATGAGTGATAAGTATACAGAGTGAAATTGATATCATTAGCATCTTTTTAAACTAAGAGTCTACCCATCAAACTGAACAACTTTTACTAAGGGAGCAAACCGATCGGAGCGAAAAAAAAATCTGATGTTCCATACTAAACTGCAACGCCTACTCGACTCAAATGTATGCAAGAGCTGATTTTTTCTTGCTCCGATCTGTTTGATGGGTAGACTCTTAGTTTAAAAGAATGCTCATGATATCAATTTTACCCTGTATATAAGATAAACAATATTGTTTTACAAGTCTTGGAAAACGCCTGTTACAAATAAGCACATAAATACAAGTAAATATTAAATAGAACAAGCCTAATTCATTACTAGGGTCAGTCTCAAGGGAGGAGGAACTCCGCCTGCCTCATAAATACAAACTGACACGCTATTTGCCATTCTAATTACGTTAGTTTCCTATAAATTTTCATTTATTTTCATATTATCTTGTATTATAAAGCTTTTTTCAAACTTTATTACGAGACCAACAATTTACAATGGCTTATTTATTTGAGGTCACATGTAAACGAAATTAATCTATAATAAAACTGTAACAGGAAGTTTGTCTGTACATTGAAGATATTAACAAAAAAAAATTACGATATGGTTTTTAGATGTCCCTGATTCCATTTCACCAATTTTTGGATTTTTTGTCTGTCTGTTTGTTTGTGTGTATGTTTGTGTGTTTGTTTGTTTGTTTGAACGAGTATCACGCAAAAACTACTGAACCGATTTTGATGAAACTTTTTTTGTTTGATAGCTTTTGATCTGACTTAAAATCTGGTATATAATTTGTGCGGACGAAGTCGCGGGTTAACGCTCGTAGTAACTAAATCTGCTTCAGCAACATGCGTCGTCAAATTTCCTACAAAATTTTCTTCAGAAACATGCGTCGTCAAAACAAAACACTATTCAGCAACAATGGCTTATGTTATTAATTCTCTAGTAACTCACATAATCAGTTCGAGTAAATCTTCATCTGACTTCAAATCTAGAAATTAGTTTATGACCGAAATTGCTGTTTTAATTCATTGTTCCCAGTATCCTATTTACTGCTGAGCGTTTAGTACTATAAGAACCTACCTACTACAAAGCACTCGGTTTCAGATTTTATTGCTCTAAGTAAGTAGTACTTACCTGTGAATTCGAAAACCCCGGATCCTTTGGTCTGGAAAGCCGGATATATTTGTTCGAAATTGTTTCCGAATTTTGGGAACAATATTAGCAAATGTGTTAGTATGTCATCATCATTATATCCCTTAGTTATATTTTTTTATACTTTCAATATTCAAATACGATCATGTTACACTTACACCATTAGCGGTGCACAAACACTTAAAAAGATGAATTAGAAATTATTGATGTGTTAAAAAATCAATTAATAATCAGTAATGTTGCTAAATTGAATATTCAAATTTCCACATTAAGTAGTAAACTTCGCCTGGATGCTGACGAGAAATCCGGGAAAACTCGGATGGAGGTTAAGGCACGAGGGGGTTGACATAACCTCAGGGTTAAAAACTTCAACAACAAAAAAAGAAAAAAAGGCAGCCCTAGTAGGTTTACGTTCAACTCATACGTTTCGTATTGTTAAGAGTTCTATTGTAGAAACTTTGTGTAAGAAATGAGACTGATTTTAAATAAACCAAGAAAAAAGAAAACTTTAGTTATGTCAAAACATGTCAACGTTTAACGTAAAATATTTTGACTTGTTATTTTGAAGAGAAAATAAGTAGTTACAGCGCACAAAAATCTCGGCCACTAAACGGATATGAAACCAAAAGAATTGAACATTTAAATTTAGTTAATAATTAATTTCTTTTATATAAGGTCTAACAAAATTAGCTGAAACTATTTTAAAGGGATGCTTAGACCATCAAACTGAACAACTTTCTCTATGGGACCAATATCGAAATCGCGAAAAAAAAATCTGCTGTCCCATACATTTAGGTCGAGTAGGTTTGTATGAAACAGCTGATTTTTTTTCGCGATTTCGATATTAGTTTCATAGAGAAAGTTGTTCAGTTTGATGGTCTGATCATCTCCTTAAAATAGTTTCACCTAATTTTGTTAGACCTTATATATATCTTATAAACATAGACATAGAAATACGAAATACATTCTTTATAAATATATATATATGTGTATGTATGTATGTATGTATAATTGTATATACCTGTATCTTTATATAATCATATCTATTTATTAGTGTTAAATACTGTTTTATTTGTTAAATGTGCACACTATGCCTGCCTCACTTAATATGCTCTCTCTCTTTCACGGGTTTGCTGGAAGAAATCTCTTTAGAGATAAGCTCGCCCTTTGTAATTGTCTATTATGCTGTTTTCATTTATATTTCCGTGTGTACAATAAAGTGTTAAAATAAATAAATAAATAAAATAGACTAACTAACTCATTTTTCGTAGTATGAATCGGATAAAGGATACTTTTTGTAGTTGCACTCAGTTTTAGAAAAAAAATTGTAGAACATCTTCATCTGAATCTTTTTTTTTAATTAACACTTAACTAAAAATATTAGCATTAGATATAAAAAAATGTGCCCAATGTGCAAAACAATGTTGTTTTAATCGTTTACCTACAGGCCCATAAGAGGCTGGATAAGATGATGATTGGCCCACCACTGTAACGCCTGTAAACCAAAATCCAGATCAACCTCGGACGCCACCACAAAACGAGGCTAAGGGGATGACTTTAATCTGTCTTGGGAAAGAAGATATAAATATCCGACTTCCTCCTTTACAAACGGGACGGGAGACAGAAAGTAATTATGGTAATATAAATAAAACCCATGAATACAAGATAATTTTATTAAAGACAAATAAAGGAAGGTAAGTATGTACATTAAAAATAAATAAATATATTGAGAAAATAATACTAACTTAACATAATAAAACCCATTATGTTATGCAATTAGGCAACCACAGGCGAAGCTGCGGGTCGGAAACCTTCTTTCTTACATAAAACAAAAATAACGGAGACCTTGAGCTAATATTTAATTTTAATGTCTATCGGGCGCGAACATTAAAATTTCGGCGTGTCACGCACGTGCGGACATCGTGGGGATATTTTTTTTTTTTCTCTCATAAATCTATAGCAAGTTGTTTTAAAATTTTAATATTTTTTATCGAATATAGGGCAAATGGCACGGTAGTATACAATAATAACCAATTAACAAACGAAAAACGAGTAAGAATATTGTGTAATGTACTGATCTTTCCTCGACATTAGATCTATAAGATTGGTAATAACAATTTTAAACGATTCTTAGGTAATGTTGTATTTTGCCTTCCAAAATCTCCAGTTGTCTGAATTTAGAAAAATAAACTAAATGTTAGATTATTGAAAAAAGTAAGTACCTAGATCACCAATATCTGTCAAAAACACACTGTAGATAAATGATAATATTTATTATCGGCATGATCCACAATAGCATCCCTGAAAAACAATTTGTACCTACACGGAATCGATAACATTCGATATTTTATTTGGTATCTTTTAGAAGAAGGTAAAATTTGACGTTACATACAAATAGGTAATATAAAATCAGCGAGGACAATATAAAGTAGCTTCTTCTTCTTATCGTGTGGGCAGAGCCCTAGAGTTTTTTCAGACCGCCTTACGGCCTCTGACATGGTTTTTATGTAACGACTACTACCACCAGAGATAGTAGCCGGGACCAACGGCTTAACGTGCCATCCGAAGTACGGAATCTTTTTTTCTTTTCAGACAATCAGGTGATTCAGCCTGCAATGTCCTAACCAACTGGGGAAAAACGCACAAAGTGATATGTCACTAGGTGTCCCCCGTGGGAATCAAACCCACGACCTCCTTGTCGAGAGCCAATGCTCTTAACCATTAGACTACGGAGGCAGTTAAGCGGAGGCAGCTGTACGGTGCGGTAACTCTGTACAGCTACTTTAGAGCCTGTTTGCTACTATTTTTATAAAAAGTAAAATTCCCTCCTGAAAACTTGTACTAACAATACTAAGATTAGGTCAATAAAAAGAATGATCATACTATTAAATTCTGTCCATTCCGAACCGCACCCAACAAGTGACACCGATGACCAACCTCAACCGGCATTTGTCCAGCTTAATTTGTCCTAAAAAGGATATTTTATTACACAAGTGACAGTGACAAACAATAATAG
Organism: Agonopterix arenella; assembly: GCA_927399405.1. Lineage (NCBI taxonomy): Eukaryota > Metazoa > Arthropoda > Insecta > Lepidoptera > Depressariidae > Agonopterix > Agonopterix arenella. The sequence goes on along the minus strand of OV656704.1, from coordinate 12,237,417 downwards.
GTATAATATTCAATTTCTACCTTCCATTCTAATTTCTTCATTTAATTTTGCTTGGCATCATGTCAAAAGGATTTGTAGTTTAAAGCCGGATTTTCCTCGGTGAAGTTCACTGACACAGATTGCATTGCAGCAGTTTTCAAATCTGTAATTTCAGCTGCAGAACTTGGTCTGCAAGCTATTTAGCACTGTCCAACGAATTTATCTTTAGATTATGTATTTCAATAAGTGAATGCGTAAATGCGTTACCTACATAATAAAAGGGTATTTGCTTTAGCTAGTTAGACCCCAGCGCGGATCGTCAATTGTTTATGTATTATAATTGTTTTGTATGTATAAATAAAGGGACAAAATCGATATCCCGAAAAAATATCAGCTTTTCCATATATTTGGGTGAAGTAGTCATTGACATTTTCTATGGTTCATTAAATTTTTTTCCGCGATTTTAATGTTGGCTCTATAGTGAAGATGTTCAGTATGATTGATGGTCTGAAAATCTAAAGCATTCTTTATGTTAACACAAAACATGTTAATTGTTTATTAAGTAAAGTTTAAATATGATTAGTATTAGGTACCTAAGTCATGTCTTATTTATCATCATTTTTCCATAATTTTCATGGATAGTACATTAATGTTTCCGTTGTGTAAAAAATGTATAAACCCGTTGGCTTGAAGCCAGGATCTTCCTACGGTTATCGCTAACAAAAAACTTAGGAAAACTCTGAATTACAGCATAATTTTTTAATGGACGACCGTTAGGTTTGAGAGTATGCAAATTTTTTTTATTTTATCATGCATATTTTTTAAATAATGAGGATATAAAAGAGTATGTAGTAATAGATACTCTTTCTTATACTGTGATAATGCTATGTATGTTTATTTGCAACATTATTTAGATACGTAGGTACCTACGTGATCCCTATTTCTCAAGACTTTTTTTCTCTATGCTCTCTCAGTAATTTTGTAAACTAAATGAATGATTAAGCGAAGTCCGTTACAAATCGTTTAGCTTTACAAACGTGCCTTCTGTTTTGACTAACAAAATTCTTAGCAATATTTACGCTTGCCAGAGCTCATAACTGTCTCTATAACTTGCAACTAATTTGTATAATCCTATTTTATTAGAAGTATTTAGCTTTCGTTGGCATGCCTTTTCAAGTCAGATTGTAGCAAAGAAATCGAGATAAAATTGAGATTCTTTTGTTTTTCGTCGAGCTATATTTGAATTTGGATAAAAAATAAAAGAAATGCAAATCACGAACGTATTTTTTAACAGTTCAATAATCGTAAAGTGTCAGGTGGTTCGTATGTCGATATTTGGCAAGATTCCATGCGGTTAGTCGCGGGTAGAGTTAATGTCTCAAACACCCAATGTTTGGTAGATAGAATTAATTAATTTTCATTCACCTGGATTATGGTGGTGAATGAATACGAAAAGGATATAAGCGTAGACAAGTGTATTTTAATTTGATTGTACCAGAATTTTATTCATTAACCATTTTATGAATCAAACAAAAATGTTATAAAAACAATACTTTTTCATAATACTTATTAAAATCAAATGCACGGATCGTAAAAAAGATGGATTTGGGTGAAAATAGATCGTAATCTAGATTAACAAACAAATTACAAGTACATGCGGTCGATGAAGTGCTATCAAAAAATTATTAAGTATACTAAGGTTCATGTCCTAAATATTTGTTTTCTACAACTAGCCCAGTCATTTTACGGAGTTCTGTTAGGCGGGATAGGGAGTAATTATTAATTGGACTTTTAAACTGTAACCGGCACCATTTAGTGACAAAAAGACAATCTTAAAACATATTTTTTAAAAAATCGCTACGAAACATAGAAATCAAAATTGTGTGTCCCAGATGGCTTTTAAATTAATAATATTAATACCAATACACTCATTTGACTTAGATTTAACAATATAAATTATTTTAGAGCAAATAATAGGCATTGAAATTAAGAAATGAGGCATTTATTAGAAAATACGAATGTATTTTTCAAAACCTTCTAAGTAGAAAAAAATATTTACACCATAACGCCTTAAATATGGGCAAAAAGAAATTACCGTCAGGTTTTTTAGAACGAGATAATAGCTAAATTTTAAAATTGGAACTGTTGTTGACGTGATTTTTTTTTGGTATATTTCGAGGCTCAAATTGGCTCTTCAATATTATACCGAAAAAAAATATAAATTATTAATTAGTTCCGGCTCAAACCGTAAAATGACTGGGCTATACAGAAAATACAAACTTTTAAAAGAAGTAGGTTAAATTAAATAAATAATATTCAACCAATTTCAAATATTATTGATTTTTAAACATGTTACAGCCATAATATTCAACCACTTACCAGATCTTACCAGAACGCATTCATTTCTCATTACTCAAAAATATGAATTATGACTGTTATGAAAGTTATGATAAAAGTCTTACATCAACAAGTATAGTTTACGTAAAATTGCGTACAACAGTTTAACGTAGACATATGATTCTTCCCGCGTCCTGTTAGAGAAAACAAATAGTGGGCGCTATGCCAGTACTGAAACTGGGTCGCTATCGAATCGCCTGAGAATGGCTTTTATTTGGCAGCCGGCGTTAATTTGATTTTAATAGCTTTACGATAAGAATTCTGAAAATTACTTTGAGATAAGCAAGAACATACCAAGTTGCGTGAATCGTGAAAACTTTAGGCCGCCTATCTGGAATGCGATTTTTGAATCTCATACGTTGAACTCAGCAATCGAAAATGTATGGAGATACGCATCTTTCTACTGCTGATTTGACTTTCAAAAATAGCACTCCTGGAGTTTGATTTTTGAATGTCAAATTAGCAGTAGAAAGATGCATAACTCCATCATAGTAATTTTGACATTTTCAACTGCTGAGCTCAGCGAATGAGTTTCAAAAATCCTGCTCGAAGTAGGGTAAGATAGCAAGCCTGTGAACTAGGAAAAAAGTATATCAGAGATAAACTATAGCATAATGTAGGAAAAAATAAAAGTTATGGTGGACAGGCAGCTTTGCCGAAAATTCGTGTTCTGTTTTTAATTAGAGTCAGTTTAATAATTTGTGATTGTACCCATTATACTGAACAACTTTCCCAAAGAAACCTATGGGAAAGTCGCAAATTTTTTTTTGACTTTCCATACTAAATGCAATCAGCTGATCGAACGTATAATATATGAAAAATATTTATTTTTTTTAGAATTTGTTAGAGGTTTCTTAGGGAAAGTTGTTCAGTATTATGGATACAATCACCCCTTAAAGTAATGCAACTGTTTACCCTAACCCCCTGTATAAAGGGCAAAAAGGCTTACTAGCATAATGTGGGTTTTCATAATACATATATTTTAGTCACTTGACTAAGTGTAAATTATACAATATGTAATCAGATGTTCATTAGATGACACAGCGGTCACAAAATGTTGTTTAAAATTATCTCACGTGTCGGTAGAGATCAAAATTATGCATGCAGACATATTGTACTAGCAAAGTAGGATTATTTGTATGGGGACCAGACAACAAAAGCACTAATTACAAAGGCAAACGTGTTTCTTCATGCCCGAACCGGGATTCGAATAGCCAAAGATCATCAAATTCGTGGTTCGGTGTGTTAATAATCACAATAAGGTCGGCCTACTTTCTAGGTCGGCACCAGGAAGGCGATTTTTGAATCTCATACGATGAACTAAGCAGTTGAAAATGTATGGAGATACGCATCTTTCTTCTGCTGATTTGACTTTCAAAAATCGCACTCTTGGAGTATGATTTTTTAATGTCAAATCAGCAGTAGAAAGGTACATATCTCCATAGTAATATTGACATTTTCAACAGCTGAGTTCAAAGAATGAGTTTCAAAAATCGCACTCCAGGAATGAAACGAATTTTCATCTTATTATAATTATGTTGTGTAAACTTAAATGCGTAACATACCACAAAGGGTGTGCTTGACCATCAAACTGAACAACTTTCACTGAGGGACCAACATTGAAATCGCGAAAAAACTGTTCCCTAATTTTTTTTGGTCGAGTAGCCGTTGACATTTTCGCGATTTCAATATTGGTCCCTTACTAAAAGTTGTTCATGTCGATGGTTTGAAACACCTTCTAAAGTACATTAACATATTTAAGTTTATCTGCACCATGTTGTAATCTCCTGACAGCATTTCTTATTTACTTTACAGTGTAACGTGTGTTCAACAGTGAGTAGATAAGTGAGCTATACAGGGTGTAATGGTACTTTTCCTTACACCCTGTATAGAAATGACTTAAAGTTTGAATAACAGAATTTCAAAATTAAGTTTTATGTGGAACTTCTGGAAGAAATCTCTTTTTAGCGATAAGCCCGTAAAATTTGTACCATAATCAGTTTTGTTGTGTTATGTATTTTTGGCTTAAATAAAGCAGGTACTTTGCTTAGCATATTTGATTAATTTATTTCTATAGAATAGCGATAAGCAGCTACTAATTTATATCAGTAGGTATTTTGTATGTTACGTTACCTATTTTGTATCTTACCTAAGTCTCTGCTATTATTATCGTGGTTATTTATTTTGTTTCCGTTGGCCGATCCATTAGTGGAGAAATGGTGCGTATTTTCCTTTCAAAATCCCAGCAAGAACGGGCGCTATGCCAGCCACGAAGACTGTTAGTAATTTGTAAAATATTGTTAATGGCATTGGGTCAGTTTTTTATCCAATTAGGTTGGTAGGTAATGTTGTTAGCACGCTAAAGTAGCACTATGATTATTAATGTTGTTCTTTTGTCAGATTTGTAAAATCATTTTGATGGATATTGTAATTTTATTTGAAAATCTTCTTGAATCTTATTAGCTGCTGACTAAATTAAATTATAACTTACGTATACTTTAATGTCAAAGTGTACGAACATGAAGGCAATTTTTTCAATAATTCTAAGGCTGGCTAGCACCATAAATTGTTTACCATAAACTAATTACAGTGATAGCATAAAATGTTGTATGAAAAATTTCAAAGCTTTATATCTTCGTAATTATTTAATAAATTGCAAATGTTATTTGTGACGCAGCATCTAGATTTTCTAAAATATTTTTCCATATATACAAAGTTACTTATATTAATACCGTCTACGCGTATTGTGCGTCAAAGTTTTGTATAAAATTGACCCCTCTGCAACCACCTTAAGGGGATATTATTCGGAGCGTGCTCCATACAAACGAAGTCTGGTTATATTTTCAATACTAACTAATTAAAGTCACTGAATTTTTTCAGAAACAATCTAGAAACTAATCTCTATGCTTGTATGTTGTCAGATTTTCGTTAAATATACAGTTACAATGCTAGGATTAATTAATTATTAATTAATTTGTACGGAAATCTTTTGAGTCACTGTAACTTTAAAATTATACATTTTAACGAAAATCTGACAACATACAAGCATAGAGATTAGTTTTTAGATTGTTTTTGAAAAATTTCATTGGCTTTACTATTGAAAAAATAACCAGACTTCGTTTGTATGGAGCGTGCTACGAACTATATTCTCTTAGTAGTCGCATGCGGCATAAAGGGGAATGCCCTGTTAAGTCATCAATCATCACAACAATCTTATAATATTTATTTTATAGTCAGCAAATAGTAGCATGCGACGGCGCATAGAATCCATATATATAGACCACGTTTGTTTTCATTTCATGGGATCAAGTTTCTTTGTAATTTGAACACAATAATCACAAACATGTTACTTTCTTAGAATTCGATTAGAATGCATTTAGTGAAAGTGAAGGCTTTAGAAAAAATATTTTACAATGCACCGAACAATTTGTTACGTACATTATAAACTGAATTACCAACATACACTCATGACCATATTTCTACTACGGGTTGGCCAGAAATGCAATTATTAGGTATCTATCTTTTTAGGGGTATCGTTATAGCAAGGTAGAGCAATGCACACATTTGAATGAAATCATCATTGTCATCTCAGCCCATGGACGTCCACTGCTGGACATAGGTCTTCCCCAAGAATCACTATAACGAAATAAATAAATAAATAAAAAAACATACTCACGAGTATGGACATTTCGTTCTGGAGTGCGATTTTCGAAACTCATTCTTTGAACTCGGCAGTTGAAAATGTCTATATTACTATGGAGATACGCATCTTTCTACTGCTGATTTGACATTCAAAAATCATATTCCAGGAGTGCAATTTTTGAAAGTCTAATCAGCAGTAGAAAAGACGTATCTCCATACATTTTCAACGTATGAGATTCAAAAATCGGACTCCTGTTCCCAAACGGACCTGCTTTTTGTTATGGAAACCAGACGATAACACAAGCATAACATTTAAGACCAAACCCAGGACCTCTGGTTTGCCAGTCCGCCGTGGTAACTACTTATCATAATTCGACAGTTTCGGCATGGAATAAAGTATCAAGCAGTGCGATGGGTGAAAAAACTGTCTCACTTTTTATTAAACACCATATTTATTTTGTACTCGAATTCAAAAGGTGTCAGTTATAATTTATACAACGTGTTAATGAATTAACGCAAAACTAGAAAGTAGTTGGTTTAGAATCGAGAGCAGAATCGAATTATCATGGTTTCAACATAGGATTTTTTTTTTTTTCAAAATATTAAATAATTGATTTGTAAAATTTAAAATTTACTGAACCCGATCTCAACCCACCGCACGGGCATACTCATCCTACTTACTATCAAAACAAGATTATTAAAATGTATCCATGAGTATGTTAGCGCTTTCATTCATTGCTGAAATGATAACAAATCATTTCTGCCTCAAAACTTAAAATGTGAATAACTTTAAGTTTAACTATCAAAATAATGAAATTATTGTTTCATTCTAATTATTTTGTTATAAATCAGTTGGGGTGTATGAGGTTTTGCGCTAATTCATTAACACGTTGTATAGAGTTGTTTACTGGTTTTATAAATCATAACATAAGTCTAGCATCTCTGTCAGGTAAGTATCTACCAACTTTAAATAAACAATAAATGTTTTCGCTAGATACCTATCTAAGCAGTTCCCTTGTAGCTGAAATTATCTAAGTTCTGTAGAGCGATGAAAGATAGAGTATGGGTTTTTGAGCAACTAAATACCTACCTATCTATCAACTTTACTATTCAGAAAAGTAGGTTTTATTCAACAGTTTGTTCAATTGACAAACATTCTAGGGAATTCCTCTGTTACCAATAAATACTTGTAACTGCATCAAATACCTAATTATTATCCTTTTCCGCTTGTAGATGTAGGTAGTAACAATTTTACCTACATCTTTTATAAGAATCTTGGGGATGATGAATAATGACTATGTCTATACAATGAACTAGTAGGTAGGTACAACATACAACTAGCATGACAAACCAACGTCGTGCGCCTCATGAGGGTACGACGAGCGCAGGCGGGGAGATAGCGAATTATTAACAAAGTGTGGCGATATGGCCACAAAGAAAGGGGCAGCGTTGTGACGTGTATTGTTATTTACTAGTACACTTACGTAGTATACATAATAAATAGTTCAATGTGACAAATTGAATGCGTTACATATCGAACAGTGTTTCAGCTGCTTTTTTAACTGTATTTTTTTGCTATTTTGTAGTTGGTCCAATAGTAAAAGTTGTTCAGTTTGTTGGTTGACACCCTGTATTATGGTCTAAGTTCCATGGTTACGATAAACTACCGATGGGAGAGGCGAAACGTCCTAGCCAATAACAATCCTTCTAAATATGCTGACACTATTAAGGGGATGATCAGATCGCCAAACTGAACCACTTTCTCTAAGACACCAACATCGAAAACTCGAAAAAAGTCTGCTCTTCCATAAAAAACTGCAAATCTACTCGAGCCCAATGTATGGCACAGCAGATTTTTATTTCGCGATTTCGATGTTGGTCCCATAGAGAAAGTTGTTCAGTTTGATGGTCTGATCATCCCCTTAAAAAAGTGTCAGCATATTAAGAACGACCTGTATAAAACAAAATGATTTGAATAAACGAAGAAATATTTTTTTGCAAATTTAATCTAACCCGATATTCGTTCTAAAACATCTTCCGTTCCACCTCAAAGAATGTTTGACTGCTAATGCAAAATATTCCTAGCATGTTTGTTTTTAATTTTATTATGTTCTATTCTCTATTGGAACCCTTTGTTCTGTACCTACGTTTGTCTCAGTGCTAACCGAAAACATACCACTTGTTTTTTCGTCGCGCCTTTCAAAGGGAGTAGAGTTTTCCTTTGTTGTTATTTGTTGTTGTTTGAAACGCTTATATTTCATTCCTTGGAGTCGTTTGCGGATTTAAATAATTTTCTGTTGCGTTTTCTACGCTAAATCGATCTGCAAGTAAGTTAAAGAATTATAATGTGGATGTGGCATGGATGTGGTTATGAAGTCCATACCTATGTCGAACCAAAGATATTTTACCTCATTTACAATCTCCTTGAAACCTAAGGGGATTTTATGTATAAGATATTTTTGGTTTACCTACCCGTTTCGTTTAGGAACTTTGCATGAAATCTTTTTCTTTTAATAGGTAGGTACCTACTTCAATGCTGGCCACTTACCCTGAAAAAAATTAGGTCTAAGCCCTTTGCCCGGAAAAGAATAAAACAGGTATGTTTTAGAAAATTTTATGGCGTCTCTAACAATTTTTTCCGCTAAAAGCGGCCAGTTACTAAAAAGTGTTTCAAAAAGTTTTGTACAATGTAGGTATTTAGTGCCAATCTCATTTATATTGCAGGAAATTTTTATTCTTTTACTGACTGAAAAAAAAAGGTATGTCAGAGCTCTTTGCGCGAAAAATAATAAAACAGTTTTTATGAGCTTATTGTTGATTTTATTATAAAAAATGCAATCTGTTCGATTATAATCTCATAACCAACAGATATTTTTTATCGATCGGTAGATCGGTAACGTAATTAATTGTTAGTCTTTAGTAAGGGAAATCAAAAATCTCTAGTGAACTCGGCGTGTTACATAATAACGTCTCATGTAGGTATTTCAGTGGCACAGATGCGATCAAAGAGATGACAATCTTTTATTATTATTGCCCTGATATCTGAGAACGAACTAGTTAATGCTTAATGCGTGTTTCGTTATTTTGTAATGGCTTATGTTTGATCTTCGATTTGTGTGTTATTTAGGAATTATTAAAAATATGTTGACGACTTCATTAGCTCAGAATGTGTGTTACATTCTGAGCTTTTATTGAATGTAGGGTATTTCAATTTCAACGAAATCGTACTATATTAAATTATGTATATTTTTTGTTTAGAAAATATACTTACGTATAAGCTCTCCTATAGGCATCTAGGGAAGGTAGGTAAGTAGGTATAGGTATAACATTATTAGTTCCGAATATTTGAATTTTTTTTACGAATATAATTGAAATTAAATTATCTTGTTTTCTAAGTCAATCCATTAAACAGTCAAGTTCTAGATTGATTCAGGAAACTTAGTAACGATAAGCAATATACAGGGTGTAAAATTAAATGGGACAGTTACTTAAAGGGGTGCTTCAGACCATCAAACTGAACAACTTTCTCTATGGGACCAAAATCAAAATCGCGAAAAAAAAAATTTGCTGTCCCATACATTTCAGTCGAGTTATGTTTGCAGTTTTTTATGGGACAACGGAATTTTTTTCGCGATTTCCGTGTTGGTCCCATAGTAACTCCTATACAAAACAGCAAACATAACTCGACTGAAATGTATGGGACAGCAGATAATTTTTTTCGCGATTTTGATATTGGTCTCATAGAGAAAGTTGTTCAGTTTGATGGTGTGAAGCACCCCTTTAAGTAACTGTCCCATTTAATTTTGCAACCTGTAGAGTGTAACAAAACACACTGAATACTTAGGGGTGGTTTAGAATCTAAGCTTTAGATCATCAAACTGAACAATATTCAGTATGAAGACAGTCAAAAAAAATAAAAAAAAAGCTGTTTCATACATTGGAGTAGAGTAGCAGTTTTGTAATATTTATATTTTTTCTCGATATTGGCTTCATAGCGAAAGTGGTAGTTGGCTTGATGGTCTAATCGCCCCATTCAATATTGTAATATTGTGTACACGGTCTTTCTTAATATTTATTTTATTACGTGTTTTTAATGGGGATGATCAGACCATCAAACTGAACAACTTTCACTATGGGAACAATCGTGAAAATTTATTGTATAGAAAATGTTCATGCCCACTCGCTCGATCCAAATGTTTAAATGACCACACCACTGCAATGCACACAGCTCCTTTCCTTTGTTTATCATGATATTATGTTGAAGAGTTTAGTCTCTTAGTTTAGTATTTTGCACTAAACCTCTCATACAGGGTAAATTTTATATCACTGCGGATAACTTCAGCATGTATTCTACTCATCAAATTGAACAACTTTCACTATAGAGCCACCTACGAAATCGCGAAAAAAAATCTGCTGTCCCATACCAAACTGCAGTACCTAATCGACTCAAATGTATGGGACACCTGTTTTTTTTCGCGATTTCGACGGCGGCTCCATAGTGAAAGTTGTTCAGTTTGATGAGTAGAATACATGCTGAAGTAATTCGCAGTGATATAAAATTTACCCTGTATAAGAGGTTTAGTGCAAAATACTTAAATAAAATAGGTACCTAACAGAAGCTCCAAAATTAGCCCATAATATCTTGCACAACAATACATGACTACCGGACATGTTGCGCTAAAAGCACAACCTTTACAGACTTCCAAATTAGCGACAAGGAAAGATTTCGAGGTACTAATTAGTAGTCAAACTAAGTGCAAAGTGAAATGCATTGCTTTATCACCGGCCAATCAGAGAGCTGCATTGAACCGAGGCCACGCCCACGTAGGATGCTCACTGACCCACAAGGCAAACCTAACATAATACCTGCCTACCCAATTACGTAATTACATATTTTCTAGACTAAGAGCCAATAGGTAAGAGGCCATTATGATCACGACTTTAAACTTGGCACGATTATTTGCTAATGCTCGTTGACTTAAAAATTTAATAACTGTCAATTGAAATTAAAAAATTATAAATATTCATTGGAAAAATAAAGGAAACGCGATGCAAGTCTGTTAATAGGTAGTCGCGTATCAGGTAGTCTTTGGCTTAGCATGAGGCTCCACAATTTTGTATAGCTCAAATGTGGAACTCCTCAATGAATAAAATAAAAATGTGTACATAAAACAATCCTTGAGATTACGATATGAGAGAGATACTACAAACTACTTGACATTGGCAGAATTGCAGTGCTAACCATATGCAAGACCATATTTTTAAAGAAGAAAAATAATTAGACTCTCGACCATTAGCCATATTGGAGTGGATTTGCTAAAATTACCCACAACGCAACTTATCTTTTTAAACGAACAGTTGTAGCAAAAGAAAGTTGACCTTTAATATTCTAAAAGTTTCAAGATTACCTAAAACATGTAGGTACCTATATAAAAAAAACTGCACTAAAAGTGAACATGAAAATGGCCTCGAGATGTGCGATGGGCTATGACGTGTCTTATTCTTATGTTACATTAGGTACCTTCTAAAATGCCAAAGTGACTTCGCATGGCATTTTGGTTTTCTCGTTTTATCGCTTTATCATGCGTGGCATGCTAGCCCTGCAGTAGTATGGATACATTTTGTTCCCTATAATTTCTCACAAAAATAAGTAGCAAAGAATCACACGTCGCGTCGTATATCTTTGAAACCATTAATTAACGTCAAAACTAATAGCATTAAAATGTTTTTTTATTTCACCCAAAGTTTTTAATCGTGAGAAATAATTATTGTTTTTCATTAATCAATATCAACCAAGGTAACAACGGGTTAACCTTGAATTTATTATAAAGGAATAGACAAATTATTAATTATATCTCTGTGATGATATTTCCTAGGTTATTAGTATTCAATAAAACCTAATAAATGGTATCAATATAGTAATATAATAAAAGAAACTTGATAATAGCGAAGCGCAGGCGTTAATAGGTTGATCGATTAGCTGATACTTGTAAATTAATAATCTGAATATCAATTGCTATACTTACCTCCACGAACCTACAATATTTTCCACGAAGATGTTTCTTTTCTGTCTGAACTATAAAATGATGGATGAATTGGATGGATCATTGTCTGATTAAAAAAGTTTCTAGGATAATTAATAATCATCCTCAACTCAGCAATCTCTGCATACGTTTTATATGATAAAGCCATCAAATTCCCAAGATTGACTCTAATGGTGACTTGCACTGAAACAAATTTAAGCATTACAGTTTTTGTGAGTTACGCGGTTATTATTTAATCTAGAAATAAACATTTTAACGGGCTCTTACCGCATTTTGGTATATTTGAGTTAATATCGGGAACTCAAATATACCAAAACGCGGTAAGAACCCGTTGAAATGTTTATTTCTAGATTAAATATTTAAGCATATTTAGGATATTTAGAGAACGCTCTGTATCTATACTATTGACAGTCAGCATCATATTCAAACATGTTTAACACTTTCGCTGCTGCTAAGCTCAAAACCATGAACCTCGCGCAGTGCCAAAACTAACGCCCCTCGTGGGTCGTGCGCACGTAACGTAAAAAGACCAATGCGGCTCACCTCGTGGGTCACCCGCACAGGCGTAAGGTTTGGGCGACTCACGCTGTAGGTCATGAGCACAGGCGAAATGCAATAGAACTTGACCCCCTCGTAGGTCGTGTGCACAGTAGCAACGTTGAAACGATAAATGTGACTCGCGCCATAGGTCATGAGCATAGGCGAAATGCAATTGAACCGGCTCGTTACGTGGGTTCTTTAGCACTGCGGCCCATTTGTCGCCGACCTACGACATAGGCCGTCAGCAGCGAAAGTTAAGTTTAATGCTCTTTGGTTTTGGTTTAAGCCGCCCACTGTCACCCTCGGTCGGCCTATTACCTAGAAGGGGTCTACTGGGTAGTAGTGATCTAAACTGGAGAAAAATTATAAGTTATTATAAATTAAAAGTGTTGAAGCAAATAGATATAAGTGAACATGAAAATAAATTACGTGTCAGGTCGACAACGAGCTTTATTCAGCTAAGAGGGTAGTTTTTGCTGCGAGCTCCATACGAACGAAGTTTGGTTATTTTATTAATTCCTACTAACCAATCAAAGTCAATGAAATTTAGAAACTAATCACTATTCTTGTATGCTGTATGCTACCATCTTCCTGCTCAGTAGTTGTTGACTGATAGAAGCTGATGCAATGCTGGTCTTCACTCGATAAATCTGTTGACTCGAAGATATCTTCAATCTCCCAAAATTTTCGATAAAATATAAAAGTTTCAATGCTAGGATTAATTTAAGATTTGTATGCAAATCTTTGAGACACTGTAACTTTAAAACTACCTATACATTTTAACGAAAATCTGAAAACATACATGAATACAGATTCGTTTCTCGATTGTTTCTTTTATTGGTTAGTAGGTATTGAAAATATAACCAAAATTCCTTTGTATGGAGCGCGTAGCAAAAACAATCCTCTTAAACTGTCCATTCAAATAAAGTAGGCTTTAAATCCAGGCTATACTTACGACCTATAAAATAATAAATATCGGCAATAGATTGACAGATTTTACGTCTAAACCGACGCCAAACAAAACGACACAGTATGTCTGGGTCGAAGGTTTACATAACTTATAATCATTATTGTGTTATTTAGTATTGAAACATTGTTGATTTTATGGTTGTTCGTGTGGTTATAAATTTATGGTAATACTAGTGTTTCAAGCATATTATAGTATTATTGTTATATATCACTACCTAGGTTAAATATACCTACTGGCAATAACATAATCGGTGTGCCTATAGTTCTTAATATGGTGACGGCTTTTAAAGGGGATGATCAAACCATCATACTGAACAAATTTCTTAATGGGACCAACGACAAAAAAACGAAAAAAAAAACAGCAGGTTCATAATTATAAAACTGCAATCCTACTGGACCTCAGGAGTGCGATTTTTGAATCTCATTCGCTGAGCTCAGCAGTTGAAAATGTCAAAATTACTATGGAGATATTGCCGTGTGGTATCGGCTAAGAAAAACACCATCCCAGAGGAGGGCAGCAGCATCCTCTGAGTACAACACATTCAATCCAACTGTGATCGCCAACCCGCCTGCCAAGCGTGGCGATTATGGCAAATCCCCCCATTTTGCTTATGGCTTATATTATTTTATTTGGCTTATGTCCAGCAGTGGACGTCTGTCGGCTAATATGGTGATGATGATGATGATATGCATCTTTTTACTGCTGATTTGACTTTCAAAAATCATACTCCCGGAGTGCGATTTTTGAAAGTCAAATCAGTAGTAGAAAGATACATATCTCCATAATAATTTTGACATTTTCAACTACTGAGTTCAAAGTATGAGTTTCAAAAATCGCTCCCCAGGGGTCTGGGGTATGGGACAGCAGATTTTTTTCGCGAGTTCGATCTTGGTCCCATACAGAAAGTTTTTTTTTTCGTTTACAATGAATGATCTGTATAGGTACCTACTTCCCGTTATTAACGCCATCATATTTCACTGATGACGAACAGAACTATTCAGACGCATAAAAATTTTATAATTATCAAGCCACGTCTACATCGACATTCAATATCTCAAGACACATGTAAATAACTCCCACATCTCTTTCTTTCACGACACGTAATACGGAACTTAATACTGTAGTAGTGGCCATAAATAGTTATGGTGGCTATGGAGCCACTACGTGTTGCGATCGTAAAGCTCAGACCCAATCAGACTTGCAATTATTGGCCATCGAGGTCGTTTGCACTATAAATTATTATCTGATTTTGTATTGTGTTTCTGTTACGAATAGGATTCTATAAGTTTACGTCCATATTTAAGTAAGTATAACTACCTAGTGATTTATTTATTCTCATTGAACTTAAAAACATTTTACACAAATATTATTATAGATGTTGCCATTCTAAGTTGTCATTCATTCATATCATAGATCTTGTTCCTCAAAGAGTGTTCTATGTAAGTAATCTAAACTATTGTAAAACTGTAGCAGGAAGTTTGTCTGTACATTGAAGATATTAACAAAAAAAAGTTACGATATGGTTTTCAGGTATCCCTGATTCCATATCACCAATTTTTGGATTTTTTGTCTGTCTGTTTGTTTGTTTGTTTGTGTTTGTTTGTGTGTTTATTTGTTTGTTTTTGCATCACGCAAAAACTACTGAACCGATTTTGATGAAACTTTTTTTGTTTGATAGCTTATGATCTGACTTAAAATCTGGTATATAATTTGTGCTGTCGAAGTCGCGGGTTAACGCTCGTTCGATATAAAAGTAGATACATTGACATGGCCTCAGGGTTAAAAAAAAGAAAAAAAAAGTCTATGATTTATCATTGACATAGAGCGTTGCTCTTATTTTTGTTAAAACGAGAAAACAAAGTATTACGAACAAACTAAATTTAGCTTTTCCAGCAGAATCACAAATGTCTCATTAGTTCATTATATTTGGTATTTTACCTATAAATGTTGGTTAATTATTAAATGCAATTTACCATTTAAGGAAAAGTTAACCACATAAGTAAATTCTTATTTACGTCAATTCGCGTATTTACGTATTCAGAGATACGAACAAAAAAATAATATAATGGAAATAACAAAGTTTTCTAGATTTGTGCAAAACAATTGACTGTTAACAAAACTGTAATGCAATGATCAGGTTAGTGTGGAGTGAAGGTTCTCAAACTTTGTCACGTATCTGACGTATCACTCTGGGGTTTCAGTACCTACCGTATTGCGCATCACTACAGCAGCTGTGAGATATATGACAACAAAAAATCGGAAAATTACGCGAACAAAGAATCATCTTTTTGCTACTGGTTTAGTCTCCAGAAACCAGTCAATTTTACTATCATAGATAAATGTACTAAGTACAAAAAAAGAGACAGAATAATCTATGGCATTGAGACATGAGTGAATAACATAACTTGAGGAAACGCAGTATTGGGCGTATCAGAAGATTCAAAAGTACGCCCACTAAACTGCTCGTGGCGCTATAGAGTGTGAGGCATAGCATATTTGTTTAAGTAACAGTTAAGAAAATAGTACTGAAATATAATAATATTATGGTAAAGGTTTTAACATCTTTATTTATTCCGACCTGCAAAAGGTCAGAAGTGGGATACGAACCCATGCCCACATAGTCTTAAAGTTATTGCGCAGCCATAGTCGGCAAGAATTTAGGACCTAGTTGATGGTATCTAATTACTTCATCATCACTGCTGGATATAGGTTCTCTTTCGCCATCTGCGACGGACAGACGTGAGCTGGTCTCATCCACTATTAATTCTCGGCTGCTTTATAGATTATGGGCCCTATTTAATAAACATGACAATTGTAGATTTACAATGACAATTCAGTGTACATTGAGGTTATTAATGACGCTAAACATGCAGTAGGTGTCCTAAAATTCTTTGTGATGTATCTCAAATTGTCATTGCAAATTACAATTGTCATGTTTATGCAATAGTTAGTTAACCTACTTGATGAACTAGCTACTGAACTAGCTTTACTTAATAAAGGCCTACCTTACCTTAAAACTTGCTACCATATGATTGTTTGCTATATGATACGCGTACAGTTTGAGAACCAACTTAGCAAGATTTCCTCAATTTGATTTATAAAGTGACATTGAGGCACGTTTGGGTGTGGGCTGCATAGATTAGGCCACATACCGCTAAATAGGTCACGATCTCTATTATTGTGAATTTTATTAGCGTATAAAAGTTGTAGTTTGACCTGCACTTGATGGCAAGTAGATTTTCATCAAGTCTTTATGGCCCAAAACAGCTGTATTCGTAATCAGCTTGATCAGCAGATAACTGGCAGCCAATGTAGTAACTTTATTAAACAATAATAGAGATTACCCGCGACTTCGTCTACACAAATTATATGTACCAGATATAAGGTCAGATCATAAGCTATCAAACAAAACAAGCTTCATCAAAATCGGTTCAGTAGTTTTTGTATTTTTGCGTGATGCTGTTACAAAAATACAAACAAACAGACAAAAATTCAAAAAAAGGTTGATTTGGAGTACCTACGGGGTACCTAAAAACCATATCGTAATCTTTTGCATGTAAATATTTTCACTGTACAGACACAGTCCTGTTACAGTTTTATAATAGTTAAGATAAGATTGAATTAAGGATATTTGGTGTCAATTTAACAAATTTTTCTGGCTCTAATTTTTGGCTGTAAACTTGAATGACACACAGACCAAAGCCTAATATTTTATTGTAATTTTTTTTCCGCTTAAAACGCGAAAGAACCATTTGGTTCTTTCGCGTTTTAAGCGGAAAAAAAATGAATGAATGAATGAATTTGATTTGATACGCGTGCTATTTAGCACGCGTATCAAATCAATTTGGGTCAAAAATATCGATTTAACAAATCTATACCGAATGTTTATGATGAAACCGGGCGCTCATCTCGCAACAGGGTAAACATGTAAGTTAAATAATCATAAATCATACTCTTATAACAATATTTACTCTACCCGAATACGAAAATAAAGCTCGACACGACACGATCCACTGAACTTTTATTTTGCGCGACTCAATTTTTTTAATGTTTTTATACAAGCTTTTGACCGTGGCTTTGCATGTGTTAATGCTGAAGAAAAGATTTTTTGCTATGCATTTCATTCAATCGAGACATTCATCAGGTAACCAGTGTTTGCATAAATACCAATGATCGTTTGGAAGAATCTTTTAATTTCTATTTTACTATTGAACAAAGGAAGAAATTCAAATTATCGACATTGCATTAAACTGCCTCCGTGGTCTAATGGTTAAGGGCTCTTGACACGGAGGTCGTGGTTTCGATTCCCACGGAGAACACCTAGTGATATGTCAATTTGTGCGTTTTTCCCCAGATGGTTAGGACATTCCAGGCTGAATCACCTGATTGTCTGAAAAGAAAGATGATTCCGTGCTTCGGATGGCACGTTAAGCCGTTGGTCCCGGCTACTATCTCTGGTTGTAGTAGTTGTTACATAAAAAGTGCCACTCTATATTATTAACAGAGGCCGTAAGGAGGTAAAAAAAACTGACACCAGAGCTCTGCCCACACAATAAGAAGAAGAAGATTTTGAAGACCTAAGTTGGTACCTACAAATATCTATTAGCTATAGGTACTCACTTTGACACAACATAAAAGTACCTTACCTACCTATTATACGTATAATTTAAAGAAAAGTGCTCGTTGAATAAATCTATAATAATAACCTTTTAAAAGATTTATAGCCACTTAAGTTATATACTTACTACAGACATCCACACGTTAGTTTTATTCTTAGTAGAGATATAAGTTGTCTTTTTGTTACAGCTAAGGTTATAAAAACTGGTTTCACACCCACAAAATACTTTTGGAAGCATATGGCTTTTGCGAAAGTCAAAATTTCTTTTTATTTAAAAATTCTTTTCAACCTAAAACCCAATATTTTGTACAATGACCTCAGACTTAAAAAAAATGTTGAATTTTTTTAAAAATTAAAACTAGTTATGTGGTTGGTCTCGTATTAGAACTGTGGTTAAGTTCTACTCATTCATTATTCTGGTTACTTACTTATATAAGTTATTTTATTATATATTTAGTTATTATATAAGACATTAACCCACTTTTTTCTACATAAAAATGTCAGTACGGTTCTCGAAATTATTTATATGATATTTTTAATTTACTGCCTTAAATGTCAGCCGTGAAAAAATTTATAATTTGCGGAAAAAAAATCGTTGAATACCTTTATTTGCGCCCACGCACCCGCGCCGTAAAGTTGACAAAATAATGACTCCTGCGCTGTTGTCCTACATTCTAGAGCCTTAAGAGTCGATTCCGTTAGGTACAGGACACCACGAATGAACATAATTTTACAAACATACTCATAAATAATGTCAAACAACATAAATTTGAAGAGGTAGAATGTAAACATTTCAACAGTTTAACCTTTTCTACAGAATAAATATTGGTTCTCGTCTGAATAGTTATTGAAAAATATTTATCTTTAATTATTTCCTGTAATATTCTGAAGTAAGGAAGCTCAACTTGCGATTTTACTTGAAAATAATTGGCACTTATTGCAATAAAATTTATTGTATTGTTATAATAGAAAATAGTATTTTATGCGATGATTAAATTTGATTGTATAGGTACCTAAATCGCACGCAATTTTAGCTGCACATGATATAAACTCACGACTGTAATCTCTTTCAGGGTGGTCAGAAACATTGCTACAACTACCAATATTCTTTTTAAGAATGTAGTTGTAGCAATGCTCACATTTAGCAATTAAAGATTCACGATTTAATGACGTATCAACCGGTAAGAGGCTGGTAGCCTAGCGCTTGCCAATATAAGCACTGCATAAGAAACCTTGAATCCCATAGTCGCCTTGTACGACACCCACGCCCACGGGAAGAATTGGGGTGGTCCATTCTATGAAACAGAAGGGTAAAAACCAAATCTCTCTATAATGAGGGATGATATGAGGTACATAAGTATTATGTACTGTTTTTTGTACTTCGCTCACTCTGTACTAAAATTAGTAATTTATTTCCTGACAAATCGTAGAGGATTCCCGAGATTCTGGCTTGCCGCATGCGGGGTCCATTGTATCATGTGTACTGAATTTCTCTTTTGCTAATAAAGATATTTGTATTTGTATGTTATAGGTACGTACCAGCGTAATGTTAATATTAGGTAGGTAGGTATACTCTACACTGTATTGCAATTTCAATAGAGCTGTGATTTGGTTTAATTGTGCACGTAACTATACAAATGCTAGGCTACATACGTAGAAGTACACTACAGTGTATTTATAATTAACCTATACCTTTGTGGATGTAGACTTATTATCATTTTATTGGTTTCCTGCCGTAAAACGTTCGAGGTCGACTAACATAGTGCATCATTGGTGATCAATAGTTGCAGTTCGTCCCTAACAAACAAAAATACATTATAGCCGCCATGATATTGATATGTATAGAATAGTCAGAGCAACTTAGTAGGTCGTGTAGTATATATTAGTTTACTGTATGAGGTTACTGCTTATTGTCATAATCTTCATCATAATCGTATGGGATTTTACTGGATTTTATCTGTATTCGCACAGATTACCTACAATTATTACTACCGTAAGTATTAGGTCTCGGATGCTGTCAAACTGTATCACATCACAAAACCGCCTTCAAAAAAACTAAAAAGTTAAAAAATAATATTGTGGCTGATGACTTTTTCGTTCGCATCATAAGAACATTAATTGGTTTTATCGAAGTCGCTGTCAAGCCGGTACGATGCGCGACAGGGCTTGCATTAGTTTTTTGGTTTGGCTTGACACCGACTTCTAGTAGCTTCTAGTACCGAGTAGGTAGGATTTTAATAATTCGTACGAGTTTCAGAAAATTTCGCTCTATCTTAGAGTAGTCTAATAGATTAATTCTTCTATGGTTCTAAATAATCTTATGGTCATGACTGTACTTATTGGTTTTACATGGGTTGTGGTCAAATACGTGGGTTTCTTGAAGATAAGAAGAATATTACTTACCACCTAATACAAAGCGAATGATGTTTGTGGTTACACTCATTTGATTGAATATTGTGAGGTCACCAAACAAGCTAAACTTAGGATTTCATAAACTTATATGTATTATGCCTTTCCTAATGGAGCATAGAAATAATATTTAAGTTACTAACGAAATAAAGAACAACAACTGATTAAACTAAAATATCCTAAAACTAAAATATAACTAGACTAAATTATATAAACAACATCTTATCTCAAAACATAAAAGCCTACAAATAATACAAACACTCTAGAGCGTCGCCGCAAGACATGGTGCCCAACAGGCTAGCAGCATTCCCCCTCTGGATGGTGAGGCTTATTCTTTGTGCCAGGAAGCTGCCAGCTCTGCGGTCACCAGAGGTCTCATTGAGACGACCGGATAGGTCTGCAAGAAATGCTTTGGCCTCTGGGCCCCAAGGACCTAGCGTCTCAAAACCTATTGGCGTGAATATGTAGCTGCCGGCCAGATCGCGGTACTTTCTACACTTGTCGACCTCAGCACCCGCAGCAGCAGCACCAGCGCGTTCAGAAGTGGCCTGGACGTGAGATGGAGCTAGGGTGTCCACGCAGGTCACATCCCACACCAAGCTTTTCCCCTGTCGCCAAGGAATGAGCGTTAACCCGTCGGGCCTCCTGCCATCAGTGCGGACGATTCCGTTGGTTCGGACTTTGCCGGAATGTTCGCTGAGACAAGAGCCCGACGAATAACGTCATTCAGAGCATTATGGCGCGGGACGCGACCGGCGCTTCTCCGGCAAGAAAGCCCGTGGTGGCCTAGCCTGTTTACAGCGGCACCACACCTGCACTGGTGGGCCTGGTTCGTTTGAAGGCCCAACCGGAGGCCTACCGCCAAAGAAAGGGTGCAGTCGTCTAGTAGGGTTCCGATATTGGCAGAGGGCAGGGCGTTCAGCCAGAGACCAGACTCCTTCTCAAAGGATGCGAGGACACGAGCGCGATCTGTCTCGCAGGAGCAGGTAGCCAAAAGGTCCTGCTGCCCTTTCTTGCACAGAGGCTCGTCCCACCGCTTCTGTGAGTCTAGCAGGGTAGGCGTGTCGCTACCACACAGATCCCTCCACCGGGACAAAGCGTCCGTAAGATGGGCTACACCAGCAGCACTACCCAAAGAGGGGCTGATAATCTCCTGAAAGAGCTTACTGCAACCGTGAGCGGAAGCTAAAAAAGCCGGCAAAGCAACAGCAGAAACCCCTCTTATGCCAATACCCCCAAAACGAACCGGGAGAGATGCCTGGGCCCAAGCTTCAGCAGAAAATGTACAGTTCAGCACGCTTGTTAGCAGGTTTCTGATACTGTCGTCTACGGCTGTTAAAAGACTTGGAAATTTCCATAGATGGCAGCACCGTAGGACGTATGTGAACTGAGGCACGAAGAGGCAAAACTTAATGATGCATAAAGCCATGTGAGAGTTTATTTTTGTGAGGCGGTCGGACGATTTCTGGAACTTGTCCATTTGTTCTTGTATGAAAGGTGGGATGGAGTCATCGAGGAGAGGAGCTCCCAGCAACCGTAGTGAATCGTTTGAGGTTATCTGAATATTGGGAGCAACGTTGTTGAATTTTGATATAATGTCGAGTCTGTCAACTTGGGAGACGGAATGGTGTAAGAAAAGTTCACATTTTGAAAGGTTCAGCTCCAGCCCGATTGCCGCAAAACCATTCATTAGGCATTTTAGATCCTCAAGAACGACGTCCGAATGGCCGCCTAGGGTGCCGTCATCTAGGTACCATATATTAAAATTAGAGCGCAGGGAAGTAATGGTGGGATGGATACCTAGGCTGAAAATGGCTGGGCCCAATGGGTCCCCCTGCTGGCATCCCACCGCGGAAAGCAAAAGATGCTCTTTATAAATGAGCTTGGAAGGCTGACTGTAGCACTGCCATAGGAAGGGGAAAACAGAGGGGACATGCTCCTTCACTTGGGTTAGAAGACAACCACGGTCGATGGAATTGAATGCGTTCTTCACGTCAACTTTAAGCAGAACTTGACCACCATTCCCTTCAACAAAGGTGCGTGCTGCATGCACCGCGGCCTCACAGCCGCCTCTGGAGCCGAAGCCCATCTGCACGGGCTGAAATTTGTTAGCTAACTTTGGCAGAATATGTCTGCAAGAAATTTTAGAAACTAGACGTCTGAGGGTGGTGCCTACAGCTATTGGTCTAATACCTCCATCTTTTTTTTTTAAAGCGCATAGGTTAGCACCGTACAGTATGTCCGTTATTTCGACATTGACCTTGCCAGCTAACATTTGGTCCGCTAGCGATGCAAGGCTCGAGGCCAGGGCCCTTCCGGTGTCACCAATAGAGGCACAAACCAGATCCTTTAGGTGCTGCGGAGACAGCCCATCTAGACCTCCGCAAGAGCCATTTTTGAAAGACATTATGGCTAATATAATGTCATCGGGCGAAACTCGAGGTAGGGCGCTGTTCGCTTGAGGGGGCTCAGGGAGTTGGCAAGTAGGGGAAGGAGACGGATGTTTTGAATGGAGGGACTGTAGGGTTTCCTCGTTGTTGGGAGCAATCGTGTCGCTAGAGAACAGGAGTTGGCTGGCCCCTCTCAGATCGCCTTCACTTACTTTCACCTCTACTCTTTTGAAGACATTGTGCGTACCCCTGGAGTGGGGGCCAGGTTTTCCAGGGTTTGTTTTATGCAAAGCTGGTGGTTGTGAGCAGTTAGCCTTAACTTTTTGCGTTAAAGATGACTTTCTGCTCTCGCCGTCATCTCTGTTGACATGTAGTATGCGATACGCAAAAGTGAGTAGCTCCTCCCACGCAGCTTTGCAGTTCGAGGTGACCACTCGGTCCACACTGGTCTTAAGGGCCAGCGCAACACTAGTCCGGGCGCCGCGGGGAATGCGTTTAATAACGGGGACGTTACTTTTGAGATCGCTTAGATTGTTCCAGAACGGTTTGGATCCCGCGGCGGGATTGCTGGCTCCAGGTGGATGTAGCGGTGGATCACCACCAGGTTCACCATCAGGTATATTATGAGTAGGGGGCAGGGATGTGCTTGTAACCGGTTTTGGTTTGTGCATTCTTGCTATGTGGATTTTTAAGCCGTTTTTTGTAGCGAAAAATCGAGGCACCTCTGTACAGAACTCACATCTAACAGGCGGGCTCTGCGATGCGCCCCACCCTGGTTGGCTCGTAGTCAGCGTGCAATGTGGCACTGGCAGCGACATGTTCAGGTGACTGAATTTGTTTAGGCAGATAGCTATTACCTACTTTACAAAACAACAGAAATAGAAAAATAATAAATAATAATAAGTGGTAAGTGATTTCTTAATCTTAGCTAAAATAGGAATGAATAACAGGTGGAATTACACAATATGAACAAAATTTAGACGGCCCATGCAGACTTACGAGCTTACATGATACCTACACAAATAAAAACTTGAATAGAGTAAGACATACTCAATTTCTGATATCGTATAGGAATCTGTTTATTTCCAATATATATTTATTATATTGGAAATTTGTTGGAAATGTCACAACAGCGCGCAGTCGCGGCGGCAACAGTCCCAGGCGCTAATAGTGCGCATGCGGTGTTAGTGGTAACCCGGGGAACAGCGGCATAGCAGCCAATGGGCTGGTCTCGGCGTCATCGGGTCCGTCATGTATCCCGGGTTACGTGGCTTGTTTGCGTCACGCAATGTGTAATGGCGCAGCGCTTGTCAGACGGCGAAGATCAGCTGTTTTGCTTTTTTATTTAAAACAGTAGAACTGGGCACTTTGTAGGGCTGCGCACATGCGCGTGAATAAAACTTCACCCGAAGAATCAGGGGTCCTCACAATATCGGGGCAGAAATGATAAAAACCATTTTTAATATTTAATGTTCTGCTCTGTTGTCACTTTGAGAAGTTCGGTTATGTTATTTTTTTATATGCATAGAAATTATAGGGTCCTTCTTAATATGCTGACACTTTTTTAAGGAGATGATCAGACCATCAAACTCAGCAATTTTCTCTATGGGACCAAAAAATCAACTG
Source organism: Agonopterix arenella (assembly GCA_927399405.1). Lineage (NCBI taxonomy): Eukaryota > Metazoa > Arthropoda > Insecta > Lepidoptera > Depressariidae > Agonopterix > Agonopterix arenella. The sequence continues at coordinate 12,212,802 of OV656704.1, read as the reverse complement.
TTCCATACAAAATTGCAAACCGACTGTAGCCAAATGTATAGGACAGGACAGCTGATTTTTATTTCGCGATTTCGATGTTGGTCCCATAGAGAAAGTTGTTCAGTTTGATGGTCTGATCATTTCCTTAAAAAAGTGTCAGCATATTAAGAAGGACCCTATACATAATATAACATTTAACAACGTGTTAAGCTCCTTAAATATAAACCCATACGTAATAATAAAAAAAATATATAGATAGTTATTAAAAAGTAAGTACAATAAAACCATAGCGTATAGTGCTTGCTTGGGACCATTACAATGTATGTGCCTGTGAGCGTTATTTATTATTTTATTATTTATATTAACTGATGATATGAACTCAGAAATAGGTAGGGTCAACTAAGGTAATTGTATCTATGGGGCATCAGTGGCATTTATAGGGTAATATATTCGATTCAGTACTTAGTTCTTTTTATTAACTAACACCTTCTATATGACGAAGAATGCAACATTGATTGAAATAAGCCATTTATTCCACTTTTTTATAAACTCGAAAAATAATGACAAACTGAGGAAATATTTACTCAGCAACATGCCATGCCTCCTCGTCCAAATCTTGAAAAATTTTTGAAAATATTATTTTTTGTTTCTGACGAGGCTTGTGGTGTGGCTGAGATTTTTGTATATTTTTTATGTACGAGGCGTAGGTATTGCATGCTAAATACGATAGTAGAAATACCTACATTATAAGTAAGTACTTTCCTTTCCTATAACTACATATTATATTACATAGGTAGGTATCAAAAATAAGGCATTGTTTTATTTCCGAAGAGTAAAATTATACCTACCTACTATCAAACGGAGCTATATTTTTTCATTCAAATAAGTTCTTTTAAGTATTTTCACCAAGTTATATGGTTGGTAAGTTCGTAACATGATGTGTGGGAGTTAATCGCACATGTGGTTGAATTGCAAATTTTTGCGTCTACGCTTTGGCAGACGAGAATATGGAGTGAACAATACATTGCCAAACTTCCTTTGTTCCTTATACGCGAATATGCAAAGGTATTAGTGAACATTAATATTATATGAATACGGTATAGAGTAGGTACATAAGAGTAACATCAATATTCAGAACGGATACATCTTTGATTTGGCCCTAGAAAGAAAGAGAAAAAAAGAAAAATCGTTTAAGGTGGTTTCAGTCCATAAAAAAGTTTGACGCACAATACGCGTAGACGGAATTAATAAAAGTAATATTTTATATATGGAAAAATAGTTTAGAAAATCTAGTTGCCGCGTAACAAATAACATTTGCAATTTATAATATAATTATGAAGATATAAAGCTTTTAAAATTTTGTATGAAAAATTTCAAAGCTTTATATAATCGTAATTATTTTATAAATTGAAAATGTTATTTGTTACGCGGCATCTAGATTTTCTAAACTATTTTTCCATATATACAAAGTTTCTTATATTAATACCGTCTACGCGTATTGTGCGTCAAAGTTTTGTATAAAATTGACCCCTCTGCAACCGCCTTAAATAGGTATTTTGACTTCCCATACACATCGGTAAAAATGACCACAAAAGTGAACCCGATTCCTTTGGACGTCATTTTTTTGAAAATCCTTTTCTGTTCTAAGATCTTTTTCTATATTTGGTTGTAGCACGCTAAATTAAAACTGTATTTTCCAGTGTGACAGATTGATTGGGCTTTGAACGTATAACATAAAAATTTAAAAATCTCAGCCTAGTTGTACTAGTACCTCAGTAAGAAAAGATACTGCTTATTTGTAAACGTGATGACCACTTAGTCGTTATCCACATTGCACTTGATACCTAGTACCTATCTAATCTATTGATCGGGTGATCCATAAAATGCAGCTAACATTTTTAGTGTAATCTTAGGTAGGTACTGCCACAACATTTACAAAACTAACATTATTTTCACTTTAGCCTATTTCACTTAGTTTGACAATAAAGGATTCCTCCGTTTCTATTCAAAGAAATTATGATAACCTGTGAAATCAGTTTTCTCCGAGAGACAATTTCATCCCGCTAGGCAGAATACAAGCGGCCATTATAATACTCTATGTCAGGGCATTGTAAGTGTGTGAGTGGAACACACCCACCGGACCGACTGCTCGCCGAAAATTGCCGATGTCGATAGTTTTTGTCCGCCAGCCAGTGTCAAGGACGCGCTTCTGCTGTTGCTATGCTCGCATATTGTAATCGCTTTTATTTATGGTTTGCGAACAAGAAGAAAGATGTTTCTCAACTGTAATCGTACATGAATAATAGATAGGTAGGTAAGAATGGTAATGTTCCTTTTGGTATTAAATTAACTCTATAGCCCAGTCATTTTACTGAGTTTTGTTAGGCGAGGTAGGGGGTGATTATCAATTGGACTTTTAAACTGTAACCGGCGCCATTTAGTGACAAAAAGACTACCTTAACACACATCTAAAAAAAAATCGCTACGCAACATAGAAATCAAAATTATGTGTCCCAGAAGGCTTATAAATTAATAATATTAATACCAATGCACTCATTTGACTTAGATTTAATAATATAAATTATTTTTGAGCAATAAAATAAGCATTGAAATTAAAAAAACGAGATATTTATTAGAAAATACTAATGTATTTTTCAAAACCTTCTAAGAAGACAACAATATTTACACCATGTCTGAAGTATATATAATGGTAGAGACAAAAATATCTGCAAAAAAAAAATTACCAACAGGTTTTTTAGGACGAGATAATAGCAAAATTTTAAAATTGGAACTGTTGTCGACGTGATTTTTTTTTTAATTTTTGTACATTTCTAGGCTCAAATTGGCTCTTCAATATCATAGCGAACAAAAAATTCAATTACTAATTAGTCCCGGCTCAAACCGTAAAATGACTGGGCTACGATGCAACGGCAACGTGTTAAATGTTATCAAATGGATCTGAAAACAGTGTGGACAGAAATCCTTTTTTTTTACATCTCATTTTTATATTGTTGATCGAAGCTTCTCATATAGGAGTGCGATTTTTGAATCTCATTCGCTGAGCTCAGCAGTTGAAAATGTCAAAATTACTATGGTGATATGCATCTTTCTACTGATGATTTGACTTTCAAAAATCATACTGCAGGAGTGCAATTTTTGAATGTCAAATCAGCATTAGAAAGATGCGTATGAGAGAATCGCACTCCTGATCGATTTTTAAGTAAGTTTCTACAGAATTGAGAACGAAAACGTTTTTCGATATTGTTTAGAGAATGGTTACGCTTCTACATGTACTACGAGTACTTAATCATATCCTCTTAGGTAGCTATTTACATTCATTTATATGAATTGTAGGTTGCATTAACTAGACAGTGTATTTGAATTCCTGCCTTAAATGCTATATTAAATCTCGATTATTATAAACAGCTAAAATGTCGTAGCTAAATAAACAGTCATTGAACTCTATTGTCTATACTATTATAAAACTGTAACGGGAAGTTTGTCTGTACATTGAAGATATTAACAACAAAAAAGTTACGATATGGTTTTTAGGTGTCCCTGATTCCATTTCACCAATTTTTGGATTTTTTGTCTGTCTGTTTGTTTGTGTGTTTGTTTGTTTGTTTGAACGAGTATCATGCAAAAACTACTGAACCGATTTTGATGAAACTTTTTTTGTTTGATAGCTTATGATCTGACTTAAAATCTGGTACATTATTTGTGCGGACGAAGTCGCGGGTTAACGCTCGTTGTTTTATAAAAGCCCAAATATTTCATTAGGCAATTAGACTACGCAGACAAAAAAACCAATCAAATATAACGTAGAATGCCCGAATCAAAATATTTGATTGACCAAGTCCAAAATTGCTTTAGAATTTTTGGCTCGTTCATTAAGAAAATACAAAAGTATCAATCAACAGCCTGATCAAAGCCGCCGTAATTAAAAACCTTCGGTCAAATCAACTGTAATTTGCATACCGACTTGATTAAGCGTGGCAAATCTATAAATACTTGGTTTACTTTCGGGTTTTTATATTTAAATACAATTACTGTTATAATACGATTGAATGGCTTATTTTAATTGATATCAAGGGCAATGAAAGACTAATAAATCTATATTCTATTATAAAACTGTAACAGGAAGTTTGTCTGTACATTGAAGATATTAACAAAAAAAAAGTTACGATATGGTTTTTAGGTGTCCCTGATTCCATTTCACCAATTTTTGGATTTTTTGTCTGTCTGTTTGTTTGTGTGTTTGTTTGTTTGAACGAGTATCACGCAAAAACTACTGAACCGATTTTGATGAAACTTTTTTTGTTTGATAGCTTATGATCTGACTTAAAATCTGGTATATAATTTGTGCAGACGAAGTCGCGGGTTAACGGTCGTTAAACATAAAATTTTATTAGCCACTATAAGCTTAGGTAGGTAGGAAGGTATTGTAAAAATTTTAAATAGTAATATTACTTAGTGTCCTAGGAGAGCGTATTTCTCTGTGGTCTTATGGTGGTTTCAGTCCATACAAAAGTTTGACGCACAATACGCGTAGATGGAATTAATAAAAGTAATATTGTTTATACGGAAAATCTATTTGCCGCGTCACAAATAACATTTGCTTTTAAAATTTTGTATGAAAAATTTCAAAGCTCTCTTCGTAATTATTTTACAAATTGCAAATGTTACTTATTTGTGACGCGGCATCTAGATTTTCTAAACTATATTTCCATATATACAAAGTTACTTATATTAATACCGTCTACGCGTATTGTGCGTCAAAGTTTTGTATAAAATGACCCCTCTGCAATTACCTTAATATTATTTAATTTTATACACTTACCTAATTAAATTAAATTCTGTCTGTTCCTATATATAATTTGCAATAAACTGAACTGAAACTGAAAGCATAGGTTTGGAAGGATGTAGGTATATTGCGACATATCAACCTACCCATAGTTGAACTCTATATCCACATTATCTCACTCTATGACAAATCCCTTTCGCCGTTTTTATTTATAACATTACTATGTGAAATTTTGTATTATTGGGTTTCTGATACGATAGAATATGTGAAGTTTTGATATGAAAGAGTATATGCTAAATCTATGGGAAAAACCCTTATATAAGGTGTAACAAAAATAGGTGAAACTATTTCAAGGGGATGATCAGACCATGAAACTGAACAAGTTTCTCTATGGGACTAATATAGAAATCGCGAAAAAAAATCTGCTGTCCCATACATTTAGGTCGAGTACGTTTGTATGGAACAGCTGATTTTTTTCACGATTTCGATACTGGTCCCATAGAGAAAGTTGTTCAGTTTTATGGTCTGATCATACCCTTAAAATAGTTTCAGCCAGTATCGAAATCGTGAAAAAAATCAGCTGTTCCATACAAACGTTACTCGACCTAAATGTATGGGACAGCAGATTTTTTTTTCGCGATTTCTATATTAGTCCCATAGAGAAAGTTGTTCAGTTTGATGGTCTGATCATACCCTTAAAATAGTTTCAGCTAGTTTTGTTAGACCTTATATATTAATCAAAATTATAAATCCGCACCAAGCGCCTTTCTGAATCTTTTATAATGCGCACAGCCAAGGAGTGGAACGCCCTGCCTGCGTCAGTATTTCCGAGCGCTTACAACCCGAATTCCTTTAAAGTACGAGTGAATAGGTTTCTTCTGGGTGAGCTCGCTACATCTTCGACCCCATCTTCGTCCTGAGGACTAGATTGAGGTCAAGAGCAAACCCATACATTATAAAAAAAAATTTGCTCAGTAAAAGTCAAGCCCTTATTTGATATACGGTCACGCCAAGGTGCTGTTTTGACAACCATCCAAGTCACGTAACTTAACAAGATGGTAAACTGCGCACAGTGCGATCTATCGAGCGCTTATCAAACGCTACCAGCACCTCATAATGATTCAAGTTAACAGAAATAGTATTTCCCATCGGTGTGATCATGAATTCATAATCAATGAATGAGCATTCATCGATAAATCACGAGTTAAAGCAGCGAGGTCTGACAACAAAATGCATTAGTGTACAGGGTTACTACGGCAGGCTTTGTATACTTAGGTAAGGGCTGTCTCATTCCACAGCTCGGGTACGTTTGACAGCCGGACCCCACCGTGGGGTGCATCGTCGCTTATTGACATAAGGCTTATTTTTCGTTCCTGAAGCGCGCATTTTGAAATTCGAAAAATGGGGTTGAGTGAACTATCTGTAACGGTAGTATCTATTAAATAATCTGTGCTTAGGTGCACTTAAGAGGATAGTACTTGCAGAGCGCCCGAGCGCGCTGCATACAAACGAAGTTAGGTAAACATTCAACAGTAACCAATTATATTCAATCACATTTTTTAAACACGATCTAGATATTTATCTCTGTGTTTGTGAATTGTCACATTTCCGATAAATATACAGTTAAGATACAATGCTAGGATTAAAGGCTGGGCCACACAGAGTGCAGCTGCAGGCTGGCTGCGGAACGGGTGCAGGCCGGCGGTAGTTGTAAACTATGGAATTATATGCGAGGTGTCACACTAGATGCAGTCCGGTGTGGCTACGGAACAGCTGCGGAACGGAAGCCGCAGTGTGACACCTCGCATAAAATTCCATAGTTTACAACTACTGCCGGCCTGCACCCGTTCCTCAACCGGTCTGCAGCTGCACTCTGTGTGGCCCAGCTTTAATTCAAGATTTGTATGGAAGTCTTTGAGTCACAGCAGCAACTTTTAAACTACTTAAGTATTCATTTTAACTAATATGTGACAAACCACTGGAAAAGAAATAGTTTCCAGATAGTGTTTATTCGCATTTTCATTAATATCCAGAATGTAATCAAACTTAGTTTGTATGGAGCGCTCTAGAATGTAATTATCTTCTTGATGCGCAATTTTCGAGGAGTACATATTTTGTAAAACTAATGTTACTTATGCAATATACAAATGCAATAATTTGAAGGGTCGTTATCATATTTACTAGATGGAAGATTTATTGATAAACTGATCGGTTATCGTTCGTCTAGACTAACTGATTATCTATTCATCTAGCTGTTTAAAGCAATACAACAACCTACCTACAAATGGAATATGAGTTGGATTTTAACATAAAAAGCTAATTTTCAAACTGTTGTTTTTAAACATATCTTGTTAAGCTGGCAACGTTAATGCCTATCTCTTTAGAATGGACAACTTTTTTTAATGAATTGATTTAAAAAATTTCAAAAAAAAATTAAGGAAATGTCAAAATTGATGATTAGATTCGGAATCAGGCAATGGTAATTGTGCAGAGAGAAACAATTTAAAAATAAAATAAACAACAAGCAAAATGAGTCTCCATCGAGCACATCTTCTACTCGGCTTTATGCTAAATGGATGATGTGATCGAGGCTACCGTCATGTGGAAGAGAGAGTGCCGACGACGCTGGCAGCATCACCTCGCTGGATGGCAATTGATATACGTTGCCCGAGGTAAGCGCCAGCCTTTCGGTCTCCAACACTTAGATCAATCGTGACGACAACTCCTTTAAGAGTTGTCGGGCGTCCGGTCCCCATGGCCCCAAGGCCTTTTTCATATACTTAATTTGAGAAATAATGGATGGAAAAATTTTGACAATTTAGCTTTGTTTCACTATTATCCAAATTGTTTTCGAAGTTTGGTAACTTTCATAAAATGAAATATTGTCCATTTGGTATATCCAGCTACCTAATCTACGACTTAGGCATTTGATTATCGTACTATGTTAAAATATACCTACTAGATATACCTATTCTTAGTGACATTCACTACCTACCGTGAACTATCGTGCGCCTTGTGACAGCTTAATTAATGATCTAGCTTTATTCGCCTTCAGATAACTGACAATGTCTGAATAATCACTCCATCCAATTGTCGAGTAACAATGGCGTTTGGGCTTCATTTTTATTTACCGACTAATTTAGTTTCGACCAAATTTATAGTGCTTCCGTTGTTTTGAGTCGAGTATATTGTTTTGTAGCAATGCTAAACAGAACGCGATGTTGAAAAATAACGTCCTTCGCTGAGCGAATAACAATGAGACCTAAAATGACGATTATTATGCGCAATGACATACTGCCATTCATCATTCACAGCTTTGTATGGTTGATCATAATTTTGTTATCTTTATGTGGACATTTGATAAGATCGATTCAATTGAAGAAAATAGTAAATTGATTACCTACAGATAATACGTATAATTGAAAAGGTATTATCACCTACAGCTAAATTGCTGCACGTAAGTATAAATAGTTTAATAAAATTACCCTATTAACTGCAATACTATTCTAATAAAACACATTAGACTCGTATGTACTTAAAAGTAATGCTATAAAATAAAGTAGACACGCATTATATCGGCCATGGAGTGGGAGCGGCTGAAACTAGGTTACCCATTTCTCGTGGCTCGTTTGGTGACAAAGAGACGGTTACGACTCCATTAAAGTGGACGTTGTGACTTTTTAGAAATAACCAACTCTTCCCCCTTGCAAGCCGTGAAAGCTCTATCCTTTGCACTCTTATGCATGTTCCGTTACAGGAAAGGGTGAGGAAAAGTGAGTACCTATGGTAGGTTATCGAAAGTCGAGACGAGAAAGCTACTTTAGATGGGTTCGAATTTACGCACTTACAAAACTTTGGCGTCGAGCGTATCTCACCCCATCTTTTTGCGTCGTTAATAAAACGTTGGTTCTTAAGTATAGGCTGTGGTGTAGGTAAGTATTTGCTCATGGGTGTCTTCAATTTTTACGCAACCTGAAAACTACGTGAGCGCCTAGTGTGTACCATGTGCAATAGGCATTTCAAGTCACACAGTTACACTGGTACATCGCTTAGGCAAAGCGATGAATCATTTTAGAAAACTCAATCTAACCTAAATGACGAAACGCGCATGCTATTAAAAGAGCCATAATCAAGAAAAGTAGGTAGGTAGGTACGATTCTGGAAAACCAAAGAAATGCGAATAAAATCAATTGAGCCCAGGGATTAAGTGCAGAACTAATCGAAACCGACGCGAATTCGACCGGATACATTTATATTTCTTTTCCCATTTTCGGGGACGGACGTCCTACTGCCAGTTGGTATTTGCATATTCGTTTATAAGGTATCGGCCCACGCAATATATCGCCATGTTTTTCTTGTATTAAGTTCATACCTTTTATTTAATCCGAGTTTGTGACTGATAAAGGTTTTTATGGCACTGGGGATGAATGAGAGTGCAATTATGAATGAATCAGTTAATACTAAAATCCAAAAATTTGAGAATTCTTTTAGTTAAAAAGTGCTCTTTAAAACCATAATGCTCTTTTTGCTGTATGAGAATGTCCTGGTAACAAAAGCGTCGATAGCGCGTTGAGAAGAGCGGACTATCAAACATGAAGGCTCGGGTTTAATTAAATCCATATAACATGGCATGTAACAATAAATGAAGAGGAAGCTAGAGACGTTTGTCAGGATCGTATAGCAGGTGTCGTTCCGTTGTCTCTGCTTACCCCAGTGGAAGACAGGCGTGAGAATATGTAGTATGTATGTAACATGGCATGTGACAGACAATTCTTTTTTCTATCTATAAGGTCTAACAAAACTAGCTGAAACTATTTTAAGGGGATGATCAGACCATCATACTGAACAACTTTCTCTATGGGACCAATATCGAAATCGCGAAAAAAAAATCAGCTGTTCCCCATACAAACGTACTCGACCTAAATGTATGGGAGAAAGTGGTTCAGTTTGATGGTCTGATCATCCCCTTAAAATAGTTTCACCTAATTTTGTTAGACCTTATATAATATAATATCGATCTTTTCTTAGAGCCACACAATTTAGTAAAAACATGGAATGAGTAGGATGAATAGGTTTATATAACATAGAATTATATAACATGTAAATAAATGTCCTAGAATTTTGTACCTACCTATAAGTGTAGGTAGATAGGTAGGTACATGAATATAATAATCCTCAGAAATGAATGAGACATGCGATGGAAGAGAAATTGATGAATAGCTTTTGTTTAACAACTCTATTCTAATAACCAGTCTTAAGATTTAAGTAAACAGTAACTAAAGTAACTATAAAACATTTAATACATTAAAAACAAAATAAGCTTTATTGAAATAAATAAACTAAGGTAAATAGCTTTCATACCTAATTACATTAGATAGGTAATAGGTAGGCAGGTACATACATAGTAGTAGAGTAACAAACAAGATTTTTTTTCCGATTGGAAAAGGATAACCCTCTACTACTACTAATTACATAATGTGCTAATAATAATCAAACTTATTATATATTAATGTTGTCCGATTTAAAACCTATATCTGGTAGGTACCTACTTATTTGTTTCTATCAGTAGGTAAATATTTGTTTCCTTAACATTTACAGTTTTTGTTTCCTCTATATTCATTGTGACTTTTCATTATTCAAATGTTTTAATTATGTAGGTAGATATATAGGATAGGTATATGCATAAAAATGTTTGGCAACTGGCATGGCTCGTTTGCACAGATGTTCAATTTGCTCTCCAAACAGTGACTACAGATACATACAGATGCGTAGGCACATTATTCAAGATTACTTTGCGTAACGTCTACTAACTGTCCCCCGTATTTTTGCAACAACTCTTTGCTTGCTTAGTTAAATTTGAAACGTGTCTTGTATATCTTTGTTTCCATCTAACTGCCATTATATACGCATCTATACGACTACCTATCTTGTATTGATATTTGCATTATAAATTACCATGCTATTTACAAACATCGATTTCGATATCAATAATTAGGCTTCCTACTGATTATCGGTCGGTAGAGTTCTGTTACTGATTTTAAATTTTTACTAGAGTTATATAAGATCTAACAAAATTAGCTGGAACTATTTTAAGGGTATGCTCAGACCATCAAACTGAACAACTTTCTCTATGGGACCAATATAAAATCGCAAAAAAAAATTGATGTCCCATACAAAACTACAAACACAACTTGACTCAAATGTATGAGGCAGCAGATTTTTTTTTCGAGATTTCGATATTGGTCCCGTAGAGAAAGTTGTTCAGTTTAATGGTCTGAGCATACCCTTAAAATAGTTTCAGCTAATTTTGTTAGACCTTATATACCAGGGCCTCTACCCGCACATTCGAACTTCGCAATTGCGTTTACGTTTTCGTTCGAATTTCAACTCTATTACAATGAAGTGCGGACCGAAACAGTGTCGATATATCGAACATCGAAAGTCCGGGTACAGGGCAAGATTTTAAGTCAGATTATAAGCTATCAAACAAAAAAAAGTTTCATCAAAATCAGTTCAGTAGTTTTTGCGTGATGGGAGTCAAACAAACACACAGACATACAAAAAATCCAAAAATTGGTGATATGGAATCAGGGATACCTTAAAATCATATCGTAACTTTTTTTTGTTAATATCTTCAATATACAGACACACTTCTGTTACAGTTTTATAATAGTATATAAAGATTATTCAGTAAAAAACAATGAATTAATTTAGAATAAAGGATAATTGTGCGTTTTAGGTAGGTTTAACTACAATCAGCATACTGCGGTTACGACCTCGAGTATTGGACACAAGTAATATATATTCCGAGAACCCTGACCTTGATCATGGTTGCTCATCACATCGCAGGTCTAACAATATTTCTGTCCATGTAGAACATTTTCCTCTCTCCGCGAACGGAATAAGCAAATCCCGCAACTAGGTTATACTCCGACCCGTTGCTTTATTGTGTTTACGTGCCACAGATATGAGATATACAGGCTGGGTCAAGGCGCCAGACAGCTTTCAAGTCTCATAGCTAAATATGGAACTAGCCATTTAGCTCCTGTTTTGTAATATATTTTTCATCTCTCATACTATGAAAGAATGTCATTGTTTATTTATGAAGCGGGTTGAAATTGAAAGTGATACGTTTCTTCCCTAGGGCGGAAAAGTAATTTAAAAAAAAATCGACGTCTATACTAAGCAAAGGCAGAAACCTATACAACCACACTTCGATAAAATTATAGTAATTCTAATTTTTTTATAACTATTATGATCAATATATTAGAATTATAAAAAAAAGTTAATATAAATAACAATATTATTTGTCATTTGGAGACTTGTTAAAATTATAAGCAGACAGAAAAAAGTGATCCCGATTAAAACCTCCTCAAAAAAAAGAACGTGCTGGCTTGAAAAATATAAAAGCCATATAGTTGCGCGAAAAAGAAAAAAGGGCTTTACAGCGAGATGTTGCTAATTTTTCGTAAGGTATGTAAGGTAAAAAATCGACGTCTATACTAAGCAAAGGCAGAAACCTGTACAACCACACTTCGATAAAATTATAGTAATTCTAATTTTTTTACAACTATTATGATCAATATATTAGAATTATAAAAAAAGTTAATATAAATAACAATATTATTTGTCATTTGGAGACTTGTTGAAATTATAAGCAGACAGAAAAAAGTGATCCCGATTAAAACCTCCTCAAAAAAAAGAACGTGCTGGCTTGAAAAATATAAAAGCCATATAGTTGCGCGAAAAAGAAAAAAGGGCTTTACAGCGAGATGTTGCTAATTTTTCGTAAGGATCCGTAAAAAACACTCTGGAAGTCTATCTGTCTAGCATACATATAATATCTTCGTATGCTTTTTCTCTTTAGCATTGGCACCCCGAGTGATTTCAAATATATTCAAACGTTTTGAAACGTACCTAGTCTAAAATTAATTCGTCAAGCGATTCAGAAATTGATTTTGCATATTATATCTTGGTTTTGTTTACTTTCCTCGTGTTCGAAAGCAGAGTGTTGAACTCGGGGGAAAGACACCCATTTCACACTCAAAATATGAGCGGCGCCAAACATCTCGTGTGAAATGGATGACTTTCACCCCTTGGTTAACAATCTACTATTTTGGTCACGAATCGTGCAGATTAACACCCTAATTTCCACATAATGATGTCAAATGCTACAACAAGCTTCTTGATTGCCGAAGCCACGCATGTTCTCGTATCCGCCATTGATAATCCTCACGAAGCGATATCAGAACAATGGTCAAGAAGTCGCGGTCCGACGCGCCACGCGGAAGAGCGTTAAAATACGTCGTAAAAAGCGCGCGTAGTTTAAATTTTATGGCGCGCATTCAATTGGGGCCTGTAAAAAAGCGTTTTTATTGGAGTCGCATCCTGGCGGCGGCGAGGTCGCGGATCGCGATGCCCAGATAGCCCTAATTAAAACAGCCGCATGCACTTGCGAAAGCAGGGCCCGAAGCGGCACATTTACGATTACTATACTGGCCAGCGGTTGCCCTTCTGTTTTTACAGGAAAAAAATGTTTTTATTTTCTAAAAAGTTAACAACTACTGTTATGTATTTTGAATATTTATAAATCACACTGATTTGTGGAAACGAACACGAGTGGATTTATTTTAAGAACATATGTCATGGTCATTCATGTCGTGTAGCTAATAAATTTTAATTTCATTGCATCCGAGTAATTAAATTTTACGTTTTGTCTGACGTAAGAGACCGAATCACATCCCACCGAACCTGATGCCTACTAAAGTAAAAAGTGAATAACATATTTTTTCTTTTCTTTACAGGTCACAGAAGTGATACGAACGTTACCCGTGAAAACTTCTTAACAAGAAGACTCAAGTGCCATTCGAAACCAGTTTACCACAAGCAGTGATATTTAGCCTTAGCTTAGCTTTAGCTACCGTGATAACTTAGTATTAGGTGCTTACAGTTTTTTAGTGATAAACGTTACCAAAAAGTAGCCAAACTGGCTCCGTACAAGGATATAATGAATTCGACGAGTATGAGCACTGCGGTGCCGACGATAAAGTGCGAGGATACTTCTCCGTCGCCGTCGGCGTCGGCGGCGGTAGGAACAGACAGCGAGGCCGGGTACAACCTGAGTGTCAACGTGAACCTCAGCGCGGCCATGATAAACCTGCTGTCTGCAGAGAACCCCGGGCCCACCACGCTCCGGACCCCAGAGATCGTCAACGATGTGATCACCATGACCAATCCTCTGGATCAGTACAACTACGATAAAAATTCCGGTTTCAAGGTGAGGCACTGTTTACTTTTGTCGTAGAATATATTAACTTGTATGTGTGTTAGTCGTGGGTATACAATTATGTAACGATGTAGTCTGTGTGAAATTTTAAAGTGCATTTGCACTGAAGCATAGCCAGCCTTGAGGGAACGAAACGAGTTGTTGCTATCAAATTTTTAATGGGTGCCGAAAACGTTTGTCCGTTTATTTTTATTAAACTGCCTGTTGTGCTACGCGAAAAACAAGCTCTAGTTAGGGATACTGTTTATTAGTTGAAACATCCAGTTTCATATCAGTATCAAAGTATATCCGTATACCTACGTATCGAATGAAGATTATTGAATTTAACGATCCAAATTTATTTGCAACATGAGAATAAACTGCTTCTCAATTTAATACAGGAACGATTCGAAATGAAAACCATTAACAATCTCCATCCAGTCAGTAGCATAGGTATGTAACTAAACAATTAAGTATGATCAACTGACCAAGCAAGCATACAATCGGACTTTCATCAGCCGATCAAAATGCAAGGATGTATGCTTAGGTCACAAAGTTTCTTACTCGAATGCAAACTAAGCAAAAGCAAAGTCTTGAACGTTTGCCAAGCGCAGTTGACACGTACGTAGGTACGTAATAATCACGTGGTTATGTACTGTACCCATCACTCCCCTTTATAAACATTGAATAATACTTGGCGCCATGCACCGTGAGGTCATACACCTTAATGTAACCACTTTATTTACCACTTTACAGACTTACCAGCGCCTCTGTTACTGTTCAGTTATCTATATTTAGTTATCGTATTTACTTACACTGTAGATTATCTCGAAAGTTGAATGAATGAGTTTCATCAGGGAGTGTGAATGGAGAATTTAGAGCGTAAACTGACAATGGGATATGAGATTGCTATCTGAGGTAATGCTGTTTTGTTTTACGCATAGTAGGTACCTAACTATTTAAGAGGGTGGGTGCTAATAAATAGTTTATCGAAAAGTTTCTTTGGTTCAGCTATTGGCGCAGCTACGTATTCTTCCTAGGGGGGTCAGCCGGGACAACTTTCTCTATGGTAACATGGATAACCTTACCTAATTGCGCCCATGGGCTTACCTCGGGCTTACCCATAGATATCTAGAGAAATGCCAACCAACGCGCTGAGTACGAAACCTAGTGTCGCATCACCACCATTACCACACGATAGAAAGTATTTTGTTAGCTTGAATGTGCTCATTATCCATTGCGGTATCAGAACTCAACGTTCGAATAATCTTTAGTACTACGCAAGCATTGTAAACTATTTACATATAATATGTCGACTGGCTTTCAGCCTCATAATATATTGAATCCTTGCTGTCGCGAGCAATGTGTTCCGTTTTTGGGCATATTTCTGCGACACTGGCCCTGCCGCCTTTTCACATCTCTCTTTAGTTTTTGTGATCTGTGATCTTACCCATGTGGCTTACCCATAATTCACATTGAATTAAATTGATCCTACAATTTAATAGTAGTTCAGTTAGTTATTTCTACAGTAAAAATCGGTTAACTTCTTTCTGGGGCAGTTTGGTAAGAAGAATCGATTGAAAACTTCTCTCTTGAAATTGGTTAAAAAGTCTATAACTTGTAAAGGTCTAAGTTCGACGGTTTGTGAAGAATAGTCCTAGTAGTACTGTAGCCACGGGACTTTTTAATTACAATAAATACCTAATACCGATTGCCGTTTTGATATTGTTGTAGGGTACGAAATTACTAATATATAAAAACCCAAGTCTTACAGATCACAACCCGCCGTAGGGTCTTATACCCTACAACAATA
The DNA here is from genome assembly GCA_927399405.1 of Agonopterix arenella. Classification (NCBI taxonomy): domain Eukaryota; kingdom Metazoa; phylum Arthropoda; class Insecta; order Lepidoptera; family Depressariidae; genus Agonopterix; species Agonopterix arenella. Next base: position 12,196,941 of record OV656704.1, on the reverse strand, counting down.
TCAAATCGGCAATCGGTAATCTTTTTTATAATTAAAAAGTCCCGTGGCTACAGTACTATAGACTTGTGTCGCCTGTTTAGGCCTGGTTCAGGGAGGCGCGGGGCGTCAAGCGCATAGATTAATATGTATATTGGATATAGATAGGTAACACGCCTTGAATTTTAGGACGTCCTAATTGCGTTGCCGCTTATTAGCACTAGGGGGCGCCACATTATGAAATAAATTGAAAAAGACAATCGGCCGAGACGAGGACCTTAGCTGCCCGGATCGTAAGCCAGTTGTCTAGACCGCTAGATCAACAAGACAGTGATTGATATGGGCGAAATCTCTCACTACTACAGCGCAGCGCGTGAGGTATAGTGCGCTGTTACTCCGATTTGAACCCTAGTTCAACACATAGTGCTTCGAAACATAACCGATAGATAGCAGAAGCTGTCTATGGAAAATCAGCGTTCTCCTTAGTTTGTACTAAGATAACATAGCATGGTCAAGCGCCGCGGTCGAAGCCCGCACTACGCGCCGCGTCCCCCTGAACGAGGTCTTAGGGTTGTTTAGCGACTTTGTTCGATTATTATTTGATACATAGATGTACATACCCACCCACATAAGACAACCGTATCTTTTGGGGCTGTCAAAAATCTTGCTACAACCTTTGCCTTTTGAAGAGTGCTCAAGTGTCAAGGTTTACTTTTTACATTTTTATTTGAGTTTGCAGTAAATTTAGAGACTGATGCGTATTATAGTCAGTTCTGTTTCAATGTTTTATTACTCTGCTAGGCGCTGTAAATAAAAATCCCACTTTCATCGAATGCAAATTTACATAAAAAGCAATCTAAATAAAAAGGCATGTCTAATTAAAACAACCCATTATTCCGTGTAGAGCGCAGCGATGTGTAAAATGTAACGTTAGCGGTCCATGTAGCCGTCCAACGTTATTATACAATGGTACTTAGTTGCTCGTCTCTTTGCAGAGCGGAAGCGGAAATGACTCCAACTCCTCCTTGTCCAACGGTTCGTCGGCAACGTCCCCAGCCTCTGGCACTCCACCCAGTATACAAAAGGTGAGTTTTTTATGCATTCAACACATTATTGTCCGACACATACCTATGCGCGTTGTGCAGACGAATATCAGTGCCCAGTCCGCATAAGATGCGTCCATCCATGTATGGAAATTCGCAAAAAAAAAATCTGCTGTTCCATTCATGCGGCTCGAGTAAGTTAGCACTCTTGTATGAAACAGCTGATATTTTTCTCTCGCTTTCAATATTGGTACCATAGAGAAAGTTGTTCAGGTTGATGGCCTTAAAAAACCGTCAACATATTAAGAAAGGACCCGTATACTAGACGTCCGTCCGCTAGTATTTGTGATTAGTTTATTAGGATATAGGTACCAAAAGACCTGACACCATCAACCGTATACAGGGTGTAAATATGCGTTACATAATAAAAAAGGCTACTTTCGATAATCAAACTGAAAACCTTTTAATATGGAACGAACAACGAAATCGCGAAAAAAATCTGCTGTCCCATATTTATTATTTGGGTCCTTTGCAGTTTTGTATGGACCGGCAGATTCGCGATTCTGTACAAGCGAGATATGTGTCCACTTGTCCAACTTGGACGAAGTAGTTTACTATTCAACAGTTATTTTTTTCACTAAGATAGGTACTGTGGAGGCGTGGTATCAAATGGTAATTAAAATAGAGCTTTACTGCCCATTATATACTTTTATTTTCATGTATCGAGACATTTGCTTTCTAGCTCTGAGAACGATCTTCTTCTGACTTCCTAATAATAGAAGCCCGCGCCGGGGTTGTTCGACGTTCCAAATTTATATCAAATAAAAACCAGCCAGCAAGCTATGGTTATACAACCTCCTTACAATGCCTATTATAAGAGAGTATTCCTTAAATTAAATCGAACTATTCACCTACCGAACAAATAAAAATAACTGGCACAACCTTTTTGCCTTCTATCACATCTTCTTGCAACAATTTGCATGCAGAAACCTCCTGCTTAACTGATTATTATATTTTACTTGACCTTATGTTAAAGTGCTCCTTCGACTGTTAGATTTCATAGCAATATAAAGGGTAGCCTAGACAATGGGCGGACGTTGAATCCGTGAGAAATACAAACACCTTCGCTTATTACCATAGCAATTGTATTAAATTGCTCTTCAATGCATGTCTACATTCCTTCAATACAGCCTTATTCAGAATAAAGTATGTTAATGTCGTAGTTATAAGTTACAATCTATATCTTTGTGTAAATACTAGACTAGACTTATCTCGCTCCAAACACACTCAGAGTTAACAGTAACAATTTTGTTCAATATTACTGCAATATTGTAATTTTGTCATGGTCCCCAAACTCAGTACCTAAAAAGTTTGTAATTATGGGTCATATGGTTTGTATTGGTGGGTTGGGTTAGTATGGGCGAAAACTATTTGCAGGGAGATAGAAACAGGCAATTTTAGAAATTGATCCTGACTAAATTTCTTCACTAATAAAGCATTATAGCCGGACTAAAAGCAGTCTCCGAACCTCCAAGAAGTTAATAATAAGCGAGGTGGTTATATAAGCGTCTAATAGTAAAAAAAAATACAAAATCCGGTTTCTAACTGCAACATAGGTACACATGTCTTGATAGAACCTTGATGAAATCATCAATCAAGGTAAAGTGACCGTGAATCATTGGTAAAGCATTAAATAATAATAATCACGAAGTTGAGATAATTCTTGTCTATTGGGTTTTAAAGAGGCACAATTTAAGAAACTGATTGATCAGTATAAATGTCGACATTTTGTTTTTTTGTCGGCATATTTTATAGTTATAAATAACAAAAGTATGTAAATATGCGATTGAGATTAATTATTGGGTTGTTAATTAATAGTCAAGTTCAACCGAAAAAAACATTTATATGACCTAATTTCTTCACTATTTTATTTTCTTTCAATTTTAGCGGTTTGTAGTTTCAAATCGATTGTTTCAGTGTCGAAGCAATAAGTATTGTTTCAAGGAATTTATTTCATAGCCTGGGTTTTTTTTTTGCAAAATATTAATGATAATTGATTAATGATTAGGTACCTTACAGTTATTAATCAGAAATATTTCATAAACAGGTAAATAACAGTTAGTTACAGATAACAAAATATTGCACGTCAGTTAGAATTTTGAAAGAAAAATAGACAATAAAGACGAAACAAAAAAAATTTACCAAAAAGTAATGAATTATTAAATAAATGTTTCATTTATTTCGGACCTAACACTGCACATTTTGATTTTGCTAGCAACTTTTTTACTTCTACAAAATATGAAAATTTAGAAACAGAGTTTCGGTACTAGTGAAACGTGGATGTTCTGAGGTTACAGAATATATCTGACCCTCGGAGAATATAGTCGTGAGCATAACCTATGCTATGCTATTCTGGAAACCGAAAGAAGTTACTAAGATCAATCATCATCTTATCTAAAAACCTCTTGTCGGTGACACAATCGCCATCCCTAATCCATTGCAGGTGTTTTAACCACGAAGACCAATAATAACATGCTTTCCTCCTATTTTCAGACGTGTTCGGAGCTAATAAAGGCTGGTCTCAAGCTGTCGATCGAGTCGAAACGCAAGATGTCAGGTAGCGATACCGACACGACCATGAAGCGACTCAAGAGGGAGGAGAGCGACGATGACTACGACAGTAGTCACACGCAGTCCAATAAGGGTGAAGGGGTGAGTTCAATATAGACATGTCTATCAAAAATAAGAACATCCAAAGTAGGTCTCCGTCACTCGGCCGAAATACAGGACAGCCCTCAACAGACTGAAACGATGAACTCGGACATTTCAATATGGAGCCTATCTCAGGAAACGCGAAAAAAAATCGGCAGTTTCATACAAAACTGCTCAAATGTATGGGACAGTAGATTTTTTTTCGCGTTGCCTGAGGTAGGCTCCATAGTAAAAGTTGTTCAGTTTGATGGTCTGAGTTCACCGTTTCAGTCTGCGGAGGCCTGTCGTTACGCGCATCGTAAGCGATTCGTTTGTCTGATTTCTGCCTCGCTCCAGACGACAACGTCGCATACGTCGCGCGCTGTACGAATTAATAACAACGTTGTGGTGATCTTCACTAGGTACATTATTGCGCGTACCGTCTGGCAGTAGGTTATTAAAGCGTGAGAATTTATCGTATTTTATAGGAGTGATGTATCTGTTATGAAGTAACTAGTAGGTAATCTGTGATCTGATCATAGTAAGGCTGCGTTTCCACCAGAGATGTGCGAGGTAGCGAGGCGGTGAGCGAGGAAAAAATCAACCAGTGAGAGTGCTTCAATACCCCAATGACGTGATCGAGCGAGCGCGCTATTGGCGGATTGTTTCCTCGCTGACCGCCTCGCTACCTCGCACATCTCTAGTGGAAAAGCAGCCTAACATAGGTAATTATTTTCGGGAACTATAACTTTAACAAAAAATACACTGCTAGTAGTTTCCTTGTACGCAGCACCAACTTTGTGATAAATGGATAACAAAATCTTAAGGGTGTGTTCCCACTATGGTTCCAACTGAAGCGGAGCGGAGACGAAACTCCACAGCTGGTCAATCGAAGCTCAAGCTGGTCAAGCGTTCTGCTTCAGTGGAAATGCACCCTTATGCTAAGCACCATACCAAATACCTAAGTACAGACGACGTAGTGTCTCCGGATATCCAGTGAACTCACGTATTTTAAAGTGCACTCTACCCATAATATCCTAGCTTCCTTTATTTCTCTACTATAAATAGCACCACAAAGGTACGAAATGCATGTCACACGACTATACCAGGAACAAATAAAATAACAGAACATTTGCAAATAGATTTGAACCAGCTTTTACGGTCTCAGCCGGTTGCATTCAGAATTAGTGATTCAACGGCTTCATTGAAGTTTAACGAGTTTCCCGAAGAAGGCTCAGTGAATACTATTGCATGCGTGACTTAACTGCCTGATTTGAAAGACGACTATGTAAAATTATGATTAGTTGCGATGCATCTAGTATTCAGGGCGAGAAGCTTCCTACTTTAATAAGCACTTTAGTGGTATGAGCTTAGTTGACATTAGTCAACTTACAGCTAGTGTTGTGTGATGGATAATCATCATCTTATTTAAGAGCTACGCTCTTGTCGGTGGAGTATTCGCCAATCCTGTCCCTTTTCCGCTAGTCTCTTGAGTTCTTGATACGACACGACATCAACCTTTTCCCAGATGGATAATCAACGCAGACTAAATACACTACGAGTTACGACAATGCTTTAAAATTAATTTTGATAAGTTCAACTTATTTAATTCAAGTTCATACTGAGTTATGCAGTAAATGAGTAGATCATGAGTATAAGAATAAAGTTACAGTGTAGAATTGGTGTAGAACCATTACAAATCATTTACTTATTGATTTCACATGTTAACATTGTAAAAGCACAATCAAAATGATTTGATCCGAATTAATTAAAATTATTCATACTTAGTTTGCGTTGCCATCAGAAAAATTTGAAGTAAAAAATATTCATTTGGAAAATAATCCTTACTGTTTAAGATCTAGTTCAAGATCTATTGACGACCCGGTTGGTTACCACGCCGAACTGTCAAACCAGGGTCTTGGGTTCGAATCCCGGTTCAGTCATGGATGTTATATGTTCGTGCCGTTGTTGTATGGTTTCCATATAAAAAAACCTATACTGCTTACTTGGGAGCATTAATGTATGTGCCTGTGAGCATCTTTTTTCTTTATTATTATTTTAAAGCACACTCTAAGTTATGAACATTGTGCGCAGTTAACGCCAGAGGACGAAGAGCGCAGACGGCGTAGAAGAGAGAGAAACAAAATAGCAGCAACAAAATGTCGGATGAAGAAACGTGAACGGACAGTCAACTTGGTCACCGAGAGCGAGGTGCTGGAAACACAGAATATAGATCTAAAAGCACAACTTAAGGTATTTAATACATTTTGAGTCTTCCTTCCTGATAAAATAAAAACACATGCAAAATAGCCTCCGCTTGGCCTGCGGCCTCGTTTGACTGGCCGACTGACCCCGGAGACCAGGTCCACCAGGTTCCAGGAGGGACGCTTCGGAGCTTCGCTCCTAGAAAATAGCACTGGGTTTTAAGTCACCTGACGTTCTCATTGCCTTTCAAATTCTCGAGCAATGATTCCAGATAACATATTGTTAACTTTGAGGTAGTTGAAGTAGTGTTTCTTTAAATTTTTAGGCACATCTACCAAAGCGATGCGGTGCGAGCGATGCTCAATAAAACTTAACATATGAGATAACTAGCATGTAGATTTAGAAGTAGGATTTTTTTTTCCTCAAAAACGAAATGAATCTTAACTTGTGAGAGTAATAATTTTTAAATTACATGGAATTTGGGATCAGTTCATCAAGACAAGCTTAAGTACGACAAACTACCCAACAACTTTATCAGTAATGACGTGGTTAGACAAATAACCGCTAAGCCCATTCATCTACTCATTAACGTTAAGACAAGTGGCGACTAACAAAGATAAGGAAATTTCATTTACTCGTCTTATTCTTTCAGGATCTGGAAGTTCAAAAGCGGCAGTTGATAGACATGTTATCCGTCCACGCGGCGTCATGCATCAAGAATAACAACACTACCAGACAATCCCCTACAACATACAACATGATACGACCGTATGAATCGCCGAGTACATTCCCAGCGGCCTACGAAGCGCACTCTCCATACATCAGACCAGAATCCGCAAACATTCTAGCTTCAAGCTACACCTGCGTTACTCCACTAAACGGCGATTCGTCTATAGACACTCTGCCATCAATCGACAACGGTTACATGACACCGCATATTGTAGACATCGATTACAACAGGCCGGACAGTGTGCTTAGCATGCCGGCAAATTCTGAAGCTAGTTACGTCACGACTGACGGGTATCTTCCTAAAGCAACCAATCTCCTAATGCCTATGGAGCCAGAGCAGGAATACTATGACCCTGACGCGACATATAATATAACCAGCCAGCAGTGCCATTCGTACCCCAGCACTGTACCAGACGCACAAAACAAACTAAATAACGGCCTTGACGGATGCCTCGTCTAGCTACAGTAACGTCCATTTATTAGTCGGGTCCAAAATTTGTTTTCGACATGTATACGTATAATTTTAAGCATTGGAGTAATGGAAATTAATTCGAAATATAATGTCACCGTTGATTTTTATTAAAATTACGTTCGCGTTTTAAAATATTGTTGTGATATTACATTCGATAGTAGTTTGTCGTTTAAAAATTAATAAATAAAACTTCTGATCTTTGTAGTTGTACAAGCAAGTCGAAAGGGGGCGGGGGATTTATTTCGAAACGAAATAGTATGTCTACTGTGTAGAACAACAACGTAGTTAGTGTGGTGCGGTGTACATGCGACGTACTCTCGTCTGAAACTTATAAAACACATTCATACTCATTGAGATTTCTTATAATCTACATGAAAGCTGAAATTGAATTACTTAATAATTATTTTCACAAATATAAAACATCGTTGAGGAAGTCAAACTTGGGTGTCACATTACGAACAGTGCAGTGGTTATATATTTATGTATTTATTTTTATAATTTTCGAACCGTGTTGTGAAGTTATAAATCGAGTCACCGTCGTGTAACATTCGGCCGAAACTGTCAAACAGTTTTAATAGATAGGTAGGTAGGTATTTCACATAATATTTTATTTTTATCTAGATGTTTAACTCTAACATAATTTACAATTTGTTTTAATTTTAAGTTCTATAATTTTGCTTTGATCTGTTAAAAAATATTTATAAAAGGAGGATAAAGATCTGAATTACGTTTTGTGGGACAAGCATACGGCAGCAAACAAGAGAGCCAGTTTGCGATTTCACACGAAATGTGACAAATCAGAGATATATCTCTGTCTTGCTTTCATGGACCGTATGTTTGGCTTGCTGCTGGTGCAATGAATGGTCAAACTTAGATTTAAACAAATTAATTGAATTAAACAGCACAAATTGTCGTCTAGTCTGTCTACGACTCCAAAATATTACATTCAAACATCACATAATATCTTTTTTTCAGTACAATTTTAATATAATACAAAGATACCTCCTGTTGATATTCCGAGAGTATATTTTTATGTTTTAGAAATATATTCATAGATTATTGGATTTTCCACTTTATAAATGTATTATATTATATTTGGATAAGGTAATATAGAATAAGGTGCTTTAACTCAAGAGTAAGACGTGATATAATTCTCTGAATATTTTCTTAGTATAAGAAACTGACATTATATCCGTGGTGTATTGTATCTCATGTATTGTGTACGTAGCGTTATATGTGAAGTTTAAAATCGCTTTGTATAAAAAAACACCATTTGTAAAGTGCCTCTGTTTTGTTGAAAACAAAGTAAAATTACTACTAAAACTTTATAAGATGGGTAAAATATTACCGACATTATTCATGTTACTTACCTAGAAATTAGCATAAGTGTTATCTGGGCTACATTACTACGTGTTCAAAGGAAAAACCGTGCCATTTTCAAATAATGTAATTATACCTGGGCTATAAAGATATTGTGCGGCATAATTCGTATAGCGTAATAACCGGAGTTGTACTATTGCGCGATTTGTTTTATGCACGTGATATTATCGAAAAATAGATTAAAAGAACTAATTGTAGCTCAGATGATGAAAGAGATGAACAGTGCCTTCCGCGTCCCAGTGATCCTAGTCTTTGGCTGCCTCGAGATTAAGAATAGAGCAGCCAAGTCGCGCAAGCATTTATTTTTATATTGTTGGTAATGTTGTGATAGAAGAAACAAAAACATTATTTATTAGGGCAGAGCACAATTCTTGTGGAATATAACGTTCTGAAATTGTTATTTCTTGTCTAACAAGAATTTGAGTCTCCTTTTGCGTGTTTTATACAGAATATAATGAACTAAGTTTGATAAGATTTTCGCCTAAGAATGCTTAGCATATAAATGGACAGATAACAAAAAATTACAAAACCATGCCACCAGAGGCCTGTATTCCATAAACATGACAATTGTAATTTAAAATGACAATTTCATATACGTTACTGCGAATTATAGAACACATGTTGTTTAACGCCATTAATAACATGTGTCCAAACATTATCAGCAATGTAGCCTGAATTGTCATGTTTATGGAATCGGTCCCAGGGCCTTATTTAATTCTATTTTAATTAAATAAACGTGACAATTGTAATTTACAATGACAATTCAAGGTACATTGCTCTTAATGTTTGGAAGCATGTTGCCTACTACATATTTAGCGTTAGTATTAACCAGCAATGTACCCTAAATTGCCATTGTAAATTACAATTGTCCTGTTTATTAAAAAAGGGCCAGTGGAGTAAAAATGGTATTACAGGCGAGGAAAATTGAGCTATTCGATTGGTTGATTTTCACACAGCTTATCTCTTCTCGGCTTTGATGGATACCGGGCCTAATACGTGGTCAGTAAAATATTGTTAGTGCGTCATACACGGTAATTGTTGTCATTCGAAATGAAGTTCATTGTATTTTGTGGCTTCGTTGTGTGGATGTACCCTCGTAGTAATCTTACGAATAAGATTAACTTTAGAAGGTATGGTTGCGATATGGAATGCTTATTACTTTTAAACGTGTTTACTTGAAAGAAAATGTTTATCCATTAAATGTAATAATTATTGAAGTCGTCATTAGTACATCAGGTGCTATTTAATGACATTGTTAAATGAATCATTATCATTCAACTAGCTATTCACGGAGTAATATATACCTGGAATTATTCATTCTATCAAATATAGTTGGTGCAATCCGAGACAATTATACGAATACATGTTTTGGTATTATACCACATGTATTGGTATAATTATAGTACAAGGCCTTTAATTATTTATAATAATTATTGTCTCGCCGTTTTTATAGTTCTGTGAAATTATACAGAAGTGGTAAACATTTTCTTTTTACTTTCGTATCTCTATTTTCTGTGCTTGTGTAGTTGCGATAGTATATTACTATTGCCTAAGATCGGTTGTAAGTTATAAAACAACTAGTATTACATAAATTGTTTAACAATTAATTGTTGTTATTTTAAGATTATAACTTTTTAAATTATATTTCATAGTGATATCCAGATATTTGAACCATTTGAAACTGTTGTTAATTTTTACTAATGTGTTGATTTATAATGGGTCTTAATAATGTTATGTGATAAGCGAATGACTATTTAAGCTGCCAAGTAAATATTGGCACATCATCTGAGAGAATTAGAAGTACAGTCATGTCTCTGACATTGGATACTGCCATCTCTGTTGCTAGGAATTTGGGAGCTGCGTAGATGCTTTATAAGGTCTAACAAAACTATCTGAAACTATTTTAAGGGGATGATCAGACCATCAAACTGAACAACTTTATCTATGGGACCAATATCGAAATCGAAAAAAAAACATCAGCTGTTCCATACAATCGTACTCGACCTAAATGTATGGGACAGCGGATTTTTTTTCGCGATTTCGATATTGGTCCCATAGAGAAAGTTGTTCAGTTTGATGGTCTAAGCATCCCTTTAAAATTGTTTCAGCTAATTTTGTTGGACCTTTTATAGGTACAGTGCCGAATTAACACTTCCGTTTTTGTGTTTTTCTCTGTCATACTGATGAAATTATTTCAAAATTCGATAGTGATAGACATTCGCTTAGACGTTTTATTAATAAGGTTAAAGTTTTTAGATTACGGTTTACAAGCTTTCCAATGTCACAACATGAGTATAATTTTATATATTTTACGAATAATGGTCTAATATAATTACTGTCATTAATCTGCTTAATAATGTTGATTATATCTGAAAGATTTTGAAATGTTTTACTCAAATTGTATGAAAGTATTTCTAAATGTTGTAAACATCACTTGTACCTGCTTGAGTATATTTTGACAGTCAAAGCAAAATTATTGTGCTTATCTATTGAAAAATAAATCATATATTGCATAAAGTGTCTTTAATTATTTACAATTAGCTTTACGAAATCCTAAAAGTTTGTTTTTATCAATAACGATAAAGGCACAACAGGCTATTCCACTACTGATCAAATCAACTCTTGATCCGACGTCAAAATGCGCACATTTTATGAACAATTGTAGTAAATACTAGCATTAACCCGCAACTTCGTCCGCACAAATTATATACCAGATTTTAAGCCAGATTATTAGCTATCAAAGAAAAGTTTTATCAAAATCGGTTCAGTAGTTTTTGCGTGATGCTCGTTCAAACAAACAAACAGACAGACAAAAAATGCAAAAATGGCGGATATGGAATCAGGGACACCTAAATACCATATCGTAACTTTTTTTTTGTTAATATCTTTAATGTACAGACACACTTCTGTTACAGTTTTATAATAGTATAGGTAGACTACATTGTGACGTCATCTACATTTCATTACTTTTTATAGTTTATCCTGTTATAAAAAATAATACGTATTCGTTCGTATTCAATTTATTATTTCATTTATTCTCAAACGTTTTTTTGTTTTTGTAAATTAAGTATATTTTATGTAGGGCCAGTAAGCAGTAGTCAATTAAATAAAATTCCATAGTAAGAATGGACGATATCATTTAATATCACAATAAAGACTTATATACAATATGTACTAGTTATTTCTACGAACAATTATGTTTATTTTGACTCATTGACGCAACATTTGTAATTTTATAGACATTAGTTTCATATTAGTCGAAGTTCTATTCAACTGTAATACGACTTTTATAAAAGGAAAACATTTTATCAGTATTCGACATGTATTTGCCCTGTAACGACTAAACACTGTACGTAGAAGAAAAAAAAAAGACGCTTGGATTTACGGAATGTTTTCGCTTGACAGATCAGTGAAATTGGTTATTTTAACCTCCTGCGTACATCTGTACTTCTCGTAGGACATAAGAAATAATAAAATCTATTGTTAGTGTTTTAGTCGCCAACCAAAACACACAATAGATTTTATTATTTGTTATGTCCTACGAGAAGTGCAAATGTACGCAGGAGGATAGAATATGTAAAAAAGGTTTCACATAACACCGTATTTCAACTTACAGTGAATAGTCATAACAGGCCAGATGAAACCTATCAAGAAAATTGTTTCATATAAGAGTCATATTTGTTATTTAACTAAAAAAAATTAAGAGAACAATAATACCTTTTATACCCGAATTTTCCAATCTTCCGTTTTGTAGAGTAGTAATTTTTCAACGCAAGGTGATTGTGAAGATGTAGTTGCGTTGTTTTAGGAAGTTCACCTGAAATATGATAAAATAACGTTAAATATTGCCAATGAAACATGCAATCATGATTAATTGAAGCCTGTCCACCCAAGCAATGCATGGTTAAATATCAGCTGCATGAAACAGTACATAAGAGTTTTGAAGAACAAAATAGATTGTTCCCAAAGTACTGGCCTACACATTTGCATTACTTTAAGGGATGATTGTACCCATGATACTGAACAATTTTCCTTAGGAAACCAATAGGCAAGTAGCAAACTAAAATTTTGGACTTTCCATACTAAATGCAATTAGCTGACCGAAAGTTTGTATAAAAAGGTGTATTTTTTTAGCGAATTTATCTTTGTTCCTTCGGGATGGTTGTTCAGTATCATGTGTACACTCACCCTTTAAAATAATGCGTAAAATTAAATTTGTTGAACAACTTTCGCAACGTTTCATACAACTGATGATGATCGGAATACAGGCTGAAGTTTTTTGCTTTTCTAAGAGTTCAATAAGTCTTGTACAATGCAGTATAACAAACCCCAGCCTGTATAAAAAAAATGGTGAAGCTTTTAACTGGAAATCTACTGTTATTACAGTTTGCAGAAAGCCTGTTAGAAGCTTATAGGTGACAATAATTATTATAGTGCAAATAAACTAAAATAAGAGTCATCGTCAATGATATACAGGGTGAAATTGATATCATTAGCATCCTTTTAAAGTAAGAGTCTAACAATCAAACTGAACAACTTTTACTATTAGAGCAAAACGATCGGAGCAAAAAAAATCTGCTGTTCCATACTAAATTACAATGTGTACTAGATTGAAATGAATGCAACAGGAGATTTTTTTTTTGATCTGGTTGGTCTGCTCCCATAGTAAAAGTTGTTCAGTTTGATGTGTAGACTCTTAGTTTAAAAGGATGCTAATGATATCAATTTCACCCTCTATAAAATGATCATTATAACTGGACAAATGAGACATAATAGTGTTAATTGGGTTAATCAACTATTTTTTGTCCATACCTTGTCCCAGTCATTTGCATAAAATTTTCTCAATGATCAGGCTCAGGCTCAAGCTCAGGTTTTGCTTGCCCCAAAAATTTATGTTTGTTGAATAACTAAGGATTACATTTATTAAACACATACACGGTTTTGCAAAATAACTTGAATTTTACTTGAATCTTGCGGTTGTCTGATGGACGCAAAGTATATCTTTTCATAGTACAACTATCGGTCCCCAAACAATACTAGTTAACAAAATGTTATAAAGTAAAAAAAATTACTTTTGCCACCCAAAAACTAATTTTACTATAATATTTCACGTTATTGTTTAGTTCTCAAAAGCGTGCAAAAACGTCTTTATTCTCCACCTTTTGGATAATAATAATTTTTGAATTATTCGTTGTCCCCAAGCTTGTTGGTCTATCGGACAACCGCTAAAAACTACTAGTAGTTCAACACAGATGGTGTAATGCGTATGCGTGTAGAAGAATCATAATATTTGATAAATTATCTATCTTTCAAAATTAGTGAAAATTCAAGAAAAAAGAACTAAAAACTTTTTTAAAACAGTACCAACAGGACAAAAATAGTAGTTATACTCAATAACATTAATCATGTGGTGAATGTGAGATTAGAAAATACGTTATTGAGAGTGACGTTCGTCTAGATATAATAACCAAAATGTTAAAAGCCCGGCCAGGTCTTAAAAAAATCCTTGTCAATTTTTATTATACAACTAGTATTTCAACAATATAATTTGAACACCGAATCTTAACTCTCAGAACTCTGTACATAAATTTTAATACTAATGACGAAAATAGTTTGCAATCGAGGAAGGAAAATTATAAAATATTTTACTTAAAAAATATACAGGATCCTTCTTAATATGCTGACACTTTTTTAAGAGCATGATCAGATCAGACCATCAAACTGAACAACTTTTTATATGGTACAAACATCGAAAACGCAAAAAAAATCAGCTGTCCCATACATTTGGCTCGAGTAGGTTTGCAGTTTTGTATGGACGAGCAGATTTGTTTTTCGCAATTACGATGTTGGTACCATAGAGAAAGTTTCGGTCTGATCATCCCCTTCAAAAAAAAGTGTCAGCATATTAAGAAGGGCCCCATATATCTGATTCTGTGGCATGTGGTCAATTACTACGCAAATGTAGCGCTCTGTTGACAGGTTTTTTTTATAAAATCCGATTAGGCTTTAAATGAATAGCGTTGTTAAACTTATTAATAACTTTTACATAAATATTTCATAATAATAATATATTTGTTAAAATTTTAGACCGACATTGCAAATGCAATTAAAAAGTCACCCAAAGCGTTGTTGTTAGTTTTTATACATAAAATAATTGAGAATTATGCAATATTGTATGCAATGAAAAGAATGTAAAAATAATGTTAAATACAAAATGAACAAACTGCGTACGTTTTGGAAGCCGTTAGATACGTCGCTCCTTTATTACCACTTCACACGCTGGTGACAAAAGAAAAAAATATATAACTTCCTATTTTTTGATGGATAAAAATAGACTTCCTGAATGTGCTCTCGTATGTCTAGCAAGAGCTGATAAAATTTTAAAATGTGGCTATTCTGAACATGTGATATTTAGAACATCTCTGTTCTCTCATTATTATAGTACAAGAGTGCGATTTTTGAAGCTCATTCGTTGAGCTCAGCAGTTGAAAATGTCAAAATTACTATGGAGATATGAATCTTTCTACTGCTGACTTGACTCTCAAAAATCATACTTCAGGAATGCGAGATATATACTCCAGAGCATACTCTAAAATGAAATAATAAATAGCTCGAAGCTATAAATAACCGATTGTCATCGACAATTATTTTTCAAGTAATACATACATACACATAAAAAAGAAGCGTGGCGATTATCTCAAATTCCCTCTTCATGAGAGATGTTCTTTTTCCTTGTTTCCTCTATTAGCTGACTATAATTTGTAGATTATTTTCAGTAGTGAAAATATATCAACTCTCGCTAAACATTAATTAAAAACTACTAAACTAGTTAACATATTCATAGTTAACGTTTATTCTCCATAATCATGGTTCTAAAAGATTCATTTTAACATGAGAAAATAAAATAGTGTGCTACTCATTGACGTACAGTAGTAGCAGGTTTATAAGTCTCAACGATGTACCTGCGCAGTTGGCAAATCTTAAAAGCGCGCGAAATTATATTGACCAATCAGGATCTGACACCTCGCCGCTATTGGCTTATTGCTTTCGCGCCCTTTTCGCTACCGAAGCATCTATAAGTCTGCTATTTGAGTTGGAGCGAGATTGAGAATACCCGATTTTGCATTGCTCTGCGCAAACGAAGATTGACGAGCGGAATTATTTTCCTGGTCGAACTGTAGAATACTATGGACGCCCTGGGGCTGGGGTCTAGTACAAAATTCTCGAAAAAAGTGCCCGAGGCTAAACTACGCAAACTTAAGTATCTGTAGTTATATAAACCAACTAAACACACTGAAAATGCTGAAATTCTTTTCATCCCACTTCCCCACCAGGGCAAGGCGCGCGCCGCGCGCCCCCACGTCCGCCTAGTCGGCCGATCAAACGAGGACTGTCGCGTAATTGGTTCTCTTTACGTTTTGGTGCTCTTTTGGTTCGGACACTTTCGAGGGCGGACCCTACGTCCAGTAGTTGGTAAGTCAATGGTGCTACTAGATTGAACAACTCCTTTTACTAAAGTATATTGTGGTTTGACGAATACGTGATTCCTTTTATTATAATTATGTTACCTATTTGTATTTCTCGATATGTATGATAACTTACCATTTCGCGCGTTTGGACCAATCCTTAGGCGTCCAATGCAAGCATTTAGGGTCAATACGTAGATTCCGTTTCTCCATAGCCTTTTCGTGTTGCTGTGTTATTTCCTGTAACAGTTAAGAGATATCAAACCTCGGGGATGATTTTTTAAAGTAAATTTTAGAGCATGTAAGTTATTTAACCTGATTCACGGAGATAATATATTGTCCTTTGTAGTAATTGATCAGGTTTAAATTCTGTAGTGTGCTTATAACGTCTTCTTTCTTGATGCTCGTCAGCTCACAGATTTCACTGAAAAAATAATTTAAATTACTTATGAATGATGTTTAAAAGGTCCAACATTACAAGGTACATTCATAGAAATGTAAGTATTTTATTAAGTAGGTAATTATTTTAATCAAAAAAAGGAACAGAAATTGTAAAATGTTGTACTGGAAGGCACTTGATTTATGAGGAGCTTAACAGGATGAAAACACAGCCCCAGATTGGCAGGTTCAAGTCCCGTCCAGTAATAAATTTAAATCTTTAACTCTGCATGTCCTTTTAATCATGGAAGAATCCTGGCACAAACCTCTTTGGTCATTCTGGATTACTATTGCAACGCCTAAATAATAATATTTAAAAAAAAAGATAATCTAAGCTAAGTCACTCTTTATTATCACTATTGTCTAAGGTGTGAAATGTATGATGTATTGTTGTCTATATGAATAAATGAAATGAAAATGAAATTAAAACAGCACAACATGACTATAATATGATAATTATAATAATAACCAATAAAAGTTGGAAAGGACAAGTCCGTAAGACTGTCAGTGTGTAAACATTTCAAAATGAACGTTCATGATTTACACTTGGGCAGCATGGTGGAGTTCTTACAACTCTTGCAGGCCTTAGCTACAAGCTAATGCTAATGCTAAAAGCTATATGCTAAAAGCTAATTTATGAACACAGACACCACCCGGACACCCGCGGTCGCCGAGTTAAATGCACAACTACTGCGATAACACACGAAAAAAAAAAATGTACAGTAGGACCAGGAAAATAATTCCGTTCGTCAATCTTCGTTTGCGCAGAGCAGGACCGAGTCTCCGACAAAACCCGAAGTTATTTAGTAATAAAAGGATTGAAGGTGGCACATCCTGATTGGTGAATATAATTTCGAGCGCTATTAAAATTTGTCAACTGCGCAGGTAAGACTTATAAACCTGGTACTACTGTAATAAGCTTCGATCAAACTAAAATGAAATAGGTTCGTTCTAGAACATGTAATTGAAAGAACCAATTAGAGCTCGCTAATCCATATTCTATATACCTTTTGATGCTTTTAATTTCACACAGCTTTCACAGCTGGAGTAAAGCCAAACCGAATGTAACGACACGAGCATGTGTGTAGCACGCTCAAATGGTATGTGCTTACGAATGATCGATAATAACTAACTTGATAGTAATGATAGGTTTCTCATTGTCCCCTATAGGTTTCATGTGCATGAGTATGTCCAGTATAGTCTGCGCCCAGTAACTCCGGTAGGAGAGCAATCCGAGATCCGACAGAGGTTTCTCTGGCGATCCTGTTTTGCCTTCGAATTTTGATAATTCGTAACCTGGAAAAAGACATTTGAGTTCTGATTTCGTGTAGATATTGTTTTGTTCTCAACTGTTGTTTTAAAAAACTAGATGAAGATTGTGTTTATCAAATAAACGACTTAAGGTGGTTGCAGAGGGGTCAATTTTATACAAAACTTTGACGCAAAACACGCGAAGACGGTATCAATACGAAGATATACAGCTTTGAAATTTTTCATACAAAATTTTAAAAGCTTTATATCTACGTAATTATATTATAAATTGCAAATGTTTTTGGTGACGTGGCAACTAGATTTTCTCAACTATTTTTCCATACATAAAATATACCTTTAATTAATTCCGTCTACGCGTATTGTGCGTCAAACTTTTGTATGGACTGAAACCACCACCAAGTAAAAACTTAGATAACATTACCAGCCTATCTTCGTCCCAATGCGGGGAATAGTCCGCAAGAATAATATGGGATATATATATAAATAATATATGGGATGTGAGGAAGCTGATTATACTCTACCACGGAAGACCAGTGGAAGTAAGCAAGTTAGTGGCTAATCTCTCGTCAGATTAACCAGGACGCTTCGCCGTCGCTGGTGTGGTCGTCCCCCCCACTGAAACCACCAACATGAGAAACGCGATTGCCCAGCCCCTCGAAAAGTGCGTGCGTGTTCCGTATTTTCGAATGAAAATAATTAATAAAAGTACTTAATTATAGAATTTTTTTTAGAATAGCTATCCCAGAATAATGTGTATTTTTTTTCGTTTCAAATATTTTACTTCTCTATTATTATGTAAGTAATTAACTTTTTAACCGCCGGAAAATTTTTCATTGAACGTGCCCCCAGCGCGCCGTGTCAAATGAAAAAACAGTATGAAAACAATAGAAATTATAGTCTTATTTATGAGGCGGCGGCGTTGTGAGCTCGTTGTGGTACGTCTTAGATTTCAGACCATGCCGATTTAAGGTCTTTGATCGTGAGGAATCCTGCATACGTGGAGAAAGATATTCTGATGCGTATGTGAAGGCTACCAGTACTCATTGGGTACGCGTGGCGGACTGACCTGAGGGTAGGCCTGTGCCCTGCATTGCATAGGCTGATGATGATGATGATTAAATTCGGTCATTTTATTGATTCATTTTCAATTTAATAAGCCCTAGCAATACTGTCAGGTTACAAGTATTCAAATTCCTAAAACGGACAACAATGTAACTTACTAAATTCAATAAGAAGTTTCCCATATCCTTTCCTCTGATATGGAGGTAGCGTCAATATACACGCTACATTGTAGTCTTCTGTGCTCTCTTTCTCTTTTGAAAAGTATCCTACTATGTGAAATCCTGAAAAAAATTATAAAAAAATTAATGTTAATATAAAATAACATAATTAACAGTGACTAGCTAGTCCCTAGTATTAGAGACATTTTTTAACCCCGACGCAAAGAGGGGTGTCGGTCTGTCTGTCTGTCTGTGGCATCGTAGCTCCCAAACGGGAGAACCGACTTCGATGCGTTTTTTTAATAGAAAGCTAATTTTTGCGGTAGTGTTAACATGTGAATATATAGATACCAAAAGCACGTACTTAAACAACTTACAGAATGTAGACGCAAAAAAATGTATTAAATTATTTCCTTTTTAAGGACCTTAAGGGCCTATGTCGAAAAATAATTGAAGCGAAATGGGCGTGTGATAGCTTATATTACTGCCTGATGCGAGAGAAAGAGATGGGGCGGCGCGCGCGCCTGAAACGACGCAAGCGTAAAACAAACTTTATTTAATTGTGATTGTACTATTTATGTAAGTTCAATTCTGCTCTAATCACAATTTGTAAAATATCAATCTCTTTTTTTAAATCAAGTCCGCAAATCCACATATCCGCTAATCATACTCCTACTGTTAGTACTTCATGATGCTATAGACGCTTACATAGACGCTTTGAAGAATCCTATTTTTTTCACATAGCCTCTTAAAATGTAAACTTTAAATAGTCAAACGTACCTCTAGAATCAAACTCGGTCATCACATAGAACAAAAACGGGTCCGTATCGTAGTACAACGTCTTGTGGTCGAGGAACAACTTGGCTAATAGGCACAGGTTCTGCGCGTAACACTTGTTCTTCCGCCCGTCGATCTCGAAGAACGATATGCTTCCTTTACGGTATATCTCGTTGCCGGGAGGGTGTTTTAGTTTGCATTTTATCTGTATAAGCATAAGAATTAGTTTTGAGTGTTCTAGTAAAAATACGCTAGCTTAGGCTCAATTTACACGGCCACGGAATGGAATGGAGGCGATCGGAATGTTCATCTCATAATGAACTTAATGTCGACTGTATAAGGTGCAAACTGTAGCTGCGGTAATTCCCTAGAATTCACTCGAATTCCGTGGAAGACGGGCGACCTATTTTTTAGCTCGTATCTAAGTTTATACGTTACACAGTTGACATGAAGTCCATTCATATACATTCCGATCGCTTCTATTCCATTCCGCGGCGGTGTAAATTGAGACAAGGTACCATTGGCAATGAAAGTTGACTAGCACTTCTCAACTTTATTCCAATAGCTATAAAGGTGATAGTTAATGTTATCCAACTTACACAGAGCTTATGGTAAAAAATAAGTGGTAACAGTACTTACCAAATGTCTTTCCAGACACTTTTTACTCTTTCTGTACTTCAAGCAGAATTCACAGATGTAAATACAAGGTAGATTCACCATTTCCTAAAACAAGAACAATACTAAACATAAATATACGCATTTATTTAGTATCTCCTCGAGCATGTTATCGCTGGGCTGCCAGATTCCATACTAAATGTAAGAGCTATTCTTACACGGCGATTTCAACGCGGCTAGACGCTACATATAGTATGATTTGTGGTCTGGCGAGTATCGCTGCGATAGATACCATCGCTCGTGGAGATATACAAGGTGTTACAAAAATACAAATAAACATTTAAGGGTGTGGTTAAGACCATCAAATTTAAGACCTTTCACTATGGGACCAATATCGAAATAGCGAAAAAAAAACTGATGTTCCATCATCATTATCATCATATCAGCCGATAGACGTCGACTGCTGGACATATGCCTCCCCCAAAATAGGGAGATTTGCCATAATAGCCATGATGCGATGCGTTTGCGATGTTCCATACTAAACTACAGATCTACTCGAGCTAAATGTATGGGACAAAAGATTATTTTTTTCGCGATTTCGATGTTGGTCCCATAGTGAAAGTTGTTCAGTTAGATGGTCTCAACAACCCCCTTAAAAGTTTTTAATGTTTATTTTTGTAACAACTTGTATAGCACATAAGTGACGAAAAATAAGTCAATAATTCCAAAAATTTGCGGTAGGGGCTGGCAATTGCTCTACTAACCAATTAAAACAGATGATAATACTACGACAGGAGTAGTATTTACTCTGTGATAATCAATCAATCAAATCAGCCCACATACACCCACTGCTGGGCATAGGCCTCCTTTTTATTGCGCCACTCCTCAGTGTCCAATGCCAATCAGATCCATCTCTGACCCGCAACCCTTACAATGCCGTCTAACCAACGCATCGGTTATCTGCCCACTGACCTAGGGCCTTGGCCATCATTCCGATATAATATCCGTGATCCACCAGCAGTCTCCCCTTCTAGACAGTGTCTCGCCCATCTCCACTTTAACTTTGTAATCCGCGTACCAGTGTCGTCGACGGATTTCTACATTGGATCATCATCATCATCTCAGCCGATGAACGTCCACTGCTGGACATAGGCCTACCCCAAGGATCGCCATAATGACCGGTCCTGCGCTGCCCTCATCCAACGGGTTCCCGCCGCCTTCACCAGGTTGTCGGTCCACCGTGTGGACCTACCCACGCTGCGCTTTCCGGTACGCGGTCGCCACTCAAGAACTTTTCGGCCCCGTCGGCCATCGGTTCTACGTGCAATGTGCCCCGCCCACTGCCACTTTATATAACTCTACAGTGGATACACGGTCCAATATGTGATAATACCATGGTAAATCAGCATATCCTACCACGTCAACATTCTTATCTTCATGACTACGCCAACATGTCCGTTAGCAAGAGAACTACGAAACTCTCCAGTCAAATAAAAAACAACCTAACACCATACATATAAAGTTGCACCTGTGGATAAGGCGCGAAGTACCACGGCCGTATCCTGTGCCTTCCAAGCTCGATCATTTCGATGTTCTTCATTCGGGTGACCACGTCGTCGTGTCCATGGGCGACCAGGCTGCCAGACTGTCTCGGTCGCGTCGTCGGCGTGGCTGCCCCACTTGGTAGAGTGTCTCCGCCGTCCAGAGAGTCATGAGGTGGCAGGGGGTCAAGCTGGATACAATATTTGATTATTTATTAATATGGTATTCGACTGCTTTAGCCTTTTTCATGCCACTGCTTGGCTTTATCATTCAAGAATCCCTGTCCTGAGCCAGCTCCATTCACCCATCGTCGAATGTCACGCTTTTTTATCTTTTAATAGGAGTTTTTTTTTTCGATTTTCTGGGGACGAAAAACTCCACGGCAGGCATGTTATCCGTATTATTAATTACTAGAGATAACCCGCGACTTCGCCCACACAAATTATATACCAGGTTTTAAGTTAGATCATAAGCTATGAAACAAACAAGTTCAATCGGGTCAGTAGTTTTTGCATGATGCTCGATCAAACAAACAAACAAACACACACACAAACAAACAAACCAACAGATAAAAAGTCCAAAATTTAGTGATTTGGAATCAGGGACACCTAAAAACCATATCGTAATTTTTTTGTGTTAATATCTTCAATGTACAGACACACTTCTGTTACAGTTTTATAATAGTCAAGATATCAAATCAATAAAAATCAAAATTTTTATTCAAAATAATATCACATGGATGGCTTTTTGACGTCATTTTTTGTCCAAAAAACAAGATATAATATTAACAATATTCGCGTGTACCTCATTGTCAATAGAATTAGCCTTCCGTTTCCTGTTCATCTTCTTCTGCAGCGCGGCGGCGAGGACCGCGCCGCCGTTGACTAATGAGGAGGTATCATGGACGAGGGTCGGGCTGGCCGGCCTGGAGATCAGCTGTCGCGGCTCGACGGCCACGCTCGGGGAGCCGTGGACACGACCCTCTTGACTACGGAGGACATCTTGGAAAATTTTGTTTCATTAGTCTGAAGAGTTAGGGTCCAACCTCATCTGGCAGTAACGCATCGCATTTTTCTGTCGCTCCATCCTTTTCTGTCACTCAGGAACGTCATTTGCTAGAACAACACACCGCGACGGAAAAATGCGATGTGGTGCTGCCAAATTGGGTTCAACCCTAAAGTAACGAGCGGAGAGGAAGAAAACATGGAACATATCCTGTGACTGCATTGTCTTGGCGGCTAAACGCATGTGCATCCTGGGAGATGGTTATTCAAAAAAGGGAAGATAACAGGCTTGCCAGCCCCCATAATAAGATAAGATAAAAAAGTCACAAAGGAGTCTCATTGCAGGAACAGTATAAGAAAAAGTATGGAGTAGTACATACATACATACATATCCCTGCCCCCATTAATTTTATGCCTTACCTCTCATGGAACACGGAAGCAAACATCAATAGGCATTAGAGTATATTTTTTCTCATTCGCTCTCACTCAATATCGCATATGCCTACCTCTTGTCAGTTTTCCCCATTTGTATGAAATAACATTACGTTGTCCAAGATGTTTTGCAGGTTTGCAGGTCTGTAACCGGTGTTTATCAGGTGCTTGCTCCGGCCTACCATGAGGCTCCAACATTTTGAGGTGGCTCAAGTGTGTATTTTGGTATGAAAACAATCCTTGAGATCACCCGACAACAAAGATTTACTGAACAACGTCAAAAACATTTGCTATTTATACCGGAAATTTGCAAAATCATTGACATCTCGATGGAGTCACAATGAAAAAGTTATGAAAGTTATTGATAAATCACACAACATGCTATCGAAAATAATTTCATTTGTGTATATGTCAACTAAAACCAACTGAAATAACTTTCAATTTGTTCATGTTTCTTGTCAGTCTGTGGAGTCAACAACCACTTCGACGATGCTGGGTTGGGGAAGGTTTTTTGATTCGAAGTTTGGGAGCTTACCCAGAAAATAGTAAGTGTTGATAAATCACCATTTAGTACAGGTAAAGAAGCTAAATAACACCGTTTGGAGGCAAAATTTGTACATTAATGGAACTTTGTTTTATAACTTTATCTTGGCACTAGAAATGAGGATCTGCCAAGTCCACCCAAAATTTAGGGGTCCTACCGCCTTCCAGGGGGTATGGGTATAAATATGAAATTGGGTACATTTTATAAGAGTGATGACCACATGCTGTTCTGAAAATTTAAGCTCACAGGTACTATCTAGACCGCAGGTATGAGCGTTCAAAAATACGCTTAATCTCTTCGAGAAAAAGTACTGTTCCCCCTACCCAGACCCCCTGGAAGGGGGTAGGACCCCTAAATTTTGGGTGGACTCTGCAGATCCTCATTTCTAGTGCCAAGATAAAGTTAAGAACAAAGTTTCATTGATGTACAAATCTTGCCTCCAAAATATACTATTTTTCCTGTATAAATTTGTCACAAATTAGTTTAATTCTCAAAAATCCTTTGGTGGGCCATACGCTCTAAAATGAGCTTCGTGAATGTAAGCGTGCGAAAAAGGATTTAAAAACACCATATTCCTTGAAATAAATTAAAACCTTACCTTTCACCAGGAAACGTGATTCTATGGTTCAATTTTCTATATCTAATCTACTACTATGACTAAACTAAAAAATACCAATACAAAAAGAAAAAGAAATGCAGAATGGAACATACCAGGCGTACTTTTATGTGCAGAACCATTGAGAGAATGGTTCAAAGGAATCTTTTCATGTGCTTTGGGCGGAGCTGGTTGACTTGCATGGCTATTGCTTATAGACTTCTGTATTTCATTGCAGACATTATCATCTGCCAACAAAATGTCACATTTGAACACCAGGTTATAACTTGACTTTGAACGATGTATGCTGGCTTTTATCAGCACGATTGACAAGGAAATATCAATCATAATGAAACAACAGAAGATACAAATCAGGTGAAGATAATAGATTTGAAAGCAGCATTATTGACAATTTCAATCAATATGCTACAATTAAAAGTAAGACGATACAATTTGGTTTACAGCTTCAGTAGCAATTAGCAGCTTCAGTTTAAAAAAGTACACAAAACATTCCATTCGTTGTTAAAAAGCAAAAGACTTTTTTTAAACTTCTTTATAATATAATCATAAAATGGAAATCATAATTAGACAAGCACGTATCCAGTTTGGGGGGGGGGGCACATTTAATTTGAGGGGGGGGGATATTCATAGAAAAACATTAATAACATTAATCGATCGATCTGCGATCGCCAACCCGCCTGCCAAGCGTGGCGATTATGGCAAATCCCCCCCATTTTGGGGGAGGCTTATGTCCAGCAGTGGACGTTTAATGGCTGATATGATGATGATGATGATGAACATTAATATAACATTAACATTCATAAGTTTCATCAAAATGTTTGATGTTATATCTAATGATGATTTCCAAAAAAGTTAATAAGTGAAAATTCTAGTCATGATAAAATTAGCTTTATGTACTATCGCGGACTCTGACCTATCGCTGACCACCACTAGGCTTATTTTTGCTTGCATACTAAAAAAATAAAAGCGCTGTCTAACCCCGCCCTATCGATGAATAGCCCAGTCATTTTACGGAGTTTTGTTAGGCGGGGTAGGGAGTAATTACTAATTGGACTTTTAAATTGTAACCGGAACCATTAAGTGACAAAAGGACTATCTCAAAGCATATTAAAAAAAAAATCGCTACGCAACATAGAAATCAAAATTATGTGTCCCAGAAGGATTTTAAATTATTAATATTTATACCAATGCACTCATTTGACTTAGATTTAACAATATAAATAATTTTTGAGCAATAAAATAGGCAGAAAATTTAAAAAAAATGAGGTATTTATTAGAAAATACGAATGTATTTTTTTAAAACCTTCTAAGTAAACCAAAATGTTCACACCATGTTTGTAGTATGTATAATGGTAAAGCTTTAAATATGTGCAAAAAAATGTACCATCAGGTTTTTTAAAACGAGATAATAGTTAAATTTTAAAATTGGAACTGTTGCTGACGTGATTTTTTTTTTATTTTTGGTACATTTCTAGCTAGAACGATTTAACCACTGGACGCGAGATGTTCTTGATAATGTATGAAATTACATTCAACCCATATTTGCGGGTTGAGGGGGGAAGTCATTCATAATTTTTTTACAAATTGGTCACGTGACCACGACTCTAGTGATGGACATAGTCGATACCTAATTTGTTTATGAACGATTTCTTTTTTCAAGTGCTAAGAGGACTGGTCCTATTAGTACTTGAAAAAATTCGAAAATTCGAAATCATTAATTTTTAATATGCGTACTTGGGTTATATAAATAAAAATATCCATAGCCCTTACAAGCCAGACCTATTACTAGCACTAGAGAAAATAAAATCGTTTAATTTATATGAACAAGTATCAAACACTTGGTCATAGGTTTATTAAGTAAAAAATTAAAGAGAAATAATATTCTAGTTGGAAATTTTGGTCATTGATTTTTTTTTCGGTTTTTGTCTTATCAAATAACACTCAAAAGACATGTAGTTAAGACCATGATGCCGTATGCCGTAGCCTGCTTTAACTATTTTTGCAGATTCTTCGTCCAGAAAAGTTTTTTAATTATTTGTTCTGAAACTGATTGCGTCTTACTTCTAATCTAAGTAAAAAATAAAATCGGCTGTTTGATACATTTGAGTCTAGACTATACAGGGTGAAATTGATATCATTAGCATCCTTTTAAACAAAGAGTCTACCCATCAAACTGAATAACTTTTACTATGGGAGCAAATCGATCAGAGCAAACAAAAAATCTGCTGTTCCATACTAAACTACAATGTCGACGCGCGAGTTCGCGGCTCAAATGTATGCAACAGCAGATTTTTTTGGCTCCGATCGGTTTGCGCCCATAGTAAAAGTCGTTTAGTTTGATGGTCTGAACCGCCCCTAAAAATTTGGAAAGTGTTTACAAAATCACAAATAGGGTGATTTTGATATTTCCTTACTAAATGTATGGGAATTAAATTTTGCGTTTTCTGATACTTATTTTCTTCATCAGTAAGAGGATCGAATGGGAAGTCCGCGATAGTAATTTAAAGCCAAACATTTTAGAACTCTACAATAGAAACTATAGAAGACATGCTTTTCTATTCACATTTTTAGAGAAATTAATGTTCAATATTGAAGGAGTGTACATCTACAGAACCTACTAGTTTGCTATAGTAGAGCCATTATGATCTGTTGTCATTCATAAATCATTCCCAAAGTAAGTTAGTTATAGCTCTTGCTAGCTTTTGTGTGCTTTAAATAAGTTACATACATGCATTACCTAATGCAAGAAATCTGTTTGTCTCTGTTTCTTGCTTAAGGTGGTTTCAGTCCATACAAAAGTTTGACGCACAATACGCGTAGACGGATTTAATAAAAGTAATATTTTATATAGGGAAAAATAGTTAAAAAATCTTGTTGCCGCGTCACAAATAACATTCGCAATTTATAATATAATGACGAAGATATAAAAGCTTTTAAAGTTTTGTATGAAAAATGTCAAGGCTTTATATCTTCGTAATTATTTTATAAATTAGAAATGTTATTTGTGACGCGGCATCTAGATTTTCTAAACTATTTTTCCAAATATACAAAGTTACCTAAATTAATACCGTCTACGCGTATTGTGCGTCAAAGTTTTGTATAAAATTGACCCCTCTGCAACCACCTTAACCAAAGACTTCTCATAACTGACGTTAACTATAATCAACGATCGCTAAGCTTTAATAAATAACAAAACCTTTAAATGTGCTGGAAAGGATCTCTCCTGACATGGTACCTTATGTTATAACAATTTTGTACTATTACCTAGTTGGGTTATCATGAAAATGAAGCAATTTATTATACACTAAGGAGTCTTCTAATATTTAATTAAAAAAAATTGCTTGCACATTGATCATAGATTTACATCTGTAATAGGAAGTCTTCAGGCTTTAATATAACTTATACTTATAATAGCCGGCAAAAAACTTGATAAAAACCAGCGCAGAACCAAATTTGCAGGCGAAAGTACCACTGTGAAAACCACTCCCGCCCCATTGGTCAAGTGGTTTGCCGGGTAGTGTAACATGTTTCTATTTTACTTCCACCAAAATAAAAATGAAAAATTACTAAAGCATTCTTTGATATAATTAAAATAGCGGAAGATATGTTACGTTCTTAGATTACGTAGACGAACAATGGACCTGTTTCTACCACAGATACATTTACTCACACAAACGATTGTTAATATTATAAATCCAGAATTATAGACTGAATTACGCGAACAAGTGGCTTGCGAGCAAGACGATGTATCGCCGTAATCTCATGCATGCGTATCATGCGAATGCCGCTCGGATTTGCTCGGATTGCGACTGAGTCAAATTAGGCGACGGGTGCTCAATTTATACGGTCCATGCGCTAGAAATCAGTACCGTATCTTCAGCTATTTTAATTTAATCAAAGAAAACATCTAAAACTAAAAGAAGCAAAGACACACATACTAATAAAATTAGGCATGACGCCACCTCCAGATCCAATGTGGGTCTTCTTTGGTGTGGTAGTGCCGGCAGTGGTCGCGCCGTCCCTCCTGGGGAACTGGACCTTGCGAGTGTCGAGCCATGACTCTCCAACCCACTCGTCCAGACGTTTGTTGACTGAAAGATGTTTATTTGAGACATAAATGACTTAACAGAGCTTGATACTATGTTATAGAGAAATATTTTGACTCTGTTTTAAGTGGGCGATCAGATCATCAAACTGAACAATTTTCGCGCGTAGGTATCAATCGTCGCGATAGATAGGTCTGCTATTGGGTAGTGACGAGTCGCCACAGAATAAATACTAGTACTATGTATCGCTAGTCGATTGTTGCTTGCCCCTTCCCGGGCCTACAACGAAGCTCCAGTGGTGCCTCAAGATAGTGTTCTTTTACCAAAGTCACCAAAAAATACATAAACTACGATACAACGTCAAGCACTCCTGCTAAATAAACTAGACATTGGCAAAACCATCACAACCAAGATGGCAGTCATTTTTAAAGAAATAGAATAGAATAAACATCCATGACAGAACCGGGATTCGAACCCAGGATTCTAGTTTGGCAGTCCGGCATGGTTAGCCCAGTCATTTTACGTAGTTTTGTTAGGCGGGGTAGGGAGTAATTATTAATAGGACTTTTAAACTGTAACCGGCACGATTTAGTGACAAAAAGACTATCTTAAAACATATTAAAATAAAAATCGCTACACAACATAGAAATCAAAATTGTGTTTCCCAGAATGCTTTTTAAATTATAATATTAATACCAAAGCACTCATTTGACTTAGATTTAACAATATAAATAATTTCTTAGCAATAAAATAGGCATTGAAATTTAAAAAATTAGGTATTTATTAGAAAATACGAATGCATTTTTCAAAACTTTCTAAGTAGCCGAAAATATTTACACCATGTTTGAAGTATGTTATAAATATAATGGTAAAGCCTTAAATATGTGAAAAAAAAATTTACCATCAGGTTTTTTAGAATGAGATAATAGCTAAATTTTAAAATTGGAACTGTTGCTGACGTGATTTGTTTTTAATTTTGGTACATTTTTAGGCTTACATTGCTCTTCAATATTATACCGACAAAAAATTTCAATTATTAATTAGTCCAGGCTCTAACTGTAAAATGACTGGGCTATGGTAAACATTACACCAACCGGGTCGTCGCCGTTGTATTGTTTTGTAGTTGTATTTGGTCTGGCCTCCGTCACTCGGCCGTAGATACTAAGATCACCGCCTACACTTTGGCACTCGGTATAGCTATTGATTCACTTCCATGCATGCATTAGATACCACGCATGCATAGTACGGACCGCCAAACACCAAACAAAGACCAAACCAAAGACCAACCACCAAAGACTGCCAAACATCATTAAAATGTATGTGCTTGTGAGCGTAAAAAAAAAAATAATAGTAGGTAATTAAAACATGGAATTTATCGTTTTCTAAGGAAGTTATGTATCTCTTATTGTAGTAAACCTACCTAGTAATCTGTGGTTTCGTGTCATGCAACACATCAACTTTCATACTCGGCGATGCAGTGTCAAATATCATGAATATCATCGTGATCGTGTCATTCATGACGGAATGAGCATTCCGCTGTTTTGACGAAATTAAGTAAGATCACAGGTCCCGCCCTCAATCGAACGTCTTTGAATTTTAAAATGGCGTCTGCGTCTATTTTGTGCAACCTATCCATGACATTGCGTGTAGGGTTGAAAGCCGAGCTTTGCATTTAAAGTCATCTACATTTCGATACTTTTTAGGGTTCCGTACCCAAAGGGTGAAAACGGGACCCTATTACTAAGCCTACGTTGTCCGTGCGTCCATCTGTCCTACCTATTTAGGGCTGTAACTTTTGAACCTTAAGAGCTAGATAGTTAAAATTTTCACAGAATGTGCATTATTACGGCGGATAACAAATAGGGAAAATGTCAAAAAGTAAAAAATTTAGGGGGGTCCTCATACAAGAAACTAGTATTAATTGTTTTTTCTTCTCGCTCTATGGTAAAAATGGTAATACATACAAGAGTCAAACTTGGTATGATTATAGAGCACACTCTACAGTATAACAACAAATAATAAAAACCGGTCAAGTGTGAGTAGGTCTCATGCTAAAGTTCCCGAAGAAAAAAAATTTGTTCCTTAATATGTTGTGTGGTGGTGTGGTACGGAACTGAACGGAATGCTGGGTGCGCGAGTAGCCTGAATCAAAATGTGAATTTAGCATTATTTTTTCAACATTTTTTTTATGCACTAAAAAGAGACAATTTTATGTTGTAAAATCCAACGGTTGCGCGCGCCTAACAGCATGCTCTTGCTCGGCTCCCCTAACGACTCCCCAATATGAGGTGCGGTGGAGTATCTGAAGTCAGAGGGGGCGGGGAGTGACCATTCTGTATGTAGAACTATATACTATTACCTATTCTGTAAACAACACATAAGGGTAATCAAATTGCACTCGCAATACAGGTTTGTGCTTAATGTTTGTAAATAAATACACATTTCATACTAAAAACATGAAATTGAATCAAAAATGATTTGTCTATTTCTGCTCCAATACTTACAATCAACATAGTGTACATAGTAGCCCCTCTGTCCTCTTATATCCTTTATACTAATAATTTCTGCTAAGGGCCAGTCATCTCCACCTTGCATCCGAACTGGCAAACGACATCCTTCTACTAATGCAGTCTGTAAAATATGAGTCAGCTGGTAAAATGATGTACTAGAAACATAACAAAAATAACTTTATTAGACAGAATAATTACCGCTGAATCACAAAAAGTAGTCAATTCATCCTCGTTTTCGTTCATTTTACTAGAAAATACATTAAAATTTTGGAAATAATCGTGTTGTTTGATATTTTCCACAAACCACAGACTTTTTTTTTATACAATTCAAGGTAAAGGGTCAAAATCCCATGCAACCGATGTCTTCTATTATATATTCTAGCTATTTATATCGTTAAAACGTTAGTGTTCGACGTTTTGACGCTTCTTTGGAGTTTTTGGAGAAAATCGAAAGACGCAGGCAACGCAGAGAAGTCCACAGGAAAGAGGGGAACCGATCGCTTTGCCGCGCTACAAATGACGGAACACTTTTCCTGTTTACGACCCAAACAACATCATATTTCACTGAACTGTTAATAGTTAACTTAGTACGACACTTTGTTACGCAAAACAATACCAATTTTACGAACCAAAACTCACTATAAACAATAAAAATTCAATAAAATATGAAATATACTTATCTTTGCTCCAAACGTTCCGTGAATGAAAAGCAAAGCTATAGACGAAAAATTTCGCTCTTTATTAGCAAAGCAATTTCAATATTATTTATACTGAAAAGTGAAGTGACCAATTTAAATATTGTTCGTATATTCAAAATGGATACGAAGCCCATTGAGCCAAGTCTGATACATTATTCGTTTTTGTCAGAAAATAAATAAATAATAAATAACGCTTACAGGCACATACTTTGTAATGATCCCAAGTAAGCCTTAGGCTTTTTGTTATGGGAACCATTCAACAACGGCACAAACATATAACATCCATGACAGAACCGGGAGTCGAACCCACGACCCTGGTTTGATAGTCCGGCGTGGCAAACATTACACCAACCGGGTCGTCAATAACACCCAGAATGTTAATAACTTGAACTGTATATTTTTATTAATAATATTAATTAATATATTTGCTCATACCTATTGGACCCCTCTCTGGTCAACGCCATGTTAGGAACTAACTTTTTTTTTCTTCTGGAAAATCCCTCGTTGACTCAATACATTTTTAACCCCCGACTCAATAAATTTTTAACCCCCGACTCAAAAATAGGGGTGTTATAATTATAAGTTTGACGCCTATGTCAGTCTGTCTGTCTGTGGCATCGTATATTCCAAACGGGTGGACCGATTTCGATGGGTTTTTTTAATAGAAAGCTAGTTTTTGCGACAGTGTTTTTAGCTTTGTTTCATGAAAATCGGTTATTGCGTTTTCAAGTTGCTAACTTTAAAAATTATGAAAGAACATTAAGTTATGTAACGTTAAATTAAAAAACCGAACGCAAAAAACAAACATTTACTTAAAAAGTAAAAAATAATTCGGTAACCTATTATTTTTGATATAGGTAAGCAAAATGTATGTTTTTCGCGTTGGGGATTTTTGTTAAATATTTTTGGGTAAGTATAGCGCTCCTCACGGTGCGCGGTGAGGAACGCTATAGAGTGAAGCGTGACGCTTCTCTGGGCAGTGCAGCAGTGGTTCATCATCTAAACAAGTCCGAATCAAAATTTACTGACGCCATCCTGCTGACTTTTTTTTTACTGGCTCTTGCTCTTGGAAAACATGTCATTTTCGGATACAATAAAACGAATAGTCGATATTTTTATAAAGTTTAGAGTTTAGTCGCTTCCCTAGAACAACTGTCAAAGTTCTTAAAAAAAAAAACTAACCTAAAATTAAAATTGATTCCTGATAAATGGATTGAAATTTTTTCGACAATTTTGTTTGATTTTTGAAATAGAAATAATATAGTTGTTAGCTTTACTGAATTTCAAATAGACCTTCCACACTTTTGCAATGGCTACCCCGGAAATGACAGAGGCGGACCAAATCAAAACGGTTTGTGTTCTCATTCTCACTTTCTTCGTTTCTACATTTTGTAAATAATTGGTGGGAGTCACGTTGCAGGTTCTGACCCGAGCACTTGTTTCACGTGGTTTTCGCGCGTCGCGTTTTTGCCTGCCACGAGGCTCCGTCCTCCAATCTTCAATCTCTTCTTGTTCTTGACCAAAAACAATCCCTGAGATTGGGATAGATTCTCCCACAAACTACTTGACACTGGCGGAAATGCAAGAGTCCATTAATTTTAAATTAAAAATAAAATTTATGAACAATTTGTTAAATGAGTGTTAAAGAAAAGTAACTAGTAATTTTCGTATAATTTTACAAGTAACATTCCCTAATCTTTATTTCAGTCAATTTCACTCTCAAATACTGCTTGAACTACAACTTTGTGCTCACTTATTTGCAGTTCAAAGAGTTCCTGGTGCAATACAACAAGCTGTCGGAGCTGTGCTTCAACGATTGTGTTCACGATTTCACCTCCAGGACTCTCAAAACTTCAGAGGTTAGATAACATTTAAGTACAGTTATAAGTCACAGCATGAATCTCTAGTGCTGACCTTGATTGCGCTGACCGTATGTACAAGGCACTATGCACTATTTTCGTCTAAATACACTCATTCGAGCGCTAGAGTTCCGCGAGCGTATATGTAGTACTAGATACTCTGTCTTATACTGTGGTACAGCTGTACTAGGTTTTTATGTCTTACCGATGTACACCTGCAGAGCGCAGTTGAAAAATTTTAATAGCGTGCAAAATTATATTGACCAATCAGGATGTTCACCTTCAATCCCTTGCTGCCCGACCTGATTTTGCACCCTTTACCATGCATAATTGATTTTTAATTACTAAATGACTTCGTATTGCGACTTGGAGTCACATCTGCACTGCTGAAGCGAAATTGACGAGTGTAATTTTTTTCCTGGTCATACTGTACCTACTTAATCTTGGTCGTTATTAGTAGGACATAAGTTATTTTGGGCATTTACAACTTTTTGACTATGGTTGGACATCCTCGTACGTGACATGAAAGGTTAGCATAATATGGCAACTGAGTTTGTGAGTGCGTGAGAGAGGAATACAACACAGTTTAAGTTCTACAGAATTTATGTACGGTTGTATTTATCATTATCACTAGCTCAGTGGTGAAGGAAAACATTATTGTGAGGAAATCTGCATACCACAGAATGAAAAGAAAGTACCATAAGTTCAGAGGTATGTGTAAAGTATGGTTGAGCATAGAGAGAATATAATAGACCAGCCTAGCTAGCATGCCACCCACGACAAAGCGTTTAAACGAGAAAAACGTCATGCGCGCTCTTTCTGGCCTATGTAAAATAATAAAGATGGAGGCACATCTCGATTTTTTTCGTTTTCTCGGGGGTGGCATGCTAGCTAGGCTGCAATGATTGCAGTGTTACGTAACGACCCTTGCTTGCAATAGCCCAACCATCAGTCAATCAATCAACATGGTATAAGCCTGGAATCCACCAAAGCAGAGCAGAGCGGAGATGTGTTGTGAATAACCAATAGGATTTCTATATTTAACCTATCTCTTCTCTGCTCAGCTTCAGTGGATACGGTTCAAACAGAGCTGAGAAGAGATTTCTTATAAATTGTATGATGCAATCATAGCAAACATGTGATCGGAGCAGAATCAAGTGTGGTACTCTGCTTCGCTCAACTTCAATAGATACACCCTAGCTGCTTAGCATCTCTTCTTTTCTCCGCTCACCCGATCTCCACATTCATGGATACTAGTGCCTCCATCACTCGGCCGTAGGAACTAGGATAAGTACCCACACTTTTGCGCATCGTAAGCTATGCACTTGTAAGAATTCTGCCACTCGCTCCAGACGGCAACATCGCGTAATTTGAAGCATGCTGTGCGAATTAATAACAACGCTGAGTCAAGGGCCATTAGATACATTTTCGCGTGTACCGTCTGGCAGTAGATAATTAAAGCATGAACATGTATCGTATTCTAAGGAAGTGATGTATCTGTTTCGAAGTAACTAGTAATCTGTGTACTGTCATCCACCTCCTATACCACAGAATGGGTGAGGCCAAATTAAAGGCTCAGGGTGTCCTGCATGCGCTCTTAACAATAATTAAGAGGCTATGTGAAAAAAATAGGATTCTTCAAAGCGTCATATATCATGAAGTACTAACAGTAGAAGTATGATTAGCGGATATGTGTAAATTGAACATATGATTGAAGTTTTGATTAGAGCCAAAACACGATTAAGACACATTTTCTCGATAGAAAAACAAGCCAAAGTAGCCTCCGTCTTTACCGATAAACGCTTGGAACTGCTAAACGGTGAATAACAGAAACACGAGACTTAATTTGAAAAAAAGAGATTGATATTTTACAAATTTTGATTAGAGCAGAATTGAACTTACATAAATAGTACAATCACAATTAAATAAAGTTTGTTTTACGCTTGCGTCGTTTCAGGAGCGCACGCCGCCCCATCTCTTTCTCTCGCATCAGGCAGTAATATAAGCTATCACACGCCTATTTCTCTTCAATTATTTTTCGACATAGGCCCTTAAGTTCCGACTTTGAATCCATCGCATTTTTTCTCATGTGGGCTGAAGCAGGGAATTAGTTTTTTATCGAAATAGCGGAAATCTATCCGCCCCTTCCTTTTTCTAATAAGGTCACATATCAGATACCAGGCCGTTTCTCATCCCGCTTTACCCAATCGCTAATCTACAGGGTGTTAGGGTAAACAGTTGCATTACTTTAAGGGGCCATTTCGCTTCTATTATTTTTCGACGTAGGCCCTTAATAATAGATAATAATGAAACGTAATATTAAGATTATTTTGTACGATCTTAATAATAATCCTGCATAATGTGATTTTCGTTGTTTTGTTAAATAAAAATTATTTGTTACAGGATAAATGCACAATAAATTGCATGGAAAAGTACCTGAGAACAAACCAGAGAGTGTCACAAAGATTCCACGAGTTCCAGATGATAGCCAACGAGAACATGCTGGCTTTGGCACAGAAGTCTGGTAACCCGAGTTAGTGAGTTTCGGTACATTCTAGTACAAATTGTATTTATTTTATTTTGTTAGTTGTTTTGCCTTTTATGTCGGCAATAAAATACTGTTGATTGTGAAATATTATTTTGTTTCATTACTTGAAGTCTGATTCTTAAAGGAACTTAGGTATTAGTTGTGAACTGTAATATTGTAAAAGATATGCGTAATTTCGAAGTGACACTAGTTTGAAGGAGAATTGAAAATCCGCTGTATGCTAAGGCCTTGTCCAGAAAGACGCGGTGCGTAGCGCGGCGCGTAAATCGGCGAAAAAAACGCGTGTGAGGACGCATCTGCCTAAATGCTCTCATATATCAGCAATTCAGATTTTTTTTGTATTTGGCTTCACGTCGCACCGCGTCTCCCAGCCTAGCTAGCATGCCACCCACGACAAAGCGTTTAAACGAGAAAAACGTCATGCGCGCTCTTTTTGGCATACGTTAAATAATAAGGATGGAGGCACATCTCGATTTTTGTCGTTTTCTCGGGGGTGGCATGCGAGGCCTACAGGACAAAGCTCCCACGATTACCACTGAAAGAGCGGCGGCCAGCGGGGCGCGGCATTTTACCTAGCATATTGAACTTTATCTAAAGTGAGGTATGATAAAATGCCAGTTGAGGCACAGATTAATAATAAGTTACTGGCAGAACGAGAAGCCACGCCGCAGCGCAGTGGTTAAACTGATATTCTATCCCGTCAATTGGAATTTTATTTTATCTCAGTGCGTGTTCAATACTCTGGGTAAAATGCCGGCGCGCTGCCGTGCCGGCCGCTGCTCTTTCAATGTGAATTGACCCTAATAAAAAAATAATCCTTGAAGTCGATAAGTGCATATTGCGACGGGCCGCATCGGATCGGGCTACAGCGCAAAAATCTACCCAAATTGTTTCTATACAATTTCTATGGACTATCGCATAGTACAAGGGTGTGGGTAGATAGTTGCATTACCAGTAATGGGTGATTGTACTCATGATACTGATCAAGTTTCCCAAAAGAACATAAGGAAAATTCGCGAAATATGCAACTTTTTATACAAACATTGATGAATCGATCGATCCATTTCGATCGACCATCGATGTTATTATTTTAAGTAATGCAATGCAACTGTTTACACTAACACCCTGTATAGTGGGCCGCAGAGGGTCGCATTATTGCGCTCTGATTTCCGTCCGTGCAATGCGGCTCGCTCCGCTCCGATGCGGCCTTTCGCATTGTGCTATACCAAGAGGAACTTCTAACAACGTGTACGGTATCACTTCTAAACTTCTTCTTATCGTGTGGGCAGAGCCCTGGTGTCAGTTAAAAAATCCATCAATGTGTTTCGTGCGACCCGGCATGCTCTAGTTTGCGAAGTACTGTGATGCGGCCCGCTCCGCTCCGATCGATGCGACCTATCGAAATATGCGCCATAACTAGGTTGTGCACTGGCTTGAAAGGACTACACCACTGCTACTGTCTGCCTCCTCTTGTACCACCGACGACCGGGATGGCGTGAGGTCAAAACTGGTGGGGAGCAGGGAATGTCCATACTGTACATAAGTAGTACTCATTCTTACACAGTCTTGTTTATGAAAAGAAGAACACGGAGTGAATACTGCACTATAAATTCACTTCGTGTTCATCTTTTCATAAACTACTAGCTGACCCGGCCAACTTCTTACCGCCTCAGCAAAATCAGAATCAGTTTTACCCGACACGCACCTGGCCGTTTTTTGCTTACTAACCTTCCCTGGCATGTGCACAATAACTCACCAAAGTTTCATTACAATCGGTCCAGCCGTTCTCGAGTGATGTCGTGACCTAGGGAAATCGTACCGCCTGAGAATTAATTTTACCCGACACACACTTTTTGTTTATAAACCTTCCCTGGCATGTGCACAACAACCCACCAAAGTTTCATCACAATCGGTCCAGCCGTTCTCGAGTGATGTCGTGACGAAGGGAAATAGGGATTCATTTTTATATACAACCCTATAAAAATGAAGGTAAGTAATGGATAACCCAGTACCGATAGAGGACCTCGGGTCGGAAGCAGGTCGTCCCATTCGCAGCTCGTCCAAATCGATACTTGTCCCATTCCCATGGCAACTAGTCCCGTTCGCGTCTCGACCCATTCGCAGCTAGTCCCGTTCGCGTCTCGTCCCATTCGCAACTCGTCCTTTCCTCTATTTTTTGACGCAACTCGTCCCATTCGCTACTTGTACCGTTATTTGCTCGCATTGGGTAAGTATAATATAACTAACTGAATAATAATAAAAAATGCTGCAGATTATTTATTTTCTCAGTGACATTAATAAGTGACTTTTCCAAATTATATAATTAAAAGGCAAACAAAATTATTTTTAAAAATATAACATAATTCTCAATAGGTCCCCTTACGCCTGTGCGCCTGACCCACGACGCGAGCCACATTTTTCGTTTCAACGTTATGACTGTGCGCACGACCTACGAGGGGGGTCAAGTTCATTGCATTTCGCCTGTGCTCAAGACCTACAGCGTGAGTCACCCAAACATTACACCTGTGCGGGTGACCCACGAGGTGAGCCGCATTGGTCTTTTTACGTTACGACTGTGCGCACGACACACGAGGGGTGTCAGCTTTAGCACTGCGCGAGGATCATGGTTTTGAGCTTAGCAGCGAAAATGCTAGGCGTGTGTTAAAATGAAATTGGTTACTAAATCACCCCCTGGGCAATGGCATGTATTCATATTAATAAATAAGATTGCTCTCATCTTTTGTCTAGTACTTTCACTGCTGACGACCTACGTCGTAGGTCGACCACAAATGGGTCGCAGTGCTGAAGAACCCACATAACGAGTCGGTTCAATTGCATTTCGCCTGTGCTCATGACCTATCGCGCGAGTCACCGAAAACCTTACGCCTGTGCGCCTGACCCACGACGCGAGCCACATTTATCGTTTCAACGTTACGACTGTGCGCACTACCTACGAGGGGGGTCAAGTTCATTGCATTTCGCCTATGCTCATGACCTACAGCGTGAGTCACCCAAACATTACACCTGTGCGGGTGACCCACGAGGTGAGCTGCATTAGCCTTTTTACGTTACGACTGTGCGCACGACACACGAGGGGTGTCAGCTTTAGCACTGCGCGAGTATCATGGTTTTGAGCTTAGCAACGAAAGTGCTAGGCGTGTGTTAAAATGAAATTGGTTACTGAATCACATCCTGGTAATCTTTATCAACGAGTTGTAAAAAAATATAAATGGGACGAGCTGCGAATAGGACGAGTTGCGAACGGGACGAACTACGACCGAGACGAGGTACGAATGGGACGAGCTACAAATGGGACGAGTTGCGAATGGGACGAGCTGCGAATGGGACGAGTTGAGAATGGGACAAGATGCGAATGGAACGAGTTGAGAATGTGTGACGAGTTGCGAATGGGAGGACCTGCTTCCGACCCAGGACCTCAAACCGTGAATGACGTGGTGATGGAAAAGCAAAAGCAATCAATTGCATTCCTATTGTTTCCAGCATTTTACAGATTAGGGTTCGATTGGATTTGTTCGGATTTAGTGTTCCTACATCCCTTCACAAGTAAAAATGCTATTTCGGCCATGACATTATTTTATTACCATGTAATTGCTAATGTCAATATAAAATAACGTTTAAATACGTTTTAATATTTCTTTCATTCCTTTGTTCCGTTTGTCCGTTTACTTTTTACAATTAAACAATCAACAGCTATCCTTTTGGCACAGCATG
Organism: Agonopterix arenella; assembly: GCA_927399405.1. NCBI lineage: Eukaryota > Metazoa > Arthropoda > Insecta > Lepidoptera > Depressariidae > Agonopterix > Agonopterix arenella. The sequence goes on along the minus strand of OV656704.1, from coordinate 12,157,126 downwards.
CACATAATGCTCTTCTTCACGCAAGGTTTATAACATTTCTGTTCTGGCGGCGTAAAATCTACGACAAATGATGATTCTGAGCTTGTATAGTCAAAGTGGTAATCGTTAAACTTCGCCTCTACGCTGTATTTAATTTTTTTTTTTGATTTACCATCATCTTCTAAGTCAGTGTTGAGGACGTATTTTAAGGGGTATGGTCCAGATGGAGCATTGCTTATGTTTGATGGTTTGGTGCAAATCGAGTACTGTCCGGCATGTCTTACGATTCTGATGAGAGGTTGAGGGCATATAGGTGTTTTGCAGCAGGAGGAAACTGAAGGGCAGACGGCAATACATTTGGGTGGTAAGCAGCTGGTCCTGGAGCAAGGTGACGCGCAAGGATTGCGCGTGCACGACGTGTTTGAACAGATTGAACAATCCCCAGTTTTCATGCAGTTGTGCAATTCGATTTTTTTTAGAACTGGACATGCAATATGACCGGGGCGCCAACCGCATCGCAACTGTAAAGAGAAAATTCTGATCATTGTTTATATCAATCAAATATTCATTATTTTACACCAAAACAAGAACATTAAAAATACAGCACAAAATAAGGCGGTCTTATCGCTAAAAAGTGATTATTACCCAGTAATATCATGTAGGTTATTACCCAGTGGTAAAAAACTTTCTCGTTTATTTTTAGAGTATTATAATTCTTTTTTTGACTGTTTGACTTTCTCTTTCTTTGTCTTTTTCGCATCCTCCCCTGTCCGATCATCATCATCGTCAGCCTAACATCGTCCACTGCTGAACATAGGCCTCTCCCAAGGCGCGCCACAAAACTCTGTCCTCGGCCCTGCTGATGAGAACATCATCAGGGCTTCCCACACTACGCCTAGCAGTTCGCGGTCTCCACTCTAGAACTCTGACACCCCACCGGTTGTCAGTTCTTCCCCTGTCCGATGCCATCAACCTTTTTGACTGCTGGAAGACACAGTCCTACCAATTGTAAAAAGCAATCACTCGAAAGTAATGTACGAATAAATATTTTTTACATAGATACAGTTAGGACATTCGCTACCTCCCACCAGATTTGAACTCACCGTCTCAACAGTAAGCGTGGAGCGTAGTGTAGTTCTCTTTCACCATCAGTACCGTACGTGCTTATCTACCTCTTCTTGTCAGTTCGAGCACGTCTGTTTGTATGCTGTGCCCAGGCTGTGGTAACGTTTAGAATATTTGCATTTACCTGATGTTCGGGTGCGCCCCTTGCGGTGTAGTGCCATCCCATGTTTTTGGGCACGGGCCCTGGCTTTATTTCTTCCCGATCCAGACATCTGTGCTTGGGCAGGTCACAGCGCCCCAAGCAGCTCACCGAGGCTTTGTTAGCTGAGAAATAAAACTCTGTGAAATATTAATTTGTTTGCAATATTCTTGATTTCAATTCAGTAAATTATCTTTGTTCAATCAGAGTAATAGCGGCGACGTGATAAAGTTGAATTTCTGATTTACCTACCACCCACCTACTTATCTTCATCCAATGATCATGTGTGTTTCAATATAAGAGACCACACATGCCATTTTTTGTCGGTGATGTCGAACTGCACCGAAACGACGTTGCAACTGTACGGCCGCGAAGTCGGAACTGAATAGCCAAAATTTTAACTGGGCGTTATCGTTCGACTTTGTTGCGATCGCAGGCCCTGTACCCGGACTTTCAATTTTCGATATATTGCCACTGTTTCGGTCCGCACTTCATTGTAATAGAGTTGACATTGGAACAAAAACGTTCACGCAATTGCGAAGTTCGAATGTGCGGGTAGAGGCCCAGAAATATCGCGACGCTATCGTTCCGTTAACGCCTACGCTCAAAAATAGCTTGTGTGATATTGCCCTAGAACGTTGACTTACATTGCCCAGGTTTGCAGCAACAAGCCATTTTGCTGTTATGATCTGAAATGAAGATTTTAGGTTTTCTGTATTAAACTGGAGAGAACAGCGTAAGTCAGATAGATGAATGAATAGCAGATACGTTTAGACGTAGTATATTCCTTGGTTTAGACACTTACGTTGTAGGTGTTATGGATGGATGGATATTTTCACCTTTGTCATGTTGCCTATCAAAAGGGTTTCGACATATTAGGCCTTAATATGCTATGTTAGACATGGCAATCCTAAAAATGCTCTGGAAATATAAAATGTGCAAAAAGCTCTATTTAATCGGATTATTTTTTAATTTAGGCCATCAAAATATGGAATATGACAGATGTCTGGATATTCAATTTGATTATAATTTTCTTTTTCCTTGATGTGCCTGTATTATGTTTATAGCCAAGTTGTTGATAACAAACTCTTCTAGACTTTCTATTTTATAAGTGGTTATAAATTATAACCCATTTATAACCACTCATGAAATAGAAATATAACTTATAATCATAGACGAATTTTGTTTCGCTTTACTTACTCATTCTACTGTTACAATATAGGTAAAACAATTTTTTTATTCATCCATGCATGAAATGTATATGACTTCACGACTTCGTGACTTTGGAAACAACTAATGTGGCATAAAAATTCAATAGGTACCTAAATATTAAATCATGCTGTATTTACTTTTACCTGTGAAGAAACTCACAATTTAGCTAGGGTTGTTTTCATCAGAGAAATCAGGATTGAAAACGATACCTAAGCCTTAACCAACTTAACTTAAGAAAGGGTATCTAAGTAATCTACATACCTTCTGTCGTACATAGTCTATAAAGTCGCTTCTTAAATTAAAGTTTGCCTATTCTGCTGCCTTTCAAACATCTGTATAGTAGGGGCGGCGCTCAACCTTATATTTTACAGTATCCAATTTAATGATACCTATTAGGTACCTATGCTATATTTTTTTAGGCGGGTAGACCATCAAACTGAACAACTTTCTCTTGGGAACCAAGTGAACCAACATCCAAATCTCGAAAATTACATAGAACAGCAGATTGTTTTTTACCTTGGTTCCTTAGAGAAAGTTGTTCAGTTTGATGGTCTGATCATCCCTATAGAAAACCGTTAGCATTATTAAGAAAGACTATATTGTATTGAGCATGCGTGGTGGACTCGCATATAGAGCTTTTTTATTGTCATGCTGATCTGCATCCGGTAATCACGCATATTTCCCATGTTGCTGACTACATTTGACGTGTCAGGATGGCAACATTAGGCAAAGCTTGCAATTGGACAAAATTCTACCTCGATTCTAACAACGCCCATACACCGTCGTTAAGGTGGTGGTATACATAGAAGCAAACCATAAGATGATGATGCAAGGTATCTTGACCTAGTGCGTCACAACGAAAGGCTCTTTAAACAAAATGTTTGACCCATGACCCACCATATCTCTATAGTCCATACCCCTGCCGGTACAGTGAGTAATCCATCAATATCTATGCCACCTTCCTGAAGTAATTTTACTAAATTATAAATGTCAAAGTTTGGATGTTTGTCAGTCAATCACGCATAAACGGCTCAACGGATTTGGATAAAATTAGGCTCACAGATAGAATATGTTCTAGATTAGTATATAGAATAGTTTTTTTAAGTCCACGCTGACGGAGTCGCGGACAACAGCTAGTTTTGAAATAAAACGCTACCTACTACCAGAATAATATGGCGTAACTAGATAGCTGACTTGGGGTGCGAAACAAAACTATTTTTTTTAAATATGATGTAATAGCCAAATTATACTCGAGGGAATTTTAGGTCGGATCTGTGAGTCAGAAGTTGGTATATATATTAATATTGATACAAATTCTTTAATATTTAGACAGTAATTAACCTCTAATAAAATAACAATTAATCAGTAAACGAAATTTTCTAATGTTATATTCGTTACAATTACTTATGGTAATTGGATTGATAAACTTTTTAAATTTAACCCTACCTAAGCCTTTTCCCTCACCGGAAGACGTGAAAGAAAATGCTTTGGGATTTTATAGATTTTTCAGTTGCTTTATACAAGTTAAGAACTCTTTACAACAAATAGATAAGTAGGTCATCAAGCTAACGCTCTTGTCAGTGGAGTAGGTATTCGCCAAACAGTTATGTAAGCACATCCTTTTAATTCACAGATATACCTAGATACCTAAACCCATAGAGGAAGTAGTAACTCGTGTCAACGCCCTTATTAAGTAAGTAGAATAGGTAGGTACACAGTAGGTACATAAAATAAAATGAAATATGCCACTGATGAAATCATAGTACCTACCTTCTATCGTACCATCTACATTATAACTATGTTTAGTTAGTGGTAGGTATACACTTGGTATACAGGGTGCTTACTGCAAGCAGTAAGTATCTACAGGGTGAAATTGATATCATTGGCATCCTTTTAAACTAAGAGTCTACCCATCAACTTTCACTATGGGAGAAAACCGATCGGAGCAAAAAAATAATTAGCTGTTCCATACTAAACTGCAATGCCAACTCGACTCAAACGTATGCAACGGCGGATTTTTTTTGCTCCGATCGTTTTGCTCCCATAGTGAAAGTTGTTCAGTTTGATAGATAGACTCTTAGTTTAAAAGGATGCAAATGATATCAATTTCACCTTGTATACTTGCATTCTTAACATAGGTACCAATAACTAAGATAGACACAGGATGCTGTTCAACAGTTAGAATGAGACAGCTAGCGTACCTATCGTACTTTTTGTTCATCAGACGAATTTAACCGGTACGAAGAAGGCAGTTGCGTTAGTCCGTGGCATAAGTTAGTTGTTTGTGAAGTTAAATAAGATAAAATAATCTAACCGGTTGACGCAGGTACGCTTATTATTTGACTGTTTTACTAAAGGACTAAGATAAATATGAATACTATTATAATTTTCATATTCATATTCCTGTTTACGACAAGTGCTTCATATAAAATCTTAGCAGTCTTCCCCTATAATGGTCGTAGTCATCACATCTTCTTCTCTTCGCTGGTAGAAGAGCTGGCTTCAAGAAAGCATGAAGTAACTGTGATTAACTATTTTCCTGTAAAGAAAATGCCGAATGTGTACCAAATATCACTTCAAAACGACGCAAACGAAAGTGACTCTGTCAACATGGAAGAGCATTTGAACACGAATCCTAACAACGTGTTAGAGGATTTTTTCAAGGCCTACGACACAGCCCAAGCTTTTAAATACATAGCCAACTCTAACTGCGAGAGACTAGTCACAAATAAAGAGGTGGAAAGTATTATTAGTTCCAAAGTAAAATACGAAGTGGTAATAGTGGAGCAATTTGTGACGGACTGCGGACTGGCTCTTGGACACGAGTTGAACGCTCCGACTGTCGGCATCACTGCCCACGTTCTAATGCCTTGGACCTACTCAAGGTTAGGTGCAACCAATAACCCGTCGTTCGTACCCAATCACTTCTTCGGCTCCGGAACGAAACCCAACCTGATATCCAAGATAAAAAGCATAATTATCAACTCTATGTTCGACTTGTATTACAAAAACGTTATTCAAAAGGATGATAACGAGATTGTTAAAAGAACGTTTCCTTCGATGCCCGATTTGGAGAGCCTCGGAAGAAATATGTCTTTGATATTGTTGAATCAATATTTTCCTCTAACGGGGTCCCGTTTACAAGGCGCAAACGTTATTGAAATTGGCGGCATGCATATGAATAAGGCACTTGAATTATTAGACGAGGTTAGTACCTACCTACCTATCTGTAGGAAATTATCATAAGTAACCAGTACCTACCTAAGTAAATTGTTTGTTATGTAATACCTAATTTTCCTTCGCAGGAATTGTTACAATTTTGCGACACAGCTAAAAACGGAGTTGTTTATATCAGTTTTGGCAGCGTTGCGAAAAAATTTCCATACGAAATATTGGAGAAAATTGTAAAAGTGTTGCAGAAGTTCGATATGAAATTTATTTGGAAAGTTGACGAAGATAACGGTTTGAATGTTCCCAAGAATGTTCTTTTAAGAAAATGGTTACCACAACCAGCAATACTATGTGAGTAGGTATTTGATTAAGTTATGGTCGGCCACATATTAATTAACAGTTACTAATAGGGTCCTATACGGTATTTCCAGAAGTCACTAGACAAAGTCCTGATATTAACACAAGTTTTAATTGCATAATTATGCAGTGTTATATATTTGGGCTACAGACTAGCCACCTATCACCAATTTACTCATGATTCAATCTCGAAACCTTCAATGTGGTAAACGTGAATCTTGCTACAACTGCCTACAAAAAAGTTAGTAGTTTTAGCAACGTTTTTGGCCCCCCTGAACATTAAGGTACCTACTATAGGTGACACCCAGATTAAATTTTTTGTAACACTCGTTTGAGCTGATGGGCTCTAACTTACTTAGCAAGTGCCGGGCGCGTGATGCACCGCGAAGCCCCCTGAGCGCCCCGCACTGCTGATCGTGGTGCACAGATTTGGTTTGCGTTGTCTGTTCTGTACATAATTATTCAATGACCCTAAAAGGGATTACAGTCGTGAGTTTATGTATGTATGTATGTTTAATTCAAAAATGTTTTGTTAAACACGAATTAGTTTCTTTACATTTTAGGTTCTTATATAATTATTTGAGTTCCCAATATTTCAATAGCGATTTCGTGATCATGGCAGTTGTAACACTAGTGAATTATTGTTTCAATCGTAAATAAACTCTCAATTTGCTTAGTTTAACTTATAGTTAAAATAATAAAATTATGTGAACTTTCTGATACTTAGCTCTCTCTCACACTTCCTTATACTCTACTCCAAAATTCAATAGCTAGAAGGCTACACAATGACCCATTTTATTGGATACTACATATTAAAGGATATACATATGTACCTGTAGTATCAGTAAAATGGGTCCTACTACTATGTATTCTTAGAGTTTGAAAATATTATTGCATTTCTGCTCAATATCATGAATGTGGGTTGCCTTTTAATGATTTCCATCAATAGGTTATCTGTTGTATTTTTCATCAGGTCATCCAAAGGTTTTGGCTTTCATAACGCATTCTGGCATGTTGAGTACATCAGAAGCGATGCATTGTGGCGTGCCTGTAGTGAGTGTACCTCTCTTTGGTGATCAGTACGCGAATGCAGCATCCACTGAGGAGAACGGATTGGGAGTTGTGATCGATATGGCGACCATTGACGACATTATTCTTGAAAATGCTCTGAAGACTGTTTTAGGACAAAGGTGCGTACAGATTGCTTATGGTGTAGACTCTAAACTGTGGAGGCTCATATAGAATAGATTAAAAGCTAGTTAGTAATATAATAATTTTAATTTGTTTTTAATTTTAATCTTTCATGTTTTGCCACTCACTGTTGTCATGTAACACACAACTTTTAGTTCCTACCACTAACTATTTATCTATAAAATGTGAAGAGCGCTGACTCTTATAGATCAGATTTTCTTTGTTTGAGAGTCAGAGTTCCCGTATGCAGTGTCACAGCTTTCTTCTAAAATATCTAACATTTTGAGGATCATAAAATGTATGTAAGGCTAAGTGAGTGAAATAAACATTTTTTTTTTATTATTATAATATTCATAATACGGCCATAATTTGTACTCGGTTTGTTAAGATTTGTTACTGAACTATCAGCTAGATGACACGATTGTATCAAGACCTCCGCTTCTAAATACCTAGTAGACAAAGTTTTATTATGTTATGGAATATAACCGGCCCACCAAATAATTTCTACTCTACTCGTGTTTTGCTCCACCAAGGAGCATCCTCGGGAGTTAGACCGACGAACGTTCGAAAGAGAGTTTGTTACTCCGCCGAGCGTCCAACACCGAGGTAGGCAGGTTGTATTGCGTAACGTAATACAACTTTGTCTACTAGGTACTTAGAAGCGGAGGTCTTGATACAATCGTGTCATGTACCTATTAGTCATGGATTTCCGCAAAGTAACGCTAGATTCAATTAATTAATGAACTATCGTCAGCCTCTATACGTCGCACTGCAGGGCACAGGCCTCCCTCAGGGAGGGTGCATGAGCGTCAGTCCCCGCGTGCCCAATGCGAATTGGCAGACTTAATATACCCATCAAAATTACTTCTTCAGCGTATGCATTTCCTGGTCATTGGAATATGGCATGTCGTGCGTGCGGATTCGAACCCGGAGCACCATGATTGATTATCCATACGTCTGTGCGACGCGCCACCGACGCTCTCTCTATTATTTTATTTTATTATATTATTCTTTGGAAGTTTTTCAGCATTGATTGCATAAAAAAAACATAACATAAATGATGCACCCTATAAGAAATTCTTATAGGGTGCATCATTTATGTTATGTATCTTATTAAGAATACATAGCAGTACCTACTGATGGAAAGGATGGAGATTTTGGTAATAATTCCATTGGATTACAGATATCAAACCACAGCTAAACAGCTGTCTTCACTGTGGAAAGACAGACCGATGACTCCCATGGATACGGCTATCTTCTGGATAGAGTATGTTGCAAGACACAAAGACACCGTCAATTTCAGGCCACCAACTGTTGATTTACCGTTTTACCAATACCTGTTGGTAGATGTTGTCGCCACACTGGGTGTGTTACTGTTAATACCCTTGTGTATAGTTGTGAAACTTATTATAATAGTCAAAGGGAGATGTTTTAAGAACTCGACGATGAAAATAAAAAAAGGCGCAAAAGGAACAAAACAAGAATAATTTTATTGGGCACCAACTGTATTCGTACTTTTTGTTTTTGGTGTGCAAATAAAGAATATTATCAAATTTCTTTAAATTTGATCCCATTCAACACAGCTTCATCTTGGAACACCTATAGGTTTTCTGCGTCACAAAATTGATTGCCCAAGTGTTTTGAAAATCTTGTCTTATTTCAATTCTCCTTAAAGTTTCCCGCTTTGGGCCCCCTTTCCCTACCGTTACTAATAAAGGCTGGGCCACACAGAGTGCGGCTACGGGCTGGCTGCGGAACGGCTGCCGGCCGGCAGTAGTTGTAAACTATGGAATTATATGTGATGTGCCACAGATCATTTAGAATATGTGTCACACTGCGGCTACCGGCCCGCAGCCGTTCCGCAACCGGCCCGCAGCCGCACTCTGTGTGGCCCAGCCTATTATGTTTTAATGTATATAACAATTTAACTTTGGGACTTCTGAAATTTTATAACTGGAAGCCCTTTCTCGAAATATGAGTGGTTTTGTATGAAAACTGTACTTGGTGATACACGGGGCAGGCCGGAACAGTCATTAACGTATCATGCGGCGCACGCGCCTAAAGACTTTATTATCAAAGACTTTATTAATTGCGAAACGTTCATTAGTTGGATCAGTGTTTTAATTTACAATGAAGACCAAATTAATATTTTTATTTTATTTTATTGTGTTGACGTTCTTCAACTACTGCTCATCATACACAATTTTATTTCTACTGCCATACAATGGAACCAGCCATCACTTATATTATTCAACATAGATTGAAAAGTTAGTACAAAGGCACAACGAGGTGACCGTAGTTAGTTAATTATTTATCAATGAAAATATGACAAACTAGCTGGTGCCCGCGACAACGTCTGGACAATTCTCACAATATCTTTATAAATTGTAGCCTAAGTGTTATTCTGATGTAAAAGCTAAATTATTGTAAAGTTTCATTAAAATCCATTCAGTAGTTTTTACGTGAAAGATTAACAAATATCCATCCATACTTACAAACTTTCGCGTTTATAATATTAGTAGGAAGGATCTGAAACAGATATTTTATATATCTACAAAAAATAGCGTAGAGACCGGCAAGCGGGCAATGGTCATGAAGGAGTATTACAAAAATTTTCCATATTATCTTAGAGACGTTTTTGTGCTTGTAGAAAATGTGCATCCATAGAAAGATATGGCGAAAATGAATTGTGAGAAAATATTTTCAAATAACTAGTGAAGTTCTGAAGCTTATAAAGGAGAAAAATTTCGATGTTATTGTGTTGGAACAGTTTTATAGTGATTAGGAGTACGTGGCAAGGCATCGAGGAGCACCCAGACTTAGGCCGCCTACTGTCGACCTACCTTTGTATCAATACCTGATGCTGGATCATGGTCATCATTACAGGTTTTCTGGTTTTTATCTCTTATGTCAGTCTCAAGATATTTTGTTTATGCCTTTCTTATTATAGGAAATGTAAAGGATTTCATTTAAAAAATAAATGAATTTGTTTTAAATTTATCTATTTATTCGTATTAAGTGAATTAAGCTATTCACGCTTTGATCTCTTATTTTTAGATTTCTCTTTTTTTTTAACTTCTTTCTTTTTCGTCCTTGTACATGTACATGTAAACCAGATTAGTAAAGTGATACAGAGAGATATAAGAGTAAATATGCAGACTATGTCAAGATTTAAGTACTGATAAATAGGAACATCAGCCGCTGCTGTTCGGAACGTGAAATTGGAATGACGAGCTGCATATTCGGTCCAGAAAATGGCTGTATCCATCGCAGATAATGGACGGTCGTGCCATGCTTTAGACACCTCCTTCACTCTTTTATGGAACCTGAAAGTGAGAAAATTGTTTCATTAATAACAGTACCAGATTCAACTTAATAACACAGATAATTGGCTCACAGATTTATGTGACTGACCAATATGTAGAGGAACTATTTACAATGCAATAATTGAACCTAAATTCTAACCGTAACCAATTCAGATTGGGCAGTCATTGAGTAGCAACCATCATGCCTCACTGATGGTCATAGTTCCCTAGGTTGGTGACATTAACTTTGATGTGTGACTTCATGATATGTTTTCTAAACACAAACCAGAAGCTGTCAACCTGGTCTAATTTTGACAGTCATTCATTCATTCGAAAATTACTAAAATATGGAAGTAATCGGATTTCTAGGGCTCTAATGGCTAAAATACAGTAATGGATGACAACGGTATAATTACTTACAAGCCGACTCGTATTAGCATTTTATGTTAATTTCCCACAAATCACAATGATGAACACATTTGCTAGTTCTTATTTTAAAGGAATGAAACGCCCTCCCGGCTTCTGTTTTCCGGATGCAAACAATTTCGTTGCCTTCAAGGCAAGAGGGAATAGACGTTTTGGGGAAGCTTGTTCCATCCTCAAATGTGAACTCATGTATAAAATTAAAAACAAGGAATGTTTCAAGAAAATTACTCCATATAAATGCTTACTCTGGACTCGAAACCTTATTCAGGGCTTTAATTATATTTTCTTTCGTTAAGTCTCTATACTGTAGTTGTACACCAAGTCCACTTTCTTCGATTGAAGCAGCGTTGGATGGTTGATCTCCTAGTACAGGCATGGCAATCATTGGTACTCCAAAATGTAATGATTCGGTTGTGCCGCCCATACCAGCGTGGGAGAAAAATGCCAGGGTTTTCGGGTGTCCTGAAAAATTTTAGGATTTGTTATGATCAGAAAAAGGAAATACGCACTTATCTCTATATCTGTGGACGAATTGGTACAAGGCACAGTTAAGAAACTGATATATTTTCATTCTTGTTTGAATGCCAATGTCGAAACCATTCATTTCTTAAATTTTTATCTTGAAACTCACCTAAGATATCGACTTGGGGTAACCAATTGGAAACATAAAGTTTATTTTTGTCTACACGGTCAAGAATATCGCTATTTTCAGATTTCATAATAAATCTTTGTGGAAATTCTTTCATAGCCTCTAATAATGCAGTAATTTTGTCAGTTGGTAACGATGTGGCTTTCACAACTGATCCGAAACTTATATAAATGACACCATTTTCCGCACCATCCACAAACTTCCTTAGTTCCTGAAAAAAAGGGAAAAATATCAAATGACTTGCTTACAATTTATACTTATACCGCCTTCACTTCGACAAGACGGATGCATAAATGGAAAATCTAGACTATTTTATTCAGTTTTATACTTTACGCATAGTGTCGCATTAACATCAAAAATGTTCCGGAGCTTTGACTTGATATTGTTGATATTATTAAAGCCGATTTTATTTTGATTGAGGTGAATCTATAATCATACTCTTTGTGTTCAAGATTAATTAGATACATGTTAGATACTGACATCTTCACTGGCATTGTAGTTAAACTAGAGTTATTAATAGTTTCCATATTATAATTTTTTTGTATCTTCGGGCTGTGTCGTCGAATCGTCGGCGGGTCCGGTGTACACAATTACAACTAATTTAATAATATCTTTTTTATACACAGTAGTGTCAATTAGGTACTTACTCCAGTTAATGGTTTAGACTTTGGTACGTGATATCCACCAACTTCGATAACATTTGCCGGAAACAGTTTTGAACCAGTTAATATGAAGTTATGATACAAAAGTAGGAATTTTATCTCTCGAGCCAAGTCTTCCAGAGGAGGTACATCATCGAAGTATTTAGCTAGAGTTTTCTGGTCACTTCTTTGTGTTACGTAATAGTACAAGGTTTTAAACCAGAAATCTAAAACCACTCTTTCTAATCTCTGACATAGGTTCGGCTTAGTACCTCCTTCAGTAAAATGAAAAGAGACGTACGAAGGATTGTAAGGTATCCCAAGCCTTTTGTAATGCCAAGGCATCAGTATATGTGAGGTAGTGCCCACAACAGGCGCTTCTAACTTGTAAGCAATCCCCAAAGCGCAGTCACTGTTAAATTGCTCCACGATAACAACATCAAACTTTGGTCCATTCTTTATCAAACTTTGAACTTCTTTATTTGCTAGCATCACCTCACAGTTCTCTTTTCCTGACGTTGTTAAAAAGAGACTGGTTTCGATTAAGCTCCAGTATGTTCTATCCACTGGTGGATTGAATTCATTTTCTATACTTTCGAAAGTTCCAGCCAAACTGATATCATGGTAGTTCTTAGGGGGAAGTTCAGATGGGAAATGTGATATCACGGTAACATTGTGACCTCGGTTCGCCAGCTCGCGTAAAAATACTTGAAAAACTAAGAAATGGCTTTTGCCGTGATACGGAAAGATGCCTAAAATATTTAAAGAACAGACACTGGTAAAAGCAAAAAGTAATAACAATAATAAGTTAATAATATTCATTGTTAATTTTTGAAACATACTAAAACCACGACGACGAGTCAAATGATACGACGCGTGCGCGCGCAAGGACTACTTGATCACTACAGAGTCAAGAGTGAGAAGCACAAAATTTAATGATGCATGACGTCATCGGTGTCTCAACATAAACGTTAGAGTTTTATTAACTAACTATGTATTAGCCTAACCTTTGATCAACTACGCAGTAGGTATCTTCATTGACTTTAACAAAATAGATATTGCTAACGCTTTTCATGAAGCAAGTAAGTAATTTGTAGTTTATACACTTCAATAAGCAGTATAGAGGACACTTTCACTGGACAGAATATCGGTTCCAGTGAATCGTGGATGTTTTGAGGTTTCAGAATATCTCTGACTACCGCCTCAGGGAATATAGTCGTATGCTTATGCATATGAATCTTTTGACTACTTATATGCATCGCATTAAAAAAATATTCAAAACAATCATAAAACCATCCCCTTTTAAAAACTAATATTTGTTCTATTAATTTCATGGTTCTTTTTTTGCTGTTTCTTGCAAACTTATTTTACTTTTAAAATATAGTTTAATAGCTCTATTCAATATAACGACGGATGGGCGCGGACGGGCGCGGAGGGTGCAATGTAAAAAAATACCTATTTCAATATCTATACAGAGTGTAAGTGACAGCCCAGCAAATACTAAAACGGTGAACACAGACCATCAAACTGAACAACTTTCACTATGGAGCCTACCTCAGGAGACGCGAAAAAAAATCAGCTGTCCCATACATTTGAGTCTGGTAGGTACAGCAGTTTTGTTAGGACAGCTGATATTTTTTCACGTCTCCTGATATTTTACATTGCTGCTCCCGTCCGCACCCGCCCATCGCGTCGTAATGTGGATAGAGCTTGAAGCTGTAGAAAGAAAGTAAACTTTTTAAGATGAAATGTGAACTATTTTATTACAAATACCTACATTAGGCTTAAAATATTAAATACTAAATAATAAAAATAAACTATTCACGCTTCGATCTCTTATTTTTAGATTTAACAATCTTAACTTCTTTCTGTTTAGTTCTTGTACATATTACCCAGATAGACGAAGTAAAACAGAGAACTATAGCAATCACTATACAAGCTATATCCAGATTTAAATACTGATATGTAGGGACATCTGCAGCTGGAGTGCGAAACGTGAAATTTGAGTTACGAGCTACGAATTCGGTCCAGAAAATAGCTGTATCCATTGCAGATCTCGGACGATCATGCCATGCTCTTGACACCTCTTTTACTCTTTCACGGAATCTGGAAAAAAAAACTTGGGTTTATTTTAAGGGGCCACCCCCTTAAATTATATATAATTAAGACCATCAAACTGAACAACTATCACTATGGGACCAATATCGAAATCGCGAAAAAAATCGGATGTTCCATCATCATCATATCAGCCGATAGACGTCCACTGGCCTTATGGTAAATATCCTCATTTTGAGGCCTATGAAGGCCTATGTCCAGCAGTAGGGAAAGTTGTTCAGTTTGATGGTCTTAACCATCCCCTTAAATGTTTATTTGTATTTATTTAACACCGTGTATATATATATATATATTTACGGTGTTACATAAATACAAATAAACATATATATAATATATATATATATATATAATATATGTATATTATATATATATATCTTACCTGTGATGAAAGATTACTTCCGGTTATTACTATTAATTTCATTTTCAGTCAACATCACATAGAAGCAATTTATATGGCATATCAAGATGATTAGGTAAATATTCAGAGCTACTGGCAAAGATTATGCCAAAGACTCAAGCTAAAACAGTTTTAGAAGAAACTCACTTTGAATCCAAGACTGTCTTCAGAGCAGCAACTAAATTGTCTTTTGACAGATCTCTATACTGCAACTGTATGCCGAGTTCACTCTCTTCAATAGCTGCTGCATTTGATGGTTGATCGCCAACTATAGGCATAGCTATCATTGGTACCCCATAGTGAATAGCTTCTGTAGTTCCTCCAAAACCAGCGTGAGAGTAGAACGCTAGAGTTTTTGGATGTCCTGTAAGCATTAGTAAGGATATTGACAAGGAAGAGGCATACGAAAAAAAGTAATTTATGCATGGTCATATACAGGGTGTTGCAAAAGTAAAAATAAACATTTAAAACTTTTAAGGGGGTTGTTGAGACCATCAAACTGAACAACTTTCACTATGGGACCAATATCGAAATCGAGAAAAAAAATCAGCTGTCCCATACATTTAGCTCGAGTCGATTTGTAGTTTAGAATGGAACATCTGATTTTTTTTTCGCGATTTTGATATTGGTCCCATAGTGAAAGTTGTTTAGTTAAAATAAAAATTTAAGGGGGTGGTTAAGACTATCAAACTGAACAACTTTCACTATGGGACCAATATCGAAATCACGAAAAAAATCTAATGTTCCATACTAAACTACAAATCGACTCGAGCTAAATATACTGCTAAATGCAGTTGTGTATGGGAGAGTTGTTTTTTTTTCGGGATCGATGTTGGTCCCATAGTGAAAGTTGTTCAGTTTGATGGTCTAAACAAACCCCTAAAAATTTTTAAATGTTTATTTTTACTTATCTAACACCCTTTATACAGGGTAAGCAGTTGCATTACTTTAAGGAGAGATTGTACCCATGATACTGAACAACTTTTCCGAAGAAACCTATAGGAAATAAGCAAACAATTTTTTAGACTTCTCATACTAAATGCAATGCAAAAACGTGTTTATGAAAAGTTGAATATTTTTTAAGCGAATTTCCTATAGGTTTCTTAGGCAAAGTTGTTCAGTATCATGGGTACAATCGCCCTTTAAAGTAATGCAACTGTTTACCCTAACATCCTGTATATCCACTTGTAAGTCTTTTAATAATATTTCATATTACCTAGGATGTCAACTTGTGGCAGCCAATTGCTCAGGTACATTTTATTTTTATCCACAATCAATGTTTTATCTTCCCATTTCCAGACAATTTTTTGAGGAAATTCTTTTAGAGCCTCTAACACTTCCTCTAGTTTGTCCTTTGGCAGAGAAGAACTTTTCACGACTGATCCGAAGCTTATGTAGATTATTCCATGTTCAGCATCATCAACGAACTTCTTGAGATCCTGTGTGAATGCAGGCATACAATAATGATGGTTATTGTCTTGCTCTGATGATTATATTTTGAGTACTTACCTACTTATAGCATTCAATTATTGACTGTGAAAATACAGGGAACAACAAAACATTTCAAATGTAGCTTTTTTGCAATTTGATATCCGATATGACACTGAATTAATTTCAATACTTATTGGTAGATAATATGTAGGTACTTACTCCAGTTAGTGGCTTTGCTTCTGGTACATGATATCCTCCTATTTCTATAACATTTGCCGGAAACAGCCTTGAGCCGGTTAAAATAAAATGTTGATATAACAAAACAATCTTTATCTCACGAGCTAATTCTTCCAAATCTGGCATCTCTCCAAAGTATTGTGTTAGAGCATTTTGATCTTTAGCTTGAACTAAAAACTTGTACGTTAATCTCAATGAAAAATCGATTACAGTTCTCTCTATTCTTTCATACAGTGTTGGCTTAGTACCTCCTTCTAGGAAGTGGCATGGGACGTAGGCTGGGTTGTATGGTATTCCGTGTCTTTGGTAATGCCAAGGCATAAGTACAGATGATCCTGTAGCAACTACAGGTGCTCCCAATTTGTATGCTATACCCAAACCACAATCAGTGTTGAATTGTTCCATTACAACCACATCAAACTTTCGTTTCTGCTTCACTAAATCTTGCACATGTTTGTTCGCTAACATCACTTCACAGTTCTCACTGCCAATCGTAAGTAGATATTTTATCATTTTCAACATTGACCAGTAAGATCTGTCTATTGGCAATTCATCTTCAAATATCTTCATGCTTCCAGCCAAACTGATGTCATGGTAGTTGTGTGGCGGTTTTTCTTCAGGAAAATGTGATATTATTGTAACGTTGTGCCCACTTTTAGCTAATTCATGTAAATATACTCGGAACACTAGGAAATGACTCTTGCCGTGGTAAGGGAATATGCCAAGTATGTTAAGCGCATTACCCCCACATATTATTATCGAAAGTAATGGAAATAAAAGTTTCATTATAAAAATTCACAAGTTATTCAAAAGAACGAGTATTTCGGAGAGCTGTACTGTATCAACTGATAACCTTCGACCAAATATAAATTTTATTCCTTTATCATGCAAGTTAAATTTGTATCTTGCATGTAACGTCAATGGAAAAGATAATTTAGAGATATGTAATAGAGACAAGATAATGTTGATAATGAGCGTTTTTCTTTTGTTTTTCTAGGGGATCGATAGATGGCGCTACAGTCTGCGCGAATTAAGGTAAAAATTTCAAAAAGTGTTTCTTTATTTACGATATTTCATGATGTACGAATAATTTTAATCGAAAATTTGAAACTGTTTACGTCTGACATGGTTGTATTCGTTTGGGCTCGACCCCTTGGTTTTAAAAAAAGGCTGAAACAGTCTTGGCGCGATTTTGACAGGATCTCGCGAACGTCTCTATGGAGCAATAAAAATGCCATCTGTCGAGTTTTTAGGAACTAAACTTAAAAAAGAAAAGAAATACGGAAGGAAATACGCTCATTATTATGCTAAGGTGTATTGTTTAAGTCTTTACCTATAGATAATCTGTGTGACAATATCTAAGATCTATTTATTTATTTATCGTATATGTATTATATGCTGCACTGGCACCCTGGCGAGGTGCGCAGGCCGCGAGGCAGGCCGCGGCGCCGCTGGGATGACGACATAGCGCGCGTAGCGGGCCGCACTTGGACCCGCCTGACCGGAGACCGACCGACGTGGCAACGGATGGAGGAGGCCTATACCCGACTTTGGGTGTCCCAAATATCATAGCATGTTATCTTTATCTACATTTACTGTCAGGTCGTACTGAATTATATTGTGAATGGAAAATATTATTTAGGGTAATTATTATTAAATTAAATTAGCAAATTAGCATGACATTCTTGAACAATTTTAATTATAATGTATTTAGAAAATATTTGTAAGCATTTATTTATTGTAAGTTTACTACGACCTGTGCTTATTTCTTTTAATTGAATGAAATATAATTGTTAATATTATTAATTAGGTAACATATAAAATATAATTATAAATATATAATATAGAATGAAATATAATTGTTAATATTATTAATTGGGTAACATATAAAATTAGAAATTGAAAGTAAGCTGTGAGGTAACCTATTTATTTTATATTATAAAAATGGAAATTTGTAAGTGTGCTAAATTATTTTGTGTGCGAATGTATTAATACATAATGTACTAATAAATGGCTTTTTTATTTATTTTATTTATTTGTATTATATTTCTACAGGGTGTAACAAAACTAGTAATACTTAAGAGGGTGCTTTAGACCATAAAACTGTCCAACTTTCACTATGGAGCGAACACAGAGAAAAAAATTAAAAAATATCATCTGTCTCATACATTTGACTCGAGCCGGTACTGCAGTTTTGTATGAAACAGTAGATTTTCATTTCGCGATTTCGAAGTTGGTTCCATAGTAAATTGTTCAGTTTAATGATCTGAAGCACCCCCTTAAGTATTACCAGGGTGTTTTGTTACACCTTGTATAAGCCTATAGGCAAAGCGTTTTCAAGAAGAAGAAGTTTGAACACAATATTTGTTAAGTACCCAGATTTAATCACATTTCTTTTTAAGCATTTTATGAATTACAGTAGGTACTTGAGTAATAAAATCAATGCATCAGCTTCATTAATGGGCAAAACTTGCAAATAAATATAAGTAACCAAATTAATAACATAGTAGGTAAGTCAAGCCTTTTACAGTTAAATAAAACAATTTGCAAATAAAATAAATCAGTCTAACATTACTGACCTGGAGTCTGATTTTTTAACTCATTATTTGAACTCAGCAGTTGAAAATGTCAATATTACTATGGAGATATGCATCTTTCTACTGCTGATTTGACACTCAAAAATCATATTCCAGGAGTGCGATTTTTGAAAGTCAAATCAGCAGTGGAAAGATGCGTATCTCGATACATTTTCAACGTCTGAGTTCAACGTATTGAACGTGACAATAAAGTTTTTTTTCATTTTCATTTCATTTCAAACATCGCAAAATAATGAAATTTAGCTATGAAAGCAAAGTGTTAGTACCTCATTTCCTTTCATACTATGAAAATACTTTCCTTTCATGATTCAAGAATCAACCAACATTCCAAACTTTATTATTACAAAGTTAATATCACTCAAACTTAACTCTTTTTGACGATCTTCTTTCTTCAACATACGTTGGAGTTGTTTCATTATTACAACAGCAACAACAACATGCGCATAATATTTTGAAAACAACATAAAATAAAATATAGATGACTAATGCTATAAAAGCTAAGGAATCCAGCTGCAGTTGCTTGTAAAGGGGGGCTTGGACAGATGTCGCTTGAAGATTGGGCGCTCCTTGGTATCTTGCTACGTATTCAGTCCAATAGATGGCAGTCTCTAAGGGAGACATCGGTCTGTCGTGCCAGGTTCGCGAGACTAGCTTAGTGCGCTGCTGCCATCTGGAAAATTGTTGAGCAAACGGTTATTTCAGGCTTAAGTGGCTTGAGCAAAAATAACATGGTTGATCAGACCTCTGTGATTGGAGCCACTTGATATGGGTGTTTGATTAATTTCCTTTGTATAATGTCTGCCTATACCGATTGAACAGATTTATGATATATCTACAGGGTATATTTCTTAATATACATAATGCAATCAGCTTTTAATGGGAATGATAAGCTAAACCATCAAACTAAACAACTTTCTCTATGGGACTAACATCGAAATCGTGAATAAAGAATCTGCTGTTTCATATAAAACTGCAAACCTACTCGATCCAAATGAACAGGGCAGCTGATTTTACGCGATTTCGACGTTACAGTAGTACCAGGTTTATAAGTCTCACCGATGTAAATTTTAAAAGCGCGCGAAACTATATTGACCAATCTCGATGTGACACCTTGCCGCTATTAGCTTATTGCTTTTGCGCCCTTTTCGCTGCCGAAGAATCCATAAGTCTGCTATTCGAGTTGGAGAGAGATAGAGAATACCCGATTTTGCACTGCTCTGGGCAAACGAAGATTGACGAGCGCAATTATTTTCCTGGTCGTACTGTACTCTTTGTAATTATACCCGTAATTTTCCTAATTGTATACCTCTACTCAAGTCCATTTTTATTAAAATGATATACTTATGATATGCTATAATTTTCAATTCCAATTACGTAAGATATAGGTAGTCACATTCGGGTATAGTCTATATACTATTAGGTATCTATTCTGTGGTTATAGTATAACATTGTTTGTCACATTTTATGTGTCTATCAGCTGTAATTAAATTCGGAACATGGAAGTTAAAAAGTTTATACCTTTTTTTGTTGTTTTAATTTTTAAAATTTTTCACTTCTATTACCAAATTGACTTTAATACTGTACCTACTGATTTCGTTGAAAAAAATTACATTTAAATAAGTGACAAACATCATCATAATTATTAATGCTACGATATCTTTAGGGGATCACAGATCAGAAGTGCGATTTTTGAAACTCATTCTTTGAACTCAGCAGTTGAAATTGTCAAAATTACTATGGAAATATGCATCTTTCTACTGCTGATTTGACTTAAAAAAATCGCACTCCTGAAGTATGATTTAAGTAAGTCAAATCAGCAGTACAAAGTAATATTAATATTAATTTTGACATTTTCAACTGCTGAGCTCAGCAATGTCAAAGTTACTATGGAGATATACATTTTTCTACTACTGATTTGACTTTCAAAAATTATACTCCAGGAGTGCGATTTTTGACAGTCAAATCAGCAGTAGAAAGATGCTTATCTCCATACATTTTCAACTGCTGAGTTCAACGTATGAGAATCAAAAATCGCACTTCTGATCATCTCCTTATTCTGTTCAAATTTTTTTTTTATTCATAATGGCTTTGCGCTTGGCTTCATCTCACCTGATGGGAAGTGTAGACGAAGCCGAGGATGTAGCGCGCTCACCCAGAAAAAGCCTATTAACTCTTCTTTTGAAAATATTCTGATTGTATTTGCTTGGAAACACAGACGCAGGGAGTGAGTTCCAAACCTTACCGGTTCTCATTATAAAAGAGGATGCGAACCTTTTTGTGCGGATTGTTGGAATATCGACTACGTATGGATGCAGACTCGCACTACGTCTTGTCGTACGTTGGTGGAAGGGGGAATATTAAGGAAATCTTTATATAGCAAGATAGAAAGGTATTCGTACTTACTTTGAATCCAAAACTTCATTAATAGCATCCAAAAGAAACTCCTTCCTCATATCTTGGTAGGATACAATGGTAGCTATCCCAACATCTTGGAGAGCAGCTGCATTGCCATATTGGTCACCAAAGAGTGGGATGGCCACTACTGGTATACCAGCATCTATTGCTTCCAGGGTACTTAGGATTCCAGCGTGTGTTATGAAGACTTTTACGTTCTCGTGTTCTGAAATATTTTTTTTCGATTGCTTAGTTCTGAATACCTAATACAAATTTTTTTACAACTGTTAGGTATCCATCAAATCAATTTTTATTTATGATTAATTTGATTGTTAGTTTCATCTCGTTTCATCCTGAAATCCTTAGTAATGATATGCGAGAATTCTGCCTGTCCTGAAACGGATTATGGTCTTCAGTATTTAAATGAAAATGTCACCCATGGGAAATGGTACATATTTCACGATAAGATCATTATAGAAATGAAATCATATGCATGCATATGCTCACGACCATATTCCCCGAGGGGGTAGTCAGAGATATTCTGAAACTTCAGAACATCCACGTTTCACTAGTAGTACCGAAACTCTGTCCAGTGTGACGGAGAGAGTGAGCCCGTCGCCACTTTTAATGTTTTAATGTTCAGTACAATACATGCGTCGAAATTGAAGCATGCAGGTTTCCTCACGATGTTTTCCATCACTGAAAAGCCAGTGGTGTTACAAATCGTACATAAATTCCGATAAACTCATTGGTACGAGTCGGCCTGGACGGGGATCAAACCATCGCCTCCTGCACGGCAGGCAAGGTTACTCGCCACTGAACCACTACGGCCCTTTAAAATCCATAGAAATGAAATCAAAACAATAAAAGCCTAATAATTTACATATCATAGTAGGTAGGTAAAGTATTTGATGCCTATTGCGCTAAACCATATCTAAGTATGTCAATTGATTAATGACATGCAAACGTTTATTCGAACCTCTTTCGAATAAAAAATAACAATGATTACTTACTCAAGATATCGTACTGGGGGAACCATCTAAGAGTCATAACATTTCTTGGCAGATTGTCTATATTGCCGCCGTCCCATTTCCAGAGGACCCGTAGTGGCAGTTTACCAAATGTTGATAACAGCTCGTTTAATTTATCTTTAGGAAGCGTAGAGTCCTTTACTGTGGACCCCAAGTTCATATAAATAACACCGTGTTCAGCCTCGTTTATAAATCTCTCTATTTCCTGTAAGTACGAAAGGAGTACCTTAAGTGCCTAAGCTAATGATACTGATTGTAGCTTAACTTTAAGGTTAAATATTACTATATTATTATTTTAAACATGAATGAAAATGTTATGTCACACAATGATCTAATGAAGCATGTCCGTACAAGGTCAACTGACTGTGATTCATCTAAGTCGGATCGTGAACACATCGAATGTTTTATTTTTACTTCTAGTTTCATTTACTCACCGTTGGAATTACTTTTGGTGGTCTCACATGTATACCACCAATATCTATAACGTTATCGGGCCTGGCAACACCCCCGAACACTGATTGATGCGTGTTTACAAACACTAAACTAGCGTTCGATGCAATGGTTTCCAGTGAAGGCAAGTTATCCCCAAGATATTTGTAGAGATAGACATGGTCGGTAACTTGGGAACCGACATAGTACACCCAATTAGAGATGTGATACAAGACGTAGCTCTTTAATCGATCGAAGAACCATGGCTCTTTTCCATACGGGAGTCCAGCCAGAGGAACGTATGCAGAATTGAAATTTATTCCCAATCGGTTGTATTGCCACGGTTGTATCGGCTGGGGATTAAAAGCGATGTACGGTGCACTCAAATTAGCAGCAAGAGCAATTCCACAATCGCTGTTAAACGACTCCACCAATATCACATCGAATTTAGGTCGTGTCCTTATCATGTGAAGCACTTGATTGTTGTTCATTAATATCTTGCAATCATCGTTGCCTGATTTGGTCGCCACTAACGTTTCGAACGGCACTCGCGTCACTTCGTTCACTATCACTGATTCGAACGATAAACCTTTGTACACTAAATGGTTATCACTTAGCAGGACATCTTTGTACGAAGCTGGAGCATTCGGCAGCGGAAAGTTGCTTATCAGAGTCACTTCATGGTCGCGGTTTGCCAGTTCGCGAAACAGACCACGGTACGTTAGGTAGTTATTACGATCTAAGGACGGAAATATGCCGAGTATTTTGTAACTGTCAGTCGTTAATAAAGACGCGATGAAACATAAAACGATTATTGTGTATTTCGCCATGTCTGTGGACGCGTTCGTGTTGCTGCAGAGTTAGGTGGTTACTAGGGCGTAAATGGTTGCCTGCTTGCGTAGTTATCTAATAATAGGTAGACGGTTATGAGGTAATCATGACGCTGACGCTTTCGTAAGAATCAGAAATATTCTGCTGATGGAACGAAGCGTCATTGAACGTTACCTCGATTTGCATAGGAAACGAGTTTCGGTGCCGGCAGAATTGTTTTGACTGCACTGGGAAGGAGTATGTGATAGGCCGATAGCTTCTGTTTGCACTGATATTGCTATCAGAGGTCGCTGTTTGTGCAGTTGGAGATTGATGAATGTGCTCTGTAATGCAATTAATAGATAGAAGTTCATTATACCCGTCAAGCCTATTAGAATGGAATTTCAAATGTATTTACTTAATTATTGTTCTTTGTTAACGCAACACACGCAACATACATATTGATAACTTGAACAAACAATGAGTCTTTGATAGTTCGAAGTCCACATATTACTTCCGTTTCTGTGGTAATTTTTTACCTTACATAAGTAATAAGTATAAGTACACTTTGCTCTGTGTATTTGTTTACATACCTAGTTCTATATGTCTATTATCTACTTAA
This sequence comes from Agonopterix arenella, assembly GCA_927399405.1. NCBI lineage: Eukaryota > Metazoa > Arthropoda > Insecta > Lepidoptera > Depressariidae > Agonopterix > Agonopterix arenella. Next base: position 12,132,868 of record OV656704.1, on the reverse strand, counting down.
TAGATTGCGTTTGATGATTTCCTCCTCTATTAATTACATTTTGAGGGATTTTTATAAGTAACTCCTCTGTTTTAGTTAGATAATGTTAATATGCTAAGTTTTCTAAATAAAGTTAATCTCTTACTCCATCTCTGCATAAAATCAAAATAATGTAAAAGTTTTTTTGTTATCACTACAGGTTGTTAGTTAAAAGTTTTTAAACAGAAAAGTCGAATAAAAAAATTTAAACCTTCTAGCATTGCTCGGAAAAAAGTATCTACTGTAGTAGACAACGACATATTTTGTTTTTTATCAGAATTTACTAGAACATTTGTTTTTATCTTATTTTAACTATTATAAAACTGTAACAGAAGTGTGTCTGTACATAGTCATAATAGTTTACATTGAAGATATTAACAAAAAAAAGGTTTTTAGGTGTCCCTGATATCATACTACCAATTTTTGTATCTTTTGTCTGTCTGTTTGTTTGTTTGATCGAGCATCGCGCAAAAACTACTGAACCGATTTTGATGAAACTTTTTTGTTTGATATCTTATGATCTGACTTAAAATCTGGTGTATAATTTGTGCGGACGAAGTCGTGGGTTAACTCTAGTAAGTAAATATAATTCTGGTATCGATTTAACTAAAATCTACTTATGACAAGAAACCTTGTAAAGGCTGCTAATTCATATAATAGTCACATACTCACTACTAGATATTTTTCTCCATGTACTTAAAACTCTAGAATTTGTATAAGACCATCAGGTGGTCAGAAAGTATGCTACAACAATACCAACTACTTTATGAATCCATCCAATTTGGTACATTTTCCTATTCAGTTTTACCCGCATCTTCGTCTGCTTGTATGTATGTTCCATTAACATCCACACTTAAACACTTAATTACTTATCCGTCAAGTACCGAGTAAAGTCACAGCACTGTAGGTACCTAGCGTAGGTACAGAACAGAGGTCGGCAGACTGGAAACTATTCCTGTGCGGCCAAGCGCGACCTCAACAACGTTGCGCCACAAAACAATGAACTGGTAATTGTAATATGTAATAATATGGTAATTAGTTCAGTATATCAGTTTATGTATAGTTTTTGATGATTTCTAATCGTATAAAGTTCGGTTTTATGGTCTGAGTATCGGTTAAAACCGTCACATATTTAAGAAAGACTGCGTGGAAAAAGAAGGCCGCGGTTGGAGGTAAATATTAATCCATTCTATTTACCTTCTTAATCCCGAAATATTAATGATAGCAAATATTACTGAAAGGAAAAATACTTTTATTTTCAAAAATAAGCAAAACTGATTTTTGAAAATGCGCTTTTTTTGAAATTTAAAAAATGTTTCCTTTCAGTAATTTAGGGTAATTTCCCACCAACCACGGCCTTGTTTTCCCACCCTGTATAAAACACTGATTAGATTTTCGAAAATAATCATTATTAGACCTATGTGTATCATAATTTTAAAAAGTTTTGTGCTTAAATTCTTTTTTATTATATTGTCTGTTGGTAACTTGTAGCCCTTTTGCGTTGCCAGGTATTATTGGTTCATCCTTTTTCTTAAAACACTTAATTGTTTATTTAAAAATGTTAGTTGTGTTTACATACAGGAAGATGCACCATGGTGCATGCTGTTTGCCGACGACATTGTTCTTGTCGGTGAAGATGGACTCGAGGTCCAGAGCAGATTGGCAAAATGGCAGCAAAAACTGGAGAGTGTTGGCTTGAAAATTAGCAGAACTAAAACGGAACGTGTGTTCTGCGATTTCGGCGGTCTCTCCAGAGATGATATTAAGTAAGACCCTGTAGGTCTTACTTAATATCATTGATCATCATCATCAGCCTTTATACAGGTGTAAAATTAAATGGGACACTTACTTAATAACTTTATCTAAGGGACTAATATCAGAATCGCAAAAAAAAATCTGCTGTCCCATTCATTTCAGTCGAGTTATGTTTGCAGTTTTGTATGGGACAGCGGACTTTTTTTCGAGATTTCAGTGTTGGTTAAATAGTAAAAGTTGTTCAGTTTGATGGTCTGAGCACCCCTTTAAGTATGTGTCCCATTTAATTTTACATCCTGTATACGTCCCACTGCAGGGACAGGCTTTCCCTCAGGGAGGGTGTAAGGGCACAATGCGGATTAGAAGACTTCACATACGCACGTATGCAGGTTTCTTCACGAAGCTTTCCTTTACCGTTTGAGAGCAGTCGGGAGTCGGTTACATAATAAAGCACAATACGAATAAAATAAATGAATTTCAAATAAAATTACTTTTAGCTTTGTCTGTCGCCACCACGACGAGACACTGTTGTACGGCTTCGTGTTCAGGGCTTCCACTCATTTTTTTTTCAGTCTCATTATAAAAAGGACTTTTTTGGGCTTTTAAGCTAATTAGTTCTAATAATCATAATTGATTAGTTCTAATAAACATAATAATCATAATCTAATATACATAATTGTTATACACACTTTACTTATTATGTGGCAACTCAGAACATTGAGTCTATGCGAATCAATTTTATTCACAGAGTTAGCAAAGGAATTCAAAACCAGGACACCATTTGTACAGAATCGATAACAGATCTTACATCGTCATCTTATTAAGAGGATAGGCGGGCAGAAATGGAAATTTGGAGATTAGGTCACTTTTCCGACTGTTTACGTATTCGTCTGATCCGCCCCACCCATACACCCAGCCGACTAGGTTGAAAAAGAGACAACTGTAGCTCGGACCGATTTTATCTACATAAAATCGACGAAATCAGCGTTTCGTATTCCCCCGTTTCCTGCTCCAAAACTGAACCGATTTTAATAAATCTTTCAAGAATAATATGAGAAAGACTTTGGGTGTGTCTGTATGTTTTGCTTTTTTTTGTTTATATTAATCAAATTTGTTTGCGGGATGTCTGAAAACGGGCGGTAAAATTTGTCATATTCGAAGGTCCCTACATTAATTAATTAATGCAAAAAAGCAAAAAATAGGGACATAGGAGAGGTAACATAGATTGTATGGTAAAGAAATGTTTGCTCTAGTGTCATTAATTATCCAGGGAGGAAACAGGAGGATACGTTTGTATGGAAAAAATGGTACCCGCCTATCCTCTCAAGTTACAATCTACCTACTATAAATACCTATATATGTAATGTAAGTATAACAAAATTACCCTTTAGAGTACTATACTAATGTTTTTCCACACTTCAGTGAATTTTGAAAGTCTACGAGTTTTTACGAGTTTTTAGATTCCTGTTTTCATGTTTTGCATATTTACCTACCTACTTACCTACATACATACATACATATGCTCACGCCTATGTCCCACTACTGGGGTAGGCAGAGACAACAGATCGCCACATGCTACGATTCTGACACACATCTTTAGCTTCCTCAACATCCATAAGTTTCTTCATGCAAGCTCGTCGGTTCCGGGTACATTTTATTTGGCCCTTCTTCAGTACGCATCCGATTTGGTCAGCATACGTGCGCCTAGGGCGACCCCTTTCAACCCTTCCATTCACACTTGCCTTGTAAATTTCATACGTCAACCTACTTTCGCTCATTCTTTCCACATGGCCAAACCACCTCAACATACCTTTTTCAATCCTAGTCACTATATCTTCTTTCATACCACATCTTTCTCTAATCACACTATTCCGTAACCGGTCATTCAAAGTCACACCACACATACTACGGAGGGAGCGCATTTCAACCGCATTTATTCTAGATTCATGCTTCTTCTGCCATACCCAACTCTCACTTCCATACATTAAAGTTGGTGCCAACACACCGTCGTGAACCGCCAAACGAGCCTTTTTAGACATATTTTGACTCTTCATGACGGTGTGCAAGGCTCCATTAAGCATATTTCCTGCTTTCACTCTTCTCTCTATATCTCCGTCGTCCTTTCCGTCTCTTGTGAACATACAACCCAAGTACACAAACTCACTGACTTGCTCCAGCCTTTCATCACCTATCATAATCTTACATTCAGTCACTGTTTCATCGCGCTCGATAACCATAACTTTCGTCTTCTTCACATTAACATTCATTCCCTTCTTCTTAAATGATTCATTCATACATGTTACCATCTCCTGCAAGTCATTTACCGATGACGCAAGCAGAACTTGGTCATCGGCATACAACAGACACTTGACTAATAACCCATTCATCCTTAGACCACACACTCTTTCTTTCAAATCATTCAAACAACTGTCCATGAGTAGGTTGAATAGCCACGGTGACGCTACACAACCTTGTCTGACACCTCTGGAGATACCAAACCAATCGGTATGTGCCCCGTTTATCCTGACACATGCACTGGAACCCTCGTATAGGGATTTCAGTGCCCGTATCAAGTTACCATTCACCCCATACATGGCCAAGGTGTCCCACAATTCTTCCCGCATCACTCTGTCATAAGCTTTCTCTAAATCTACGAAAGCACAATAGACTTTTCGGTTCTTGGCCAAATATTTTTCGGCAATGCACCGCAAAGAGAAAACTTGATCAGTGCATCCCATGCCCTTCCGAAAACCCGCTTGCACATCCCAGATTTTTCCCTCCGTTATTTTTCCCACCTACTTACCTACAATACTTTTTTAGGCTTTGCTTGACTAGTCCCTATTTTTTTGTCATATCATCAATGACTTAATTAATAAATGTATATTATGTAAGTTCAATTTTTTTTTAAATTAACCCGCTTAATTTTTTTCTTGCCCACAAAAATATATTTCATAGAGGGTAAAAAAATAAAATATACGTGTATTTTTCTGTATTTTTAAAGTAAAGGGTTAAGTGTTTATTATTATTTTAGGCAGCCCTATAATGAGTGTTAGAACGTTGGATTAACAGAGTATTATGGTCTATCCATCGTTGTTTACGTATAAATGTAGTTACCCTACCTCGGTTTCAACTTTCATGTTCAGTTGAAGCTTGTTTTGTTAACTGCTGTTACAATGAGATAGGGTAGGTGTTTGCTAGTTAGTCAAGCGTTCTCTGACCTGGTTAATTCATTAATCGATGCAATTTAGTAGCTCTAGGACGAGTTTAGCGAATGGATTAAACGTTATGAGGTATATGGACACCGAATTCAATAATAATTCGATAATTATTTATTGTGCACATTCAGTTATAAGTATTATAATATACATTGTGGATGAGAAGTCATGCCAATTTAGTATCATTATACTCTATCTATACAGGCATACACACAAGAATACAATAGAATAAAATAAAAAATTAATTCATGGTGGAATAACAATGGTAATAAAATCTAATCTTTAATTTACAAACAATTTGATTAAGCTAAATGCCATCATCATCAGCTACAATAAAATAATCAAAAAAAATTAATGTCATAGTGGAATGTGAAATATAATGTCATAGAGGAATGAAAATACCAATAGTAAACTATAGTCAGAAATTTACAGCTACATATTTCAATTGCATTATCAGCTATACTAAAATAATCAAGAATAAGAGTTTCACAATAACAGTCATTATCTCAAAACAAACAATACTTAAAATCTAAATAATAACAATTATATTCTAGGAATTATAGGGGTCCGGGTTCGAATCCGCACGGACAACATGCCATGTACCAATGAGTTTTTCTAGCTTATGTTGTATTATTGCGAACTTTTCCGCATGATTACTTAAAAAAACGCATAATTTCGTGCATAATTTATTGTTTGGAAACTATTCATTCATTGGACTATTCATCAAAAGGGCGGGGCTGGACAGCGCTTTTATTGCAAGTAAAAATGAGCCTTGTGGTGGTCAGGCGGATAAGTCCGTTATAGTATGTAATACCGACTACTCTCAAACGGTGAAGGAAAACATCGTGAGGAAACCTGCATACACCGAAGAAGAAATCCTGATGTGTATGTGAAGTCTACCAATCCGCATTGGGCACGCGTGGTAGACTAATGCCCATACACCCTCACTTATAAGCCCCGTAATCTTGATAATATGCCCTTTGGCACACATTGGATGGAACCCTAAAAACTAGGTACACAATCAACGTTCAAAAAAGGGCAGATTCAATTTTTATCATCGTATTGCACCATCTCGCTGATAACATTTTATACAGTACATATAACATTTCTTTGTGGATGTTTCAGATAGTCAAATTTGATCAACTTTTACCTTGAGACCGACATAGAAATCGCGTCAACAAAAAAAAAATGCTGTTCCATAAATAAGGGTTGAGTAGTCTATGGAACAGCAAATTTTTACGCGATTTCAATGTTGGTACCATAATTACAGTTGTTCAGTTTGATGCCCCTGTTTAATATGTAACGCATTTAATATTAAACATTTTGTATGCGGCTGTGCATTGTATTATTTATGATTAATGATCGATTCGCAAAAAATAAGTTTTAAGTATACAAATCAGTCTTGTTGGTTTTAACTAAACACAGACTTCTGTTCTGTGCTACAGCTCGGCTACTACATTATGTGTCTATTTTGTATCAAGATATTTTTTTCTGACAAAGATATCCTTCGAACAACTTCCCCGCATCCCTATTAAATCCGCATTTGTTCGACGCCTGCCCGACCCTACACATAAAAATGTAATTACAAGTGAGAAGCACTTAAATATAGATTTACCCTTTCGAAGAGCTATTTGATAGAGGAAGGTGCGATATCCATCATATCTCGATTGTACCTCTCAATTATTCCCTTCTCCTGTGTGATAACTTGATTCATTTTTCAAGCAGTTGGGTTTGGTTGCTATTTGATATAGCTCTAAGGGCAGAAGTTGGGCTGGTTGTACATATTGAATAACAATGTTCTTTATGACACTATTATGAGTTCCAGAATAGGACGAATATGTTGTATGTACGTTTTGACGCTTTTAATACGATCTCGCTTTGTAATATTAAGTACGTAATTTTTATGCAATTCAAAGACTATAACCATACAAAATGAGGGAAACAAAACAGACACCTAGAGTGCGATTTTTGAATCTCATTCGCAAATTCATTTCGCATTCTCATGTCAAAATTACTATGAAGATATGCATCTTTATACTGCTGATTTTACTTTCAAATATCATATTCCAGGAGTTCGATTTTTTAAAGTCAAATCAGCAGTAGAAAAAACTCGTATCTCCATACATTTTCAACTGCTGAGTTCAACGTATGAGATTCAAAAATCGCACTCCTGGTACAAATCGCTGCCTTGTCATTAAAAGCCATTTCTTTGTTATGTTTGTGCATTTATAAAGGTTTCTAGTGTCCAGAGGTCGTAGAATGATGCGCGCGATAACGTCTTATATCTCGTTCGTTCGCACGCAAAAAAAAGAGAACTAATGCGCGATAGCGCTATATCACGATGCCATACTACAGCCGCTGAAATTAATAAAATTTCATTTAAGTAATTTCTTGCAGATAACTGTTGCAAAAAATACCCCAACATATTCACTAATTAAACATTCTAGCTCCTAGGGTTCAGGCATCTAGATTGGGAGCCTGGTTTTCAATGTTCTGCTAATACTGAGACTTAATAAAACAAATTTTAATTTTAATAGAGCTATAAACATAGATTAGTATACATATATATTGGATATAGATAGGTAAGTCGCCATGAATTTTAGGTAGTCCTAATTATTAGCGTTGTCACTAATTAGCACCGGGGGAGCCACATAATTAAATAAAATTGAAAAAGACGATCGGCCGACACGAGGATCGAACCACGTTACCCGGATCGTGAGCCGGTTGTCTAGCCTGCTAGAGCAACAAAACAGTGATTGATATGGGCAAAATCTCTCACTACTACAGCGCAGCGTGACCGCTGTAGCGCGCTGTCGCTCCAATATGAACCCTAGTTCAACACATAGTGCTTCGAAACATAACCGATAGGTGGCGGAAGCTGTCTATGGAAAATCAGCGTTCCACTTAGTTTATACTAAGATAACATAGCATGGCTATAAAATCGCAATCTTATCAAAAAGAGATATTTAAACTACTTATACCTTAAGTAGATAAAAGTAAAATGAATAGATAGGCCCAAAGAGCGTTTAGTTCAAGCATACAAGTAGCACACTTGGTCCATACAAAGTAGCACACTTGCGGTCAGTTGCAGAAACGCTCATTAAAGTAAATCCTCCATTAAATCTCTTGCTGTCACTTTTTGTCTTGTTGACGTTGTAAAAGCTTTCAAGAGATTTAATGGATGATTAAATCTAATGAGCGTTTCTGCAACTGAGTGTTGGTCTGTCATCTCTGTAAATATTTTAAAGTATACCAGTAGGCCTAACATGAGTTTAAACTATAGTAAACTACAGTAGAACTATTGTAGTAAACTACAGTTTTTGTATTGAATTTCGTACAGCGCTCCTAGTGGTCACGTTGAGAACTAATTCATTCATACAAAAAAGGCGCCGCAACTACAGTAGTAACGTACACTGAAAACTCATGGTAGACCTACTGACGTTTCATCAAAGTAAACGCAATATTGACTAGCAATAGTTTTGATTTATTTCTCTCGTTTGAAATGTTCGCGTAAGGCATTTATACCGCAATGTAACCTTTATTACAGCAAAAGCAAGAAGGTGGTATAATACACATGACTAAACTTTAACACATCGTTCTAACGAGATGCCTTACATATTAGAATTTCGAATCCATTTTAAGATGGTGTCATATTCATATATTTTAGGTACCTGAATGATATAACTACGCAGCTATAGTGTAACTTAATTGATCATACACTCAAGTGTAGGTATCTACTACACGGCGTATTCTGTTCAACAGTCACTCTACCTCTACACTCTATCATTTAAGATATAGGACATCATAAATGTGATAGGATATGTAACAATTTAGGTACTTATTGACATAAATACCTGCCTCCGTGGTCTAATGGTTCAGAGCATTGGGCTCTCGACACGGAGGTCATGGGTTCGATTCCCACGGGGGACACCTAGTGATATGTCACTTTGTGCGTTTTGCCCCAGTTGGATACGACATTGCATTCTGAATCACCTGATTGCCTGAAAAGAAAGATGATTCCGTGCTTCGGGTGGCACGTTAAGCCGTTGGTCCCGGCTACAATAGTGGTAGTAGTCGTTACATAAAAACCACGTCAGAGGCCGTAAGGCGGTCTGAAAAAACTCAGACACCAGGGCTCTGCCCACACGATAAGAAGAAGATCATAAAAGTGGAAAATTTAGGTGGTATTTAGGTATTTAGGTGGTGGTAGGTAGGTTTCAATTAGGCAAATCTTTCATTGCGTAATTTGCCGTGACTATTATATTAAACATAAAATTAACGTGTAGATGAATACTTCATCTAAACGATGATAGCATGAAATTTTATGCATTATTTCTATTTATCTTGCCAGGCTTGACAAAATTCAAATCATGAAGGCCTACCATCTAGCATGTCACCCCGGAGAAAACAACAAAAATCGAAACTCGTCTCTGTCTTTGCTTTGTTACTTTGCGTAAGCAAAGGCGAGCGCGCATGAGTCGGTTTTATCGTTTTGTCGCTTTGTCGGGCGTGGCATGCTAGCCCTAATGGTTAATGTAAAATAGATTTTACCTTTTGAGGCAAAGTAGGTGCAAAGCTAAGGATAACTACGACTTTTCTAGCAGACACTCACTTGCAGAAACGCTCATTAAAATTAATCCTCCATTTAAAAAATGAAAAGTCCAATTAATAATCACTCCCTACCCCGCTTAACAAAACTCCGTAAAATGACTGGGTTAGTAATAAAAGCTAGCAATAGATTTAATGGAGGATTAACTTTAATGAGCGTTTCTGGCACTCGGCTCTCCACCCTTTCTTTTTTTTTAGCGAGATATTTGCCCTTGCGATACTACAGGCTACAACCAACGTTTTTTGAACTTATCAACAAGGTAACTAAGGTTTTTCATTGCTAAAAAGATTAACAAACTTTACAAAGTTTCTACAGAATCGGCCCACCGGAGTTGCTTTCTACTCGAGCTAAGTGCAGACGACGTGGCGGCTTTTAGTGCCATTTATAATTTACGCTAACCAACTGGAGCAGAGTTTACTGTCATGTGAGTGAGGCTTCCTAGTCAGGTAAATATGATGAACATCTATATGAATTACCTACATTAAGTGTAAGCATATAAATGTCCCACTGCAGGGCACAGGCCTACCCTTAGGGAGGGTGTATGGGCATTAAGTCCACCACGCGTGCCCAATGCGAATTGGTAGACTTCACATACGAACCAGAATTTCTTCTTCAGCTTATGCAGGTTTCCTCACGATGTTTTCCTTCACCGTTTGAGAGCAGTCGGTATTACGCACAAAAATTAGAAGAACTCATAGGTACATGTAATGTCCGTGCGGATTCGAACCCGGACCCCCATTATTGGGTGTCCATACCTCTCCGCAACGCGCCACCGAGACGCTCTCCGACGCGCACCGATGATGAAGTGTAAGCATAAGCAGTGGTTCCGATTCTATTCCCTGAGGTGGTAATTGGAGCTGATATCGTAAACAGAGAATATTATTATTCAGAATTTATCTGGGCCCAATCTCGGTTACAGATCAAGTATTGATCAGCAACTATTTTTAATGGACAGTGGACACTATATACACATCGAAATTATAATAATTTTGTTTTCTCAAGTTGGTTTCCTTCACCAAAAAGCGAATAGCCAAAGATTTTTTGCTCACACTCGTAGTGTTCAAATCGTAGGTACAGTCTTCAAAACTTACTGATACTAGTCAGATCTAGTTTGAGCTGGGATTTAGGAAGGAGATATTATACAACATTTAGAAAAAGAGTAGGTTAGGTAAGTATATTTATAGTAACAAAATTATCCGTAAGTTTATGCAGTACTACAAATCCAAGAAAGGTACGATGATACCCTTGAATAGGCTGTAGGGTATCTGATACAGCTTTCATCAGCTCCAAATGACGTCACTCCAACCTGTAAGGTTAAAGTAAATTGTAATTTATTCTAAAATTTCGAAGTACTCACCTATCTAGATACAGTCTACTTACTACATTTATCTTATAAAAATATATCAGATTGCGCAGCATTCGGGAATCGGGACACTATTGAGGGGTTATAGTATTGATGGACAGAAGAGAGTACCTACTCACCAGAATTCGAGTTCCATTGCTATTTACAGCAAGAGGTCCCCCAGAATCTCCACTACATGGTGCCTTCTCTCCATTACCACTTGTACAAATCAAAGTGTTCTTGATAAGAGAACCGTATGACGCCATGCATTGGTCATTTGATATTATGGTAAGATTCACATAGCTCACATTTTCTTGAATATCAATAGCTGCACCTATAAACAGAGTAGGTATTTTGAATAGGCTAATGCCAACTATATACTATTACCTATTCTGTGCTAGTGCATTGCATAGATGAGAATCTAATTTATATAGAAGTGACGTGGCGCGGACCGGGTGCTGCAATATAAACATCATAGTACGTAGCATAGCGTCGTTTGGAGAATTACGCCCGCGCCTCCAGGCGATGTCATCTGGTGGCGCGGGCGCGATTTTCCTTTACAACAAAAACGACGCTATGCTACGTACTATAAAGTTTATATTGGTTTTACTTTGACAATCCGCCACCGCCACACGTCTCTTCTGTATAAACAGCACCTAAAAGTGATCTGTATATCATGCGAACTGGCATTAATTATCGAAGTTCTATAAATTCTAGAATTCGATCATTCATCTATCACACAATTTGCTTATTACGTGGCTCTCAATTGCCAGGTTAGAGGTTTCATTTGCAATAACGTACTAACCATCAGAAGTGATGCCATATCCAGAAGCTATGCCTATCTGACTTATAAAGTCTTCAGCACCAATACTAGGAAGAGCTATTGGTTGAATTGTATCTGAAATAAGAAAGATCAGGACAATGAATAAACGTAATCTTTCATAAGATATTATTATGGAAATTTTAAGAACTTACCAGAGAAAGCAACTGAGCTGATCCGTAGAATCGCAATGTCATCGACCAGTAATCTAGGATTCCAATTCGGATGAACGACTATGTTATTACTGTCAATGCGGGTTCCACCACTATATAGTTTGTTGGAGCCAAGAATGGCTGTGAACCCTAGAGCGGTGTACACTTCGTCGTTGTTGCAGTGAGCGGCGGTGACGATACGGGTGTCAGAGATGAGAGACCCTCCGCAGACGGAAGTAAGGTCTTCTGGTAACCTTATCAAGAGGCCAACCTGAAGATGAAGTTTGAGAGCATTCGAAAAAATAACAATAATCAACGCTACGAATATCAAGAATTGACCAGACAAGGTTTGAAGAATTTGGGTTCTTAAAAAACAGTTTGCAAACTTGAGATAAAAGTAACTTCTTACGATAAAATATATGTTAACAGATCTACTGTCTTACCTAAAGGGTTGAAGGGGTGGTCAAGCAAAGTATAAAAGGTTTTACAAAAAAAAATTTACATTTATAAGGGTGGTTAAGACAATCAAACGGAACAACTTTCACTATGGGACCAATATCGAAATTGCAAAAAAAAAAACGGATGTTCCATCATTATCATCATATCAGCCGATAGATGTTTACTGCTGGACATAGGCCTCCCCCAGAATGGGGAGACTTGCCATACTCACCATGATGTGATGCGTTTTCGATGTTCCATACTAAACTACACATCTACTCGAGCTAAATGAGACAACATATTTTTTTTCGCTATTTCGATATTGGTCCATAGTGAAAGTTGTTCAGTTTGATGGTCTTAACAACCCACATAAAAGTTTTTAATGTTTATTCTTACTTTTGTAACACCCTGTATATTGTTTAAATTATTTTCTTACCTGATAGGGAATTTCTGAGATGTCAATAAAACTCCCGCCAACGATTCTCAGGCTGCTGACACGTTGTTTTGATAAAATCTCTTCCTTGTCTTTAATATAAACTGCTTTTGGAATTCCAATGGTATTGTGATAGTTAAAAAGGGACACCTTTACTTTTGAGTTTTCCACCGCTAGTGACATAGCCGATATTGTTAAAAAGAAAAATAAAACTTCCATGTTTTCGACTGAGTAAGAAAGAACAAATAGTTTGATTGCAATAATATCTTTGGAGAAAAATGTTCAGTTATCTTATCTTAGGTTTGGAGCATTGATGTTGAAAAGTAGGTAGGTACTAATAGCAAGTCTACGTATCATATAATATTATCTTTTACCTTTCACCTACATTGAATTTGTGTATTATCAATTATCATCAATGAGCATTGTGCAGTAGAATCAATCGGGTCCGTCAACCTTAACTACTTTGTCTATGGCACCAACATCGAAATCGCCATTAAAAACAGCTGTTCCGTTAAAAACTGCAAACCTACTCGAGCCAAATGTATGGGACGGCTGATTTTTTTTTGCGATTTTTAAGTTGGTCTCGAAGTGAAAGTTGTTCACTATGATGGTCTGGTCATCCCCTTAAAAAAGTGTCAGCATACTAAGAAGGACACTGTAGTATAATTTTAAATTCCTCCACCTGGAGTGTTGTTCTTATATGCTAACAGATGCTCAGACCATCAAACTGAACAACTTTGTCTATGGGACTGAATGAAATATACTTTATTTACACCAAAACAAAATACGATGCACAATAGGAAACATAAACTGAATATGGTACAAATAAGGTAAAAATTCAGCTGTCCCATACATTTGCCTCAAGTAGGTTTGCAGTTTTGTATGGAACTGCTAATTTTTTTTCTCGGTTTCGGTTTTGGTAGCATATTAAGAAAGACCCTGTATTTAAGATCCACACTCTAGGTGGAGGAATTTAAAATTATACTCAAATCACATCATCGGCAGGTACAGCAGGACATGACGAATTAAGAATGATGTGTGTTTTTTTTAATGTGCGTTGTGCGTTGTGTGCGACAGGGAAATAGGTTGAATCAAAAAGTTGTAGATTCACATCAATAAGTACTTAGTTAAAATGAATTATAACTATATTTATTCAAAGAAATCTTAATTAGAATTAAGGTGTGGCAAGAATCCAGGAGAGGTATGAAGTTACTCTGGCGTAAGCGGCAGGGAAACCAGCTGCGCAGCCAGCTTGAGCACCGAATGACGTCACACCCACCTGAGAACAAAAATTGAAAGTGAGCCTAAACAATCCAAACTTCAGCATTCCAAGGTTCAGTATGTCATGTTTTGCGAGCACTGATTGCAAATCCATGCATCTTCTTATGTTCATTCTTATTAGTTCCCTGCGGGGTTTCGTGTTATCCGTACAAGTCCGCCTACAGGTTGAAATTAATATCATTAGCGTCCTTTGAAACTATGAGTCAACCCATCAAACTGAACAAATTTAACCTTGGGAGCAAATCGATCAGAGTAACAAAACGATCAGCTGTTGCATACTGCAGTCGAGTAGGCATTGCAGTTTAGTATGTAACAGCGGATTTTTTTGGTTTTCACCCATCGTAAAAGTTGTGTAGTTTGATGGGTAGACTCTTAGTTTAAAAGGATGCTAATGATATCAATTTCACGCTGTGTAGCCAGTTAGATCTTTGATCAGGTAGTGGTACAGCATTTAAGAAAATTTCTTACCTCACCCCCTATGGCAGAATCGTAGCATAAAAAAGAAAGCAAATGCGTATTCCTTTCTCGCTCGCACTCACTCAGTATTCCACATACTTACCTCTTCTTTTCAATTTTTCCCATTTCTATGAAGTGTCCAAGGTGTGCCAGTAGGTCAAGAATACCACCTTCGAGCAAACGGGAAACAGAGATGAGCCTCTGTCTTTGTTACTTTGTACATGCCAAAAACAAAGCGCATAACGTTTTTATCGTTTTGCCGCTTTGTTGTGGTATGGCACCTTGCTGTGGGGGTAGCATGGCAACGCGACAAACTAAAGTTGCGCCTTATCTCTCTTTCGTTTACCGCATAACAGAACGTAAGAAAGTGCAATTTCATGTCTTTGGCTACCCTACGCAATAGTTTATTTTGAAAATTCTTACCAAGACCCTTCTTCCATTACTCAAAACAGCAAGTGGGCCACCGGAGTCTCCCTGGCACGTTCCCATGCCGCCAGCTCCACTGGTACAGATGTTGCTGTTGTGCACAAACGCTGCTCCGTAAACAGCCATGCATTCTTGGTTCGTGATGACTTGAAGGTTCACTGAGCTGATCACTTGATTACTGGGGATGTTACCACCTGGAATAAATTATTCGTTAATGATACGTGAGTGTTAATATTGCGTTTTGTTCTTAAAGTCGTAAGGCGTCGTAACTCCGGCAATGTGTAGAAAAAACATTCGATAAACATGTTATTCCCTGATTTCGGCATCGTTTGATGTTCTTTGTTAGGGTACTCCTATGTTGCAGCGGGGATGAGCAACAATGATGATATTAGTAAATGGAGTCATTAAAATATGCGTAAAACTACATAAATTCTGTGACCATCAAATTGTGGTGTAAAGATCAAGACCTACTAGCAACAATGATGATATTAGTAAATGGAGTCATTAAAATATGCGTAAAACTACATAAATTCTGTGACCATCAAATTGTGGTGTAAAGATCAAGACCTACTACTCTGAGCCTACTACTACTAACTGACAGGTAATTTGTGATAGTGAACTGTATAACGTAATAACATATCACAATAATGTCTGTGAACTTACCCAATAGAAAATCCCACAGAGCGACATGGCCTCAGGCCAAGCTCTTCAGTAAAGATTTAAAAAAAAAGTAGTTTTACAAATTCGCTAAATTATGTTACGTAATTTGTTGATTTGATTACAATTGGGTTGTTTTAATTACATTTTCAACACGATAATCTGTTGATAACTTGATAATTTGTTATTACGAGTACACAATCAAGGCTTATAAATAATCAGTTAATTCATTGAAAAGGAGATTAACAATAAGACAAGAGGTGACTTGGATTATGATTTGAATTTTTTTCGCGTTTGCTGAGGTTGGCTCCGTTGTGAAAGACGTTCAGTTTGATGGTCTGAATTCACCGTTTGAGTATGAGCCTGAAAGTCCCATACACCCTTAGTCCCATACATTGCAAGATATTTAATAAAAAAACTTACCGTCACGCGTGAGACCAAAGCCAGAAGCGAGAGCGGTTACTCCAACGAAGTCGTTAGACACTTCCTCAGTGGGCAGAGGGATAGGCTGGATGGTATCTGAAGTAGAATGTTTACATTAAAGGTTTGTAATAAATAATGTAAATGCAGTTACTGCAGAACAAAGATACATTCACATCCACAATGCACAACTTATACCACTGAAGATTTTGATACATACATATAGTCATATATTTACAGGAGATGTAGGGTACACTAAGAAAAGACTTTTCGATAATCAACCTCCTACGCAGATAAGTTGCCGGCAACAGCAAAGAATGTTTTCTCAAAATATGATGATGATGATGTCCTCCTTGACGTATCCGTCAACGGCGACACCCTGGGCTTCACCTAGTAGAGTGGGCTCGGATGTGACTAGCGAACCCAAATTTCGACCTAATGGTCCGTGGTCTCAAAATATGAGTAGGTAACAAAATGAAAATTATTTGTAGGTATGTAAGGCACTTACTGGTGAAAGAAACTGAATTGATGCGAAGGAGAGCGATATCGTTGGAAGCAGTAGAGGGAGTCCATTGGGGATGGACAGCAATATCGAAGGTCTCAATCCTGGTGCCGCCGCTGAATATAGTATTAGAACCGAGGACTACGGTGAAACCCTGAGCGGTGAGGACGCCATCGTGGTAGCAATGAGCAGCTGTCACAACTCGGTTGTTGGAGATGAGGGAACCTCCACAGACGGATTGGAAGATGAACAGCATTCTGATGACTAGACCGACCTGGGGAAGAAATTTTGATAATAACTAGATGGAAAGTAAGCTAATAAACATTAATAATATAACGGATAGAAAAAACAAAACTAAAATTCGAAAATATATTGTCTCAAATAGGTTAGGCTACAGGGCAAACCCTTAACCCGATCGTCCGAACCGAACTCGAACCCGACTAAATTGTTCAGAGAAATTTTGATATCATTCCTCGTTTCCAAAATATCGAGCGTCAAAATAAAAAATTCGGGAAAAAGTGTTTTTTTTTTCAGTATTTTGGTCATAACTTTTTTGTTTTTGATTTTTTCGAACAACTCTTTTGCACCTTGCAGCTCTCATGTCTTTTGAGCCATTTTTGAATATCATATCTTCAGAACTCTCCGAGATATAAGGGGATCGCATTTTTTCGTGAAATCGGAGCCTATACTGGAGCGAACGAAAAGACATGTCCAATGTCAAAAGTAAGCTGGATATGCTATTAGTAGTAATTTAAGCTAAATCAGCTGTGGAAGAATATCTTTCATCAGCAGCCAATATTGATACTTTACATGACGTTATGCCATCGCTGTTGAGTGTGCTATAGGTATAAATTCTTATTCGAAGGTGCTATATAATTTAACCCTATTTATAATTATTAGAAAGAAAATCATAAAATGTATGTATTAACAAAACTGGAGTGCGATTTTTGAATCTGATTCGCTGAGCTCAGCAGTTGAAAATGTCAAAATTACTATGGAGATATGCATCTTCCTGCTGCAGAAAAACCGTACTCCGATTCTGGATTATGGCCTCGATACGACCATTGCAATTCGGCTAATCTTTAGATAAATGGTTTAGTTAAATGACAAAAAAAATTGTATATTTTATGAGAAAGTGAAAAGTTCGTATATAAAACTATTGTTTTCGGATTAATATATTATATTACAGCATGAGTAATTGTCATGCGATATGGCTCATGCTAACACGAAAGTAGAAGATTCTGGTTCTTTAAATGAATTTAGCTCTATGTGACAATTTTATTGTATCTTTTGAAATAAATTATTTTGACAACTTTTTAGCAAAGAACAGTTAGGCCGACCGGTAAGCCATTTTCATTAAATACCTGGTAAGGCACTTCGGTGATATCGGTGACCACGCCACCGACAATCCTCTCATTGAGTCCATCGCTGACCAAGCCTTGGCTCTCCACCCTCTTGATGAAGGTAGCTTTAGGTATACCGATCTTCTTGTGATATCCATAGACCGAGAGGTCTTCAATGGATGAGAACTCCGCAGAGGCCGCGACGGCGAGCGCCAGAATCACCGCAACCAACAGTTTCATGTTTGCTTTGGTAGTAATACGAATTAGATGCAAAAGGAAAACGCTTTTATAGCTTCACTGTGGTTTCTCTCTTATCGTTTTAGTTAATACGGTTCTAATCTTAATAATTATGATAAAAACCAGGGCTGGATTGATATTCTTATAGGGCAAATAAATAATTATGATTTATATGAAGTTTACGGCGGCAGTTTGAAAGTAGCACCTGTCACGGAAGAATTGCAGGGTAATAGATTATCGTAGTATGGGCATTTAATGCGGAGAGACGAGTGTCATGTTACGGAATGAGGATGGTTGTAGTAGGAGAGAAAGGCCGAAGGAAAGATGGATGTCTGAAGGATGATATGTGTAAGAAAGATACATGAATGAAAGAGGATGACATATTATGGCGCCGACGCCTAATAATGGGAAAACCTCCATTAATTAAACATCACAGGAGAAAATTTTACAGGATAGCTAAATAACTGTGTTTTTTTCGATCGATCGAAGCGCTTATCGACCATATTTGGAGATCTGTTCGGTCCGGATAGGTTTTTGATCTTGAAGGATCGGCTTTTGCACTAGTGAAACGTGGATGTTCTTAGGTTCCAGAATAACTCTGACTAACTCCTCGGCGAATATAGACGTTAGCAAATGCTATGTGATGCGATGCGATGTTGAGATACATATTTTTTTCTATTAGTCTTAGAATTATATATTTTTGTGACGACCGACACAGAGCTCAACAAATGGAATATTTTTGTATATTATTAGTATACACACACACACATACATAAATATGCTCACGACTATATTCCCCTATATATTTTATTCTATTTCTTATTATAAGTATAAACATAAAAATATTACATTTGTTTAATTGATTAACGCTTATCAAGTTGTATATTTACAGCCAAATAAAGGAAGGTAAGTAGGTACATTAAAAATAAATAAACATATTGAGAAAATAAAACTAACTTAACCTAAAATATGGTGCAGGTTTGGACCGCGCGGGAGGGTAGCCAAGATGCTGGCAGCGTTTCCTCGCTGAACGGCTAAACTGATCCGTTGAGCGAGGAAAGCGCCAGCCCTTGGATCCTCGGTCGAGTCTACCAGGCGCTTTGCCAGATCTTTAAAAAGCGCCTGGGCGCCGGGACCCCACGGAGCAATGGTTTCTACACCGAATGCTATGAATTGGTTTTGGGTGCCGATACTCTTGTATTTACCCTCTTTTGCCTTTTCGGCAGATTCCGCCGCTGAGCCAACTCTTTTGCTCGTTCCGTCTTAACTCTTTTTTGACCGTTCGAGGTTCGCCTCTTTGCGGCGGGCGTTGCCGTTGGCTACGAATAGTTATAAGCATAATGCCCACGACTAATTATGTACGATAGGTACATCTGATCTGACTGACTGACTCTGGCTCCCTCAAGGAATATTAGATTCCTCGAGGGAGCCAGACTCAGAGCAGTTATATAAGGTCTAACAAAATTAACTGAAACTATTTTAAGGGGATGATCAGACCATCAAACTGAACAACTTTCTCCATCAATTTTTTTTTGCGATTTCTGTATTGGTCTAATAATGAAAATTGTCCAGTTTGATGGTCTGATCATCCCCTTAAAATAGTTTTATCTAATTTTGTTAGACCTTATAGAAACCCAAGCCAAGCTTTTCCCTAATTCGTACTCTGTAAATAACTAATCTTTGTTTGTAATTGATTATTTCAATCAATTACTGTCTTACTGATTATAATTTAAATTAATCACGGAAGTACGTACTTTGGAATTACCAAAATACTTATAGACTAAGAGATAAGTGTACTTTTTGCAACCATCAGCTGCAAGGCTGATTCAGTGTTTATGTGGTGTAGAACATCTCTGTGATGGGGATGGACCAGGTCTGCCTGCATAATTCCAGTCGGTTTAAAAGTTACTGATGTTTAAAGGTCAGTAAAAAATTAACGAACAGCTGCAAGGCTAATCGTATAATATTATTGTAGTGTGCACTGTAGCTATGTGAACAGTACAAAAACTGACATAAACTGCCAGTCGGTTTAGGAGATACAGCCGTTCAAAGGTCGGATCTTTGAACAGCTGTAACTTCTAAACCGACTGAGACCATGTCAGTTTTTGTACTGTTCACATAGCTATAGTGCATACTACAATAATATTATACGATCAGCTGCAAGGCTGATGATTGATTTTTTACTCTCCTTTAAATGTTTGTAACTCCTAAACCGACTGAAGTTATGCAGGCAGACCTGGTCCATCCCCATCACAGAGAATTTCTACACCACATAAACACTGAATCAGCCTTGCAGCTGATGGTTGCAAAAAGTACACTTATCTCTTAGTCTATTATTAATTGTACGTGCGTGACACTGAATAATCTCAAATTTTTCCGTCTTTCGAGTGTATGGTAGGTATATAAAATCAGCCTTGGGGTGTTCTCCCATAGCGCGGTAGAAAACTCTAAATGTTCGATGTTGGTGGTATAGAGAAAGTTGCTCAGTTTCGTGGTCTGATTAGTGCTCGTAGGTAGTAAAATAAATATTAGTTACCTAAATGATTAACTATAGTTTATACAGGGTGAAATTGATATCATTAGCAGTTGAAAAGTTGTTAAGTTTGATCTACCCATCAAACTGAACAACTTTTACTATGGGAGCAAACCGATCGGAGCAAATAAAAAATCTGCTGTTCCGTACTAAACTGCACCCGCCGCCGCTGCCTAATCGACTCAAATGTATTCAACAGCAGATTTTTTTTTGCTCCGTTTGGTTTGCTCCCATAGTAAAAGTGGTTCAGTTTGATGGGTAGACTCTTAGTTTAAAGAAATGCTATAGATATCAATTTCACCCTGTAGATAGGTACGATATTTGTAATATATTTATTATGTGAAACTCCAATTAACTGAATAAACAGTGTTAGCTTACGTCACTTGGAATAAAATTAATGAAGCTATATCATTTCATGTTTATTAAATATTCATCTTTATCTCCGTTTCTTGGCACCTTATTTGTTTGTGATAAAGTTTACATTGCAAAAAACTGTAAACTTTTGCATTATATAGTGTTCTCAGAGATTGAAATCAAAGAGGGTTCATTAGAGTATTGCGGTTAGTCGGAACTCGGAGTTGGGGCGCGATGTGAATACAGAGATAGTATTCAAATTTTAACTTTGCCGAGCGCGGAGCGCGGCGCGGTGGATTATCTTTAAATCATTAAATTATCGTTCATAAGTCCATCCGTATTCCGTAATGAAAAGTTTCTTTTCAAATTTCATACTTTTTTAAAATAGATTTGTTTTGTAATTACTAGATAGAGTAGGTATTAACGACCATGCCTTATGGATATCTCTAGACCTTCTTTAGACCATGACATGTTGACCGTCCGTTTTTTTGGTTTTCTACTATTTCTTTTTGGATTTGAGTCTTTTATTTGATGATGGGATTGGATTCATTGTCGATTTTGAACAGGGCGACTGCTAATCTTTATATAAAAAAGCAATCAGGCACGCATAATATTTTGAAGTGCTACCTAAGTGTACGCGCTAAACACATATGCACTCTCTCGTCCTTACACTCCTTTGTATCATGAAACGGGATGGGGATGGATCAGAGGTGGGGTCAGATGTAGTAGCTATAAACCGGCAGCCATACGATTTGGGCGTCAAAGATGTGCATGAGACGCCTGAAAGAATTAGTCACCTTGATACCCGACTGAGTTGGTGCTATTCGAAGTCGGCAAACACATTAACCTTATCAACGGCAATTACTCAAAACCTTAGAAAGCCTTCGCTTTTCTATACAGCAGTGTAACTAACTTATAATCTTGTAGTGCAATCTAGCGTACCGTAAGTAATGCCCTGACTGTCTGAAGTGTGCGAAGTGTTCTATACGCGTTCTGAACTGGGTCACGAAGGCATCTCCGACATTATACAGCTAAATGATGACGGGGGGCGAATGACTTGGACGTGAGAAGATGAGAGGTTGTGTAAGACTTAGTTATAATAGATGGGAAGTATGTTGCTTTTATTTTAGGTACAGTAATAAAATGTTATCAATGAGTTTTTAGAAAATACACGATTTGAGACTGGATTTTTAGCAAAGGAAAACATTGTTAGAAAACTGCAAAGCTGAAGTAGAAGTCCGCATTGGACATTACTGCTTGACTAACGCCATAGACTCTCACTATGTGGTGGGCAGGCCGTCCCCAGCAGCAATGGGGACGCCAATATGTATAACCTATTAATGTATGATATGATATAGGTAGGATGATTACAGAGTGAAAAAGATCTGAAGTGCTATTTTAAAGCCACAAATTCTAATTCGTTCTAGGTTGGTTCTAGATTCACGGAAATTTCAAAATAGCTATGGAGATTATGAATCATTCGTATATGAATTTGAAAGTATGAGATCAAAAAATAGCACTTCTGGAATTTCAGGAAAAGGTGACTGCATTTGTTGCATGAATAGAGATTTTCCACTCAATCGAGAATTTGTCCAGTGATAAAAAAAAAATGAAAGCCTGGAAGAACCTAGTTAACGTTCTCTGAAAACTTGGTCCTTTTATCTGAAATTCGCCCCAGACTTAACGAAAAAGGAAACAGCGAAATGTAACTTACTTTTAGCGTTGCATTACCCAGAGTGCAGGAGAGTGCAGAATTGGTAAAAAGGCGGGTTACACTTTTTGGTTTTAAAAAGAAAAATGTAGAAGCAGATAATACAAAACGGTGTGGGGTGCGGGGGTTGCGGGGGTGTCGCGTAATCCGGCCGCGCACGGATGTGGGGACGCCGGAAGGAACCGCCAGAGAGATGGAGACTTCATTCTGTGTAGTATTTTATGTTACGACTTTTTATGTAACATTCATACGTAATATTAAAAGCCACATGCTTCAGGCTTAGATTTAAAGATTTTGTATACAAATGTCCTCCCAAAATCCTTGACGTAGGTGTCGTACTACACAACTATGGGATATACGATTTTGTATACAGTGTTGTTATGGGCGAGAAACTAAGAGTGTGTGTATAAGAAGTGGTTTCTAAATAAAATTAAATTAGGTATTTAAATCACGGCGACTCTTCGCCCTCCTCTGTTTTCCGTAACAGGTCAAGTTTAAAAGAGGTTGCACTAAATTTTCGACTCTAACGACAAATCTACGACGAAATACTAGGGCGCTGTTGTAAGTAGGTTGATATTGTGCTGCGCTTTGTTCTATACTAAATTATTGTGCTAAGAGATTACGAAACGTTTTGTATTGTGTGGCGCGGGGCTTTGATTTGGGAACTGTTGAATTGCTTCAGAAAATTAAATAGGTAAGTAAAGATACTTTTACCTAGATACAACTTTAATAACGTCAAGCACTTATGATATAGGTAAAGAAGGTAGGTAGGTCTTTGTTTAGGAAGCAATTTTTATTAACAACTATCGGCGATGCGACTTCGTACCAATGACATTAGTAATGTCATTGCTTCGTACGCGCAGACCACTGACTTGAAATTCTCATAACTGTTCGTTGAATGAACCGAGTGCGATGAAATAAAGCCTAAATGTTAATCCAAAGTAAGCCATATGTGAAAGCCCCATCCAAATCGGTTCAGTAGTTTTCAAGTGATGCGGGACAAACAAACAGACAACAATTTTAATAATGGTCGTAATGCATTCCATTATGTAACCAAAATGCCCTCAACCAATAGTTTTGCAAATACCTTCAATGTACTGTACAATGTACATTCACGCCAAGATTACAATTTTATTATAATTATGTATAAATAATAATAGATATACCTAGATTTTAGATTGTTTATTTATCACAAACACATACAAAATACAGAAAACCAGACAAAAAAAAAATCAACCATAATAAATAGATTATTTAGATTGTTTATAAACGGAACAAAATGTGTTGTTTTCATAAAAAATTGAGAAAAAAGTAAATTGTTTCGGTTGAGATAACTTATGCTGAAACGAAAGAAGAAATATTTTCTATATTTTATGTATAAGTAGGTAAACAAGTATACAAACACCAATAAAAAAATGAATACGAACACGAACGTCTAACAAAACTAGCTGAAACTATTTTGGGTTAGTAATAATGAATCCTAGAGGAATAATGAATCAGGTTAGAATAAGGAATCCTATTGGAACTACACATCTAATTGGAATAATTAATCTTGCTAGAGTAATGAATCCTATTATAACAATACATCTTATTAGAATAGGGAAACCTATTGGAATTACGAAGCTAACTGGAATAATTAATCCTATTGGAATAAATAATCTTCTCAGAATAATTATACCTATGAGAATAGAAAGTCCTATTGGAATTATGAATCTAATGATCAACCTTACATAGAATAAGGCGTCCTTTTGGAATAATTAATCTTTTTAGAGTATTGGAATAGGGAATTCTATTGAAATTGTAAATCTTATTAGAATAATGAATCTCCCTAGAATAAGGAATCCTATTGGAATAAGTAATCTTATTAGCATAGGGAATCCTGTGGGAATGATATATCCTATTGGAATAATTAGACCTATTTGAATTATGAATCCTATTAGAATAATTGGAAAATTCTTATTGTAATTACTGGGTTGATTTAAAAAAAGATTATTTTTTATAATTAATCTATAGAACAGTATGCAATCAATCAATCTTATCAGAATTATTCGAATAATTAGTGTAAAATAACACTTTTTTTAAAAAAGTTTCTATAATGTAGAAAATTATAGAAACTGTTTGGTTTAAACTAAGTGTCTACCCATCAAACTGAACAACTTTTCCTATGGGAGCAAACCGATCGGATCAAAAAAAAATCTGCTGCACCCGCCGCACCGCCGCCGCCGCTGTCTACTCGACTCAAATGTATGCTGTTGCATAGTAAAAGTAGTTCAGTTTGATGGGTAGACTCTTAAGGCCCTCTGAATCACTCTATCTATTAAAAAAACCGCATCAAAATCCGTTGCGTAGTTTTAAAAAATCTAAGCATACATCTCATCTAAAGACAGACCTAAGGACAGACAGAAAGCGGGAAGCGACTTTATTTTATACTATGTAGTGATATTAAATATGGTATGGATAGTAGATACCTATCGAAATAAAATAAAATTTTGTTTGCCAGAAATGTGGTGTCAACCGTTTGGTAATCAATAATCATATAAGTGGGTCCAATACTAACAATCAAACGATCGATTCATGCGTATCGATAGTGTAACTGCTATCAAATATTTACCGATAATCAATCAATCAAGACATCAATTACTTATAAAAAACAACGTAACACTTAAAATACAGTACGCTAAAAATAAGGCATAATAATCGATCTTTTACTTCATTATGCAACGTTGTTTCGAACGAAATAAGACCCAGGAGACAAATTTACGAACAAAAGTGCATGTAAACTGCACCGCGCGTGCTGCTGCATCGGGCGCTTGCTTCATGAAAATGCAGTGTCCGCAAACGAGGCTGAAACACCTAGCTGCATTCTGCAACGAAAGACTGTTCTGTAAAAAAACATGAGCAGTTTCTTTAATCTAGATTTCAAAAATTCTGTCTCTATGTCTGCTCGCGGAATTATGTTCTTTACTAATGATTAAATTGAATGGAATTACAACTTTTACTATGGGAGCAAACAGGTCGGATAAAAAAAAAAGAGCTGTTGCATATATTTGACTCGAGTAGGCATTGAAGTTTAGTATGGACAGCTCCCACTTGTTCTTGTTATCATCTTCTTCTTATCGTGTGGGCAGAGCCCTGGTGTCAGAGTTTTTTCAGACCGCCTTACGGCCTCTGACGTGGTTTTTATGTAACGACTACTACCACCAGAGATAGTAGGCGGGACCAACGGCTTAACGTGCCATCCGAAACATGGAATCATTTTTCTTTTCAGACAATCAGGTGATTCAGCCTGCAATGTCCTAACCAGCTGGGGAAAAATGCACAAAGTGACATTTCACTAGGTGTCCCCCG
This sequence comes from Agonopterix arenella, assembly GCA_927399405.1. Lineage (NCBI taxonomy): Eukaryota > Metazoa > Arthropoda > Insecta > Lepidoptera > Depressariidae > Agonopterix > Agonopterix arenella. Next base: position 12,106,818 of record OV656704.1, on the reverse strand, counting down.
TGGGAATCTAACCCACGACCTCCGTGTCGAGAGCCAATGCTCTTAACCATTAGACCACGGAGGCACGGAGGTTCTTGTTATGACAGATAGGTTTATGGGCTCGGAACTAATATTGTACAGAACTCTGGTCAAATTTTCGGAGCGCTGAAAAAATAAAGGAAATTCAAGATGGCTGCCATACAAATTTCAATCGCCTGTATCTTTTGAACGGCAACAGTTAGATATGAGGTGCTTGACCAAATGTCATAGGGCCTGAACTCATTGGTCAGCTATTTGTATGACGTCACGAAAATTCAAGTTGGCGGATCCAAGATGGCGGCTGTTTTTCAAGTTGCTCCGACCCGACAGAAAATTTTTATCCGAGGGTTTTCGATTCTAAATATGAAATAATTTTTTTTTATCTTCAACTTTTGATGGGGTCGCCATACAAATTGGGTGGTCCATTCTAAGCTGCATCCACAAGAAAAAACATTAAGAATGATCCCGCAAAATGCGTAAAACTAGGATACTTTTCCAAAGTTCGCGTATAATATGTGTATATGTATAACATTCCTAGCAAACAAAATTATCCCATAATCCCGAATCCTAGAGGTCACATTTGATCGCTATTTAAGCAAGGGTCCCACAATGTCATCATGCTGTACCTCCCACGGTTCTTAAGTCCTAATCCAGACCGTAATCAAAATGAATCTCGTCGAGTCCTTCGAAGGTCCTGAGGACTGCCTGCTCAACCAAATCACATTAATCATGTTACGGTTTAAGCTACTTATAGATAAATTGTTTTTTAACTTGATCTGGTTTTGAATAATATTTGTACAGTTTATTTTAAATAGGAACTGTAAAGAAAGTAATAATATATTATTTTATTTATAAACTAGCTGACCCGACGTTTTCCTGTCAAAAAATATTATTCGGACTATTGTTAAAGTATCATTTACCTTTAAACCACATACTCTACCCATCAAACTGAACAACTTTGACTCTAGGAGGAAACCGATCAAAAGAAAAATCAACTGCTCTATATACTAAGCTGCAATACCTAGAATACCTACCTGCACGACTCAAATGTATGAGACAGCTGATTTTTAGTTTGTTGATTTTTGGTTTTCTCCCATAGTAAAATTTTTTCAGTTTGATTGGTAGACTGCGTGATTTAAAGGTTAATGATACTTTTCCTTACACTCTGTATATTGTTGCATCACTTTAACCAAACACACACAGACTTCTTTATTACAATAGGTCTGTGCAAACACTACTCCAATGTCGAGTTAGTTTTGGGAGTATTGTAATCTCAAGGAGTATTTTATATACAAAACAAACTTAAGCTAATACAAAATGTTGGAGCCTCGTAGCAAGCCAGGGGGTATCTGATATCCCTACGACTACCTACAAACAGGCTTGCAATGCTACTCCGGAAATATTAACGCCTGCGACAGAATTAGGATTTTGTGTGTGGTACTAGGCGTTAAACAATAAATTAAATCAAAGGTGCATGCCAATATTTCTATGACCTAAAAAAATTAAAATAAATCTATCTATCTATACTATTATAAAACTGTAACAGGAAGTTTGACTGTACATTGAAGATATTAACAAAAAAAAAGTTACGATATAGTTTTTAGGTGTCCCTGATTCCATTTCACCAATTTTTTGATTTTTTGTCTGTCTGTTTGTTTGTGTGTTTGTTTGTTTGAACGAGTATCACGCAAAAACTACTGAACCGATTTTAATGAAATTTGTTTGATAGCTTATGATCTGACTTAAAATCTGGTATATAATTTGTGCGGACGAAGTCGCGGGTTAACGCTCGTTATGTAAAAAGTGATACAGGGGAACACCAAACAGAAGTATCCACAGCCGATAATCTAAGCACCTCTACATTTTCCAATCTTTATCTTATTGATACAATATACAGGGTGAAATTGATATCAGTAACATCCTTTTAAACTAAGAGTCTACCCATCAAACTGAACAACTTTTACTACAGGAGCAAACCGATCGGAGCAAAAAAAATCAGCCTGTTCCATACTAAAATCCAATGCCTACTCGACTCAAATGTATGCAACAGCAGATTTTTTTTTTGCTCCGATCGGTTTGCTCCCGTAGTAAAAGTTGTTCAGTTTGAAGGGTAGACTCTTAGCATGAAAGGATTCTAGTGATATCAATTTCACCCTGTATATGCGAAGACAATGACCTCTGCGAAGAGTTAGAATAAATAAAGTAACGTAACTACCACAATCTGTCGCTGTCCGTGTGGTATCGCCTAAGATAAGCACCATCCCATTTCCTCCCGTGGGTGTCGTAAAAGGCGACTAAGGGATCTACCGGAGGATGGGCAACAGCATCCTCTGAGTACACACATTTGATCCAACTGCGATCGCCAACCCGTCTGCCAAGCGTGGCGATTATGGCAAATCCCCCCATTTTGGGGGAGGCCTATATCCAGCAGTGGACGTCTATCGGCTGATATGATGATGATGGTCTACCACAAATTGGAGTGTGTGGATTGTGCAGGCCAACAATTATTTATTTGGTCGCTATATATCAAATTATTTAGTCGTTTGTATACAAACGACTGAATAACTGGCTCTCTATAGAGAGCCATTGGGTTGTTTTGCTAACCCAGGGCGATATAATACAGAGAGGCTGGCTAAATCAAAGTTGAACAAAGCATTCATTAATGAGGGTAAATGAAAAGTCCTCTTGTGTAGAAAATAATACCTTTTAGGCCACTAAGGCCCGATTCGACCAAACGCGAGTAAATTTCATTTTTAGATTAAGTCACCGGTTACTCTAGAGTAAACTGATTTTGCGTTTTACCAACCCTAATCTATGAATAAGTTGAGAATAAATTTTAGACGGCCAATTTTGACGGTGTAAAGCTTATACCAAGACTAATGAAATGTCAATGTCACATAATTAAAAAAATACTACTAGTGGTATCCTATAGGCCCTATAGTATAGGGTATAGGCTAATAACTTACATTTTACATAGATAAACGTTCGGTGTTCGGTTAAGCATTCACCTCTGTAAATCCCTCGTTTAATCAGAAGACTGATTATTTGGGGCATGTCCATCTTCATCCACCATGAGTTTATGTCCATTACTTGAGGTTCAGGCAATCAAGCTATCCCGTCCGGTCAGGCAAGATTATCCTGTAACTAATTCGGGTAAATTTTCCTCGTTTTATTCAACTTTATGCTGAGGTCATATATTCAAAGGGCTTAACCGCTAGAGTTTCATTTTGTTTTTAATGCAAATGAAAACCGTGTTATGTTGTTATCCTGTTTATAATTTACTCGAACTATTTCGTGTTTTTTTAATCATTATCAATTCATCAAAAGTGCGCATATTGGCTTGGGTTATCTGAGATGCGTAGGTACATACAGGGTGTAATTTTCAGGATGTGCAAAATTTGTTAAGATGACGTATGATCATTTAATTATTACGAATAATTCATTGACTTACTACTGGACGTCCGTCGGGCTCGTGCTAAAAAGTGTCCGAACCAAAAGAGTAACAATGCGTATAAAGAGTAACAATTACGCGCCAGTCTTTATTTGATCCACCGACTACTACGCGCACGTCTACAGGGTGAAATTAATATCATTAGCATCCTTTTAAACTAAGAGTCTACCCATCAAACTGAACAACTTTTACCGTGGGAGCAAACCGATCGGAGCAAATAAAAAATCTGCTGTTCCATACTAAACGGCAATCTCGATGGGCGAGTTTGCTACTCAAATGTATGCAACAGCAGATTTTTTTTGCTCCGATTGGTTTGCTCCCATATTAAAAGTTGTTCAGTTCGATGGGTAGACTCTTAGTTCAAAAGGATGCTAATGATATCAATTACACCCTGTATAATGACGTGCTACGGAAGGTGCTGCCTGTAAGAATTTTTAAAAACTATGCAAGCAAAATGAACAGCGGTTTCAATGTTTTTAGTTGGTTTATATTACTAACACGTACTTGTTAACGTTATGTAAGTTAGTCTATAAAGGACACTTTTTTATCGAGAACTTTGTATTAGACCCGGCTTCCATTAGTTTGGATAATTAATCAAAAGCATTATTAAAATTAAATTGAAGTAATTTTTTAACCGAATTTTTTAACCAGTTTTACACTCCGTTGCAGAAACGCTCATTAAAGTTAATCCTCCATTAAATTTCTTGCTAGCTTTTACTACGTCAAAAAGACAAAAGTGACAGCAAGAAATTTAATGGAGGATTAACTCTAATGAGCGTTTCTGCAACTGAGTGTTAATCACCGCCGTAATGCACACCTTGAAAGTAATACCCTTACCTGTAAATCTTTGCTACATTTGCAACATGCACTTACGAATATAATAATTATTAACTAATAATAATAAATATTGCCCATATGGTTCCCGCTTAGAATGTACCTGTACCACGAATTCTTCACTTGGCGTGGGTATATATAGTACAAGCCGACTATGTTATTCAGTGGAAAACAGGGGTTTATATGGACGAAAGGCTAGCCACCTCTCACCACTAGACATCACTGGTGGTTTCAGTCCATACAAAAGTTTGACGCACAATACTCGTAGACGGAATTTTAATAAAAGTAATATGTTATACGAGCGTTAACCCGCGACTTTGTCCGCACAAATTATATACCAGATTTTAAGTCAGATCATAAGCTATCAAACAAAACAAGTTTCATCAAAATCGGTTTAGTAGTTTTTGCGTGATACTCGTTCAACAAACAAACACACAAACAAACACCCAAACAAACACACAAACAAACACACAAACAAACACACAAACAAACAGACAGACAAAAAATCCAAAAATTGGTGAAATGGAATCAGGGACACCTAAAAACCATAACGAAACTTTTTTTTTGTTAATAACTTCAATGTACAGACAAACTTTCTGCTACAGTTTTATAATAGTTTAGATATGGAAAAATAGTTTAGAAATCTAGTTTCCGCGTCGGAAATAACATTTGCAATTTGTAATATAATAACGAAGATACAAAGCTTTTAAAATTTTGTAAAGCTTTATATCTTCGTAATTATTTCATAAATTGCAAATATTATTTGTGACGCGGTATCTAGATTTTCTAAACTATTGTTCCATATATATAAAGTTACTTATATTAATACCATCTACGCGTATGTGCGGCGTCAAAGTTTTGTATAAAATTGACCCCTCTGCAACCACCTTAAACAGAAAGTTGTTAGTTTAAACAATGTTTCTGATCACTCCGAAAGGGATAACGGTCTTGAGTTTATGTGTATGTTAAGATTGCTCACCTTGATTTTGCTGTTTTTTTGTTATTACTCTTGAAAGAAAGTTCAACGTTCGAAGCTGTTATCATGTCCACTACCTAACCTACTTTATTTCGCTCAACCATATTATCTTGTTTTCTTTACAGTTTAATGCAAAGATGACCACCTGACGTTAACTACTTTAATTACTGTAACCATTAATCCAAGTCACAAAACAGGGGTTCATGACAGAGACGGATCGGACCGTTTCAATATTTTAACCTATGCGTAACATACGACCTTCCGAGGGGTTAACTTACAGTCCGTCAGCTCATGTCCACTTATATTGCTCATCATTGTAAAACATTATTTAAGGCGGTTGCAGAGGGGTCAATTTTATACAAAACTTTGACGCACAATACGCGTAGACGGTATTAATATAAGTAACTTTGTATATATAGAAAAATAGTTTAGAAAATCTAGATGCCGCGTCACAAATAACATTTGCAATTTATAAAATGATTACGAAGATTTAGAGCTTTGAAATTTTTCATACAAAATTTTAAAAGCATTATATCTTCGTCATTATATAATAAATTGCAAATGTTATTTGTTACGCGGCAACTAGATTTTCTAAACTATTTTTCCATATATAAAATATTACTTTTATTAATTCCGTCTACGCGTATTGTGCGTCAAACTTTTGTATGGACTGAAACCACCTTAAGATTAATAATCTTATAACCTTTTTTTTTTCGGGATAATGAAAAATCAGGAACATTGTTACCTACAACCATCTATTAAGCAATGAAATCAAATATTACTTTATTTAAACTAAAAACATAAGCATAAAAAATACAAAGATAAAATGTAAGAGGCACAAAATAAGGCCGTCTTATTAGTAAGAAGAGATTTATTATAATATTTAAAAAAAACTACAATTTGCATACGTCGAATGTTATCTAAGATCTAGGGCCTATTTCATAAACATGATAAAATTGTAATTTTCAATGACAATTCAGGGTACCTACCATTGCTAGTTACTTATGGCGTTAAACAACATGACTGTGTCCTAACATTCTCAATAATGTATTTCAAATTGTCATTCTAAATTATAATTGCCATGTTAATGAAATAGGCCCCTAATTTAACAAGGTATGCGAAATTTTTTGGTCAATGGTATCGACATAATTTATACGTTCACCGTTTTTTTCACGATTGATTGATCGAGTCTTTCACATTTGAGCGTTATCTTATAACAAAGACTAAAAAGTTTATTGTTTATTTGTTTTAGTCTGGATAATGACATCCAATCAAATTAAAGAAGATCAAAAGATAAAAATTTAATATTGTCCATCATGTACATACTTGTTATGCAGTGGAGTTTTAAACTATCACTAATTTGAAAAAAAGATGTTTTTTTAAATTTAGTTACACTAGTTTCCTTAAAAACTCCCCTGCATAACAAGTAGGTACGAGGTGGACAATATTACAACTTTTTATCTTTTCTGCTCATTCTGGTAGGTACGACAAAGTAAATGAAAAAAATGTGGACAAGGGCTTACGCTCTATGAGCGTCGCGAGCTATTCGTTCAAATTATGTTGATCTCGGTAGCAGCTGGTTGATGAGGATAAGTGATTTTCCTCTTATTGAAGATGGAAATTACAAAAAGACATTTCTATGTATAGCCCAGTGATTTTACGGAGTTTTGTTAGGCGGGGTAGGGAGTAATTACTAATTGGACTTTTAAACTGTAACCGGAACCATTAAGTGACAACAGGGCTATATTAAAGCATATTTAAAAAAAATCGCTACGCAATATAGAAATCAAAATTATGTGTCCCAGAAGGATTTTAAATTATTCATATTAATACCAATGCACTCATTTGACTTAGATTTAACAATATAAATTATTTTTGAGCAATAAAATAGGCAATGAAATTTAAAAAATGAGGTATTTATTAGAAAATATGAAAGTATTTTTCAAAACCTTCTAAGTAGAAAAAAATATTCACACCATGTCTGCAGTACGTATAATGGTAAAGCCTTAAATATATACTGTCGAATTGAGAAACCTCCTCCTTTTTTGAAGTCGGTTAAAAACTAGACTACAACTACTTGCACAAACATTTACAAATAAATTTAAACAATGTTTACACATGTTCCTTTTCAAAACAGTGAGTGTGATGGAGCTGTTAAAGGCTAAGAATGTAACTTGAGTTTTAATCCTCGTTTCACAGCATGTTTGAATATTTTACTTTATGTCACGCCATTTTTATTCACTTTAATAACCTGAATACGTCTCATAACCAAGGGTTGTACTAAGGGTTAGTTCGTTTCATTTTGCGGTTGTTTTTGCACGTGTGCCGCGAACTCAAAAGGCGTATAATGGCCCTCTGCGTATTATAAAGTCTTTAAGCCCCTTTACCACTGAAATTATTTTCTTTTGCGCTCCCGTCGAGCGGAAAAGTGTGTAAATGTCTAGCTTTTAAATTTATATTTTAAACCTAATTTTGTTCACATAAAGTTCACTTATTTTGCCATACATACTTTGGCACTTTGTAATGTTTGTTGATTAGTTCTTAATACTCTAGGTAAGGTAGCTATCCTATGTATATTTTATGTAATAGGTACCTACTTATTGATACGTAATTATCAAAGTCCTTCTTAGATTTTATTGATTAGATATAAATAGAGAAATTGGAAACAGCTCCAATTGTAACATAAATTGGAACATGTGCTCAGGAGATTAAACTTAAGTATAGGTAACTAGCTTTTGCCAGTGACATCGTCCACGTGAAATTAGGATATAGAAAAATCCTTTCTAAGTGCACTCTCCGTAGAATCTGTTTCTATCTCCAGCAGTTTAGGCTCTGCGTTGTCAGTCAGTCAGTCACAGAAATAAAAAAAAATGTTTTATAAGTATAGATAATATCCACCGAATCATCTTCATCAAAGTTTAAATAAAGAAAAAGTAAGTTCATTCGCACCTGTGCCGCAAAGAAAATGGAAAATCTCAATACCAACTTAATTCCTCAAGTGCGGTATTAATGTAGGCAAAAGTATAAAACGGATAAAAGTTTCCGTTTGAGGCCGCAGCCACGGTAATCCGACAGTTTTCCAATGTACGCTCCACTCTATGCCGAATAGCGGGAACAGGGAAAAACGTGGAGTCACCGATATTATAATCTTTAAGTTTATCGGAATTTGGCGTTTTGCTGTGTTGTGAAGAAGTTGATATTATACCTTTTTCGTTGTCGGTGAAAAATAAATATATAACACTATTTATACCCACATTTGCCGTCTAGTCTCCGAATCATAAACTCAGTGCGGAAAAATTTATAGCATCCTGAATAATGAGCGTTTTTCTTTTGGTTTTCTGGGGGATCGATAGATAGAATACAGGTCAAAATTTCAAAAAGTGTTTCTTTAAAATAATAAAGAGGGAGAAGATGATCAAAAGGATGCCAACGCACCTTTTGATTGAATATTTCATTGCTTACGAATCATTTTAATCGAAAATATGAAACTGTTTACGTCTGTCATGGTTGTATTGTATGGGTTCGATCCCTTGGCCTTTAAAAAAGTCTTGACAAGATTTTGAGAAGATCTCGCCTACGTCTCTATGGGGCGATAAACATCTGTCGAATTTTTTACGAACTAAATTTAAAAAAGAAAAGAAAATCTCTCATTGTCTTACGATATAACTCATCCATAGAGATATAGATAGGATGTATTACGTATAGGGCTCATGTTGTCACGAAACAAGGAAAAAATAGAAGTAGATAAGATAGCATCTTAATAATAATAATATCGTCAACCCGTATAGGTGTCATATAAAGCGGCCAATTAATGAGATAGGTCATTATGAATCAATACAATTTTTATTTAATATACAGGGTGAAATTAATATAATTAGCATATTTTAATCTAAGAGTGTACCCATAAAACTGACCAACTTTAACTATGGGAGTAATCCGATCGGAGCAAAAAAAAAAATGCTGTTGCATAAATTTGAGTCGAGTAGGCAATGCCTACTAGTTACCAGTTTAGTATGGAACAGCAGATTTTTTTGCTCCGATCGGTTTGCTCCTTGGTAAAGGATGCTAATGATATCAATTTGACCCTGTAGATGTAGATATAGTAAAAGTAAGTAATTTAGTATGGAAGTAATAAATATATCGTAGACAATCACAATTAATAACATACCTACATTACATGCGAGTATCGTTTATTTATTAATATATTTCTCGAATGAAAAAAAAAACATTTGCAAAACTACTCTATGAAGACTTTAGTCTAAAGCAAAGACTTAAGGCGGGTGAACACTGAATTTTCTACTCTTATAACAAATCCACGTCAGGCCACTGGCGATAATCCAAGAGTTTGTGTCCTCACGGGACTGTCTCCTGACTACATTCGAGTTGTATCACATCCTGAAGGAAGCAGATACACTAATCTGATAGGTTACATAAAATACAATTTAAAAAAAATTACTCCGACCGAATAAAAGGTAACCAATCAATGAAGCTAAACTTCCGATGCTAGGTAGTTGCATACACAATTTTATTGTGTGTCTTGCTTATCCTGACCTACGGTCCTGAAACGTGGTCACTTACAGAGTACCAAAAGTACAAGGTCATAGTTCGCCAGATAAAGGGTAAATTTTATATCACTGCAGATAACTTCAGCATGTATTCGACTCATCAAACTGAACAATTTTCACTATGGGACAGCTGATTTTTTTCGCGATTTTGAAGGTAGTGAAAATTGTTCAGTTTGATGAGTAGAATAAATGTTGAAGTTATCCGCAGTGATATAAAATTTACCCTGTATAAAGTTAGGTACGAAAAAAATTTTGTTAGTTAGCATTTGTATGATTCTAAAGACAGTTGGCAGTTGTGGCAAAGCTTCTGATCACCCTGATGAGTATCGTCAGTATATCAGTTTAAACAGGGTGTAAGGGACAGCTAGAGAAATACTGAAACGGTGAAATCAGACTATCAAACTGAACAACTTTCATTATGTAATGGAGCCAACCTCAAGAAACGTGAAAAAAAAGCATCAGCTGTTTGATACATTTATGTCAAAGTTGTTCAGTTTGATGATCTGAATTTACATTTTAAGTAGGTATATATGCCAGGCTGTCCCTTGCACTCTGTAGGTAATATGTATGGATCTATTATAAATCTATACAGGGTGTAAGTGACAGCCTAGCAAATACTGAAACGGTGAACTCAGACCATCAAACTGAACAACTTTCACTATTTATACCTCAGGAAACGCAAAAAAAAATCAGCTGTCCCATACAAAACTGCTGGCCCTAAACGACTAAAATGTATAGGACAGAGACAAGTAATTATTTTTCGCGATTCCTGAGGCAGGCTCCATAGTGAAAGTTGTTCAGTTTGATGGTCTGAATTCACCGTTTCAGTATTTGCTAGGCTGTCACTTACACCCTGTATAATAGAGCTACAGCAGAATTCTTAACTTCGTTATGCCAACTAAAACCGTTTATTATAAGATTTTGACGACTGCCTCCGTGGTCTAATGGTTAAGAGCATTGGCTTTCGACTCGGAGGTCGTGGGTTCGATTCCCACGGGGGGCACCTCGTGATATGTCACTTTGTGCGTTTTTCCCCAGTTGGTTAGGACATTGCAGGCTGAATCACCTGATTGTCTGAAAAGGAAAATGATTCCGTGCTTCGGATGCACGTTAAGCCATTGGTCCCGGCTACTATCTCTGGTGGTAGTAGTCGTTACATAAAAACCACGTCAGAGGCCGTAAAGCGGTCTGAAAAACTCTGACACCAGGGCTCTGCTCAAGCTCTGCCCACACGATAAGAAAGAAAGATAAGATTTTAAGTATTTCGACCACATTTGAGATTTGACCTAAAATCCATCCGTCCCAGCCAGCCCCAGTCACGTTTTCGTTTATTTACAATTTGTAGAAAATATTCCTGCCATAATGTAACCTAAATCACTGATGTTTTTGTCCACCGGGCCTACTCGACAAACCTTACAAAAGAATGACACGTAAAGTGATTACTCAGCCCAGCGTTTGCATGTATTGTCATGACAACGCTGAATTACTGGCCATGGTCGGCGTACCACGGTTTTTCAGGTGTACAAAACTGTATGTGCAAAAAGTTTTGTTGAAACACGATTTAGGGTCGAACGAATTCGTTGACTGTTCGCGCTCTGTGTAAACATAGAACGACATGATTGGAATTGGGAAACCTGAAATCGCCGATGTATTTGGCTAGTCACTTTTTTTCGTTTTCAGATGGATTCATACAAAATTCGCACTTCAGGAAAAGTGATTTTGAGCATTGTTTTATTAAGTTTATTAATTTTCCTATCGGTACCTATCTTCGCTTTGTTCAATATAATTAAGTTAAGCAAAGTATGGCTCTAAAAGAGCCCATTGATTTGGCACCAAATAATATATATAAATATCTCCAAGGTCTGAAAACCACTTCCATAACGTCGGGTTGCGATCTAAGGATCGAATAGCGATTGGTAAGTATATGCAAAGTATTATGGTATAGGCTATGGTGCTACAGAAAGATGAACGACCAACCTATTTGTAAATAGACTAAAGCAACAAACAGATGGAATGCATTTGTAAATATATCAGAGACTAAATTTAAAGCTTTTAGTTTAAATTTTATACTAGCGTTAACCCGCGACTTCGTCCGCACAAATTAAATACCAGATTTTCAGTCAGAGAGCTATAAAAAAATTATTCATTAAAATCGGTTCCGTAGATTTTGCGTGATGCTCGTTTAAACAAACAAACACACAAACAAACAGACAGGCAAAAAATTCAAAAAATGGTTATATAGAATCAGGGACACCTAAAAACCATACCGTAACTATTTTTTGTTAATATCTTCAATGTACAGACAAACTTTCTGTTACAGTCTTATAATAGTTTAGATTCGAACCAGATTGATTTTAGAAAATCAAATATTTATCAGTTTAAATGGACATTCTAATTGTTACAACGTTTTTCCATTTTGTTGCTGCTGGGCAGGAACATCACGTCATCTACAAAGGTCCACCACTGTTTACCTTCTTTATGGATGTAGTCCGACCGACCTTGGCTGCTGTTCTGAGATAAGCGATTTTTGAAGCAAACTTTTAGTTTTGTCTAGTGTGCTCGTATACTAAGAGAGGATGCATCGGACACGGGGTTGGCACTAAATTGTTTACGCCAAGAAATCCGCGTCGCGAGCGATAGCGCCGTGTTTTATTTGGGTCAACCCTGAGGTTTGAAGTACCTGCCTGGACGTGTTTAACACGTTTTGCTGTAAGGATCTCTTTGTATAGTGTTCATTATCACGGTTCTTCTTCAGATAATTAATAAAAGTACTCACTTGTGCTAATACATGTTCAGGAATATTCCTACCACAAATTCAAGGTTTTGGTGGATTGACGTATCAGGTGTTGATACTAAATTTTGCCAAAGAAACCTTGCGCCCTTGAGTCCTGATACAGCACATACTGGCGGAAAGGTGGCCTATTCCAAGCCGAAAAACCACACGAAAACAAAATGAACCACTATTGTTACAAAAAAAATGAAAACTGCAGTACTCCAGTACCCAGTTTCCACACGTCGCCACCATCAAGAGGAGCAATTACAGTTTTTGTTCGGTTACAAGTGCATCCCCCGCACGTACTGGAATTATGACTTGATCGTGACACTGTGGACAAACTGGAGCACTTTGTTTACTTCCTGGTTTGTTGTACCTGAAAACTGAATAGCATTAAAACAATATAGTCTGACTTTGGAGAGAAGATAACAGCATCATAATCTTAAACTATCAAGACCCTTTGGCGAGTATGTATACAGTGTGTAAAATTAAATACGTTACATATGAAACATGGTGCTTCAGACAATCAAACTGAAACCCTTAAATCAATATTTGGACTAGCACGAATATTATACCCAGCTTTCGTTCTTTAGGGATATTTACTCACTTTACTAAGAAATTTGAGTCTTTTGTTTTAATTTTAAAGGAATATGCAAAAACTGAACAACTTTCACTATAAAGCCAACATCGATATCGCGAAAAAAGTTGTCGTTTCATAGAAAACGTCAATGGTTTCTCGACCCAACTCTTTGACTACTTATATAGGGAGTAGTTACGCGTGTAATTCTACTAGCAAACATTTCGGCCACTTTTTGCGGGGGGCGAGGTAACATGAAATCCGCAACTTTGGATTTTATTCTCATAACTTTAGATTCTAATTATGAACGTTAAAAATAATGAAAAGTAGTCTCTCGTGAACCCCAAACGTTCTAAGTTCGAAATTATTGTTTTGCAATTATAGCCTATCTCGTTTAGTGATAAGATATAAAATTGAATGTAAATGCACATGATTAATTGATCTTATACCGTGGCAGAGGGGAAATGCTACCGCAAGGCTAGTCCTTATATAAGTAGTCAAAGACCCAACTGAATGGAACAGCAGAATTTTTCATTGCGATTTCAATATCGGCCTCATAGGTAATGAAAGTTGTTCAGTTTGATGGTCTGAAGTACCTCCTTAAGAAGTTTGAAGCATCTAAGTTTTCCCGTTTAATAATAATTGAATACTGATTAAATAAGACAAAGGCTGACTGACTAGACGTCTACGCAATGTCTACGAACATTGACCCTGTACGCCTGTAGTTCGAATTGAGAATGCGCTTTTTATTATTATAATTATCCAGCTAATTAGTGTTGGCACAAATCTTCCATTTCGAAACTTTTAATGAGGACGAATGAAAGTTTACACGCCTCTTAAGTTCTACCACTCGTCTTGCACGAATTCATCTGGGGTATGTCCAGAAATTACGTCGTACGTTTTTACATTTAAAAAAATTAGGCCTGTCACATTGGTGAGACTCCAGAGGAAAAAAAACTGTACCGAGTATCTACTACTGCTCCTAGCTTGCTCCTAGATAAATACCTTTGACAGTTTCATTTATACTTTTCATTTATTGTAAGACTCATTATAATATTATTATCCCCACGTATCCAACTGTTGAATTGAATATACTAAATTCATTGATTAATTTTAAATTTGGCTTTATAATGTTTTTAATGCTTAAACGAGTAACTACAATTTTTTATTTTAACTTATAAATTTGATTTGAATTCAAGACCACACGGGACCCTTACCTACCTAGTAGTAGAGACACATAATTATTATACAGTTACATATTATTGTAATATTTCACTTTCTCTCTTTTTATCACCTCTAAGTACACAATTTACGACCAATCCTGCGCAGTCCATTCTAGCTCGTATTTAGAGTTAGAAGCCTCTTTTTCTACCAGCGATATTTTAGTTCTAGGATGTCAATAATTCATGGAGTGACATGTTTCACTGATCTCTCTATGTAATATTTTTTATAATAAGTATGTCCTAATTTGATCGACTAATATTGTCTTAAGAATAGTAACAATAGTACATGGTAGGTCCCTCTGCCTCATTAAGAAGTTGCTGTTGAATTTTGAGCCAAGTTGTTGCCATTATTGATAATAATACGTGACTTATGTTTGCATTCGTTAAAAATTACCGTGGCATAACGAGATAACAATGTGTATCCTCTTTGGCACACTACCTACGCCTTTTTCATTGTGGAGCAATGATGTGACAATCTTCATAAAAAAGTGAAAACGAAACAAAAAAAAAGAAATGTCATAAATTTACAGAGAAATCTATATTTTATATAGATTCTTATAGAGCTTAAGTGTCTCAATTCACTATCCTACCTGTTTTTTGTGTGTTTTCACTATTTGAGTCGCATTTGATAAAAGTTTTGTATACCTTAGGTTTTCATCGTAGACTTCCTTCACTGAGAATTTTTTTTATTATAATTCGAAAAGAATAATTATGTTATATTAGATATTACCCATCGCCATTTATAAAATTTACGAAATCATACGTTTATCAATCATAATATCAATACCATCAATATTTAAATAAAAAGGATTTTACTATTTTTATTGTATTTTATGGAATACTTATTTAGAAAATCTATTTAATTAAATTACATAGAAACCTATCTAATGAGGTACCTAAAAAATGGCGAGATATTTACTTCACGCTACCCGAACAAATATTCAATAAAAGTAATAATTATCAACCGTATAAATTAGTAACAAAATATACAGCAAATGTAACATAAAAGGAATCCAAAATATATCCAGAAAACAGCAGAGTACAGAAAAAAGCTGAAACTGAAAATAATCTCTCGATACAGACAAAACAACAACGTAATAAGGTCGTAGATAGCACGCAAATTGAACGTTAAAGTTTCTGCGGCGAGGGAATAGAAAACGTCAGCAACTCGAAAGGCTATTAATTATGAGAAAGGAAATTGAAACCCCAGTGGAAATGGAAAAGTAATAAAATGCAACAGCGATTGCAAGATGAGTGCTGGTGCCGTTCCGACGTGAACTGGGGCAATCTACGCTCAGTCTCCTAGTTTATTATAAATTCTACGATTGTAACTTAAAAGGTTTTTCATATTACGCTGCTTTCTTTAGTCTCTCAAGCGTTTTTATTGCATGTCAATTTGTAAAGTTATAATAAACAGTCCTGTAAGTTTAATGGAAGGAAAGAAGCGTTTAAATACAGCTTTGTAAAGCAAAAGTTGCGGGTTTGTTTATTGACCAATAACAATGGATTATAAATGGTTACAACAAAAACATTAAATATCGTACTTTATTCTCAGTAATGCTCATGTTTATCATTGCACTCGATGAGATATTCGATTTGGGGACAATATGAGTTATTCATAGTATAAACAGTCTAGAATTGTATATGTACGTTCCTATGTATATGTATCAGTGTCCTTCGTAGTAAGTTTAAACGTTTATCATCACATACTATTATAAGTCCCACTGCAGGGCACTGGCCCTGTCACGATGATCAGGGTTTAGCCCTATGGGGACTTGCTACAGAAGTCAGCACCCACAAGTTATAGCAAAGATGCCAACAGATGGCGATACCGTCGCTCTCGGAAATATGCTCCATACATAGACAACGTTCACCGTGACTACGTAACTTGTAACCTACTACAAATAAGGTTCATAATCGAATGCAAGACATACATCGCGCAAGAGAAATAATCACAAAGATTCGATACATATACAAGATCCAACTAAGAACTGTAGGACCACCACCGGTCGGTCCCCAGGCTTCGCACATAGCCTGGTGCAAGATCTTCCCTTTTCAATGGAGGAACATTCCCAGTAGCACCTCCGTAGCCCTGCAATTTTGCTACTACACATGCATTACACTTTCACTCGCTACTCTAACACTCACTCACACACTACACTATACTCTTACTACAAAGTCACAATCCACACTCACCAACACTTTTCATTAGACACATTCTGCATGTTTTATTTATCTTCCTACTTACATACTAAGTTTGTTTGCTCTTATTTGCTTGCTCAACATTGTATTGACTGTAATCGGGTGGGCACTGGCTTCTTCCATTTCAGGCAGTTTGTTACAGGCTAGCCTAGATAGGACTGCCAGGGCTACATATTAAATTCTAAGTTCATTAACTTTGATGCAGTAAAAAGTTTTATTTTTTAATTTATTGCCCACCTAATTTAAATCTGATACAATTATTATGTTTACAAAAAAGTTTGTCACCGAGGAAATCGCAAAAAATCTAAAATATTTGATAACCATGTATGCGATAATCCATTTTTGGCAAACCTTAAAAGCACAATTCAAAAAAACCTACATTTTAACAACATCACGTTTCGTATTAAATAACAGAAACAAAGAAGGGAATGGTGGGACAAAGCGACAAGGACGTTCCCAAAGGATAAGCGTTGAGGATTTTCTGGGTCACAGTTGCATTTTGTTATTTCGTTTACCCTATTCTTTTAACAAATTCTTGGATATCTCTTTTTACTTTTCGCTGTCGTGATTACCGTTTGCTGTACACGTTTCTGCAAGAATTATGGATAGAGAAATATAATACAGGACCTGTACCCGGACTTTCGATTTTCAATATATCGCGACCGTTTCGGTTCGAACTTCATTGTAATAGAGTCGACATTGAAACGAAAACGTTCACGCAATTGCGAAGTTCGAATGTCCGGGTAGAGGCCCTGATATCATTGTTAGAGTGCTTATCCCACGACATAAACAACATATCTTCTCCGTATTGTTAGTTTGTCAAATCGTACGAATATTATTAAAGATATTAGTAAAATATTGTTCAATCAGAATCCCATGAAAACAGATGTGAGACGCCAAAAGATGGTGGTGTTGCATTACAGTAGTTAAGTTCGAGACGAGACCCCCCCCCCTGCATTGGGTGAATGAAAGAAAAAAAATTAAAAATTATTTATTTGCAATTTGCTTAAATCCTATGAACACAAGTTGACTACTAACCTACAGAGCCCTTCTTAATATGCTGACACTTTTTTAAGAGGATGATCAGACCATCAAACTGAAAAACTTTCTCTATGGGCATAGAAAATGCGAAAAAAAATTGGCTCGAGTAGGCTTGCAGTTTTGTATGGAAGAGCAGATTTTTTTTCGCGATTTCGATGTTGGTGCCTAGAAAAAGTTGTTCAGTTTGACGGTCTGATCATAGGACCCTATATACTGGGCCTGCGTGTCGAAGTATATGACCTACTGCCAGTCATTAAATTAACCTTATAAATGCCACAAATTACAGACAATAGAAATCAATTGTTTCGCCGTACGGATCAGAGCTTCGGCATACGAGAGTTAAAAATTTGAAAATAATTTTTTGTCCAAAATAGCAATACAGTTTTTCCCAATTGTTCCCAATTGTACCCAATCTAGTTTGTCTGTTTCACATGTTGACAAGACAAGTATTTTCGGAAACTAAAAGTTTTCGCAACAGTACACTTTATTTTTTTGACTTAATACTTGAAGATACACTCGAAACACTCGACCTAAAGGCACATTACACAACATTCAAAACGAATCGTCTACTAAAAGTACTAGTTGGTCACGTTGCAGGTTCTGCACCGAGCACTTGTCTAGCGTGGTTCTCGCGCGTCGCGTTTTTGCATGCCACGAGGCTCCGCTATCCTCAATCTCTTCTTGTTCTTGACCAAAAACAATCCCTGAGATTGGGATAGATTCTCCCATAAACTACTTGACACTGGCGAAAATGCAGTGCTAACGCACAAGCAAGAGTCCATTAATTATACAGGGTGAAATTGATATCATTAGCATCCTTTTAAATTAAGAGTCTACCCATGAAACTGAATAACTTTTACTACTCGAGCAAACCGATCGGAGTAAAAAAGAAATCAGCTGTTGCATCATACATTTGAGTCGAGTAGGCAGCGGCGGCGGGTGCAATTTAGTATGGAACAGCAGATTTTTTTTTGCTCCGATCGGTTTGCTCCCATAGTAAAAGTTGTTCAGTTTGATGGGTAGACTCTTAGTTTAAAAGGATGCTAATGATATCAATTTCACCCTGTATATATATTTAAAAAATACTAGTTTTTAAACCCTAAAATCCTGTAGTGCGGAACATAGACCCGATATTTTTTTAAATAAATCGTTTCATCACTTCGTATCAGGGTTCAATTAGAGCACAGGAGGGCGTAATCCGGATTTGTTCACCGTCAAAAGGGATACTGTTAACATTATTTTTTTCTGAATTTACACCGGGCTTTTGGTGTAGATTTTTAGCGAAACATTTTGTAAAAAATCTAAGTAAGCTTGTAATATTATTTTTTGCCCTTGTGTTTTATTTTTTAGAATATTTTGAATTGATGTTGCGAATAGGAAAATTACGTACTTAATTTGAAAATTTACGCCGAAGGCCGTCGACTTAATTGACTGGGTACGTATTACTTTGATTTACAACCCTTTAAAATAAAGTTTTCCCCCATAGCAGGGACGAGCTCGCCGCAGCCCAATTTAAATCTTAACTTTTAGTTAAACTTCGCCATATCTTCCGCAGCAGGAGATTTAGATTAGGCTATAATTGAAGTGGCTTACGCTGTACAAAGTCAGATGAGAAACAAGCATTGTCGCTATATAGATGTGTGGTTTGAAATCGAATTGTGTTATATTTATACAGGGTGAAATTTATATCATTAGCGTCCTTTTAAACTAAGAGTCTACCTTTATTATGGGAGCAAACCGATCGGAGCAAATAAAAAATCAGCTCTTCCATACTAAACTGCAATCTCGACGCGCGAGTTCGCGACTAAAATGTATGCAACAGTAGATTTTTTTTTTGCTCCGATCCGTTTGCTGCCATAGTAAAAGTTGTTCAGTTCGATGAGTAGACTCTTAGTTTAAAAGGATGCTAATGATATCAATTTCACCCTGTATAAATAATCGTATAATATACTCACTTTATTTCGATATTATAGATAAGGGTATTATGATAGATAGGTAGCTAAAATATCCAGGTCCACTCAGTGATTTGTATATATAAGTTCGCTCTGACTAAATGTTGTAATAAATTGTCTCTAACCAACATGCAACCGACGACCTGGTGAAGGCGGCGGGAACCCGTTGGATGAGGGCAGCGCAATACCGGTCGTTATGGCGATCCTTGGGGGAGGCCTATGTCCAGCAGTGGACGTCCATCGGCTGAGATGATGATGATGAAGAACCAACGTGCACTGGGCCGACATAATCAACTTCTTTTGTGAAGGAAGACTTTTGCCTTACTGTGGGATCCTACCGGGTTCCTCAAATAAAACATCAATAGGTATAATAATCACATGCATTTGAAGAGACAGAAGGAAAAACTTACAACGGAAAGAAATGAAATAAATAAATAGAGGAAGCCGCTTGATGCCAGCTCATGAAACTTGTGTAAATTTAGTTGTGAGGTCTTTCTCTCATTTTGTGAAGTTGTCGTATTTTAACATCTCATTAATTAAGAAATAGCCTTGCGTACAGAGAGATGAAGTTTCATTATACAGTAGGTATGGCTCTACTCCAAAAGTTTTGTTTCGTTTCTGACTGGAGAGCGACCGAAGTACGAACGTTATTCAAAATTAAAGGATCTAAAGCCTTTCTTTGAAATATTTATATAAATACTGGTATTCTACTATTTGAAGCTACCTAAAGCAATGTAAGTGTCAATTTGCAACCAAGAAAGTAAATTGTTTAACCTACAATTATCATTTGAGACGTGGACTCTAGAATTCTCACTCATGAACAAAGACTAGATAGTAGTATTCTACCATTAATATCGATCGTTAGTGCGCAAATGGATCGGTATGGAATACCGAAACACCACAAGAAAACAATTTAGCGACGCGGGGCTTGCGGGGAGCGAGCCATGTTCGTAGGTGCAAAAACACCCTGAGAAGGCGACAGCTGACCCTGCACTGACGACGCAGGGGCGGATTAGGCTAGATTAATAGCCTTGCAACTTTCCTTGGATTTATCGCGTAAGGCCTAATACAATCAAACAATTTGGTCTTAAATTGAAAGTAACTTCTTACCAGAGAGCGAAAAGATTTACAAAGTGTAGGTATGGGAGGCACATGGCCTAAACGTGGGACTTATTATTGGCTTATCATGATCATAACTGCCTCCGTGGTGTAATGGTTAAGAGCATTGGCTCTCGACACGGATGTCGTGGGTTCGATTCCCACGAGGGACACCTAGTGAAATGTCACTTTGTGCGTTTTTCCCCAGTTGGTTATTTGATTTGATATGATTGTCTGAAAAGAAAAATGATTCCGTGCTTCGGATGGCACGTTAAGCCGTTGGTCCCGGTTACTATTTCTGGTGGTAGTAGTCGTTACATGAAAACCACGTCAGAGGCCGTAAGGCGGTCTGAAAAAACTCTGACACCAGGGCTCGGCCCACACGATAAGAGAGAAAGATGATCAGAATTATACAAATTAAAAATTAATGCCCCCAATTTTTACCAGAAGTAGAATATTTCTAGGAAATGAAAAAATTTAAGTATCTGATATGGTTCATGTAAAAAATAAATCCTTCAGAAAAGTTTTAAACTCTACGTTTATTAATCAACAGGCAAACCAGGCAGCGAAAACATATACAGAATCTGTGAAGAAAATGAGCTGAATCGCGAAAAAAAAATCTGCTGTCCCATACATTTAGGTCGAGTACGTTTGTACGGAACAGCTGATTTTTTTTTCGCGTTTTCGATATTGGTCCCATTGAGAAAGTTGTTCAGTTTGATGGTCTGATCATCCCCTTAAAATAGTTTCAGCTAATTTTGTTAGACCTTATATATGGTTCATATTATAATGTGCAGGTCCATTGACAGAAAACATTCTCGTCCCAAAACTTTCCCTCAAAATCGATCTCCAAATAATGTTGCTAGACCCAAGTCAGGCCCAAACCGACAGGGATTAATGGCTAAAGCAATTAAAGTAGTAAACAGCAGGTGCAGTGAGACTCCCGCACCCTCTGGGGCAAGCAAAATAGTGTGGGAAAGCAAGCTCTTGCTCCCTAAGTAAATGACACACTGCTTTATTGGATAGTCAACTTGTCAGGCTGTTGATTGGAAATTCTTTGCAAGTGGTTTTACTAATGATTTTGTTAAAAAAAAATAAGTAAAAGATAAGATAAGAGACTTAGAAGACTACCTATTGTCACGGATGCTGTGAAATGATGCAGCTATAGAAAGGCATTCAAAAATTCGGCCGGTGTGTCAACAAGCTTCGTAGCTCGGCGGTCGACGCATGGACTTCCGTGCCGGGGGTCGATGGTTCGAGACTCGTCGAAAATAATTCTAGATTTTATTGTTGTTGGAAATGTTCTAGAAAAGTAAGAGGGAGTAAGAATATTTGGAAAGAGACAAAAAAAAAATGGGCGTGTCTAGGAATGTTCTAGAAAACGGAGAGAGAAGGAATATTCGAAAAGAACCAAAAACAATAGGAATGATCTAGAACAAAGAGAGAGAAGAAATATTTGTAAAAAAAAAACAATAAAAGGGGGCGTGTTTAGGAAAATTCGAGAAAGAAGGCGGGATTAAGAAATATCCGGAAGGGAACAAAGGAATAAAGAAAAGACTAACGAAATTCGGCCATCTAGAAAATTCTAAGGGGTATATAAGGTCGCGAGTTTGCGGACGCAAGTCAGTATTGATTTCACAGTGAAAAGTGCGGAACAAAAAGGAAGAAAAGTAAAAGTGGAAAAGTACTAGTGAAAAGTAAAGTGCAAAGTAAAGTGGAACAGTGAGTAGACAAGTGTCAGTGTAGTGCAGTGTAGTGTGTGTCGCGTGTCGTGACGTCATAGTGCCGTGCGTCGTGACGTCATAGCGTGTCGCGCGTCGTGACGTAGTGAACAGTAAAAGTGGTGAGAGGGGAAACCCCTGCGAGGAGGACTGCTTAAAGGGGAACCTCTGCGAGGTGGTCCGTGTGTAAGTGTGTAACCCAATAAACTCTGTAAATAAATTGGACTTAGCGTTTCACTCCAATCCCGAAACCCGTCGCTCGTAACATTTGGTGTCAGAAGTGGGATTGGAGTAAGATGCCGCTGGTGCCAAAGGAGCTAAAGGGAGTCACCACCCGGGCCATGTCGGAAGCGCGGCAGGAAGATGCGGCCCTTGCAACTGAGGTGCAGCGCACTCCAGTGAGAAGACCTGAGGGAGGTGAAGTGCAGCGCACTCCAGAGCAGAACCCGGGAAACTTCCTCTATCAAATCCAGCTCATGATGGAGGAACAGGCTCGTCGGCAGGAGGAACAAATGCGTACGATGCAGGAGGCGCAGGCTCGCCGTCAGGAGGAACAACTGCGCGCACTGAAAGAGGAGCAGGCTTGCATGATGGAAGAACAAGCTCGCCGTCAAGAGGAACAAGCAGCTCGCCGTCAGGAGGAACAGGCTCGCCGTCAGGAGGAACAGGCTCGCCGTCAGGAGGAACAGGCTCGCCGTCAGGAGAAGCAGGCACACATGATGGAAGAACAAATGCGCACGATGCAGGAGGCCCTTCATAAAGATATTACGAAAGGCTTGCAACAGGCTGTAGAGAGAGTCGAAGCCGTAGAAGGGAGGTTGGATCGTGTGAAGGGCGAGTTCGAAGGGAGGTTGGATCGTGTGGAGGGTGAGTTTGCCAAAATCCGGCGAGAAGTTGAGCAGAGCAAATCTCATAGTCGTGTCGCTGCTGTTTTTGACTCACCCATACAACCAAAAGGTGTCAAGACTCCGGTTTACGATGGACTGACGTCATGGGCCGCCTTTAAGCTACAATTTGAGACAGCAATGAAGGTTAATGGCTGGGGCAAGGAGGAGGCGCAGTCTGCGTTGACATTGGCACTTCAGGGACAGGCTCTCACCGTGCTGGAAGCCGTAGGTGCTGGCGAAAATCTAACGTTCGACGGTCTCTTTGGAGCTCTGGAGGCTAGATTCGGCGATGGACATCTCGAACACATGTATCGGGCGCGATTGAAGGAACGAAACCAACATGCTAACGAGAGTCTGCAGCAATGGTCCGTGGAAGTGGAGAAGCTCGTGCGAAAGGCCTTCCAGTCATCACCAGCAGCCATCGATGACATGCTCCTACAGGCCTTTACGGATGGTATACGGGACTCGGAGGTGCGAGCTGCAGTGCGACTTGGGCACCATGTTACACTCAGGGACGCTGTTGCTCATGCATTGGAGGTGGAAGCCGTACGTCAGGACCCTCGTTCCGCTCGCCTCAGGGAGATTGTGGTGACTAGAGCGTCAGCGCCAAGAAATCGTAGCTTCGGTTATGTGTGCTACGAGTGTGGTGAACGAGGGCATATTCGCAGCTCCTGCCCGAAGCGCACAGGCCGTCGGGATGTTGGAGTCTCGACTGACGAGCAGCAGGAAAACTAGAACCAGCCAGGGCTGCGGGGTGGGCGCTGGCCGGGTATGCTGCAACCCCAACCATTAGAGTCAAACAAACATCGGACGGAAATAGTCTGTTAGTTAAAGGAGAGGTCAATGGTAGAATCTGTCAACTAACTTTGGATACCGGCGCTTCGAGGACGGTGATCAATGCTCGACTTTTAAGCGAGATGGAAAGTTACCAGAAACGACTTCTGCAGCGAACCAACCTACAGTTAACAACGGCTACCGGCCAGCGCGTACCTGTTAGGGGAGAGTTGGGAGTTTCGATTAAGATCGGGGAAACTCCTTTCAAACATGAGGTGATTGTAGCTGAAATAGTGGACGATTGCATCATTGGCTTAGATTTCTTACAAAATCACCAGTGCAATATAGACATGAAAAGTGGAGTGCTACGGTGTAACACAGAGGAGGTTCCGATGAAAGGTGGATCATCGGGAAAGGTCTACTGTGTGAAAAGAACAGTTCTCAAGCCTAGATCACAGACCTTGGTACCTGTTGTTTTGCCCAAGAGTAACGATGGGAGATTACCACGGAGATGTGCTGTGATAGAGAAAGTTAAAACTGAAACTTGTTGGATTCCGGCAAGGACGGTTGTCGGATCAGTTTCATCTACCTCAATCCCGATACTTAACGTCGGAGATGTGGACCTGACGATTGAGAAGGGGGAGGTTGTTGGTCACTGTGAGGAAGTTTTATGGTTGCGACAATGTGTGGAAAATCCTCCTAAGAAACATAAGGCTGAGGGGGATGTAGTATCGAAGGTTATGGAAGACTCCAGCAAGGACTTGACTAAGCTACAGGCTATGAAAGCGAAGAACTTGCTGCTGCGTTTTTCAGACTTGTTCTCTAAGAACGACGCAGATATTGGTAGAACAGACCTGGTGAATCTCACGATTAATACAGGAGATGTAGCGCCAATTAAGCAGCGACCTAGGCGCATTCCGTTTGCTCGTGAGAAGGAAGTGGAGGAAATGATAGAGGACATGAAGAGGAGTAACACCATCGAACCTTCATCGAGTCCCTGGTGTTCACCAGTAGTTCTCGTTAAGAAAAAGGATGGCTCAACGAGATTTTGTGTGGATTATCGGCAGCTTAATGAAGTGACGAAGAAAGACAGCTACCCTTTACCAAGAATCGACGACACCTTAGACACCTTGAGTGGAATGAAGTGGTTTTCAACGCTCGATCTGAAAAGTGGGTACTGGCAAGTAGATGTAGACCCCAAAGACAAGGAGAAAACCGCGTTTTCTACCGGGAAAGGACTGTGGCAGTTCAAGGTAATGCCGTTTGGATTGTGTAACGCCCCTGCGACTTTCGAAAGATTGATGGAACATGTCCTAGCTGGAATTCTGGGTGATACGTGTCTGGTCTACTTGGACGACATCATCATTGTTGGTCGAGACTTCGATGATCATCTGAAGAAGTTAGAGAAAGTTT
The DNA here is from genome assembly GCA_927399405.1 of Agonopterix arenella. NCBI lineage: Eukaryota > Metazoa > Arthropoda > Insecta > Lepidoptera > Depressariidae > Agonopterix > Agonopterix arenella. Next base: position 12,081,313 of record OV656704.1, on the reverse strand, counting down.
TCGAAAGACTGCGTGGAGCAAATCTCAAGTTAAGTCCAACGAAATGTTCTTTCTTTAAACGGCAAGTCAATTACCTTGGACATGTGATCTCTGAGAGAGGAGTCGAGACTGATCCTGCCAAAACTGCTGCTGTAAGAGAGTGGCCGACTCCGAGAGATAAGACACAAGTTAGAGCTTTCCTTGGGCTCTGTTCTTACTATCGTCGTTTCGTGAAAGGGTTTTCGGACATCGCGAAGCCACTGCATCGACTTACGGAAGAAAAGAGGACGTTCACATGGGATTCAGAGTGTGAAGAGGCTTTTATGGAATTGAAAGAACGTCTAAGTAAGGCGCCAATTCTTGGATATCCCGATGTTCAGGGGGAATTTGTTGTAGATGCGGACGCCAGTAACATCGGGATTGGAGGTGTGCTCTCACAGCGACATGGTGAACAAGAAACTGTAATAGCCTACTTCAGTAAGTCATTATCTAGACCTGAGAGAAACTATTGTGTAACTAGACGGGAATTGTTGGCGGTGGTGAAGACTGTACAACACTTCAAGAAGTATCTGCTGGGACGTAAATTTCTAGTCAGGACTGACCACGCTGCATTGAAATGGTTGCTTCAATTTAAGAATCCGGAGGGTCAAGTTGCAAGATGGTTAGAGCAACTACAGGAGTTCAACTTTGAAGTAGAACACCGAAGCGGAAGAGTTCATTCCAATGCAGATGCACTATCAAGAAGGCCATGTCCAGAAGATTGTAAGCACTGTAGCAAGCAGGAGGGGAAGGAATCAGTTTCACTCAGGGTTATCAGAACTGATGCCATCAACGATGAGTGGGGCAACGAAGCGATGCGCCATGAACAGGAAAAGGACCCAGGAGTCGGGCCAATCCTGAACTGGTTAAGGAATGATGATTCTAAGCCTCAGTGGAGTGAGGTGGCAAGGTACGGGACAGACACGAAGGGACTTTGGGCTCAGTGGAAGAGTCTCGTCATACATAATGGATTGCTCTGTAGGAAATGGGAGACATCGAATGGAAAAGACTCTTATCTACAGTTAGTGGTCCCACGAGCTAAGGTGAAAGAAATTCTGCGAGTTTTTCATGATGGAACTTCTGGAGGGCATTTGGGTGTAAAGAAAACCTTGGAGAAAGTAAAGGAAAGATTTTACTGGTTGCATTGTAGAGACGATGTAGAGGATTGGTGCCGCAAGTGTACAAGTTGTGCAGCTGTAAAAGGACCTCATACGAGGAGCAGGGCAGCAATGAAAATTTATAATGTTGGGGCGCCTTGGGAACGAATTGCTTTAGACGTTGCGGGACCATTTCCAGTCACTAAGTCAGGAAACCGGTATATACTTGTGGTAATGGATTACTTCACAAAGTGGCCGGAAGTATTTGCCATTCCAAATCAGGAAGCGATAACTGTGGCTACCAAGTTGGTAAACGAAGTTTTCTGCCGGTTTGGGGTTCCGCTAGAAATGCACAGTGATCAGGGCAGGAACTTTGGGTCACAGTTGTTCCAGGAAGTTTGCAAGATTTTCGGAATTCATAAGACCCGGACTACTCCTTATCATCCTCAGTCCGACGGAATGGTGGAGCGGTTCAATCAAACCTTGGAACGGCATCTTGCAAAGGTCGTCGATAATCATCAGGATAACTGGGATGAGTACATACCTCTCTTCCTGTTGGCCTATCGAACCGCTGTTCATGAGAGTACTTCAGCAACGCCAGCGATAGCAAACTTCGGGAGAGAATTGAAGCTTCCAGCGGATTTGCTATCAGGGTGCGCACCAGGCACCCCTAAAAGTATCAGTGATTATGTGAGCGAACTGCGGGAGAAAATGGTCGACATCTATGAACAACTTCGAGAAGCAGGTCAAAACTCCAGTGACCGTTCGAAGACACGATATGACCGAAAGGCGAACTATACAGGGTTTGAGGAAGGAACATCAGTATGGCTGCATAATCCAGTTCGAAGGAAAGGGAAGTGCCCGAAGTTACAGGCAAGTTGGGAAGGGCCGTATGAGGTAGTGACCAAAATAAATGACGTCACATATCGAATCCGACGATCGCCAAGGAGCCCGTTGAAGATAGTGCACGTTGATCGGTTAGCTCGTTATTTCGGAAGTAATGATGCTCGGGACGAGCAGAACTAAGGGAGGGGCAGTGTCACGGATGCTGTGAAATGATGCAGCTATAGAAAGGCATTCAAAAATTCGGCCGGTGTGTCAACAAGCTTCGTAGCTCGGCGGTCGACGCATGGACTTCCGTGCCGGGGGTCGATGGTTCGAGACTCGTCGAAAATAATTCTAGATTTTATTGTTGTTGGAAATGTTCTAGAAAAGTAAGAGGGAGTAAGAATATTTGGAAAGAGACAAAAAAAAAATGGGCGTGTCTAGGAATGTTCTAGAAAACGGAGAGAGAAGGAATATTCGAAAAGAACCACAAACAATAGGAATGATCTAGAACAAAGAGAGAGAAGAAATATTTGTAAAAAAAAACAATAAAAGGGGGCGTGTTTAGGAAAATTCGAGAAAGAAGGCGGGATTAAGAAATATCCGGAAGGGAACAAAGGAATAAAGAAAAGACTAACGAAATTCGGCCATCTAGAAAATTCTAAGGGGTATATAAGGTCGCGAGTTTGCGGACGCAAGTCAGTATTGATTTCACAGTGAAAAGTGCGGAACAAAAAGGAAGAAAAGTAAAAGTGGAAAAGTACTAGTGAAAAGTAAAGTGCAAAGTAAAGTGGAACAGTGAGTAGACAAGTGTCAGTGTAGTGCAGTGTAGTGTGTGTCGCGTGTCGTGACGTCATAGTGCCGTGCGTCGTGACGTCATAGCGTGTCGCGCGTCGTGACGTAGTGAACAGTAAAAGTGGTGAGAGGGGAAACCCCTGCGAGGAGGACTGCTTAAAGGGGAACCTCTGCGAGGTGGTCCGTGTGTAAGTGTGTAACCCAATAAACTCTGTAAATAAATTGGACTTAGCGTTTCACTCCAATCCCGAAACCCGTCGCTCGTAACACTATTATTAAAAAGTGGTTCTAGAAACTTAGCAACTGATTAAAAATCGTTAAGCATATAACCACTAATTTCTGATCAGCATTATAAAACTTAGATGGATCACACACGATGACGCATGTCGCACCGGCAGACGTCAGTCCGTCATTTGCGTATCAAGGAGTTGTATGAAACCGCACGTAGAAGCACACATGGTGACGGACTGACGCACAGTGTGTTCTTCTACGTGCGGCGTTTCATACAACTCCTTGATACGCAAATGACAGATGAAGTTATGGTCTTTTGTGCGTTAAGTACGTAATTTTTAAGCGTTTTTGTCAAAGAAAATACTATTTTTAGTAACTTAGCTGCACATGTACTGCGAACTTCGTTATGTAAAAACTCGTTTCAAATTGATGATTTAGTTTCTAATAAAGGCTAAATAGGACTAAGGTTTGGTTATGAGAAGACCCGTTTCACGCTGACTACTTTAAAACAAAAAAATGTCCCATATACGGGAGCTAATGTACGAGTACTACCCAACTAACAATTTAGTCGTATAGGTGTCGTATAGTCGAACATTAGACGCATAAATCACCAGTATAAGACGAAATTACCGTAAAACAACTTTTATAACTTAAAATTGTCATATAAATGGGGGCGACAGCAATGTTTTTTCCTTCTTATTGCTGTCTCCCGTTTGCAATGGAGGGAAACAAGTCGGATATTTCGTTTTCCTACTCCTCCTATCTTCTTTGATTAATTCATTTTCGGGTTCCAAGACAGATTAGAGTCATCCCCCGGGCTCGCTTGTCCAGTGTTGTGAATGGTCGCCGCTGTTGATCCTGGCTTACAGGAGTTACAGCGGTGGGAATGTGTGGTGTGCCTAAGCCCGAGAAAAATATATATATATATTAATCGGGGCTTTATACGACGAATGAATTATTAATGAAAATTAAATATACTTTATTAAAACTCAACTACAATAGTATATTTCATTACAAGTGTGGAAAGGCTGTCATTGCAAAGAGTTCCGACAAATGTCCACCCGAGCCGAGGCGCAGCCGAAGGCGAGGGTTGACAGTCGGAACAAGTTGCAATGACGGTTCCGCACATGTACTGAACGACTATTTTTAATACAGTTGCGAAAAAATGAAGCAATTTAATAAAATAATAAAAACACAATAAACTCAATTAACTTAACATTTATTTCTTATAAAAGTTATAATTCACATATACATTGAAATTGGTACAATTTTTTATACTAACTGGGGAAGTTTTAGGTTGCATATTTACTGTTTGAGACAAACTATTATTAATTTCGTATGATTGTTCATGTATATTTGTCATACAATGGCGTTTGCTAGTTGATGGAGTTGGATCTGATGAATTATCATTATCAACGAAGGTAGATGGACAAACGTTCTCTGCAACATGTGAAGGAGACGGATTGGACCTTAAATTAATGGAGTGTGTGATTTTTTTCCCAGTTTCTAGTTTGTTGTTTTTTGTAAAACCGTCTGATTGTCGTTTTAAGAAAGCATTTAATTTTGGGTATTCACTTATATCCACGTTGTTCCTTATTTTCAGCATACTTTTTATCATCGAAAACCTCGACCATAACGTAGAAGGTTTTAATTTTGCTGAGAGTTCGGAGAAGTATGCCAACATAACATTTTCTGAAAAACTATTTGCTTTTTTCTCTTCTCTCCACGCAATAAATTTGTCGTATGTAGATATGTAGCGACTTTTTGACTTTTCCGGTAAAATGTTCTCCGAAGCATTTTGTGCAATTATACTGAGTTCCGGTGGTGTTAATTCAAAAAAACTAGGGTCGAAATTACTCATTTTGTGCAACAAACAACTAAACTCACAAAGAAAATTTCTGAAAAATGGCGCCAACCGTAGAATATAAGCAGAATTTTTTTTTCTTCACCATTCTGGTAGGCAACGGGAACTATGCCCATACAGCCAAGTCTTCAGTAGAAGTTTTTTATTGATATGAAATGAAAATGAAATTTAATGAGATGAAATGAAATGAAACCTAACCAAACTCATTCAATCAAATCATTAAATCTGATATTGAAACAAATTAGTATCTTCTTTTTAGAAATATACGTATTTGCATGAATCATAAACACTTCTATGAATTTTTTTAGTAAAAACTTCATGGTTGGTTTTTCTTTTTAATAGACATTATTTTGACAGTTGGGAAAGAGAACGCACGAGTTCGGGAAAGGTAAAAAAAAGGCACGAGTATGTAATAGCCCACATCCCGAACGCTATACGTCCCTGCAATACGCCACTTTTTGAGCAACTGTATTAAAAACTATTATTAGGGTCGAACTCCTGTTTAATTCCTTATCCTCAGAGGCAGTATAACACAATAGTAAGAAAGTAAATGAGTGTACGGAACTAGTCGAGCAATTCCGTAGGGTTTCCGAATACAGTGTGCGGTACCTACCGGTGTAATACCCATACTGTTTGTGCAAGGAAATAATCTCTTTAAGTAAACAAGGATTGCACTTATTTGAACCGGCTTGTACGTGAGCCGAGTGCATTTGCAGCGAGTTTAAAGTGGTAAGAAAATGTAATTTAAACTTGGTCTGGTGGAGTTTACGTTTCTGAAGACGTGTTTAGGTTAAATTGATAATAATTTTTTTAACACTTTATTAGACTAATTATGATGATGAAGTGAGTAGAAGAAGTTTTTTTTTTTTTTTTTTTTTAAATCTTTATTGAAGAGCTTGGCCTGAGGCTATGTCGCTCTGTGGGATTTTCTATTGGGTAAGTTCACAGACATTATAATAGCAATAAAAAACTAGTAACTACACAGTGAAGAAATAGAAAAATAAATAACTACAAATTTAAGGTTTTTTTGTAGATGGAGTACAGTCCCTTGGCAGCAACAGTTCTGATGCGTATTCGAAGTCTACCAATCCGCATTGGGTACGCGTGGTGAACTAACGCTCATACATTCCTTGAGGGTAGGCCATGCGACCTGCAGTGGGACGTTATAGGTATAGGCTGCCAAAACTTCTGTAAAATCTGAACGATAATTAATTTTTTTTAAAGATTCAATACACCTTACAAACTACGAATCAGGAAATATTGATTTTATCGGAATAAAATTAGCGACGCCCATTTTCCTTTGAATGTGAAATGTGTAAATGTAGATATATTTTTTTTTATTTATTTAATAAAAAGTTTGAAGTACATACATGTTTTACTTATAGTCCTACAAAACCATATTTTATGGTTTGGCTGTAGGAAACAGAGAATCACAGTCTCGCATTACATAGGCGCAAAATATAGTCTATTTTTATACGTTATATGACTGGCAAAGATTCTGACCACCCTTAAAAACAAGGTTAATCAATCAACTAACTTTACTTTATTTTACAGTTTACACCATAACTGTTTATTTAGCTGTAAATAAAAGGAATTAAATTAAAAAAAAAATATATAAAAAAAACTTATAAAGACTGAGAGTTCATACAGAAAGTACAAATTGTCGTTAAAAAGCGATTTCTTCCAGACGGTTGTCTGGTTTTAGCCTCAAATCTAAGGTTTTACGGTAGAGCTTTGATTAAAAAATTAAAATAGCTGAAGACGTTCTTGCATTACGCACTCGAAAAATGGACCCGCTTTTCATGTGCTTACGAGTGAAAAGTAATGCTGTGTGATTTTTTCCTTTTTGAATGATTTTTAAAACGAGTTTTAAGTGCGCGAAGGCATTGTGGTACCTTTATCCCGCCTAGAATCAAACAAGTATCTCAATCACGCTTTGCCACCCTACGTAAATTAGGCGACGGGGCCTAATTTATGCGGTTCATGTGCTATAGTCTAGTCACATATCTTGCTATTTTAATTTAATCAAAGCGGTAGAGCATTGATTAATAAAAATATTGGTAGGGCGGTGTACGGGTGGTGATGAGCTGATATACCTACAATTTGTTTATGAAGTGTTCCTAAATGTCCTACTTCCTTCCTCATTACTTCACTGGACAGCAAGGAAAACGGGTCACCACGGGTCAGCAACAACATAAACCTTAATATCTCGGAAGCTAAGAATGATAGCTTATTCAAATAAAAAGTATTTAATAGAAAATTTTATACTACTACTAAAATAATAAAATTTCTGGTTGCTATAAAGTAATGTCAATAAAAAAGGCTAAAACCTAAATTAATGATTTATTGAAAATTTAATTTTGTGTATTCAACATTTATTATTAATGTGGTAACTTTATCACTCACATACACTAAAATATGGGGAAATGTTATATCTGTGACAAAAAAAAATTAATTTTATTTTTTGATCTGCGATAGAATTGACGTATTTGTATTAATGCATTTTAATTAAGTCAAACAAATGAAAACTAAAAATGTTATCAATCAATTTAAGAAGTATTAAATAGTTTTTGAAATACTTTTTATTTGAATAAGCTATCATTCTTACTTTCCGAGATATTAAGGTATGTTGGTGACCCGCTTTCATTGGTCTTGAGTGTATTATTAACCGAAATCTTATTTTATTCGCACTTAAAAAAACGGAAGAGGTTCTCAAGTCGACGCGTATATTTTTTCTTGTACCGATTCGTAACATTACACATAAGGAACGCAATAAAAATATTATCCGTCTCTAGCTAGACGAGAAACCCGGGTGGCGTGCTAATTTCCCGTTATCCGGCATTAAGCCATTTAATATGTTCGAATGATATTTTGCGAAAAAAACTTTTGGCAATTTGCATGTCTAGTTATTTTGCGAAAAAGACTTTAGGAAATTTGTGTGTCTGGTTATTTTGCGAAAAGGAATCTGGAAATTTGCGTGCCTGGTATATTGTGTGAAAAGGAATTCTGATTATTTGCGAATCTGGTGGGTGGGTTCAAAAACTTCCTAATGCGGGATTCGTAGGTACATTCTTTTGTTCGAACCCCGATCTTCGGCCCCAAAGGCATATTCACAACCAAATATTTAGTCTTCATTATTTACCGATCATTATAAGCTAATTTTCATCAAGTGCCATGACTTTTTACACAGTCTATTGACAACTTTATTCTACGCTTTATTCTTTATTCTACGCAACTTTATTCTATTCTAGGTACTACAAGAGAAAGAAGCCAAAGAAGTTACAATGTAACATCAAAAGCTTTTATAGATTCTCATATTACGGAATCTCTCCGCCATACCTCCAGGATATGAACACTCAAATCGCAATATCGCATCGCTATAAAAACTGAACATTGCTGGAAGTTAATTTTTCGTGTGGTAAGGCACGTGCCGGCGGATTTATGTCCCGTCCGTGCCGAGCCGGATGGTCACCCTACGATAAAATAGATCTACTGACCCAGACTTCCTTACGTCATAGACGAAAATAAGTGGCTATTTCTGACAGTTGTGTAATTGAGGCGTTTATATTACGAGTTTATATCTTATTATCTTTATTCTCAGAGGAATAGACCAGTCAGGGGGATTATTGGCTTATATTTCCAACTCTCCGATTGCAAGGCTTGACTAAATATACCTGGTGTCGTTTCAGTTTCCGAGCGATCGACGACTTACTATTTGCGTACAGCTAGTTGCGTTGAGTAATTAATGATGTTATTATAGGATTAGGTAAAATCATTATCATTTCTATAAATGCATAATATATTTTGTTGCGCCAGAAGGCAGGATATAGCGAGCAACATTGTTTTTTAACATCTTACCCACACCTGCATTCAACAAATAAAGACATTTCATTTCATTTCACAGCTTTATTTCCCAAACAAACAGTCAATTTGAGAGCCAGACTAGGACCTAGGTCACTAGCAATAAACATGGTCCACAGGACACAGACAAGCGTTTTCTCACGAATAGGTACTGGAGATAGATATTCACCAAGAATGAAATAGAAGAAAGTTAGTGGTTTTAATTTTTTCGTTGTTTCGTTTCTCTAATGAACAGTAAAACAATAATTTCACTTTTAAGGATTTAGAGAAAATATTTGACTTGGGAAATGTTGGTAGTTTGGTAACTAAGAGTGCACTTTTGTATCGAAAAAAATTGTTTTGTCTTATTTAATAATTTTAAGAAGTAGCTTCTATACTATGCATCCGATTAGTTATGCATTCCCGGACTTCCTGACATCCCGGGATTTATTTTACCGAAAAAATATTTTTTCTTTTTTTTTTAATTAAATAGTTTCATGAAGTTGCCTCCATTCTATGCATCCGATTAGTTATACGCTCCCGGATTTCCTGGCATCCCGAAAAGTATTTAAAAAAAATTATTTTAAGAAGTCGCTTCCATAATTTTATAGCCAAAAATGAAGTTTTGATAAATATGCATCCGAATATCCAATCTCTAGTAATTAGGTACACTGTCTCATTATTAAAGTTCATAAATGTAGCGTCCTTTCAAAATGTATGCTAACTGTTAGTATATTCAATTCTGCTAAACAAAACAATTTCCTCTCAAACATTCCTTTAAATTCGCAACACAAATATTCGTTTACAACTGTTTGCTATCCGAATCCATCCATGTAAGATGTCTCACGAATCAAGCAATTTTCACACTTCCATTCTATGCAATAAAGTTCTTTCTAAGGACTTCAACGTGGTATGGATGTAGTAGTAGCTGGTACGATATCAGTTTTACACGAAGGACATGTGAATCAAATGAATATCTTGCTTATAGCGATCGCATAAGGATTATTTCAGGGGACTTAAGGGGAATAGACAGTAGTAGGTAATGAAGTTAGGCATTTACTGCAGTCCGCGTTTACGGCCTACGTGTTTATGGGCACTAAACTTGACTTCACTTACCGTCAGCTAAACGCTTCTGAGATGTACTTGTACTTCACCGTACTCTAATCGTGTCAACAATGATAGATTTGATATCTCCTAAGCCATCGTCGAGCCCTTTATTTACATATTACATGAGTGTGTTCATGTAACTGGAAACTTCATACAAACGGGCTCACACTGAGAGGAAGAGGTAAGTGTTGGAAACATTAAGTTATTTAAATATTAATTTTTGAACCGGCATTTTTTGCGGATTTCAGGAGCTGTTAAGGGTGTACTGCAGAAGAAGAAGGCTTACCTAGTATATTCTGTTTCTATGGAGGGCCTAGATACAACCTTGATAGCTCCTGACATGCAAATGTTGGCCTATCAATAATAAACGATTTGTTTAATCATTAGTTAATGATGTTAGACAATGAAGGACTATATAATTATACGTAGATACTCTTTCTTATACTGCGATTATACCGGTCTACAGATAATAATTATAATTGTACATTGACTTTTTTTTTACCTTTTTTGTCCCACTGACTGCTGTGCAAAGGTCTCCCCAAAATTATCTACGATCTAGTACATCTACTGTCTACGATTGATACCCTTTTTAACGAACTTGTACAAAAGAGACCACCATTTCTATTTTGTACATATACTAAACAAAATAAACTTCCATTATGGGGAAGTAGGTCATTTTCAATGTACGTCATTTTATTCTGTAGTACAATTACCTAACACAAACTCGATAAGTTACATGCATCGCTAAATCATTTACTGGACTAAATTGATTAATAGCGTCCTCTGAGATTTACCTACCTAATGAGTCGAATCCATAACATAATTACTACTAAACAATAGGGAATATTAAGATATCTAGATACAACATGCTATGTACAAAAATACGAAAACAGTAAAGGTAGTTGTTGAAAACGGAGACTCTTTTTTTTAGGTACGTCCTAAGCAAATTACGTAGGTTACCTTACCTTACCTTACGTTGTTACAGGAAATTTTAGTTCAAATGATTTGCCTCAGTGATTTGACTCTCAATTGACGAGTGATTTTATTTTATGGAAATAGTACTAAAAACTATACATGGTAGTCATTACAATATACAGAACGTAAAATTTTAATTGCACTTCAGACTATCAAACTGATCAAATTTCACTACGGACTAAAATCGAAATCGCGAAAAAAACCGTCTGTTTCATAGAAAATGTAAATATAGCTCGACCAAAATGTAAGAAATAACTGTTTTTTTTGCGATTTCAAAATGATGGTCTGATGCAGTCTATTCGATATGTATTTCATTGTTTTGTATTTTTTTATTTCAGTGTTATTTTTTCTTGTTTTTTGTTTTTATATTTTTTTTCTGATGAATAAATATCTTATATTTTTTTATTTAATTTTACATCGTGTAAAATGTGTGATAATTTACTTTTTAGCCTTTAAAAAAACAAGAAGCAATTACTAAGAACACTACTTTCCCATCACTAAAGCAAGCAGCTTCCAGCTTTATTATGTCCGTGCAAAACCGCTCCTTCCCGAAGCGGATTCCCATGGGACTCGGTGTCGGAGTCCGTAGACCAGGATAGCATGCGATGGACCCCGGGAACACGATACCCAGTTATCGTATTATATCTCATGCGAGTAATAGTTTTAGCTGTGTCCTGGGTTAAATCGATTTTAGAGAAGTTTTGCTTGAGACAGCTTCGTAAAGATTATAATTAAATCCACGTTTTTGCTGTAATATTTAACAAACTAATTTTGTAAATAAATTAAGAGCCAAGTTCTTAAGGACGTAAAGTTTATTATTTTGTATAATTTTTGTAAAAAAAAATACCAAACGATACGATGGTCGTTTTGTAGACATTACAATATGACGACAGAGCGTATAGGACCATCAGAAACATTCCTGCTTACACCTTTTTGAGTAGGCAAGCCGTTTCAGCGTGAAATAAGTGTCAAATGGCTAACGTTTTGCCAATTAAATACAGAAAAGAAGAAGATACCTGAACAAACCATGTATAATCAAAAATATTTGAATGAAGATCTTGTTCTAAGAATTATATACTGATTTACAAGTATGAAACTGTACTGAAAAACGTGCCATTAGAAGATAAATATTGCTTACGCATTCTTTTAAGATTCAATTCGACTAGAAACAAAATCAAGCTACATCTGCCAATTGCAGTGTTTGTCGTATTGGTGCAGAGAATCCCGTTCCTCCGTGATCTGCAGTCGAATGCATTGGAAAGGATCCACAATGCATACAAAGTGAACGGCAAAGCCAGTCAACTGTGATTTTTCCTCTGTATATCCTGCCTCCAGATGGTTACTGGGAAGTGACAAAGACTGATTCCACTGACGATTTGAATTCAAACGCTTTACGTGATTCAATTTGAGTTGAACTTTTAGTTTTTTGTCCCATCACTAGTGATTGTCGTTGGCTCTGTAATTAATTAGCTTTTGAACTAATGTACCTATTAATTGATTTAAAGTTGAAAGAAATGTGATGAATGGTAGCTATTCTAAGTTAAGAACATAATTTGTTTGACATAATTTGTAGTATACAAATATCTTTCGTCAATTGAGCTTGAATATCCGGATAGGGATCTATTATAATTTCGTTAACCTGGAATATTTTACACCTACTTTTTTCCTTTGGTATAATTTTAAGTTGGATGGTGGCACAAGACAGATCATGTAGGGTAAAATAATATAGTTTTATTACCTCTATTAAGATTAACCCTAGATTAGCGAAACTTTTATTGCTAACATGAAGAAAAAAAGTGCCGACTGTCTTACGTAAAAGTATGTGAAATGCCATCTAAGGCGAGATGTTTTAAAAAGGTATATACGTAGGTTCAGTATGTCTGTAGGTACATGAAAGACCCAATTAAATATGTAATACTATCTGGAATTTTTATGTTGTACCTACTAAATAACCGTAGAGCAGTTTAACAAGTAGTCAGACTCTATCATCAGTTTACTGGCACTGTTGTTGTTATTTTTTAGAATTTTATTTTTATTTGTGTTTTATGTTTTTATTTCATTTTTATTACAAATTCTCCGTTTCTCTCACCTTTTCAAATCTCGGCATAGAAGCTCTAGCAGTGATAGAAATATTGCAAGTGAGAACAGGGTACAGCTGAAAATCAGGGCTGCGCTCGCTGTGATCTCTGATCAGATCACTCGGCCGGCACAACACTGAGCTGATCCCTTTTGTCGCAAGCAGACTCTATAAGTATAATTATTGTAATTACTTTAACAATTACTGTACCTACTTTCTGTTTGCACAATAAAACTTTTTCAATTTAAGAGATACTTACAAAAAAAGGTTAAGATATGCTGTTTAGGCACACATTGGACACTTCGCTGTCACTTCATACAAATGGGAAAAACGGACGAAAAGACGTGAACATGTGCGATACTGACTGTGATACTAGTATCTTAAATATTACGATATTAATGTACTTACTTATACTAGATAAGGCGATCAGTAGGAAATGCATGTTACACTGGAATACGGTTCCTGTACTGCATTGATGTAACCAAGTTCACTTCGTTTGTATAGCAAGGGTATCTCGCTATGATGAAAATCGGTTCAGATGACGACGTCGCCGGCAAAATTAAGTAATCTGTAACGTTTCCTACGCTTCAAATCAACAGCATGTAGGTATATCTATATTATTCGTGAACCGAGTGTCGCGAACCTGTGCCGAGAGTCGTGGGTTCGAATCCCGTAAGGGACAAATATTTTTATGATGAATATGAATATTTGTACCCGAGTCATGGATGTTTGTATGTATATATTATATTATATGTGTTCTATATCGTTGTCTAATCATCATAATACAAGTCCAGGTACTTTAAATGTGGCTATATAATTTGTGTGACAGTGTTCAAGATATTTATTTATTTAAAAACTTACCATCTGATTATAACAAAAATACGAAAGTTATTAATTAATGTAAGAAGCCATTCATTGTAAACGTCTTTGCTCAATTAAACGGTCTCTTACCTACTTAAGTCGGTCGCTTTGTCCTTTAATTGACGAGAAAAATGGGCTGATATTTTATTTTCTTTCCTTAAGGGAAATTATTTCTTTCCTTCATTCAAAATAAAACGTTTTTCTTTGAAAAATAGTAATTGAAAGCGTGGAAAGAGAAGAAAGACAAAGGTCTCAATTTAATATGCTTAAAATAGGGTAGTAACTGGAAGGGACTTTATTGATCGAAAATAATTATACTGTGAATTGCACCTTTTGATCAAATGTTCTTCCCGATTTCCAACAAAGGGTCATTTATTATCTTACAGTTTTTGAGAGTTACGCGGTTATTATATCGGGAACTCAAATATACCAAAACGCGGTAAGAATCCGTTAAAATGTTTATTTCTAGATTTATTATCTTTATTTATCAACAAAAATATTTTTTGTAATTCATCTATTCTATGCATAGCGCTGAATATACCTCATGTAAAAAATAAAAACTACTAAACATTTTATTTCTCTGATAAATAGAACGGGATGGGAGAAGATCGTGCGGTGAAGAAACCATATATGGGGCGACCCTCTGGGTGTCGTCCGGTAGGCAGACCTAGGTATTGCTGGATAGATCAGATCGCCAAGGATCTCGAGAAGCTGGAGGTGCCCACTTGCACTGAGAAGGCACAGAAAAGATATGAATGGCGTATCTTGTCAGAGGTCAAGACGACAGAGACATAACACGCTCCATGGCCAGGAGCCACTTCGGGTCCCCGTGTTACCGCAGTACGTAAGGAAGTCTAATTTCGTCTTAAATATTAAGAAGAATGAACTTTATACAAGACGAGCGTTAACCCGCGACTTTGTCCGCACAAATTATATACCAGACGTTAAGTCAGATCATAAGCTATCAAACAAAAAAAGTTTCATCAAAATCGGTTCAGTAGTTTTTGCGTGATACTCGTTCAAACAAACAAACAAACGAACTTATAGACAGACAAAAAATCCAAAAATTGGTGAAATGGAATCAGGGACACCTAAAAACCATATCGTAACTTTTTTTTGTTAATAACTTCAATGTACAGACAATCTTCCTGTTACAGTTTTATAATAGTATAGATAAATCTTTTCATACGACATTATTTGAACAAAGTACAAATGCACAGAACATTAACATTAACTTACTAAAAACTATTGCACCTGATAATTGGTTTAAAAAAGTGTTCAACAAGATGCCAAGAGGGCAAAAAGAAATAAAAATAAAGAACATTTTTAAATCACTAACGATTTCCCAACGAGAACTTGTTTTAAAGTAACCGCTGTGTACTTTAATTCGATTAAAATCAGAGAGCCTCAATAATTTTCAGTCTCTTCAACGGAACAGCTTTAATATTCTGTTTTCCGGTGTTCACTTAAGAATATAAATATGTGTTTGCTTTTACTCGTGACTTTGTCCAAGTATATTTGTAACTAATATTACAGTAGGTACTTAACTGTAAGTAGCCCCGGGACTTTTTCATTTCGAAAAAGGTTAAGATTGCCGTTGGAAAATTGTGTACCTAAGGTACGACGACAATACCTATGCCACCTTCCTGGGTACGACATTACAGATACAAAAAATCAAGTCTCGAAGACCTCAACCCAGCGACCCACAGTTGTCATTATTTGATAATAAGATATAAATTAAGTATTTTTAATTTTGAGGTTCCCTATTTGTTTCTCTATTATTATGTTCTACATTTTTAATCAATACCGACTATACCGACACGTACTAATAGTAAGACCATGGAAAGTTACCGCACAACCAACCACATGTAAATGAAACATTTTGAATTTTTGATTTTAAAATACATTAGGTTACCATTTTGTCTCTTCATATAAAATTTTGTTTGAATTGGTGCAAAAACAAGAGGTCCTTATTTGAATGCGGAATTCTATGTTCAAATTTGAAATTTTTCAATAAGGTAATCCTTTGATCAAGGTAATGACAAGGTAACTACAAGTATCTAGTTTTTATCATTTGTGCTGTACACATTTTGTCTGCCTCACACTTCAGAACTGTCTCTGTTGCGGGTTTGATGGAAGAGATCTCTTTAGAGATAAGCTCGCCCTTTGTACATGTCTACTTTAAGGCGGTTGCAGAGGGGTCAATTTTATACAAAACTTTGACGCACAATACGCGTAGACAGTATTAATATAAGTAACTTTGTATATATGGAAAAATAGTTTGGGAAATCTAGATGCCGCGTCACAAATAAGCAAATAACATTTGCAATTAATAAAATAATTACGAAGATATAAAGCTTTGAAATTTAAAAAAAAGTTTTATGTCTTAGTAATTATATTATAAAATGTAAATGTTATTTGTTACGCGGCAACTAGATTTTCTAAACTATTTTTCCATATACAAAATATTACTTTTATTAATTCCGTCTACGCGTATCGTGCGTCAAACGTTTGTTTGGACTGAAACCACCTTAATTGTTTTTTTCTGTAATGTTATGTGTACAATAAAGTGTTAAATAAAATAAATAAATAAATAAGAATGCCTAGTATTTACAGACAAGCAATCATTTCATTGTATGTTAGTGTAGAGATATAACGGTAGAAATAGTAGATGTAGATAATACGGCCTACTTTCTGTTTTACCTTTGAGGCTTGGAAGCAGATTGACTTTATTTTTCTTGCCTGCGCAGTGATATTACCAGTTCAGATTGCAACTAACAATATTAGTAGCGTTCTATCGAAGTAATTGATGTCTGTCTTCATTGAAAAATATCTAACAGTACTAAATCACATTTTTGAGTATGAAAAATGATGTAAAACAAAACACGAGAACGAAAAATAGAACGCACTTATCTATACTATTATAAAACTGTAACAGGAAGTTTGTCTGTACATTGAAGATATTAACAAAAAAAAGTTACGATATGGTTTTTAGGTGTCCCTGATTCCATTTCACCAATTTTTGGATTTTTTGTCTGTCTGTTTGTTTGTTTGTTTGTTTGAACGAGTATCACGCAAAAACTAATAATGTTATGAATTCGCACTTATCTATCTATACTATTATAAAACTGTAACAGGAAGTTTGTCTGTACATTGAAGTAAATAACAAAAAAAAAGTTACGATATGGTTTTTAGGTGTCCCTGATTCCATTTCACCAATTTTTGGATTTTTTGTCTGTCTGTTTGTTTGTGTGTTTGTTTGTTTGTTTGAACGAGTATCACGCAAAAACTACTGAACCGATTTTGATGAAACTTTTTTTGTTTGATAGCTTATGATCTGACTTAAAATCTGGTATATAATTTGTGCGGACGAAGTCGCGGGTTAACGCTCGTACTATTATAAAACTGTAACAGGAAGTTTGTCTGTACATTGAAGATATTAACAAAAAAAAGTTACGATATGGTTTTTAGGTGTCCCTGATTCCATTTCACCAATTTTTGGATTTTTTGTCTGTTTGTTTGTTTGTTTGAACGAGTATCACGCAAAAACTACTGAACCGATTTTGATGAAACTTTTTTTGTTTGATAGCTTATGATCTGACTTAATATCTGGTATATAATTTGTGCGGACGAAGTCGCGGGAAACACTCGTTAATTATAATTTTGATTGGGTTTGAATTAGTGATAAAGGGTAATACACTTTTTTTATTTTTTTTTCGAATTTTTATCATTTCGCGCTTAAGACTTTGCATATAGATAGAACACGTTATTACAAACATGGCATTTGGCAAAATCTCCTAGCCTGCTGTTTTAAGGTATATAAGGTCTAACAAAATTAGCTGAAACTATTTTAAGGGGATGATCAGACCATCAAACTGAACAACTTTCTCTGAGGGACCAATATAATAATCTGCTGTCCCATACATTTAGGTCGTATATAGTGGGTTTGTATGGAACAGCTGATTTTTTTTCGCTATTTCGATATTAGTCCCTTATAGAAAGTTGTTCAGTTTGATGGTCTGATCATCCCCTTAAAATAGCTTCACCGAATTTTGTTAGACCTCATATATTAGACTTTAAAAGTTTAAATTTTTCAGGACTCCTAGGGGCTATATTTCTTGCCAGATCGATATGAAACTTGATGATTGCGTAGTAGAGAACCCAGCAATTGTCATAAATTATTGTATTTTACAATTTAGGTACTAAACCATGTACTTACACAGACGAAGAATTTTCGGTACTAATAATAATAAGTAGGTATCATGATCATCATCATCATTATCAGCGTAAACAAAAAAAATCTTCTTGTATGCCTGTACTTTGTTGGCCATACGCCCCAATACATCACCTACTCCACTGACCGTGAAGTTTCACTTATCCCTCTACGCCTCACTTACAACCATTGCCCGCTGCTTGGTGACCCTGACCCTGTGCACTATAGAACTCCACAGCTGGTAAAATGTTGTAAAAATGTAAAAATTGCAAGTATACAGGGCGACACATCAAGCTATACAAAACCAATATAAGCTTGTCGCGTAGCGTTATACATACATACATCCGTTTCAGGGTATCCCTTCCTGGTAGAGGTCTACTACAATAAGATGAACTGTCAAGTCGTCCCCTTTTTGGTCCTCTCATCTAAACCTGATACGTGGTTTCTATTATACAGGGTTCAACTTAATATGTCGACAGATTTTTAAAGAGGATGTTCAGATCATCAAATTGAACAACTTTCTCAAATGGGACCAACGTAGAAAACGTGAAAAAAATATCAGCTGTCCCATACATTTGGCTCGAGTAGGTTTGCAGTTGTGTATGGAACAGCAGAATTTTGTTTCGCGATTTCGATGTTGGTGACATAAATAGAGAAAGTTGTTCAGTTCGACGGCCTGATCATTCGCTAAGTACCCTATAGAGTATAGAGGTTGCATTGTTTAGGATGGTATCATATTTACTAAACATAATTATAATAATTTCTAAAAACAATAATGCGGGAAATTCGGAATGTGGTAAAATAAGAATGTTGAGAAGTAGTTGAGAATATAAGAACTTAGAAAATTTTAAATGCGGAATCTACAGCCGTTACCAAGCCGCCACCCTATATCCTTTATAATTTATCATGATATTATCAATCAATCAATCAATCAAATATACTTTATTTTACACCAAAACTTAAACAGTAAAATACAGAAAGAAAATGAAAATACAGTGAAATACAGTATTATCCCATGTTGAGAAGGTGTCTTCGAGTTTGAGAAAACCATTGACCAAGAATTTCTCTACGGATAAAATCTCAAGGATCTCTTTATTTGGATAAAATATACAATTTAGGCCATAGATGATTTTTACCATACGGCCAAGTATCATTTGAAGTACATTGCTGCGCGAGCGTGTTATGTTTCAATTTTATGTCAAACAAACCAGTTGATTAACATCAAATCGCACTTCGCCTCACGGCTAAAATCAGACCGTGTAAATCCCGCTTTATGCTATTTAGGCCAAGAAAATTGTTTATACCTATTTAGGCTTATTGTACATTGGATATGGTATCGTTTTCGGTGCCAAAGATACTAAAATATTTAAAAAGAAATTAATCAACAAACGTCATAACAAGTAATTTGTCAAAGTTTATCATCCATTGTATACAAAGTACTTTTTTATACCGGAAAATTGTATATTAAACTGTAGTCTTTGCATCTTTGCAACTATTGACCAAAAAAATTTACGTGTGATTATCATCAGAATCAGAATCATCAGATCATCTTCACATTCGGCATTCAGGAAACAAAAAAAATATAATATACTCATGTTTTTAGATGTAAAAAAAATATTTGCATAATGTTTTATAATATTTACAGTCGTATTTTACTATATTCTCTTACGAGTATATTCAATAAAAGAGATTCAAGAATTCCTATTTTAATGCTAAAAAACTAGGATATGTTTGTGAGCTCATATTTTCGCACCACATTTGCAAGAACCAAACTAATCAAGAAATCGTCAAACTCAGTTTTAACAAAGTGCTTATCTTCGACTAAAAATAAGAACACAAAGTTCGTACAATTTACTTACAAAAATGAACCAGAAAAGATCAGAGTTGGCTACGTGGTGGGCAAAGACGTCGTGGACTTGAACAAAGCAGATTCATCCATCCCGACTACACTATTAGGTATTTTACAAAATGGAGCCTTGGAAAAGGTGAAGAAGTAAGTTTTTACAAGTTTTACAGCTGTATTTTTAGAACAAAAGACTGAAAGAAGTTTGTAGGATTTAGCGAAGCAGTTTGAAATCCTTTTATGTTTAGCTTGGAACGTTGGAGTTGTGATAAAACCAGTGGGACAAGCTTCGGATTTTTTCAAGTTAAGATCACGTATGAGATAATTATAATAGTAATAAAAACGGAGTCGTGTGTGTCGTGTATTTCTGCTATTGGGTAGTCACGTATCGCTCGTCGATTGTTGGTTGCCCACTCCCGGGCCTATAACGCAGCTCCAGTGGTGGTTCAAGATAGTGTTTTTTCGAAACACAATCCTTGAAGTCACCAAAATAAATAAACTACCGTACAACGTCAAGCACTCTTGCTAAATACCTAAACTAGACATTGGAAAAATCATAACAACCAAGATGGCAGCAATTTTATAAACGATTTTATTTAAAAAGAGAATAGAATAGACATTAAAAAATTTAACCAGCTAGGTGCAAGTTGAATTTGTGCAATTAGTGTTCCATTGTGCATATAAAGGTTTTTTCGAGCCAGCTTTGGTTGCACACAACATACAAGAACAGAAAAGGGTAACAGAAAACGAAATCATTAAAACTGATTCATATAATTTACCTGGCCTGTTCAATGTTCCACTGCTGGGCAAAGGCCTCCCCTTTTACTCTCCAATCCTCTTTATTGTGTGCAACTACTGGCCAACTCTCCAAGAAGCCATCCATGCTGTCACTCCATCTTTTTCTGAGTCTACCTCGACGCCGGCGACCAAAATTCTAGGGAACCCAGCCTGTGGTGGTTTCGGCCCATCTTTCCGAATGCATGCGATAGCCATAGCCCAGTCTCACTTCAGCTGAGCTGTCTTGCGCCCCACGACCGCTATGCCAGGTCTGGAGCGCGTTCCGTTCCGTAACATAATATATGTTTTGTTAACCTGTGTTGTCCCACTGCTGGGCAAAGGTTTCCTCTAAACTATTCCACAGCCACATACTAATAATGTTTTGCATTTTTTATCATTTTGATTCAGTAGGTAACTTCGATTCAAAATGAGAATTTTTGAAACAAATAGTCATAAAAGAATTTAAAAAAAAGTTTTGAATTTTCAAGTATTATTTTGATTACTTAGGGCCCTATCTTTCAAGCGATTTTTGAGCATCGGCGTTGACAAAACGATATCGTTGCTATATCGCCGCGTTATTTCTTTTGGTTTCGCGGCGGGATTGCGGCGATATCGCTCAGCCATAAAGTTACTATACCTTACGGAATAGAGGAACTGACAGCTTAGAGAGCGAGATGTACCTATCGGCACCACTGTATAATAGAAAGAAATACGTAACGCGAGGCAATATAGAACCGTTTTTGGGGATCTTATCGCAGGGTAAAAATTCGGTTTCTGTGAATAATTGCGAATCGAAAGTATAATATTATAATAATTTTGTGAAATATACTAACACTGTTTCATTAAATAACACACGATTTCACGTTTGACTTCGTATTAAAGACAGTGCTCGAATTTTTGCCTGCCGATAATCTCCTGAAAACCTCCAAAAACAGTTTCATTTGACAACTCATGTCAGTTCCTCTATTACTGTAAGGTATAATAACTTTATGCGCTCAGCCAACGCCTGTGTTCAAAAACCCGGCGATCCAGTTGCACTATCGTGACGGTGTAGTTGCGATATCGCCTAGGCTTAAAAATAGCTTGTGTGATAGGTACCTATATTAGGGCTCATAAAATTAAATGTTTTCCACCTTCAAGGTTAACAGAACCGACCATACCCCTCTCCTCTGTAACATTGAAAGCTCCAATTCACGGTATGGACAAGATTTTATGCATTGGACTCAACTACAAGGATCATTGTGAACAACACAATCTGAAAGTCCCCCCAGTCCCAATGATTTTTAGCAAATTTTCTAGTACTATTATTGGACCTAACGAATCTGTGAAAATAAGGACTGATGTTGTGAAGGTAGGTATGTCCTGAAAATTTATTATTAAAATTTTTATATTTACAAATATCGCTTGTGTGATAGATCTCTTATTAGCTACCTCATAAGCTAGCTAATGAGAGATCTATCACACAAGCGGCGAAACTAATTTGTCGAGATTTTTAAGCATTTGTGTTGACAGAACGTTAGGTATCGCCGCGATTCCGCCGCGACGCAGATTGGTTTTAGAAATATCGCAGTGTTATCGCGGCGATATCGTTCCGTCAACACCTACGCTCAAAAATAGCTTGTGTGATATGGCCGTTACTTAATTCATTTGTCCATAAACAAGCCATAAATCAAAACATATAATTTGATTCTAAATTGTTGTAGTTATTCTCAAAAGTTTGAAAAGATAATTGATTTTAATTGTTACGCATCTGTGTAGTAAAAAAAAACAAGTTAGTCGCTCAGTATCATAAATGTACAATCGCTCCAATGTAATCCTTATCTTATAGTACGTAGCATAGCGTCGTTTTTGTCGTGAAGGAATATGCCGCCCGCGCCTCCAGGCGACGTCGCCGTAATTCTCAAAACGAAGCTATGCTACGTACTATAAGGTTTATATTTCCGCACCCCGCCCGCGCCACGCCCGCGCCACCTCTCTTCTATATAAACCGCGCCTTAAAGTAATGCAACTTTTTACCCTAACATGCTGTAGTTTAGCCTAAAAATGGGGATATAATATTAATAATGTAGTATTATACCTAGATTATACCTGTGTGACCTGTGAGCTGTCCTAAACATTATACAATATACATACAAAAGCGGCGGTCTAGACACTCGTAAAAGTAAAAAGGATGCAAAGAGATCCTAAACTAACAAGTATTTTATTGTTCGAGAGACTCGACTGTTTAGGCTCTTTTGTATTGTAGTCAAGTGGATAACTTGGCGAATTATTATAAAAAAATGTAGGTACTTATCTATATCGTAGTATGCTCTTTACTTGTTTATTGAAACTTGTGATTGAATAGGTACATGACCTTGGAAATTCATTACGTTACAACGAATAACAAAAAAAAAACTATATTTTATATCAAAATGTTCAAACGCATACAATCTAATAGAAAACAAAAAGTTATAAGCGATTGAAAAAATTTCAAGATGTTTTCAATTTTCATGTGATTTGTAGGACAAGACTTTGTCATGTTATGACAACACTTCCATTATATTTGGCTCCCCTCTAATTGTAAATTTTGAACACTTTTATGGACAAATTGAAAAATAGTTTTACTAGAGAACGTTGTGGTCTGAAAGAGGATGTAATGACAAAAATAGAGAAAGGTATGTTGAGATGGTTTGGTCATGTGGAAAGAATGGATGAGAGCAGATTGACGAGGGCAATCTATAAGGCAAGCGTAAGTCGAAATGTTGGAAGGGGACGGCCTAGACGTACATATACGGACAAAATTGGCGACGTGCTTAAAAAGGGTCAGGTCAGATCTACCCGAAACCGACGAGCATGCATGAAAGGACTTATGAATGTGGAGGAAGCTAGAGAGGTATGTCAGGATCGTAGCAGGTGGCGTTCCGTTGTCTCTGCCTACCCCAGTGGGAGATAGGCGTGAGAATATGTATGAATGTATGAACCTTGTATTTCAGTTTTTTTTTAGATATTCGTTTACTGGCTACTAGCCAGCTTATTAGGCAATAATTGAACTATAATTCTTTTTGGTGTGCAAATAAAGAATATTTGAATGAATGAATGAAATATGCTTTATTTACACCAAAAGAAAATACATATGCATATGAAATATTTATGTTATGTTATGTTAATTCTACCCTGAATTCCAAAATATGATAAGCCTTCCTAAAACTACAACTGTTTCAGTTGAAGACGTAGCTGTAGCTGTAGCTTCGTTTCTGATTGTCTTTTTAAGTCCCGAAAGCGAAAACGGTTGTAAATTGTATGAATAAGTTTTAAAAGATACATTATTAATTTATCTTGTTTTATTATAGAAAGTGGATTGGGAAGTTGAACTATGTATAGTGATAGGTAAGAAAGCCAGCAATGTCAAAGCAGCCGACGCTCTATCCTACGTGATGGGATCTACAGTTTCTCAAGACATCAGCGCAAGAGACTGGCAGAAGGACAAAAACGGTGGACAGTTCTTACTTGGAAAGGTTAGAGCAAGGAAAACGTACAATAGACCGTGGCTTATTAATACCTAGTCTGTAACGGCGCACGCTGGGCATCCGGCAAGCATCTAAAGCTGATTGGCAAAACTTTTCACCACGATAGTATGTTAAAAATGACATTCCATAGACATAAGAAGACGGAATAGAGCTAGCACCTCAATGAGCGTTTTCTTTTGGTTTTATAGGGGATCGATAGATGGCGCTATGGTCTGTGCGAATAAAGGTTGAAATTTAAAAAAAAAATTGTTAAAAATAGTAAAGAGGGAAAAGATGCTCAACAAAATGCCAACATCATCTTTTACTTGAATATTTTATTATTTACGAATAATTTTGACCGAAAATATAAAAATGTTTACTTCTGACGTGGTTGTAGGGGCTCGATCCCTTGGCCTTTAAAGAAAAGGCAGGCACAGTCTTGACATGATTTTGACAGGATCTCGCGGACGTCTCTATGGAGCGGTAATCATGCTATCTGTCGAGTTTTTTAGGAACTGAATTTAAAAAAGAAAAGAAAAATACTCATTCTAGCGCCAATAGATGGATGCAGCGCAGCAGAGCGCTTTTAGCCCAGACAAATAGAGATATTGAGAAAGGCTTTCTTTTTAAAGTGACAAAAACAGTAAAATCGGAAGTTTAAAGAATCTCCATCTTTTACTTCGCACATCGAATGTTTAGAAACCCCAGCTAGTAAACAACCCTTTCATCAGTTTTATCACCTTATTTAACAGTCAATGGACATGTTCTGCCCCATCGGTCCTTGGATCGTTACATGTGACGAGACTGGTGACCCTGAAAACCTGAAAATAAGCTGCAGCGTCAATGGCGTCACCAAGCAGACCAGCAACACCTCTCAGATGGTCCACAAAATTGCTCCTGTAATCGAAAGACTGACGTCGTAAGTGACATTTTTCCATGACTATTATGGTTTGCAGGTTTGTTCCGCTTTACGTCTGTTCTACCAATCTCTACGGAATATGGTAAGCCTATTTTAGGACTCCACTTGGAGCTGCAGGCAAAAGCTTCACTTAATTATTAAATATCTTGGACGTTGTCACACTACATCCCACTAAGCTGTGCGTGAGTTTTATTTTTCGTGTTGCTTACCCAACCCACGGTAATACCTACCTATAGATACCTATAGATGAGTATTTACAGTGGAACTAGAATATTGTATGCTGATGCCTACTAAAATGCAACTCATAGTTCAACAATGCAGGTGTGGGTAGCTTGTGCCAATATGAATGTTCATGAAGTTTCAGCTTCATTAGAATAATTATGACAAATTTCATTTCTCAGTATCATGACTCTCCTGCCCGGGGACATAATTCTAACGGGCACTCCAGGAGGCGTGGGCACCTATGGGAAACCACCAGAATTCTTGAAGCCTGGTGATGTCCTCCTGAGCGAGATACAGAACATTGGTGTCCTTGAAATAAAATTTGAGAAGTTCTAAACGTCAAAGTTGTTTTAATTACGAATAAGTTTAGCTAAATATCTAATTTGCCTTGCATTGACACATGCCCTGTCCTGCGAATGATACCGAAGTGTCTATACTTGTTTCACCGCCGCGGGTTTCCCGTCAGCAACCGAATGGACTGAAGACTTACGATTTATCTGAAGCTACAATGGATCTGTCCAGGTCGCGGTAGCTATTGGTCGTTGACCAAGCCCTTACAGCCAAATATTAGGACTTTTCTGGTAGTTAATGAATGAAGAAGGACTAGGACCGAGTTTTGTGTTTGGCTTTGGGAAAGGTCTTATGTTTAGCAGTAGGTGATCCCAGGCTGATAATGATAATGATTAGTGTCGCCAGTCTTGAATTAGAATGCGTAATTGTCTGTTTGTTTGAGCATGCATCAATAAAAACACTAACCCGATTTGGATGGGATTTTCACAGAAACATAGGGCTTAGTTTGGATTAACATTTCGCCTTAGTTTTATCGCAATCGGTCCACTTAATTAAAAATTATGAGAAGTCAGTGGTCTGCACGTACGTAGTCGCGGTCGCGGTTTATGTCATAAAACTAATTAAATTCGCATTCAGGTCTAAGCGAATATGTTTCCAAAATAGTTCTGTTCCAACTTCACTTCCCAGTAAAATAAAACTAATAATATCTAATTGACTGGACAAGTAAAAAGCTAAAGAAAAGAATAAATGGGAAGAAAAATGGAAGCAATGAAATGCTAAGTTAGTCGGTACTAAGTTGTAAAATTGCAGGAGCTGGGCAATTTATCTTCAGCGCCTTTAGTTTACGGTCAAACGGTTTCTTCTTCACTATGAATTATACAAAGGCTGTAAAAAAGAAAATAAACAAGCTTGAGCGTTGGCTTATTTTGCATTTACAAGCTTGAATATCTAAGCGATACATTTTGGATAATCTTTGGGAATCTTATACATACTTAGTTTCAGTTGCAGAAACGTTCATTAAAGTTAATCCTGCATAAAATATCTTGATGTCACTTTTTGTCAGCAAGAGATTTAATGGATGATTAACTCTAATGAGCGTTTCTGCAACTGAGCGTTAGCCTAGCCACAGATTATTTATTGGTTACTACCGTAACAGATAGTTCACTCAACCCGATTTTTCGAATTTCGAACGTATGCGCGCGCGCTTTAGAAACAAAATATAAAATGCGCCTTATGTCAATGAGCGGCGATACACCCCACGGTGGGGTCCAGCTGTCAAACGTACTTGAGCTGACAGGCTGTGAAGTGAGACAGGCCTGGGCCTAGCTTTATTCAAAAGTAGGTCTGATTTAAGATCGACTCTTGTAGAGTCAATTCAAGGTCAAAGCTCATCATCGTCATACCTAAATAGGTAAAGATCAGATCAGGTCGGGTTAGGTCTTAAATAAGGGTAACCCCAAAGTCGGTGGAACACTATGGTAGTTACTAATACTAAACACAAATCAATTTCCGCACCTCTCCGCATCCGACAGAACCTAGCCATGGATACGTATAGATAGTACGCATTTGCCTATATTTATCACCTACCCAATGCGACGTATATTTATTATATTAGATACTTGGGTCTTACTAGGCAATAAAAATATCCTAACATCAGCTCTCTGTAGATTAGAAATCCTACTATATATATATATTTATAATGTATATATAGTAGGATTTCTAATCTACAGATAGCCGGTGTTAGGATATTTTTATCTACAGAATATTATAAACGCGAATGTTTGTAAGTATGGATGGATGTTTGTTACTCTTTCACGTAAAAACTACTGAATGGATTTTAATGAAACTTTACAATAATATAGCTTATACATCAGAATAACACATAGGCTACAATTTATAAAGATATTGTGTGAATTGTCCAGACGAAGCGCGGACGAAGTCGCGGGCACCAGCTAGTACTTTTTAATTTCACTCCTTTTGTTTTATTTGTCTCGTGAGCAGTATTTTATTTATTTATTTATTTAACACTTACACATAACATTACAGAAAAACAATTAAAGTAGACATGTACAAAGGGCGAGCTTATCTCTAAAGAGATCTCTTCCAGCAAACCCGCAACAGAGACAGTTCTGAAGTGTGAGGCAGACAAAATGTGTACAGCACAAATGATAAAAACTAGATACTTGTAGTTAAATGGAAGTTAATTATATATATATATATATATATTTAATATTTTTTTCTTCTATAGTTAATTCACAGGTATGTTCACACATTGCTTTAATTGTTTCTTAATTAAATGTGTTTTGTGCAGGTAATAAGGGATATGTTTAGAATCTTATTTCTTTAGACTTGGAACCGAAAATGGCTCGGTTTAGGAGACTTCTTTCGCGAAACGGACAATAATTACTAACGTCGTTACAAACGCAACGATTGCAAACACGCACGTGAAATATGCGAGACTTTAAGACTAAAACTATTCCGAAATAGTTTTATGAATTCATTATGAAATATAACCTCATAGCATTTTATGTTCAGTCATCATAACAATTCGCAAAAGCCTGTTTCATCATTTTTACATCAAAGCAATAGGTGCAATTGTCTAACATACAATTTTGGTTTCCATTTGAAGTAATTGTGATTGTATCTCGGTTTACTCCATGCGGTTATATTTCGATGATTGGCTTTTCAGTTCGAATTTGGAACTATAAAACAGTTTTGATTCAATGACTCAATCAAAAGCAAAACACATTGCATCAATTTTGTTATTGCGAGTGTTATAAAACAAAGCACGGATTGAAATAACATTGCAACAATGCAATAGTTAAAGTTTAGGTCGATATAGATTTAATAAAAGATAAAAATAATAACCGTTTTATTTGAACATAAAATTTCTGACGAGTTAGTATGATGTGATGGTTAAAGTGAAGGACTGCCAAGCCAGAGGTTTCGAAATTGAGATCCTATTTGGTCATGGATGTTTGATTTCAGTTTAAGTCCAATAATTTAAGATCTTTCACCGTGACCAGACACACCATACCTACAGTTTTTCTTAAAATAGAAAAAAAAGTTTACGTAAGTTAATAGGGTAATTTCGGTCAAAAAAAAATTCGCTTTTCAAATAAAATAAGTAATTGTATAATTTAATAGTATTCCAATCGATCTTTAGATCGAGTAGCAGTAGATGTCCATCGCTGAGATCTTTAGATATTAACTATTAATACTTTCTATTTCTTTCCTTGTCAATATGAATATTATATTTTTATGCTGTCGTTATCACGTCAATAAAGTAAACTGCAGCCGTAGCATGCTACACGTGATACGGCTGTATCACGTCTTTTATCTCGTTCGTTCGCACGTTTTACTCGTTTAAACGCTTTGTCGTGGCTGGCATGCTAACCGTGCAGCTATATTTACAACGAGTAAAAGTATCTACTCATTTGTACTACCTGCGTTTTTTGAGCGTAGGCGTTGACCGAACGATATAATCGATATATTTCTGAGATAAATAATAGAGGGTTTACCCGGACATTGGAATTTCGCAATTGCGTGAACGTTTTCGTTCCAATGTCAAACGGTCGCGATATATCAAAATCGAAATGCATGTATCGCGGCGGAATCGCGGCGATCAATGTCACAGGGATAACTTTCAGCAAAAATTGTGGCGATTCTGTTAGGATGTCGCAGCGGTGCAATTGCGAAATCGCTTGTGTGATATTTCTCTAAAACAGATTGATTTTAATTAATGATCACTATTGAAATGATTTTATAATTAAATTGATCTGTTGGTAATTAGACAAACATAATTTCCCCCGTCCACATTGCTGTTAGCTTCACGTTTTAGCCGCCCAATGACCTGCTAAATAGGGTATGGAATGTATAATTACCTATACTGTTTCAATTCAATTCGATGAAACAAAACGTTCGAATTGAACAGTCGGCGTGCACGTGCAGATAATAATTGGTTTTACAAAGTTTTATTGCTACTGACCTAATAATATGGCAGGTAAATAGCTTTCCGTTCCACAAGGCGTGGTCGAACCGGTCCGGTAAAGTATCCTTGTGGTACGTTAAGGTGATCTAGTTGACTTGTGCAAGTGCGTCAGAATGCGGACACGGCCCACACCCTCGAGCCTTGCACACCAGGAAGTCTGGTGCAAGCTGAAAGCTTTATTGAGCGATCACGTGTTATAAACATGATTGGCGTTACTTCAATGTACTAGTATGGTATATTAATATGTGATCTTTTGTGACTTTGATTTTTTTAGTGTTGATAATGGAAGATTCGGTTTCTTTATTTTGTCACATAAAAGGGATAAATGGGACTATAAAATGAGTTGCAACTTCTTAATTTATTCATGTAAGTCTTACGTTTAACTTTAAGTAAAGGCAGTTTTGGTAATTCTACATTTATTTACAAAGTTCAGTTATAAACTAACACACCACCCGCTTCAAACCCTCTTAGTAACAAAAACGAACAACATCACGTATACCTGTCCATTAACACTCAATATCACAGCAAACAACAATTAAGAAATGCTTTTGAAGCGTCCGAGTGCGCACAGCGCAGCCCCCCTGATGACTCGGCGAATTGTTAATTGATGCGTGCTTTTACGTGTTTCGGCCTTTACAAATCGCCGAGGCCGTCAATAAATTAGATTTACACTTTGTGGAAGGAGTAGGTGTAGCCGTCGGGCGCTCTGTTGAGACTGAACTTGCCGGGAGGGAAGAAACGGTTCGGCGGCGGCGTCGTCGGATCGTAGTACTGCTGGCGAGCGGCGGGCTGGGGCGCGTTGTATTGTTGCGGCGCAGAATACTGCTGTGTCTGCAAGCCACTGTACTGCGCCTGCGATGTGCCCGGGTAGATGTTGTTGCTCTGGTACTGGGATTGAGGCTGCGGTTGGTACTGCTGCTGGGGCTGCGGCTGGTACTGTTGCTGCTGCGGCTGCTGGTACTGCTGTTGAGGAGCAACGTAGTTCTCTCGCTCGTACAACTCAGGGTAGTATTGGCCGTCATCCTCGTTGGGTTTTCCACCGTAGTTGCGGGGCTGGACCGGCGCGGTGTACTGCTGGGGTGCGCTGTACTGCTGAGGTGCCTTGTAGTCCGGAGAGTTGTAGCGGGGGTCAGGCTGGTAGCCGGGGGTGGGTGCGACCGGGAGCGGTGCGGTTGGGATGTGGTCACCGGTTGCCTGGAAACCGTTCTTGCCAGCTATGTAGTTCACAGTTTTCGTCTGACCGCTGGGGTCGATGTAAGAGTAGCTGCCTCTCCTGTTGCCATCGGCGTCTGTTTCCTCTTTGAAGTTGATGCCATCTTCTTGCTGGTATGCCGCACCGAAAGCTCCGTTTCCGCTAAGATACCGCGCTTCCTGAACGATGGCGGCGGTTTTTGGGTCTCCCGCGTATTTGGGTACGCGTCTTGCTCCTTCTTGATTTTGGCACGTCACGGCCGCGATCACAAAGGCGAATATTGCGAGCCTATACATTTTGAATCCAAAATGTGCACTGCTCGCGTGAAAGTAACAAAGTGTGTCGTTGCGGGCTGGTGAACTCGTTATATACGGACAGTAAAGGCCTTGACGCGTATTGGAAGGGCCTGCGGGTCCGACCGCGAAAATCTTGCGCGTACATAGCTCCCTGACTTCGGATGTATGGTATCACATCATAGGGAAGTGACATTAAGGTGAAGATTGCAGGTGGCTCGTCCTTTGAAACGAGATCAGTGGCCGTGTTTAAATGTCATCCAGTAGATTGCTTTATGACTTCATGAGGAAGCATGTTTAATAGGTAATTAATCGGAGTGTTTTTCTATTAAAGGTAACAAGTCTTAAACCGTTTAGCAAACAACAATTTTACGAGAAGAGATACAGGATAATTATCTGACTTATGTCTTATTTATATCTGGCTCATACAGTTGATACAGATAATTATCTAGTAAGAAGGCAGGCACTATGAAAGAATTCGAGAAAAAAGTAGAAAGAATATCATGCACCCTATTACATGTACGATAATTCTGACTACTAATCTAACATTGATCTTAAAAAACACGGGAGGAAATTGGTTGGTCTATGCTAAACGTTAATAATCGGCTCTTTTGGAAAATGCAAAACCAAATTTCAAATCTTCGTACAAATTGACCGCTTTAGCTGTCCGAGTTTATATGAAAACATGTAATGAATGATTTTCTTCATACATACGTAATTATTCTCACATCTGTCTCCCATTGCGGACGGCTATGTTCTAGCGTAGGTATATAGAACTTTTGGAATTAATATAGACATATTATATTACTATACATTTGCCTATTGAACTAAATAAGTATAGCTAAGTTATATACTTATGTTGTAATTCAGTCACACAAAGAATACTGTTTTTATTGTTTTGTAAATTTGTTAACTCTTTCATGTTCAGATCTTGAGATAAGTTTAGTGTTCTCACAGTTTTACTTGCGTAAAATTTCTTGTCTGCATCAACTAACATGATTCTTAATGGTCTTTTGTTAAATTTGATAATTCTGTGTTTATTAAGGTGTCTTTTAGAAGATTATGATGTTCTGCCTATTTCTGAATGCGTGTAGACAGTAGAGAGCAACCTTGGTAGACTGAACTGCGCTCTATTAATTTATTAATTTGCCATTTTCGGGTACTTAGATTAACTCAAATGCTATGAAGATTCTTGTATTATTTAAGTAGGCTATCTTGATAAAAGAGAAATATTTTCATCTAGACACTCCATGATTTATCCGTGTACTTTGTAACATGTCATATTTGAAATTATGCCCTTTATTTAGGAGTGATATTTTATTTAGCGCGCTTCCATTCTGTATTTTTTAAGCCTGTGCTGTATTAGATAAATAAATAATATTATAAATGAAATTGAAAGAAGAAAGGAAGGAAAAATTTTTTTTTTATATTTGTTTCAATTAATCAATCAAGTCAGCCTATATCAAGCCAATTCTGGATATAGGCCTCCCTTTTATTGCGCCATTTCTCACGGTCCTGTGCTAATCTAATCCATTCCTCTCTTGGCTACCACTCCTATACTGCCTTGGTCTTCTTCTTTAATTAGTTTACAACAAGACTAAATGTTACGTTGATTACCGAATTTTAGTATGGTCAAAGAATTGACATTGAATATATTACCTACATATATTTTTTGGTAATAGGTAAAATGCAAATGTGGTATACCGTATATATCTTTTATTATTATATATATATATATATAATAATAAAAGATATATATATAGGTAATATATTCAATGTCAATTCTTTGACTATACTAAAATTCAGTAATCAACGTAACATTTAGTCTTGTTCTACCTATCATGAAATGTTATATCATGATGGAATACCGATTAAATTTTAAGTAATTAATGGGTTGAATCTCATTGCTAATGCAAACTAATGCATACCTACATTAAATTTAATGAACAAGTAACCATAATTGACTGAGTAGTTTACGGCTCTAGGTATAGGTATTCAAAGGTCACTGGTTGCCCGCATTCAAGGTCTCCTACCTTTGGTATTCTGAGAATGATATCCAATTCTGTCACCTATAGTAGATTACTATCGATTCAACTTTTTATAGGGTTCAGGGTAAGATGAAATTACTATTTTTTTTTAATTCATGGTGGATTTGCGCTTGGCTTCAGCTCACCTGATAGGAAGTGTAAATGAAGCCGAGGATGTAGGGCGCTCACCCAGAAAAAACCTATTCTTTTTTTAAAAATATCCTGATTGTATTTGCTTGGAAACACAGACGCAGGGAGAGAGTTCCAAACCTTACCGGTTCTCATTATAAAAGAGGATGTGAACCTTTTTGTGCGGATTGTTAGAATATCGACTACGTATGGATGCAGTCTCGCACTATGTCTTGTCTTACGTTGGTGGAGTCAGGTCATGTAGCTCCTGGGCACATTCGCTGAAGTGTATCCGATAATTCTGAATTCATACAAGTTGCTATTTTTATTTGACGTGTTTTTATTAAACGTGGGATAGTATTTTATGCTATTTTATGCAAGTAAAACACCCTAGTTATATTTAAAGGAGTCTTTTAGACCATTAAACTGAACAACTTTAACTATTTATTTATTTATTTTATTTTATTTTAACATTTTATTGTACACACGGAAATAAACATGAAAACAACATAATAGACAATTACAAAGGGCGAGCTTATCTCTAAAGAGATTTCTTCCAGCAAACCCGAGACAGAGAGAGAGCATAGAAAGTGAGGCAGGCATAGTGTGCACATTTAACTAATAAAACAGAATTTAAGACTAATAAATATATATATTACGAGCGTTAACCCGCGACTTCGTCCGCACAAATTATATACCAGATTTTAAGTCAGATCATAAGCTATCAAACAAAAAAAGTTTCATCAAAATCGGTTCAGTAGTTTTTGCGTGATACTCGTTCAAACAAACAAACACACAAACACACAAACAAACAGACAGACAAAAAATCCAAAAATTGGTGAAATGGAATCAGGGACACCTAAAAACCATATCGTAACTTTTTTTTGTTAATATCTTCAATGTACAGACAAACTTCCTGTTACAGTTTTATAATAGTATAGAATTTTAAGTCAGATCATAAGCTATCAAACAAAAAAAGTTTCATCAAAATCGGTTCAGTAGTTTTTGCGTGATACTCGTTCAAACAACAAACAAACACACAAACAAACAGACGGACAAAAAATCCAAAAATTGGTGAAATGGAATCAGGGACACCTAAAAACGATATCGTAACTTTTTTTTGTAAATATCTTCAATGTACAGACAAACTTCCTGTTACAGTTTTATAATAGTACAAGCGTTAACCCGCGACTTCGTCCGCACAAATTATATACCAGATTTTAAGTCAGATCATAAGCTATCAAACAAAAAAAGTTTCATCAAAATCGGTTCAGTGGTTTTTGCGTGATACTCGTTCAAACAAACAAACACACAAACAGACAGACAAAAAATCCAAAAATTGGTGAAATGAAATCAGGGACACCTAAAAACCATATCGCAACTTTTTTTTTGTTAATATCTTCAATGTACAGACAAACTTCCTGTTACAGTTTTATAATAGTATAGAACAAATAAAAAATTACATGTATAGGTATATGTATGTAGGACCTATGTTGTATCGTTTTAGTGGGAAATTGCAATCGTATATTTTGCAAAATGTTAAACTGAAAACTTTACGGACTTTATTGTACGTCGTGAATTGTGAAGGTCCGACATAAACCAGAACAATGTGCAAACTTCGCTACTTAGTTTTTAGGGCACCTTTCATTTGCACAGAAGCTCGCACGGTTGCTAGTTAGGCTTTATTTTAGGCCATGGATTACATGACTCCATAGATATTAAATCTCATCGATCGGTATAAATAAAAATAAATAAATATCTTGGACATTGTCACACAATTATCTAGTCACATTTAAAGTACCTGCACTTGTATTATATAATTAAATTAAAAATTATTTATTTCAGATTATTCATCCATATTGTGTTAGTAACAATTGTCTTACAAATGTTAGTTTACAAATAAAAAAATACATTCATTAAATAAATTACAATAACAATATTACATTTAATTATATTACCTACTGTAGAAAGAAAGGGTGATGAGCTGGCATGCAGTAGCATCCAACTCTGCACCATGGGTGAGTCCCACCGCTCAGCCCATACGCTCAGGATGCTATTAGTACTGCCCCGGAAGCGATTCAGCAGCGAGGCGCTCCGCTTTCTAATAATGGCGTAGAAGTCATCTATGATGATTATGATGACTAGACAACGATATAGAATACATATATAGGTACAAACATCCATGACTCGGGTTCAAATATTCATATTCATCATATAAATATTGGTCCCTTACGGGATTCGAACCCGCGACCACCGGCACAGCAGGCAGATAAACAGTTTCATTCCATGATTGACATAATACGCCAAACCTGTTTAATTAATAGTTACTTACATAATTATAATATCTTATGTATTTAGTTCGATATAAATAATGTAGTATACTTAGATAAGAGGAGGAGATACAAGGAGGACCCGAGAATATTGTGAATATACGAGTGAGAGTAGTTCTATCATTGACTATGAAAATGCGTGTAAAATTCTGCCATAATCTAAAATATTTATACCATAATAAAAAAAAATGTTATGATTACGCACCGATTAACTAAATCAATGAAACCTGTGAATCGGATCGAAAAGAAACGGAAATTATCTGAAATATATTTTTTTTATTAGCCTTTTTCATCCCACTGCTGGGCAAAGGTCTCTCCCCCTTCCACTCGTTCCTGTTGTCGGCAACCTCTGGCCATTGGTCGTCAATTTTGTCCAGGTCATCACGCTACCTCTTCCTCTATATATATTAATATTCCTAAATATTCCTCTATATAAGGTCTAACAAAATCAGCTGAAACTATTTTAGGGGGATGATCAGACCATCAAACTGAACAACTTTCTCTATGGTACCAATATTGAAATCACGAAAAAAAAATCTGCTGTCCCATACATTTAGGTCGAATAGATTTTTTTTCGCGATTTCGATATTGTTCCCTTAGAGAAAGTTGTTCAGTTTCATGGTCTGATCATCCCCTTAAAATAGTTTCACCTAATTTTGTTAGACCTTGTATATAGAATATTTGCAGATCAATTTCTGTCTTATATTAGATGTCTATAGACTCGGCAGTCTTCATTCCAAGCAGTAGACAACTAGCTTTGTTTTAATTTTGTTCGTTATTTGTTACCTTCCTCGTTGAAATTTCCTTTACCCACTGTTTCTCTCTAAGTTACTTTTTGCTAGCTATTATCCAGGCCAAAGCCTTTTAGTTTCTTCATTAATTATCTGTGTCGGGTCACAATCCAAGAAAAGCCCATTAAGATTTTCTTTTTATTTCACGAAAACATCAGTGTTTATTTATTACTGTTACTAAGAAAACTGTTTACCTCTTCACACTTTACAACTTCAATCAAATCCTAAAAACCACATTAACTTAATATTTTCGAATTAACTTAGGCTAGGCGCAAACGGGCCACCGACCACAGCCACCGGTGGCTGTAGCGCGCCACCGCCACATTAAGCTTAGTGTCAGAAGCGAGCGACAGCCACCGGTGTCTGGAAACCGCCACAATTTTTAACCTTCTCGACTTCTCGTTGCGCGCAGTGTGAAGATGGATTCTGACACGGAAAGTTTGCTCGCGCTTTTGTTAATACGCAGAAGACGTAGAAGACGGTTAACTGCGCGGGGGGTGGAGCAGTGCGACAGTGGCGGGTGTCAGCGTTTTGTGTGTCACGTAGCGACCACTAGTGGCGAGTCGCGGACACTACTGTAGCGAGTGGCGGCCACCGGCTACACGTGTGCGGGCGCGTCTAACAAATATATGAAAAAGTGTGTTAAGTCGCGGTCGCTGGCCACCGGTGGCTATGGTCGGTGGCCCGTTTGCGCCTAGCCTTAACGAATCAACATTTCGACACTTCCTAGGAACAACGTTGTAACTTACTTTCTAGCTGTTTTGAATCAATGTATTTCAAAGATAAATAGAGTTAGAACTAATTCTTACTCTATTCTGTCTTCTTCTTTCTTCTTTTCTCGTGGGCAGAGCCCTGGTGTCAGAGTTTGCGGCCGCCTTGCGGCCTCTGACGTGTTTTTTATGTAACGTTTACTACCACCAGAGATATTAGCCGGGACCAACGGCTTAACGTGCCATCCGCAGCACGGAATCATTTTTCTTTTCAGACAATCAGACGATTAACCCTGCAATATCCTAACCAACTGGGGAAAAACGCACAAAGTGACATTTCACTAGGTGTCGAAATGACGACCTCCGTGTTGAGAGCCAATGCTCTTAACCATTAGACCCCGGAGGCAGTTACTACACAGTTACTCTATTGACTATTCCTCTATTAAATCATTAATTAATTGAATCATTGGTTATTCCGGATTCTAAAATCAGGAATAAAGTTTCTTTTCATGCAGTGTTTCAGTGGGCGAAAGGCTCATTTTTAGCATATTATGCTAAAAATGAGCCTTGCTACAACTGCACACTTCAGGAGATGGTTGGTATTAGCAAGGTTTCTGACCACCTCACAAGGAAATATTCCCGTGAGTTTATCTATGTGTGTATATAGGGACCTTCTTTTTTAAGGGGATGATCAGACCGTCGAACTGAACAACTTTGTCTGTGAGACCAAAATCGAAATCGCGAAAAAAAAACAGCCGTTCCGTACAAAACTGCAAACATACTCAAGCCAAATGTATGGGACAGCAGATTTGTTTTCTCGATTTTGATGTTGGTCCCATAGAAAAAGTTTTTCAGTTTGATGGTCTGATCATCCCTTTAAACAACTGTCACCATATTAAGAAGAACCCTGTATATGAAATGCATAGAGCAGGTATTTTCCCTCTAAATGTCAAGTTAGGCCATTACCAAGGTGATCCATTGAGACAGAAAGTAACAAAAATATTGGTTTCTAATGCTGAATTTGATTTTCAATTGATTTATATTTAGAACTGAATCTAACTTACTTACATTAATGGCATAGAAAAGGACGCACAGAACGTCCGTAGCAAAATAAAGATTTTACGTGAAACTTCTCAGCTATTCCATTTATTTTTGTCCCAGAAATAAACTTGCTAACGTGTGTTACGAGGTTTATAGTGTGTCCTGTCCACGCTAGGGATTTCATTACAGGACGGTTTTACACACATTTTACTGTCCTATATTATGTACATTCCGGATTCAAAATGCTTTCTCAAAGCACAATGAATCTATTGAAATATAAATTAGTTTTTTTCTTAATTTTAGATTTATACAGGGTGTAATGTAAGAGACAGCCTATAATAAACAGTGTAAGGGACAGCCCTCCGCAAACTGTAACGGTGAACTCAGACCAACAAACCGAATAGATTTCACTATGGAGCCTACCTCAGGAAACGCGAAAAAAAATAAGCTGTCCCATACAAAACTGCCTTATCTACCCGACTGAAATGTATGGGGCCGCTGATTTTTTTTTTCGTTTCCTGGGGTAGGCTCCATAGTAAAAGTTCCTCCAATCCAGTTCCAGCTCCAATTTGATGGTCTGAGTTCACCGTTTCAATTTGCGGAGGGCTGTCCCTTAAACCATTTATTATAGACTAAATCAGAGCCAAAGACGCAGATACAAAGGTTATTTTCCTATAACATCACACATTAGATAATTAAACATGGGTGCGAATGAAAACACAAACAAAGAAAGCTTTCATAACACGTAAAAGTATAAGCAACTCAATATAGTACCATAATAGCGACAGTAGGTCGGTGCTAGAGTAAAGTTACGTCCCCATCCATTGTTTTGTTTGTTGCCTTCTTTTCTTGAAGACTGCACGGCAAAATGGGAATGGAGATTAATTTATTACGTCGCTGAGAAAACATGGAAAGCGGTGGAAAGCTCTCTATTAAGACGAGCGGGCGGGAATGGGACGATTAATTATGATTTCTTTTAACGCTTCTGGACGTGGACTGACGGAGGTCTAGGACTGTACTGCGTGTTGCGATGGCAATCATTTTATTAATATCCCTAAAAATCTAACGCTTCATACAAGCTGCCGCTGTCGGTTCACTCACAGATAGCGCGCATTAGAGGTCGTATGAACAAGTGCGGATCATAACCCGTCTGAGTGTGTGCACATGTTCGTACGTCCTCTAAGGTCCGCACACACAGACGGAATTGCGATCCGGAATCCTGATTCAGGATTCAGAGTTGTCAACTATGGTTACAAAAAATACTAGAGTGCTGTTTAAAAAATGCCTAAAATAAAAATGTATGAAACGTCAAATGAATGACAATAACTGCATTTTTAGGTATTTATTAAAACAAAACATACAATTTCTATACATGTTAATTACTATCATGTGATGAGGTCATGACGTTACGAATGTTACGATAGTGGTTTGTAAATTGTATTCCAATATTAATGCAACTATATCAAAAGACTTTCGATAGTTTTAACATTAGACATAATCTACATACAAAATGGCATGGACCATTATCACACAAGCGGTTTTTGAGCGTAAACGATTTCGCAACTATGCCGCAACGACGTCGCAACTGCACCGTCACGATACGGTATCGTTCCATCAACGCCTACGCTCAGAAATCACTAGATCTAGTGAAAAAGTCTCTAAAAGCGGCAACACTCCATACGGAATCTAATTCCGGATCAGGTTTATTCCGGATGTATGTGGCCGACCTAACGCGCGGTATGTTTACCGACAGTGGTTGCTTGTATGAAGCTTTAGATCTGTACATCTATAGGGATATTTAATCATGTGGCTATAGGGACCTCATAGACTAACGCGTTGCTTATGCACTTTAATGTGCGGTATGGAGGCTAGATGCCAAAGACAATACAAGTTGACTATTGCGCGTGGGAGAATGCAAACACACGATTTATTAGCTTAGACCAATGAAATCACAACTAACAATTTGGTTGTATAGGTGTCGTATAGTCGAACATCAGACGCATAAAGCACCAGTATATTTTATGACGAAATTACCGTAATATAACTTTTATAAGTCAAAATAGTGGGCCTACAAATGTGGGCCTTATACGACCAAATTGTTTTCTGGGATTCTATTTATGGGACTCACCACGTCATATAATAACAGAACCAAAGAATACCACATGTCTCTAATGTCACCTTTGTATGCATCAGTTATGCTTAGCTGTCATACATTGCCGCTGACATTCCAGTCCTTTCAAATCTTTTAAATGTATTCGGGCACAAAACCGTAATGTACAACAATTAAGCAAAACTTAGCGGTCCCGTTAATAGAACACTGAGGCGAAGTCCTCCTTGTATAGAATGCCTTTGGCTTAGACTTATTTTATACGAGCGTTAACCCGCGACTTCGTCCGCACAAATTATATACCAGATTTTAAGTCAGATCATAAGCTATCAAACAAAAAAAGTTTCATCAAAATCGGTTCAGTAGTTTTTGCGTGATACTCGTTCAAACAAACACACAAACAAACAGACAGACAAAAAATGCAAAAATTGGCGAAATGGAATCAGGGACACCTAAAAACCATATCGTAACTTTTTTTTTGTTAATATCTTCAATGTACAGACAAACTTCCTGTTACAGTTTTATAATAGTACGAGCGTTAACCCGCGACTTCGTCCGCACAAATTATATACCAGATTTTAAGTCAGATCATAAGCTATCAAACAAAAAAAGTTTCATCAAAATCGGTTCAGTACTTTTTGCGTGATGCTCGTTCAAACAAACAAACAAACACACAAACAAACAGACAGACAAAAAATCCAAAAATTGGTGATATGGAATCAGGGATACCTAAAAACCATATCGTAACTTATTTTTTGTTAATATCTTCAATGTACAGACACACTTCTGTTACAGCTTTATAATAGTATAGATAGATAAGGTCTAACAAAATTAGGTGAAACTATTTTACGGGGATGATCAGACCATCAAACTGAACAACTTTCTCTATGGGACTAATATCGAAATCGCGAAAAAAAATCAGCTGTTCCATACAAACCTACTCGACCTAAATGTATGGGACAACATATTTTTTTTTCGCGATTTCGATATTGGTCCCATAGAGAAAGTTGTTCAGTTTGATGGTCTGATCATCCCCTTAAAATAGTTTTAGCTAATTTTGTTAGACCTTATATATGCGCCGTGAGGCCGATTGTTTTAGTCCGAGTTGCAGTATTGTTTGTTGTTAGTCTATTTACAAAATGCTTAATCGCACGAGAATCTTACCCCGTGTTTTATGGAGATTGTATTAAAATTCCACTTGTTGAGAACTTGAATGATATCAAATGTATTTCAGTAGATAGATCCTGTAAAAATGGTATTCAGGTTTTCTTACCCTCTTCCTGGTACCCTTATAATTAAGGGGTGTTAGGCTTGGGTGCTCCTCACTGGTTGCAATCTTGGGCAGCATTATTTACTTACCTCTTAAACCACAGAGCGGGGCGCCAGGTTATTTTAGGCCGTCCGCTCTTACTTTTGCCTGGTGAGTGCCATTCTAAGGCTGTCATGGATGAGTGATCATCAGGCTTCCTTGATACATGGCCTACACGTCCACCTCCGCTGCTCATTGTTTAAGACGGTGATTGGCCAGAAGATTTTTAAGATTTGCCTTAAACATTTTGTTAAGAAAAAATTGTGCGGGCCTAAACAATAAACCAACAAGCATATGCTCACGACTATATTCTCCGAAGG
Organism: Agonopterix arenella; assembly: GCA_927399405.1. Lineage (NCBI taxonomy): Eukaryota > Metazoa > Arthropoda > Insecta > Lepidoptera > Depressariidae > Agonopterix > Agonopterix arenella. Next base: position 12,039,633 of record OV656704.1, on the reverse strand, counting down.
GGTAGTCAGAGATATTCTGAAACTTCAGAACATCCACGTTTCACTAGTAGTACCGAAACTCTGACTAGTGTGAAGGGGAGTGAGCTTGTCGCCACTGAATTGTAATGGACATAAACCAACCAAATTACCTAAAAGTACCTTTGTAACAAATAACTAAATAAGTAGGTGCTCTTTTAATAGATGATATCATCTGCATAGTTGTCTAAAACATTTTATAATTGTATGCACATCGTTCATTGTATTTGATGCTGTGCGCTGTAATTGCCAATCAACGTTATTCATTCCAGCAGAGCGGAATCGAGAGCTACTTGATTTAGTTTTCTTGTGTCAATTTATAAAATACGATATATTAAACAGGATATAGGATATTGTCAGTGTGTAGAAACTTTAGCCATGCATTCCACTCGTTAAACTGATCAACTTTCATAATGGAGCCAACACCAAAATCGTGAAAAAATATCAGCTGTTCCAAAGAATACCTCAATTGCGACTCGACCGCATCTTTCATTTTAGGTACCGTGCTGAGAACCCTGGTAAACAAAAATTTTCAGTCCAGGTACTTCAGTTTGGTAAGAAATAGCTAATTTTTTTTCGCGATTTCGAAGTTTGCTCCATACTGAAAGTTGTTCAGTTAGACAATTAGAATGCATGGTTGAAGTTACCGCACTGAATAAAAATGTATTCTGTGTACAAAAACATGAAGCATAAGGCTGCGTTTCCACCAGAGATATGCGAGGTAGCGAGGCATTGAGCGAGGGAAAAATCGACCAATGAGAGTGCTTCAATTTACGCAATGACGTGATCGAGCGAGCGCGCTATTGGCGGATTGTTTCCTCGCTCAACACCTCGTTACCTCGCACATCTTTGGTTGAAAAGCAGCCTAAAGTCATGATCTTTCTCGGTAGTTTGACACTTTGTTATACTGTTACACAATAAAACGCTACAATTTAAAGTGTAGTTGCTGCACAGAATAGGTAATAGTGGTTGCTGTTCACATTTTTGACATATTTTGTCTCGGAATGTCTTCCACCCACATCCAGTACAGTAAAAGAAATATACACCCACGGGGGTGATATACCCGGAACCACACGCTTCAAAAACTAAAATAAAATAAAAAATAACTGTTTTATTCTTTTTAGTAATTTATCTCAAATTGTATCACAATACGTAATTAAACCCTGCAATTCTATGAGATGTCGGCAAGACGTCATCGTCATTTCTTATAATTACTTACTTATTTTTTCCCCGTGGACAGTGCCTTCAGATTAATACCGGCTAATTGCCCATCTATTCAGTGTAGTGGCCACACTGAGGGCATAATTAATTTCTATTATGACTCAACGTTATGTCTTTGATATTATGTCTAATTAATTATCGTAAAGTTATTGTTTGAAAGTGTCTAAGACAGAGGTTATATCAGCAACATGCTTCTTCAAAATCTTAAGAGGATAGACTAGTACCGTTTTTTCCATACAAAACGTATTCCCTTATTTCCTCCCTGGATTAGACACTAGAGCAAAACAATTTTTACCATACAATCTATATTACCTCTGCTATGTTTCTATGTTTTGCTTTTTTGTAAAAATTTAATTGCTGTAAGAACTGAAGAACACCTTCGAAAATTGACCAATTTTACCTCCGTTTTCAGACATCCAGAAAACAAAGAAGAATATAAACAAAAAAAGCAAAACATACAAACATAGCCAAAGTCTTTTTCATATTATTTTTGAAAGAAATATGAAAATGGGTTTAATTTTGAATACGAAATGCTGATTACTTCCATTTTATGTAGATGAAATCAGTCTGAATTGCAGTTTTCTCCATCGGACTCTAGTCGGCGGGGTGTGCGGGAGGGGCAGATCAGAAAACTACGTATACAGACGGAAATGTGACTATATAGTATATAAGGTCTAACAAAACTAGCTGAAACTATTTTAAGGGGATGATCAGACCATCAAACTGAACAACTTTCTCTATGGAACCAATATTGAAATCGCGAAAAAAAATCAGCTGTTCCATACAAACCTACACGACCTAAATGTATGGGACAGCTGATTTTTTTTTCGCGATTTCAATATTGATCCCATAGAGAAAGTTGTTCAGTTTGATGGTCTGATCATCCCCTTAAAATAGTTTCAACTAATTTTGTTAGACCTTATATAGTATTTATTTAAGTAAGTGTTCCCAAAAGAACACAACAGATGCCACAGATTATCAGAGATCAATACAAACCTCCTCCTCCTCTATGATTTTACAAAAATGTTAACATCATGTTCTTTTTATTTCTATCACATTGAATTCTTTTCAGTAACCAATAAAAAGTTAAGACGTTATAATAATAGTATCCAATAGACGGGCAAAGTTCGAAGTAATCAGGTAGAATCTCGTACCATTCATTTAATGAACTATCTTTCTCAAGAATGTCGTCGGAAAAGAATGGGGTCACAGTTTTCTGTTAGAAAATTTACTCAATTTTCAAGAACGAAATGTTAAAGCTTTAAATGTAATTTAGTGTTTTGCCAAGTTTAAAAAAAATCAAATAATACTAAAATGAAATAATACTCTAGCGGCCGTAGCTCTCTTTCTATTTGCGAACGAACTAATGAGATAAAAGGCGTGATATGGCATTAACGCGCATCGTGCTACGGCCGCAGGACATAAACCTCACATGAATAAGGGTTGACTAGGAGCGAGAAATTCTCTACCCTTCCACGCATTGGGGCGTGGAAAAAATGTTAAAAAGAACAGATTCAATAACTGGCATTACATAATTATACTATACTTTCCACATAGTTTCATATTTGTTCACTGGAGGCCCAAGGTACTTTGGGCACCTGGCATCCCCCTGTACAGGGTGAAATTGATATCATTAGCATCCTTTTAAACTAAGAATCTACCCATCAAACTTAACAACTTTTACTATGGGAGCAAACCGATCGAAGCCAAAAAAATCAGCTGTTGCATACATTTGAGTCGAGTAGGAGGCATTGCAGATTGCAGTTTAGTATGGAACAGCAGATTTTTTTTTTTGTGCGCCGATCGATTTACTTCCATAGTAAAAGTTGTTCAGTTTGATGGGTAGACTCTTAGTTTAAAAGGATGCTAATGATATCAATTTCAACCTGTATACAACTATATTCTTAAACAAAAACTTGGTAGTTGTAGCAATGTTTCTGACCACCCCGATTAGAATTACGGCCGTGAGTTTATCTATGTATGTGTATGTAAATTTATTTATAACTACGCTATTTTACAACATGAACGTTATTTTAACAGACAAGTCACAAAATTTCCTGTGCTCTAAACTAAAACTCACTAAATTTTATTATTCATACAAAAATGTTCCCCTAAATGTCAGGAAGCGTGTAAAAGTTGAACACTGTGATTGTACAGTGCATGCGAACCAGATTTTATCGTAACACAATTTTGTTTAGCTTACATAGAGTTGACTTTTCATATTGTGCTGATAAAAAATTCATCTCTAACAGCTGTACATAAAATAAAATAACTTTTATTCGCATGTGAAATACGAATTTACTTTAGTAACTTGTTCAAACGTCTCCATATTACTATATGCTTTGACTACTTATATAGGGACTAGTTACGCGTGTAATTCTACGAACAAAAATTTCTGCCACTTTTTGCGGCGGGCGAGGTAACACGAATTATGCAACTTTGGATTTTAGTCCCCATAACTTTAGATTCAAATTTTGAACGTTAAAAATCATGGAAAGAAGTCTCGTGTTAACTCCTAACGTTCTAAGTTCGGAATTATTGTTTTTCGCAATTATAGGCTGTCTCGTTTAGTGACAAGGTATAAAATTGAATGTAAATGCACATGATCAATTAATCTTATACCGTGGCAGAGGGGAAATGCTACCGCAAGGCTAGTCCTTATAATAAATAGTCAAAGACCATACGTGAAAAATTTTATGACAGCTTAGGAAATAAGTTATAAAAAATTAAGTAATACGTCACCGGGACGCTATTCACCGAGAATCGATGACGGCGCCGAAGAAGTAGCGATACATTTACTATTTTCCACCGCGGACGACCATCGTCGACGTGATTCCATATAACATAATCTCGTTTCTCGGTGACGTCCGGGTGATCGCGGTGGTGGACAAGCAGCCTTAGATTAAAAACTCACTGTAGGGGAAAGACATCCTCTCAAATACGGATGAGAGGGAGTGAGACATACTCCACCAGTCGAGCCCAGTATAATGATTGGTGGAGGCAGGTAGAGTAAACTTGCTGTCTTATATGTTATAGGTCTCTAGGCTGGTTTAACGAATACTGTATGTACACACGGCAACACATCAAGCTATACAAAACTAACATAAGCTGGCCGCGCGATGCTATACGTTACTCGACCTATGCGCGGTCAGCGTATGTTGGTTTTCTATAGCTTGATGTGTCGCCGTGTGTACACTCCGCCATCTAACTGATCTATCCGGGACCACCTGCTTAACGTGCCTTTCGAATAAAGGCGCTTGAGGTGAAAATGTTCCTAAAACGGCACTTAACGGCTGTAGTGCTTGTGTTGTCCGTACATTGGTGTTAAGATTTTATGTTATAGGTAAAATACTTTTTAGTTGTTTTGAGTATGAAAAAGTTAGCTGTCAGTTTTTGTTCTTTTTATTGATTTTCTGCCTTCTGTTCAATGGCGTAATAAAGATATATTTCATATTATAAAATGTATTACTAATGTGGCTAACACCACTAGGATTTTAACAGCAGAGCGTGGTTAAGACTAATAATGTAATAAGAAGAAAAATATGAATAAGAAGTTATAAAAGTATAAAAGGAAAAATGGCAAACTCGAGTGTTTTGTTACTACCACGTCTCGTAGAAGGAGCAAATTTTTCAAACTGGAAATTCCGTGTAAAATTAATTCTAGAAGAGAAAGGATTGATCGCAGCCGTGAATAATGATATTAATTGCAAAGAAAAAGAAGAGTTAGAAATGGATAGTAAAGCAAGAAGTTTGATCGTGCAATGTATAAGCGATAAGTATATAGAAATAATAAAGAAATGTACGACAGCAAAACAAATGATTTCCCATCTGGAGAAGATTTTTGAGAGAAAAAGTATATTCAACAAACTTTATTTAAAGAAACAGCTATTGACATTAAAGTGTAAAGCAAATGAAAGTCTGCAAAATCATTTTCTCAATTTTGAAAACCTTATTACACAACTTGAAGCGGCTGGGTGTATCCTAGACGAAAATGATAAAGTGTGCCACTTATTACTGACGTTACCCGAAGATTATGAAACAGTAGTTACTACAATTGAAACTATGAGTGGTGGCAGTGGAGATGATTTGACATTGGAGTCCGTGAAGGCAAAGCTACTTGATGCTGAGATAAAAATAAAAGGAAAAGAAGTACCTACACCAGAGTCGAGTTTTTTAATTACCTGTTTTAAGTGTGGCAGAAGGGGCCACAAGGCAAATAAATGTAACAATAATCAAAGCGAAAACAGATCTGGTTCTGGAAATACAGACAGAGGACGTTCACAATATAGAAGAGGACGAGGTACATTTCGCAATAGTAGAGGAAGAGATCGAGGAAGATATTTTGGTCGTAATAATTATACAGAAGGAGATGAAAATGAGCAAATAAATGAAGGGTTTGTTGCATTTAGTACGGAAGTTGAAGATGATGATGAATTTGAGGAAAAATATATAAACTACATAGTAGATTCGGGTGCTTCGCATAATTTTACGCAGGAAAAATATGAAAAATACATGATTGACATACAAACTTTGAAGAAAAATATTCAAATAAATACTGCCAATGGAGATATTTTATGGGCAACAAAGAAAGGAACATTAAAATGTAAATATAGAAATGAAAACTTAACAGTTGAAACGTTGATTGTGCCTGGAATAAGCCAAAACTTACTCTCTGTGACAAGATTAATGGAGAAAGGACTAGAAGTTATTTTCAAGAATGGAACATTAAAGATAAGAGGCAAAATTGATTATTATGGAGAAAGAAGAGGTAAACTATATATAATGCCATTGAAGATAAAACAAATGAGACAAGAAGAAGAGCAATGTAACATAGGAGAAAAAGATGAAAATATTTGGCACAAAAGACTTGGACATTTAAATAGAAAAGGCTTGGCATATATGAAATTACCAATGAGCAAGGAGATTTGCGACGAATGCATGAAAAATAAAAGCACAAGATTACCATTTCAACCATTAAAAAAAAGACAATCAAGGTATGTAGGAGATTTGATACATTCTGATGTGTCAGGACCGATGAGTACAGTTGCAAAAGATGGATATAAATATTTTCAAACAATTATGGACGATTACTCACATTTCACGCAAACATACTTACTTACAAATAAATCAGAAGCTGCAGACAACATGATAAAATATGTGAAGAGAATGAAGACAGAGAGAAATACACGAGTAAACAGAATGAGATGTGATAACGGAGGCGAATATTCGTCAAATTATTTCAAAAGATTTTGTTACGATAATGGTATAAAACTGGAATACACAATACCCTACAGTCCACAAATGAATGGAAAGGCTGAGCGAATGAATCGCACCATTTATGACAAAGCGCGAACCATACTAAATGAATCGAAGCTACCAAGACGCCTTTGGGGCTGTGCCGTTTTAACTGCGACATATATGATAAACAGATGCCCATCTTTCGCGATCAATTTCGATATTCCTGCTAGAATTTTTGGACAAGAGATGTCATTAGAAAAAATGAGAGTTTTTGGTTCTCGTGTTTGGGCTATAAAATTACCTAAAAGAGACAAATGGGATAGCAGAGCCATTCGTGGAATAATGGTTGGTTATTCTACAACCGGCTATAAGGTATGGGACCCCGTTACAGATGAAATAATATGGACACGAGATGCACGTTTTGATGAAACTAATTATAAATATGATGAAGAAGAAGAAGACGTAATAAAAAGAAAAGAAAATGAAGAGGAAAATGTGATTCAAACAGAAGAAAATGAAAAGGTAAAAGAAAGGAAAGTAGTATCAGAAGAAGAAAAAGAAAGGGATGTAGTACCTGAAGAGAAAAAAGAAAGAAAAGAAGTAAATAATGAAGATGGTATAAAAACAAGGAGTGGAAGAATAATAAATAGACCACAATTTTTAAACGATTATGAAGAAGATGTGAATTTTGCCTACGGTTATTGTTATCACATATGTACAGATGATCCAGATAAGTACGAAGAAGCAATCAAAAGCGACGAATGGAAAGAAGCTATTAATAAAGAATTAAAATCTCATGAAACTATGAAAACATGGACAGTAGTTGACAAGAAAAGTGATATGAAATTAATTGATTCAAAATGGATATTCAAAACTAAAGAAAATGGAATAAAGAAAGCTAGATTAGTGGCAAGAGGTTGTCAGATAAAGGAAGAAACAGATTTTGGAGAAAATTATACACCAGTTGCTAGAATATCAACGGTGAGAACAGCATTGGTACATGCGGTGAACAAATCATACTCTATTAAACAACTTGATGTGCCTACTGCGTATTTGAATGGAAATTTAGAAAAAGATGTGTATATGAAGCCACCAGATGGTGTGGACGTAGAAAAGAATAAGGTTTTGAAGTTAAACCGAGGATTGTACGGATTAAGAGAAAGTGGTAAATGTTGGAACAAGAGATTTAATGATTTTTTGGAAGAAAAAGGTTTTGAAAGATCACGAAACGATTTTTGTTTATACACTAATGAAGAAAAGAAACTATGGTTAGTTTTATATGTCGATGATATTTTATTAATTGGAACAGAAGAAAGTATAGAGCTGGTCACAAAGGAGTTAAAAAACGAATTCAAAACAAAAGATTTGGGAGTTGTAAATTCATTTTTAGGCATGGAAATACAGCGAAATGAAGACACATTGAAAATAAGACAAACCAAACAAATAGATAAAATGCTTGAAAAGTTTAATATGACAGAAAGTAATACGTGTAAAACACCGATGGCAAAAGGTTTTCAAGTTGAAGGAGAAGTTATAACAAATGTTCCATATAGACAATTGATCGGTGGATTGATGTATATCGCTACAACAACAAGACCAGATATATCGTACACAACATCATTTTTGAGCCAATATCTAGAGAAACCTACGCATAACTTATGGGTGCAAGCAAAGCGAGTATTACGTTATTTGAAAGGGACGAAAACACATGGACTCGTATATCAAAAACATGATGGATCTGATATGATTGAAACTTACTCTGATGCTGATTGGGCCGGGGATAAGAAAGATAGAAAAAGCATATCTGGCTCAGTTACATTTTATAACAACAACATAGTATCATGGTTTTCTCGCAAGCAAAACTGTGTGGCACTTTCTACGGCAGAAGCGGAGTACGTGGCCGCTGCTGTGAGTGCATGCGATTTACTGAATATAAAAGGACTATGCAAAGACTTTAATTTACGTGACGGTGCTGAAACGAAATATGTGCTGTATATGGACAATAAAAGTGCTATTGAAATGACAAAGACATTTGAAAACAGTAAGAGAGCTCGCAACTTCAATTAATTATTTACAAAAATGAATTTAGATAATATTCAAATTAAGAACCAACTTCACAAATATTTCCTTCGACAAGCTCTTCGTAAAAATATCAGCTAAATTATTTTGAGATGATACATATTCTATATTAAATTCTTTCTTTTCAATTAAATCTTTTATAAAATGCAACCTAATATCTATATGCTTAGCTCTCTTACTGTTTTCAAATGTCTTTGTCATTTCAATAGCACTTTTATTGTCCATATACAGCACATATTTCGTTTCAGCACCGTCACGTAAATTAAAGTCTTTGCATAGTCCTTTTATATTCAGTAAATCGCATGCACTCACAGCAGCGGCCACGTACTCCGCTTCTGCCGTAGAAAGTGCCACACAGTTTTGCTTGCGAGAAAACCATGATACTATGTTGTTGTTATAAAATGTAACTGAGCCAGATATGCTTTTTCTATCTTTCTTATCCCCGGCCCAATCAGCATCAGAGTAAGTTTCAATCATATCAGATCCATCATGTTTTTGATATACGAGTCCATGTGTTTTCGTCCCTTTCAAATAACGTAATACTCGCTTTGCTTGCACCCATAAGTTATGCGTAGGTTTCTCTAGATATTGGCTCAAAAATGATGTTGTGTACGATATATCTGGTCTTGTTGTTGTAGCGATATACATCAATCCACCGATCAATTGTCTATATGGAACATTTGTTATAACTTCTCCTTCAACTTGAAAACCTTTTGCCATCGGTGTTTTACACGTATTACTTTCTGTCATATTAAACTTTTCAAGCATTTTATCTATTTGTTTGGTTTGTCTTATTTTCAATGTGTCTTCATTTCGCTGTATTTCCATGCCTAAAAATGAATTTACAACTCCCAAATCTTTTGTTTTGAATTCGTTTTTTAACTCCTTTGTGACCAGCTCTATACTTTCTTCTGTTCCAATTAATAAAATATCATCGACATATAAAACTAACCATAGTTTCTTTTCTTCATTAGTGTATAAACAAAAATCGTTTCGTGATCTTTCAAAACCTTTTTCTTCCAAAAAATCATTAAATCTCTTGTTCCAACATTTACCACTTTCTCTTAATCCGTACAATCCTCGGTTTAACTTCAAAACCTTATTCTTTTCTACGTCCACACCATCTGGTGGCTTCATATACACATCTTTTTCTAAATTTCCATTCAAATACGCAGTAGGCACATCAAGTTGTTTAATAGAGTATGATTTGTTCACCGCATGTACCAATGCTGTTCTCACCGTTGATATTCTAGCAACTGGTGTATAATTTTCTCCAAAATCTGTTTCTTCCTTTATCTGACAACCTCTTGCCACTAATCTAGCTTTCTTTATTCCATTTTCTTTAGTTTTGAATATCCATTTTGAATCAATTAATTTCATATCAGTTATTAAAGGCATGCCGTGTAGTTCTGAATAAGAATAGGCCACCCGATTTCTCGATGAGGGCATAATTATAAACAAAGGGATGTTTTTTATGTTGCGGTTTTTTTGGTTAAAAGGCTAGTCATCTGTCAGTCTGTCACCACTAGATATGACAGTCCATTTTGAAACCTTATACAGGGACCTTCTTAATATGCTGAAACTTTTAAAGGGGATGATCAGCCCTTCAAACTAAACAACTTTCTCTATGGCACCAAAATCGAAATCGCGCATCTGATCTACCCCTTAAAAAAGTCTCAGAATATATGCTAAAAGTGCAAAGCTCACTTTCAACTAAAAAGTTAGTCGGTAGTTATATCAAAGTTCCTGACCACCCCAAAAAGGACTATGGGAGTGAGCTTACAAATGTATATTTTAAGTAAATTGTCTATCAACATAGGACGACGATACTTCAACCCTACATCCCTTGTGCCATCTGGACGCACCTTAAGACGCGTTTCAGACGCGAAAGAGATGGCACCAAATACTGATTTACATTCCCCGATACCGAAATGGAATAAATTGGAATATTAATTTCTCATAACAATGCCGGCAAACAAATTAAAGTGCCAGATGTCTCCTTCAGAATCTTCAGATAATAATTTATTTCTAATAGTAGATTTGTTTTAACTGTTCGATTTGTTGGGTTTTGTTGACGATTTTGTGAGTTTGTTGGACGCTATTTTGCTTCAAAATGTATTTTGAAATTATAAGAAATCCGTATGTAAAATGCCTTTTTGAGGATTAAATAATATTATTCTTATTATGTTATTCACGCAACCCAATAGAGAGGGTCTAGGACTTAATATGCTTGCGGTTTTTAAGGGAATGGTCAGATCATCAAACTGAACAACTTTTTTTATGGGACCAAATTTGAAATCAGCTGTCTCATATATTTAGGTCGAGCAGGATTGCAGTTTTGTATGGAACAATCAACGTCATTAGGAACAACCGTTCTTTTAACGCATTGGATAGGTAGATATAACTACATAAAATTAATACACGTAGGTAAGTAACACACACAGACATAATATTACAGCTAACGTCCAAGTCACAAAACAAGAATACGGCCAAGTGTGTGTCGGACTCGCACTAAAGATCCCGGAGATAACAAAACGATTCTCACGGGGGACACCTAGTGATATGTCACTTTGTGCGTTTTCCCCAGGTGGTTAGGACATTGCAGGTAGAATCACCTGATTGTCTGAAAAGATAGATGATTCCGTGCTTCGGATAGCACGTTAAGCCGTTGGTCCCGGCTACTATCTCTGGTGGTAGTAGTCGTTACATAAAAACCAAGTCAGAGGCTGTAAGGCGGTCTGAAAAAACTCTGACACACGATAAGAAGGAGAAGACAAAATTGTTTGGTAATATTGTATGAAACTCTCTGTGCGCAAGTCCGACTCACACTTTGCCGGTTTTATATTCATTCCTGAATTAAATGTGTTTCTATCAGACATTACAAATTTCCGACATTCATAAACAAAGACATTTAGAAAATCCGAAATTTTTGAAAAAGTTGATTTTAAGATTTGATCAATATGAGATAAGACCGGTGTGAAATTGGTAGCCAAAAGTAGTAGCTTTTTATAACCTGACCAAATTAAGGAGTCGTCAATTTTAATAGACTATTTAGCTTTAAAAAGGTATGATGCAAGAGACCTGAAAGGTTAAATTGTATGTAGGCAAAATGTTTGAATACTAAGCTATATTCAAAGATAAATTTTATCAGGTTTAATAGGGTACGAGTGACTGATATGATCGATAGAACGTGAGAGTATATTTTTCGCTATAGTACCCAATAAAATGCTAGCTACCGGTATGATGCAAGAGACCTGACAGGTTAAGTTGCATTTGGGCATAGTACTTGAACACTAAGCTATATTTTAAGACTAATTTTATTTGGTTTGATATGGTACGAGTGCTCGATATGGCCGATAAAGGTGAAATATATTTTTTTCTTCGGTACTAAAAAAAAGCTACTGCTAGATATAGGTATGATGCAAGAGACCTGACAGGTTAAAAAGTATATAGGCATAATGTTAGAGTACTAAGCTATATTTTAAGATAAATTTTATCAGGTTTAATAGGGTACGAGTGATTGATATGATCGATAGAACGTTAGAGTATTTTTTTCGCTATAGTCCCCAATAAAATGCTAGCTACCGGTATGATGCAAGAGACCTGACAGGTTGAGTTGTTTTTAGGCATAATACTTGAACATTAAGCTATATTTTAAGACTAATTTTATTTGGTTTGATATGGTACGAGTGCTCGATATGGCCGATAAAGGTGAGATATTTTTTTTTCTTCGGTACTAAAAAAAAGCTACTGCTAGATATAGGTATGATGCAAGAGACCTGACAGGTTAAATTGTAGAAAGGCATATTGTTTGAATACTAAGCTACATACTAAGATAAATTTTATCAGGTTTGATATGGTACGAGTGATTGATATGATCGATAGAACGTGGGAGTATTTTTTTCGCTATAGTACCAAATAAAAAGCTAGCTACTGGTATGATGCCAGAGACCTGACAGGTTAAAACGTAAAAAGGCATAATGTTTGAGTACTAAGCTATATTTTCAGATAAATTTTATCAGGTTTAATAGGGTACGAGTGATTGATATGATCGATAGAACGTTAGAGTATTTTTTTCGCTATAGTCCCCAATAAAATGCTAGCTACCGGTATGATGCAAGAGACCTGACAGGTTGAGTTGTTTTTAGGCATAATACTTGAACATTAAGCTATATTTTAAGACTAATTTTATTTGGTTTGATATGGTACGAGTGCTCGATATGGCCGATAAAGGTGAGATATTTTTTTTTCTTCGGTACTAAAAAAAAGCTACGGCTAAATACAGGTATGATCCAAGAGACCTGACAGGTTAAATTGTAGATAAGCACATTGTTTGAATACTAAGCTTTAATCAAAGATAAATTTTATCAGGTTTGATATGGTACGAGTGATTGATATGATCGATAGAACGTGGGAGTATTTTTTTCGCTATAGTACCAAATAAAAAGCTAGCTACTGGTATGATGCCAGAGACCTGACAGTTTAAAAAGTATATAGGCATAGTTTTTGAGTACTAAGCTATATATTAAGATAAATTTTATCAGGTTTAATAGGGTACGAGTGACTGATATGGTCGATAGAACGTGAGAGTATTTTTTTCGCTAAAGTACCCAATTAAATGCTAGCTACCGGTATGATGCAAGAGACCTGACAGGTTGAGCTGTTTTTAGGCATAATACTTGAATACTAAGCTATATTTTAAGACTAATTTTATTTGGTTTGATATGGTACGAGTGCTCGATATGACCGATAAAGGTGAGATATTTTTTTTTTCTTCGGTACTAAAAAAAAGCTACTTCTAGATACAGGTATGATGCAAAAGACCTGACAGGTTAAATTGTAAATAGGCATATTGTTTGAATACTAAGCTTTAATCAAAGATAAATTTTATCAGGTTTGATATGGTACGAGTGATTGATATGATCGATAGAACGTGGGAGTATTTTTTTCGCTTTAGTACCAAATAAAAAGCTAGCTACTGGTATGATGCCAGAGACCTGACGGGTTTAAAAGTATATAGGCATAATGCTTGAGTACATAGCTATATTTTAAGATAAATTTTATCAGGTTTAATAGGGTACGAGTGACTGATATGATCGATAGAACGTGAGAGTATTTTTTTCGCTATAGTACCCAATAAAATGCTAGCTACCGGTATGATGCAAGAGACCTGACAGGTTGAGTTGTTTTTAGGCATAATACTTGAACACTAAGCTATATTTTAAGACTAATTTTATTTAGTTTGATATGGTACGAGTGCTCGATATGACCGACAAAGGTGAGATATTTTTTTTTCTTCGGTACCAAAAAAAAGCTACTGCTAGATACAGGTATGATGCAAGAGACCTGACAGGTTAAATTGTAGATAGGCATATTGTTTGAATACTAAGCTACATACTAAGATAAATTTTATCAGGTTTGATATGGTACGAGTGCTCGATATGATCGATGGAACGTGGGAGTATTTTTTTCGCTATAGTACCAAATAAAAAGCTAGCTACTGGTATGATGCCAGAGACCTGACAGGTTAAAACGTAAAAAGGCATAATGTTTGAGTACTAAGCTATATTTTCAGATAAATTTTATCAGGTTTAATAGGGTACGAGTGATTGATATGATCGATAGAACGTTAGAGTATTTTTTTCGCTATAGTCCCCAATAAAATGCTAGCTACCGGTATGATGCAAGAGACCTGACAGGTTGAGTTGTTTTTAGGCATAATACTTGAACATTAAGCTATATTTTAAGACTAATTTTATTTGGTTTGATATGGTACGAGTGCTCGATATGGCCGATAAAGGTGAGATATTTTTTTTTCTTCGGTACTAAAAAAAAGCTACGGCTAAATACAGGTATGATCCAAGAGACCTGACAAGTTAAATTGTAGATAAGCACATTGTTTGAATACTAAGCTTTAATCAAAGATAAATTTTATCAGGTTTGATATGGTACGAGTGATTGATATGATCGATAGAACGTGGGAGTATTTTTTTCGCTATAGTACCAAATAAAAAGCTAGCTACTGGTATGATGCCAGAGACCTGACAGTTTAAAAAGTATATAGGCATAGTTTTTGAGTACTAAGCTATATATTAAGATAAATTTTATCAGGTTTAATAGGGTACGAGTGACTGATATGGTCGATAGAACGTGAGAGTATTTTTTTCGCTAAAGTACCCAATTAAATGCTAGCTACCGGTATGATGCAAGAGACCTGACAGGTTGAGCTGTTTTTAGGCATAATACTTGAATACTAAGCTATATTTTAAGACTAATTTTATTTGGTTTGATATGGTACGAGTGCTCGATATGACCGATAAAGGTGAGATATTTTTTTTTTCTTCGGTACTAAAAAAAAGCTACTTCTAGATACAGGTATGATGCAAAAGACCTGACAGGTTAAATTGTAAATAGGCATATTGTTTGAATACTAAGCTTTAATCAAAGATAAATTTTATCAGGTTTGATATGGTACGAGTGATTGATATGATCGATAGAACGTGGGAGTATTTTTTTCGCTTTAGTACCAAATAAAAAGCTAGCTACTGGTATGATGCCAGAGACCTGACGGGTTTAAAAGTATATAGGCATAATGCTTGAGTACATAGCTATATTTTAAGATAAATTTTATCAGGTTTAATAGGGTACGAGTGACTGATATGATCGATAGAACGTGAGAGTATTTTTTTCGCTATAGTACCCAATAAAATGCTAGCTACCGGTATGATGCAAGAGACCTGACAGGTTGAGTTGTTTTTAGGCATAATACTTGAACACTAAGCTATATTTTAAGACTAATTTTATTTAGTTTGATATGGTACGAGTGCTCGATATGACCGACAAAGGTGAGATATTTTTTTTTCTTCGGTACCAAAAAAAAGCTACTGCTAGATACAGGTATGATGCAAGAGACCTGACAGGTTAAATTGTAGATAGGCATATTGTTTGAATACTAAGCTACATACTAAGATAAATTTTATCAGGTTTGATATGGTACGAGTGCTCGATATGATCGATGGAACGTGGGAGTATTTTTTTCGCTATAGTACCAAGTAAAAAGCTAGCTACCGGTATGATGCAAGAGACCTGACAGGTTGAGTTGTTTTTAGGCATAATACTTGAATACTAAGCTATATTTTAAGACTAATTTTATTTGGTTTGATATGGTACGAGTGCTCGATATGACCGATAAAGTTGAGATATTTTTTTTCTTCGGTACCAAAAAAAAAGCTACTGCTAGATACAGGTATGATGCAAGAGACCTGACAGGTTAAATTGTAGATAGGCATATTGTTTGAATACTAAGCTACAAACTAAGATAAATTTTATCAGGTTTGATATGGTTCGAGTGATTGATATGATCGATAGAACGTGGGAGTATTTTTTTCGCTATAGTACCAAGTAAAAAGCTAGCTACCGGTATGATGCTAGAGACCTGACAGGTTAAAAAGTATAAATGCGTAATGTTTGAGTACCTTGCTATATTTTAAGATAAATTTTATCAGGTTTAATAGGGTACGAGTGATTGATATGAGCGATAGTACGTGAGAGTATTTTTTTCGCTATAGTACCCAATAAAATGCTAGCTACCGGTATGATGCAAGAGACCTGACAGGTTGAATTGTTTTTAGGCATAATACTTGAACACTAAGCTATATTTTAAGACTAATTTTATTTGGTTTGATATGGTACGAGTGCTCGATAAGACGGATAAAGGTGAGATATTTTTTTTCTTCGGTACCAAAAAAAAGCTACTGCTAGATACAGGTATGATGCAAGAGACCTGACAGGTTAAATTGTAGATAGGCATATTGTTTGAATACTAAGCTACATTTTAAGATAAATTTTATCAAGTTTGATGTGGTACAAGTGATTGATATGATCGATAGAACGTGGGAGTATTTTTTTCGCTATAGTACCAAGTAAAAAGCTAGCTACCGGTATGATGCAAGAGACCTGACGGTGTTAAAAGTATATAGGCATAATGTTTGAGTACATAGCTATATTTTAAGATAAATTTTATCAGGTTTAATAGGGTACGAGTGACTGATATGATCGATAGAACGTGAGAGTATTTTTTTCGCTATAGTACCCAATAAAATGCTAGCTACCGGTATGATGCAAGAGACCTGACAGGTTGAGTTGTTTTTAGGCATAATACTTGAACACTAAGCTATATTTTAAGACTAATTCTATTTAGTTTGATTTGGTACGAGTGCTCGATATGACCGACAAAGGTGAGATATTTTTTTTTCTTCGGTACCAAAAAAAAGCTACTGCTAGATACAGGTATGATGCAAGAGACCTGACAGGTTAAATTGTAGATAGGCATATTGTTTGAATACTAAGCTACATACTTAGATAAATTTTATCAGGTTTGATATGGTTCGAGTGATTGATATGATCGATAGAACGTGGGAGTATTTTTTTCGCTATAGTACCAAGTAAAAAGCTAGCTACCGGTATGATGCAAGAGACCTGACAGGTTAAAAAGTATAAATGCGTAATGTTTGAGTACTAAGCTATATTTTAAGATACATTTTATCAGGTTTAATAGGGTACGAGTGACTGATATGATCGATAGAACGTGAGAGTATTTTTTTCGCTATAGTACCCAATAAAATGCTAGCTACCGGTATGATGCAAGAGACCTGACAGGTTGAGTTGTTTTTAGGCATAATACTTAAACACTAAGCTATATTTTAAGACTAATTTTATTTGGTTTGATATGGTACGAGTGCTCGATATGACCGATAAAGGTGAGATATTTTTTTTCTTCGGTACCAAAAAAAAAGCTACTGCTAGATACAGGTATGATGCAGATATTATGGATAAATTTTATTTTAGTATGTAGCTTAGTATTCAAACAATATGCCTATCTACAATTTAACCTGTCAGGTCTCTTGGATCATACCGGTAGCTAGCATTTTATTGGGTATTATAGCGAAAAAAATACTCTCACGTTCTATCGATCATATCAGTCACTCGTACCCTATTAAACCTGATAAAATTTATCTTAAAATATAGCTAAGTACTCAAACATTATGCCTATATACTTTTTAACCAGTCAGGTCTCTGGCATCATACCAGTAGCTAGCTTTTTATTTGGTACTATAGCGAAAAAAATACTCCCACGTTCTATCGATCATATCAATCACTCGAACCATATCAAACCTGATAAAATTTATCTTAGTATGTAGCTTAGTATTCAAACAATATGCCTATCTACAATTTAACCTGTCAGGTCTCTTGGATCATACCTGTATTTAGCCGTAGCTTTTTTTAGTACCGAAGAAAAAAAAATATCTCACCTTTATCGGCCATATCGAGCACTCGTACCATATCAAACCAAATAAAATTAGTCTTAAAATATAGATTAGTGTTCAAGTATTATGCCTAAAAACAACTCAACCTGTCAGGTCTCTTGCATCATACCGGTAGCTAGCATTTTATTGGGTACTATAGCGAAAAAAATACTCTCACGTTCTATCGATTATATCAGTCACTCGTACCCTATTAAACCTGATAAAATGTATCTTAAAATATAGCTTAGTACTCAAACACTATGCCTATATACTTTTTAACCTGTCAGGTCTCTGGCATCATACTAGTAGCTAGCTTTTTATTTGGTACTATAGCGAAAAAAATACTCCCACGTTCTATCGATCATATCAATCACTCGAACCATATCGAACCCTGATAAAATTTATTTTAATATGTAGCTTAGTATTCAAACAATATGCCTATCTACAATTTAACCTGTCAGGTCTCTTGGATCATACCTGTATTTAGCTGTAGCTTTTTTTTAATACCGAAGAAAAAAAAATATCTCACCTTTATCGGCCATATCGAGCACTCGTACCATATCAAACCAAATAAAATTAGTCTTAAAATATAGATTAGTGTTCAAGTATTATGCCTAAAAACAACTCAAACTGTCAGGTCTCTTGCATCATACCGGTAGCTAGCATTTTATTGGGGACTATAGCGAAAAAAATACTCTCACGTTCTATCGATTATATCAGTCACTCGTACCCTATTAAACCTGATAAAATGTATCTTAAAATATAGCTTAGTACTCAAACATTATGCCTATATACATTTTAACCTGTCAGGTCTCTGGCATCATACCAGTAGCTAGCTTTTTATTTGGTACTATAGTGAAAAAAATACTCCCACGTTCTATCGATCATATCAATCACTCGAACCATATCAAACGTGATAAAATTTATCTTAATATGTAGCTTAGTATTCAAACAATATGCCTATCTACAATTTAATCTGTCAGGTCTCTTGCATCATACCTGTATCTAGCAGTAGCTTTTTTTTTGGTACCGAAGAAAAAAAATATCTCACCTTTATCGGTCATATCGAGCACTCGTACCATATCAAACCAAATAAAATAAGTCTTAAAATATAGCTTAGTGTTCAAGTATTATGCCTAAAAACAACTCAACCTGTCAGGTCTCTTGCGTCATACCGGTAGCTAGCATTTTATTGGGTACTATAGCGAAAAAAATACTCTCACGTTCTATCGATTACATCAGTCACTCGTACCCTATTAAACCTGATAAAATGTATCTTAAAATATAGCTTAGTACTCAAACACTATGCCTATATACTTTTTAACCTGTCAGGTCTCTGGCATCATACCAGTAGCTAGCTTTTTATTTGGTACTATAGCGAAAAAAATACTCCCAAGTTCTATCGATCATATCAATCACTCGAACCATATCAAACCTGATAAAATTTATCTTTGATTAAAGCTTAGTATTCAAACAATATGCCTATCTACAATTTAACCTGTCAGGTCTCTTGCATCATACCTGTATCTAGCAGTAGCTTTTTTTTGGTACCGAAGAAAAAAAATATCTCACCTTTGTCGGTCATATCGAGCACTCGTACCGTATCAAACCAAATAAAATTAGTCTTAAAATATAGCTTAGTATTCACGTATTATGCCTTAATACAAATTAACCTGTCAGGTCTCTTGCATCATACCGGTAGCTAGCATTTTATTGGGTAATATAGCGAAAAAAATACTCTCACGTTCTATCGATCATATCAGTCATTCGTACCCTATTAAACCTGATAAAATTTTTCTTAAAATATAGCTTAGTACTCAAAAATTATGCATTTATACTTTTTAACCTGTCAGGTCTCTGGCATCATACCAGTAGCTAGCTTTTTATTTGGTACTATAGCGAAAAAAATACTCTCACGTTCTATCGATCATATCAGTCACTCGTACCCTATTAAACCTGATAAAATGTATCTTGAAATATAGCTTAGTACTCAAACAATATGCCTATCTACAATTTAACCTGTCAGGTCTCTTGGATCATACCTGTATCTAGCCGTAGCTTTTTTTTAGTACCGAAGAAAAAAAAATATCTCACCTTTATCGGCCATATCGAGCCCTCGTACCATATCAAACCAAATAAAATTAGTCTTAAAATATAGATTAGTGTTCAAGTATTATGCCTAAAAACAACTTAACCTGTCAGGTCTCTTGCATCATACCGGTAGCTAGCATTTTATTGGGTACTATAGCGAAAAAAATACTCTCACGTTCTATCGATTATATCAGTCACTCGTACCCTATTAAACCTGATAAAATGTATCTTAAAATATAGCTTAGTACTCAAACATTATGCCTATATACATTTTAACCTGTCAGGTCTCTGGCATCATACCAGTAGCTAGCTTTTTATTTGGTACTATAGTGAAAAAAATACTCCCACGTTCTATCGATCATATCAATCACTCGAACCATATCAAACCTGATAAAATTTATCTTTGTATGTAGCTTAGTATTCAAACAATATGCCTATCTACAATTTAACCTGTCAGGTCTCTTGCATCATACCTGTATCTAGCAGTAGCTTTTTTTTTGGTACCGAAGAAAAAAAATATCTCACCTTTATCGGTCATATCGAGCACTCGTACCATATCAAACCAAATAAAATTAGTCTAAAAATATAGCTTAGTGTTCAAGTATTATGCCTAAAAACAACTCAACCTGTCAGGTCTCTTGCATCATACCGGTAGCTAGCATTTTATTGGGTACTATAGCGAAAAAAATACTCTCACGTTCTATCGCTCATATCAATCACTCGTACCCTATTAAACCTGATAAAATTTATCTTAAAATATAGCTTAGTACTCAAACACTATGCCTATATACTTTTTAACCTGTCAGGTCTCTGGCATCATACCAGTAGCTAGCTTTTTATTTGGTACTATAGCGAAAAAAATACTCCCACGTTCTATCGATCATATCAATCACTCGTACCATATCAAACCTGATAAAATTTATCTTTGATTAAAGCTTAGTATTCAAACAATATGCCTATCTACAATTTAACCTGTCAGGTCTCTTGCATCATACCTGTATCTAGCAGTAGCTTTTTTTTAGTACTGAAGAAAAAAAAATATCTCACCTTTATCGGTCATATCGAGCACTCGTACCGTATCAAACCAAATAAAATTAGTCTTAAAATATAGATTAGTGTTCAAGTATTATGCCTAAACACAACTCAACCTGTCAGGTCTCTTGCATCGTACCGGTAGCTAGCATTTTATTGGGTACTATAGCGAAAAAAAATACTCTCACGTTCTATCGATCATATCAGTCACTCATACCCTATTAAACCTGATAAAATTTATCTTTAAATATAGCTTAGTACTCAAACATTATGCATTTATACTTTTTAACCTGTGAGGTCTCTTGCATCATACCGGTAGCTAGCTTTTCACTTGGTACTATAGCGAAAAAAATACTCCCACGTTCTATCGATCATATCAATCACTTGTACCATATCAAACTTGATAAAATTTATCTTAAAATGTAGCTTTGTATTCAAACAATATGCCTATCTACAATTTAACCTGTCAGGTCTCTTGGATCATACCTGTATCTAGCTGTAGCTTTTTTTAGTACCGAAGAAAAAAAATATCTTACCTTTATCGGTCATATCGAGCACTCGTACCATATCAGACCAAATAAAATTAGTCTTAAAATATAGCTTAGTGTTCAAGTATTATGCCTAAAAACAACTCAACCTGTCAGGTCTCTTGCATCATACCGGTAGCTAGCATTTTATTGGGTACTATAGCGAAAAAAATACTCTCACGTTCTATCGATCATATCAGTCACTCGTACCCTATTAAACCTGATAAAATGTATCTTAAAATATAGCTTAGTACTCAAACATTATGCCTATATACTTTTTAACCCGTCAGGACTCTGGCATCATACCAGTAGCTAGCTTTTTATTTGGTACTATAGCGAAAAAAATACTCCCACGTTCCATCGATCATATCAATCACTCGTACCATATCAAACCTGATAAAATTTATCTTTGATTAAAGCTTAGTATTCAAACAATATGCCTATCTTCAATTTAACCTGTCAGGTCTTTTGCATCATACCTGTATCTAGCAGTAGCTTTTTTTTAGTACCGAAGAAAAAAAAATATCTCACCTTTATCGGCCATATCGAGCACTCGTACCATATCAAACCAAATAAAATTAGTCTTAAAATATAGCTTAGTATTCAAGTATTATGCCTAAAAACAGCTCAACCTGTCAGGTCTCTTGCATCATTCCGGTAGCTAGCATTTAATTGGGTACTATAGCGAAAAAAATACTCTCACGTTCTATCGACCATATCAGTCACTCGTACCCTATTAAACCTGATAAAATTTATCTTAAAATATAGCTTAGTACTCAAACACTATGCCTTTATACTTTTTAACCTGTCAGGTCTCTGGCATCATACCAGTAGCTAGCTTTTTATTTGGTACTATAGCGAAAAAAATACTCCCACGTTCTATCGATCATATCAATCACTCGTACCATATCAAACCTGATAAAATTTATCTTAGTATGTAGCTTAGTATTCAAACAATATGCCTTTCTACAATTTAACCTGTCAGGTCTCTTGCATCATACCTATATCTAGCAGTAGCTTTTTTTTAGTTCCGAAGAAAAAAAATATCTCACCTTTATCGGCCATATCGAGCACTCGTACCATATCAAACCAAATAAAATTAGTCTTAAAATATAGCTTAGTGTTCAAGTATTATGCCTAAAAACAACTCAACCTGTCAGGTCTCTTGCATCATACCGGTAGCTAGCATTTTATTGGGGACTATAGCGAAAAAAATACTCTAACGTTCTATCGATCATATCAATCACTCGTACCCTATTTAAACCTGATAAAATTTATCTTAAAATATGGCTTAGTACTCAAACATTATGCCTATATACTTTTTAACCTGTCAGGTCTCTTGCATCATACCTATATCTAGCAGTAGCTTTTTTTAGTACCGAAGAAAAAAAAATATCTCACCTTTATCGGCCATATCGAGCACTCGTACCATATCAAACCAAATAAAATTAGTCTTAAAATATAGCTTAGTGTTCAAGTATTATGCCCAAATGCAACTTAACCTGTCAGGTCTCTTGCATCATACCGGTAGCTAGCATTTTATTGGGTACTATAGCGAAAAATATACTCTCACGTTCTATCGATCATATCAGTCACTCGTACCCTATTAAACCTGGTAAAATTTATCTTAGAATATAGCTTAGTATTCAAACATTTTGCCTACATACAATTTAACCTTTCAGGTCTCTTGCATCATACCTTTTTAAAGCTAAATAGTCTATTAAAATTGACGACTCCTTAATTTGGTCCGGTTATAAAAAGCTACTACTTTTGGCTACCAATTTCACACCGGTTGAGATAAGTACATTTATAAGAATTTGGTCCAAGACCAAAAGCATCAAAACAACGTGCAATTTTTTTCTTTTTTGCCTTCCTTGCCCGAAAGAAGGGTTTTGATTTTCAGATGAAACCATGGATTCAATGAAGATTGCTTGAACACTCATACTCCCAGCTATGAAACTATAGTGCTACAATAGTACCAGGTTTATAAATCTTACCGATGTACCTGCGCAGTCGACAAATTTTAATACCGCGCGAAATTATAATGACCAATCAGGATGTACCACCTTCAATCCGTTTACGCTATTGGCTAATTTGTTTTCGTGCCCTTTTCGCTGCTATCCGACTTTGCACCCTTTGATTACTAAACGACTTCGGGTTTTGTCGGGGACTGCGCAAACGAAGATTGACGAGCGGAATTATTTTCCTGGTCGTACTGTACGATCAGTTACAGCACAGATTAGTAGTACTTGCAATGTTACAGCATCTCATGGCCTATTGTAATTCACTCTGTATAACCTGTGGTATATCCCAATACCGTAATAAAACATCAACTTACATTTTCGAAAAACGTGTAAAGTAAAAATTATTTGGTTGGCAGGTTGTATTGCATAACGTAATTTACAACTTTGTCTACAAGTCATTTAGAAGCAGTAGTCTCGATACAATTGTTGTTATCTACCTATTAGTCATGGATTTAAAAAGCCACCTTCAAAAAAACTAAAAAGTTAAAAAATAATTTTGCAGCTGATGACTTTTTCGTTCGCATCATAAGAACATTAATTTGTTTTATTGAAGTCGGTGTCAAGCCGGTGTTATCAGCCAATGTTCTTATGATGCGAAGGAAAAAGTCATCGGCTGCAATATTATTTTTTAACTTTTTAGTTTTTTTGAAGGCGGTTCAATTTTTTGTTAAAATTTTGTTTATTTCACAATATTCAGTGGTGAATTCATTAGTTCAATTTAATAGTAGTGTTTACATTAACAATCGCACTAGCCGGCACTACGATTATCAAAGGTTCCCCTCGATTTCTCTGGGATGCCATCATCAGATCCTGGTTTCCTTATCATGGTACCACCCTTGAAATATCTTCTTTCCAACAAAAAAAGAATCATCAAAATCGATATCCGCGAACACACATAAAAAAAAAAATTATATATATATGTATATATATTTACGGTCGAATTGAGAAACCTCCTTCTTTTTTGAAATCGGTTAAAAAAAACGGCTGATTCAATTAATTACAATGAATATTACTTTAACACTCACATTTCCCAGCTACTTTACTATAAAACTACAGTGCTATACGATTAGTTACAGCGTCCCATGGCAAATTGTAATTCACTCTGTATATCCCGATACCAAACTAAAACATCGTCTTACATTTTCGATTAAACAGGACAAAAGGCTTGCATGTCGAAGACGTGTGTTCATAATCATAATAATGTTAGGTCTGCATATGTAACCTCCAGCCGGCACGCGAGCCTTGCATGTGTAAACACATTTCAGCTAAAACACGTCGACTATGAGATAATGAAATTATTTCCCATGTCCGACCGCTGTGTTACTATCGCAGGACGTTTTTTATAAAACTAATTAACATTCATGGTTTCGTTTACCAGGTTTTATCGCGAAAATTCTATTACTAACAGAGGCTTTGACGTCGAATTAATTTTATCGCACAGATTTGCCATGTTCAGGTTTGTTTAATTATTTTTTGTGTTCAGGGTATTTAAACAAATATTTAAACATTAATAGGTGCTCATTTTTGTTGTCATGGCTGCAATCGCGGTAAATATTTGGTGATTGAACCGTTATGGAACTACGTACGAACCATAACTTTTTGACACATTTGGTATTGCGCTAATCGCGGTACAGCCGTTAGAGCCGTTTTGACAGATCGCTCAGACGTTATTGACTGTCAGTTACATCGAGTTTAGCGCAGCTGAATAGTAATTGGATTGCAATGTGATTAGAACTGAAATTGGATAAGAATAGAACTTCGATGTTTTAACTTAGCGCAATCGGGCACCAGCATGTGACTATCAACCGTTTATGTACATAGACATACAAAACAAACTGTTATTTAGCAGTAAGTTTATAATATTTAATATAGCTGTAAATAGTGAGGGAACGGTCTGTTTTCCTACTCTGTTTTCTCCAAATTGCAAAAAAAAGATAAGGGCATATTGATAATTTAAAAAATTTCTCCAGTTACTGAAATAATGTTGTAGCTTAATTGTATTGGCTTGTACGTATTATTTGACTTTATGGGTTTTATTTTGTTTATTTATTATTAAAATATAATAATAAATAAACGAAATAAAACCCATAAAGTCAAATAATACGTACAAGCCAATACAATTAAGCTACAACATTATTCCTCACACCCATTAAATATGGATAAGATAATTCTGTCAAACCCATTTTTGGTTTGTAGGCCACAATTATTATTATTATTTTGGTAAAACAATCAAAACATAATTTATTGTCACTTTAGTATTCCGGTCGAACTACTAAGGCATAAACAATAAAATAATATTATGCGGAGTACTCGAAACCGACGGGCATGTATGAAGAGATGTATGGATGTGTATGAGGCAAAAGAAGTATGTAAGGATCGTAGTAAGTGGCGCGCCCTGGTCTCTGCCTACCCCACTGGGAAAGAGGCGTGACGTTATAGATATATAGATAGATAGATATTAAATTAAAGATTGAAAAATTTGTCTCGGGCGGGACTTGAACCCGCACTTTTCCAAACCGGGGAACTGCGTTATCCAATTTCGCCACCGAGCCCACTACCCAGAGAACGAAATTTTCAATCTGTTGCGTCTTAAGGGGACGTGAGCGCCATCTACTGGTAGTTATTACAAACTAACCAACTTGCAAGTCCAGCATTACAACTGAAATTCATACGATATAGATGACACACCCTGTTCCAATTTCGAATATTATTGATTTTTAAATATGTTATAGCCATGTTGTGCTATTTCGAATCAAATTAAAGATTGAAAATTTTTGTTAAGACGCAACAGATTGAAAATTTCGTTCTCTGGGTAGTGGGCTCGGTGGCGAAATTGGATAACGCAGTTCCCCGGTTTGGAACAGTGCGAGTTCAAGTCCCGCCCGAGACAAATTTTTCAATCTTTAATTTGATTCGAAATAGCACAACATGGCTATAACATGTTTAAAAATCAATAATATTCGAAAAAAGATAGATATTAATGTCAATTTGAAATTAAACTCAAAAGCTAATTAATCACCGAAATATCAAACACAAGTCACAATGTTAGCGGATCGGATGCACTAATGAATAGTTTGTCGGCTAAGGGAAGTCTTGTGCCAGTTGGAATCGTGCCTATTATGCGATCTGGCTGGCTCAAGCCTAGATAATCTACTGAGCTGAACACCCGCATCCATTCTTATCCTGATCCTACCAGTTAAGCTTCTACTACATTGAACTATCTAGAGAGATTTTAATTTATTTTTATAGAACTCGATTATTCGAATGATAGAATTTGAACGTTAACATTGCTATAATGATCTCTGCACCTTTTTTTCTTATTTCTGTCTGTGGTATTTATTCATTTAATTGTAAAATAACACTTTAGTGACCGATTGGGTGAGTTACCATGTAACTCTGAATTCGAAATAATTTGAACCGTAATTGAAACCACTGAGCACCATTTTATTAATTTTTTTATGAATAAGGGTTACCAATTACCATGCTCTGTTTCTGACTTTGAGCGCATATGCATATGCAGGGTATAAGGCAAAGTATCATTAACCTTTAAACACAATACTCTACCCATCAAATTGAACAACTTTTACTATTCGGAGCAAACCTGTCAGAGCAAAAAAAATATGTTGCTCTATACTGTACTACAATACTAACACGACTCTAATGTAGGATTTTTAGCGGATTTTTTTGTTCTGACTGGTTTGCTGCATAGTAAAAGTTGATCTGTTTGATGGTTAGGGTATGTGGTTTAAAGGTTAATGATACTTTTCTTTACACCCTGTATAATTATTTCGAGACAGAAGCATTGTAAGGACTTAGTGTGCTGTCCAATGACACCTCATTCGAGTGAGTAGAAACAACTAATCGAAAATTGATTTCTGATTTTGGGTTACTATTATTTGTCTTCGTACCAAAAGATTTAATAGGTTCAAAAATGAGGGAGCAAAATTGATAAGATAACACTTGAGGCGGTACAATTGAAGCGAGGCTTACAAACAGATAGAATGGTCGAAAGTATAAGGGTTCCTTGTTTGACTACGGAACCCTAAAAATCAATAAAAGTTCAATATTGAACAAAAAACTGAATTCCGTCCTATAACGAATACCTAATGAAAAAAACTCTAGAAGTTTATTTTTGTTTAGAGAAAAACTGCGAAACATTTTAACGCATTCAAAAATAGAGCTGCAGGTTCAATTCGGGGAGCCGTGAAATATTCACGTGTATAAAATTGTATGAAAGTAATAAAAAGATATGTGATGTCGACGCCGTGCATCCGATATTCACATTTTACTTGCAAATTGCTTATCTATCTGTATTGGTGTATCGGACTGTTCATCCTTCACAACAATAGTTTGCAAAATTTATCATAACCTAGGATTTTGAAATACACTTTCTTTTCTTGGCTGTGAATTGTTGGGTTGAATTTCGGCTCTATTCTTATTCCCACTGCAAAGTAAATATTAATCTTGACTTAAATACCTATATTAATCTTGATTTAATTCAATGTAGTAAGCAAGTATATACACGACAATAGATCTAGGAATAAATTTTTACACTTACGTTTGTCTGTCTAGACTCTAGAGACAGTTTTAATTTAATGTAGTAATCATAAACTAAAATATCCTTACCTGAGGTGACGACAGTTGGTGGCCGATTCGGCCGGCCGGCAGTCGTCCTGCGATGGGTTGACGATATCAAAGAGAGTCGCGGGAGCTACTTGGATGCGAGATGCTCAGGATAAAGGAAGGTGGCACAAGCAAATCGAGGCATATACCCAGGATGTTGATTTTTTTTATAATTCGAAATGAACTGTAACCATGCGCAATGGTTACAGTTCACCTGATGGGATGTATGAAAGACGCCGAAGATGTAACGTGCTCACCCAGAAAAAACTCTTCTTTTAAAAATAACCTTAAATATTGTATTTGCTTTGAAACACAGATGCAGGGAGGGAGTTCTAAACCTTACCGCTTCTCATTAAAAAGATGCAAACTTTTTTGTACGGATTGGTGAAATAACTACCACGTATGGATGCCGTTTAAAAAAAAAAACAAAATCAAAATAATTTTATTTCAGACAGTCCACAGATTGTTAGCATCTTGATCTTGATAATTCTAATAAACAAGAAATTTGTGAGTTTGCTTGGTAATATCGTTTTAATAGCTTGATTTTGATCTCATTTTTATTCTATAAAATTATCATTTTACAATCCAATTTCCCTTTCGATATATTTCAGTATAAAACGTAGGAATTTACGAACCTATTTTATTTATTTATAAATTCTAATAGAAAAGGTATAAGTTGGAATTTGCCGCTGTCAAGTCGTGAGACGGGGACTGTCGCGTGTACAATCGAACATTTCTTATTCAGTTATTTCTTGAGAAGTGTTTGGGATTTCCTTTTGGGCGGGAAGTTTTAAGCCTGCAGTAAATTATTCCATCGACAGGTGAGGCCGTAAAGGAAAGATTTACGCCCGCGGGCACAGCGGGTGAGCCTCCCCTTGATAAGATGTATATTGCCTACCGAATAACGCTTTCTGTAAGTACCCATCGGGGACTGACCTTACTTGAAAAGAACTTTTCAAACTTTAGGTCAGCGGTAATAAATTGGAAAACTTCACACTTGGCTTAAATCTACTTATCGTTCGTATCGTAATCTGTTTTCGATACAAAAGCCGCAGTGCATTCGTTGTTTTCGGTTCAAAAGCTAATGGATTACTTCCGTAAATTCGCCAGCCGTCATAAATTTCGCGAGAGCGCCAAACAGAAAAATGTTGTTCGAATAAAATGGCAGTTGCATTATCGGGTGAGGTCACATAGTCACGTGACAGCAGTAAGCTTTATTGTTTTGTGCAATAAAATTCGTTTAAAAGTTGGAAAGAGTTCAAGCCGTTCAGAAGTACGGCTACAACTGCCAACACAGCCCCGATTGTTGTAAGTGTTATTGCTCAAGACAAGATTTACAATGACTGTCTCAAATTACGCGAAATTGCTCTACATTACATTTTGTGAAATTTTCGTTCTCAAGCGAAGACCTTTTATCCATCGCATCGCATTAACTTTTGTTATTTAGGCTTTTGATTCACAAGCCTCCAAAGTCCTTCTCTGTTTACTTAAACACTAATCAAACAGTAGCGACAATGTCAAAGTATTTTATCTTGAATACTACTTCGAATCAGACGTGCTCTGTTAGGTACGTTATCTTGCAGGGTTTCAAGTATAAAAACCTACGTTGCGCGTGTATTTGTGCTTGTAATCTTTGTAGCGTAGATAATGAGACGTAGCGTGATTAAAAAACAAATGATGATGTTGACAAACGATGTCGTTGTTTTGCTTATTAACTATGCTGAAATCCATTGACACAAAAGAATTTAAACAGTGTCATAATTAAAATGAAATCATTTGTGTTTCATTGAACGACGCGTGTAATTTTTTTAGTTTCAGATATCGTTATTATCTTAAACCATTTTTTTTATGTAAACGAATTAGTCTCAGCACTGTTTGACTAGTATATTGAACTTTTGACTACTTAAATTGACTTTGGAACATCTATTGTTTACTTAACTACTTATTACTTTAGCATGTCAAAGCGGGAATGAAACTAAAATAAAGTTTGACAGGTTGAAGTGAACTTCGTTAGTAAGTTAGTGAGTTGAGTATGGGAGCTGTCGAATTTTGTGAAAGGCCGTGCCAGAGTAAACTGGGGCGTGGTAAACGTGGGTCTCTCAAAGCTCTAGCAAAATCAAAGGTTTATACCTACGGACTGACGTTATTAGGCCGGATTCGACTAAACTTTGATTTATAGAAGACTATACAAGGATCAATTTTACTCTTCGTGTTTACTCCGAAATAACTTCACTTGTCTTCTACCACACTAAATCCATACTAGAAGAACGAATGTATAATCCACCTAAATAAAGAGGTCTTTGTATCCGTACTTATTGCTATGTGAGGTTTATACAGTTTTAATTTGTTAGGTTTCTTTTTATTAAATTTTTTTTTATTATGTTACATTGTCATTTCATAAGACTCGGTATAAGCTTTACACCATCAAAATTGGCCTTGTAAAATTTACTCTCAACTTATTCATAGATTAGGGTTAATAAAACTCAAAATCAGTTTACTCTTGAATAAACGGCGACTTAATCTAAGAATAAAATTTACTCGCATTTGGTCGAATCGGGCCTTTACAAAAAGGACAAAAACAAACAGTACAAAAAGGAATTGCACAAACATGTCCAAAACATCGGAATACTACAATTGACACGATCAAAGAGGTCTTTTAAACAAGTAGGTAAATAATAATAGACAAAATCAAACGATTTGAAACGTGTAATACTTATCATAACAATTTAACAGTGCCTCTTCTGATATATTTGTAACAGTTTATGTTAAAAAATAACTCGAACATACATATAAGCTTCTTTAGTGCTGAAAAGGCTAAATAGCATATTGATCGAAGGCAGTATTAGTTTGTAAGAATATTGTTTCTTTATATTTTAGGTGAGGATTCTTACGGAGTAGAAAATCGTTCATCAAATATTAACAAGTTTTAGAACATAATGATTATTCGAAGGACCGAATCAATTTACACACAAACATCCCTACGCTCTTTTTCTCTTCGTTTTAAATTGTACATAACACATTCACTGCTAAGCTCAAAAAGCGCAACGTGTATGCTAACACCGCGGAATGCGGTACCCTGACTTACCGGGCGAGTCTTCCACACCGCGTCCTGGGCATTGCTGACCTTATACGTAGGTCGTCAGCAGTTAAAGTGTTAACTAAAATGAATCTTTTGTTTATTGTTAAGGGTACCCAATCGTAGATTTCGCATATCAAGTTTGCCTCGTTTTTGGTCTATACCTTAATAGTTTTAAGCAAAAGTTAAAAATGAACATTTATCTTATCTTAACCTTCATTTCGTGAGGCCACGCAATCAACCTTCATCTGATCTGATCGTGTGTAGGCAGCCCGAGCTTCGCAACTTGTCAACTCGATTACCATAAACAAACGAGAAAGACGCTCCTATGTTTTAATGATACCATTTTAAAGCTTACTTCAGAAGCAAAGGGACGTACAGGGGTGTAAGGGGAAATTTGGGTACAAGAGGAACCGCGGTACTTACAAGAGGTACAAGTATACCTAATAAATGTTTTGTTAGTGTTATACAAAACGGTTAACAAGCAGAACTTAGACAATTACGAAGTAATTACAGTTTCGTTTAGTTTTAATCCTAAAAGTTTATCTCATCAAACTATGATTTCGTTGTGACTTTATTTTAAAAACATTGTTTTGCTTGTTTAATTTGTTAACTAGTAGGCTGTTATAATTAGAGTTAAATAGGAAAACATGTATGGTCTCTTTATAAATAATCCTATATACCATTTTTAATTTGGGAAAAGAAAACAATGTATCAACAAATTTAATATTAACATGTATGACCAAATGGGTTTTGAACTCAGGACCTTAGGTGATGTCCATGCATGTCCATCACACTAACTTGATGTTTGGGGATAATTTGTCGTAAAAAGTTATTAATTAATGATAGTCTACTCGCTTCCGAGCAAAATATTCATTATTTTTTCAACGTTCAATGGAAGTATTCGTCACCAGCCCGGTAAAGAAAAACATCGTGAGGAAACACTGAGTACATAATTAAACCAGGCTATTATGTCACCCTGTACAGAGTTTGGGTACTGAAATGTTAGTGAAAGTGTAAAATCATTGGTAGAAAAGTGTGGATAATTTATTAATCATCATCATCATCATCTCAGCCGATGGACGTCCACTGCTGGACATAGGGCTCCCCCAAGATCGCCATAATGACCGGATACATATTAATGATAGGATGAGGATGAATACTTAAATGCTAATGTAAATGCTTAAATATATACTTAAGGGGATTTACATTTTCTATGGAACAACTAATTGTATTTTCGCTATTTTCATTGTTAGTTAGTTAGTTAGTTGATCAGTTTGAAGGTTTGAGCACCCCCTTAAGTATGTAACGCATTTGATTTTACACCCTTTATAGTAGAATTATCATAATTTCTAACGGAATATTTTCAAAAGCATACTTTAATCTATCTATCTATACTATTATAAAACTGTAACAGGAAGTTTGTCTGTACATTGAAGATATTAACAAAAAAAAAAGTTACGATATGGTTTTTAGGTGTCCCTGATTCCATTTCACCAATTTTTGGATTTTTTGTCTGTCTGTTTGTTTGTGTGTTTGTTTGTTTGTTTGTTTGAACGAGTATCACGCAAAAACTACTGAACCGATTTTGATGAAACTTTTTTTGTTTGATAGCTTATGATCTGACTTAAAATCTGGTATATAATTTGTGCGGACGAAGTCGCGGGTTAACGCTCGTATTACATATTTATTTTCAATTCAAATGTTTTAACGCATTAATTTGATCCATGTTTCGTATTGAGAATGGTTTCCACAATTTCCGTCTTAAGAGGAGAGTTCCAGTCTGATTTACATAAGCAGATAAGGGAGTTGGCGCTAATCCACTATTGTTTCAATTGCATGGCCATTCATTAGGGCTGGGACTGCGCTCGTTATGCTAATGTGCTGCCGATTGAGCCAAGCAATATTATTTGACATTGTTGTAAAACTTGTATTCATATTTTACTAAATTTTAAATTATACGTGCAGTGTTTCAGTAATCTATACTATTATAAAACTGTAACAGGAAGTTTGTCTGTACATTGAAGATATTAACAAAAACAAAGTTATGATATGGTTTTTAGGTGTCCCTGATTCCATTTCACCAATTTATGCATTTTTTGTCTGTCTGTTTGTTTGTGTGTTTGTTAGTTTGAACGAGTATCACGCAAAAACTACTGAACCGATTTTGATGAAACTTTTTTTGTTTGATAGCTTATGATCTGACTTAAAATCTGGTATATAAGGTTTAACAAAATTAGGTGAAACTATTTTAAGGGGATGATCAGACCATCAAACTGATCAACTTTCTCTATGGGACCAATATTAAAATCGCGAAAAAAAATCAGCTGTTCCATACACACCTACTCGACCTAAATGTATGAGACAGCAGATTTTTTTTTCGCGATTTCAATATTGGTCCTATAGAGAAAGTTGTTCAGTTTGATGGTCTGAACATCCCCTTAAAATAGTTTCACCTAATTTTGTTAGACCTTATATAATTTGTGCGGACGAAGTCGCGGGTTAACGCTCGTCAGTTTATAAAAACATTTGCGTATATCTCTGTTCATATGTATGTATACATAACACTTCAGTCCTGCTTATGCTTGCGTAAGCAGAGCTAGTAAGAGAAGTAACTAATCTGAAACACCTCTCTTATTTCACCTCATTTTGTATAAGGTTTGTTACAGCTAACAAACCGCCTTTGAAGATTACAGTCATATGAAATTAAAATTATTTATTTGTAAGATTTTTGTTGATGTTAAGTTATTTACCACTCACACTAAAATCTGTCACTTAAGGCGTACAAATGTTTTATTTCGTCAACGTAACTCAGGTTCACTATTAGTCCACCACCACGACACCACGTCAGAGGCCGTAAGGCGGTCTGAAAAAACTCTAACACCAGGGCCCTGCCCACACGATAAGAAGAAGAAGAAGCGGGTATCCAAATAGAATAGTTAATTAATAGTTATTTATTTGTAAGACAACAAAAAATACAAGACACAATATAAACCTTAAAATAGACTCAAGTAAGCGTCTCCAATATTATGCAGGTGTTGCAGTAATAATCCAAAAAGACCGAGGCCTATATCAGGGTTAGCTACAGACTGATGCTAATGACTCTTCGATGTGGCGAAAGGCTTATCGTCTAAAGGTCGTCACGTAAAAAAAAGAGAGCTACCCACGATCGAATTGCCCAGCAGACGACCGGTCTCAAGCTCAAACTCAATAATTTATTCAATATAGGAGTGAACAACTTATATTGTTTTTGAAATTCAATAAATATTAACTTAACCTATATACTATATTATTGAACGGGTAAAAAGTATATGTACAAATATAGAATATTGAGACATCACTCAGTTGCAGAAACGCTCAAAAAGTGACAGCAAGAGATTTCATTTAATGGAGCATTAACTTTAATGAGCGTTTCTGCAACTGAGTGTAAAAAGTTTAGGAGTTTCTTTTTATTCTTAATTAATAATGGCCAATTTGACCTTTGCGTTCTTTTTATGTGACGCGAACTATACCTAAATACACGTATCTTCCATTCTTTTTGTTACACGACCACGGTACGAAATGGCGTGATGGATGAATCATAGACATCAAAAATTATTATGAATCTATAACACGAACGAAAATTAATAAAAAAGAAACAAAGAGAAAATCAATACCCTCGATATTGTTTACCTTAATAGTATTGAAATTGAAAAACTGAATAAATAGGAAAAGGGGAATATTATACAACCTTTCAGAGTGGCATACTTATGCTAATGGTCAGGCTATTCGGCTGAATGGGCATTTGTTTCAATTCAATCGTTGCCAAACATAATATTTGCCCACCGTTTTAGGGTTCCGTAGGAGAAATGGCGCGTTAAAGCGAGCGTCTCAAATGCACTAACTTACCTAAATGTTTACTCCGGAGAAATTGTATCCGAACTATCGTAGGTATATACAGGGTGTTAGGGTAAACAGTTGAATTACTTTAAGAGGTGATTGTAGCCATGATACTGAACAACTTTCCCCAAGAAACCTATAGGAAATTCGCAAAAATAAATTTCGACTTTTCATGCAAAACTTCGATCACTTGATTGTATTTAGTATTTAGTATGGGAAGTCCAACAATTTTCTTAAGGAAAGTTGTTCAGTATCATGGATACAATCACCCCTTAAAGTAATGCAACTATTTACTCTAACACCCTGTATATTCCATTCCTGTAGGACTGTCTTGACTTGTAAAGAAACATTTTACTAATAAAAAAGTGCATAATTTACAGAGAAAGTTTGTTGCTTTGTTTTTTGTGATCAGTTTTTATGGTTCCGTACCCAAAGGTTTTTCTTTTAAGATGAACCAATTACAATGTAACCGCTCTCTCAAGATCTCCACCCCTGTGCGTCATATATGGTGTTACGTATTCTCTATCCTCCTGTACGGTGTTGAATCCTGGACATTCACTAAAACCATGTGCAAACCACTTGAGGCTTTTGAGATGTGGGTTTACAGGAGGATGTTGAAGATATAATGGATAGAATTAGCAACGACGTGGTCGTGCAGAAGATGAACAAGAGAGTAGAAATCCTGAAAACTATAAAAACTCGGAAATTACAGTACCTCGGTCATATTATAACAAGTGATAAATAACAACTTCTTAAATTCCTAAATTGATTTTTTTAACATTAAGCCAATCAGTCTGTAGGATAACGAATTATGAATTTTTAAAACATTCTCATTTGGTGATTTATTGCGCAAGTATTCCTTAGTATTAAGCAAACGTTATTATTAATGATCTATACATGTCAGTTGTCACCTTATCATTATATTTTCACCATTTCAGAAATCCTTCCAAGAATTATGGTAGAGAACCCTTATTTAGTCCTGTACAAATCGCTCTTGGTCAGTTCCTTTTATCGACCTACATATTACTGTTTACGTTAACAATAAGAAAAAATCTACCTACGTAAAGTAAAACAAATATAAATGGTTATTAAATTGAATCATGCTATTTTATTTTTATAAGAGTTATTATTACATGACGAACATAGTATCTGTTTCTTTTTTGTAAAGCAATTTTAAGTCGTATAGTACATTTACTATGGATAATTAAGCGTACGATTGATTACCATCAATCACTATGACATCCTCACTACATGTAGTCGGGCCATGGCCCAGAATACCTACTAATGCCAAGTCCGACTGAGTCACAGGGCTCACAGGCCTATCTTTTTCTTTAGTGTATCATCATCATCATATATCATCTCAGCCGAAAGTTCCTAGTCCTCAAAAATCAGTACCCAACTAACAATTTGGTCGTATGGGTGTCGTATAGTCGAACATCAGACGCACAAAGTACCAGTATATGACGAAATTACCGTAATATAACTTTCATAAGTCAAAATAGTCATATAAATGTGGGCCTAATACGACCAAATTGTTTGCTGGGTAGTAAGTTCCAAATTCAAAATTTTCCATTTCTTAAAATTTTCGTCACTATCATCATCATCATCAACCTGTCATCGTCCACTGCTGAGCATAGGCCTCTCCTAAGGCGCGCCACAAAACTCAGTCCTCGGCCTTTCTCATCCAGTCCCTCCCCGCTTCTTTTTTTATGTCGTCTGTCCAGCGGGCAGCAGGGCGTCCCACACTACGCCTATCAGTTCGCGGTCTCCACTCCAGAACTCTGACACCCCACCATCATTATCATCATGGACAAATAAACGACTCACTGCAAGGCACAGGCATATCTTGGACACTATCAGCTGCTGTCATTACATACAAATGGGTAAAATAGAGAAGAGTTAAGCATGTGTGATACTGAGTGAGTGCGAGCGAGACAGGAATAAGCATTTGCTTAAGAAAAACCACGATTCAATCAGAGGAGGTGAGGTAAAAAGTCGGTGGGAGGCAGGAAGTGTCCATATTGCTGTAACTGTAACTGTATGTAGTACAAGATACTCTTTCTTATACTGTGGAACAGGCCTAGGGTAGGCCTGCCTAGGAAGCATACCTTTACGATTATTGTCACAACTTCTTTCAATTAGCACCCATAGATATTACGAGCGTTAACCCGCGACTTCGTCCGCACAAATTATATACCAGATTTTAAGTCAGATCATAAGCTATCAAACAAAAAAAGTTTCATCAAAATCGGTTCAGCAGTTTTTGCGTGATACTCGTTCAAACAAACAAACACAGAAACAAACAGACGGACAAAAAATCCATAAATTGTTGAAATGGAATCAGGGACACCTAAAAACCATATCGTAACTTTTTTTTTGTTAATATCTTCAATGTACAGACAAACTTCCTGTTACAGTTTTATAATAGTATAGATTATATATAGGGTCCTTCTTAATATGCTGACACATTTTTAAGGGGATGATTAGACCGTCAAACTAAACAAAACTTTCTCTATGGAACCTACATCAATCGCGAAAAAAAATCTGCTCGTCCATACAAAACTACTCGAGCCAAATGTATGGGACAGCAGATTTTTTTTTCACGTTTTCGATGTTGGTCTCATAGAGAAAGTTGTTCAGTTTGTTGGTCTAATCATCCCCTTAAAAAAGTGTCAGTATATTAAAAAGAACCCTGTAGAACTTAGCAACGATCTCAAATTCCATCTCTCAGCGTAATATCATAATCATAACCTACTTTTAAAGATTTAAAAGATTGTTAGTACTTAATATCCTTAAAGAAATCAAAGAAGACGTATAATGTAATATGTCGTAGTCAGATAAAGTCCTTAAACGATTGCTCTGGCCGATCGGTCCGCGTCAGCTCAATATGACGCATCCAATAAATGCGGTCGGCCGGCCGCTCGGCCCCGACACTATTACATTTTATACATTTTCTCACACTGGCCCTGCATGGTTGGACCTATTACTAGCCTTTCTATTAGTTCCTTGGCTGTTCTTACAAAGATGGGATTAAAAATCGAGACCCGATATTTTTTATGTTTCGATATCTTGGTTGTTTATAATTTTGATTAGGAAGGTAGGTCGCGAGTTTAAATTCCACTCGCCCTTGAGTTCCATACCCAAAGGAATTACTACGTGTCGTCCGTATTTTAAAAGGCTGTATCTTATAAACCGTAATGGACCCATTTGAAATATTCACAGAATATGTCTTATTATGGTGGATTCTCTGACCAAAAAAAGGGAAACAATTAAGGCAACGTTCCCCATACAAGAAACAAGGTTGTTATATTTTTTTTGTTTTTGCTATACCATTTTAAAACGATAATACATAAACAGGGTGTAAAATTAAATGGGACACTTGGTCAGACCATCAAACTGAACAACTTTTACTATGCTACCAACACTGAAATCGCGAAAAAAATTCCGCTGTCCCATACAAAACTGCAAACATAAGTCGACTGAAATGTTAGGGACAGCAGATTTTTTTTTCGCGATTTCGATTTTGGTCCCATAGAGAAAGTTGTTTAGTTTGATGGTATGAAGCACCCCTTTAAGTAAGTTTCCCATTTAATTTTACACTCTGTATAAGCATTAAACTTGGTGTGATTATTGTGTTCTAAAATTAAACAACAAATAATACAAACCGGTCATGTGTGAGACGAGTTCCCGTTAGGGATTCCTTAGAAAACATTTTTTAGTGGTAATTACATTGATATATTGTTTATTGTGAGGCAATACCTACGGAACCCTCCGATTAACACTTGCCTTTTTTTTCAATCTACAAGAAAAATAATGGCTTTAACGAAAAAACATGTATATTATGATTTTCAAATAAGGATTTAGTAAAATAACGTTTAATGTTGGATAGTAGTATTTTTAAGCAATCCGAACGCTACGGTGTATTTTTTTATTAACAGACTTCGAAAAAAGAGGTTTCTCAATTCGACCGTATATATTTTTTTATGTGTGTTCGCAGATAACTTCGTCGTTTATGAACCGATTTTGATGATTCTTTTTTTGTTGGAAAGCAGATATTCTAAGAGTGGTACCATGATAAGGAAACCAGGATCTGATGATGGCATCCTAGAGAAATCGAAGGGAACCTTTGAAAATCGTAGTGCCGGCTAGTGCGTTTGTTAATTTAAAGCACTACTATTAAATTGAACTAATGAATTAAAAAATTATGAAATAAACAAAATTTTAACAAAAAATTAAAACCGCCTTCAAAAAAACTAAAAAGTTAAAAAATAATATTGCAGCCGATGAATTTCGCATCATAAGAACATAAATTTGTTTTATAGAAGTCGGTGTCAAGCCAAGCCAAAATACTAATACAAGCCCTGACGCGAATCGTACCGGCTTGACAGCGAGTTCGATAAAACAAATTAATGTTCTTATGATGCGAAATTCATCGGCTGCAATATAATTTTTTAACTTTTTAGTTTTTTTGAAGGCGGTTTTAATTTTTTGTTAAAATTTTGTTTTCTATAGTTATTTCGTCTACGTATCAAAGACGTATCATATATCAATATTATATATATATATATATATATATATTCCATTATTTATTATATATATTCCAATTTATGATTACATAAATTGGCTACTTTAATAAAATATTGATCGCACAAATTCTCACAGCATCCATAACAAAAACAATCAAAATTTCTAAAAAAATATTGCCGAAATGTTCCAGTGAGTGAATGTCCACTAGGTTAAAAATCCAATTGTATGCGGGGAACGCTGGGTTACTCGGGGTAGCAGTTGTGACCGCATTATTGGCATGGTCATATTGGACGGACACGCGGGGAGATCGGGGTCAACTGGTCGTCGGTTTGATGAAATGCTCTCATTTCTGAGCTCTTCATTTTCAGTGGATACTGATAAGAGGGCACCGTTTCACTTGCATTGACTCAAGTTATTTGCTGCGCAATCTTAACAGACGGAGATAGCTTTTAACTTTTGTCTGTTATCGGGTTAGTTTGTTCATCAATCTTTCTTACAATCATAGTTAGAAGTATATAATGCACGTTAACATAAATTTTTAAATACATTAAGTGACACCGGTATTATCTAGGCTATCATTCTCATAAAATGAATTAAATTTCCATTCGATAGTAAAAATATTACTTCAAATATTATTTTATTTTCAATTTATATATTTTAATGTTCTACAAGGTGTAACAGAATACCCTAGTAATATTAAATAGGTTAGGTTTGAAACATCAAACTGATCGTCTTTCACTATGGAGATAAAGGCTAAAAAAATAAAAGAAATCAGCTGCCCCATGCATTTGATGCATTGCAGCAGGTACTTCAGTTTTGTATGAAACTGCAGATTTTTTCAATTCTACTCGACGTTGGCTCCATAGTGAAAATTTTTACTTTGATGGCCTAACTAAACCACATCTTTAAATTATCACGAGGGTGTTTTGTTACATTCTGTATAAGGGAAACTAGTGTCTAGAATAAGAATGACAAAACAATAAAATAAAAACAATTGGATGTTTGCCTGTTTGGATTTTTGCATGTATGAAGCTGTTTTGAATATCCTTGATGATAATATTACCTCCTGTTCTAATTATGTTCAGGCTAGATTTTCGATCCAGTTGCAAATCAGGAAGCTGCTTTGTAGGATCAGAGACCAGATCAGTTAGAACATGAGTCGCTTGGTGTTACTACCATCTTAAAAAGCTCACCCGATTGCGACTGTGGTGCTCCGGAGCAGACTATCGAGCACATAGTAAACGGCAGAAGATTTGACGGTGGAACCCGGGAACTAAACAAACTGACCCCGAGAGCCAAACTTTGCCTTAAAACTATTGACCTAAATTTGTAATCTGTGCAGGAATGGAAAGCTGTCCGAATAATAATAATAATATTACCTCAACATCAATGTACATCTGTTTTATTATTCAATCAATCAATCAAATCAGGCTACCCACTGCTAGGCATAGGCCTCCTCTTTGTTGCGCCACTCCTCACGGTCCTTTGCCAATCTGATCCATGTCCAACCTGCAACCCTTACAATGTCGTCTGATCAACGCATCGCTGGTCTGCTTACTTACCTCCTTCCTTCTCTTGGCCACCATTCCGATATAGCCTTGGTCCACCAGCCATCTTCCCTTCTAGCCAAGTGTCCCGCTCATCTCCACTTTAACTTTTTGATCTGTTCTCCAATGTCAATACCTATTCTATTCAGGGTGTTAGGGTAAACAGTTGCATTACTTTAAGGGGTGATTATACCCATGATATTGAACTACTTTCCATAAGAAACCTATAGGAAATTCGCGAAAAAAAACGACTTTTCATGCAAAACGCTATCAGCTGATTGCATTTAATATGGGAAGTCCAAA
Organism: Agonopterix arenella; assembly: GCA_927399405.1. Taxonomy (NCBI): domain Eukaryota; kingdom Metazoa; phylum Arthropoda; class Insecta; order Lepidoptera; family Depressariidae; genus Agonopterix; species Agonopterix arenella. The sequence goes on along the minus strand of OV656704.1, from coordinate 11,998,146 downwards.
AAAATTTCTAAGAATTTCATATAGGTTTCTTAGGGAAAGTTGTTCAGTATCATGGGAACAATCACGCCTTAAAGTAATGCAACTGTGTACTATAACACCCTGTATAAAAAATGTGTTGGAAATGAAAGAGCAGGTTTCAATTTCCGTGCCATTGTAAACCTCACATTAATACCTATATGAATGTATTTCTATATTCTTCCGCAGCCTGACACAAAAATACAAAACAAAACACAACAAAAGCAAAAGCTCACAAGTGACACGTAGTAATATGATTTTTCCTTCGCTTACATCCGAGTACATTCTTCAAAGCCCTAAGAGAACTTAGAAACAAAATAACGTCCATCCGAATAAAGGTAGCACCCACGGCATGTTTGCAGACCTCTCCTTAAAACTTGTCCGTGTCTGGTAGGCTTTTGTCACAATATTTGTCTTTACTAAACCCTACCCGGGATTTCGTCAAACACAGCCTAGATATCCTTCGATATTTATATATATTTGCCAAGTGTTAATTAGGAAACCCTTTATAACTAACAAGGTCGATCTAACTTTACCAATTCGGGGGTCGACAAATCGAAATCGCTTTTAGCAAAACAAGTATTAATTTTGTATCGGCGGGTAGGTTAAGGGGAGTCGGCGCGCAGTCTGTGCTGGTACCCCCGCCCCGGCCAGTCGTTTCCGCGCCGCCTTCGGAGCGCCACGCCGCGTTCCCTTTAAATACATCTGAAACACACACACTAAATCATCACAACAATAGGTAAATAAAAGCCAGTGACTCGCCCAAGCACGTGCTAATCGTGCTAGAGCCTCTAACGTGTGTTGTCCTGTATTTAAATAAGTAACAATGTAAATAACATGAAACATAAGCGATATTTTGGTACGCGATGTGAATTAGTGTTAGTTACTTTGATGTAATGTTAAGTGTATTGTTTAAGGGATTTGAATGAGATGAACTTCGTATGAATTCTGATGTTTATGAAGGTAAGTCTTTATTATCATTGTTTACTTTCATTTGCAGGTCACTGATTTTTGTTTTAATATCTTATAATTTCTAAGGATCTTTTGTGAAAATGAAACATTTCTCTATTTGAACTAATGTAAATTGATCAATGAATTACTAATAAATTAGTAATTCATTAATGTATTATTATACCTTCATAGTAATTACTTAGCTATACAATTGCGACCTATATAATATGTACAGTCTTTACTTTATAAAAGCTTATTATTATTAGCTTTTGCGGCTTCATTTCTGCGGGTTTCCGTCCCAAAACTTTCTACGAAGGGTTGAAATTTGAAAAGCCGGAGGCCTTAAATTCAAACATTAATTTCAAGTTCTTCATCTAAATGGGGAGGATTTCTCACCTATAACTAAAGGTTTGGATTATCCTTGGAACCTTTTGAAAAATGCTACGCCGTAGCTACGTAGGCGTCATAGGCCTACGATTTACTACGATACAATTTTTTAGTAAGAACTTAGTAAACACAATAAAATCTATTTAAAGTTGTAAAAAGATAACAGTTGAAAGTCATACGATAGCAAATATTCTGAAATAGCACGACGACGGTAAGAACCATTGTTTTATAGCAGTTTCTATGTTTAGTAATCAAATCAATATCAGGCATAATTGATTACTAAACATTTGTTTAGATTCACATATTATCATTTTATAAGGAATTATTATTCCATTCGGTACAATTGCATTAATGACCTACTATTATTTTTCTATTGAGTTGATGGCATGTCATTCTAAAGGTTTCCAGCCCAGTATATATAAAAATATATATTATTCAAATAATGTACTAATTTTGGTATGGGTAGGGACCTACTTCTGGTTTTCTTCGTTTCAAATAATAATAGTAATACATTCAAATTCCTATATTATAGCTTTCTGGCATATTCTCATAAGCAATACAGGGTGTAAGTGACAGCCTAGCAAAAACTGAAATTGTGAACTCAGACCATCAAACTGAACAACTTTCATTATGGAGCCTACCTCAGGAAACGCGAATAAAAATCAGCTGTCCCATTCAAAACTGCTGTACCTACCCGACTAAAATGTATGGGACAACAATTTTTTTTGGCGTCTCCTGACGTAGGCTCCATAGTGAAAGTTGTTCAGTTTGATGGTCTGAGTTCACCGTTTCAGTATTTTTTGCTAGGCTGTCACTTACCTGTATATTATGGAAAAAGATGTTCTTTCATGTTGTTCATGTTTCATGTCATGGATGTTATTATTATTATCCAGTGCCATTATTGCATGGTTTCCATATAAAAAAGCTTAGTAGCTTAATTTTGATCATTATAATGTGTGTGTCTGTGAACATTATTAATTGTATTTTATTCTAGTCGAAATCGGATAGGCATTGCTAAGAATTAAAAGACTATTTTTGAAATCAGACAAATAAACATTTTTCTCTCAAATTAGTAAGTTAAATAAACAGGGTGTAAAATTAAATAGGACAATTATTTAAAGGGGTGCTTGAGACCATCAAACTAAACAACTTTTACCAACACTGAAATCGCGAAAAAAAAAATCCGCTGTCCCATACAAAACTGCAAACATAACTCGACTGATATGTATGGGACAGCAGATTTTTTTTTCGCGATTTCGATATTGGTCCCATAGAGAAAGTTGTTCAGTTTAATAGTCTGAAGCACCCCTTTTAGTAAGTGTCCCATTTATATTTACACCCTGGATATTTAAACACAATGCTTACAAAAAATTATTCCGGATGTATTAAAAAAAACTGGTCTAATCTACAACCTGTTCATTTTCAGTTCGTACGAAAAACGTCCTCCTTCAACTTCAACGTATTTTTTTTCGCAGTTTCGTTTATCGTCAATAGTACGGGAACGGTACGCTAAGCGGTTTTGCCTCTGCAAATCTTTTTAAATCACAAAAGCCAGTCGTCAGGATAGCATGTCTGAGGAGGAAAAGAAAACATCCCGCTCGAGGGGCAACGCAGCTGCGGATTTGGCGCCAACTCGAACCAAATCCGAAATGAAAACACGCCTCTAGATGTAGGCCAAGTCTTTGCCCCGCGAATAAATTCAAAAAGGATTCTCTGACACATATCCCAGACTCAATAAAGATTAAAACTTCATTTGGAGTCTGAAAGCTTTAAACTTTTCGGTAAAGAAGGTTCATCCTTCATTACCTATATTAACATGGTAAAGATACTTTCTGAAAAGAGATGAGATTTATACAATACTAGCGTTCACCCGCGACTTCGTCCGCACAAATTATATACCAGATTTTGAGTCAGATCATAAGCTATCAAACCAAAAAAGTTTCATCAAAATCGGTTCAGTAGTTTTTGCGTGATGCTCGTTCAAACAAACCAACAAACAAACAGACAGACAAAAAATCCAAAAATATATGGAATATATAAGGTCTAACAAAATTAGCTGTAACTATTTTAAGGGTATGCTCAGACCATCAAACTGAACTACTTTCTCTATGGGACCAATATCGAAATCTCGAAAAAAAAATCTGCTGCCCCATACATTTGAGTCAAGTTGTGTTTGCAGTATTGTATGGGACATCAAATTTTTTTTTTCGCGATTTCTATATTGGTACCGTACAGAAAGTTGTTCAGTTTGATGGTCTGATCATCCCCTTAAACTAGTTTCAGCAATTTTTTTTAGACCTTATATATATATAATATCGAATCAGGGACACCTAAAAACCATATCGTAACTTTTTTTTCGTTAACATCTTCAATGTACAGACACACTTCTGTTACAGTGTTATAATAGTTTAGATAGATATAGATACCCTAATAAAATTCAAACGGAAAAAGTTTCACTCTTAAAAATCAGCTGTTACATATTATTTGAGTCGAGTAGGTGCTTACTTCAGTTTTGTATAAACCAAAGAGCAGATTTATTAATTTTTTTCTCGATATTGGCCCCATAGTCAACGTTGTTCAGTTTGATGGTCTAAACCAGCCCTTTAAATATTACTAGAGTGTTTTGTTACACCCTGTTGTAGTCCATCTTAACATGAAGACGGTTTTTTTAAGGTGATGCTCAGACTATCAAACTGAACAACTTTTGCTATGGACCAACAACGAAATCGCGAAAAAAAACGCTTTTCCATACAAAACTGCAAACCTACTCGAGCCAAGTGAATGGTGCAGCAGGTTCTTTTTTCACGATTTCGGTGTTGGTTCTAAAGAAGAAATTTTTCAGTTTGATGATCTGACCATCTCATTGAAAAAACCGCCGGCATATTAAGAAGCACTGTATACACACGGAAAACATTATCCTAATTCTAGCGCAGTCGGGTAAAAATAGATAAGATTTATAATAACGGAGTTGAGGACCAGTTTTTGTTTTCTGAGCTTTATAAATATTTCCATGTAAACCCCAGCCGGGTTTTCCACTTAAAACACTTGGGTGTGTGGCAACTGTGGACCCGGAAAGATTACGAATTTTGCTTAATATTTTATTTGAAACCCTTATAAATTCAAATGAAGCCGTACTTCGTGTTTGCGTTCTTAATAAATTCATGATTCTTGATATTTATGTTAAATTTGAGTTACCCGGAAGCTATGAGAGGTTATAAGACTTTTTGACCAAATATACTTAGATCTCCATTAATAATACAGCGGGAACTCATTGCCATAATATAATTAAGTTTGTTCTGGAAAATTCTTGTGAAAAATCTTGGCTTCTTTCGAGAAAGATCTTTTTTTTTCCTTTTGAAAGACTTGAGCTCGTTGATGAACAAATTAGATTGCTCCGAAATGAATATTAACTCTAGACCTTTAAAGATCATTTCGTTTAAGTCTATAAAACAAAAGAATATCTTGAAAACTTTCTAGGCCATAAGGTCTTGCGATACTCGTAAATAATCTCGTTTTAATTCTCATGATAGCTGATAGATATTATGGAAAAATAGTTTAGAAAATCTAGATGCCGCGTCACAAATAACATTTGCACCTTATAAAATAATTACGAAGATATAAAGCTTTGAAATTTATCATACAAAATTTTAAAAGTTTTATAAATCGCAAATGTTATTTGTGACGCGCAACTAGATTTTCTAAACTATTTTTCTATATATAAAATATTACTTTTATTAATTCCGTCTACACGTATTGTGCGTCATACTTTTGTATGGACTGAAACCACCTTAATTGGTTGCATAACCAATAAAATTGGCAATTTGAGCAGTATTCAAACAGCCAATTGTTTCGACTTAGCCTATAATTATGTTGACTCTTCGTTTAAAAATACCTATCGGTACTCGTACAAGCGAGAAAGTGTAGAACCTAATAGAATTCATGTTGTCCCTGATGACAACATTTTCATGATAAAAACGAGCAAAAAATCAGTACCGAGCTTAGATGTCTGCATTGAGAAGCAGAAAAATGTCTAAAATGTAATGGTGTTACCAAACCACCTGCTACAGAGCAAACTGTGAGATAAAAAAAACAAAAAACATATACTTACGTTAAACAATCAAAATAGCAAGTACTTTACAATTCAAATACCTACCCAATTGGCTTTTATCACTTCCCCTTTCCCCACCATTTACTAATTAAGACCTGCAAAATAACCGTTTATTTTCGCAATAAACCGGACCAGCTCTCATATGGAAATAATTGGTACGGGACAATTTGCAAACGAGTATAGAACAATGTACAAAAAGGCCGATACATTTTCAATGACCGGGTGGGCGGACACTTGCAACTGCCTCGCGATTAGTGACACGCAAACTGACCCGTCGACATTCGTGCATATGTTAGACAAAGGAAATATTTATTTGTTTATGAAAGGAAAAAGGTAACTAAGGTGTTTATGTGGCGGTGGAAAATGTGTGAAGTAACAGCTGGTGTCTAGTGCTTAGATAGTAAAATCCTCGAATTCCATTAATGCGTTGCGACAATTTTACTCCAGCCATATCTTACACTAGAAAAAAAAATCGCTAAAATCGCAAACTTACTAGTTCTAATTTTTTATTATGTTGTTAGGATCACTACCACTAGCGTATATCCAAGTTTACAGCTTCGAAAAACCTGTGCTAACTTTGCAGCACTCGAAAAACCATCCCGTTTTTTTGTTTTTTGCTTACATCTCGAAGTTGTATCGAAAAGTTTTGTAGGTACAAATTAAACCTGATTAAATTTCCTACAAAACACGTAGTATGCATTTACGTCATAGAACTTAAACCTTTGAGGGCTACAGGACCGAGAAAGTAACAGCATTTCAAAAATTATGAAATTTGTATGGCGACCCTCAAGAAAGTTGAAGATATACGCTACTGGTAGTGGTCCTAACAACATATTAAAGAATCAGAACTAGACGTTAGTTTGCGATTTTAATGTTCGATATGACGGGCCTATTTGTGCCATTGATATGTGCAATTCAGCTCCATTATACACAATTCAAACCTGGACTGTGTCATGTCTCTATGGTTCAAACGCTCTATCATATCATAACGCTCATAGCTTTAAAACTTGTCAATCCAGTGACAGCAGCTTCTGCTAGAGACTAAAAGACATTATTATTATTCTTTGCGCTCATGACCACAATGTCCAAGCTGATGTGAAGCTGAAATACAGGGTGTTACAGAAGTAAAAATAACAATTGAAAACTTTTAAGGGGGTGGTTTAGACCAACAAACTGAACAACTTTCAATATGGGACTAACATCGAAATCACAAAAAGAACATTTTTTTGTCCCATACATTTAGCTCGAGTAGATCTGTAGTTTAGTATGGAGCATCGCAAACGCATAGCATCATGGCGATTATAGCAAATCTCCTCATTTTGGGGGAGGCCTATGTCGTCTATGGACGTCTATCGGCTGATATGATGATGATGATGATGGAACATCCGATTTTTTATTCGCGATTTCGATATTGGTCCCATAGTGAAAGTTGTTCAGTTTGACGGTCTTAACCACCCCTTAAATGTTTATTTGTATTTCTGTAACACCCTGTATTTATAATGCGCTAAATCTGTGGTTTTGGTCCATCCAAAGTCTGCTTTATCTATACTTATAAATGAATTTCGTGAATGACTGATTAACTGACAGACATCACACAGCCTAAACCGCTGAAGATAGAAACATGAAATTTCGAATATATATTCTACAGAGGATGTTAGGGTGCACTGAGAAATGATTTTTTGAAAATCGACCCCTAAAGGGGCAATCCTCGCGGACGAAGTTGCGGGGTCTAAAGCTCGTCATATACTATAGAAGGAGTCGCGTTAAAGGTCTGTTATTATTATTAGGTGGTCCCGTGTCCCTGGCCTACATCAAAGCTCCAGTTGTGGTTGCACAAGATTGTTGTTTTACCAAATATTTACTTTATAATCGTACAACAAGCGTACAACGTCAAGCACTTAAATTGCTACAATTGGCAAAATCATAAACACCAAGGTGGACGCCACAATTTAAAAATTACAATAGAAATAGAATACTAAAGAAAAATTCGTATAACAACAAGTACGGAAACCTTTTTAATTTAAATTAAAAGTCATTCAAAAAGACGTCTCCAATCTCCGAAATTCTATTTCTAAAAAGTGGTCTCAATACGATCGCCATTGCGAGTGGCTCTTGAAACAAACGGTGTTATCAAATCAGTGCACCCAAGTTAAAGTGCCGGTGAAATAGAGGGGGCACTTATTGCCTTCTCCCTCCGCCCCATCGCACCCTACTAGCCCAGAAACCTTCGGGGGTGACAAACTTAAAATTTTGTCAAAACGAGTTTTATAATCAACCCTAATGTCTCTTGTTAAATGTTTTACTACCGTTTGAATTCGTTTTTAAAATGCTATTGTTAACAGTTTAAAGATATCTTTACATTTGTTTTCAATGAACTATTAGTTCACGTAGAATATAAATTGAAATTTTGAAATACAATTTTGGTAGCAATACGAAATGAGTATTTACCATTCTTTGTCGAAAGTTCCGATGATATACATTTTTGATTAATATTATCAAATTTACTGACTAAAATTTTGTTTTATAGTAAATATTTTAAGAACTTATTTTAAATCCATGTTATAACACTTTATAAATAGGCTTTTCAACTGTTTTTGAAGGCTTTATTTAATTATTTTTCATTCACATTTTTCCATAAAATGTTCTCTACTTTTAATAGACTTTATCGATCGTCCTTCTGTTACCTCTTTCTAGGTCTATTTGAAATAATGTAAGTATCTAATTACATCTATTCGGAACGAACAAACGACATAGAACATACGATATTTTAGATACTTATCTTTTCGCGTTCATATGACTTTCCTCCCAAAACCCAAAATTATCATTACCTACCAAACATTTTTGTCATAAAGGAATAGGTGGGTTTACAAACATTTCTTAAGAAATCTTTATGAGAAGTCACGGCCGTGGTAACTCAAGCATTTTCACCATTGTTATTGTAATTGAAAATTAGAATTCAATTTATTCTCACTGCGGGCGGACGGTCGTTTCTGCATGTCTGTCATTAAGGACAACACGATTCCATCTTGGAATGTTAGCATTGACGAGGAAAAATGCTAATGGAACTAGCCTGGTTTTCTATTTCAGGAACGGAAAAGGGTTTGAAAAGAAATACGCTGCATTTTCATTGATTTAATTTTGTAATGGAAAGACTGAAGGTAATCAAAAGAGACTTTGTAATAAGTAAGTAATACTATGGATGGTTGGGATCCTGTTTTAGACCGTATATAGTCATCATATTGAACTTTCCAATGTAACCTATATAAGCGATGGCTTACTAGATTGTATAAGTTCGGTCGGCTACAGATACGGGCATGTATGTGTATCTAGTAAGAAGTGTTTAGAATGTCTGTATACTAGCAGAGCAGCTGCAGCTGACTGTACCACTCATGGAGATCTAGAGAGATGCCAACCAACGCGCTGAGTACGAAACGTAGTGTCGCATCACCACCAGTACCACGCGATAGAAAGTATTTTGTTAGCTTGAATGTGCTCATTATCCATTGCGGTATCAGAACTCAACGTTCGAATAATCTTTAGTACTTCGCAAGCACTGTAAACTATTTACACATAATATCTAAACTGGCTTTTAGCCTCATAATATATTGAATCCTTACTGACGCGAGCAATGTGTTCCGTTTTTGCGCATGTTGCTGCGACACTGGCCCCGCCCCCTTTTCACATCTCCCTTTTGTTTTTGTGATCTGTGGTATCACTCGTGTTAGAGGCGTCATTTATAGGTTAGTGGTAATACATATTAACTGTTGGAAGTGAGTAGTAATTTAATTTACCCCTAAAGGGAAGCATTGTTTTCTTCCAAGCAGCCAAGACTCAGCACTTTGTTTTCTCTACAATAAATAAAGTGTTGCTTAAATAATATTGCAGCCGATGAATTTTACGTTAGCATCCACAATAACACCGACATCAATAAAACAAATCAATATTCTTATACATGCTAACGTAAAATTCATCGGCTGCAATATTATTTTTTACTTTTCGAGTTTTGAAGTCGGTTTTAATTTTTTGTTAAAAATTTTTATTACATAATTTTTAGTGGTGAAATACATTAGTTGGATTCTGATAACAGCACACATAAAGAGTACATCGATACAAAGCAAACGTTTCAATCGCCGATGATTTGCTGTTAATTTTTGAGGAGTTCTATTGTGTAGCTCCGAAGTGCGTCATTAGATGTTCACCGATTTGAAATGGGACCACCTCTATACCCTGTCCAATAAAAAAAAAAATTATCGAAATCAGACTACTCTGTAGAAAGTTATATATGATACATAAAAAAAAAGAAAAAAAATATACGCGTCAAATTGAGAACCTCCTCCGTTTTTTGTTTTTATTTTCGTCGGTTAAAAACTTACCTCATACAATAAGATTAGTTCCCCAATATTATCGTGCGTCTGATTGAGAACAATATAAGATTTGTAAATTCGTTTCTTTGACCTAAAAATGTCTAGATCTTTGTTCTGCGAATAAAGGTTTAGGTACTTAAACATAAAACAATTTGTTTTATCAAAGCAAAATTTTCCAACAAAGAACTTTGAGATATTACTGGTTATTCAAAACGCTTAGTCAGGTTTGTTGAAACTGAACTGTATTTACACGTAAACAAGATCCACAATAACGAAACGCTATGCAAATACAATTTAAACACAAAATATTATCATGATAAATAATAAATACTTACCTTTCCAGGATAGTTAATTAATGTTTTGCGAACGAACCGAAGCGGCAAATAGGAGAATTAACGCGTTCAAATCAGAATCAAGGAGGCTGAAAATTGTTAGGAGCAAATTTTCCAGTGTTTTTCACACCCGTCCGTATGTCGAGACGTTTTGAATATTTCATGCTCGATAATTTATTGCATGATTTAGCGAGCGGGCTGGAGAGGGGTCCTATTTTATGATTGCGCGAGAACCTCTACGGAACGGCAGCGACGATAGTTTCTGACTCCCTGAGCTTTATGAACGAGGTCCTTTTTACTAAATTTGCATGCTGGAAATAGTGTACTTTACTTTGATGTAGTGCGTGCTAAATTTTGTCACCTCCTATATGGTGTATTTTAATGAGATGGCTTCCTACCTACTTTTATATTATATGTATATAATCTAGAAATAAACATTTTAACGGGTTCTTACCGCGTTTTGGTATATTTGAGTTAACGCGGTTAAAATGTTTATTTCTAGATTTAATAATAACTGCGTAACTCTCAAAAACTGTATTATATGTATATAGTTTTAAAAATTTACTTCAATTGGAATGTTCACGAATGCTGAGAAATTATTATGCGTTGGTAGCGTTATTCAAATTTATGAATATTCAGAATATACAACAGATAGTGAACACAACTACATACGCCTCGAAATTAAAGGTGTCTATTTTATCGTCTAAAAATTTTATTTTTATTTTATTCAGTTTAGGAAAACTTACGGACTAATTACAGGACAGGGTAGGGTTCCGTGGTTGCCCGTCATAATATAATAATGGACAAAGAAGGGGGCTTTTGGTTTTATACTGCGGTTAATAAAGTCTAAAAAGTACATTTTATAATCAACTTATAAAATGTACTTCGACTATTATTATTGTAAAGCCTACTTAGCGGTGATAGTTTTCCTTTTAATTTCGTTATAATTTCGTTATATATACTACTGCCATAAATTTTTTCACATACCCAGAATCAACCGTATAGCTGGCAGGGGGGGGGGGGGGGGGGGGGACACATGACTACAAAAAAAATCACTTTAAAGCTTAATATTTCGCTAACGGATCCCGAAATATAAAAATGGTTTTGCCACATCCATAATATTTTTAAACCACCTATTCAACGATACCCCACACCATGGGGTAGACGAGAAAAAAAAATTCCATTCCCACTTCGCGTGTAGGGGAGGTACCCTAAAAAGAAAATATTTTAAAAGATTTTATTTTACCACTTTTTCGACGTGATTAATGTGTATATCCATGGCAAATAACAGCTTTCTAGTACTAAGCGTCTCTGAGCTAAGCCGCGGACAGACGGACAGACGGACTTGGCGGAACTAAAAGGGTTCCTTGTTGACTTCGGAACCCTAAAAAGGTACCTAATTTCAGCTGAATACATTTATTAAGATAAATCACTTCATTAAGCATTCTTTGTTGTCATAACACAGGGTGTAGAACAATGCAAAAAGGAAGAACGATAAGTGGCTAAGCTTCCCGACACATTTTATCTCCTCCTGATAACAGCATTTGTGAAGAAGACTGCCTCTTTAATAGCGGGCCCTTACTGCCAAATAGCCTAACGAATAAAGTCGATCTCGCCGACGTAAATCTTTGAAGGAGTCGTAACTCAACTTTATTGAGTTTCGAGATGTTTTTCGGTTAAGTTTTAGGAGGTATTAAGTTTATTGTTTTCGACATAATTGTCTCTTTAAGACACGATTTTTAATTCCTAAAAAAGTTAATTAGATGTATGATACAGCTTGATTTCTATGTTATCATCATAATAATAATAATATAGCCATTTATTCCCAAAACAATTCCATGCAGTACATTAAGTTATAATTGATTAAATAAAATAAAAATAAACATTTAATATTGGATTACCTACTAATAAAAATATCAACTATACATTCTCTTAATTTTTTAATAATTAGTTACCTACATTGCAACAAAAGTTTTTAAATTAAATTAAAATTAAATTAAAAAGTATTTACTTGTCTCTTATTTACACAAAAGTACATAATAGATAAAAAATAGTTTTAAAAATAACAGAGACAAAATGGTAAAGGACTCAGTATAACAGTCGGGGTTGCCGACTGCCACTGCTATTCTGTCCCTCCCTTAAACGTAACAAATAAATAAATAATATATTCTTAATAACTATAAACAAACATTCAATATTGACATTTTAGAACGATAAAAATTTAAATTTAAAACACATGAAAAATGTATACAATTGCAGTTTTATTTGTAAGCATTTAGGCTACAAGGTCCTAAGGAGGGATGCCAGCCGCTATTATTATTTACTTATAATAATGATATTTCGGTTTACAGTTCAGTCTGAATGCAGGTAATTTTATTGTTGGGATGCCCGATGTCGAGCGTAGGCCTCCTCCATCTCGCGCCACTTGTCCCGGTCTGCGGCCAGTCTCGTCCAGGTGCCGCCCGCCTGGACGACCACGTCGTCACGCCAGCGACGGCGCGGCCGGCCCGGCGGGCGGCGCGTGTCGCGGGGGTACCAGTGCAGCACCTTTTCACTCCAGCGTCCATCGGTTGTTCTCGCTAGGTGACCAGCCCACCTCAATTTCAGGCGACAAGCTAAGTCTGCAGCGTCTACTATCTTGGTTCTCTCTCGAATGTCTTTGTTTCGTACTTTGTCAATTAGTCTCAGACCAAGCATGCTTCTCTCTGTTGATCGTTGAAAGATATTTAATTTTTGGATGATCTCTGTCGTTAGAGGCCAAGTCTGACAACCGTAAAGAAGTGTTGGTGTCACTACTGTATCCATCGCGGTCTTTTTGTCATATGTTATCATCATATGATTACTTAACCTCGTAAGCTCGCTGGTCTCTTTATATTTAAAAGGACCAAATTTTTCGTAGTCTATGGCCGAGACATTTAGACAGGTTAGTTCGAAGTAACGCCGATGGTTCCTTCAAAAGTAAAACCTTACTTGAAGTGCCGTTGCGACTGCAAAAAATTGGTTCTTTTCAGAGTACTCTTTGGTCTCAATTCCCTCCCTCATGTCATGACATAGTGTAGGCTTCCACCTACGAATAATGGTGACAGAGAATGGACTACATAGACTCTACCACACACATCTTGTGAACTAATTATCTTGTCTATCTTAATTTATATTATAATGCGTAAATTTTTGTACATATGAATTTAAACTGCGCTATACCTATTGTCAGTAGAACTTTGACAAATTATAGTTTATTTCGTTGAAGCATATGGTGCGACCTTCCTAGTTATGCTGCGCTGTTTTATGACTGATTGATCTAGCCTTCCCAATAACACTTTATGTTCAATAAACAGACAAGTTCGGCAATTTCGGCAAGTTTTAACATATACTTACATAGTTGTTTTGTTTCTTATAAAATGTTATTGGGAAGGCTTGATTAATCAGTGATGAGACCTAGCGATCGAGCGTAGCATAGCGAAGTAGTTCCGGCAAGGTTTAAAATATACTTACATAATTGTTTTTTCTTATAAAATGTTATTGGGAAGGCTTGATCAATCAGTGATGAGACCTAGCGATCAAGCGTAGCATAGCGAAGTAGTTCCGGCAAGGTTTAAAATATACTTACATAATTGTTTTTTCTTATAAAATGTTATTGGGAAGGCTTGATCAATCAGTGATGAGACCTAGCGATCAAGCGTAGCATAGCGAAGTAGTTCCGGCAAGGTTTAAAATATACTTACATAATTGTTTTTTCTTATAAAATGTTATTGGGAAGGCTTGATCAATCAGTGATGAGATCTAGCGATCGAGCGTAGCATAGCAAAGTAGTTCCGGCAAGTTTTAAAATACACCTACATATTTGTTTTTTCTTATAAAATGTTATTGGGAAGGCTTGATCAATCAGTGATGAGACCTAGCGATCGAGCGTAGCATAGCGAAGTAGTTCCGGCAAGTTTTAAAATATACCTACATATTTGTTTTTTCTTATAAAATGTTATTGGGAAGGCTTGATCAATCAGTGATGAGACCTAGCGATCGAGCGTAGCATAGCGAAGTAGTTCCGGCAAGTTTTAAAATACACCTACTTGTTTTTTCTTATAAAATGTTATTGGGAAGGCTTGATCAATCAGTGATGAGACCTAACGATCGAGCGTAGCATATCGAAGTAGTTCCGGCAAGTTTTAAAATACATCTACTTGTTTTTTCTTATAAAATGTTATTGGTAAGGCTTGATCATTCAGTGATGAGACCTAGCGATCGAGCGTAGCATAGCAAAGTAGTTCCGGCAAGTTTTAAAATACACCTACTTGTTTTTTCTTATAAAATGTTATTGGGAAGGCTTGATCAATCAGTGATGAGACCTAGCGATCGAGTGTAGCATAGCGAAGTAGTTCCGGCAAGTTTTAAAATACACCTACATAATTATTTTTTCTTATAAAATGTTATTGGGAAGGCTTGATCAATCAGTGATGAGACCTAGCGATCGAGCGTAGCGAACGATTACTGGGTTTCATTACTGATTGATCTAATCTAACCAATAATATTACCGACGAAGATACGTTAGGAAACTAGTATCTTTTTGAGAAAATGTAGATTTTTATTGCGAGTATTTTCCTTATAGTTGGAAATGTTCCACCTATTATATAATTATTCAGGATATTCAAATAATATAACTAGCAGTGCTCAAACTCGGTTCAGCGTAATAAGTAGTGAAGCCTTTGCCACTTTTACTACTTTTCAGTTAATAAAAAATGACAAAAAGGTTATTTCGACACAAAATTGTACCAGCGAGTGCCCAAAGTGGGAGGGAATGTGAAAATTCGTGGAATTCTGGGACAAAAATTAACGTAGCACGTCAAACGCGTACATTCTTTATAACTCCATACTGTTTATTTTGTGTTTCGTTCACAATTATTCGGAACAACATATTTATCTAGAAGAAATTGCCTTTTTTCCTAAATGGACCTAAATACACATATTAACAATTCGTTTCAATGACGATATAGGTCACGTATCTCGGCACGGATGTCCAAAAGTATTTTAAATGAAGAATAGGCGATGTATTATGGGTACAATTGCACCTTCAAGTAGTGCAACTTACATACATAACATAACATAACATCGTACATAACACCCTGTATACAAAATTCAGAAATAAAAGATTGGTGTCAAACAATGAGTTTTTATAACCATTGAGTCATTATGTCATAAAATAACAAAGCCTAAACATGGCACATGTCGCTAATGTCACCTTTGTATGCATCAGTTATGCCCAGCTGTCATACATTGCCGCTGATATTCCAGTCCTTTCAAATCTTTCAAATGTATTCGGTTACAAAGCAGTAATGTAAAACAATTGGGCATAACTTAGTGGTCCCGTTAATAGCGCACTGATGCGAAGTCCTCCTTGTATAGAATGTAATTGATGTCAAACCTAGTGTAAAACAAATCCATTTTGTATCTGACAACACAAGTTAGATTACTCTGATACGCAAATCGTAATAAAATTGTGCCTATAAATTTTATCTGCCCTGTAATTTGTTTGTCATCAAAACAAAATTAGGTTAAGGTGTCAAATACGGCTGTGCTTTCTTCCATTAGCGATGTCATGTCAAATATACAGTTGTATGTATAATGGATAAAGCAAAGCGTAAACTTTGTCAACGAAACCGCTGGTAGATCTACTGTCCTTGTATGCTTCGTTTAGTAGTGGCAGTAAAATAGAAAATGGAAGAGTAGGATGAAACAGTAAAGTTGGCTTGCAACAGAACGTAGATAGGCTAATGGAGTTTTGAAGAGTCATTGTTTATCCTAGATTATAAATATTTAAATGAATTAAAAAAAAGAATTCATCACATTACAAATCTTGGTGCGAGCCTTAACAGGACACTGCAAGTTAAACAAACATCTACACAGAATGGGGCTCGTAGATTCACCCACTTGCAGATTCTGCTGTGAGGAAACACCCATACACCTGCTCTGCGAACGCGAAGTGCTCATTCACAGCAGGAGTCGCCATCTAGGTGGATACGTAGTAACACCTACTGGCATTATGGACCTCCCCTCCAAAAGTATAACACGGTTCATGAAGTCCGTGGGCGTAGGAAATGACCTTTAGGTCTAGGGTGACAGCTACAATAGATCTATTCAGGTCGCAGTAGCTCATTGTGGTTCATTGACCAAGCCCTTACAACCAAAATAATAATAAATAAATAGAGTGCAATATTATGTTATGTTAGTTAAGTATAAGATTATAACTGCTTCTATATCGTGTGGTGCGTATTCAAATAAAGGTAAGTGTAAACGCAGCACGACATAGTCGGATCGTTCGCTCATTTCCTTCCAAGTGTGGGGTCGCCATTAGTTGTACAAACAGGACATGAAATTTGGTGACACCTGCGCCTTAACATACATATCAGGCATCCATTTCATATTGTGTACCTATCTTTTACTATTCTTACCTAAACACATGTAAGTATACAACTTTTTTACTATACTTTTATCTATGTAAGCATGATAGACTTTATACTTTTTAAAATAATTATCAATAAGTTTCATGTTATTTTATATTATAAAACATTTAACATAACTTCCTTAAGTAAATAATAATTATTATAATCCAGGACGCATCTGTAATTGGTATCAATTCTTCCTTCCGACCATCTCCCTTTTATATTCTATTATCTCTCTCTCCCTTCCACTTAAGCAATTTGCACACCATTGTTATTGAAATCGTAAATTAATTATTCATTCACGTCATTTTCAGACAGAAATTATTGGATTTCCCTGATATAATGAGTCGCCAATTGAAGTCATAAAAGGATATTGATACAAATACAATATAAAACCGCAAAATAAACAGAGAACATAATATTTAAGTGTAAAACTTTTTCTAGCATTGTACTTAACAATTTTATAAAATACCAATTTCAATTGTTTCTGCTCTGCGACGATAGGTTAAATAACTGGACTAGTTACCTGTCACAATATAATATGGACTTCGAAGGAGGCTTTTTGTTATATACTAAGGTTTAACGGCTAATAAAGTCTAAAAAGTAAATTTTATAAGTTGGTCGACTATTACTCGTAAACTTGTAAGTCTAAAAAGTATATTTTATAAGTTCTAAAAAGTACTTTTGTAACAGGTCACCAGGTTCCAACATGACGCTGCGTAACAAATAAAAGATATATTAAAAAAATATGCAGCCTGAACTGTCGGTCAAAGGCCTCTAGTCGAAACATTAAAAACTACATACATTTTCCAGTATCTATATATTTTTGTTTAACCTATACACAACACGACATGAAGTAAAAAACCTGCCAAAAAACCTAAAAAAATCCCAACGACTACTAAAGCGGTCAACTATATGTAACGTTACATCGGGCCCGAAGCATTTTTCATCCATTTTTCTCCCGGAATAGACCTTCAGCTGGAACTTCATGAATATTTCAACCCGGATCAATTATTAAAATGATTTACTACCCGGACCGGAGTTTCCGTACGCAAGAGTGTGTGCTAAGGTTTTTTTTACCGGGATAAGGAAGATCGTGGGGTTTTTAGGGTTCCTTAAGAAAAGGTTACGGTTTTATTATCTTATTATAGAATAACGGTAACAAAATATGTTTGTTTGTCACTAAATAAATTTTCACTATAGAAATTAATGTATGGTAATTATTATTTTAATTATAATTAGCTAATTGAAATTACGAAATATGTTAGTAAATGTCATACCTAATATCATTCGAAAAGTCTGTGCTTGCCAACACTGTACTTTGTAATTGTAGCAAAGTTTACGTATGTCAAAGTATATTTTCAAAATAGGAAAATTATAACCTTCCTAGTAACATTATAATTGTTTGGATTGTCAAACTACTCCATAGTTCTGACAATATAGTTTCATTAGAGATTCTCGAGTGGCAACCGCGTACCGAAAAACGCAGCGTGCGGCGGGAAACCGTCGGAGGAGGGCAGCGCAGGTTCGGTCGTTATGGCGATCCTTGGGGAAGGCCTATGTGCAGCAGTGGACGTCCATCGGCTAAGATGATGATGAGAGATTCAACCAATCAAATCCTGCGTCAGTCGCCCTCCTTAACATTCTCGCTCAGTTACTATTGATAATTTTACGAGGATTATTATCATTTTTCTAATTATGGCTAGTAAAACTATAATATTACTGAAAGGAGTCCTTAATATTGTGAGAGCTGGAGTCCATTCATACCGGACGATATTCATAACATAGTGTATGCAACTCCTTGAACTACGTTTTTCTCTCTCGCACTAATGCGTACCAAATCGGAGACCAAATCACAAATGACTCTATAGTTTTCTCACTTGCTCGCTCGAACTTAAAATGGAAAACGCCTAATAAACGCCGATAAATGGTTTATATTTTTGGAAGTTAATACAACAAACATCTGTCTTTACACTTTTAATACCTTATTACTGGAAAAAAAATATGAAAAGTTACTTTTCAGACCAAAAGGTTACGTTTTTATCTATTTCCGGTTACATTTGACAAGATCCGGCTGGCAGCACTGATGTTACTAGAAAAATTATAATATTTCGGCTTTGACCAATATTCCTGTGGTCATAATAATGTAGGTTAGAATCCTGCGTGCACATACATCAAACAGGTACTAGGCCAGATTTTTATTCTATCAGAGGGAAAGTTAAGAAGTCTAAATAATTAAGATTCTGGTGGCGTCTTGTTATATGGGGAAGGTTTCACCGCTTTTTCAAGGGCGTGATTTGTTTGATACGAACTTTTACGTGTTTCTTTTTTACAAATTACGTGCTTTTGTTGCCTTATGGTATTGTATGTAGGTACGTAAAGTTTTTTTTCTTACGGTTTCATGTTTACATAAAGATAGTGTAAATTCAATAAAATGTGTTCTCTTTTCAGGTAATGGATTAATTTTTATCTTCGCCACATATGCTGTAACTGGTAACTTTCATAGATCATACAAACCACGTGACGTAATACTCAACATGGACAAAATTTGCAAGGTAAAATGTATAAATTTATTAAGCCTAGTGAGCAAAGTAAAAAAAATATTCCCTAAGATCGTATCTGTCTGGAAAATATTAATAATGAGAACCACTTTATCTAGTAAACAGCAAAGAAATTGTTACATATTTAATAGATCCATACAGCTAGGTAAAATTTCGCTTGCAAATTGGCTCATGGAATGAATATCATGTTACGGCGTAACTGAAACAGTATTAGCATATCGATGCAGCCGCAAATATCGTGACAAAAATGCACTTTGATGCGACGTTAACCATTGTTCGCCATTTTGCGTCGCCACTGTTCACAGATTTACATGAATTAACTTTACACAATTTTGCTTTATTTATGGTAGATTTTAATGGGACGAAATATGACACAATTTTATTAATTTTGATTGGTATGCAGTATAAAACGTGAGAATGGTTACGAAGATGGTTAATAGGAAAGAAACATTTAGTTACTTACCAACAAAACATTGATAAATGGAACTTTCACAATATCGTTAACATTTGTTAAATACAATATAACAAAACAAACAGAAAAATGTTTGTTCATCCATGTTTTACGGGCGATTTCCTCACAAAGTAGGTATATGAGGTAGCACGTTTAAATTTCAAAATTTTGTGAAAAGTCTTTACCGAAATACTCTTATTTAGTTGTAATCTTAGATTATTGATAGTCTAAGATTTCAGTTGTAATATTACAAGATCCCACTGAAAGTTTTCTATATTTATATCTTATTTATAAAAATCCCTAACCACTGCAGTAAGTATCATTGCCTGAACATTATAAGAGTATATAATCGACAGGAAAACAATTTTCACAAGGTTTGTAGGGGTTACGACAGAAAGTTGCATCCATATTTTTTCAGAATCCCTAAGCCTATAGTATTACCATTCCACTGGAATATATTTCATTGCCTAAGCATACGATATAGAAAACTCGCAGTGTTTAGTTTATGACGTTATCTACCTCCAAACATCGACACTTTCTTATCAATTTGAACGTCAGTTTCTAAAACCTACCTATCCCTAGATAAGGTATTTCACATTTCTATTTACACGAGAGCGTTTTTGCACAGTTTTCTGCACACTTACTCTCGCATGCCACTCAATGATATACATGAATAGAGTGTCCGGCAGGAGCAGGAGTCTTTTCATCGTTTATCGTACGTGGACGGGGGAAGCGCACAATCACCGCTCCACTTGAATACTACCTGGTAAATGCTGGCTTAGTAAATGTATACGATGAACTAAGTTCTTTATAGTTATAGCTGTAATAAAATAATGTCCTATTACGCCGTCGTTTTGTATTATCCTGCTTAAGTCAAGGTCCCAATTAGAATTTAGCTTTGTAACCAAATGTTATTTTTAGTGGCTGTTCAGGAAAGCACATTTAAAAATCAATGTACAATAGTAAAATACACTATCATCGTTCTTAAAATGACAGATTCAAAAGTGCCCAGAATATAATAATCTTAGGGCACTTTGACTTTCCAATAATCAAAATTTCAATATTTATATGAGCAGTAGCTTTAAATAAGTACTAACTATTTCAGTTAACGTCTACTGTTCCGCCAATATCTGAGTAATAAACGACTGAAACCACAATAAGCTTCAATATAATGTGCATGACGTATTCACAACCCATACGAGGAAGACTCTAAGAAAAATACCTACTTCTTCTAAAACAGGATAAAACGTCAAGAAAATACGTAAGTAAGAGTGTGCCCAAACCCAAAAGTACCTTTTAAAAAGGGATATTACAATACAAACAAATGGTAACAATAGTAGAAAAATAACAATTACTTTTTCCACCGAAATAAAAGTCAGCAAAAAATGTTATTTCTTTTTTTGTATATTTACAAGTTTACTCGATTGTCCGCGCTTTCTCGTCCGTGGCGCACGATAAAACGTTGAAAAGATGAAATATATACGGACGGACAGCGGTCGAGCGGTCAATGTAACTAGAAAAAGAAGGGGGGCCTCTGTACATTTTATATCAGAGCCCATGATGTTTATATTTGCCTCTTCATGTGTGAGAGACTCATTCACGTGAAAGGGTGAAGTATAAATATACTACATTTTTGATAGCCCCATGTCCTATCTTACGTAATTTTCCGCCCCGAAACTCTTCGGAGTGAGGAATCTATTCTCATTATTGCGCTCGAATAACATCTGGAACGTTCAATAACAAAAATATTTGGCCATCGACCGTCATTCCTGGCATTACCTTGTGCCGTGGCATCTGACTTTCGTACGCATTTCTCTGCCTTTATTCCGATAGCCAAATTTACCTTGGATCAGGGCTCCATGGATTCGATATAGAGCAGTTGGTGGTATCCAGTTATGGTGCTTCGAAAAGTATTGGAAAAAATCTGCATTATTTTTCATTTATTTTCTTCCTCTTGTTCTAATAATATTATGTTTATTTCTATAAAAGGAGATGGAATATGAATTTGACAAGTAATTACGGGTTATATTAATATCAAAAGAGATACATTAATATCAAAGGCTGAAGTAAAATACCTTTACAATGTCAATTGAATGGGAAGTTTTTGTTATTATTTCTTACATACATACATAAACTAAAGCCTTTTTCCTATACCTAGGCATAAGCAGAGAGATCTCCACTTTGGGCGGACCAGACATATCTTCTCTCTTATGATTCCTCTGGATACACACATCTTGTTCTACGATATCGTCTTGTCATACATTATCGTCGATACTTTTAGCCCGGCATCGACTTAAGACTTCACCATTCTGGTCTAGGTACATACTCCTATTATTTCTTCTAACAGAATTTCAGAGAATTGTTTTTAAAAGAAATTCGAGGTGGTCTATGCCCGAAAAACCTAGTTTTTTGTGTAATTTTGTACAAAGCAGATTAAGAAAAAAGTAGGTACCTTCATAACATTTTTATTCAATTGATTATAATATCTGTTTGAAATTTTTAGGTATATTACATTTTCAAGCGAAAAACGCAATGTTTTCGCTTTTAAGCGAGCACGTTAAATACTTTTCCGGATTTTTCACGTTATTCCTTCCTTTAATTTCCTTCATTTAGACCTTTCTTCTTCGGTATGAGTTTATCTGCATATTTACAAGTTTTCTACAAAGATATTTTTATGATACATTTATTTGTTATGTATGATCGACTAACCCACAGAGAAAGTCCCGACGTTACCCTAATTATATCTCAGGACAAAAGCTCTGTCCGAACGTGACGACAACATAATAATATTAATGGCAGCACATGTAAGGAAACGTTAACATACGATGTCATTATCCTATCGTCTCTTTGATGAAGATAATCGAGAAAAGAAAATGCGCCCCGAGCAGTATTCGAAGCGAAATACATTATTACGTATCGTATTGAAACTGTGTCAAACGCGTGTATAGGCTACAAATACCTACTTGGATAATTTTTTCTCTTTTATTTTATTTATTTACTTTTTACAGTATTGTAGAATATTCAGTAAAATAATCTGAATTTTAAGGAGCAAGTGTCCGTGTTGTGTCGGCTATGAATAGCACCACCCCATTTCCTCCTGTGGGTGTCGTAAAAGGCGACTAAGGGATCTACTGAACGACGGGCAGCAGCATCCTCTGAGTTCACACATTAATTCTTGATTATGGCAAATCCCCCCATTTTTGGGGAGGCTTATGTCCAGCAGTGGACGTTTAATGGATGATATGATGAAGGAGCAAATGGGGTTAAAAATATGACTGGCAAAGCCGCTGTAGCACAGATTTTTTTAGTAATCCAGAAGTGAGTTTGATTTGTTTTCTACCTTAATTAAAGTTTTTCGTTATCTTACCATTCAGTTTTTACCTTACATACATAAACTCACGGCCATAATTGGGTATTTGACTACATACAATATATTTTATTTTTATCAACTTTAAAAAAGGTTAGAAAATAACGGTAAACTCCCATTTAAATTGACTTTTTAGCTTGAATATTATTTTTAATGCCATACTATTTTTAAAGGCCGAAAAGTTCTCGAGTGGCGACTGCGTACCGGAAAGCGCAGCAGGCGGAGCATACGGAGGACCGACGACCTGGTGAAGGCGGCGGGAACCCGTTGGATGGGTGGCAGCGCAGGACCGATCGTTACGGCGATCCTTGGGGGAGGCCTATGTCCAGCAGTGGACGTCCATCGGCTGAGATGATGATGACTATTTTAATAATAAGACTTCTACAAAGCGCATGTTTTGTCGATAAAGAGTAGGTGATTTATTGACGTTGCCAGTGCGACAGAGGCGGCAAGATACTGGAAATTGACGACTTGAAGAAGACGTGACGATTCCACACGAGAAGAAAAAGAGTAGCTGATTTAACTAGTTGTCAAGTAGCCTATTATTGACCTTTTGGAGTAGTCGGAAACCCTGACAAATATCTTTTCAGCGTGCATGCAGTATACTGCCGCACAAAATAAAAACTCGAGACCGTTTTTGTTCCTATGAGAAAAACGCGTTTGAACAATCGAATTACTACCGTGTTTTTTCTTCTCAGATTTGCCACTTACACGACCTCTAGGCAAATAGGTGTTTTTGTTATTATCGATTAATCAGAACAGGTGATAATGATAAGAGAATGCAAAGAATTTATTTGTGCAGCAATATAGCATAGCTTACTTTCCTCGCTACAAACAACTAACCAAATATCTTTTAAGCATATTTTAGTGATTGGTCCTACCAACCATGGGTTCCTTTGCATTTGACTGCCTCCGTGGTCTAATGGTTAAGAGCTTGGGCTCTTGACATGGAGGTCGTGGGTTCGATTCCCACGGGGACACCTAGTGATATATCACATTGTGCGTTTTTCCCCAGTTGGTTAGGACATTGAATGCTGAATCACCTGATTGTCTGAAAAGAAAGATTATTCCGTGTTTCGGATGGCACGTAAAGCCGGTAGTCCCGGCTACTATCTTTGGTGGTATTATTCGTTTCATAAAAACCACGTCAGAGGCAGTTAGGCGGTCTGAACAAACTAACACCAGGGCTTGCCCACACGATAAGAAGAGATGGGTTCCTTTAAGCCTTGAAAGATTTCGAATCATAGACTATGCTTGGCCGTTGTCTCTTATTTATTATTATTTATTTATTTTAACACTTTATTGTACACACGGAAATATAAATGAAAACAGCATAATAGACAATTACAAAGGGTGTGCTTATCTCTAAAGAAATTTCTTCCAACAAACCCGTGAAAGAGAGAGAGCATATAAAGCAGCATAGCATGTTTAGCATATTCTCTTCGTATTATTTTAGGATAAGCATAGCATAGCATAGCATATGCTCACGACTATATTCCCCGAGGGGGTAGAGATATTCTGAAACCTCAGAACATCCACGTTTTACTAGTAGTACCAAAACTCTGTCCAGTGTGACGGGGAGTGAGCCCGTCGCCACTTGTAATGGTCAGTAGGTACAATACATGCTTCGAAATTGAAGCATGCAGGTTTTCCTCACGATGTTTTCCTTCACCGAAAAAGCCAGTGGTGTTACAAATCGTACATAAATTCCGAAAAACTCATTGGTACGAGTCGGCCTGGACGGGGATCGAACCATCGCCTCCTGCACGGCAGGCAACGTTACTCGCCACTGGACCACCTCGGCTTAATTTTAGTATAATAGCGTTGAAAAATAGTTCAAAAACTACAGCATATTGAAATATCAAATCCCCATTGACTATCGTCGTTTATAAATCAAGGTCTAACAAAACTCGTAATCGCACTCCATAATTTAAAGTAGAAATTGTACAAAACATCTAAACATTCACTTGCAGTCCCGCTGCATAGCGATCGTAGATCGAACTCTATGGATTTATTCGCAGTTCCTAATTTATGGCCGACACAAGAGGGCGTTGAATAACGACTTCCCATACAATGGACGCTACGTAATTTACATAAAGGAAGGATCCTATTTCGATTTTTAGATAAGTATTCTCTATATAACAGTTTGGAAATTCAATTTGCGGAGCTACTGCAGTATGCTAATTTTTGAATAATAGGTTGATAGATTCACCATTTCCTATTGCCTTTGTATTTATAAGAGGGCGCAAATTAAAGTCAATGAAGCGTGTTTATAGGTCGACGTCGTTTGCGACGGCTTAGTTAATGATGATGGTTGTAAATAGGTCGTAAAGAGGTGCAATATTTTCAATTATCAGTTTAGTTTACAAAGTCTAGAAATGACAAGATACTCTTTAAATGACCGATTCGGGAAATGTGCAATAGGATATTTGAAAGTATGTAAAATATAGGATCTATTGATGGCATCCGTATTGAATATGAATATTGGAAACCAAATATTTAGTCAGTTAAGAAAAATACTGGATATTTTAAGAGAAAATCGAAAAAGATTTTTTTTTTTGTCTTCTTTAGTCACGTCATCGTAAACGACTGGGATTGGCCGATTGGTTGATGACGACAACTGCATGTAGATTGTAGACAGTTGCGTGTTACCGCGTAGAGTATGAGTGTCACATGCACGTGACGTCACGATGATGTCACCTGCTTGTAGACACAAGTCAAGAAAAGCGTATTCGCGGGATATAATATTTTTTGTTTTCGTTTTTTCTTGCACTATATGTAATGGAACGTAAAATATACATGTTCTATACAGTCCTTAGACATCAGTGATTAACGTAGAACAGTTTTTAAAAACCTGTTAAATATCCTATTCTAAAAATGACTAACTCACGAACAGTTACCTACAATAGTCCCGTTTTACCCTTTGGGTACGGAACCCTGATACAGCCTGGTGACAGACGGACGGACAGCGGAGTCTTAGTAATAGGGTCCCGCTTTTTCCCTTTGGGTACGGAACCCTAAAAACAGTGTTTCGCCTCGCTGTAGTCATTTTATGTAATCAATTTCACTGAGCTCCTGTCCCTTTGTAGTTAGGATTTTATTTTTAATATTGTGTGCTTTAGTGTATTTTCCAAAACTGTGTATGCTACTTGTAAATGTTTTTGGCAATAAATTATTTTGATGAAGGACTAAAATATTAATAGACTGATTTTATTCAAGTCATGGTTCTTATCATCATCAACCTTTATTCCCTTGTATACAGGCAGATTTATAGGGTTAAAATAAAACGCAATACTAAACAATTTGTTTTCTTGTCGCCCAATGAATTCAATAATACCCTCAACTGAACCAAAAAAAAAAAAAATGAAGTTCATAAAGTCATAATCATGGTGTTCTCTGCGATTGCCCTCGCGTGCTCCCACCAATTTGTGTCGGCGCCTTATCACTGGAGCTAATGCTTAGTGTAATACCACTTCCGACATGAAAACTGTTTCGAGCCTGTGTTGCCAGACCACGTGAATAAAAGCTCTAGTTTTCGCACTATTTATACATAGCTATAGGAAAAGATAATAATGTCTTTTGGAACCATTATTTTCACTCAACAAATTATTTATAGCTACAGCGTGTAAATTGAAATATTTGAAATTTTTTATGTTTATTTCCTTAAACAATTTAGTTACATAAATATAGGGTGTAAGATTAAATGCCTGACATATTAAATAGGGTGCTTCAGACCATCAAATTGAACAACTTTCTCGAACTCAGAAGTCCAGTTTAATCCCTGCCCCTTTTAATAAATGTAACACGTTTAATTTTTCAGCCTGTATTTATCTAACAAAGTTATTTAAGGGACTGATAATCAAATTTTCACATGTTTTGTGATTCACGCGTACTGGATACGTCAAGGATATCATCAAGCGTCTCCGGCTAATTGGCAAATTTTTTCACCACGGTCGCATGTCAGCAAACTTATTCGCATTCCATCGACTCAATCAAAGATAATTGAATAGAATTATCTTTGACTCAATGGAAGAAAACCACACCTCTAATTTTTACCCGACTGCGCCAGAAGGAGGGTTACGTTTTTCGAGTGTATGTCTTATTGAAATAAAATAATATACCTACGAAATACTAATATGTTCTTATTATAACCATCACCAGTCTGTATACCACAGGATCTGTAGTTTCTGTCGTGATTAAGATCGATATCAAGACGCCACAAAGACCCAAAATTTCATAAAAATGTCCAGTCTTGTCTTCATTGATTTGCCTTCTTTTTCATTCGTTTACCATAGTTATATGTTATTACCGTTTTAAACATTGTGAATTATTTTAATATCACAACAATATAAAGTAATGGCTGTACCTATTTTGTAGGAAATAGTAGGTTTACTGATTGGAGGATTTACTGGAAAATAGAGCGATCTACCTATACTGTCCCAAAATGCGCGACTTTCATGCAATAAAATGACGGCACCACTGTTCAAAACTCATTGTTCAGTTTATAGTACAACCCATTTAGAATATTGTGTGTAAAATAGACGATAGGAACAAACTAGTTTCCGTGTTTTTAAACTAGACTTTATTTAGAATCGCCTGACGTAGCGTGTTTGGCCCGAAGAAAAATTACGACAAAAACTTTTAGGCAATAAAAATGCAAATTGTTTGAAAGTCATCGACTAAGTAGGTGTATATGGGTCAACACGATTATACGAAGAACATGGCTCTTATAAGTAGGATCATAAATAAATTGCATACCTACCACAAGGGCGCGTTTGAGTTTACCTTCTAGAAAAGAAAGCAAACGACGGGGCACTTATATGAGAAGAGAGAATATAAAGGAAAGAATAACTATAAACGTTTATTTATAGCATCTATTCACACCTAAAGAAACAATGTTTTATTAAACCAAAATAAAATGTGAAATAACAATATATTACGTCTTGTGTCAACGCAAGCAGGTGCGCGGATCAACATTTGTTCCGTCGGCAAACATAACAGAAGCCATTATTACACTTGCCTAAACTTCCCTCGCCTCCGAGAGGCTCGGCCGGCGCATCCTCTGACATATCGGCATTCTCAGGCACGGAGAAAAACACTTTTTCATTGATTCAGTGCCACATCTGGCGACAAAACGCTCCGGGCTTTCCATTCTGATGACCTGACTTGACATTTTTATTGCGCTCCATATTTCCTGCGTGGCCTCCAAGGCATTCGCCATTTATGGAAGGCGACATAAAATATTGTGAAACTTGAAGGAGGATGGGACAGATATTATGATATTACTGGGACGATATATTGAAGAACTTTCGATCTCAATCCGATTGCTTGCGCTGCGGTATAGATTTTCATACGTTCCTCTCGATATCTACGTAGCGAGTTAAAAATTCAATACCTAGGTATTGAATTTGTAACTTACCTAGGTAAAATCAAAGTCAAAATCAAAATAAATTATTCAATATATAAGGTCTAACAAAATTAGGTGAAACTATTTTAAGGGGATGATCAGACCATCGAACTGAACAACTTTCTCTATGGGACAAATATCGAAATCGCGACAAAAAAACCAGCTGTTCCATATAAACCTACTCGACCTAAATTTATGGGACAGCAGATTTTTTTATCGCGAATTCAATATTGGTCCCATAAAGAAAGTTGTTCAGTCTGATGGACTGATCATCCCCTTAAAATTGTTTCACCTTATTTTGTTAGACCTTATATAACCTGATGTTAACTCATTTATTCCATTTCAATTCTTTTTTGAAGCTACCACTACATCGGAATGTGTTGTCGCTGTAGAGAAGATGTGACCAGAAACTCTATGACATAACACGACTTAATATCTATTACAATATACATTCTTAAGCTAAGGTTATGTTGGTATTTTAAAGATTATCATGCCAAGTTTACTAGCGCATCGACGTAATGTAAAATTCAATAAAAAGTAGTTTTTGACCCTTTCGATACAATAAATATACCGTATTGAAGAAGATTTAGAAATTGCATGCAAATATCACAGAGTACTATAATTACTAATATACTAAAAACATAATTATGTTATGTTATGTTATGTATTTAAATGACTAACATATTAAGGAAAAAACGATTATTCTAAAAGGTCGCGTGGCCATATCTTGTCAAAAAGTGCCCATTATGCTGGTGGCATTTACTTATGTAGTAGGTAATTTTTAATTAACTATTTAGAAATAAACAAGAGTTAATCTCTATCTCTCGCAAAATAAAAAGCCCTTTAAGCAATTCGTCATTAATGTCTCTTTACAAAAAAAGAGATGGATAACTAATTTAAACTTTTACCTTTGTTTTCACAAAGGAAAACTTTCGGGCACCAACTGCCAAACAACGTTACAGGGTGCTCTTAAAACAAAACACAATTTGTCATGATTGATCAAAGAAGTTGAACAAAACAAAAGAAAGCACGTAAACGTTGTTTCATAAAGATATTTTTGTAACATCATCTGTATTGACAGGTTTTGTAACAAATGTTAATCTTGACTTTGACCTAATATTTTCAGAGGTACGAATATTTATAATTTCCAAATTTTTCAATACAGCCGATTTATACGTGTCTCATTACCTAGTTGAAAGCTTTATCGATATGTTGTAGTCCGATCGTTGAATTGAGCAGATCGTGATTAGCCTGTGTATTTCATGATACCTACGCCGTCCGCCTTTCATGATTTGAACTGATGAATTTGAAATGAATGATTTGAACATGTTCAGCATGTAAACAAAAATCTGGTAAAATTAGCTTAGAAATTACGTCATTATGTATGTTTAGGCAGAATTTTTTTTATAGAAATAAAAAAGAAACAAATTGGTAATTATAAACTCTCAGAAAAATCTTTCTGCCAGAAAGTCTTTCATGTGATAAATCGATCTCTCCAAAAGCATTATGTTAGATTCATCAGACATAACGTAATAAAAAAATAGATTTAATTGGATCTCGTCAATGATGAAATAAGTTAAACCTGTATCGTATAACATACAGATAAGTATCAAAGGAGACGGGAGGAAAAATAGGTTGAAAATTGTATCGTTAAACACGAAAATTCAGCGACCAAGTCGCATTGCGACAAAGCTCTGTCAGTAAGGATATAAAAAGAAGAAAATCAATCAAGAGTTTGTTAAATTCCAAGTTAGATATGTTATGTTTTGAAACATAAAGAATACAATGGAAAACTATCCTTATATAAATATACTACTTACATTAATTGTAAAATTTCTATTTTGTCTGTTTATTTGTTAGATCAATTTAAAGAGTGTAAATAATTGGTTCCCCGGTTTGGAAGAGTCCCGCCCGAGACAAATTTTTCAATCTTTAATTTGATTTGTAAATAATTAGTTGCATAACATATTTTTGCTTTCAACTTTTGGAACCAACATAACTGCATTTTTTTTGAGATTTCGAAAAAAAAGCAGTTCGATAGGAAATAACAATGGATACTCGACCCAATTGTATGGAAAAGCTGTTTTTTCGCGAATTCGATGTTGTTGGCTACATAGTGAAAGGGATCCATCCAGGGGTCTAAATTGTATCAATCCGGCCTATTCAATGTGTAACTTTTTTAATTATACGCCTTGTATAGAGAATTGCTTTACGAAGTATGTGTGGTATTACTTTGGTTTACCAAATCAAATCAAGAATAGTATGGACATGGATTGGTGTAAACAAGTTGAAGGAAGATGTAGTAACTAGGATTGAGAGGGGTTATGCTTAGGTGGTTCAGTCACGTAGAGAGAATGAATGAAAGAACAACTTACGGAATTCCAGAATTGGATTTCGTATGGATTTGCCCCCTCCACAATTCCGCTCTGAATTTCAAATCCATACAAAATCGTTATTCCGTCCGGAATAATTCAGCATGTATGTGGCGGGTCTTGCGAATGAAATATATTAAGCGAAGGTGAGCGGAAGTGTTGCAAAAAGATGTCAGAGGAAAACAACAAATATGAGCAAATTAATAATCTTTTTCGAAAAGGACAAGTGCGTTGCGTAGCATCTTCAATCAACAGAAGCGGATGAAAAGATGTATGAATGTGAATGTGGTCACAGAAGAGGTGTGTCAGTGTCGTAGCGTGTGGCGGTCCGTGGTCTCTGCCTACCCCCATGGGACTGTTGCGTGAGCTTTGTATTTACGTATAGAGATTTTTTTTTTCAATTAAAGACATAAACCGTTTATGTCACATGCGATACATAAATTCTTACTTCTTTTACAATTTTCCACATTTAAAGTCAGCAGGGCCAAATATTTTTTTCAAGAAACTCGTGGAATAAACAGTGCAATAAATATTCATGAGTAAGCCTTCTTGTCATAGACCCTGAGACCTTGATGAATGGTCGCCTGTTCTGCCATCATTGTTGTCTTATTTTCCTAGATATACGAAATAACATTTTATTACAAACGAACATAAACTCAATAGGTACCATTTCCTTTTTAGGGTAGGGTTTAAGCTATTATCTATCTATCTTATACTATTATAAATCTGTAACAGAAGTGTCTGTACATTGAAGATATTAACAAAATAAAAGTTACGATATGGTTTTTAGGTGGTGTCCCTAATTCCAGCATCACGCAAAAATGATCTGACTTAAAATCTGGTATATAATTTGTGCGGACAAAGTCGCGGGTCAACGCTAGTACTATAAGGTCTAACAAAATTAGGTGAAACTATTTTAAGGGGATGATCAGACCATCAAACTGAACTTTCTCTATGGGACCAATATCGAAATAGCGAAAAAATCTGCTGTTCCATACAAACCTACTTGATGACCATAACGTATACCTAAATGTATGGAACAGCAGATTTTTTCGCTATTTCGATATTGGTCCCTTAGAGAAAGTTGTTCAGTTTGATGGTCTGATCATCCCCTTAAAATAGTTTCACCTAATTTTGTTAGACCTTGTATATATGTGCAGATTTATTTACTGTAACTTTATAGTAAGATCTCTTGTTAATTGTACTTCTTCTTCTTTCTGCACCCATTCCATTACTTGGGGTCGGCGGAATATGTCGTCTTCCTCCATTCATCTCTTTTAGTCGTCATTCCCTTTTCTACAAATGTCATCTTTCACACAATTCACCCATATTTTCTTGGGTCATCCTCTCTTCATGCAGCTATACACATTTATATTTAACTTGGTAATTGTACTTATATGCGCAAATAAAATCCTTAAAGCATGTATTTGCGAATATGAGTTACAAAGGGTATTAGCAAATAAGGGCATTACTTTAAGGGGTGAATGTAACTTTGATACTGATCAACCTTCCCTAAGAAACTTATAGGAAATTAGCAAAAAGAAAATCGAATTTTCATACAAACGTTGAGCAGCTGCATTTAGTATGGAAAATGCAAAAAAAATTAAGAATTTTCTATAGGTTTCCGATAGGTATCCGAGATAAAGTTGATCAATATCATGTCATGAGTACAAGCACCCTTAAAAGTAATAAAACTGTTTACACTAATGCCCTGCATTTTTTTTATATTTAAATATAGTAAGATTACCCGTTAGTATATTAAACATTTAGGAAATAGAAGGTGAATCCTTTCACTCTATACAATCAATCAATTTATACTTTATTTTATGCTAAAAACATAGTATAAAGATAAAAAGTGAGTACATTATGTTAGCAATAAAAAGGAAAAGAAGAAATAATAAATTCTCAAATCTGAATCATTTTTCCGAATAACTAAATCGCTAAGTTTCCCATCCGAACTTCGCAACAACAGATTACGCAACCACAACATACAAACTTTCACTTACTACCCTCTACAAAACAAAAACAGCTTGCTTTTTATCGATTACGCATTCCACGATAATATTCTACAAAAATCCGGTTAAGCATGACTTAGGCATGAAATAAAAGGGTTCCGCAGTTTTGTTTTGGGATATAAGAGCTAGAACTTAAGCAGTTCTTTCCACCACTGTATAACAATATTAATAGCGTAATCACATAATAAAGTAATTCACAAGAATTTATAAGTTTTATAAAGAACTATTAGCTGTGCCCGGCATGCGTTGCAATGCCCCTGTTTTATCCGACACACACTTGGCCGTTTTTTATAGATAAACCTTCCCTGGTATGTGCACAACAACCCACCTAAGTTTCATCGCTATCGGTCCAGCCGTTCTCGCGTGATGTCGTGACCGAGGGAAAGGGTCCAGCCTTTCTCGCGTGATGTCGTTACCAAGGGAAATAGGGATTCATTATATATATAGATTTATAAAGAATTTATAAATTACAAAGATAATTAGGTGTTACAAACAAAATTAATAACGAAATTTAAAAATTATTAATAATTTCCATAAAAATAGGATACTTTGAGATACTAAGAGCCAACAACCCATAATGTTCATACAGATAAAGCCATTGTAATAAAGATGTTACACACTCAGTCTCACGTCAATCTGTCAGTCTGGTTTGGTCACGGTCAGACTGACGAAAACAATGAAAATATTTAAAATCCTTCAATCTGGTGGACTGAATCTATACTAGTCAGTGAGTTAGACGATCAGTCTGACATCAGTTTAACCGTCTGGTTAACAGACAGTCAGTCTTGACGCGAGACTGCGCACGTCGAAGATAAAATCATTACCTATCGTTTTTTTTTTTTAATCTCTGTCTCTCTGTTGTGGCATTCGAAAGGAAACACATTGAGCAATTACGTACATAAACTCACCACAAAACGCTGTCTCATTCGCATTCGATTCACATGTGGCGCATCACGTTTGTTTATCATGTCACCTCTCCAGTAAATATATATACTAAACGGAAACACATCGAAAAATTACATGTGTTTTGTTATTCCCATTTGGTTACGGAACCCTGAAAACAGAAAGTCTCAATGTTATCGGTGTGCGAAGAGATTTCCGACAAGATTTCCCGCATTCCGGCTGGGTACGATTTGGCCCGGAAGCACCTACATCCAGGAATTTACCCGGGGGAAATTCGAGAGGCGCCAACACCGATGGGTATTTTTGTTCACATTTATCTTGATGTGCCTCTCTGGAAAGTAATGGGTTTTAAACGGTTACAACCAGATCCGTTTTGAGATGCAGCCAATGAGTTGCTGATTGAATTGTGGTAGACAAGCCAACAATTTGAAAAGTCAAATGCGAACAGATTTCAACTCCGATCGCGTAATTTGTCCCAAAACAAAGCTGTTGAACCTTTTGTATGAAAGTACTGAGACATGCTAAAAGTAAACAATACTGTTATACAGGGTTCCTTTATAGACGGCGTTTAAGGGGATGATAAAAAAATCACAACAACAACAACACAACCTTATCTATGGGACCAAGGCCGAAATCATGAAAAATAAGCTTTCAATTGATACCCCACACCAAAGAGTAGAATTTTTTTTTTATTTCCCTTTCTACCAAATTGTCTAAAAAAATTAAGCTTTTTTTTTACTTCATTTATGATATTTGAGAATTACAGCTTCCTATGTCTTACGGTCTCTGAGAAAAATGCCTGTGACAGACGGACGGACGGACGCCGAGGTGAGTCCATAATAAGTGTTCTGTTTTTCCAATTTTGGTACGGAACACTAAAAAACGTTGTTCCATACAAAACTGCAATCCTACTCGACTAAAATGTGTGGGACAGCTGATTTTTTTTTGAGATTTTGATGTTGGTCCCATAAAGAAAGTTGTTCAGTTTCATGGTCTGGTCTGATCATCCTCCTAAAACGCCATCAGCAGATTGAGGTGATCTCTGTACACATCATATACTCTACTCGCGAGGTAGCGAGGCGGTGAGCGAGGAAACAATCTCCCAATGAGAGTGCTTCAATTTCCCATTGACGTGATCGAGCGAGCGCGCTATTGGCGGATTGTTTCCTCGCTCACCGCCTCGCTACCTCGCACATCTCTGGTGGAAAAGCACTCTAAGGCTCGAGTAAAAAATAGTTTAAACAATTTACTATTTTATTTGCTTGACACTAAAGGTATTCTGTTATTGCTACTACAAAAATACCGTAGATACGTACGCACGGCGACACATTAAGCTATACAAAACCAACATTAAGCTGACCGCGCGACGTTATACGTTACTCGACCTACGCGCGGCCAGCTTATGTTGGATTTGTATAGCTTGATGTGTCGCCGTGTGTACCAACCAACCAAAAAGTATTTTTCATCAATATTATTAAAAAACTTAAATTATGCCAAAGCACTCTCCAAGAAAAATCATACAATAAGCAGTCTGTCTAAAAGGGGTGTACATAAGCTTGTAATAATAAAGTATAAATGATGAGGGCGCGGAAGGGTGGTCGCAAAACGACTGATCCATTCCCGGCCAAGGAAGATTTATTGTAAGATCCCAACTTGCCGATGTCGCCACCCACTGTGCTGAGACTTGGCTACTGCTCCTCGCTTCGAGTGGTTTGGTATTTTACTTGAGATCAAAATGATAATGTTATCATGATATCTCTATTGGTTTATTTTGATTTAAAATTATATTTAAATTCTTTGAATTTTCTTTGCTTCAAAATCTTATGGACTAATTCTTAATCTAAATCTATTCAGTTGAAATACAAAGGTCTACCAATTTGTAATTGAATTATGTGAAATTCCGAAAATAACCTCAGTTAGAATTTAATGAAAACCGTACTTACCTACTTTATTCAGATTTACGAAATGAAGCAGATTCAAATGTATATAACAATTGAATCTACTTCTTTTGATGGTGAAATTGATCTTTTGGAGCAAAAATTAACGCTGAAGAAGATAAATTATGCAGCTACATTAACGAAATAATCTAAATCAGAACTAAACACTTTGTTTTATACATGAAATGTGTGCTTGGTCATAATACAGAGACGTCTTTTGAACATGATTTGAGTTGGGTCGAAAACGTATGGATTTTGACACACGGAAGCTTGAACTCAAACTCTTTAGTCTTTGAATCTCAACCTTATAGAATCAAAGTGTGTGGCGGGCTGTAGTTTCTGCCTAACCCATGAGACAATGGGGCAACACAGGTTTTATATAGGGTGTTAAATTAAATGGGACAATGACTTAAAGGGGTGCTTCAGACCATCAAACTTAACAACTTTTACTATGGGATCAACACTGAAATCGCGAAAAAAAAATCCGCTGTCCCATACAAAACTGCAAACATAAATTGACTGAAATGAATGGGATATTGGTTCCATAGTTGTTTAGTTTGATGGTCTGAAGCACCCCTTTAAGTAAGTGTCCACTTAAATTTACACCCTGTATATTTTAATATAATAAAACCTAATTTTCAATTCAAAGTATGTCACATAACAAAGACATCATTATGTAGTTAATTTAGGTATGTAATAAACACTGATAGAATTTAGGCACTAAGTTAGGCAGATAAACAACGGGAGTAGGTGATGCGGATAAATTAGTTGACCCAGTTATTTCACTCGACACGATTCAATATGAAGCATCCAAAGCCATTATTTTGGTGGTTGACGTGCATTTTATTAGGTAATTTCATGATATTGGAAACGCGTTCATTGAGAGATATAGTGAATGTCTGATGTGACTGATATAGGACAACAATACAATGAATGATATAGGAAAAGGTTTGATCATGCTGAAACGAATAAAATCGATGATCATGCGTGAAGCGACGTTTCAAGACCAAAGCATATTGCTATCTATTGTCTCTGCCTGCTCCAACGAGAGATAGTCATGAGTATAATTATGTTTACACATAATTCAATAGTACATACAACAACGCCATGTTTTAAAAATGTTTCCATTTTGATAAATAAATGTTTTGATTGTTATGTTATTCTTGATTCCAATTTCACTGACTAGTTAGCAGTTCTCATTAGAAACTTGCGTAGATTTTTACGCAATTTATACTACGTGTTAATGAACAAGCGCAAAATCTCATACACCCCAACTGATTTATAACAAAAGAATTATATTGAAACAATAATTTCATTATTTTGATAGTTAAAATTTAAAGTTATTCGCATTTTAAGTTTGGAGGCAAAAATGATTTGTTATCATTTCAGCAATGAATGCATGGATACATTTTAATAATCTTTTTTTGGTAGTAAGTAGGGTGAGTGTGCCCGTGGGGTGTGTTGACATCGGGTTCAGTAAATTTTAAATTTAAAAAACAAATTATTTAATATTTTGAAAAAAAATATCTATGTTCAAACCATGATAATTCGATTCTGCTCTCAATTCTAAACAAACTACTTTCTTGTTTTGCGTTAATTCATTAACACGTTGTATAAAAATTTACAAAATAAGGTACTTAAAAAAGTTTAAAATTATTGAAATCATTGAAGGTGTATAGTTTAAACTGTCTTTCAAATAATCGGGTTGGTCGTGTTGTGGTACGGGAGCCTCGGTGTGCAAGTAGTCACACTTGGCCAGTTTTATTATACAGTTTGTTTAGTATGGCTAAAGACGTAGGCGGGATGAAAACATAAGAAAAATTAAAATATCTTTTGAGTACTAAAAATATGATTCGAAAATTGGCATAAATTCGGATGAAATTTCGATTTGTTTACCATTCGTCTGACCAGCGGGCCCAGACGTGTTAACATAAGCTAACGGGACCGAACAATGCCTTCCATGCGGCCAGCACAGATAAACCTTCCAAATGCCCCATAACTTCTACCCCAAAAGTAAACCTTACGACACGAAACATACAGACGAAAATTGTCCGAAATTGCCCAGCATAACTAAGCCTGAATAATCATTCATGTAAATGACATGCCTCGTAGTACCAGCCCCACATTACGTAGTTTGCCCTCAATACGTGGAAGTTCGGATGAATGGATTAAATGAAACTTGCATTGTTAATGCCTTTTAAAATACATTTTGGTGGATTTCGTGGCTTTTGATTTTAGACAAAGATTTGTGTATTTTAGATACTGCGTTCCATCAGACAATGTTACTGATTTCGGCAACAGGATTTTTTTAGAATTTGCTTCTCATTTGTACACATATCTCTTTGTGGTATTAACAGGAGGTAGAATTTTCGAAAGTAAAATAAAGAATCATCCATTTCATGAATGTGCGCGTTTTCCCTTAGGTGACTGAAAATAATTAAATGGAACATTAGTAAAATTCCTGGCACGCTGGCGTGCGGAGCGATGCGACATTAAATACATTAAAAATAACCCCGCGGTAATTTCATAACGAAAATATTCGCAAAAAAAATTTTTCTTTTGGCACAAAAGATGTAACGGAATGAAATTATTTATCTTCAAAGTTTTTGAAATGATACAAAATATATTATTTGTTGAATCGTAACGAATCTTTCCAAATTACATCCCAATCGCATAGTTAACAACATTTTAATGAGTATCATCAGCTGATTAAACACAACTTAGTATTCAATCTACTCTGTTTAATCACTTTACAACTGTGATAGAACGAGACAAAAAAAAAGAGACTCGTTAAATATTTGTTTACAAAAAACCCTGGTATCTATCGACACGCATCAGTGATTCCGATAGCTCCAAGGCCAAATTTGTTTGGTTACAAGAGGCAGGTAGTAGACGGTCCATTCAGTCGTAACTCCGACGTCGGCCACAATGGACTTCAACAACAAAGTAGTTGTCATCACTGGATCTAGTGCCGGAATCGGCGCCACTGCCGCCATCTTGTTCGCCAAACAATCCGCCAAAGTTGTCCTCGTGGGAAGAAATGAACTAAACTTGGCAAACGTCGCGGAAAAGTGTGAAAAAGCGAAGGGTATAAAACCTCTAACTATCAAAGCTGAGCTCACTAACGATGAGGATGTTAAGAAAATAGTTTCGGAGACCATAAAAGTGTTTGGAAAAATTGATGTGATAGTGAATAACGCTGCAGTAGGAGTGCAGGGAAGTATAAAAGACGGTGTGGAGCCTTACGACCGTGTGATGGCCGGTAACATGCGAGCCGTATATCTGTTAACGAGTCTCGCTACGCCTCACCTCGTCAGCTCCAAAGGGAGCGTGGTCAACGTTTCCAGCGTCGCCGCATTCAAGCCGATCAAAGACGTAAACTTCCTACCTTACTGCATTTCTAAAGCTGCTCTCGACCAATTCACAAAATGCGTCGCTTTAGAACTAGCTCCTGAAGGCGTTCGAGTGAATTCAGTTAATCCAGGTGGAACAAGAACAGCTTTCGCGGAAAGCGCCGGTTTTAGTAAAGCGCAAGTTGAGAAATTGTACAGTGACCGCGATAAAAACTATCCGCTACGTAAAATGGCGGAAAGCGAAGACGTTGCTGACCTGATTCTTTATCTGGCGAGCGATCGCGCGCGCAGTATCACCGGCTCCATTTACGTTATTGATAACGGTGAAACGTTAATGTGAATTAGATAAAGTTACTATTATTTTTATTTTATTTTAACACTTGCTACTCATACACGAAAATATAGAATAATAAAAGGCTGGTTTATTTGGAAAACATTTTTTACATAGCGTAACAGAGAGAGTTCACAAAGCGAGGCAGGCATAGAGTTCACTTTTACGCTAAATTATAGTTAAGACATGATAATGTTTGTATATACATAATACATATTGTTAATTTAGCATATAATGATTTGGTGTTAAAAAGTACGATACAAAATGTTTTATTAATTTATAATAACAAACTGAACGAAACTGACTTAATGTACATTATTTGTCATGTGCTTCTAATCTAAGAGGATAAAATTTCTCTTGTAGTACAACTTCAATATATACGAGGCTACTAAAGGATTAGGTCTTTCATCATCATCATCAGCCTATGTACCCTCGTTCCACTGCAGGGCACAGGCCCATCCTCAAGAAGGGTGTACGGGTATTAGTCCACCACGCGTACCCGATGCGGATGATTGCTATGATAAGGTAAGGATATGTGCCTTACCTTATCATAGCAATCATCCGCATCGGGTACGCGTGGTGGACTAATACCTGTACATTAAGTTAAGATAAGTTCTTTAAAAAAGTACATTTTAAATGAATGAACAAATAACTTATCATTCCATCCTAAAACCCTCAATAAGTTGAAACTTAATGCAATGTATGATTTTAGTTAGTAGCAGTTATAGGTAATTTCTGACCATGCCGAAAGAGAACATGGTTAGCAGTATATTGTATGAATTTTTCGTTCTTTCTTTCATAATACTTTCGAAGTAAATAAGTATCTCTTTGTAGGGACAAGAAAATAGGTGTAAAAGAAACGATATACAGGTCATAAATAGGTCAGTATAAGACTAAGCTTTTGTAACATAGTTCCAGTATACTTCGCAGTAAGTTTCAATTTCGCATGCAGTAAACTAGTTAGTGTGTCAGGATAAACAAAATGTATGGTGGAATCAAATGAGGACTAACATACATGGTCTGATATTGAAATAAAGGTCATACCAAAAGCTTCCTACCGAAATTCATCTGATTTTCTATTGGGATTTCCTTTAGGGATGTTCAAAACCTTTTATACAACTATCAACGTTTTAATTACGCCATTGTTGTATAGTAACATTTTAGCAAGTGTCATACCGATAAATACTAATAATAATGATTTGTCTATAGGTAGTTTCATCAATAAAACAAAATATTAAAACATCGCGCTTTAGTATTTTTTGTTAATTTTTTTAAATTAAACATCTATCTCACCCAACTAACAATTTGGTCGTATAGGTGTCATATAGTCGAACATTAGACGCATAAAGCACCAGTATATGACGAAATTACCGTAATATAACTTATATAAGTCAAAATAGTCATATAAATGGGGGCCTAATATGACCAAATGGTTTGCTGGGCAGGCACATACATTGCAATAATTTGAAACGTAAGGTTTGTTCTAGAAATAAACATTTTCACGGGTTCTTACCGCGTTTATTTCTAGATTAAATAATAACCGCGTAACTCTCAAAAACTGTAAGGTTTTTTTATTATGGAAATCATACAATAACGGCACAATCATTATAACATCCATAACTGAACCCAGATTCGAACCCAGGACCTCTTGTATAATACTCTTCGACGTTCTATAGAGTTGTTTGCGGAATCTCTTCAATCCACAAGTGAATTCTTTGAAACTAATTTCGCGCCAGATTTCGCCGTAGTGTAAAGTTATGACCCGTATGAATTCGACACAAAAGCCTGCACTAGATTCTGAAGCTATAAAGGTGAAATTGAATGGGTTATAGGTTCTCGAACGCGCTGGTCCAGTGCGTATTGGTGGTCAACCTATACAAGGTGTAAACTTAAATACGTTACATACTTCAAGGGGTGTTCCAGAATATCAAACTGAACAACTTTTACTACGAGAACAACAATGATTATGAAACCGAAAAAAAAACAAATCAGCTGTTTCATACATAATAGTCATAGTTTCATACATAATAAGTTATTACTTATGCTATTGACATTTTTTATGGAACAGCGGTTTTATTTCGCGATTTCGATTTTGGCTCCATAGGTAACTATATAGTGACAGTTGTTCAGTTTTATGGTCTGAAACACCCAGTTCGTTAAGTAACGCATTTAATTTTACACCCTGTATACGTTTACCTTCATGATTGAGTGCCCGTACCTTTCCGTGCTACCGATGGCGATGCTTGCATTTGGCATAGAAAGATTTATCGTAACTTTGGTTATCATTTACATTACCTTTATCAAATTACAATACATTAAGTCTACCTAGAGCATAATATATAATATACCGTCGTCGTTTTCATTTCATCAGCAAATATAATTATGTACCTACGACAACGATTCTGCCAAGCTCGGTAGAATTTCAAGATATTATATTATACATACATATAACATTGTTATACTAGGTATACTATTGTAGAGAAATCAGTTTAAGTTTTGCGGTAATTTGTTAGCATAGTTATGGGTAAAAAGATGAAAATATACCTACTGAATGGTTGTTACATCTATTATATTGGAATAAGTATAATGCTCACGAATATATATTCCCCGAGGGGGTAGTCAGAGATATTCTGAAACCTCAGAACATCCACGTTTCACTAGTAACGTAACTCTATCCAACGTGATGGGGAGTGAGCCCGTCGCCACTTTGTAATGGACAAATGGCACAAAAATGGCACGAAATTGAAGCATATATTTGTTGTTTTGATAACTGTAAAAATATGTTTGGAAGTTGTGTCAAAAATTCTGATCACCCCAAAAGGAATACATTTTCGAGTTTATTTATGTATGATGTAAAACTAAATAATATATTTTTGAAAAAATGTTAGTATAGTCTAAAATGCAGTTTAAAATAAAAACCGGCCCAGTACGAGTCGGGTTAAACGCGCACCTAGGGTTCCGTACCACACCACCTAACAACGTAATTATTAACTTACAAAAAGTTTTGTTTTCTCGGGGACCTTTAATGCGAGACCGACTCACACTTGGCCGGTTTTTATTATTTTTTGTCATACAGCAGAGTTTGCTCTATAACCCAGTTTGACGTTTTTATGTATTACCGTTTTTACGATAGAGCGAGAAGAAAAAACGTTGATAAAAACTAGTTTCTTGTATGAGGACCCTTAATTTATGTCTCTTTATCATTTTTATTATTTTTTAGCAAATCCGCCGTAATAACGCAAATTTTGTGTAAATTGCAATTGTCTAGCTATTACCGTTCATAAGTTACAACCCTAAATAGGTAGGACAGACAGACGGATGCTTATGAATTGGGTCCCGTTTTTACCCCTCGGGTACGGAACCCTAAAAACGAAATAAACCATTTATATGAGAAAATTGTGATCACATCTTTTTGTTTATGGCTGTACTGGATCCAATATTGAAAAACATTTTGTACAATATTTTTCCTCTTGCTATCGTCCATACGTTTTTTAAAAATTACTTCTAAATAATATTATACATTGCTGACATTGGCTATAAGTATAAATAAACAATACATACATTGGTACATACATAAATAACGTTTAATAAAAGGGTCGATGAACGCATGAAACGTGCCAGGCGGGGCCCATAGGGGATTTGAGGCGCTCAGATTTTTCAATTTTTATTTGCGCCTGTAAGTGCTGGTGCCGACACAGCTGTTTTGTAGAAATAGTGTATGCGTTTCTTTATTTCTATAGGCAAGTGTGAAGCTAGTGACACTTGCTTGCTTTTCACATTTTTATTCCCCTTGAACTCTATTCTAATCTTTGACTATTTATTATAACGGCTAGCCTTGCGGTAGCATTTCCCCTCTGCCACGGTATAAGAACAATTAATCACGTGCATTTACATTCAATTTTATACCTAATCACTAAACAAGACGGCCTATAATTGCGAAACAATAACTACGAATTTATGACGTTTGGGGTTCACACGAGACTACTTTTCATGATTTTTAACATTCAAAATTAGAATCTAAAGTTATCTATATCTAAACTATTATAAAACTGTAGCGGGAAGTTTGTCTGTACATTGAAGATATTAACAAAAAAAAAGTTACGATATGGTTTTTAGGTGTCCCTGATTCCATTTCACCAATTTTTGGATTTTTTGTCTGTCTGTTTGTTTGTGTGTTTGTTTGTTTGTTTATTTGTTTGTTTGTTTGTTTGTTTGAACGAGTATCACGCAAAAACTACTGAACCGATTTTGATGAAACTTTTTTTGTTTGATTGCTTATGATCTGACTTAAAATCTGGTATATAATTTATCTCGCTACATTGACGGGAGCCGGAGATATAAACATATAACCGCAAGTGCAACCAATGTACGGTGCCATTTCAATTTCAAGTAAGTAACACTAATTAAAATTAAAAGACTTGTAATAAAGTAAGCTGATTCTGAAGACTGTTTGATTTATAAATAGCGAAAATAACAACAAATTACAAAATAAATACCAATAATTATAAATTTTATCATTGTCCAGTGCTGATGACTGCACCGGTTGTTAGTGTAACATTGTTCTTCTTTTTGGCGATAAAATCTTTCAAACTCCATGGAGAAAACCTTTGCATAACAAAAAAAACCTTAGTACTGGCCACAAGAAAAAAAGATTCGAACTACAAATTTCGTGACATTTTGTAGAATTACAGTGCAACCAAAGCAGGAGTAATTATTTAAAAAAAAACTGCACGCCAATTTCAAACAAAGAGAATATAATCATGATTTCAAATCAGCAGCCGAAAGATGTCTAAAACTCGATTTTTAATTCGGAATGTTTTTATTTACGGTGTAATCACACAGTGTGATGTAATACACATTTTAAGCAAGACTGGATAATAGTTAATATTTTAAAGCAATTATAAGACAGGTAGGAAACTATTTTGAAATACCGTAAATTATTACTAAAATACAAACGAACGAACTCTAACAAATTAATAAGGATCGGTTTTTTATGCCGCCGATGCGATGTGCCGCCGTGCATTTTGCGCCCGATTCGATTAAGAGGATAATTTATTTTTCTACGGGCTCCATACAAACGAAGCTTAGTTTGAACATTTAGTAATTAAAGTAAAAAATTAATGGTTTTAAAACAATCTAGAAGCCAATATCTGTGATTTCCTTTTAAATGTTTAGTTCTAAAGTTATCTTGACTCAAAGTTTGTAGTCCGTGCTGCGGTCCGTCCGTGTCGTATGTCGTCCACCATTTGGGCTCTCTCTGAGGAACCTGCCACAGCCCTACGGACTGTCGCTTGATATGAGCTTTACATAAATTAATGTAACATTCGGCAATAGCCGACTGCGTTCTTCCGGACGAAATTATTCGCTGGAATCCAGGCGCATACGTATTGCCGTTGTTTCAAATGCACGCAAATTGACAGCGAGTGCTGACCAGGCCATGTACCCGGACTTTAGATTTTCGATATAACCCGACCGTTTCGGTTCCGGTCCGAACTTTATTGTAATAGAGTTGACATTGGAACGATAACTTTCATGCAATTGCGACGTTCGAATGTCCGGGTCAAGAACAAAGAACATTGTATATAGTATTC
Source organism: Agonopterix arenella (assembly GCA_927399405.1). Classification (NCBI taxonomy): domain Eukaryota; kingdom Metazoa; phylum Arthropoda; class Insecta; order Lepidoptera; family Depressariidae; genus Agonopterix; species Agonopterix arenella. The sequence continues at coordinate 11,953,267 of OV656704.1, read as the reverse complement.
GTCCGGGTAGACCCCTGCTGTCAAACGTCAAACGGTGACGTTGCAGTAAAATGCGGCCGGCACCGATTTCGCGCGCATCTGACCGAATTGCAAGATGTATATGGTCCTTCTTATATGCAGACAGTTTTTTAAGGGGATGATCAGACCATCATACTGAACAACTTTCTGTATGGGACCAAAGTCGAAATCACGAAAAAAAAATCAACTGTTCCATACAAAACTGCAATCTTACTCTACAAAAATGTATGGGGCAGAAGATTTTTTTTCGCGATTTCGATGTTAGTCCCATAGAAAAAGCTGTTTGATGGTCTGATCATCCTCTTAAAAAAGTGTCAGCATATTAAGTTAAATAAATAAAAAATAAAGTAATATAATATATATAATGCACCCCGACGTCTAAACTATTATAAAACTGTAGCGGGAAGTTTGTCTGTACATTGAAGATATTAACAAAAAAAAAGTTACGATATGGTTTTTAGGTGTCCCTGATTCCATTTCACCAATTTTTGGATTTTTTGTCTGTCTGTTTGTTTGTGTGTTTGTTTGTTTGTTTATTTGTTTGTTTGTTTGTTTGTTTGAACGAGTATCACGCAAAAACTACTGAACCGATTTTGATGAAACTTTTTTTGTTTGATTGCTTATGATCTGACTTAAAATCTGGTATATAATTTATCTCGCTACATTGACGGGAGCCGGAGATATAAACATATAACCGCAAGTGCAACCAATGTACGGTGCCATTTCAATTTCAAGTAAGTAACACTAATTAAAATTAAAAGACTTGTAATAAAGTAAGCTGATTCTGAAGACTGTTTGATTTATAAATAGCGAAAATAACAACAAATTACAAAATAAATACCAATAATTATTAATTTTATCATTGTCCAGTGCTGATGACTGCACCGGTTGTTAGTGTAACATTGTTCTTCTTTTTGGCGATAAAATCTTTCAAACTCCATGGAGAAAACCTTTGCATAACAAAAAAAACCTTAGTACTGGCCACAAGAAAAAAAGATTCGAACTACAAATTTCGTGACATTTTGTAGAATTACAGTGCAACCAAAGCAGGAGTAATTATTTAAAAAAAAACTGCACGCCAATTTCAAACAAAGAGAATATAATCATGATTTCAAATCAGCAGACGAAAGATGTCTAAAACTCGATTTTTAATTCGGAATGTTTTTATTTACGGTGTAATCACACAGTGTGATGTAATACACATTTTAAGCAAGACTGGATAATAGTTAATATTTTAAAGCAATTATAAGACAGGTAGGAAACTATTTTGAAATACCGTAAATTATTACTAAAATACAAACGAACGAACTCTAACAAATTAATAAGGATCGGTTTTTTATGCCGCCGATGCGATGTGCCGCCGTGCATTTTGCGCCCGATTCGATTAAGAGGATAATTTATTTTTCTACGGGCTCCATACAAACGAAGCTTAGTTTGAACATTTAGTAATTAAAGTAAAAAATTAATGGTTTTAAAACAATCTAGAAGCCAATATCTGTGATTTCCTTTTAAATGTTTAGTTCTAAAGTTATCTTGACTCAAAGTTTGTAGTCCGTGCTGCGGTCCGTCCGTGTCGTATGTCGTCCACCATTTGGGCTCTCTCTGAGGAACCTGCCACAGCCCTACGGACTGTCGCTTGATATGAGCTTTACATAAATTAATGTAACATTCGGCAATAGCCGACTGCGTTCTTCCGGACGAAATTATTCGCTGGAATCCAGGCGCATACGTATTGCCGTTGTTTCAAATGCACGCAAATTGACAGCGAGTGCTGACCAGGCCATGTACCCGGACTTTAGATTTTCGATATAACCCGACCGTTTCGGTTCCGGTCCGAACTTTATTGTAATAGAGTTGACATTGGAACGATAACTTTCATGCAATTGCGACGTTCGAATGTCCGGGTCAAGAACAAAGAACATTGTATATAGTATTCGTCCGGGTAGACCCCTGCTGTCAAACGTCAAACGGTGACGTTGCAGTAAAATGCGGCCGGCACCGATTTCGCGCGCATCTGACCGAATTGCAAGATGTATATGGTCCTTCTTATATGCAGACAGTTTTTTAAGGGGATGATCAGACCATCATACTGAACAACTTTCTGTATGGGACCAAAGTCGAAATCACGAAAAAAAAATCAACTGTTCCATACAAAACTGCAATCTTACTCTACAAAAATGTATGGGGCAGAAGATTTTTTTTCGCGATTTCGATGTTAGTCCCATAGAAAAAGCTGTTTGATGGTCTGATCATCCTCTTAAAAAAGTGTCAGCATATTAAGTTAAATAAATAAAAAATAAAGTAATATAATATATATAATGCACCCCGACGCGTTCCGTTCAGTGATAAAAATACTTAAAAAATAATTTTGTATCTGCCAGTACACTTGATTGTTTTCAGTAATGAAAAATGTCATCACGAAGAAGAACTAATAATCTCACTAATATTATAAACGTGAACGTTTGTGACGATGTTTGTAAGGTTGTAATGTTGTATGTTTGTGGCGCAATCACGCATAAACGTTATCGTGTCGACTTCAAATTCTGAAGTCGCTAAATAGTAGCTTGCCAGAATCGGGCAACCGATACTGCACCGTCGCTAGCGGTCATGAGCTCCTCCTGCGTGCAGATGTAAGGGCACGCAGGGCACAATGTGAGATGGGCCATCGTTTGTGGAGTTCCACACAAGCAAGTCACATTTTGCGCATCCGAGTATCGAGTCGTGTGTCGTCCACCATTTGGGCTCTCTCTGAGGAACCTGCCACAGCCCTACTTACATCTGGGGGCGCTATGCCAGCCAGTGGGTAAAGCAACTGTACCGGAGTCGGTTTCAAGCAATCAGTTATAATCCGACACGTTTCGTTTAGTGCCGGTATCCACCAGCTTGGCGAGGGCAGATCGGCCCCACACCGGGCACGCGTATTCTCCAGCGGAGAACGCGAGAAAAATAATTAAACAAATAAATAAATAACGCTCACAGGCACAAACATTATTTTAATTATCCCAAACAAGCAATAAAGTCTTTTTATTGTGGAAACCATACAACAACGGCATAAACATATAACATCCAAGACCGAACCGGGACTCGAACCCAGGACTCTGGTTTGGCAGTCCGGCGTGGTAACCATTACACCAACCGGATCGGCAAATACTAAAAATCCTCTTTCTTTTAACCTTTTCTAAAGTTAGTGTTCATAATTTTATCGTAGTATTGTTTTCATCTTAATAGATGGCGTTGGGTGTTTTTTTGAAGCAAGTACCATACTTGATTCACGCTCAAGACATCTCAGATATTCGGTCTTACAGATTTGATTGTATAGTTACTTACCGGCTGAATTCGAAAAATAATTAAATAAATAAATAACGCTTACAGGAACATTGTTATGATTCCAAGCAAACACTATAGGCTTTTTATTATAGAAACCATACAACAACGGCACAAACATTTATAACATCCATGACCGAACCGGGTTTCGAACCCAGGACCCTGGTTTGGCAGTCCGGCGAGGTAACCATTACACCAACCGGGTCGTCAACTATCAAAAATCAAGTTTTCAAAAATTTAATCGTAGTAATTTAATCGTAGTATTGTTTTCATCTTAATAGATGGCGTTGGGAGTTTTTTTAAAGCAAGTATGCTACAATTATTAATTCAAAAACTTAGCTATACCAGGAGCTTACAAATTTAGTTGATTATATAAGGTCTAAAAAAATTAGGTGAAACTGTTTTAAGGGTATGCTCATACCATTAAACTGAACAACTTTCTCTACGGGACCAATATCGAAATCTCGAAAAAAAAATCTTCTGCCCCATACATTTGTGTTTGTAGTTTTGTATTGAACATCAATTTTTTTTTCGCGATTTCCATTTTAGTCCCATAGAGAAAGTTGTTCAGTTTGATGGTCTGAGCATACCCTTAAAATAGTTTCAGCTAATTTTGTTAGACCTTATATTATCGTTGTAATACATCGTTGTAAGTATATTGATTGTTTGAGTCCAATCTGAGCCAATGCTACGGATGATAACTTTATTTTACAGAAAGGATGAATTTTGTTGCAGTTAGTCTTGCCAAATTTTTGTTTTGTTTGATTTTCGGTCTCAATTATGATTTTTTGAGGGTTTGTGCAACTTAACTATAGAACATCATTCTACCACAACGTATAAAAAGGTACCTACGTATCTAAAAGGTCCTTCTTATACTATAACACCACAGGTCGGTAATGTAGCTACTTACATAATTGAAAATCTTTTTTAGCAAATTGACCATTAGCTTCCTAGAATATTATTATTTTAGCTCTTGCCTTCACCATTTTACACTAGCCCGCGTGGTAGAGTATCCTCTAACGTTTATACGTGAGTGGAGGTCTGTGACCCGCAGTGGGTCGTAAGATGATTATTATGCTGCTCGACATAAATGAAAAACTAATAAACGACGAACAGTAGAAAAATTAAAGTGATGGATCCAGTGAATGACTTTTAAATCTGATACCTACAGAATTACTTGGGGTACTTTCTGATTTTGATTTAGCTTAAGTTCATGACTTTCTTATCTTATTATGGGAAATGGCAAGCCAGCAACACTTCGACCCAATGGTATCTTTTGTATTGACCCCTACATATTATTTTCTTCATCCTTGAAAAACTTGGAAAATGAGGGAGGCAATAGCGTTCAGGGTAATAAACATGTAATGAATAACCATCTCTCAGGAATCACATACGTTTACCCACCAAGACATCGCAGTCACACAGTACAAATGTTCCATGGTTTCCTCTTCCTCTCCACACGCTCGGCAACCGGGATCTAGAGTGAGCTTTATCGTGCCTGTTGCGTAGTGCCCGGTGAGGGCTCCAACGATGGCACGAGCTTTGCTCCTGCTGTTGTTCAGTATGAACTGTGGGATTCGTGGTGTTATATTGCTGTTATACTCTGACACCAGGGCTTTGCCCACATGATAATAAGAAGATTGCTGATGAATTTCCTGCAGTGTTGCAGACCCGAGAGGCCAGAGCATTCTAGCCTGTGACTTTTATTAGCCCATTCCTTAATCGCCATTCTAATGTTACATGCCAGGATTCCTAGACTTGGTTCGGACCATGACCTTCATGACCTTAGACGAGACATAAGACAAAATTACTTGTCCACGCAGACGAAGTCGCGGGCAAAAGCTAGTACTATTATAAAACTGTAACAGGAAGTTTGTCTGTACATTGAAGATATTAACAAAAAAAAAGTTACGATATGGTTTTTAGGTGTCCCTGATTCCATTTCACCAATTTTTGGATTTTTTGTCTGTCTGTTTGTTTGTATGTTTGTTTGTGTGTTTGTTTGGGTGTTTGTTTGTTTGTTTGAACGAGTATCACGCAAAAACTACTGAACCGATTTTGATGAAAACTTTTTTTGTTTGATAGCTTATGATCTGACTTAAAATCTGGTATATAATTTGTGCGGACGAAGTCGCGGGTTAACGCTCGTACTATTATAAAACTGTAACAGGAAGTTTGTCTGTACATTGAAGATATTAACAAAAAAAAAGTTACGATATGGTTTTTAGGTGTCCCTGATTCCATTTCACCAATTTTTGGATTTTTTGTCTGTCTGTTTGTTTGTATGTTTGTTTGTGTGTTTGTTTGGGTGTTTGTTTGTTTGTTTGAACGAGTTTCACGCAAAAACTACTGAACCGATTTTGATGAAACTTTTTTTGTTTGATAGCTTATGATCTGACTTAAAATCTGGTATATAATTTGTGCGGACGAAGTCGCGGGTTAACGCTCGTGGGAAATAAAATCAAAAGTTGCGGATTTCGTGTTACCTCGCCCCCAGCAAAAAGTGCCTATAATAAGTCCCTATAATATAGTCAAAGATTCTAACAGTAGTTTTACAACATTAAGTATGGAAGGTTAGAAAGTATGTAATTATGTTTGGATATTTTAAACCTTAATAGGCTCCATTTAGGGACGAAGATTCAATCAGAAAAAAATATGTCGCTAGTGTCGTTACGCAACATACAAATCAAAATTTTATCTCCTCCTGCAAATTGAGAGGTTACATTATAACCTCCTTTTTTAAGTCGGTTTAAATCAGGTAAAAGTAACCAATTCACACTCAGTTGCAGTAACGCTCATTAAAGTTAATCCTCCATTAAATCTCTTGTTGGCACTTTTTGTTGTTGACGTCGTAAAATCTAGCAAGAGATTTAATGAAGGATTAACTCTAATGAGCGTATCTGCAGCCGAGTCTAAAACTCCAAAAATGTGCTAAAAGATTAATTTATAAATTTTTCTAAAAGAAAAATTACTATCATTTGCCTTCATCATCATCATCATCTTAGCCGATGGACGTCCACTGCTGGACGTCGGCCTACCCAAGGATCGCCACATAATTTTGCATACATGGAATTAAGAATTCAATCCATACTATTTACGCTCAGTTGCAGAAACGCTCATTAAAGTTAATCCTCCATTAAATCTCTTGCTGTCACTTTTTGTCTTCTTGACGTAGCAAAAGCCAGCAAGAGATTTAATGGAGGATTAACTCTAATGAGCGTTTCTGCAACTGAGTGTTAGAGAGTTATTTGAAATGATTTTAATTCAGAATTCACTCATTATACAAATTAACAGTTAAGTACAGAATTGTGTTGTGTTAAACGATCGTTACTGGTTCTTATCGCGTTTGTAATTATTTTGAGTTCCATTATAATATTATCCCGTTACAATTAGTATCTTTCCACTATACCTACGGTATTTATAAGTGATTGTCTGTCATTCGATATTAAATAAGAAGATATAAGAGTCATCATCATCATCATCATCAGCCTATCATCGTCCACTGCTGAACATAGGCCTCTCCCAAGGCGCGCCACAAAACTCTGTCCTCGGCCTTCCTCATCCAGTCGCTCCCCGCTACCTTTTTTAGGTCGTCTGTCCAGAAATAAGAGTGAAATGAATAAAAGTACATTGATTAAAAAGTAAAAGAAGATGCATTCATGCATCCTCAGCTCATATATCCTCATCCTCAGCTCAGGACCATATTCCCCGATGGGGGAGACAGAAATATTCGGAAACCTCGGAACAACCAAGTTTCACTACTAGTCCAGTGTGACGGATACTGAGCCAGTCGCCACTTGTGATGGACAGTGGATACAATACATGCCTCGCAATTGAAGCATGTAGGTTTCCTCACGATGTTTTCCTTCACTGAAAAGCCAGTGGTGTTACAAATCCTAAATAAATTCCGAAAAATCCATTGGTACGAGACTGGACTCCTGGATGGTAGAAGAAGGTGACCAGCTATTTTCAAAACTTTAAAAACTGTACCGTTCGCGTCCTGTGTTTGTAGTAAATTATATAGCTTTACTGTGTTATATAATTTACATAAACATTTTTTTTTACAGAAAATGAAAAGCAGTAGGTTCCCACTATTTCAAATACATATATACTCACGACTATCAACCGACCCGACGATTTCGGGGGGGTGTTTAAATACATATTAAGGTGGTTTCAGTCCATACAAAAGTTTGACGCACAATACGCGTAGACGGTATTAATAAAAGTAATATTTTATATATGGAAAAATAGTTTAGAAAATCTAGTTGCCGCGTCACAAATAACATTTGCAATTTATATTATAATTACGAAGATATAAAGCTTTTAAAATTTTGTATGAAAAATACCAAGCTTTATATCTTCGTAATTATTTTATAAATTGCAAATGTTATTTGTTACGCGGCATCTAGATTTTCTAAACTATTTTTCCATATATACAAAGTTACTTATATTAATACCGTCTACGCGTATTGTACGCCAAAGTTTTGTATAAAATTGACCCCTCTGCAACCGCCTTAACATGATAAAACTAAACCAATTTAATGAAATACATAAACATCTCTGACGATATTAAACAATATTAGAATTTTTACACCTGCGGACTACATTCAACTTTATCGTCTTATTATTTTTAAGCCCCGTCCCCGGCGCTAGGGGTGTTAAAAGTTTGATTTAAACTCCTTTTAACACGGCTTAAAATACATAAAATTGCGCAAAAAGTTACGAACATAACACCCCTTCGTTTTTCGGTTAGAAGCTATAAATTGAACTTATCTTGGTCAAACAGGGGGAGGCGTGGAATGTTTGGAGTCAGGTTTGGTAAAATATAAGGTATTTCTTTTAACACACTCGCTATGTAAACGAGTCTTTTCGAAGCAATGTCGTATCCATCATTTCTTGACGTATCCTGAACTAATTGAATTCGATTTACATTCAGAAATATTTTAATTCATAAAATTATGCAATGACAGTAAATCGAATTTTATTTCAAAATTACCCATAAACAATAACAAATATGTTAAAAGCAAATTTATTGGGCATTGTATGCAATTGTGCATCATTCATTAGATACCTAGGTACTATAACGCCCTTCCGTGTTATTTTTATATCTATACGTAAACTGAAAGTTACATCCTAGTAATATTTAAAGCTGTATTAGACCATTAAACTGAATAACTTTCACTCTGGAGCCTACATCGATAAAAAATATAAAAAATATCAGCTGTTTCATATAAAATTCCAGTCGACTACTCGACTCTGATGGGACGGCAGATTTTTTTTAGAGATGTCCATAGTGAAAGTTGTTCCACCACACAAACCACCCATTTATACAATGTGTAAGTGACAGCCTAGCAAATACTGAAACGGTGAACTCAGACCATCAAAATATAAAACCTTTCAATACCTACTTCAGGAAACGCGAAAAAAATTAGCTGTCCCATACATTTTAGTCGGGTAGGTACAGCAGTTTTATATGGGACAGCAGATTTTTTTTCTCGTTTCCTGAGGTTGGCTCCATAGTGAAAGTTGTTCAGTTTGATGGTCCGAGTTCACCGCTTCAGTACAGTATATGCTATGCTGTCACTTAGACCTTGTATATTACTAGGGTGTTTTTTACCTTGTTTACTATATTTAAATACTTAATAGACACCAAGTTGACCAAAAACTTACCTCCATAAATGTCGGAGTGTAGCCCGTTCCTTTTCACCGTCCTTATAGGACGTGCACAGAATTATGTTAATGACAATGAAGTAAAAGGACGGAAGAATAACTATCTTCAAAAGAATATTTCGTTATAAATTATATAATCAACGCCAATATGTGCCTACAATATAAAAATTTCATGCAACATTTCGCTCAAGGCTGCCTTTATGGGCATGTGATGTAAATGTAATAAAGTAAATGGGTCGTCCTTTACGCCATTCGCGTGTATGGATGGATGACTCTTCATAGCTCTATGTGAAGTATTTTTATACTTAATTTTATTATTGACGCCGCGCAATACGCTTATCTACCTTGATTAGCATAATGAAATGTTTCTTTTATGAAATAAGAGTAGAAATTACACAATATTTTTGTATCCTTTGCCTGTGTTTTAGGTTCAGGTACAGGTTTTACAGGCTTGAAGAGAGGTTACGAAAAGAGCTGTTTTGACAGGTAATTTACATCTACAGTGTCACCAACTTATCTGTAGAATGAGCGATGGCGCCACTTTCTATATCAAAGAATGAGAGACTACAAATACATCGACTGACAGCAACAAAATGACGACCCTAACGGTCCACCCGTACTTATATGTGGACTAGTTACGCGCGTAACTGCCACTTTTTGCGGGGAGCGAGGTAACATGAAATCCGCACCTTTGGATTTTATTCCCCATAACTTTAGATTCTAATTTTGAATGTTAAAATCATTTAAATTAGTCTCGTGTGAACCCCGAACGTCATAAGTTCGTAGTTATTGTTTCACAATAATAGGCTATCTCGTTTAGTGATAAGGTATAAAATTGAATGTAAATGCACGTGATCAATTGTTCTTATACCGTGGCAGAGGGGAAATGCTACCGAATGGCTAGTCCATATACTAAATAGTCAAAGGTTCTAGGTAGCTGAGTGAGCTATGGAGAGAACTATGCTCGGTGCTTCTCTGAGAGCTCACATCAGAAATGAAGTGATAGGTACGTCAGAGAACTAAAATGGTTGACATAGCTCCGAAAATTAGCAAGCTGAAGTGGCAACGGACTGGTCATATTTGCCGAAGAACTGACAACTGATGTGGAGTCAGAGTTCTAAAGTGAGGACCGTGAACTGGCAGGCGTAGGGGACGCCCTGCTGCCCGCAGGACAGACGACCTAAAAAAGTAGCGGGGAGCGACTGGATGAGAAGGCCGAGGACAGAGTTTTGTGGCGCGCCTTGGGAGAGGTTTTAAATTTTCAGCAGTGGACGATGATGAGCTGATGATGATGAGTGTTCGTGTGATGAAGTATATGCCCCTCCTTTCTTACCCTTATCCAAGATAGAAATGGTCGGCTGCTTCATTGATCAATTTTTAAATCCATTCGAAACGGCTTGTCGGTTAAGCGTTCATTTTGTAACTCCTAAAGATAACAGCTATAGGTCAATGAATGAAAAAAAATGAAGGGATAATAAATTACATAGCCATTTACTACGCCAGATCAACGACCCCAAAAGGTCTCTTGGTCATCGACACTGAAGGACGCTAATCCTCTCTATACACCAATCAACTTTTTGCAGCCCTCTGAGATCCTTACTTCGTCACTACAGTTATACAGGGTATAAAAAACACCCTGGTAATACTTAAGGGGGTAGTTCAGACCATCAAACTGAACAACTTTCACTATTGAGCCTGTATGTAGGAAAACCATTCCATCAAATTAATAAAATGCATAGAGGTAGGCGTGTCCTACTTAATATGCTGACGATATTTTAAGGGGATTACCCGACCTTCAAACTGTACAAGCGAAAAACAAATGCTGTCCCATATATCTGTAGGATATTCTGTCTAGTAGGATTGCAGTTTTGTAAGGAACAGCTGATTTGTTTTTCGCGATTTTGACATTGGACCCATAGAGAAAGCTATTCAATTTGATGATTTAGGTCATCCCCTTAAAAAACCTAAACGCATCAAGTAGGGCCTTGTATTATACAGACTTGAACTCCCACGGATTGTTTTTTAACCAACTTCAAAAAAGGAGGAGGTTTTCTATTGCAATCATTAAGCTTGGTTAAGACTTAATACGTAGTGAGTACGTATACTGTTAAGTTCCATACAAAAATTTACTTCCCATTTCCTAATCTCAAACTAGAAAAACTACTGCTCACTTGCTTCTTAATCTCTACTCAGCAAACCTCATCTTGTGACCACGACCATCTTAAAAAAATCCATCGGAACCAGCAAGTAAACTGTCAAGACACGATCGACAATAATTAGTAGGAGTGTTGAGTGCGGAGGACGTTCAAGATTGATGGCCCAGACACAAAGGTCTGTCGGTGATAAATTGCTCGATATTAGGTCATGATTTCGGAGGGTATTTGCCTATCGGGTCTCCGGTTCCCTTCTATCGGTCGTGAATTTTTTCTAAGGATCGAGTGAATGGGTAATGATTTGAGGTTCTAGTCGGTTGAACTTGTACCAGAAGGTTACCTTTATCTGTGTTACTATCATTTCTTGTTGTTGATAGTCCAAAGTATGATTGTAATGATAAATGTAATCTTACTAAGAGAAAACGTAGAAACGTCGTTGGTAGATTTGTTGGACTAAGTAAAATACGTCCCACTTATGTAAGAAAGAATTGATAATATCTCAAATCTGAATGTTTCTCCAAACGTCGTCCACACAAATTATATACCAGATTTTAAGTCAGACTATAAACTATCAAACAAAAAAAGTTTCATCAAAATCGGTTCAGTAGTTTTTGCGTGATGCTCGGTCAAACAAACAGACAGACAAAAAACCCAAAAATTGGTGCCAAAAGCTGATTTTTTTTTGCTCCGATTGGTTTGATCCCATAGTAAAAGTTGTTCAGTTTGATGGGTAGACTCTTGGTTTAAAATGATGCTAATGATATCAATTTCACCCTGTAGATAGATGATGAAGTGCGATTTTTGAATTCCAGATATTCTTATTCGTATATGAAAATGTCTTGAAACAGTGATATTTTCGCATTCGAATTAAAAGGCGCTTAAAGATCCCTTAGTCGAAGATTTCTCCATCTTATACTGTGGTTTAGGGGTCTAGTGGTCACTGGCCATTAATGACCCAGTCGTTCTTTATAAAAACATAGGAAGATTGATCGTGTTTATTTTTATGTTGTCTGTGTTAGCAATATTGAGTAGATACTATGATAAAAACCGTAGCCTTATCCTGGTATGCGGGGCTCTGTCAGGATCGATACAATACTTCCCTAGCTACTCGTGGGTCTAAAATGAGTCAACATAATAATAAACTCGGAGGCGGCGGCGCAGTTCGCCACTCGTCACGCCAAGTCTCACGAAAGGGCGAAAAGCGGACAGCGGAGAGTCGCTTTGCTACTCTGAACGTTCGTGGAGGGATGGACGATAAGATGGATGAAGTATGTAATATGATGAAAACGAGTCGGATTGACGTGTTATGTTTGAATGAAACAAAGAAGAAAGGGGTTGGGATATCCACCCATGACGGACTTACTGCCTTCTGGTCGGGTGTTCCCGAATCAGATCGCGGCTGCCAAGGGGTAGGGATCGTCCTCTCAGAAAGAATGAATGAGTGTATAAGTGAATATGAGTGTGTGAGCCCCAGACTACTGTGGGTTAGACTTAAAGTAGGTCTGACTCGATTGTTTGTTTTGGGAGTATATGCCCCAGACAATAAAAAGACCCGTCAGGGGCTTAAGGAGTGTGAGCAGTTTTGGGAAAGCGTTTTTAATGTACTATTGTTATGTAAAGAAAACGAGAGGATAGTGATGCTTGGGGATTTGAACAGTTGGGTTGGGGTGAAGCGTGATGGGTATGAAAGGGTACTAGGAACATTTGGTGATGAACGAGTGAACGAGAATGGCGTCAGCCTACTCGATATATGTTTGGAAAGGAATCTTTTTGTGACGAATACGTTTTTTCGTCACAAGAAAATCCACATGTACACATGGCAGAGGCAAGAACAAAGAAGCATGATAGATTTGGTAATAATGGATGAAAGACTGAAAAAGCTCGTTGTAGATACAAGAGCATATCGTGGAGTCAATGTAGGGACTGATCATTACGTGGTGATTTGCCGGATTCATGGTCTGTTCAAACAGTGGCGTCATAGAGCTAAATTGTCTACAAAAGAGTTGGAGAGAATAAGAGTGGAAAAATTACACGATACGGATGTTAAAAGTGAGTACAAGACAAAACTGAAAGATAAATTAAAAAACACCATAGATGAAGGATGTGAGAATGATGTAGAGAATATGTGGGATGTATTCAAAAAAGGATTAGTGGAGACGGCGAGTGCAGTATGTGGCGTAACTAAGAGAAAGAATGGAAGAATAGTAAAAGATAATTGGTGGGACGATGAAGTGAAAGTATTAGTTAATGTGAAAAAGAAAGCATGGCAAGATCTATTAGCAGTCAAATCCAATAAGAGAGTACAAGGTGCAGTGGATGAAGATGTAGTGAAAGGAAAATTAAAGTACGATGCTGCAAAAAAGGCTGTAAAAGAATGCGTGAATAGAAAGAAAGAGGAGTCTAAAGCAAAAAGTGACACGAGATTCTCTGACCATTTTCGAAGACATATTAAGCTTTTACCATTTACCAAAAAGAAAATGGTAAAATTAACTCGTGGAAAAACCGAGACATCCAAAGTTGACAGAATAAGAGGTAGTGATGGATGCATGTTAACTGAAGAGGGAAAAATACTGGATTGTTGGAAGGCATATTTTGAAAGTTTATTTGAATGTGAAGAAGCAGTAACTCCAAGCATAGATGTGTGGCCCACGAATGTGGACTCAGAGTGTGAGAATGATTTGAGTGTGGAAGAGATAATGAAAGCAATGAAAAGCATGAAAGTAGGTAAGGCTGCTGGGTATGATAGGGTATCGGTAGAGATGCTGAGGAATGGTGGTGGGGTAGTCATAGACATGCTGTACCTTTTATTTAATAAGTGCTGGAAATCCGGTCGGGTCCCAAAGGACTGGTGTAAGGCTGTAATTGTTCCGCTCTATAAGGGAAAAGGGTCACAGCAGGAATGCAAAAACTACCGCGGCATTAGCCTCCTCAGTGTGGTTGGAAAGCTGTATGCAAAAGTGTTAATTGATAGAGTGTTAAAAGAGACTGAACGAAAGATATGGGATGCACAAGCAGGTTTTAGAAAAGGAATGGGATGCACGGACCAGGTTTTTGCATTACGGTCTATAAGCGAAAAGTTTTTGGCTCAAAACCAAAAGATCTTTTGCGCTTTTGTGGACTTGGAAAAAGCCTATGACAGAGTGGTTCGGAATGAACTGTGGTCCACGCTGCACATGTATGGAGTGGATAGTAAATTGATACAGGCGCTGAAATCTCTGTATGAGAATTCCAGTGCCTGTGTCAGGATTAACGGGGCATACACTGACTGGTTCGGCATCTCTCGAGGGGTCCGACAGGGATGTGTAGCGTCCCCGTGGCTATTTAATTTATTCATGGACAGTTGTTTGGAAGAGCTGAAAGAGAGTGAATGTGGATTAAGAATGAATGAGTTGCTGGTCAAATGTCTGTTGTACGCCGACGATCAAGTTCTACTTGCATCGTCGGCGAATGACTTGCAGGCGATGGTGACTTGCATGAATGAGTCGTTTAAAAAGAAAGGAATGAAAGTGAATGTAAGTAAGACAAAAGTTATGGTGTTAGAGAGGAATGATAATGACGAACGTACCTTATGTAGTATTATGATTGGTGATGAAAAATTGGAACAGGTGAATGAGTTTGTGTACTTAGGGTGCATGTTTACCAGAGACGGTAAGTGTCAGAGTGATATTGAGAGAAGAGTGAAAGCAGGAAATAGGGTAAATGGAGCTCTGAATTCCTTTGTGAAAAGCCAACACGTGTCCAAAAAGGCACGGATGGCAGTTCATAATGGAGTGTTAGTCCCGACATTGATGTATGGAAGTGAATCTTGGGTATGGCAGAAGACGCATGAAAGTAGGATTAACGCAGTAGAAATGCGCTCACTGAGAAGTATGTGTGGTGTGACTGTGATGGACAAATTGAAAAATAGTTTTATTAGAGAACGTTGTGGTTTGAAAGAGGATGTAGTGACAAAAATAGAGAAAGGTATGTTGAGATGGTTTGGTCATGTGGAAAGAATGGATGAGAGCAGATTGACGAGGGCAATCTATAAGGCAAGCGTAAGTGGAAATGTTGGAAGGGGACGGCCTAGACGTACATATACGAACCAAATTGGCGACGTGCTTAAAAAGGGCCAGGTCAGATCTACCCGTAACCGACGAGCATGCATGAAAGGACTTATGAATGTGGAGGAAGCTAGAGAGGTATGTCAGGATCGTAGCAGGTGGCGTTCCGTTGTCTCTGCCTACCCCAGTGGGAGACAGGCGTGAGAATATGTATGTATGTATGTACTATGATAAAAAATAATAATAGCAATAAGACTCTTTTTTCATGATATTAATATGTATTACCTAATAAGTTCCTAAAGATTACACAAAAGAAATAGAAACTCTATTTCAAATAGTGTTAGAGCAGTTTTAGTTCCTATTAAAATGGGGCCTTTGTCTTCACCGATATAAAGTTATCAGAAAGTTATAACATTAGTACTCCTCTATAACTATTATTAGACAGCTAATATGATTCAACTCTCATCGAATCTACATAATATGGGAACCGATCGACCTAGGAAAATTACACTCCTACGATTTATGCAAAGCAGGTCTTATGAAAGAGAATTTACAGTTCAATTTTGAACACTTAGTCGGTTATTATGCAAATTGTGTTCGAGGATGTACCGTGACGTGTACTTCCTTGCTTGAGAGGCAAGTTATGATGAATGTTGTTATGTTAGGTTGTCACATATATCTATAGTTCAATTGTTAGAATATATCCTGTAAATAAGATCCTCAATCTTAGTATGGGAAATAGACTAACACAAAAATGTTAGCGTATAGTTGGCGTATAGTTATGGAACTCATGTTGATTTGTTTCTCATAATCTCGTTATATTTGCTATACCTCGTCTAAACGGAGTGTCGTGTAATCGCAGTTGGCGCACATCTTGTCTTGGTAAGATATGTTGGTCTATTATTTTTATTTTCTTATTTTATTAACATCTAAGATTACACGCATTGCTTATACAGGAAAAAAATAATCTGAATAGGAAAAAAAAAGTCAAAACGGTGCATTTTTTATATTTATTTTTTTTTTCGTTTTAATCTTTCGCCCGATTACTAAAGTAAATTAAATTATGTTTTTACAATGTTATACCATCAATAAACATAACCGTTTGTGGGCCTACAGTAAATTGACTCATTTATAGGTCTATAGAAACGTCATGTTATTTGAAGTCAAATATGAGGTATGGCCGCATACAAAGCATAATTATATAGCATAGCCTAATATTGCATATTCAAAATACTGACATTTCACTAGCAGTCCACTCTTTCCAATCTATCGTGATGTGTGTGCAAGTATACGATGCAAGGTGTTAAAAAATTTACGCAAATCCTGAAAACAATTTGAACAGAATCGAAAAATAAATAACATGTTTGTGAGGCAGAAAACTCCAGTACAGACTGCGGATCTACTCACTGTGTAAATTCATGCGTTTTTGGAAATTGTTTTATGTTTATAGGTAAGTGTCTTTTTGACTTATTAACCATGTAATTCACCTATAGGTAAAGATATCACGTACAACACTCTAAATCTACAGGGATTGTACAATATGTGCTTCATGCCCATGGGCTTATGGAACCAAGAGTACCTATTTTAAACACCAGTGAAATAACTACAACTTAATTAAAGAAAACAAAGATATGTACCACTTATTATGTTTTAAGTTTTTTCTGTAACTTGTAATTGATACAAATAAACATTATGAACAACAATTAAACAGTATATCGTAACACATCACCTAATTGTTTCTCCATCGCGCTGAATAGACCCAATCCCGCTACGTAACCCCTTTTCAGGGCTTGATGAAACGCAAACTATGTCAAGAGGTACTGCCGAAATTTTGGACACTACTCTAACCTTGTGTCTGTTGAAGCTTAGCTGATGGAGTTTCAGATAGGTTAATGACGTCGATCTGATGGCTGCCTAGATTTTAATTACAATTTTAGTAACTGATTCGTTTGGCTTGTTGTTTCTTAGGGGTTAATACCTGAATTTTAAAAGGTGCAAGCCTACAGTCATTTCAGGATAGATATGTCTGAAAACAAAACACGAAAGTCTGATTCGAAGGTTTATGGTAGAAATGTATCAGATTGAAAGTGGCGACGGGCTCACTACCCGTCACACTGGACAGAGTTTCAGTACTACTAGTGAAACTTAGATGTTCAGAAGTTTCAGAATATCTCTGAATACCCCCTCGGGCAATATAGTCATGAGCGTATGCTGTATCAGATTTCATTTGCGTCTACAGAGTTTCTGGTTTAGATCAAAGTAAAATTCCGGTAATGTCTACATATACTTCTCTACCACTTACCGAGCGGTGACAGAGTCACAAAAAAAGTTTATAAGTTCTTGTAAAGAAATGATAGTACGCTAAATAAGTTTTTTTGCTTGAAAGTTGCTTATTAAATTGTTACCTATCTTAGGACTGCAATTGCACAAAGACTTATTTTTAAGCTTTTCTTAATAAATACCTACGTTATTAAGAAAAGCTTAAAAATAAGTCTTTGTGCAATTGCATTCTTGAAACTCAAAGTCTGTTGGTAACGTATCCAACCCACCCAACTGCACCGCACCTCAGTTTATTTAAATCAACGTCTTCACATAATTTTAAGGTTTTTCTGCAATAACCAAAATTTCATTGTTTTGCTGTCAAAGCTAAACGCACACCTGTCCTAAGTAACACGATGTTCCCCAAAGCGGCTGACTAGCTATTTTCACACTAGTCGACAAGGCAGTTGTAAGGGGTGAAAACACAAGAGGGAGCCCTTCTCTGCCCAATTCTATATCCGTCTTCACCCCATAAGTTGTAGTTTGGATTGATAACGGCTTCAGTTGAATCGTATTACAATTGAGGAAAAACTTATCAGTTTGAATATGCTGAGTAATTTTAGGCAAATAAATATCGTGGACATTGTCACACAAATTATCTAGTCACATTTAAAGTACCTGGACTTGTATTATGATGACTAGACAACGATATAGAATACATATATAGATACAAACATCCATGACTCGGGTACAAATATTCATATTCATCATATAAATATTTGTCCCTTGCGGGATTCGAACCCGCGACCCTCGGCACAGCAGGCAGGTTCACTACAGACTGTGCTACCGGGCCGTCAAAGCAGAGCGATAAGCATAAATACATACAGGGTGTAAAAACCCTAGTAATATTTAAAGGAATAGTTTAGTTAAGACCAAACTGAACTACTTTCATTATGGAGGCTACGACAAAAAATACAAAAATTCTGCTTTTTCATACAAAACTGAAGCCGAACTGCTACCTGCTGCACCTACTCGACTCAAATGTATAAAACCGCAGTTTTTTTTCACATCGTCTCCATTGTGGTAGGTAGTTGTTCAGTTTGAATATCTAAACTGCCCCTTTAACTATAACTACGGTGTTTTGTTATGATCAGTTTTATTATGACCTAGTATTATTATTGATTATTTGTGGTTGGGTTATTGCAAGCAAGGGTCGTTGTAACACTGAGACCAGCGCTGGTCCATTGTGTTCGCCCCAAGCTCACCCATATTTTACGCATACCTTCGAACTTATGGTATATTCTTTTCATTCTCGGGAACGCAATGCAGGTTTCCTCACGATGTTTTCCTTCACCGCCGAGCTAGTAAATGATAAATACAACCGTACATAAATTCCAAAGAACTTAGTGGTACAGGCCAGGAACCGAACCGCGACCTCATGATTGAGGCGCTAGCTCTCTTCCGTATGGGCTCTCATCGCTCTAATTACCTATATACTAGGTCATTAGAGCGATGATATGATCATAATGTATTTCGGGGTGGACATCCTTATTGCTACAACTACCAACTATCTTTGTAGGTCGTAGCAAGGCTCTCAAGAATAAGCATGATAGGGAATGGACGGTACTCTACCACATAAGCATGGCCTTACGAAAATGATGGTCTACGAAAAATATCAGGGAGATAGTTCCCCTAGTATACAAAAGTCCATTTAGCCGGCTCGTTCATTAAGTACCACTGACAGATTCGCGAGGGCCACTCCATCAATCCAATTAGACTTCGAGAAAAAATTGCGAATTTTCATGGGATTACAATTCACAAGGTGATATTCTTTTGGATTAATAGATGTGTACGTCTTTTAGCGTAGCGATAGATGGTGTTTTATTAATTGTCAATGTTAGCAATAAATTATTGCACGCATCAATACAATTACAATATTATTGAATATTTTTCTGAGAACCAATCAATCAATTATAAATCAAATTAAAGATTGAAAAATTTGTCTCGGGCGGGACTTGAACCCGCACTTTTCCAAACCGGGGAACTGCGTTATCCAATTTCGCCACCGAGCCCACTACCCAGAGAACGAAATTTTCAATCTGTTGCTTCTTAAGGGGACGTCAATCAATTATACTTTATTTTACACCAAAAGAAACATAGTAAACAAACAGGAAATACAAAAGATACAAAAACAGGCGGTCTTATCGCTAAAAAGCGATTTCGTCCAGTCAACCTTATGGTAGAGGAAATGGTGAAAGAAGATTGGTAGGCGGACCGGGCGGGCGGGCGGGCTTTCGGTATTGAGAACCGTTCTAAGTATCTAAGTAAACAGAAGAACGGCTGAAAATATCTCATTAAAACTAACCGAATGTGTATTTGAAGGGTGAGGCTGAAAAACCGTGCTGATTTTGTACATCTGAGCGAGTTTGCGTACTTAGTACAAATAAGTTAGGTGAAACATGTACAGCATTTTATTATTTATTTATACACCTACTTGTTCCGTTTTTTTAAACGGAACAATTAAACATTTAACAAGAACAAAATTAATACATCACAAATAAAAAAACTAACTACATACAAATTATTGTATTATCAGTGTGGCAAGCGATATTTTTTTTTCTCTAATGGATAAATAGATGTACTTACCTTCCTTTAATACACTGAAATATAAAACTATATTCTGTTAGAACCAATTTTTGAATCAGATCCG
Organism: Agonopterix arenella; assembly: GCA_927399405.1. Taxonomy (NCBI): domain Eukaryota; kingdom Metazoa; phylum Arthropoda; class Insecta; order Lepidoptera; family Depressariidae; genus Agonopterix; species Agonopterix arenella. The sequence goes on along the minus strand of OV656704.1, from coordinate 11,933,090 downwards.
GTTAGTTTAAAAAAAAAAAAAAAAAAAAAAAACAAAAAAAGTTATGGAATAAGAATGAATTTTTTTTCTTCCTGCTTGGATCCGAGGGGGGGTAATCGTCAAAAAAAAAACACGGTGAACGCTATGTTCATTGTTGCTATTTAATAAGTTACAAAAAATATTGCAAGAGAAAAACAGAATATTTAAGTAAGTTTCCCGAAAATGAATCCTATTTGACTATTCCATCTGCATATTTGCGTAATACGCATTACCTACCAACTTACATAATAAATGAGGGTTTCGCGCCAAAAACGGAAGTAATGGTATGTACTCAAACCGACACGAAAAAATACTCCCTACTACCATTAATTTTCATTTTCATCTATGACCAGGGATTGCTCTCTTAAGAAAATGTAGGTGGGTCTAAGTGCCGAGGTAGGGGAGGAAATACTTTTTTTCTATTACGGGCTTAGCAATGGTACCTATTACTCGTAAAAATAGTTCTTTTATTGTTCTTTAGCGTATAAAGGAGTCTATGGGTTTTGTAGGAATTATTTAATACTGAAAACCTATTTCTATAGCACTTAGTGTACATCAAAATGGATGTAATGTAAATAGGAATAAGAATAATTTTTTTTTTTTAAATAATTGTGTAAAGTATTGACTGTTATTTCAATATATGAGGCTCTCTTAATTAAAGGACGTAAGCAAAGTTTTGTGCCTTTTACTATTATTTCAGGCTGTGTTGTGAATATAAAGAAACACGTGAATTTGCTGTACACGGCCTCTTATATCACTTGCGGAAACAAGAATTATTTTTTTCTATAAATATCGAAATATAATGCAATGTCATACTTTAATTATTGTTTTATTAACCTGTTCGGTCCCATTTCCACATCTCTCTATCCAGTGCGAGATCCCTCAATTAATTAGAAAGGCGTCCATCTTATCGTATTCATTTTAATATCTTGATAATTTATCAAATTAATTGGAAAAACACAAATCTTGTGCTAGCAATTTCACGCCGCGCAATTGTGTATTCGAAGAAATGGTAATCTCTTTTTATTATTTTTTTTATTTATTTAAAGAAGATCATCACTAACACGAGATAACTTTCCAACTCTTTTCAGTTGTTTTTCCCGATTATTTGTCATTCATTGTGATATTCGTACGAAACGAAAATGCCGAAGTCTAGGACCCGGTTGGTACGAGTGCATTTAAAGCAAAAACAGCAATTTTGAACTTATAGAAATCTTACTCAAAACTAAGAATCAGCTTGGATTATTATCTATTTATTTTCCGACAATTATCATCGTAAATAATTATCTTGTATTTATTATTCGAACCCTGAAACAAACAATACGCGGGCTGCGTCTCTCAAAGATAATTCCTAAACTATTAATACATTTCTGATAGCTATAGTAACAATTTAATACATTGAAATATATATTCAGACTATCGCAACATAGAGTTAATTCCTAACATGCATTGAATGGAATAATTAGATGGTGTTTGAAGAGCAAATTGTATTTGGACAATGCAATACAAGACGGTCCATGTATTATTCTAGCTAACTACATAATGTGATTCTGGGTCTACATTCTATGTAATAGTGAGTGTTTATGCATATTACAATGAGAGCTTTAGCTTTTGTAGTACCAGGTAGATATGTCGTTTGTTTGACTAAACATATTATTAGGAATGATTCTACAGGGTATAAGAAAAGGTATCATTTAAACAAATTGAAAAACGGTGACTGGGAGCAAACCTGTGAGAGCACAAAAAAATCTGCTGTTCCATACTAAACTAATGCAATACTTAAACAAATGTATGAGACAGCAGATTTTTTTGTTCTGACAGACTTGCTCCCATAGTAAAAGTTGTTCAGTTTGATGAGTAGATTATGTTGTTTAAAGATAGTAAATCGAAATTGGGGCTTCTGGCTCAGTTGAAAACCGCTCTAAGAAGTCTCCTGAATCGTATGGAAGTATTGATACTTTTCCTTACACCCTGTATAAACATAAGGACCTTTTGCCCGCGACTTCACTTGCACCGGTTCTCGTCATCGTAACGAGATAAAATATTATGTTACCAGTTTTACTGTCAGTTGCAGAAACGCTCATTAAAGATTTAATGGCGGATTAACTCTAATGAGCGTTTCTGCAACTGAGTGTTAAAGTCTAATCTTAAAGCACAAAAAATTTCATCTAAATCGGTCTAGTAGTTTTTGCGTGATGATCGAACAAACTAACAAACAAACAGATAAACAGACAGAAAAAAAATTAAAAATCGGTGATTTGTGACTTCAATGTACAGGCACACTGTAAGTAAGTATCTACTTTAAATTTTACAAATTGGTTTTCTCATACTTGTTACTAGGAAGGTTTCGGTATGTCATTTATTAAATAGTTATCAGAATTAACTGTTTATATAATGACTACGGAACCCTATCCTGGGCGAGTACGTAACGCTCTTGGCTGTTATTTTCACTATATTATTATATTAAATACAACCTAATATTGTAAAAAAATGTATAAACAACAATCAACCAAATAATCAATACAGATAAACGAAATAAAAAATTTCCGTTCACTAAGTATTTATCCTTAAAAGGAACTTGTAAAGAAAACGTACCAAATTCGTAAAGGCACCTAATTTATCAAGAAGTGGCCTCTTGAGGAAGAGAATCTTGGCAATCACTCCGAGCAATTATCTACGATTTTTTGGAACAGTCTAATTAGTTGAATGGACTGAAACGTTAGTAATTAACATTAATGATGAGGGATCGTCGGAAGTGTTGCTTTAAAAGGCATTTTAATCGCTTAATTGATCAGTTAATAGAAGGAAAGTTATTAGGTTTGACTCATAAAATATGCGTAAATTGCGTATATGTTTTGTAATTACCAGTGGAATTTCCCCAATGACGTTTTAGCTCTAGTTCAGCCTAAGATTAGTAAGTAGATATTCTTGACCGTCCTAAGAATAAGAAATGACTTAGGGATGCAGTTTTATTGGCAGTGCTTTATGGGTGAAAGGCATCATCAACAAACACGTCGCATAATCTACAGGGTGAAATTGACATCATTAGCATCCTTTTAAACTAAGAGTCTTCCCATCAAACTGAACACTTTTACTACGGCAGCAAACAGATAGGATATAAATGTCAAGTAAAAACTATATTTTTAACGCTTTAATTTTCGTATAGCACTCGTTTAAAGCATTTTGTGGTTGTTCCATCATCAAACAATCCAAAAGTCAAAAATGTTCATACTTTTATTTTAAAACTCTGCTCTGCGCTTTAAGTGTTTGTTGCAAAGTGTATGACAGTTACATTTGGGACTTTATGTGGGTTAAGAGGATACCGAGCCTATTGTGCTGCACTCAAGCGTATTTTTTTATTTCTAAAGAATTAAACAACATGTTATCCAAAAAACAAGAATGTCACATTGTATAGTCCTGATTCGCTTTCAATTTATCAAAACATTACGGATTACTATGTTTTATGCTTGTAGTTATTATCGTTAAACTCTTTAATTTTACCGTTTTAAAGATAATAACTATGAACTTTATAAAAACAAATCCGCAGTGACCCGATTTAAATTGTGACATTCGTGTTTTTTGGAAATATTGCTTAATTGTTTAGAAATAAAAAATTCGACTGAGGGTAGCACAATAGGCTCGGTGCCCCCTTAAGTTCTGTTTACAATGTAACTAAGTTAGTGGTTTGTATAATAGGTATCTCTGCTATGCAAAGTCTGCAGGTTCCAAATCTGTGTGATTTACAATCTGTAACCAGTACGGTATGTACGGGTCAAGTACATTAAATCTGAAACTGGACTCTGTCTGAAATAAAATTATTTTGAATTTGAATTTTGAAAAAATCAGATGTTCCTTTACATTGTCGACTGACGAGCATGTATTGTCCAGAAGGGGATGCACTGTTTTACTACCGTATAACCATTGTATCGAATGCGACAATTCGAATAGCCTCTTTTGTCCGTTAATGTAACTAACAACAGATTGTTTTAATTGTTTGATTGTTTTCAATACATCGGGTATACGCTAGAAATTAGGAAAATAATGACTTGCAAACCATATTTTAAATAATTTTGAATTATCGGAAGGTAGCAGTGTATCTTTATAATGTTCTATTTAGTCCTGTCTAGTGAAAAGACTATGATAGCTGCAATACACAGATAGATTATCACAGACAACGAAAACCTAAAAAATATTAAATATTAAATTTAAAAATAAAGTCCTATAAAATGTAAATAACGTAACACATTCACTGCTAAGCCCATAATGAGATACATAAAGCTGTGCTAACACCGCGTATTGGGATACCACTCTGACCCACGGGGCGATTCGTCCGCACCGTGTGTTGCAGACCCCATACGTAGGTCGTCAGCAGTGAAAGAATTCATAATTTGCGTCAATGAATCTGAGTTTAGTAAAGATACAGCAATGCTCCTGTCTTCACCGAAACGAAATACAGAAGAAGTAGATGAATGCATACAAACGAACGGAAAAAAACCTTATAAACTTTTCTGTCTAACTCACAGGAACGAATAAAAAGGTATTTGCTATTAGAAGCGCAATACTCGTTCATCAGCTCTAGTCGTGCGGTTCGCTGGAGGAGCTGGTGTTCTTTTTATTTCAGCACTAAGTGAACAATACATTCGTTACCGACGGAACGTATTCGCTGCTCCGCGCGATCAGGGCTGCCTACTGTTCTCTATTAATTGTATTGATTCACATCGCGACCGCTAGATCGCGCAGTCCATAAATTAAAACGCGACATTGTCACGATAGGAACCACGCATTGCATAGCATAGCTTATTATATCTTGCTAAAATTAAATGATGGTCTGATGTTGTTAATCGAGTAGATTAACACCACCAGACCATCGTCCTTTAAAATGGACGCCAGATAAATTTTAATTTAAAAAGAGCAAGGACAGTTTCGAGCTCTCCCTTGACGATGTTCAGGATAGAGCCAAATGGTGGAAATGGACAAGGAAAGCAGACCCCGCTAACCACCGGGACAGTAGCTAGGAAGATCACGATATCTTGCTGGAATAAAGATTTTTCAATTTATAAATCTAGATGGACGATGAAAGGGGAGGCCTTTGCCCAGCAGTGCAATGAAGTGGGCTAGTAAAAAAAAAAAAATTTTGGCGTTACAACTATAAGCCACCGTCAGAATCTTCTTCTTTTTGTGGCGTTTTTCAGTAGTGTTAAATTTTATATTTTTACTGGATACGTATTCTGCAAGCCTGACCGTCAATATAAACTGGGTTTAAGCGGTGGAGTAGTCTGATGATGACTTTAACTAAGACTAGAAGGCTTTCAAAGTGTTTTTGTTGATTTTGGTAAACATTTTCTTTGTTTAATTGTAAATTGAGACTTAAACTTAGCGTAACACTCACTCACAGAAGCTATGCTAAGGCAGCTATCATATTGTTATGTAGAATTTATGTAATTAAAACAGAACAGAGGCAACCCTACGTCCTACAGTTCAATCCACTTGATTGAGTAGCTCAGCAGAATGAGAGGGCCCAGATTGAGTTGCACGCAGTTTGTTTGCTTATTGAAACGGTTTTGTCCGCAAAAATAAACTGTTTCGTTGATTATTTGTCGAATTGAAACGCTGTAAAGTTGTGAAACAAAGAGTTTGCGAATTCTGCGGATTGCCGGGTGAGTTTCAAGCGAGGAATTTCTGATTGCATTGGTTTATTTAATTACAATAGTACAAGTATATAATATACATAATATGTACATTATTATAATTATCGTATATTCTCGGTATGATAAGAAAGATTTCCATAACTATTTACAACCGTTTTAAGCATCCTCAGAAGTTCATTTTTACCGAATTACTATGATAGATAATCAAATTCAAATCAATACCTAATATTATAAATGCGAAAGTGACATTTTCAATAGCTGAACCTATTTTGGTGTAATTTGGTATACTTAGAGATAGCTTGAACTCTGAGGAAGAACATAATAAAGCTACATGTTGTCTAAAAAAACGGGAGAGGATGCAATAGGGAATAAAAGTTTGTATGGAGAACCCATTATATCTCATGTTATGGATATGAAAATTCATATTTTGGTTTTTGATAAGAATTAAAGAATTACTTTATTCAGTGTTTTTTTTCCAAAATCATAAGGTCAAGGGGGTAAAATGATTGGGATGATAATGATATAGCTTGAACCCTGAGGAAGCACATAGGCAATAATAAATCAATCGTGTCATACCCACCATACCCCTGGTAGTAGGATGGGTCCCACCATATCAGCTAGTACTAAATAATACGCTTTACAGTAAACATTGCCTGCCTCCGTGGTCTAATGGTTAAGAGCATTGGCTCTCGACACGGAGGTCGTGGGTTCGATTCCTACGGGCGACACCTAGTGAAATGTCACTTTGTGCGTTTTTCCTCAGTTGGTTAGGACATTGCAGGCTGAATCACCTGATTGTCTGAAAATAAAAATGATTCCGTGCTTCGGATGGCACGTCAAGACGTTGGTCCCGGCTACTGGTTGTAGTAGTCGTTACATAAAAACCTCGTCAGAGGCCGTAAGGCGGTCTGAAAAAACTCTGACACCAGGGCTCTGCCCACACGATTAGAAAGAAAGGAAGTAAACATTCTTAAATTATTAATTTTAAATTATTAATTTATTAAACATTACATTATGTTGCAGAGTACAGTACAGAGCATCGTATACATCGGATACAGTGTTGCAGAAGATTGATGCAGCTATCTGAAACGAGATCGGGGACTGTTTGACTCTGCGGTACCATACGTATCGTTCCGATACACGATTATTGCGCGGATGCTATTTAAAAGCAAATGTGATACAACATAAATAAGGTTTGTTTTACAGTGCTTTTTATGAGGAAATGCTACCAAGCTACCATCGCATCGTTTGGAACATAATTTCATACTGAAACCAATACAATATATTGAAGATGACGCTTAAAGCTGATCAAAATTTAAGATTAGAAAAAAAAGGTATGTATTGGTAAATTGGTGTGGTAATTATGTGAGTTGTTTTGTTGATTATCTATACTTATAAAGCAGTTGCGTGACTGACTGATAGACAATTCACAGTCTTAACATGAAATTTGAAATGTGTATTCTACGAAGGATTTAGGGGTGCACTAAGAAAGGATTTTTCGAAAATCAACCCCGATGCAAGGGGGTGGGTGCTGAACTTTGACTACTTTTATAGGGACTAGTTACGCGTGTAATTCTACTAACAAACATTTCTGCCACTTTTTGCGGGGGGCGAGGTAACACGAAATCCGCAACTTTGTAATTTATTCCCATAATTTTAGATTTTAATTTTGAACGTTAAAAATCATGAAAAGTAGTCTCGTGTGAACCCCAAACGTTCTAAGTTCGAAATTATTGTTTCAAAATTTTTTTTTCCCGATTTCGATATTGGTCCCTTAGAGAAAGTTGTTCAGTTTGATGGTCTGATCATCCTCTTAAAATAGTTTCAGCTAATTTTGTTAGACCTTATATAACGGTTGATCATGCTTACCAATAAATAAAAAAATCTATTTAAAATTATAATTCTCTGTGCATTAGCAGTAGGTAGCTATGCAGTAGATACAAAATCATCACATGAGTGAACACACCTTTAAAAAACTTTTTGTAAGGATGTTAGGTACTGCATTATATACCCCTACATAGGTACCTACTTCATTTGCACAATGTAAATCATTGAGTTACCAACTACTGGACGTAGGGTCCGCGCGCAAAAGTGTTCGAACAAAATGTAAAACAAAACACACAAAGAGAAACAATAATGCGCCAGGTGCCTGATTGCGCTAAGTTAAAACATCGAAGTTGGATAAGTTCTATTCTTATCCAATGTCAGTTCTATTCACATTGCAATCCAATTACTATTCAACTGTACTGAATTCCGCATCGCGTTAAATTCTATGTAACTGACAGCTAATAATGTCTGAGCGATCTGTCAAAACGACTCTAGCGGCTGTACCGCGATTAGCGCAATACCAAATGTGTCAAAAGTTATGGTTCGTACGTAGTCCCATAATGGTTCAATCACCAAATATTTACCGCGATTGCAGCCCAGTCTTCGTTTGATTGACGGACTACGCGCACGTCTGCATGCCGTGCTGCTGTGCTGTTAGAATTTGTAAATACTACGCCAGCAAAATCTTGTCATTTCTACAGGTTAATCTAGGACAATTTTTCGAGTTATTTTGTATTAAACCCGGCATCCATAGTAAAGTTAGTCAATGATGTAAATTATATTAGTCTAAAGCTAGGTATAGAATCCGATCAACGTTGACAATCCAGCTTGATTGTGCTTCAAATGTGCTTTAATTGCAGCTGGTTACGCAAATCAACCGATGCACTTACGTCGCTACATCCCATTTAGATATGTAGTTAACATACATAACTATACGCAAATTGAACAAACGTAGGATTCGTGTTGCGGGTCTATTGTAAGCGGTCGCGTATGTCTGGTGCTTGATCAGTGATCACTGGTTTGCCATGAGGCTCTACCATTTTGTAGTGGCTCTAGTGTGTTTTTATATTAACAAAATCGTTGAGATCACCCAATAATATTTATTGTACCGAACAACATCAAGCACATTAACTATTTATACTGGAGATGGCAAAATAATCGACACTATGGTACCAAAATTTTAAGATTAGAATAGAATAGAACAAACAGAATTCTATGATCCAGCTGTATACTTATATGTCCGTCAAATATTATGCTACTCGTATAGGTATAAGTAATGATTATGAACTTTGTTATCGCGTGGCGTGGTTTGGTTAGGTTAGGTTGGGTCATCACAATTGACTATTTTGTCTGACATTTTTAGTTTCAATATAAGCGCTGCTCTGTTCAAATCTGAAGCCTATCAGGGCTTCAATCGTTAAACCACGATCACACTTTTTTTGTTATAAAGAGTGTTACAAAAGTAAAACTAAAAACTTAGGGGGTTGTTTAAACCATCAAACTGTACAACTTTCACTATGGGACCAACATCGAAATCGCGAAAAAAAATCTGCTGTCCCATACATTTAGCTCGAGTAGATTTGTAGTTTAGTATGGAACAACAGATTCTTTTTTTCGCGATTTTTTCCCATAGTGAAAGTTGTTCAGTTTGATGGTCTAAACCAACCCCTCAAATGCTTATTTGTATTTTTGTACCATGCTCCTTCTATTACTTACTGTTATTGAATCACTCAAGGCCTCATAAAAAGGGTGAAAGTCACCCAAAGGGCAATGGAGAGGGCTATGCTCGGAGTTTCCCTGCGAGATTGAATCAGAAATGAAGAGATCTGCAAAAGAATTAGAGTAAATGACATAGCCCAAAGAATTGCTAAACTGAAGTGGCAGTGGGCGGGGCACATTGCTCGCAGAACCGATGGCCGATGGGGCCGAAAAGTTCTCGAGTGGCGACCGCGTACCGGAAAGCGCAGCGTGGGTAGGCCCCCACACGGTGGACTGACGACCTGGTGAAGGCTGCGGGAACCCGTTGGATGAGGGCAGCGTAGGACTGGTCGTTATGGCGATCCTTCGGGGAGGCCTATGTCCAGCAGTGGACGTCCATCGGCTGAGATGAAGATTGAATTACTGATGATAGTTCACCATTGCGTCCGTCCGCAATCCTCATCACTTTGTCCCTACCTTAAGTTATAAATAAGACACCTGTGCTCACCAGTCGATGTCGGTACTAGGTACGTAACATGTTCTCGCATTTCAGATTCCGAGATTTCCAGGAATCTTCGACATTTACGTGTCAAGTTATAAATGCAAGGTGAATCTTCGGGATCGATTCTTAGAATTATTTCGTTAATTAGATTGGAAACATGATCCGATTATAGATGTTTGTGAATTTCTACGTGAGTAATATACGTTACGTTACCGTTTTAATTAAACTGGAAAATTTGATTTGATTCAACTTGAATATTTGACGGGTTTAACCGCGGTTATAAATATACTAGAGTTTACCTGCGACCTCGTCCGCACAGGTTGTCGTTATCGTAGTGAGATAAATAATACATCCGATTTTAAGTCAAAATATAAGCTTTCAAACACAAAAAGTTTTGTCAAAATTGGTCCAGTAGTTTTCGTGTGATACGCGAAAAAACAGACAGACAACAAATCCAAAAATTAGTGATTTGGAATCAGGGACATATATTTAATGTACAGACACACTTCTGTTACAGTTTTAATAATAAGAAGTAGAGAAGAGATAACGTTCACAGACATGTCAGTATTTTTTCTCTGATCCGAAAAGCGTTGGTATGAATGAGTATCTTATAAGTGTACCAAAAAAATTTTTTTTTTTTTCAAATACTAATTATTAAGTTTATAGTAAGACCTAGTTATAAATAATTATCAATCTACCAGTACGCCTATCCATCAATAAATAGATTATTTCTTTTGTTCTTTATTATTTTATGTTATTATTAGGATTTTATGAAGTGTTTTTGCGTGAAAGGCTAGCCAACAACACTTTCCATTTTGGATTTTTCCCCAACGAAATTATGGTCGTGAGATTTTGTATACAGGATGTTAGGTAAACAGTTGCATTACTTTAAGGGATGATTGTGCCCACGACACTAAACAATTTTCTCTAAGAAACCTATAGGAAATTCACAAAACAATTTTTTGACTTCCCATACTAAATTGCAATCCGCTGATTGAACGTTTTTATGAAAAGTCAAAATTTTTTATGCCTATTTCCTATAGGTTTCTTAGGGAAAGTTGTTCAGTATCATGGGTACAATCACCCCTTAAAGTAATGCAACTGTGTACCCCAACACCCTGTTTATTTGTTTAATTAGTTCTAATACTATCCAACTATAAATAAATACACAATTGTCAAACTATCAATGACACAACAAAGTCCTAACTCATTCCTAAAATAGTCCCAAAAATGGTAGAAGTTTCGAATACGGTAACATTGAAATCGAGTTAGGGATACCTGTAGAAAATAACTGAATTCACGAGATAAATTTGGCCACTGGTATCCTCCGCTGGTCAATATCATTTGTGCCTCCAGCCCGGAGTTTGAACGAAGTTAGATACCTAATTTTAGTGCCAGTTAGTTTCTGGACTAACGAAATAGCTTAGTCTATTTTGTACATGATTTTGTAAAGGTTTAAATACAATGATTTATATCGATAAAATCACATAAAAGATCTGTTATTCGTCGTTCACAAAATTATAATCAACCTGTTTCACTTTTGCTGTGGTGAAAAAAATTCTGCTATTTAATACAAAACTACAGTAGGCTCAAATGTACTTTATTAGTATTTTATTAGCCGTTAAACCGTCTTATAACAAACGTGGAACAAACTATATAAACCTGCGTCTAAGCTTGCTGTAGCTAGTAAAAATAGTTATATCATGTGCGTCAAAATATATAACAAGCTCCCGGACCATTTTAAACAATACAACTATAATAGATTTAGAAAGACGGTTAAGAAATGGCTTGCCGACAGATGTTTCTACAGTATCAATGAATATTTTGACTATAAATGTTGACTACAATAATAATTATCTACTTGACAATAATTTAACAATGACTAAATACAATTCTAATTCAATTTGACATGCAACGTATTGTAATCAAAATTATTCATATTAAATCATTATTCTCATTTTAAATTTTGTGATTATTTACATGACATTGAATAATATCTGTATCTTGTATTGACTGTAATAATATTTAAATGTGACATACACCTGTAAAGGTAGAAGTTAGAGGCTCTGTTAACTCTGCGCTATGATCTGCAAAATGTACCTAATTTTCATGCACAATAAATGATTCTATTCTATAAAACATAAAGCCCCCTTCTAAGTCCATATTATATTGTGACGGGCAACTGCGGAACCCTATCCTGTGGCCAACCCTATCACTTGGCCAGTTATTTTACCCTGTTTTTATTTCAATAAAACCATAATCACGCATGTATGTAGAATGTTGAAATAAAAAATTAGATCCAGTAGCTTTCTTTCCGGGTGATTTATGCATAGATAGAGGTGCACTATAAGCAATACCATGTCAGCAATACTCAACTGCATCGAGACATGATAAGAGATGACACGCAATCCCTGATCGGTCATCGATGAAATGGAATCGATCCATCCAATAGCAATTTGTGCTTAAATGCGCTTTCGATTAGGTATGCGGATTAGTAATAGATGTTAATAAAAGTCATTACTTGAAGAAAGATGTTACTTAGATATGGAAGAAAAATCAATCAATCAATTATACTTTATTTGACACCAAAAAAACAGAGTATACAGAGAGCAAACAATCAGGAAATACAACAGGCACAAAAACAGGCGGTCTTATCGCTAAAAAGCGATTTCTTCCAGACAACCTTAAAATATTATTTGCAAGGATGGCTTACACCAAAACAAATCAAGTATCAAGTATAGCGTAAGTGATTCTAGATTTTGTATACATTTTCTCCTAATTGGTATTAAATGAAAGAAAAATAAACACATTAATACATTTAACTTGTAGTCTAGGTTTGTAAAATGACTGTTTGTTAAATAAAGACATCGAAATTCTCGCAAATGAAAAATATTTATAATAAGTTATAAAGGGTAAAATTGATATCATTAGCATTCTTTTAAACTTAAAAAACTAAAACTACCCATCAAACTGAACAACTTTTACTATGGGAGCAAACGGATCGGAGCAGAAAAATCTGCAGTTGCATACATTTGAATCAAGTAGGTATTGCAGTTTAGTATGGAACAGCTGTTTTTTTTTGCTCCGATAGATTTGCCCCCATAGTAAATTAAAGTTGTTCAGTTTGACGGGAAGACTCCTAGTTCAAAAGGATGCTAATTATATCGATTTCACCATGTATACTCTTGTAATAAATATGTAAGCATGCCAGCTTACGTTAGCAGTGCAAGAGGAAATCAGAAATAAACAACATTTTCCTCTTCCTAAATTTAGAAGAAGAAGTTTAAGGTGGTTTCAGTCCATACAAAAGTTTGACGCACAATACGCGTAGACGGAATTAATAAAAATAATATTTTATATATGGAAAAATAGTTTAGAAATTCTAGTTGTCGCGTCACAAATAAAATTTGCAATTTATTATATAATGAGATATAAAGCTTTTAAAATGTTGTATGAAAAAAGTCAAAGCTTTATACCTTCGTAATTATTTTATAAATTGCAAATGTTATTTGTGACGCGGCATCTAGATTTTCTAAACTATTTTTCCATATATAAAAAGTTACTTATATTAATACCGTCTACGCGTATTGTGCGTCAAAGTTTTGTAAAAAAATTAACCCCTCTGCAACCACCTTAACGATTACTTTTAGTTCGGTGTATGGGTACCATTTATATCTCACTCGAACTTAAAGTCTTAGTCTGCAATTCAAAAGGTGCTTTTACATTAAAACCAAGCCGCCGGCTATCGGTATCTAGTTACTATAAACGAACCCTAACTCTGTCTCAACTAAAACATCAGTCGACACTGTAATTGAATCTGAGCTCGCTTTAAACTTTGAGAACCTCTGTCAAAGTTTAACGAATATTCTATATGTCCTCGTTAAATATTCTGTAACTATTTTTGTTGTTTCAGGTAAAACACAAAATATGCAAGTATTCATCACGAGTATGCAGGGTGTTACAAAAATACAAATAAAAATTTAAGGGGGAGTATGCAGGGTGTTACAAAATACAAATAAACATTTAATTTAAGGGGGGGTTAAGACCATCAAACTGAACAACTTTCATTATGGGACCAATATCGAAATCGCAAAAAAAAAACGGATGTTCCATCATTATCATCATCATATCAGCCGATAGACTCCACTGCTGGACATAGGCCTCCCCCAAAATGAGGAGATTTGCCATAATCGCCATGATGCGATGCGTTTGCGAAGTTCCATACTAAACTACAGATCTACTCGAGCTAAATGTATGGGACAAAAGATTTTTTTTTTGCGATTTCGATGTTGGTCCCTTAGTGAAAGTTTTTCAGTTGGTTGGTCTAAACCACCCCCTTAAAGTTTTCAATTTTTATTTTTTCTTCTGTAACATCCTGTATTTAAGAAACCGGTACTTAACGTAAGTACCTATTTTAAAAGCAAGTGTGAAATAAGAGGTCGCCCTAGATGCATGTACGCTTAATCGGATGTGTACTGAAGAAGGGCCAAGTAAAATGTACCCGGAACCGGTAGTTATTCTATTATTTCTTTCAGCTAATCTCATTACATTCATTTTGTGATGACAAAGCAATGTATTACATAAATAAAAGCATATATAAGTAGATTTTAGAAAACGACACCGGCTGTCTCCTTGATTGCGTTCCAGAGTGATATGCTTTGGAAGTCATACTAGACAACTTTTGAGCCTATTAGCTTTTTCATTCATACATTCAATTACCTTTTATGTGGACAGTTTGCTTAACTTAGAATGAGACCTAAAATTTACTCTACATAGAAAAGTCAGTTGTCATACATATTCATCATCATCATTGTCTCAGCCGATGGACGTCCATTGCTGGACCTAGGCCTCTCTCCCAAGAAAATAAACATATTTTACTCACATATTTTTCAGTAATTATAGACATAAGTAACTAAGGAACTTTCATTTTTATTCAATTTCTTTTTAAATTATGAAATCAAGACGAACACACCCTAATTGGGTCCCACCCTACCACCAGGGGTATGGCCAGTATGGACAACGGGTAAAAATGTCTGCCCATGGTTCACCAGGTGACCCAATTTAATAAAATGTAATTTTAAATTAACCAGGTAGACAAAATGGGTAAAAATGTTTGCCCATAGTACACCTGCCTAGCTAGCATGCCACCCACGACAAAGCGTTTAAACGAGAAAATCGTCATGCGCGCTCTTTCTGGCCTACGTAAAATAATAAAGATGGAGGCACATCTCGATTTTTGTCGTTTTCTCGGGGGTGGCATGCTAGCTAGGCAGTAAAACTAAATTGGGTGGATCACGAGAAAGCACTGAAACATACCATCGCAATAGACGATAAGGTATTGGCCAAGGGCAATCACTGCAATGTTGTATTGACCCGTAGATGATCTCAATGTGAACGTATAATATTGTCCATTGAACTGAATTTACTAGGCACTCTAATTAAACTGGAGTTATGGTTTAATTTGAGTTTCTGACAAAAAAAACCTACTATTTATACAAATTGTACCAAAGTGAAATTCCTAAGTACATCCACAAGCATTCTCTTTGCAACCGTCCTAGGGGCCATAATTAAAAGATTTCTGTTCCGTTGTTTTACGCGGTTACCCATCGTCTGGCTCGAGCTATAGTGGACGAATACAATGAGAGCATAGCATACCCATAGGGCTCTTTAGGTCCTCGTAGGAGATCCCAAGTTTGAGCTCTTATACCTTCTCATTAAAGCGAATTTGGTTTGATTCGGGGGACTGTGATTCAGAGATAAACTAGGATGAAAAAAAGATTGACTGTCTGCCTTTTTGTGTTACTTTAGACTATTGAACGGTATCTAAACAACAGATTCCGTAAAATTGTATATCTGCCTGTACTGGGCACTGCATTCATATTACAACCTTTCAGAAATAGTAAAATACCTTTGATAAATACCTTTTACTTTACCTTGGAATATGAAGTTTATTACCTATTTATTTTGCTACAATAGATTAGTCCAGGTCGCAGTAGATATTGGTCATTGACCAAGCCCTTATAACCAAATAATACCGGTCCTCTACACCTTATAAGCCTAAAAAGTATAATTCTATGCTAAATTAAAAAACTACTCATCAAAAGCACTATCTCTGTTCCCTCTTAATGCTAATTTTGAAACAAAAAGCATACATGAAACTGAAAAGTTTTTTTTACCAAGTGTATGTGTTGTGGGTTCTTACTAACGGTTCGTCTCACTCGTATGCCGTCTACGTTGCTGTGCTCTTGAGTTTTCATGCAAGGAAGATTTTAGCACAAAACACAATTTAAGGAGTAGCGACATAATATGCAGCACACAAGATCAAGAAAATGTTTACTAAGTAACCTCAGTTTAGTAATAAAATTACGCACTCCTAAGCGAACTTTTCGAGCCCGCTTTACAGCACGTGCTTAGGACTGCGTTTGTTTTTATCACAATTGGTAGTATGTACTATCACTACTGCTTAGTGTATTGAGACTTCATAAAAACGATGCTAAATTAGGAATATTGTATCATAATGTTTTTGTAATTTTTATTTTCGAAAAAAGTTTTATTTTCGAGATTAAACCTTCAAATTGGTCTCGTTAGCAGCATTATTTTTCAGTGGACCCAACTAATCCACTCCTATTTTACCGAATTTCCTAACCGTGCATAATCGTGCAATCAAAATATATTAATTGCATACCTGACTTTTTAAAGCAGTGTTAGTGTAAAGTCATAAACGATGCCACTACATGGTGTTATTTTTATGTGGGGCGCAATAGCATAGCGAGAGAGAGGGGGGCACTACTTTGCACATTTTTTGTACATAAACCAAAAGATGAATGAATGAAAGGCAACCGTTAGGGGTGACCCTTGGGCAGGTTGCTTAAGTTCATTTATTGGTTCGGTAGACATACCAGGGCGCTTCGCCGTCCCGTGTGGTCCCCCCATAGTCCGCAGTAATAAGCAGTCGATGCTCCCTGAGTAATGCTGTATTGGGCAATAAAAAAAAAAAAAAGACCACAACCTACGAAGATGTGCTGAAAATTTCGAGCTCGCTCGCTTATTTTCTGTGTGTGCAGCCTATTAGGTCCGCCACATACATACGGAATTGCAATCCGGGACTACGAATCAGAATTGCGATTTTGTATAGGATTCCGAACGCTATTGTGGAGAAATCTTAATATTGTGGGAAAATCGTAATCCTGATTCAGCATTCCGGATCGCAGTTCCGTATGTGTGTGGCAAACCTTAAAGTGATGAAAATACACAACCTATCGTCAACTAATGGTTGAGTATGGATAAATCCCTTAACTCGTAAAATCCTTTACTGAAAGGAAGTCACTGCCCTGCAGTACTCTGAATACACACAAACTATATTGTTTTTCAACTTTTACATGTTTTATTATTTATCTCCTGATTAAAGATACCGTAGCTTATATTCAAATAATAAATAAAGTAATCTATAAACTTAACCTCTTCATACTAAGGTCAATGGATCTCATCTATTCAAGAGATACTTAGCAATATTAATTAGTACCTTATACGTTTGTAAAAAGAGCACTCGCTTTTGCTCTTTTGTGTACACTATTAAAGGAATGTTCGCGTTTTTAACGAGCAGGTTAAAAGAGAGGTTTAACATTCATCTGTGAATAGTTAAGGTTTTTGCTGGTAGGCGTCTTAAATACCTAGGTATTTTCATGAATTAAAAAAAGGAATTGCTTTATTTTTTTACCCTTAGATCTAGTTGTATCTTTTTCTTTTAAATGGAAATAGGCTTTTAATAGTTAAACGTTTATGTTAGATTTATTATTTAATTTACTTATACTTATGAAAGTAATGAGTTCCAGTATACCTAAATTACAATTTATTGTTTCTCTACATTTAATTTTGTTCTAATATTCTAAATACCTGAGAGGATGTTTTTCGATCCGTTTGTAACACTATCACGTTTTTAATATTGAACATTCTTTCTACTTTGAATGTGAAGCCTTAACAAATATTATTTTGTTGTAGCTTGGCGTATAATAATTACGTTCGATGAATAGAACTCAATATTTCCGTATCAACCGTCAATGTTTTTATGTCTAATTGACTACATTTTGAATATGAAACTTAACGCAATTTATAAGTCTTTTTTTAAGTACCGTTACTTAATTGGAGTAACATAGAATTAAAATCAGTTTGTACTATTCCACCCGTAGAGCCTTATAAGGGAAGCAGCGTGGGACAGCATCCAGAAGCCCTTGTACTTTAATGGTCAGTCGCTTTTAGAACCTCCCTTGGTTAACCTCATTAAACTTCGATCAAAAGGAAAACCGTTCAAACTTTTACCCCTGCTCATTCTGCTAAATAATACAAAGATTCTGTTTATTTTTTATATAAATATCATGGATTAAATTAACGACGAATCCGCATTGGGGATGCGTGGGACTAACGGCCATACACCATCCCTGAGGGTGGGCCTGTGCCCTGAGGTGGAATGTATACAGGGTGTAAGTGACAGCCTAACAAATAATGAAACTGTAAACTCAGACCATCAAACTGAACAACTTTCACCATGGAGCCTACCTCAGGAAAAGCGAAAAAATAATCTGCGTCCCATACATTTTAGTCGGGTAGGTACAACAGTTTTGTATGGGACAGCTGATTATTTTCGCGTTCCCTGAGGTAGGCTCCATAGTGAAAGTTGTTCAGTTTGATGGTCTGAGTTCACCGTGTCAGTATTTGCTAGGCTGCCACTTACACCCTGTATTATTATTTTACAACCTGAAGGCCAGGATCCGTTGTTGCAGTAGTAACTTAGTTTCCTGTAAGACCACCCAATGTAATCTTGAGTGGTGCCATTTAAGTGTACCTATTTAAAAAGACAGTTGCCGTGTGGTGTCGGCTATGAATAGCACCATCCTATTTCCTCCCGTGGGTGTCGTAAAAGGCGACTAAGGGTTCTACTGAAGGATGGGCAGCAGCAACCTCTGATTGATTCGATCCAACTGCGATCGCCAACCCTGCTGTCCCATACAAAACTTCTGTCCCTGCCTGACTAAAAATGTATGGGACAGCAGATTTTTTTCGAGTTTCCTGAGGTAGGCTCCATAGTGAAAGTTGTTCAGTTTGAGGTCTGAGTTCACCGTTTGTTTTTAATTTGAGTTTTATTTAGCCCGCTATACGTTCATTCAAGAGCACCAAAGACGAATTTTACATAAGCCTTTTTCCAATAACGTAATCCTTCCAAGTCTTATGTTAATAGCACAACAAAATGAATACATGAATCTTGACCTAAATAAAATAATTCAATCGACATTCTAATACTTACCTTCAAAATACCAACACAAATATCAAGTAAGTATGAGGATGGGAAATGTAATGTCAATGCAATTTTACATTTCACATATAACTGAAATGTCTACGCGGGAAATGCAGGAAATATTTTTCAGTTACGATTCGAAGTAGGTGGGTACTATGCTTCAAAGTCAAGCGTGAGTGAAATAAGCTTTCCGTTTATCGGAAAACGTGCAAATAACAAAGTGCTGTGTGAAATAAATTAAAAATATTGACTGCTTGCATTTTTTTGCAATGGTCGTTGTTTTTTTTAATTTACTTCACTTCAGGAGGTTCTGGAATCTTTTACAACCATTGAATGCGAAATTTAAAGTGTTTTATCGTAGCTAAAATATCGTCTCATATCAATATAAAAAAGATAAATATGCTGTTACACATATTTTACATTTTATACAAAACTGTAATTTCAGATATCTTGACAAAGCCTCACGCAAAGATTTGCAGCAAAGACTAAAACAATCTTTACCCACACGTTTGATTTTTAGGGTTCCGAAGTCAACAAGGAACCCTTATAGTTTCGCCATGTCCGTCCGTCTGTCCGGCTGTCCGTCCGTCCGTCCGTCCGCAGCTTAGCTCAGAGACGCTTAGTACTAGAAAGCTGTAATTTGGTATGGATATTTATATTAACCACGCCGACAAGGTGTTAAAATAAAATCTTGAAAAATGTATTTTTTTAGGGGACCTCCCCTAGACGTGAAGTGGGGATGAAATTATTTTTCTCGCCTACCCCATTTGTGGGGTATCGTTAAATAGGTCTTTTAAAAATATTGTTAGTGTGACAAACAATTTTTCGGTTTAGAGATCCGTTAGCGAAATATTAAGCTTTAAAGCGAAAATTTTTGTTAGACTCAAGTGTCCCCTCCCTCTCCCGGCTAAACGGTTGTAGTTGGAAATGTGAAAAAATTCACAGCAATAGTATATATTATTATTATATCAGCCGTCGCTGTCCCATTGTTGGGCAAAGGCCTCCCTCCGATCTCTCCATGCGCCCCGGTTTTGCGCTTCGTTAGGCCAGTTCTTTAGGAAGCTATCTATTTCGTCTCGCCACCTTAATAGTATATATAATGAATTAAAAAGGAAAACTATCACGGCTAAGTTAAACCGTAGTATAAAACAAAAAGCCTCCTAAGTCCATATATTGTGAAGGGTAACTACGGAACCCTACACTGCGCGTGGCTCGACACGCACTTGGCCGGTTTTTGAAAGTAACAATAATCAGCAGTAAAACACGTCAAAATTACTAAGTAATCTCACGATTCAAAAATAGCACTTCAATTGTTACAATCCAATTACTGGTTTTATTGTTTCATCTTACCTAGTTTTATTAATTAACATAAAACAAAACTTGTAACCTTCCGCCTGAATAGAATAAAATAGAATCAGTGGCGTTTAGTTTATTTGTATGTGAGAGTGGGTATTACATTAACAATGCAATAGTACACAACTCTTGTAACTAGTTAGTCAAGTCAGGGAGTAAAACAATGTTTTCTATAGCGGTTCCCATTCGCTCTAAGTTAAATTGTATTAGCATTGCGAATGCGTGACACTCTAGTTCCATTACAAAGCAAGTGTTGATTGGATTTGTTCTTAGTTTGTTCATCGTGTTGTTAATAAGTGTATATCCTACTTATTCAACTATTTCAAGACTGTAAGCTGGGTTAGCTCGCTACATCTTCGACCTCATCTTTGTCCTAAGGACTGGATGTCAAGAGCAAACTCATTTTTAATTAAAAAAAAAAATTAAAACGATCTATATGGCTGGGTAGCAGAAATATAAAAAAGTGTTTATATATTTTTTTTATTATGCCTAAAGAGTGCATAAGAAGGCACGTTGTTCACCATCAGAAATCCATTATTGTCCCAGAATCAGGGAAATAATACAATAGTAAAGCACAAATCGAAAATTTTGAACATTGCCTTAGTTCGTCAATTCCTTTTTTTAACTGGCCCATTTCATCCCACTGCTGCGGCTTCCCCGTTCATTTTTTTTTTTTTTTTTTTTTTTGAAAGTGACTATTACAGCTTTGCTCCGGGAGCAACTACTGCTTTTTACTGCGGGCTATTGGGGGGACCACGAAGGGTCACCGAGCCAATTGAATGAACTTAAGCAACCGACCTAGGGGCACCCAGCGGGGTACGGACCTCGGCCAAGGACGTTGCTGGGGCTACGCGGCGGATTGTGTAGCTGGGATAGGTGAGAAGCGGCCTGGGATTGGCCTATAGCGTCTGTAGGCGCCTGAATTGAAGGGAGTGTGCAGTGGTCGCGGCTGTCTCCGCCGGCGGGGACGTCGATTACTGTGTCGGCGTGTTGTTGTCGTGTGTTGTGAATTTGCGATTGTTAGTCGTGTCTGTTGGGCCCCGTTCATCCTCCAACCATCTCTGTCCAGTAGGCCTCGCATGCCACCCCCGAGAAAACGATAAAAATCGAGATGAGCCATCTTTATTACTTTACGTAGGCTAGAAAGAGCGCGCATGAAGTTTTTCTCGTTTAAACGCTTTGTCGTGGGTGGCATGCTAGCAGCTGGGCATGCTCTGGCCACGAGTCATCGAAAGCAACCATCCAGCAGCAAAGAGTTAAATTCAGAGAAACTATTATTCCTATCGTAGCATAATCACAACAACAAAAAACATAATGATTATGATAATGACGATGCATTATCCATAAAAACACTTACATAGATACTGAAATTATCCATCCGTAAGAATAACCATCATTACTTTGTATGAAAATATAAAGGTGCACACACAATGCAGCCAGTAACACGGTTCATTTATGCAGAATGATGTAATAAACCGTAGTATATTGAATTGAATTTGCCACTGAACTCAGTTTATGAGGTGCAGCGAGCACCGTAGCGATGCCGACGCATAAAAATGCCGTAATTTTGTATGCAACAGATATGCGCCCAGCTTTATGACTTCGGACCGGATATGGTGGCCATGTTTCTTGCACTAAAACTAGGACTCATGTTTATGGTTTAGTGTGAGAAGGTTATAATCGTAAAGTAGCAATGTTTTGATACACTGACGATAAAATCTTGTAGTATAAGGCTTGGCACAAACGACCCACCAGACACAGCCACCACCGGTGGCCACGTGGCCAGTCACAAGCAGTCCATATACTTTTCCTACCTCCGTACCGTACCTCGTACATTTTATAAGGACTCGCCGCACGCCCACGTTTGGCCGGTGACTCCACTCGCTACAGGAACTGGGTCCGCGACCGCGACAGCCACTGGTTGCAGTGTCCGGTGTCTCGTTTGCGTCGACGAAAAGATTTTGTTATTTTGATTTAATAGTAGAAAATACATATTTCTGCGTTCACGTTTACCTGACAAGGTTTTCTACTTTTACGAAAGCTCGAGTTATGATGTTTCTTTTGATTTAATTAATAATATTCGAACATAAATAAAGAGAACAAAGAAAATAATCTCCTTGAAATAAACCAAATTTTTTAACAATAAAATTCTTTCTTCAGGCAATTTTGGAGGATAACGCAATTTTTTCGCCGTAAAACCGAATTCCTGTACTTTTTAACGGTAATGACAAAATTCTTTTGAGTTGCTAAGTTGACACTGGCACGCTTGCCCCCAAACTTGCTACGTAACTGGGTTAGAGAAAAATGAAAACTTTAGCAATATGGACCCCGGCAAAGTTCGCGATGCACGAGTTCGGTAATAACAGTTGCCTGGTAATATATTTGCAAATTCGCGTGTAAAACTATGCATACTGATAAAGCGTTAAGTTGCGGAATTTTTAATTGAATTGCATTCATAGATTAATATGTATATTGGTTATAGATAGGTAAGTCGCCTTGAATTTTAGGACGTCCTAATTATAAGCGTTGTCGCTTATTAGCACCAGGGGGAGCCACATAATGAAATAAAATTGAAAAACTATCGGCCGACACGAGGATCGATTCATAGCTATCCGGATCGTGGACCGGTTGTCTAGACCGCTATACCAACTAGACAGTAGCGCACTGTCGCTCCGATATGAATCCAAGTTCAACACATAGTGCTTCGAAACATAACCGATAGAATGGAAAATCAGCGTTCCACTTAGTTTGTACTAAGATAACATAGCATGATTGCATTTTTCGATTTTACACAACTCAATTTATTCCAAATAATATAATTATTTGGAAATAAAAGTCACATTTTGCTGTATTTATACAGGGTCCTTCTTAATATGCTGACACTTTTTTAAGGGGGTGATCAGACCATCAAACTGAACAACTTTCTCCATGGAACCAACATCAAAATCACGAAAAAAAATCAGCTGTCCCATACAATTGGCTCGAGTAGGTTTGCAGTTTTGTATAGAAGACCTGATTTTTTTTCGCGTTAAACTATCCAGTTGGTTGGCAATGGTTACAAAGCCGGACTGTCAAACCAAGGGTCCTGGGTTCGGTTTCGCAGACGCTCGTCAAATTCAAATCCCGGTTCGGTCATGGATGTTATATTTATGTTTGTGCCGTTGTTGTATGATTTCCATAACAATAAGCCTAGTAGTTTACTTGGGACCATTACAATGTAGGTGCCTGTGAGCGTTATTTATTTATTTATATGAGTTCACTAATTATAATAAAATACATAAAAACTACACTGAAAAAAAGGTTTTGTTGATTATAACCGAACTTTAGTGACTTCCAAACTGTTTTGTAGCACATAAACAATCTTTTGGTTATAAATAGTATAACTTTTTGCTATTTATATACAAACGTTTGGTTATGTGCTACAAAACAATTTGGAAGTCACTTAAGTTCGGTTATATTTAACAAAACATTTTTTTCAGTGTATTTGAAACTAAAGTACACTAACCTAAAATAAATCTTAGATAAAATAATAGCAATACATTATATTATGGTCTTCTTTTTTAACATTCAGGTATCGCTTGACACTCGACTACCATAAAGAAGAAAAGCGCTGAATAATATCTTTCTAAAGGCTTTATTAAATTTGCCCAAGCGAAGAAAGTTTTAGGTCTTTTTTCACGAAGACATTCAGCAATATGTTCGCGAAGTTCAGAGGTGACCCGGTCAAAGGAGCAAAAAGAATGTGGAAGTTCTCCTTCGTACGTTTACTGACAAAACAAATTCAAAATTAGGACCGAGCATATTTTATCCTTAAGCTAAATTGAATAGCTTGGAGGTTGATTTGACACACATTATTTAACTTCTAAGAAAAATTGTTTTATTAATAGCTAGACGTTATTTTATATGTTAGCTTATCATTATCAATGACTTAAATGCAATAATTGTGTTTGTCATCAAGTATTGTCATATTATAATGTTTTTATAAAAAATGATACAAATTCGAAACAGCTTCTTTGAAAATTAATTTTATTATAGAAATCATTTTCTGAAAAGATCAGTCACTGACAGGTGAATTAAAAACTTTTTGAATTAAGTATTTTCCTATTTACCTTCAATCTGTAAATAGGTCGTTTTAATTTTAGGGCGTATTACTTTTAGATAGTTTTGCTTTTATTTGATAATAGGTCGATTTGATTTTAGGTCCATTTGATAATAGGACGTTTTTCTTTCAGGACGTTGTGATGCGTAGCTGATTTTGCTAATAGGTCATTCCGATACAAAGACCATACAAATAATAAAATCGCGATCATTTTGGCAGTCCACCAACAACGATGTTAGGTAGTTGTACACACTGTTAGAAGAAGCTTATGTTTACGGTCATTATAAATTGTTTTTAGTATCTAGTACTTTTCAAATTCGAGACGAAGAAAAAAGTGAGTGCAATGTTTAGCAGCTAGGTAGGTAAACGACACATAAGACCACTAGTAAAACCTCGGTGCTATTGGTGCAGGATCGAGAAGAATGGCATAATTATGGAGATTCATGAAGAAATAAGAAAGATATAATTAGAGATTGATAGATAAAAAAATCTGTGTATATTAGTTGATGGAGCAAAAAAGTTGCCGTAGTGCTCTCTTTAATCGTAACATTAGAACATGGACGAGATAATTCTATAAAATAGTAAGCTACATGTATTGTATATTATACTTACATGAATAAAATTGTTATTACCTATGCAAATATTTAATTTTCGATTTTTGCAGTCCGCATTGTAAACAACAACAACAAACAGACTTCAGGATTCGGTTCAGTTCCGGAACAAAATTAAACAAAGGTAGCTCCTGTTTGGGTGGATCCTAACTTCTGTTTCCCCTCATCGCTTTCATGATATGAGTTACGGTTACGACGAAAGCGGACTTATTGTTTTTACTTAAAAATACACTTTACCAACTTTGAGTTCAGAGATATTTTTATCGGATTGGGAAGTAGGTCAGGCTTTAGACACATTTACATTCTCATAATAAAAATATTAGATTTTGAACTTTGGTCAAAATACTTTCTACGTCACCAATTTGGTACCAAACATAAAATTAAATTGAGCATTAAATATTTTGAAGTAAGATTTAGTATCGATAACTTCTAGGAAAAATTATGTTTTTGTCGAGTTAATGACTACATACATGAACTCACGGACCGAATCCCTTTCAGGGTCAGAAACATTACTACAACCTACCAACTAAAGAATCATAAGAATGATAACAGTATCTACTAAATTTTAGATTTTACTTAAGTTTTAGAACATGCCTTCATGGTAGAATATGCTGGAAAATTGTATTTTTATAAAACCTTATGTACCATATTTTTGCAAATAAATTATCATTATCATTATTACTGCAGCGTCGTTATCTCCGAAGACTAAAAATGAACTTTCCGCTCGATAAGGTGAAAAAAACTGCTGCTTTTGAATCCTCCAAATTAATATGCTTTATTAACACCCTCTACACCAACGTCCTACCTACTTAGTATCACACAAACTATCTTCATACCGACAAACTTCTCCCAAATCTAACCACCAACTCTCGAATAAACTAAAAACTATAGAGAACTAAACGGAATAAGTTTCCACATCCTTAGCACAAAACTTCATAACATCTAAGATACCTAAATGCTAAGTGTGGAACACTAAAACGCTTTACTAATTACAGCCCTGGAGTTGGTGCAATGCAGTTCTCCAAGTAATTTTCGGTAATATCCTTAAGAGTACGCGAATGAGGGGGCTACAGTATTCATGGATAATTGTTTGTATGGGAGTAGTTAAACTTATACTGTATTAGGTAAGTACTTGAGTTTAGAATTGCATGTGCAAGATTGGTCTCAATGGCTTTTATATGGTACCTACTTGGACGAATGGTACCTACTATTTTTATTACATGCTTTTATATTTATTGCTTCTTCTTCTTACTTCTTACTTACCTACTTTATTTGAAATTGTTATCTTTTTGGCTTGTCTCAATATACCTAAATGATTTGTAACCGTGGGAAGTTGCGAGTTCCACCCAATACCCATGCTCGAAGGGTGGATCTCAACACATATTATGTAAAAATATTGAGAAATAATAAAAAAATTTTATTTTATTTTATTTATTCTTCTAGGTCGTAACCTCATGGCTAAGCCACGTGACCATCGTGAGTCGCTTGTGCCAACACAGCTCTCCAGGCCGCTCAATCTTGGGCCCGGTGTATGCTGGCCTATAGTGTTGTCTCGGTCATTTCTTTCACCGCATCTGTCCATCTCGTAGGCATGAGTCCTCTACCTCTCTATACGGCCGGTGATCATGAGGTTTTCCAAACTATCTGAACTCCTGACCGTATGCCTAAAAAATTTAAGGACTCGTTGCATACAGATGGTGAAGAGGTGATGGTGATGGTGAATCTTATTGAAATAAAACACAAATAATACAATGAAGTACTAACAAAGTAGAGTACAAAGGTCGTGCTCTTATTATAAGGTTCAACATAAAATGTTGACGGTTTTTTAAGAGGATAATCAAACCATCAAACTGAACAACATTTTCTATGGAACAAACGTCGAAACTGCGACAAAAAATATGCTGTCTGCAAAACTAGACGTCCTAAATGTATGGGACAGCAGATTTTTTTTATTCAACTATGAGATGGTATATTTAGAATATAGTATAACTGCCACCAGAATATTACGCACCTTTACTAACTTATGACAAAAATATCTTAATAATATAATACAGGGTGCAAGAAAAAGTACCTATCATTATACTTTAAACCTTTTTACACCACATACTCTACCCATTAAAATGACTTTTACTATGGGAGCAAAAATGACAGAACAAAAAAATCTGCTGTTCCATACAAGCTTCTACTCTATATATACGTATATCTACTCGACTCAAATGTATGGAACAGCCTTTGACTACTTATTTAGGGACTGGTTACGCGTGTAACTACTACTAACAAACATATCTGCCACTTTTTGCAGGGGGCGAGGTAACATGAAATCCGCAACTTTGGATTTTATTCCTCATAACTTTATATTCTAATTTTGAACGTTAAAAATCATGAAAAGAAGTCTCGTGTGAACCCCAAACGTTCTAAGTTCGAAATTATTGTTTCGCAATTATTGGCTGTCTCGTTTAGTGAAAATTGAATGTAAATGTACATGATTAATTAATCTTATACCGTGGCAGAGGCAAATGCTACCGCAAGGTTAGTCCTTATAATAAATAGTCAAAGGGAACAGCGGACAGTTTTTTTGTTCTGACAGGTTTGCTCCCATAGTAAAACTTTGTTCAGTTTGATGGGTAGAGTATGTGGTTTAAAGGTGAATGATACTTTTCGTTACACCTGTATAATTATTTCTACTTAAAATCAGAACTATTGTGTTTATAGTATATTGTTTTGAATCGTCATGTAATTCAACAGACTGTTTATGTGTTCATTATCAAACTTCAATCATTGCATTGTCATGATGGCACAAGTAACAAAGCAGTGGTAATTTGTGATAATCAAGCTCCAGGTCAAAGGGAATCAATGATTATTTCAACAAATTTCCTCTACCTAGTTATTTACTGTTACCTGAATTCGTTGTTATTTTAATTACTTAACACTTAATGTTTGTGATTGTACGTTTCACTTCATTTTAAAGTAGGTAAAGGGCAAATATTTGCACGACGAATAACTTATATCTGTACCCTAGCCACAGTATAAGAAAGAGTATTATTAGATACGAGCGTTAACCCGCGACTTCGTCCGCACAAATTATATACCAGATTTTAAGTCAGATCATAAACTATCAAACAAAAAAAGTTTCATCAAAATCGGTTCAGTAGTTTTTGCGTGATACTCGTTCAAACAAACAAACAAACACACAAACAAACAGACAGACAAAAAATCCAAAAATTGGTGAAATGGAATCAGGGACACCTAAAAACCATATCGTAACTTTTTTTTGTTAATATCTTCAATGTACAGACAAACTTCCTGTTACAGTTTTATAATAGTATAGATTACTAGATTAGATACCCTACATGGGTTTTTGTATCTATAGGGCGAAATTGATATCAGTAGCATTCTTTTAAACTAAGAGTCTACCCATCAAACTCAAGAACTTTTTCTATCGGAGCAAACCGAACGGAGCAAAAAAAAATTAGCTGTTCCATACTAAACTGCAATGCCTACTCGACTCAAATGTAAGCAAAAGCAGATTTTTTTTTTTGCTCCGATCGGTTTGCTCCCATAGAAAAAGTTGTTGAGTTCGGTTCGATGGGTAGACTCTTAGTTTAAAATGATATCAATTTCACCCTGTAGATGTATGTAATTATCAATCCAAAGTACAAACGAATGTATCTTTGAATCTCATGTGAGTCAACTGCTGTTACCAAATAACTTTGTTTGTACATAATTGTTTGTATGTTGCTGTCCATAACTATACCCGAATAACTTATCCTCTAATAGGACTTTAATAGCCTCTACTACACCCCTTTCAGTGAGAAATGCATGTTACCTGTGTTACATCTGGGGTTTAATTTATTTCAACTATTCTTTTGGAATGTTCCTGACTACTCTGAAAGGGGTTACGGTCGTCAGTTTATGTATCTATCGAAATCAGGTTTGAAAGTCGGTTTTTGATATTTAATTTTTAATTTGCACTTATTTATCTATTAATTGTTTCGCAAAATATAATGCGTTACGTTTGTAGTGAATTGGGATATGTAATGTATGTAGTTTTGAATTATCTACAATAAATAATGGTCATTACAGGTCCTGTGGCGGTGCATGGTCAAAGCCAGCTGTCGTAGTGATCCTTGTGGAGGTATATGTCCAGCAGTGGACGTTTATCGGCTGGGATGATAATGATGAAGTTAATTAATATGCTATATAACTATTCTAGACTGAATTTTGTAGAACTATATACTATTACCTATCTATATACTATCCCCTTTTTATCTGTGTGCTATAAAAAAGAGAATTTTGTTAAGCTTGTCGTGTGCCGTTGAATATACATATACACACGGCGACACATCAAGCTATACAAAACCAACATAAGCTGACCGCGCTACGTTATACGTTACTCGACCTACGCGCGGTCAGCTTATTTTGGTTTTGTATAGCTTGATGTGTCGCCATGCATACAATCAATCGTCGTTTTGACTGTTAACACGGCGACAAATCAACCAATCCACATAGGACTCTACGTTCACTACGTTCATGAACATAGATACTATGTAGGTAGATCTGTCGCCATGTATACCTATGGATAGACATCGATATTAAAATCCATAAACAACCTAAAAACCCACAGAAGCGAAATGTTAATTTACAAAACACATTTTCCTTGGAGAGTTTAACGTAATTTCTTTCTCACCATGGCATTTCCTGAAATAAATTACAAGTGTAAAATTCACAACAACAAAAGCGAAACAACAAAAGGCTCGCGGCTCGTAACATCCGGACGACCGACCCTTCCAAACTTAGAAGCCTGATTACGGATTTCCGAGCAAGAAAAATAAAGGGAGAATAATACGCAACCATGTTAAAAAACCAAGTGTTTTCAAACAAATCATTATTGTGTTATTAATGTAACAAATGAACCAGAATTTCCATTTCAGTTAACATTTACGAATCATTTTTACTTGTCCACATTTTGCACGGAACACTTTCTCGATAGCAGAGCGTTTATTTGAAAGTTGACGTAATCGAAAAGGTCTGGTTGTGGTTTGTAATGCTTGACGTATAGATAGAAGCGGGGATCTTTACGGGGTTCAGCGTCACCACCGGGGTTGGGAGTAGGAGCAGGGGGCGGGGGTGAAACACGCAGTTGGTGCTTCTGCGCTGATGACTTCTTCGGTGTGAACGGGCCTCTACCCTCCTGAGAGACCGGTGGCCTGACTTTTCTCCACAAAAATGGCTGCTTATGTCTCGGCCCATGATGAGTCGCCATATGTCGGGTATCTTTCTTTGCCGGTAATGGAACAGTCAACTCATACATTTCAGGCAATGACAAATACCAATAATCAGCTCCATCTCCTATTATTGGAAACAATCGTTTATTAGAGAACTTTGGTTTATGTTTCCTTACGAATTCGTCGTATTTATATTTCAACCTTTTCATGTAATCCAAGTATTTGATAGATTTAAGGAGCATTTCGAAGTCTGACAGTTCTGTTGTGGCAGGTTCAGAGTAAATTCCTGCGCATGAGAAGGTCCTGAGGAGATGATGTAGTTTGAAGACTACGAACGCTAGCCATTGGCGGGCTTCTTCCTCCAAGATCCTCAAGTCATCAGCTCGACTCCTGAGACGGAACTCTGCAGCTTCTGCAGCTCTTCTTTCACCGCGTTCTTTGACTGTTGCCAGCCAGCGTCGGTACGAGCGGTAGCAGAACTTGGTGCGTCTTGAGAAGTGTCCACGCCATAAAGCCTGAGATCAAAAAATATTTCTTAAGATTTGATTACCTAACTCTAATCCCATATAGTATTGTGAATATTGTTTTAGCATATTCAGCTAATCTAAACTAACTCTAGCTAATTCTTTCTCCGACCATTTCTTTAGTACCTTACAAAATATTTATCTCTATTATTATACTCTGCAAAAAGGTAATGGTGATGAATAATTATAAAGACCAGTCAGAGGCCGTAAGGCGGTCTGAACAAACTCTGAGGCCAGGGGTTGCCCACACGATAAGAAGAAGAATTATAAAGACAAATCCAAAACTTAGTAGATAGATTGCAATATAAAACTACCTGTATTGTCGTGGCCGCCTTAGCATAATGCCTGGCATGCTTTATCCTCACAGCTCGTCTCAAGGCCGCACGATATATTTTCCTAGCCCTATGCATTCTGAATGCACACTGTATTATAGTAGCATTCTTGGAAAGCCAGGCAACGTGCTTTCTGATGAGGTATCCTCGAGTCAACCGCTGGAGAAGCATCACAGCTATGAATCGTGCACGTCGAACATTTTCGGCGTTGTCCGCACGATCTTGCAATGTAGCATAGAACTCGTGGTCAGTAGGGAGCAGTTTTCGAACAGTTGCCATTGTTTACAAGCTTGCATGCTATTCAAAACGTTCATACAAAGATTTACGCGTTCGTGATGTTATTATTGATAGTGTCAAAAAGACACTTTCAAAGTTATATTTTTGTGTGGTGTGACTGCCAGTGTTTTTTGGGATGAGTTTTGACTAAAATAGTTTGTATACTCGTTGGAAAAAATAGTATCGGCACATCGGCACCTACCCGTAGAACAGACGACGGGAATTGAACCTAAGACTTGAAACCACAGTCCCGTCTGATACTAAAAAAAATCCAATCATTACTTTGAATTGTGTACTTTGTGTATTTATTTCGTGACAATTATTGAACTAAAATATTTTGTTATTGTTTTCCATTGACAATACAATCGTAGATATTATGATGTGATCCTCGTAGAAACCAACGTAATTATTAATAAAAAGTACAGTAAATACGCCTTATTAATTTTTAATAAAGACCAATAATCTATTAGGAGTTCTGGTATTGGAATTCTAGAATCAAATTAAAGATTGAAAAATTTGTCTCGGGCGGGACTTGAACCCGCACTCTTGCGAACCGGGGAACTGCGTTATCCAAGTAGTAGGTAGTAGTAGTGGGCTCGGTGGCGAAATTGGGTAACGCAGTTCCCCGGTTTGGAAGAGTGAGAAATAGCACAACATGGCTGTAACATGTTTAAAATCAATATTTGAAATTGGAATTCTAGACTCTATCAAATTCAAAAGTCGTTCTCATCACATTTGAAGAGCAGCCTAGCTAAAAATCAAGATTGTTTTTAAAACAAAATCCTTATAAAGACTTTTCAACCTCGACAATTTCCATGTAACAAACTACGTATACAACGCCCTCATTTTTCTTCGCGCGGTTCCAGCGTAATGATACTTTAGGCGCTGTTCAGTACGGTAATAAGTCCTGATATTTTTTTGGTCGGACCCTTAAATGAGGCGGTGTCTCGCTTGCCCATTTCGTTATACTTCCCCCAACGGCAGGAACATTTCGAGAGCCCTCTCTCCCCTCAACCTCGCTGAGGTGGGCTCGTATGAGACATCATGAATAATTCAACAATCAAATTGGCAAGGTGTGTATGCCTGTTTATTTATTTCCACAAGAAATTTACTGGTAATTTTCATAGTGAATGTTTGTGGTAGAACGTTAAGTAAACCGTGGAAATTATTAACCATCATGAGCCATGTATTCATAAGGTTCTTTCTGCTGTTATTAAATGAATAAGGTTAATAGCCAATGACATCGTGTCGAATATTTTAGAGACAAGTGTAGGTATAAATCTATTGTAATACCTAAGTCTATGTAGGTAGTTGTGTATGTTATGTAAAAATAAAATATAAGGTCTAACAAAATTAGGTGAAACTATTTTAAGGGCATGATCAGACCATCAAACTGAACAACTTTCTCTATGGGACCAATACTGAAATCGCGAAAAAAAATCTGTTGTCCCATACATTTAGGTCGAGTAGGTTTGTATGGAACAGCTGAATTTTTTTTCGCGATTTCGTCATTGGTCCCATAGAGAAAGTTGTTCAGTTTGATGGTCTGATCACCCCTTTAAAATAGTTTCACCTAATTTTGTTAGACCTTATATAAGATCGTCAAACAACTACCAGCTGAGTAAGTTTGACTGTACTATAGCGGACTTTTCCGCCTGGTCACTTAAAAAAAATCGCATAATTTCGCGCATAATTTATTGTTTGGAAACTATTCATTCATTGGTCTATTCATCAATAGGGCGGGGCTGGAAAGCACTTTTATTTTTTAGTATGCAAGCAAAAATGAGCCTAGTGGTGGTCAGGCGGAAAAGTCCGCTATAGTACCTAGAGTAGGTACAAAAAAGTTTTATTATGATGATAATAAAGACAGTAAAATAAAAAAAGAAGTTCATTTTTAAGTCGTTAACAAGACTGTTGGTTTCAAGGAAGACGGGGACGTAAATAATTAATAAATACACCGCAACGGTCTCGGTGGAAAGAATAATGACTTTGCTGAATTTTTTAACGACCCCACGTTTAGGACCGTCTGCTATCATAAAGGTACGGTCAAGAAAGTTTGAATACTTAATTTTTGTTAAAAGTTTCCAGATAATGTGGAAATACACTGTTATTTTATGTAAAGAAAATGCTTTCAAACTATACTTCTTTCCATATAGACTATGAACGGTGTTTTTGTTCGTATTTAGATTTCTGCCATTTCTCATTAGCAATTACAATTTATTTTTCAAAAAGACCCCTGAAATAGAATACAATTAGTTTTAATTTAACATATATAATACTTAAATGTATGGAATGCCGTAGGTATGTTAGTATACGATGCTACGTGTACTATGTTTTATTATCTTTGTTTTTTGTTGAAATAAATTACATAAAGAATAGAATTCAATTATATTCTATTCCACTATCTTTTATGGATTCTTAATGGCAAAATACACTTTATTTCTGGCGACACGGATGTGAAGTTATTATATATCACACTGCTCTGCCACAACTTCACATTATCATTAAGGATACTGAGTCATATTTCTTACCAGGGCACCTTTTCGATTTGGTTAAATAGTTTTAGTTCTGATTCATCATCATTTTCAGCCTGTATCTACTGCAGGTCATAAGCCTACTCCCTATTTTGCCATATATATATCCTTCTCGGTCCTGTGCCAGCCGCATCCAGGTGTTGCTGATACTTTTCCAGATGTCGCCAACCCACCGATTTACAGGGTATAAAATTAAATGTGACACTTACTTAAAGGGGTGCTTCAGACCATCAAACTGTACAACTTTTACTATTGGACCAATAGTGAAATCGCGAAAAAAATTCCGCTGTTCCATACAAAACTGCAAACGTAACACGACTGAAATGTATGGGACGGCAGATTTTTTTTTTGCGATTTCGATATTGTTCCCATAAAGAAAGTTGTTCAGTTTGATGGTCTGAAGCACCCCTTTAAGTAAGTGTCCCATTTAATTTTACACCCAGTTTAAAAAATGTATGTTGACCTTTAGAACCATAGCACAACTTAAAAGATTCATTAGGTACCTGATTCTCGACAAACATAATCTTGGACATTG
Organism: Agonopterix arenella; assembly: GCA_927399405.1. Lineage (NCBI taxonomy): Eukaryota > Metazoa > Arthropoda > Insecta > Lepidoptera > Depressariidae > Agonopterix > Agonopterix arenella. Next base: position 11,898,619 of record OV656704.1, on the reverse strand, counting down.
AACATTTTCACAGACTATATAATCCCATTGACAGAATCTAGCCCGGACTTGTATAAATAATGACTAGACAACGATATAGAATACATACATATTACTATAGACTACTGACTATGGCTTATATCTATGACTCGAGTACAAATATTCATTCATATATCACACAAAATATTTGCCCCCTTAGGGTACTCGAAGTCGCGATCGCGACCCTTGGATCAGCAGGCAGGGTCAATACCAACAGGACTATCGGGCTGTCAACCTATCTAAATGACTTATCAAGTCTTATTTACACCTAGGTGTTACAATTGTAAAGTGAAGGACTCAGTACCTAAGTAGGTGCCCCGTACGTCTTGAAACTCATTTGTCTAACAATACCCGTTTGACTCGCAAGATTTATTAGGGTCAGAGTAATGCAGGTTGTGGGTTTCTGACACAGACCTTGTAGCGCAGACCGTCTTAGGTACCCCATTTGTTAGAAGCATAATAGTTGACCCACTTTACTTATGTGCCGCGAAGCTGTTACAAAGGGGTGTGATTTGCGAAGCCACAGACAATTATTTACACTTCACAATGTACCTTTGCGCTCTCGCACACAACCGATTTGTAGGTCCAATTGTCGGACGGACTCAGTTTTTGTCAATTCAATACTGAAAAACAAAGTCAGTCCGACTATCGGACCTAAATATCGGTCTTTTTTCGGGGGAAGGCCGAACATGAAATCCAAGACTCACGCTCTCACTCACTCCCAAAACGAGACTAGTTTTCATGATTAGCCAAATTTAGATTTTATTTCATTTCTTCAGATTCTAATTTTTATTGTTAAAAATCATGATAACAAGTCTCGTGTGGGAGACGTTCTAGAAGCATACTTATAATGGTCTACGGTTCTGTATGGATAAGGCCTTGACGGGGACAAACATTCGCGCGGGCTAACCGGGGCGACATGTCGGCGAAAATTTTTTATCCACACTGAATCCACCCAAGGATCGGCGACTTTGGTGTAAAGACACCTTTACATACAGTTTCTAAAACTCCAATATCTATTGTATTCCAACTTGTTCAACTTCTGGCTCAAGGTCGATAGCTGTCACGAAATGTAACCTTTATTTCGGCAGTTTTGTTAACTTTGCCGTCAACTCTAACTGTCAGACTAGGGTGTTTGGAACATGAATAATGTATGGGGTTATTTGCAAGTGTATCAATTTACGCCCGCCTACGTACACCCGCTCACGAGAGGTAGGTGAAGTGCGAAAAGGAAAACAACAAGTATACTCGGGGTTCAAACGAGGTAGTCCGGGGTAGGATTACTAGTCTTTTTTTTCACAGTTTGCGCAGACACGAACCTGTGTACATACTTTTCTGTCATTTATGCTCTGTGAAAAATTTTTCTTTTTCTTTTTTTTACTTTTGTCGCCTCTGAGAATGCTTTTGTATAGCTAGGTACTCAATTTAATAAATTTGTACCAACACATACATACACAGGACCGTAATCCCTTTCGGAGTGGTTAGAGATACTTAGTTGTAGCAATATATTAATTAGGTCTAACAAAATTAGGTGAAACTATTTTAAGGGGATGATCAGACCATCAAACTGAACTACTTTCTCTAAGGGACCAATATTGAAATCGTGAAAAATAAATCTGCTGTCCCATTCATTTAGGTCGAGTAGGTTTGTATGGATCAGCTGATTTTTTTTTCGCGACTTCGATATTGGTCCCATAGAGAAAGTAGATCAGTTTGATGGTCTGATCACCCCCTTAAAATAGTTTCACCTAATTTTGTTAGACCTTATACATTTTAGGGTGGAGTGACGTGTGAATGACTGGTGAGGAGGTAGCCTTTCGCCCACGTAAACATTGTATAAGAAACTTTTAATACATTAGTATCCTTGTACGATACCCACGGGAAGGATTGGGGTCCTTTCTAAGCCGGAACCACACGGGTAATAAATTGGTTAGTGTATTATACCTATAGTACATTACTATAGGTACAATTATTAATATGTACCTACCGCAATAATTATTTCGTTTATCAATTATTTTCTGTTTCATCATAATTGCTATTATCCTAAGGATATATCATAAAATTATTTTTCATTGTTTAATTCGAGGCAGTACTTTAAACTGGCACTGATTGCAGTACAGTACTCGCTATAACCCAACTAACAATTTGGTCGTATAGGTGTCGTGTAGTCGAACATTAGAGGCATAAAGCACCACTATATGACGAAATTACCGTAATATAACTTTTATAAGTCAAAATAGTCATATAAATGAGGGCCTTATACGACCAAATTGCTTGCTGGGAATTTTCATTGAAAGATTTTTGTTTTCTAGTATTATAAAAGTTATGGGGCCTCCCCCCATAGATAGATGTACGGATGGAATGGGCGAAGTATAAGAGTTCCTTGTATGACAATGAGAAATAAATTATTTCAGTCTATTTTATTAAAGTTTCTGTAAGCGTGACTAGTTCAAAGCGTTCAAGCGACTATAAAAAAGGTAAAAAGATAAAATTGCACGCTACACAGAAAGCGTGAACTTTAATTTGCTCTCGATTTTTCCAATCTTTGACTATTTATTATAAGGACTAGCCTTGCGGTAGCATTTTCCCTCTGCCACGGTATAAGATCAATTAATCATGTGCATTCAATTTTATACCTCATCACTAAAGGAGACAGCCCATACTTCCGAAACAATACGAACAATTCGAACTTAGAACGTTAGGGGTTCACACGAGACTACTTTTCATGATTTTTAACGTTCAAAATTAGAATCTAAAGTTATGGGAATAAAATCCAAAGTTGCGGATTTCATGTTACCTCAAAAAGTGACAGAAATGTTTGTTAGTACAATTAAACGTGTAACTAGTCCCTTTATAAGTAGTCAAAGTTTCCAATACATTCTCTGTAACTCAACCACCTTTCAATATACTTCGACTAGAATATCGTGCGGCTTTGCTTTAGTAGGTACCTAAACATAAGTATTTCTTTAACTTGCACACACATTGGTTTATTGGTTTTCTTCTAACGTGAAATGGAACATTTCGTTCTCTGGGTAGCAATAGGCTCGGTGGAAAAATTAGATGAGGCAATTCTCCGGTTTGGAAGAGTGCGGGTTCATGTCCCGCCCGATTCTTAATTTTTCAAATCTTTAAGTTGATTTAAAGTAATGTTTTTAATTTTATTAAAGTTCTTGAGTGGCGACCGCGTACCGGAAAGCGCAGCGTGAGTAGGCCCCCCCACCACACGGTGGTCCGACGACCTGGTGAAGGCGGCGGGAACCCGTTGGATGAGGGCAGCGCAGGACCGGTCGTTATGGCGATCCTTGGGGGAGGCCTATTTCCAGCAGTGGACGTCCATCGGCTAAGATGATGATAATGATGAATTTGATTTCTTCTAATATGGTTCGGCGTTTAGAACGGACCACCCGTAGGTGCCGTACAAGGCGACTAAGGGATTCAGTTTCTTAAACAGTGAGATACAGGGTGTAACAATACACCCTAATAATATTTACAGGTTGTTCATCATCATCGCAGCCAATGGACGTCCACTGCTGGACATAGGCCTCCCCCAAAGATCGCCATAACAACAAATATACGTATAAAGGGGTGGTTTCAAGCCAACATAATAAAACATGTTGTTTCATACAAAACTGCAGTAACTACCTATACGCGACTCGCACAGCGTATTCATAGTACAAGATCTTCAGTTTGTTAAAATAGAGTCGAAAATAGCGTGCAAGAAATCGCTATCCCTGTCTTTCTCTTTCTCTTTCTTCTGTCCCTGTGACGTGTTGTCATTATTTGTTGCACGCTATTTTCTGATATATTTCAACAGTCATTGAGTTCATTATCAATTGATTAATGAAAACTGCTCGAACAGTTCTTCGCTAGGTGTGCGCTGACCCTGAAAGTCTAAACCCTCAAAACCACTCCTTTAAATTCTGTATAATGAAATTCTATGACAAAAAGTAAACCTTATTACAATAATACAGGGTCCTTCTTAATATGCTGATACTTTTTTAAGGTGATGATCAGACCATCAAACTGAACAACTTTCTCTATTGAACCAAGATCGAAATCGCGAAAAAAAAAATCAGCTGTTCCATACATTTGGCTCGAGTAGGTTTGCAGTTTTGTATGGACGAGCTGATTTTTTTCACGATTTCGATGTTGGTGCCATAGAGAAAGTTGTGCAGTTTGATGGTCTGCTCATCCCTTTTAAAAAAGTGTCAACATATTAAGAAGGACCCATGCTACATAGTTGGTAGTTTTATAACCAAAGTTTTAAAATCATAAACTTGTATACTTATACCGTAAACTTAATAACCAATAACACTTTATAGAAAACGAGAAAAGAACCGCAATAAAATAGTTTAGCCTCATCACTACTCGGCTGGGACAAAGGAACGTTCCGAGTGCATTCTTACAATTTTCCCGCGGGACTAGTAATTCCCGGCACAAGTTCTGAATCGATATCGCCGAGTGAGTCCGTGATCTGTATGAAAAATGCGGGACTCCGTGGTACGTAGTAATTAGTGGACCGCAGTATGGCAGATACGCTTGGGTGCGCGAAGTGTCGTGATCGGGGTGCGAGACGGTTTAGGGCTCATTGGTAGGGACAAGTGGAACGGTCCTTTACTGGACTAGGTAAGAGAATATTAAAACATATCTTGGACATGTCATATCATCAAGTCCCATTTAAAGTCGCACAATGTAGCCTGGATAACTTTCTGACGTCATTTTTGACTCTGCAACCGCGTCGGAAGGTATTCCGTTGTAGAGAAGAAGCGGTTAGAAACTTTACAACACAAATCTTTTTAACAAAATAATACAACGTATAATTACAATAGCATTATCAGCGCCATTCATATTCTTCCTTTTACGGGATTCGGACCTGCGACCCTTGACACAGCAGGCAGGGTCACTACCGTATGATCTGAGCTATCGAGCCATAATTTCAATATTATTTCTAATGATGTACAATGATATGTGTACAGGGCGTCATACATGTCCGTGTGGTGTCGGCTAAGAATAGCTCCATCCCATTTCCTCCCGTGGGTGTCGTAAAAGGCGACGAAAGGATCTACCGGAGGGTGGGCAGCAGCATCCTCTGAGTACATTCAATCTAACTGCGATCGCCAACCCGCCTGCCATGCGTGGCGATTATGGCAATTATTTCGGATGATGATGACTACGGCGAGCAATGTATTCCGTTTTTGCGCATATTGCTGCGACACTGACCCCGCCCCCTTTTCACATCTCCCTTTAGTTTTTTTGATCTGTGGATTGCACTCAAACGGTGAGAGAAATAATACTTATAAGGAAACCCGCATACGCTGAAGAATAAATTCGGATGTTATATTTTTATTTAAACACGCATTGCAGCATAAGTTACAACTATACATACCCGAGCGGTATTTAGAGTGCTTCCAGACTAGCGTTTTGATCGGCGACTTCACGGCGAATTCTCAGCGATTTCATGAAGATTCAGTACGCTGCCGTCGAGAAATCGCCGATCAAAAAGCTAGTGTGTGCTCTTAGAGGTATTCTGGACATTGTACAATATTCCGAATATGCACACCATTCCACACGGAATATTCAAAATAATAATTATTTACATTTTTAATTTACCATTAAGTCATCATTATGATGTAAAGGACAACAATTTCATATAAAATATTATGCACCTTTACATGCAACATAATTTCCAGTCTATTATCGGTGCTATTACGTCAAACCGATTGAAATGGAACATACAAACAAAGACATATTTATTTTAAACAATGACATGAATGTAACAAATCAACGCAGCTTTAATCAAAACAAACCAGCAAACACGAAATGGCGATTTTGATGGACACTTCACAAATTGAACGCGTTTTAGTCTATTCACAAAATTGCTTTTCAATTCAGAAAAAAATTACTTTACTCGATTTTTTATTTGCGTGGCTCACCTAGTTTTGAACGATTTTTTTTGTAATATTTTATAACAACAGCTTTTGACCGCGACTTCGACTGCGTTGACTTTATATAAAACCGGTCAAGTGCGAGTCGGGCTACTCGCGCGCCGTGGGTTCCGTATTACAGCATCACACAACATATTAAACTTTAGCGCGAGACCGACTCACAATTGGCCGGTTTTTATTATTTTTTGTTGTAAAGTAGAGTTTGTTCTATAATCAGAATCACACTAAGTTTGACTTTGGAGTCCCCTGACTCCTGATTAGATCTGGATTAGCTCTGAAAAACCATATTGTAATATTTTTCTTAAAAATATTATCTTCAATGTACAGGCACACTTCTGTTAAAGTTTCATAATAGTTTAGACAGAGTACATATTTAGTACATATTGGAGAAACACACAATTTTCATAATTAAATAATGTGTTTTTTTTAATCAGCGCCTCCCATTTTACAACGGGTTAATGAAATAATGCAAAACTAGAAAGTAGTTTGTTTAAAATGGAGAGCAGAATCGAATTATCGTGGGTTCGACATAGGTAATTTTTTCAATATTAAATCTGTATTTAATCTGTTTGTAAAATTTAAAATTTACTGAACCCGATGTCAGCCCACCGCACGGGCACACTCACCCTACTTACTACTTCTTCTTCGCATCGTGTGGGCAAGCCCTGGTGTCAGAGTTTTTTCAGACCACCTTACGGCCTCTGACGCGGTTTTTTTATGTATCGACTACTACCACCAGTGATAGTAGCCGGAACCAACATCTTAACGTGCCATCCGGAGCACGGAATCATTTTTCTTTTCAGACAATCAGTTGATTCACCCTGCAATGTCCTAACCAACTGGGGTAAAATGCACAAAGTGACATTTCACTAGGTGTCCCCCGCGGGAATCGAATCCACGACCTCCGCGTCGAGAGCCAATGCTCTACGACCTCCGCGTCGAGAGCCAATGCTCTTAACCATTAGACCACGGAGGCAGTTCTATACTAAAAATCATGCATTAGATACCCTGGATTTACTTGCTGACCCTGGTTAAAGCAAGTGGGACTTAGATAGATTGTAGGGTAGGTTGGTGAATATCAAAAATTATGACTGATCATGTCTTATAGTCATCAAGCTATACAAAATGATACTCTCACTGTTATTACTTCTCCCAAAAACAAGCAAAGAACGCGAAAAGTGATCCTTTGCTTCAAAGTGCGAACTAGCTATTACCATAGCGCATTGTACTAGAACTGAAACGTGTGAAACGTATAAACAAACACGTAGCATGTAGACGGACCATTCCTTTATAGACATTCAACCGATCTTTTAAAGCGAGCTCAAAATGTAACTCAGTAGTCTTGGAAATTTTATTATTAGTCAGTGAGTGACTATATTTTAAAAATATAGACTAATCATTAATCTAAGGATGTACGTTAAAAAAAAAAAAAAAATTTTTTATCCTGTACATTGTCATAGAAATTATCTAGATACATTTAAAGTACCAGCTTTACACTCAGTTGCAGAAACGCTCATTAGAGTTAATTCTCCATTAAATCTCTTGCTAGCTTTTACTACATCAACTAGACAAAATGTGACATCAAGAGATTTAATGGAGGATTAACTTTAATGAGCGTTTCTGCAACTGAGTGTTAGACCATCAAGCTGAAAAACTTTCACTATGGAGAAAGACATTTATTTTTTTAACCCGTTTCGTGTCGACCTCCCGCGCAAAAAAAGTGCCCCATATGTCTGGGAATATTACGTCACTTGTTTTATTTTCGACTACCTTTAGAAAATAATTATTTGTGGAGGTTATGTTTGACCCTATGGTATAAAAAAAATATCAATGGAAAGCTCACAATATTTGCCACAGTGATATTATGTTATATGAGAGCTAAATTACGTACCTGATATTCAAATAGAAATATCAATTTTTTTGATTCAAATCATCTTTTGATTTCGAGTTTTTTCCGACATGACCTCGAACGAAATTTACAATCACATTAACTTTTTTCACTGTTTGCACTTCACAGATCACACTAACTACACGATAATATAATAAGCTCTTATTTTATCACTTTATAGTAACAATACTTTGTTTCTAAACACTAGAATTACGCCACAATAACTAAATAACAAAACAAAAACCGGCCGCCATTGCCGCACGTCGGCACTGCCCGCGAACCACATTTTTATTTTTTATTGCGTTTCATTTTTCCCAAACCACACTCCAAAAAATTAGGTGACATCCCAACAGTACAGTAAGTCTATAAAAAATATAAAACGTGAGGTAGAACGAAACGCGCCTGCACAACCGCCCAACCAATGGCGGCACTATGCTTAAGGGTCCGACGTAGGACCCACAGACTCTCTACGTATGAAAAATGTTTGGGTCCGACGTCGGACCCACAGACATGGGACGGGTTTAAATAATAATCTGGTGTATCGTACATTTTATAACACTGCAGTTTTGTAGAAAACAGCTGATTTTTTTTCTCGATTCTCGCCTCGTATTTTCACGTCAGTTTGACGGTCTTAACTTTAGAACATCAAACTAACCGACCACAATCGAGCGAGAATCGAGAAAAAAAAGTGTTGACTCTAAACCACCCCTTGAAATAAATTACTAGAGTGCTTTGTTAAATCTTGTATATTTTGTAAAGGTTACAATGCAAGATGTAGGTAACTCCTTACTCATATTTAAATATTTCAAGATGGAATGACAGGAAAGTGGCGATAGGTGGCAAGATTCTCAAACAAAAACAACATAAGAAACGTTTTCTCTTAGATGCCTAGTTTGATTCTGAGTCGTAATCATACGGCTTTATATGTTACCGAAAATACACATTAAAAATTAATTAAAAGCATGACAAAGCAAAATAACCCCTTTGGAACTATAAAAACCCTCATATTTTCCAAGTTTATGGACAGAAAAGGTTAAACTGCGAATAAGCCAGCACTAGTGAGGTGTGAGAGTGGCTCGGATGCTTTGAAAGGAGGTTTTCAGTGGAGGCGCCGTCGGCTACGAGTGACATTCGAGAGAGACGCGGACGTACGAAACGCATTTATATACTTATGTTTGTGTAATTAAGATACATTATTGTATGTCTTTGATTCATTATTTTGTGTATGTGAGGGTGGAGAAGTGCGGTTCTAATCATTTCATATTAAGAAAGTTTTTGTTAGTAACGCTGAAATGACACCATGGATAGACATCAATTAACATGCAAATACACAGAATGTATTAATACATAAATGCATAGAGTACTATTATCATAAATGTATGTACTGAACACCGATGTACGCTATCGATGTTAATAACAGGATAATAAATTGTGGATAACAAGTTCTGAATAATGATAGAATGGGAAACCTCTTTGATCGGACACTGGGTCAGATAGAGCAGTGCAGCTTTTGTTCAGTTTGATGACATGTTTTTTGACTCTTAGTAGCCCAGTCATTTTACGGTTTGAGCCGGGACTAAATTAATACTTGATATTTTTTTTCAGTATAGTATTTAAGAGCCATTTTGAGCTTGGAAATGTACCAAAATTTAAAAAATATCACACCAAAATAAGAAGCCTTTCAAATTTAGCATTTATCTCGTTCTAAAAAAAACTGATGGTAATTTTTTTTTGCACGTTTTTTGGCTTTACCGTTATACAATACTTCAAAAATGGTGTAAATTTTTTTGTCTACTTAGAAGGCTTTGAAAAATACATTAGTGTTTTCTATTAAATATCTCAATTTTTTAAATTTCTATGCCTATTTTATTGCTCAAAAATAATTTATATTGTTAAATCAAATTAAAATGAGTGCATTAATACTATTAATTTAAAAGCCTTCTTGGAGATACAATTTTTATTATTATTGTAGCGATTTTTTTTAAATATGTTTTCAGAGTTTTTTGTCACTAAATGGTGCCGGTTACAATAATCATCATTAATCATTTATTTCATAAAAATAATTTTACATGTCAAATGCACTCCTTAACTACAGTTACAGTTTAAAAGTCCAATTCACAATTACTTCCCAATCCTCCTAACAAAACTTCGTATAATGACTGGGCTATAGTTTAAAAGGATGCTAATGATATAAATTTCATTCTGTATATCTCCGCTCGACTTCAGTGGATACACCCTTGCGACAAAGAATCTCTTCTCGTATCTCCTCTCTTCTACAAACATTTACGTTTTGGTGGATACCGGGCGTAAAGCGTCACGTGACTCCAGTTACGCCTATCTCTATGATCTTCTTCTTCTTGTGGTGCCATCTCCTATCGGAGGTTGACTATCAATAGGGCTATTCGGACCCTGGATACTGCAGCCCTGAACAGTGAGGTTGTGTCCACATCGAACCATTCACACAGGTTTTTATGCCAGGTCGTCCTTCTTCTACCAGGCATTCGTTTTCCCAAAATTTTCCCCTGCAGAATAATCTGGAGAAGTTGGTATTTATTACTTCTCATAAGGGGTTCTGGAGTGGAAACCGCGAACTGGTAGACGTAGTGTGGGACGTCCTGCTGCCCGCTGGACAGACGACCTAAAAAAGGTAGCGGGGAGCGACTGGATGAGGAAGGCCGAGGACAGAGTTTTGTGGCGCGCCTTGGGAGAGGCCTATTTTCAGCAGTGGAAGATGATAGGCTGATGATGATGATGATGACTTCTCATAATGTGATTGAGGTACTGTAATTTCCGAGTTTTTATGGTTTTTAGGATTTCTACTCTTTTGTTCATCCTCTGCAGGACACCTCGTTACTAATTCTGTCCGTCCATGATATCTACAAAATCTTCAACACCTCTATGATACCGGGCCTAAATTTGTTACTAATCTCCTTTATGGATATTTCGTCGACATAAAACGGAGATAAACTTAAACGCGGCAGCTGTGTTCCAATAACAATCGACAGAGTTTTCAAAGTTTCGCGTTACAAACAAATGCGAGTCCAATTTGGGGCTCGGCCAGAACAGATCACTTTCATATTGCCATCCATCATGATTATAGCGGTTCTTGTTTTACTTTAAGAGTTTTACATGCCTTCGTTTTTATAGAATTACTAGCGTTAATCCGCAACTTCGTCCGCACAAATTATATACCAGATTTTAAGTCAGATCATAAGCTATCAAACAAAAACAGTTTCATCAAAATCGGTTCAGTAGTTTTTGCGTGATACTCGTTCAAACAAACAAACAAACACACAAACAAACAGACGGACAAAAAAACAAAAAATTTGTGAAATGGAATCAGGGATACCTAAAAACCATATCGTAACTTTTTTTTTGTTAATCTTCAATGTACAGACAAACTTTCTGCTACAGCTTTATAATAGTATAGTATAGACTAGCGTTAATCCCCGACTTCGTCCGCACAAATTATATACCAGTAGTGCGATTTTTGAATCTCATTCGCTTAGCCCAGCAGTTGAAAATGTCAAAATTACTATGGAGATATGCATCTTTCTACTGCTGATTTAACATTCAAAAATCTTAGTCCAAGAGTGCGATTTCAAATCAGCAGTAGAAAGATGCGTATCTCCATACATTTTCAACTGCTGAGTTCAACGTATGAGATTTAAAAATCGCACTCCAGATTTTAAGTCAGATTATAAGCTATCAAACAAACAAAGTTTCATCAAAATCGGTTCAGTAATTTTTGCGTGAGGCTCGTTCAAACAAACAAACAAACAAACAAACACACAAACAAACAAACAGACAGACAAAAAATCCAAAAATTTGTGATTTGGAATCAGGGACACCTAAAAGCCATATCGTAACTTTTTTTTTTGTAATTCATTCAATGTAAAGACACATGTACTGTTACAGTTTTATAATAGTTTAGATAGATATACAGTATGTAAACTAACTAAAGGCAAACCTTTTAACCCGTTAATGTATAGGGTCGAAACATGCACATGGTACATGTTTTTTCAAATTTAAATAGTTTAATTTTATTCAAAAGAAAATATTCAAACAGTGGTTGTATGTTTATGTTGGATATCTTAATAGTTAAAACACTGTTGTATTTAAACTTTTTTTTATTTCACTCACATTTAGTAAAATCCACTTTTTTTGGTAGTCGGTTAACATTATTTACATCATCCTGTGAAATCACCTGTTCGAATTAAACAAAAAAAAACTAAACATAAACAAATCTAGATTATCGTAACTTGTACATGCAGGACCGCGTTAAAATTATTCTTTATCACAGGCACTTTAATGCACTACGCCTTTACATACTTGCCTAGAAATTTAATTTCCTTCACTCAGTTTTACAGGATTTTGATTTAAATCACAAAAACAATCTTTGGATAAAATTAAATAATCTTTTGACAGCTATGTTTTATTTTGACTTAAGGCGGTTGCAGAGGGGTCAATTTTACACAAAACTTTGACGCACAATACGCGAAGACGGTATTAATATAAGTAACTTTGTATATATGGAAAAATGGTTTGAAAAATCTAGTTGCCGCGTAACAAATAACATTTGCAATTAATAAGATAATTACGAAGATATAAAGCTTTGAAATTTTTCATACAAAATATTAAAACCTTTATATCTTCGTAATTATATTATAAATTGCAAATGTTATTTGTTACGCGGCAACTAGATTTTCTAAACTATTTTTCCACATATAAAATATTACTTTTATTAATTCCGTCTACGCGTATTGTGCGTCAAACGTTTGTATGGACTGAAACCACCTTAAGAACGCCTTCTTCGAATCTATTTATGTATTTCTTGTATGATATACAGACAATTAACAGAATAGACGAAACTATAAGAGTACCTTGTATGACTTAGGCCCGATTCGATCAAACTTGAGTACATTTTATTCTTAGATTAAGTCGCCGGTTACTCTAGAGTAAACTGATTTTGCGGTTTACCAACTCTAATCTGTGAATAAGTTGAGAGTAAATTTTACACGGTCAATTTTGACTGTGTAAAGCTTATTCCTTTGACAACAGGGACTAGTTACGCGTGTAATTCTACTAACAAACTTTTCTGCCACTTTTTGCGGGGGGCGAGGTAAAATGAAATCTACAACTTTGTATTTTATTCCCAGAACTTTAGATTCTAATTTTGAACGTTACATATCATGAAAGGTAGTCTACCCCAAACGTTTTAAGTTCGAAATTATTGTTCCGCAATTATAGGCTGTCTCGTTTAGTGATAAGGTATAAAATTTAATGTAAATGCACATGATTAATTGATCTTATACCGTGGCAGAGGGGAAATGCTACCACAAGACTAGTCCTTATAATAAATAGTCAACGGCTTATTCAGAGACTAATGAAATGTCAACGTCACAAAATTTAAAAAAAATTCATAAAAAGAAACCTCACAAATTAAAACTCAATAATCTTACATTGCAATAAGTACGGATACAAAGACCTCTTTCTTTAGGTGGATTATACATTCGTTCTTTTAGTATTGATTTAGTGTGGTAGAAGACAAGTGAAGTTATTTCGGAGTAAACACGAAGAGTTAAATTGATCCTTGTATAGTTACTCTTCTATAAATCAAAGTTTGGTTGAATACGGCCTAGGAACCTTAAAAATCCCGTATAAAACTGACGTAATCTAAACTATTATAAAACTGTAACAGGAAGTTTGTCTGTACATTGAAGATATAAACAAAAAAAAGTTACGATATGGTATTTAGGCATCCCTGATTCCATATCACCAATTTTTGGATTTTTTGTCTGTCTGTTTGTTTGTTTGTTTGAACGAGCATCACGTAAAAACTACTGAACCGATTTTGATGAAACTTTTTTATTTGATAGCTTATTATCTGCCTTAAAATCTGGTATATAATTTGTGCGGACAAAGTCGCGGGTTAACGCTCGTATCCTAATAATATTATAAACGTGAAAGTTTGTAAGTATGGATGGATGTTTGTTACTCTTTCACGTAAAAACTACTGAATGGATTTTAATGAAACTTTACAATAATATAGCTTATACATCAGAATAACACATAGGCTACTGTCCGAATTGTCCAGACGAAGAGCAGACGAAGTCGCGGGCACCAGCTAGTCCTGTATAAAACTGACGTAAAAGAAAATTAAAAAGACTTGACACTTAACGGTATGGTAGCAGGTGGGTAATTAAGCTATCTTAATAATATTTCTCAAGATTGATGTTCCGTAAATAAAGGCCTAAATTTGTTTCAAACAGATTTTAATTAAGTTGGGAAAAACTCATTACGATGTTTAGTAAAGTTCTTTAATAGCTATAATCACAGTTTAACTAAAATTTACATCAATAAATTTGCAATTTGGCCAGTTGGTAGTGAACCTACCTGCTGATCCGACAATGGCGGGTTCGAATTATACAAGGGGCAAATATTAGTTTGATCATCATTATCATCATCCTATCATAGTCCACTGCTGGACATATGCCTCTCCCAAGGCGCACCACAAAACTTTATCCTCGGCCTTCTTCATCCAGTCACTCCCCGGTACCTATTTTAGGTAGTCTGTCCAGCGGGCCACAGGGCATCCCACACTACGCCAGCCAGTTTGTGGTCTCGACTCTAGAACTCCGACTCCCCATCGGTTGTCAGTTCTTCGGCAGATATGACCAGGCAATAATTATACTCGTATGTATGATGAATTATGAATATTCGTAGGTACATGAGTCCCATGACTTAGACTCAGACACCCATATGTCTGTCTACAAATCTACATTATGATGTATTTTATATCGTTGTCTAGTTGTTATAAGTCCGGTATAATTTCTGGTACTTTAAATGAGACTAGATATCTAATCTGTGCGACAGTGTTTCGTTTATTTTATTTATTTATTTAACTTCATTCTTTATTTAATATTTGGGGGCAAGGTAGTGCCCCGCCAAGATAAGCCAAGCGAAGCGCAAGGGCATAACCTATCTTTTCTCGAAGCGCTTCGTCGTTTTTTTGAACCCTTTTATAACTTGGGTTTGAAATTTTGGATTATACCATATAAACAAAATTATGTTTAGCAAAAATATTACTGCCATCTAACTAAATCAATATCAATTTGTAAGTATGTTTATCAGAACAAAATTATGTCTTTAGTTTTGTAACAATATTAACGTTTAATATATTGGGTTACGATATTGCTGTCGAGATGGATGACATCAAATTAATACCATGTTTCATCTCGGCAGGATTATTAATGATACAAGTAATTACTCTAAGACACTGAGAGCTTTCATTTATAGCGAGATCATTCTAAATAGCTATTATATGTGATTCATCACCATTATAACTTTGAATGGTTACTTATCATTGTGCCTGGGTGAAACAGGGGTGAAAAGACAATTATCTTGAAGAAAACATGCGATTGTCTATAAAACGGTGGGACTAATATAATAATGTTGGTTGATATAAAGGAAGTCCTAAACAGAATTATTTTGTTCTATATATGAATAGAAAAATGGTCTTTGGTTTGGGTCGCGACTTGTGTGGACACATTGGCGGCGTCACATATTGGTCGGACATCGTTGGGCGCGGGTGCTGCTGCGGCATCGGCAGAATCATCGAAGCGCCGGAAATATGTTGATATAGGAGAGGGGTATATGTTTGTTCCCTTGGGAGTGGAGACCCTGGGACCGTGGGGACCCGATGCAAAACAGCTTATAAAAGAGATTTCAGCACGCCTTATAGAGACCACTGGTGATAAGAGGGCTGGCAGTTACCTTCGTCAGCGCATAAGCTTGGCGATACAGAGGGGGGATGCTGCCAGCGTTCTTGGAACCGTCCCCCAGGGAGAGGCTTTGGAGGAGGTTTATAGGTTGTAGGGGGACCTGACGAAGCTTGTTGCAGATATTCAGGATGTATTTATTGACGAAACGAGTTGTGGATCTGAGTGATGTACTTTCTTTGACGAAGCCTGTTGTGGATGTGAGTGATGTATATACCTATGACGAAGCCTGTTGTGAATATGAGTGATGTATTTTGTTTAATAAAATTCTGAATAGAAAAATATTTCTTTTTTTAGACCAATTATTCTCATTGGCAATAATTATTGATCTAAAAAAAAATATTTTATTCGGCACATACCTTGCATCGAAATATTAACTTGTTCAACATTATTACACTGACACGTACCTTGGGCGGTAGCAACTATTAAATAATCTGTGCCAATTATTTTTAATACTATTATTATGCAGACTTGAAACACCTGTCTCTCATCTATTTGAGAGATAGTGTATGAAATCTGCGCTTAAACGGTGAAGGAAAAAATCATAATAAGTATCAGGAAACCTGCAAGCGCTGAATAAGAAATTCTGATCTGTAAGTATGTGTATTCTACCAATCCGCATGCGTGGTGCACTGAACGCCCATAACACTCTCCATATCATATGTAGATGACACGATTGTATCAAGACCTCCGCTTCTAAGTACCTAGTAGACAAAGTTGTATTACGTTATGCAACACAACCTGCCCACCAAATAATTTCTACTCTACACGTGTTACGCTCCACCAAGGAGCATCCTCAGGAGTTAGACCGACGAACGTTCGAAACAGAGTTGTTACTCCGCCGAGCGTCCGACACCGAGACTTGACACAATCGTGTCATCTACATATTAGTCATGGATTTCCGCAAAGTAACGCCTGATTCAATTAATTACTTTCCATGTATTATAGGCTGATGATAACGATGATCAAAATAGCCGAAAAACTAGGTTAGGATAAAGAACGGAGTTGAAGTCTGTGTCAAAAAGGGCACGTCTGGCTATTCACAATGGTGTGTTGGTACCTAACCTAATGTATGGGAGTGAATGTTGGGTATGGAATAAAAGGAATGAATGTCGAGTGAATGCAGTTGAAATGCCATCCTTACGAAGTATGTGTGGTATTACTTTGGTTGATCGAATCAAGAACAGTGTGATAAGGGATTGGTGTAAGTTGAAGGATGATATTGTAACAAGGATTGAGAGGGGTATGCTTAGATGGTTCGATCACGTAGATAGAATGAATGAAAGGTGACTTACGAATGAAATTTATTAAGCAAAGGTGAGCGGAAGTGTTGGGAGAGGCCGTCCGAGGAAAACATACCATGACCAAATCAATTATCTTTTCCAAAAAGGACAAGTGCATTGCACCCTCAATCGACGGAAGTGCATGAAAAGTTGTAGAAATGTCATTGAGGCTAAAGAGGTGTGTCAGAGTCGTAGCGTGTGGCGGTCCGTGGTCTCTGTCTACCCCCATGGGACAATGGTGTGAGCTTATGTATGTATGTAGAAGTTTGAGTAGATTTCGGTAGAAAAGCAAAATTTCTTTTAAATATTTTTTCTATCCCTCAAACCAAATCCCAAGATCGAAATTACCCAAAATTATTCTAAATAAACAAATTAACAATGCACAAACAAATTTCAACTTCCTTTTTCTTGTTTTATCTATGGTACTAAGCTTCATGTGATTCATCATCATTAAAACTTAGACGGGTTAGTAAAAGTCTCACTCCCGAGGGCCCAATACGTTTTGTATTAAGACTGTTCAATTATTTTGTTGTTTGGATTAACTTTGGTTGCTGTAATTTAGTTGGAAATAAATCAGCAACTCCTTGTAATCTGTCGGCGGCCCAAGATTTAATTTGTGTAGTTACTTCTAGGTATTAATAAAATCAGCGGTCTTATTGTGTCTACCCGATGCAATCGGTATTAAATCAACAATGTGTTTTTTGGCAATTCTTAGTGATTCTGTGCTTAATATTAAGCTAATTCACTTTTGACAATAGATTATGATGATTATATCAACAAAATATTACTTAAAGATTACCTTAGTCATAATACGTTGTCGATCTTGTAAACGATATAATCGTAAAATTGCGCACTAGGTTTACAGATTGGAGTAAAAGGGAAGGTCTTCCACAGGCTATTGAAATGCTCGAAATCCAACTGTGTTCTTGGATGTTGTATTTATGCAAAGCCTCTTGCTAACTTTGTTAGCGCGATTTAGAACTCGCCATAATGATTGGTGATCGGTTGGACTATTTGAAACGTACTGTGTCGTCTCCGACATCTGATTGGCTCATCATCACTTGTGATGCGCTATGACGTGTTGGGCAGATTCATCTTCTGATTGGCTGTCATACGAGTGACGTGCAGTGTCGTATGCGCTGACCTAGATATATGTTATTTACATCGTCTCGACCGATGCCTCGGTATTGCATCTTATAGGCAGCTCTGTCGTAGCCTTCCTCGTAATTTCTCTGTGGTCGTTGTTACGCTACTTATACGAGGTTTTGGCTTAAAATGGATCACCTCATGTGTTCCCTTGGGTAACCTATTAGACTAGGGTACAGTATTACTAATAATTATGCTGTTTTCATGAATGTATTTCCGTGTACATTGTAAAATATAAATAATTAGATCAATAAAGCGCTTCTTCTTATTGTGTGGGCAGAGCCCTGGTGTCAGACTTTTTTCAGACCGCCTTACGGCCTCTGACATGGTTTTTAAGTAACGACTACTACCACCAGAGATAGTAGCCGGGACCAACAGCTTAACGTGCCATCCGAATGACGGAATCTTTTTTCTTTTCAGACATTCAGGTGATTCAACCTGCAATGTCCTAACCAACTGGGGAAAAACGCACAAAGTGACATATCACTAGGTGTCCCCCGTGGGAATCGAACCCACGACCTCCTTGTTCAGAGCCCAATGCTCTTAGCCATTAGACCACGGAGGCAGTTAATAAAGCGCTGGCCAGACGACGGACGTTTTGTCCGCTTGACAGATATTCCATTCTATCTTTCATTTTCACGGACGGAGATTGTCCGATTAACAAAATTTCCATTCTCTGCTCAGTGCGTAACTTAAACGCAATTTACCTATCGCAGCAGCTATCCTGTATATTTCATGACGACGTCCGTCTACCGTCCTTAAGAACTAGATCTAGAACGAAGAACAACTGACACAAAAACAAAAGAATAAGTACTAGCTCCATTTTCATGAGAGCAAACGTCCACCGCTACGTAAAATAGTCCAACATTCTTCCCCATAAATTCATCTTCCGCAACGTCAGTCGGCAGACAAACGCGCCATAACTCAAACATGCGGGCGCTCATAAACAAGCCAAGATACGTTGTGACGTCACAACGACGTCACAAGCCCCTATGCAGGCGGGTGACGCAAAACACACGGCTCGTGACCGCGGTCTGACGTCATTTGTCACTGTCACTCATCCGTATAGGTGTATAAATCTGTATGCTTGAAACATGGGCCGCTGAATTTTGATTGGTAGACTTATTAAATCCTGCAGCATCTGCCGCACTACAGGGTAAAATTGATATCATTAGCATCCTTTTAAACTAATAGTCTACCCATCAAACTGAACAACTTTCACTATGGGAGCAAACCAATCGGAGCAAAAAAAAATTTGCCGTTGCATACATTTGAGTCGAGTAGGCATTGCAGTTTAGTATGGAACAGCTGATAATTTTTTTGCTCCGATCGGTTTTCTCCCATGGGTAAAACCGATCGGATGGGTAGACTCTTAGTTTAAAAGGATGCTAATGATATCAATTTTTCCCTGTATAGCGGGTATATATTTATTGCTGACAATGCTTGCTTGTATTATTTTTTATTTATTTATTTATTTAATTTCTACAAACACAAGAACATTATCATCACAGGTATCATGCACTCACTCACTTGTTTTAATTCTTAATTTGAATCAAAATACAACATTCTTAATTCTAATCATTGACCTTTTTATACATACTTTTAATCCACTAAAACCCTCTTCAGGAATCTGGTTCTTCAGGTTAACCTTTTCTCGAACCTCTCGTTTTATCAATATATTCCACACAAACAGCTTCAGTAAACAAAACCCCCGCAACCTTATTCAAACAATCTCTTTACATCTCACGTCAGTTCCTAACCCTAAACAGGTGGTTATTAAATCACAACCTTTTAATATTTCTCAAGAGTTGGCATCCCCTTAAGAGGAAAGGCGGTGTGCAAGACATTTGATGAATAGATAGTAGGTAACAAGGTGGTGACAACTGCAGCTCGGACTCATTTTACTTACATAAAATCTGTTTCTTCTTCCAAAACTAGACTGTTTTTTTTTTAATAAAATGAGAAAGACTTTTGCTATATTTGTATGATTTCCTTTTACTGTTTATACTTTTTCGTTAAATTTGTTTGCTGGATGGCTGAAAATGGCGGTTTTGAACAATTTTAGACAGTTCTTTGTTCTTATAGTAAATATTTTATTGCAAAAAAAAATCATTGCAGTAGTAGTAATGTACATAACAATAGCATACATTTTTATGCTCTATTGTCATTATCCACAGAACAGGGGTGTAAGTTTGCTTGGACTAAAGGCGGGTGCCTTTCCTCTTAATTTCTTTTCTTCAGTTTTTTTCGCCACATCAATCTTTGTTGCACGAGTAAGCTAAACTCGTGGGTCTTTATTAAATTTAGCGAGGCGTACCCTGCCGTGTATTGAAACGATGTCGCCCGAAGATTAATTTTAAGTCGTGTCAAATTTATGCAGGATTTAATATCTTCACGATGTTTACGTCACGGTAATGATTGCGACGTGCGACGTTTTAAATTTTGTGTCATGCTTACTTTTAGTATCAGGTTTATTAAAAAGTAGCTTAAATAATGAGCGTTTTTCTTTTCTTTTTTAATTTTAGTTCCTTAAAAACTCGACAGATGGCATGTTTCCCGCTTCATCCAGGCCAATGGGTCGAGACCATCGAACCATGTCAGACGTAAACAGTTTCAAATTTTCTGTCAAAATGATTCGCAAATAATGAAATATTCCATCAAAAGATGCGTTCGCATCTTTTTGAACATCTTTTCCCTCTTTATTGTTTTAAAGTAACCTTTTGACTTTTATTCACACAGACCGTAGCGCCATCTATCGATCCCCTAAAAAACCAAAAGAAAAACGGTCATTAGTTTCGTTTGTATCAAGAAAATAGGTTAATATGAGTTGTATGGAGCGTACCTAGTATGCGTAATATACCAATCCACTCTAGGCCTAGAATACGGTTTGTTAGCTTCGTGTCATCGTTATTATTGAGAGAAGAGGACTAATGAAGCAATGAGTGAGATACATAATATTCTACTTCTGCTTTGCATAACAAAAGCAGCTTAATTTGGTAAAAGTACTGCATAATTTTGTCTTCTAATCTTCACTAAATAGTATAAAACAAAGTATGTCTGTTTCTCCGCTTCTTTCTTCTAAACCACGCAACGCATTTTGATATGGTTTTCATTTAGAGATTTTTTTCTTGTAGGTTTATAATGTAAATAAATAACGCTCACACGCACATACATTGTAATGATCCAAAGTAAGTAAGTAAGCTTTTTGTTATGGAAACCATACAACAACGGCACGAACATATAACATCCATGACCGAACCGGCATTCGAACCCATGACCCTGGTTTCGCAGTCTGGTGTGGTTACCATTACACCAACCGGGTCGTCTAATATTTATTATATTATTATAAATATTATATTATTAATTACTTATATTGTAGATTCTACCCGAGCAAAGTTGGGGCACGCTAGTTATTATTATACAGGGTGAAATTAACATCATTACCATCCTTTTAAACTAAGAGTCTACTCATAAAACTGAAAAATTTTTACTATGGGGGCAAACCGATCGGAGCAAAAAAAATCTGCTCTTCCATACTAAACTGCAGTGCCTAGTCGACTGAAATGTATGCAACAGCAGATATTTTTTTGCTCCGATTTGTTTGCTCCCATAGTAAAAGTTGTTCAGTCTGATGGGTAGACTCTTAGTTTAAAAGGATGCCAATGATATCAATTTCACCCTGTATATCTATTCCGTAACAAGTTTTAATGAGTACCTAACCTACCCATTAACATTACAAAATATGTTTGTTTTACTTGCAATCTCATCTCATCTCATTAATATTAATACGTTTGGTAACGCATGTTTCCTATTGAAGTAGGCAGAGACAAAAGATCGCCACTTGCTAGGATCCTGACTCACCACTTGGCACCACTGGACATTTTCCACGCGGTCAAAAATGAATGACATGTCTATGTATCGAATTTTCCAGGGATATATCCGTTACCTACGCATCATCATCATCATCATCATCTTCCACTGTTGGATATAGGCCTCTCACAAGGCGCGCCACAAAACTCAAACCCCGCTACCTTTTTTAGGTCGTCTGTCCAGCGGGCAGCAGGACGTCCCACACTACGTCTACCAGTTCGCGGTCTCTACTCCAGAACCCTGACACCCCACCGGTTGTCAGTTCTTCGGCAGATATGACCATCCCATTGCCACTTCAGCTTGCTAATTTTCTGAGCTACCTACCTAACCTACGCATTATGGTTGCGCGCAAAATGTTCATCTGCGTAGCGCATAATATTCATAAATATGTAAAAAAAAAATAGAACTACGAGTATGTAGGTACAAAGCTTATGTAAGATGAGTAGAAGTTTTACCACACTCGGTTTCACTTTCAAGGTTAACACACAAGGCACGTAAATTGTTTAGATAAAAGATAGATAAGAAGTAGGTAAGTCGTTTTTATTTGGTCTGAGAGGTATAAAAATATAGATTTACCATAATCAAAATTTATAAAGAGTGTCACTTTTGATAGTAGGTACTTTTTATTCTTAGTAGGTAATAGTAGATATCTATTATGTATGATGTGCGCACTTGTTTACGATGTTAGCTAAAACAGTTGCATTACTGGGTGTTTGTATGTCCATGATACTGAAAAACGTTGCCCAAGAAACCCATAAGAAATTAATAAAATTTTTAGGACTTTCCATTATACACAGTGTTAGGGTAAACAGTTGCATTACATTAAGTTTAAGGGGTTATTGTACCCATGATACTGAAAAACTTTAAACTACCAAAACATTTTTTGGACTTTCCGTCCTAAATGCAATCGGCAGCTGATCGAACATTTTTATAACAAGTCGAAATTTGTTTTGCGAATTACCCGTAGGTTTCTTTGGGAAAGTTCAGTATCATGGGTACAATCACTTCTTAAAGTAATGCAACTGTTTACCCTAACACTCTGTATACTAAATGCAATTAGCTGATCGTTTGTATGAAAAGAAGATATTTTCCCCTCTTATTTTCCTTTGGGAATGTTGTTCAGAGTCATGAGTACAATCATCCATTAAAGTAATGCAACTGTCTATTCCCCGACGGGGTAGCCTAGTATTATATGATAGTTACTAGCAATGCCATCTCTTTCTATCCAGCGTAGCAGATTATGAACAGACACTGAAAGACAAAACTGCCTATGTCAAACCTACTTTCAAACAATATTAATTTGAAAGTGAGAGAAATACCATTCACATTGATTTTCTCAGTAAAAATTTCAGGTTTCCCCCACAAAGTTGGTAGGTGTGCAGATTGTGACTACGTGATCTGAGAGTCAATGCTGCGAGTGACAGCCCGATTAGTGGCTTAGAGTGGCTTAAGCGCCTCACTTTGATGACTGCCTGTAAACTGAACTGTGGACATTTTTGCATGCATATAAATTCTCATGGCCATATTCCCAGGGTAGTCAGAGATATTATTGATATACTATTTTCAGAATATCTACATTTTACTAGCAGGTAAGCTATTCTATAATATAAAGTAAAAACTCGAAACTCGGACGTAAGATTTATCTTTGTTGATTTGACATCTCACTTTGAAGTTGTAAGGTTTAAAATTGTGGCGAGTCCCACCATAATTTATAATTTTTATTATTTGTCATCAAATCCAATATTATAAAGACACATATTATGTAAAAATATCAATCGGCTACCTTACGGTTCAGAAGATAAAACTTTCTGAAGCTAGGACGAATGGACGGACACCGCACCGCAAAGGCTTAATTTTGAAAAAAAAAAGAAAGAAATAGGGTTCCGTTTGCACCCTCTAGGTACGAAACCATAAAAACATCACAGAAAGACTTTTGTAAGTGGTATAAATTAAATAGATGGTTAAATTGTTGAAAATCATCTAGAACAAATATCAATCCGGGTTGTAAACCCGTGATTTGAGAGTCAATACTGGCAGTGACAGTCCGATTAGTGGCTACCAGGAAGCTGGAAAAGATGATGTTGGCTTCACTTGATGACAGCTGGCTTTAAAAAAAATTAAAACCTATATTTTTTAACAGCCGTAGCTTTTAAATGGTTTTCGTTTGAATTTACACTAGTGTTTCAAAATAGGAATGCTCTTTTCAATTTAACAAACAATCGGCCAATAGGCAATTGAATTTGTATTTCGATATGAAGAATTTTATCAACTAATGTCATCGTAAGGAATGCACCACGACGATTTACGTTTTGTTAAAAAATAGTTATATTTACTGACAAAAGAGGTGCAATTTCAGTCATTTGAAATAAATGATCAGGATGCCTTGACAAAGTATAAGTAGCGTTAACGACAGTAGAAAACCAAAAATGTTACCATATGCAATGTTCTTGTAGAAAACATAAAAATATAAAGGATTTGACGTAAGGTGGCGAAAACAAACGTCAAAATGTTTCGATCGCCAATGTCAAATCCAGGAAGCTGGGATAGGTATTGTCTATACCTTGGGGCGCACACTGCCTAAGAAGCGGTGAAACATGATATTGATAATATATCTAACTCCTTGGTGGTCAGTAATGGTCGTTCTTCTTTCGTAAATTTCCGTCTATGTTTTCGACATTACATTGTTCCTTTCTAATCCAATGACCAAAAAATAAAAAAAGTTTTTATTTAATTTTTGTTCTGATAGAAAGGGACACAAAAAAGTTGGAATCGTAACGTAAGAAGGTCGAACATTACCGACCGCCATGGCCAATTTTCTTGTTTCCATGCTTTTAAGGAGGAGTGGCATCCTTTATGATTCTAAAATCCTTGGTCAAATCATAGAGATAATAAGTACTGATGGGTCAAATCCATACATTCTGTCATTTCTACTTGCGTCTACGCAATTTTCAATATGTTCGATCGATTCACTTTTTCATATCTGCGATTAAAGTGTATGACTTTGTTATTTCTCACTACGCCTCTCTAAGTCTCCATAATAAATAAAGAATATTTATTTTATCTTATCTTAATACTACGATTTATTTGATCTTCAGATAGATTCTGATGTTATAAGTAGACATCATTAGGTACTATTATTAACCTTGTCTAGCTAAATGCATCCGTAGGTAGTTATAATTATACAGCCTCAATATAATTTAGGTAGTTCATCGTCATTTCGCAAATAATTATACTCAGAATAGGCAGACTTTACATCACATCAGAACTTCCTACCTATTTTTTTTTGTTCTTAAGACTGTTATAATAAAATACAAGATTGCCAAACTGCATAACAGTTTGTTGGCGATACGCTCTTAGTTATAATTATATATAAACAGTTTGTACATACGAGCGATACACTACTCTCATAGTAGTTATTCACTTTAGACGTTTCACTTCAATAACAATTGAAAACATTTTGCTAGTTATTTGTTTATCATGTTATCATATCATTCTACCTGATCGAAAAGTTTTATGTAAAACGCAATAAATCACGCCTGGCTACAGATATTTCAAACTATATAGGTATTGTAAGTCCATAGCAATATTACGCCCATATTTCAAACACAATAAATATTTGTGCTTCACAATTTTGTAATACGTCAATTAATTTTGAATGAGTGCTAAAATAGTCGGCCAATTTTATACAGTGACAGGAATTAATTGATATCTATGATGCGCGTGCCAGCGGTGTCATCTGTTCGGAGCCTTAATTAAGGAGCTAAATGTAGTGACAACGCCGCCTGAAGGATTTGATTGATGATATATGCTACGGCAGAGTTCCTCAAACTTTTTGCACTATTTTTGGGTAGTCCTGCTGAATATACATACATGTTTGAGACTCTCGCATATATCCTAATTGGGGTAGTCTTCTACAATAGGTCACCATGTTCTACTATCCTGATACAGCCTTAGAATTATTAACAAAATAGATATTCTTAAAAATTGAAGGTGTATGGAAAATTGGAACCTATAGATGCTAATTATGGATTAGAATCTAATCGAATCAAGTAGTTCTCATGACTCTAGTTTAATAGTTCTTTAGCGATCGTAGTATCTTCGAAGTTAAGAAACGTCGATTTTATTCGAGCGCATCCAAAATTTTGAAGGCACATAAAAACGCTCGGAGTCAAAAAAAAATCGATAGAGGGTGTTTTTTGGTGAACCCAGTTTCCTTGAAAATATCTTAAAGCAGTTTGGTCACATTTTCTCCCGTCCCCTTTCGTGAGTTCGTTACTCTTCACTGCAATGGGAAGCTGTAAGCTCGCGTTGTCATTTTAATTGAGAAATCTGCAGTATCTGAGAATATAAAATTATCTTAAGGCGGTTGCAGAGGGCTCCATTTTATACAAAACTATGACGCACAATACGCGTAGACGGTAGTAATATATATAATTTTGTTTATATGAAAAAATAGTTTGGTGTATCTAGATGCCGCGTCACAAATAACATTTGCAATTTATAAAATAATTACGAAGATATAAAGCTTTGAAGTTTTTCATACAAAATTTTAAAAGCTTTATATCTTCGTAATTATATTATAAATTGCAAATGTTATTTGTGACGCGGGAAATAGATTTTCTAAACTATTTTTCCATATATAAAATATTACTTTTATTAATTCCGACTACGCGTATTGTGCGTCAAACGTTTGTATGGACTGAAACCACCTTAAGGCCCAATCTTAGCAAAGTCAAGGTAATATTTTAATACCGCTACAAGAAAATTATAGTTAGCAAGTACTTGGACAAGAAAAATTTAGAATATCATGCCATCGACTCGATAGAAGAAGATTTTTTCTAGCACACAATCTATGGAAGCCACGGAACATGTGTGGTGATGGCTAGCTCTTTTTTGGGTGGCATTTGCCCTTCAGTGGGACGTACATAGGCTGATAAAGATGATGATGATATGCCAGGTTAAACTATATTTCTAATGAGTATCGCCTAACAATATATTATATCCCCATTGACACGTGTAAAACAGTTTGAGAACCATGTACACATAACACAAGTATCACACAGAAATCGACGACAAATTATTATTTAATTTTGTTTCTGTCAACGGTTTAATAGATTAATCCTTTGTCGTTGGTATTTTACTAAATCTACGCTGTGATTTAATTGAATGTGAACAAAGGTCTAAAATTAAATTTTATTTAAACAATGAATTAGGTGTAGACAATTTTATGCCGCTGGCACTAACCACAATCGTTTGTGAACATTTAATCACGAATGTTGACACATATTTTATTATGATATGGTTTCTGCTGTAATTAATGTTGGTGTAATGGTTACCACGCCGGACTGCCAAACCAGGGTCCTGGGTTCGAATCCTGGTTCGGTCATGGATGTTTATATGTTTGTGCCGTTGTTGTATGGTTTCCATAATAAACAGCCTATAGTGCTTGCTTGGGATCATTACAATGTATGTGCCTGTGAGCGTTATTTATTTA
Organism: Agonopterix arenella; assembly: GCA_927399405.1. Lineage (NCBI taxonomy): Eukaryota > Metazoa > Arthropoda > Insecta > Lepidoptera > Depressariidae > Agonopterix > Agonopterix arenella. Next base: position 11,871,194 of record OV656704.1, on the reverse strand, counting down.
TTTATTTTATTTATTTATTTAATAATACATTTTTAGTGTTCCGTACCACAATTGGCAAAACGAACGCACGAACCAACGAACGAACGCAGCGTGGCGTTCGTGGTAAGCTTATAGAATCACCTCGTTGTCTGTCCGTCCGTCCGTTCGTCCGTCTGTCTGTTACAGGCATTTTTTTCAGAGACCGTAACACATAGGTTTGCTGAAACTTAGCCCATATGTAGCAATTAATGGTCTTATATCATAAATGACGTCAAAAAACTTTATTTTTATTTTGGGGGGCAATTTTGTAAGGTAGAAAGGGAAAACAAAAACAAAAAAATATCCTGAACATTAGAAATAACGTGTAGGAAAAATTATCAAGCTGTAACAGAAGCTCCAACAGTGGATTCACTATAAATAAGAACAAAGTTTACTATACTAATGAGATCCAAATGTAACAGGTAAGTATTTACAGTCATTTTATAATAATAATATATACTAGAGGCGGGGTCTGAGGGAGTCACCAATGTACAACTGCGGAACACCTGACCAAAACCTGTCCCATATGGTAAATGAGTACACCCTATGCCAGTGGTAGCCAAGATGTCGACCGCGGTCGACCGGTCGACCGCGTCGTCTTTTATGGTAGCCCGCGAAGAGTTTAGGACATCTAAGAGAAAAACAATTGTTTAAGCATCACCCAATTCTTTCTATTTCAATTCCGAAAATTTATCTACTCAAATAGGGCTGGTTTACATGTGGAATTTTGAAACTGCAGATGACTTCGAAGAGTCATGGTTTATTAAATTTGGGCGATTAATTTCATAGATTAATTAAAGCTAAGTCTATAGTGGTCGAGGTGCATTTTTTGTAAACTATGCCAATTTTCTGTTTTACTTCGAAAAGAATCCGCGTTTTCTGTGATGTTATGAAACATCAGTTTTGCTAAACGAGCATTTAAAAATGCCAAACATCACCCATAAAAATATGAAAAAATGTTCATCGAATAAATTATGTCAGAAGTACAGTTTTTAAATGTAGACCGCCAGGTATATCTGAGTTTCAATGTAGACCACGTACTTGAAAAGTTTGGCCACCACTGCTCTATGCATTTTTCCCCTGGAATTGAAGAACTCCATAGGTTATAACCCAGGCAGCGGAAGAATAACTGAAACACCTTGACCTCAAAATCGAACTCCGGGGGAGTTCGAGTCAAGTAGGAAGACTAAAAATGCCAGACGAGGATGATGAAAAAAAAACAATGATGATAAAATTACTGTTCATGATAATTATTCCAAAACATAAATCTCATGTTCCGCGTAAATAAGCCTATAATTAAATCATCATTATCATATCGTATGGCATTTTTATCTTCCTGCTTGGATCCGAGGGGGGGGGGTCAGATTTCGAGATCGAGGTGTTTCAGCCAGTCTTCCGCTGCCGGGGTTAGCCTGTGAAGTTCTTCGATTCCACCGGGGAAACATCGCAGAGTGCACTCATTTACCACATGGGAGAGGGTCTGGTCTGCTGGTCCACCCTGGGCAACGAATATACTCCGGCTAAACGTTCTTGACTATATCTGGCTCACCGGACTGTTCTTCGCGAATCTCCCGGTGTTTTCCCTGCGATATTCTATAATTAAATAAAAGATTATCATAAAGGTTGGGGTATTTTTGTGCCAGGGTTTTTGTTCGTTACTTGTCTAATTAAACAACAAATCAAATTATTGAAGCGGAGGTTTTTTGGTTCGCTACTTTTCTACCTACACAACAATCATGAAATGTACTATTAAAGTTGACCTTAATTTAAAAAAAAGAGATTGATATTTTACAAATTTTGATTAGAGCAGAATTGAACTTACATAAATAGTTGTACTATTTCACAATTAAATAAAGTGTGTTTTACGCTTACGTCGTTTCAGTCGCGCGCGCCGCCCCATCTCTTTCTCTCGCATCAGGCAGTAATATAAGCTATCACACGCCCATTTCGCTTCAATTATTTTTCGACAAAGGCCCTTAATTGAATAAATAATTGATTTGAACTTATCATACAACGTCCTTACAGCTCGAACATTCGTTTGCTCGATTCGAATGTTTCCACAATAAGGACGCTTCAATAAGCCTAGAGACCCCTCAAAGATCAGAAGCAATAATCTTCTTCAAGTCTCACTAAGTATCTGAAACTTTCAGTGTTTACGGGAATTCTTAGAAAATAGTCTTTGAGATTATCTTCAAGTTATATTGAAACTTAAGAAAAAAATATTAAGCTCAAGGTAGGTATTTGATCGTACCTTTTGTTTTTAAATGCAATACAATGAGTCTGAGAGAGAAAAGGCAGATTCAAGGTTATGTACTTCAATACCTTAGTCAAGCACTTTCAGGTGAAGTATAGGTAGTTGTAATAAAGGAGGCGGTAGATTTTTTGTACATGAAACATAAAAATTCTGCTATTGTAAAACAACAGAAATGTTTTTATTTTATTTTAATAACGAATTATGTCGATCACACTCAAAAGAAGTGTGTACCTGATACAGTATATACCTACAGGGTGTTAACTTAAATGCGTTACATACTACATAGAGTGTTTTAGATTTGAACATCGAACTGAACAAAATCGAAAATGTGGATAAAATTTCTGTTGTTCCATAGAAAACTTCAATGGCCACTCGAATGGGACAAGCTGAATATTTTTTCCAAATTTCTGTTCTGGTCATATAATGGCTGATGCCCGCAGCGACATGGTAGTGGCTTTAGCGATTATGCCATTGCCTGAAGAATAAAATCTTCTTTTATGACACCCATCCCAGCAAACAATTTGGTCATATAAGGTCCCCATTTATATGACTATTTTGACTTATAAAAGTTATATTATTGTAATTTCGTCATATACTGGTTTTTGGTGCGTCTAATGTTCGACTATACGACCAAATTGTTAGTTGGGATTGGTTGGTGCTGTACCAAGCTGAACACCTCACGGCAAAGATACTAGTGGCATATGGGTACATCTGTCATATCCCCATGATGGTACGTAAATATTTTTACATGTGAAGTTTTTGGACTAAGAATATGTTTTCAAGTTACATTGCACTTCAAATCACAAAATATGACCAATCATCACACGATACTATGCTAATCAGGCGATCCATAGATCACTCCCTTCCCCTCTTTTTCAGCAACATTGTGGCTGATGCAAATTCTGGCTTACATCCGTAACTCATGCGTATGCACTTAAACTACCTACACTATGGACTTCTAAAGTATTCATACTTAATTACCGTATCGTAGGAATCTTATGAGCAGCGGGCCGTGAGAAGTGAATATCGATAGATGGGAACAATGAAACTAGAAATTGTGTCAATCTGATTTGTTTTCTCACCGTTTTTTGTTGAAGCAAAGAAGGACCTTGATATTTTATTAGAACATTTTTTTGGAGCTGCAGGATTAATATTCCACTCAACTATTTTCCGTCAGTCGTGTCGAAATAAATTGTTTTTCTATTTGCCTTACCTGATCTTTTTGACGTACATTTTTATGAGTTGACGGAAGGTGTTCTCACTTTGTTTGCCACTGACGGCGCGGCATGATTCAGATTTTTTCGTTTTACATTAGAAGTCTATAGGATATATAGTCGACGCCGTGCAGGCTGGAGTGGCTGGGCGTGACGAGGGAGGGGGTGTAACGTGAGTTATGACGTCATCAGCCGCCCGCAGGATGTGACCTGCCTCAATGCACGGATGGATATTGAGAGTTATGTTTCCGATTGATTAATGATTGTGTCTCGTTTGGTTTGGTTCGCTGGCGAGGACCGAGGATGGTGGATGAAGTGTTGTATTTCAACTTGATATTTTAGGCTGGATGTTAAGAGAAAATGCGGTAGCGATATCCTAGAAGTCCCATAAGTAGTCCCCTAGTATTATTAATTTTATTATGTAATAATAATAATCTATACTATTATAAAACTGTAACAGGAAGTTTGTCTGTACATTGAAGATATTAACAAAAAAAAGTTACGACATGGTTTTTAGGTGTCCCTGATTCCATTTCACCAATTTTTGGATTTTTTGTCTGTCTGTGTGTTTGTGTGTTTGTTTGTTTGTTTGTTTGAACGAGTATCACGCAAAAACTACTGAACTTAAAATCTGGTATATAATTTGTGCGGACGAAGTCGCGGGTTAATGCTCGTAAATTAATAAATATCTTGGACATTTTCACACAAATTATCTAGTCACATTTAAAGTACCTGGACTTGTATTATGATAACTAGACAAAGATACGATATGTTGTAGAGTTTCTGGCCGCATCTTCTCTACAGCTACAACTTTTGATAACTTTATGGCTACAACACGTTCCGACGCGGTGGTAGCTTCAATGCACTTTTTTTGAACAGTGAACGAAACTGAACCGTTAAACTCGGGTTGGTGATGCTGAATCGGGTATACTCGGGGTCACTTGGATAACTATTAGAAGATATTTCCTCAGTAACCAGACAGTTTTGATACTTCCAACCCCTAGCCAGACAATTTCTAACCTGCTACCTGCCAAAGCCAATATGACTCAAACTTCGTAGTTCCCATCGCTCCTACCAGTGTTGGGAGCATGCGCTGAGAAACTTTCAGCTTTTATAAAATAACGAAGGTCTGGCGTTCATGGGATCTTGATCTTTAAACAAGATGGTGATGAAGCAGGTAGGTCTTGTATATTTTTACAAGAGCATATCGGTAATTAGTTAGTTATAGCCTGTAGAATCCCACTGCTGGGCGAAGGCCACTCTCACGAATAAGGGTGAGAGAGAGTGGGCCATACTCCACCACGCGGGCCCAGTGCGGATTGGTGGATATCGGTAGTAGGTACCTACTTGAATAAAATTATAATGAAGTTTTCTATAATATAATTCTTAATGATTCCTGGAAAATTTAGGTGGGTATACAGCGTAGGGACAGCGGATTTTTTTTCGCAATTTCAGTGTTAGTCCCATAGTAAATAATAAATAAATAAATATCTTGGAAATTGTCACACAAATTATCCAGTCACATTTAAAGTACATGGATTTGTATTATGATGACTAGACAACGATATAGAATACATGTATAGATAAAAACATCCATGACTCGGGTACAAATATTCATATTCATCATATAAATATTTGTCCCTTACGGGATTCGAACCCGCGACCCTCGGCACAGCAGGCAGGTTCACTACAGACTGTGCTACCGGGCCGTCGACGGGTAGTAAAAGTTGTTTGATGGTCTGAAGCACCCCTTTAAGTAAGTGTCCGATTTAATTTTACACCTTGTATACAAATTCCGTCTTAATATGCTGACGGTGTTTTAAGGGGATGATCAGAACATCAAACTGAACAACTTTCTCTACGGGCCTCTCTTTCAAAAAAACTCGAAATCATGAAAAACGGTATACCTATACTCCTCGACCAAAAATGTATGTTTGTCCCATTGATAAAATTGTTTAGTTTGATTGTCTAATGAACCTTTCAAAAACTGTCAGCATTTTAAGAACCTACTTGAATTTTATGGTTAAACGAGTATGGTTAACCCGCGACTTTGTCCGCACAAATTATATACCAGATTTTAAGCCAGATAATAAGCTATCAAGCAAAAAAAATTTAGTTCAGTAGTTTTTGCGTGATGCTCGTTCAAACAAACAAACAGACAGACAAAAAATCCAAAAATTGGTGATATGGAATCAGGGATACCTAAAAACCATATCGTAACTTTTTTTTTGTTAATATCTTCAATGTACAGACAAACTTCCTGTTACAGTTTTACAATAATTTAGATATGTGAATTATAAGGAATTCCTTGTTTTCATTCTAAGCTTCAACCGTTCATGATGTTAAGTATCATAATACTCGTAGAGTGTTAGAACACTTTGCCTACGTCACTTCTAATGAAGACAGATTAAGCTCACCTATCCTGCGGAGGGGTATACTCCTGGGGGGCCAGATAATACGGAATTACTAACTGTATAACATGAGAAGAGACCTTTGTGCAACTGAAAGGCAACCTCAAACAATTTTGTTTATTATTAATACAGTGTTCAATTTAATTAGAAAAAAAAAAATGTGTTGCTGGTAAGTACAAAATAAAAGCACTATATTGCTATACACTGGTTATTATGATGGTATACATTTGAATTAAGCGTCTCTGTGATCCGCCTAAGGGCATGCAAGATAGAAAATTAGGTGGCACTAGTAATTTAGTCACAATTATAATAGTTGCCAATTCTTCTATCGAGTCGATGGCATGTCATTTTATATTTTTCCAGCCCAGTATTTTGCCACGCGGATAGCACTACCAGCAGCGTCCATAAGCTCCATTCGCGTGCAAGTTTGCGGGCAGGAAGGGCAAGATATGAGATGGGCCATAGTCTGAGGGGCAATACCACACTCACACCTCAGGTCTGATCCATCGATAAAACCCCATTTGGACAGGTTCTCCTTACTCCGGCCGACTTGAGTTCGGAGCCTGTTTAAAGACCTCCAATAGTTGCCAATAATAACTTAATTTAGACCAGAAATGTATACAACATATCTAGGTACTAAACCATCTTGTGATCATTGTTCAGGCTAGCAAGAATCTGTCGAAATTTTCATGAAAATGCAAAATCAAGCAAATAAAATTAAACGTCAATACGTCAAAATCTTCATACATTAAAAAAAACACATTTAACAATAAATAATACACAATTAACAATATTATTATTATTACATTAAACATAAACAATAAAATTGTAATAGTAATTTCCTAGGAAAACCAAAAATCTAACAAATAAATAATTTTCATTTTATTACTAGTTCAATTAACCCATATCTATATTTATCACTAGCACTATACAAAGTTTCGTCAAAATCCGTTTAGTGGTTTTTGCGTGATGAGCGTTCAAACAAACAAACAAACAAAAAAATTAAAACCCTTTCTAACATGTTCAGTTACTGATTTTAAGTCGCCCTGGTTAGTTTTTTTTTTCAAATATATATAAAAATAATGTACAGACTTTTTTGCTGAACAATTTTCACTATGGGACCAACATCGAAATCGGTAAAAAAACATATCAGCTGTCCCATACACTTGCATCGAGTAGATTATTTTGTAGTTTAGTATGGAACAATTTTTTTTCGCGATTTCGATATTGGTCTCATAGTGAAAGTTATTCAGTTTGATGGTCTTAACTAATCCACCCCCTTAAATGTTTATTTGTATTTATGTAACACCTTGTACGGGACCACAGGCTAGATCCCGGCTTAGAACGGTCCCCCTCAATTCTTGCCACCGTGGGTATCGTTCAAGGCAACTAAGGGAATAAAGGTTTCTTATGCAGTTTTATGTGAGCAAAAAAGCTAGCCTCTTCATTCCATCCATGAGTGCGATTTTTGAATCTCATACGTTGAACTCAGCAGTTGAAAATGTATGGAGATACGCATCTTTCTACTGCTGGTTTCACTTTCAAAAATCGCACTCCTGGAGTATGATTTTTGAAAGTCATATCAGCAGTAGAAAGATGCATATTTCCATAGTAATTTTGACATTTTTAACTGCTGAGCTCAGCGAATGAGATTAAAAAATCGCACTCCTGAAAGTCAAATCATTGCTACAACTACATTCTTAAACAGAAAGTAGGTAGTTGACCACTCCGAAAGGGATTACGGTCATGAGTTTATGTATGTACAGACGTTGACAGATCAACCTACGCATAGTTGGGCTTTATGTCCATGAACATAGAGTTCAACTAAGCGTACAGTTTGATCTGTTGCCGTGTGCATGTAGATGTAAAAACAGCGTAAAGAGAAAATGATATTATCTATCAGTTTCAAGATTTGCAAAGTATGTAAAACATCCTTCGATTTAATACAGGCCATGCATACCTCTACATCATTTTATTTACCTAACACTAGCTTTTGCCCGTGACTTCGTACGCGCAGACCACTGACATATACTTTACGACCTATTCTCAGACCTACTGAATATACACACAAAACTTCATAAGAATCGGTCAAGCCGTTTAGGAGGAGTTTTGTTACAAACACCGTAACCGACAATTTTATATATTAGAAAGATTATAAAGATAAACTTGTCATAGCCTAATTATTACAACCTTAAACGCTAGGATTACAACATAATCATCATTTTGCAACGCAGCTATCACATAAAACCATATTTTATAATGATGAATGAATTCAAACTTTCAACAGGGGAGGAGCAAAGTGCAAATGTTCTGGACTTCCTGCTGAGTTGTCCTTATTGCGTATTTCCGGTTGTTAAAGCTAAAGTATAGCTTGTTGAAAAAAAACTTCAGAAGACTTTCGTATTCGAATGTAGCATAGAAACGTACATAATATATTTGAATGAGTCTGTTTTTGGTTTAAGTGCTTATCCGCATGGTTTCCGCGTATTAAGAAAAGATCAATCTATTTCTTCCTGTGCTTTTCGTTTAAGGTATGTACCTAGGTAACTAGGGAATATCGTTTTTGTGCCTAATGTTTTTTTTTTTACCAAGATGCTTTGGTACCTACCGGTCACCAATTGGCATGTCATTCCGTCACAAAAATAAGTATAATTTTAAAGTTTACTTTGCTACGACTTCTTCTTTCTTCTTGTTTTCTTTGTCAGCATAAGCTATAAAATCGCATGAAAATATCTCATGCTGTTCTTTGGAACTTACATCATACTTGTTTGCCACTCTAAAATGTATATTTTTAGCTTTTATATTTTCTTTTATTTATACTTACCATCAAAGAAAAAATGTATGTACCTACGCTTCTTCCTCACTTCCGTTAAGTACCTGTACTAGGTAGATTTCTTTTTGAGACAGTGGGTGATCATAAGTAGAAGAAATATAATAGGGGATCGGACAATTAGTCAATTTTAATCGAACGTCAAAACGCACGCGGTGCATGAAAAATTTTACTAAATACCCACAAGTGACGACATCAACATTTCATTACTTTTTATAGTTCATCATATTATTAAAAATAGAATTCTAGCTAAAAATAAAATGTGAGTATATGTGTGTATTATTCCGTGGTATAGCGTTATTTTCAAATGTTTTTTTTATTACTAATTACTAATAAGAAGATAAAACTGTAGAAAATAATATCATCTATTTGCTAATGTTTTGTCTATAGTTTCGTCATGAAAACAATGCCTTTTTCCCAGCGTCTGCCTTTAACGTGGAAAGAGAACGTGTTAAGGTTTGATTGGTAAAGAAATTAAAACACGTTAGTAGATCACACTTTTACTGTCTCTGAATATAATTTTACTGAAATGGGATCTAAGTTAGTTGTTAATTAAGTAAAGTGAGTACTTAGTTTCTTTGAATTTAAAATCTACTTTTCTTAAATTTTTCAATTTCAAGATCCCAAAAATAAAAACTAGACCTTATTACTTCTTAGGATCTAAAATTTGAGTAATAAAACTAAGCATGCAATTCTACTATCTAATGAAATCCAAGTAGATAAATCTAAAATTTTGCCTAAAATAGCCTCAAACATCCTAAAGCATTTCCGTAGCAAACGGAAGATACAATCAATACATTCCGAAAATGCCTTCATTCAAATTGAATACAGCGTCATCTATGTTAAACGTACTTAGCTTTGTTGAAGTTCGCTTCATTCCCGCAAGATGGCGCGATTAAGGTAGGTTTTAGTATCAGAGAGGAACAGGGTGGCAGACATGCTGTATTATCAACCCCTCGGTAGATGGCGCTAATACGGAAAGTATGAATTTGACGTTGAAATCATGGTTTAAATGGGGTATTTGGAATTTTTCATCACAGGACACCTTTGTCTATTTATTATAAGGACTAGCCTTGCGGTAGCATTTCCCCTCTGCCACGGTATAAGATTAATTAATCATTTTCAATTATTATTGATTTTAAACATGTTACAGCAATGCTGTGCTATTTCGAATCAAATTAAAGATTGAAAAATTGAATTCAAATTGAATTTTTCAATCCTTAAATTGATTAATTAATCATTTGTATTTATATTCCTTATAAACAATAATTTCGAACTTAGAACGGGGTTTGGTTTGGGGTTCACGAGACTTCTTTTCATGATTTTTAACGTTCAAAATTAGAATCTAAAGTTATGGGGAACAAAATCCAAAGTTGCGGGTTTCATGTTACCTCGCCCCCCGCAAAAAGTGGCAGAAATGTTTGTTCGTAGAATTACACGCGTAACTAGTCCCTATATAAGTAGTCAAAGGGTTACATATTAGAAGAACTAAACACAGTCTAACTATTTTCGACATAACTACGGTCGAATCACATATGTTTATAGCGCATATTGGTCGACTCAAGTACTATTCAACTTACATAGTTTTGATTAAACTAAAATTAAATGCACTATCGAACGTTTATTCTAATGGTTTTTTTAGCTATTGGATGTTTCAACTACGTTTGAAATACCTAATGAACGACTCGCCTACGTACGGCTTATCAGTACTGCGCGCCGCGCTGGATTGTTTACTAAAACGAGGGTAGGTATTAATACTGTGCGCTCGATTGATACTTCTAGTGGTGGGTAATTACAATGTCAATGTCTTTAAAGGAAGCGTTTTCATATTCTGTGTGAGTGCAACGAAACACGTCCGTACTCTGGTGCCCGTACGCGCGTTAGGTTAGCGAGGAGCGAAGCGACGAGCATGTTAGGTATCTTGCGACCCACAGCGCACGAGCCGAGCGAGCGGAGCGAGCGTGCCGCGGCAGCGGCCGGCGAGTGCCAGAACCGAATTGCTACTATTTACCCAGTCTACCCAAAAACATTCCCTTTAATTAAACCCTCCATTTCATGTTCAAGGTCAAATAAAAATAAGGTTCAAGGGTAAATAGTAGCAATTCGGTTCTGGCACTCGCCGGCCGCTGCCGCGGCACGCTCGCTCTGCTCGCTCGGCTCGTGCGCTGTGGGTCGCATGATACCTAACATGCTCGTCGCTTCGCTCCTCGCTAACCTAACGCGCGTGCGGGACCAGAGTACGGACGTGTTTCGCAGAGCTCCATAGAAATTTTGATTTTGATCGTAGGTTATGCCACTTTAATTTTTTTTATTTTAGACATTCAAATACGTACCCCAACAAACACCTTTGGAATTGGGCTTCAGGTGAATCGTCGGTTACTTCAATAAACCTTAGGTCATTTCATTATAGTTGAATACATCGTAGATGAGTTAATTGTAGTTGAATAAATCGTAGGTGAATTCACCTTTATGGGTATCGATCAGTATTTTAAACAAAAATCTGTGAAACGGTCTTTAGTCATTTAAACCAGTATGTGATTCGACCGTAGTTATGTCGAAAATAGTTAGACTGTGTTTAGTTCTTCTAATATGTAACCAGTCAAAGCAGGGCACAGATTATTTAAAAGTTTATGTTACAAGTCAAATCAGCAACTTTTTATCGAATAGTAAATAGTAAAGTAACATTATAATAATATTATCATTGTTATCGAACGTCAAAATGCGCGCTTTGTAAAAACCAGTAATATGGCGTCATTATACAACGTGTTAATGAATAAACGCAAAACTAGAAATTAGTTTGGTTAGAATCGAGAGCAGAATCTAATTATCAAGTTTTCAACATAGGTAAGTAATTTCTTTTTCAAAATATCAAATAATTTTGTTACTAAAATTTACTGAACTCGATGTCAAACCAACGCACTGGCACACTCGCCCTATTTAGTACCAAATAAGATTCTTAAAATATATCCATGAGCACGCTAGCGCTTTCATTCATTGTTGATATAATAACAAATCATTTTCCATGAAAACTTGCGAATGCGAATAACTTTAAATTTTAATTAATAAAATAATGAAATTATTGTTTCAATTTCAGTTTTATTATAAATCAGTTGGGGTATATGAGGTTTTGCGCTTATTCATTAACAGATTGTGTTACACCTACCTACTCATCATCCATTTTTTATTCCGTTAAGTAATCTATACCTACATATAAAACAGTTCCATGACTGACTGATTGACTGACTGACTGACAGACAACGCAGTCTTAACCACTGAACATAGCAACATAAAACTTGGAATTTAGTTATATTATATTATACTAGACGATGTAGGGGTGCACAAAGACAGCATTTTTCGAAAATCGACCCATAAAGAATTTTCCAAACTCTACATGAACAAAGTCGCGGGCAAAAGCTAGTTAAAAATATACAGGGTGTCCCGTAAACCGACGTCAACCCGGCGGATGCTGATAGGTTAGGTCATGACTAAGCAGAATATCAAAATTTGACTTTAGTAAAAGTGTCTTAGTTTTAGAAATATAGACAGTTTTAACTCAGATACTGCATAGAACATTTTTGTAGCCGTGGCACTCAAAATAGTGACTAAGGTAAAGAGTTTCACGAATTTCATAAAACTGTCCTTATCTCGAAAACTAAGAACCTTTTTCTTTGACAGATTGATTGATTGACTGACAATTTTTTTTATTTTTCTTTATTTTAGTTTATTCTGGTTAGGCATGAAATAACTTATCAGCATCCACCGGGTTGACGTCGGTTTACGGGACACCCTGCACAAGACAATATGTCCAAATTTATTAGGAATTGTAAATTTCACATAAACAAATTACGTTACTCTGAAAACAAAGTTTTATTTTAGTAATTACATACACACAACAATAATTACACTGTTCAACTTAAATCATAATATCCTACATGAAAACAAAGAAACGACATTTAAAGTCTATTATTTAAAAAGTCAATTCCTTTTCATACTATTTTTATAATAACCTAAAAATATGCTCCATCTTGGTAAGTTCTGTCAACTCCAAATATAACAAACTGCTTTGCCCACCGCCATTACTTCCAGCGCCATCTATGAAGTACATGAGTACATGGACACTGTATGTATTACCGACAAAAGAGCGCTGTACAAACATGTTTAATCCCACTTATATCCAAGAATACTGTGTATTTAACTCTTTCTTGTAGAAAAACGAAAAATAAGAGACCCCTTCCCAGGTAATTCCGGGACGTATACCCCTTAAGTTGGACCCTGTGTGGTACGCGATAGAATTTAAAGGTACTACATGCATATTGAGATGTTAACCTATAGAGAGAGTACATATTCCGAGATATCGTTTTCTTTCTTGAAAACTGAATCAATAGGTCATTTCAAATTAAACAATCCATCATCCAAACAATCCCCTCCATCTAAATTTACCTTATTTACTTTATAAAAAAGTCCATTATCAACTTAAACGAGTTCAGTAACATCGTTAGGTCACTATCAGTGTAATGTAATGTATGAATCACAATGACGTCAGATCGGCTACAATTTGATACCGCTTATAAAGTCCACTATCAAAATTCTTATGTCAAGTCAATAAGTGTGAAAATTGTTTGATTTGTGAGAAGTTCTGCAGAGCATGGTAGATATGGATCCTGTTTTTAGCCGCTAGATAGCAAGACTCGTTAGCTCATTAGGTAGAGCGCCGATAAACCCCAATACTTTACATAAAACTTAACCATCGGAGGTCGGAGGTTCGAATCCTTCACGAGTCAATTTTTTTTTTCATTTACGGTTACAGTAAACAAGGATTTCGCATTAGTGCGCTGTTAACAGAACGGCAAAACTGTGCTTGATTGTTTTACATTACTGCTTAGTGACCGAGGAGATTTGAAAGGACTGGAAAGTCAGCGGCAATGTATGATGCAGAGCACAAATAAAGCATATTAGAGATATATTCAATATTGGATTTTGTTAGACTATTGGCTGGTATAGTAACGCAGTATCCCAGTATCTATCTATCTATCTATCTATCTATACTATTATAAAACTGTAACAGGAAGTTTGTCTGTACATTGAAGATATTAACAAAAAAAAAGTTACGATATGGTTTTTAGTTGTCCCTGATTCCATTTCACCAATTTTTGGATTTTTTGTCTGTCTGTTTGTTTGTGTGTTTGTTTGTTTGTTTGTTTGAATGAGTATCACGCAAAAACTACTGAACCAATTTTGATGAAACTTTTTTTTGTTTTTGATAGCTTATGATCTGACTTAAAATCCGGTATATAATTTGTGCGGACGAAGTCGCGGTTAACGCGTTAACGCTCGTATATTATAAATGCGAAAGTTTGTGACGATGTTTGAATGTTTGTGGCTTAAAATCACAAATGAATGGATTTGGATGAAGTTTTATTGGTCGTTGCGGTGACTGTTCGTGGTCGTGGTCGTCTAGTGCCACGATCCAACCAGTTTGTATAGTTTTCTTGGTCGTTACGGTCACTGTTCCTGGTCGTGGTCGTCTAGTGCGCGAAGTCCTTTAAAGTCAGTTGTCAGCGCATGGCGCCGATGCCGCTGCGCTATAATATCAATAAATCAATTAAATATAGTGATATCATCATTGTTATCACTTATCACTTATCAGCTATCATTCTTCACAATGGCGTCAGATCGGCTACAATTTGTGCCGCTTATAAAGTCCACTATCAAAGATCTTATGGCAAAGGAATAAGTGTGAAAATTGTTTGGTTTGTGAGAAATTCTGTGTAGAACGGTAGATAAGGATGCAGTTTTTAGCCGCTAGATAGCAAGACTCGTTAGCTCATTAGGTAGAGCGCCGATAAACCCCAATTCTTTACATAAAACTTAACCATCGGAGGTCGGAGGTTCGAATCCTTCACGAGTCATTTTTTTTTGTTTACGGTTTCAGTAAACCACACCTAAGTCTGTAAACATGGATTTCGCATTGGTGCGCTGATAACGGAACCGCAAAACTATGTTTTTGATTGTTTTACATTACTGCTTATTGACCCAGGAGATTTGAAAGGACTGGAAAGTCAGCGGCAATGTATGATGCAGAGCACAATTAGAGACACGTTTGTATGTTTGTGGCTCAAAATCACACATGAACGAATGAACGAATTTGTATGAAGTTGTCTTGGTTGTTGCGGTCAATTTTCGTGGTCGTGGTCGTCTAATGCGTGAAAGTCAGTGGTCAGGAATAAAAAGTCGCAGGCGCCGATGCCGCTAGTGATATCATCATTGTTATCTTGAGTGCAATTCAAAAACATCGACGAGCTCACAAATATAACATCCTTCTTGCATCCTACAGATCATGGAAGTTTTTATATGAGTTTGACACATAGACGAAGAATTTTTCAGCATAGATATCCAATAGAGGATTGAGCTGTGCCAAATTATCTTTCTCTCGGTTTAATCAAAAATAATCCATAGCCCAAACACATAAAAACTATTTGACACGCATAAAGTTGACCACGCTAGAAGAAGATGGCAATCGTTGTCCGCGGTGTCTCATTCTAAAAGTGTACTGGTGTTGCCATTTGCTAATGTTATGATTTCAGCCGAATTGGTAAGATCAAATGAAGCAAAAATGTATCAAATCTTTTTAAATGATTTGTGTGTTGAAAAGCCGTGGTAGTAAAAAAGATAAAATTTGACAACCCAACCTGCCATTTTATTTGAAATTGCCGCCAGCCGTCAAATTAATTTTTATTATTTTTTAACCACATTTTTATATAAAAAAGGTTCGCATTTGCTTAATCGACGGCTGCAAACGCGAATATTATCCAGTTTGTGGCTTATCGTATCACAGGTTTGTATTTTAAATATGTTTTGTTTTGAAAATATTAAAGTAGTTAGGGTAACAACAAACATAGAAGGTAAGCTTCGGAAGCAAACAAAATTTCAATTTGAATTAAAATTGCTGCGTAATACCTAAATTATGATAAAAATTACGAAGATTAAACATGGTCACTAGGACATTCAATCGCGAGGGTCCGGGTTCTAATCCGCACGGACAACATGACATGATAATTATGTTCCTACCAATGACTTTTTCTAACTTGTGTATGCGTAATACCGACAGTAATAATAATTTTACTTCAGCGTCAGAGCAGTCAGTGCTCTCACGCTGTAGTAAAACATCTCATGCTTATGTGAAGTCTATCAATCCGCATTGGGCACGCGTGGTGGACTTACGCCCATGAAACCTCCCTGAGGGTAGGCTTGTGCCTGGAAGTGGGACGTACGTCGTACATAGGTTAATGATGATGATGTATAAAACTGGCATATTATCTCCTGCTTTCGGCTTGACGTAAAATTTTGGGTCTCAAAATGAGTATTGTTTTATTTATTTTAGGATTCCCAAGAAAAAAATTACCTAGTACGCTAGTTTTTTTCTCATCAAGGTAGCGTAAGCAGGTACACATTTTCAGTGGCAAAACGCCTGCACAAATAGAAAAAATTTTTAAAAGTCCTAAAAGCATAATCGCATTGCCACCCTACTAAGGATAGGGACACGACGGCCAACAGCTTCTATCCCGCTTTGCCCAAAATTCCGAGAAGAGCTCTCTCCAGGTGTACGTAGTACTTACTATCTCTATGTTTTTCAGTTACGCTGGTTTGACACAATGATATAACCATTGCTATCACCAACAGCTCGCGAAAGAGAATATAATCACTACCAGCTCGCTAATGTCAACGACGAATTTAAGGTTATGACCAAAATTGTGACGATGTTTGCGCTTAGTGAATTGCATCGCAGATATCATTATTATGAATCAAAATGACGTCAGATCAGCTACAATTTGTGCCGCTTATAAAGTCCACTATCAAAATTCTTATGTCAAGCCAATAAGTGTGAAAATTGTTTGATTTGTAAGAAGTTCTGTGGAGCACGGTAGATATGGATCCTGTTTTTAGCCGCTAGATAGCAAGACTCGTTAGCTCATTAGGTAGAGCGCCGATAAACCCCAATTCTTTACATAAAACTTAACCATCGGAGGTCGGAGGTTCGAATCCTTCACGAATCAATTTTTTTTTTCGTTTACGGTTACATTAAACAAGGATTTCGCAATTTTCGCATTAGTGCGCTGTTAACGGAGCGGCAAAATTGTGTTTGATTGTTTTACATTACTGCTTAGTGACCGAGGACATTTGAAAGGACTGGAAAGTCAAAAGCAATGTACGATGCAGAGGACAATTAGAGACAATGTTCAATATTGGGTTTTTGTAAGACTTTTGGCTGGTATAGTAACGCAGTATCCCAGTATATATTATAAATACGAAAGTTTGTGACGATGTTTTTATGTTTGTGGCTCAAAATCACTCATGAACGGATGAACGGATTCGGATAAAGTTTTCTTGGTTGTTGCGGTCACTGTTCTCGTTTGACCACGAAAGTAAGTGGGCAGCACATACAAAGTCGTGAGCGCCACTGCGCTAGTGATATCATCATTGTTATCAGCTGTCATTCTTATGAATAACAATGACGTCAGATCGGCTACAATTTGTGCCGCTTTGTAAAGTCAACTATCAAAGATCTTATCGGAAAGGAATAGGTGTGAAAATTGTATGGTTTGTGAGAAGTTCTGTGTAGAACGGTAGATAAGGATGCAGTTTTTAGCTTCTGCATAGCAAGACTCGTTAGCTCATTAGGTAGAGCGCCGATAAACCCCAATTCTTTACATAAAACTTAACCATCGGAGGTCGGAGGTTCGAATCCTTCACGAGTCATTTTTTTTTTCGTTTACGGTTACAGTAAACAAGGATTTCGCAATTTTCGTACTAGTGCGCTGTTAACAGAATGGCAAAAGTGGACTTGTTTGCTTGACATTACTGCGTAGTGACCAAGGACATTTGAAAGGACTGGAAAGTCAGCGGCATTGTATGATGCAGAGCACAATTAGAGACATGTTCAATATTGGGTTTTTGTTAGCCTATTGGATGGAATAGTAACGCAATATCTCATATCATCTCGTCTCCCAAATATTATAAATGCGAAAGTTTAGGACGATGTTTGTATGTTTGTGGATCAAAATCACATATGAACGGATGACGGGATTTGTATGAAGTTTTCTTGGTTGTTGCGGTCACTTTTCATCTCGTCTCCCTAATACTAAAATTCGCGATAGTTTGTGGCGATGTTTGTATATTTGTGGCTCAAAATCACACTTGAACGGATGATATCATCATTGTTATCAGCTGTCATTCTTATGAATAACAATGACGTCAGATCGGCTACCATTTGTGCCGTTTTTTTAAAGTCCACTATCAAAGATCTTATCGGAAAGGAATAGGTGTGAAAATTGTTTGGTTTGTGAGAAATTCTGTGTAGAATGGTAGATAAGGATGCAGTTTTTAGCTTCTGCATAGCAAGACTCGTTAGCTCATTAGGTAGAGCGCCGATAAACCCCAATTCTTTACATAAAACTTAACCATCGGAGGTCGGAGGTTCGAATCCTTCACGAGTCATTTTTTTTTTGTTAACGGTTTCAGTAAACCACACCTAAGTCTGTGCAGTAAACATGGATTTCGCATTAGTGCGCTGATAACGGAACCGCAAAAGTGTGCTTGATTGTTTTACATTACTGGTTAGTGACCCAGGAGATTTGAAAGGACTGGAAAGTCAGCGGCAATGTATGATGCAGAGCACAATTAGAGACCTGTTTCAAAATTGCGGTTTTGTTAGCCTATTGGCTGGAATAGTAACGCAGTGTCTCATATCATCTCGTCTCCCTAATATTGTCGTCTAATGCGTGAAAGTCAGTGGTCAGGAATAAAAAGTCGCAGGCGCCGATGCCGCTTATGATATCATCATTGTTATCTTGAGTGCAATTCAAAAACATCGACGAGCTCACAAATATAACATCCTTCTTGCATCCTACAGATCGTCGAAGTTTTTATATGAGTTTGACACATAGACGAAGGATTTTTCGGTTACGCTGGTTTGATACAATTATATAACCATTGCTATTGCCAACAGCTCGCCAAAGAGAATATAATCACTACCAGCTCGCTAATGTCCACGACTTATTTAAGGTTGTGACCAAAGTTGTGAAGATGTTTGCGCTTAGTGAATTGCATCGCAGATATCATTATTATGAATCAAAATGACGTCAGATCAGCTAAAATTTGTGCCGCTTATAAAGTCCACTATCAAAGATCTTATGGCAAAGGAATAAGTGTGAAAACTGTTTGGTTTATGAGAAGTTCTGTGCAGAACTTTCGATAGGGATCGTGTTTTAGCCGCTAGATAGCAAGGCTCGTTAGCTCATTAGGTAGAGCGCCGATAAACCCCAGTAATTCACATAAATCTTAACCATCGGAGGTCGGAGGTTCGAATCCTTCACGAGTCAAATTTTTTTACCCTTGCTTGAAAATTTGGTATGAGCTTGGATTCGGCTTGAGTAATAACTAACAACGCAGTATTATTTTATGGCATTGTATTATGCCAGATTTTCGTTAAAATGTATAGTTTTAATTTTAACCTTCTATACGACTCTGGCCATAATCTTTATTTATACACGGTGTAAAATTTAATGGAACACTTACCAAAAAGGGTGCTTCAGACCATGAAACTGAACAACTTTTACTATATGACTAGCATTAAAATCACGAAAAAATATTCCGCTATCCCTAAAGACATTCAATATTAACTATGTTTAATCTCTTTGGCTGTCCCATACAAAACTGCAAACATAACTTGACAAAAATGTATGGAACAGCTGATTTTTTTTTAGATAGTCCAGTTTGATGGTCTGAAGCACCCCTTTAAGTAAGTGTCCAATTTAATTTTACACACTGTATAAATTATATTGGACACCATGTTTCGTTCCATGTTTTTAAAAATTCTCATATTGCAAACAGAAAAAAATCTATTTTTAATCTTAAATTAGTCCTATCATTGAAACTGCATATTTTAACGAAAATCTGACACAAACAAAGTGTAGAGATTAGTTTCTAGATTGTTCTTGAAAAATTTCATTGACTTTAGTATTTGTTGTATCCTCTTAATATGCATTAGATGGTGGTTTGGTGGCTGTGCTTTGCTGTCATACATTGCCGCTGAGATTCCAGTCCTTTCAAATGTCCTCGGTCACTAAGCAGTAATGTAAAACAATCAAACACACTTTTGTCGTTCCGTTTACAGTTCGCTGATACGATATCCTTGAATATATATTATGAATCACAATGACGTCAGATCAGCTACAATTTGTGACGCTTATAAATTCCACTATCAAAGATCTTATTGCAAAGGAATAAGCGTGAAAATTGTTTGGTTTATGAGAAGTTCTGTGTAGAACGGTCGATTGGGATCGTGTTTTTAGCCGCTAGACCGCAAGACTCGTTAGCTCATTAGGTAGAGCGCCGATAAACCCCAGTAATTCACACAAATCTTAACCATCGGAGGTCGGAGGTTCGAATCCTTCACGAGTCAATTTTTTTTTATTTTTGCTTTAAAATTAGGAATGGGCTTGGATCCGGCTTGAATAATAACACATTATAATTATATGTCATTTTATTGTGTAGGATTTTCGTTCAAATGTATAGTTTTAAAGTTACAGTGACTCAAAGATTTCCATACAAATCTTATATTAATCCTAGCATTGAAACTGCATATTTTAACGAAAATCTGACAGAATACAAGCATAGAGATTCGTTGCTAGACTGTTTCTGCAAAAATTTACTTTAATTGGTAAGTATTGAAAAATATAACCAGACTTCGCTTGTGTGGAGCACGCTCCGAATTATAACCTCTTAATATGCATCAGTCAGTGGTTCGGTGGTTGTGCTCTGCTATCATACATTGCCGCTGACATTCCAGTCCTTTCAAATGTACTCAGTCACTAAGCAGTAATGTAAAACTATCAAACACACTTTTACCGTTCCGTTTACAGTTCGCTGATGCGAAGTCCTTGAATATTATGAATCAGAATGTCTTCAGCTACAATTTGTGCCGCTTATAAAGTCCACTATCAAAGATCTTATGGCAAAGGAATAAGCGTGAAAATTGTTTGGTTTATGAGAAGTTCTGTGCAGAACTTTCGATAGGGATCGTGTTTTAGCCGCTAGATCGCAAGACTCGTTAGCTCATTAGGTAGAGCGCCGATAAACCCCAGTAATTCACATAAATCTTAACCATCGGAGGTCGGAGGTTCGAATCCTTCACGAGTCAAATTTTTTTACCCTTGCTTGAAAATTTGGTATGAGCTTGGATTCGGCTTGAGTAATAACTAACAACGCAGTATTATTTTATGACATTGTATTATGCCAGATTTTCGTTAAAATGTATAGTTTTAATTTTAACCTTCTATACGACTCTGGCCATAATATTTAATTATACACGGTGTAAAATTTAATGGGACACTTATCAAAAAGGGTGCTTCAGACCATGAAACTGAACAACGTTTACTATATGACCAGCATTGAAATCGCGAAAATATATTCAGCTGTCCTCAAAGACATTCAATATTAACTATGTTTAATCTCTTTGGCTGTCCCATACAAAACTCTAAACATAACTTGACTAAAATGTATGGGACAGCAGATTTTTTTTTTGCGACTTCGATATTGGTCCAATAGAGAAAGTTGTTTAGTTTGATGGTCTGAAGCACCCCTTTAAGTAAGTGTCCCATTTAATTTTACACCCTGTATATATTATATTGGACACCATGTTTCGTTCCATATTTTAAATAATTCTTATGCGGCAAATAGAAAAAAATCCATATAAGTCTTAAATTGATCCTAGAATTGAAACTGAAAATCTGACGTTCTTCTAATTAGTTTGTGAATCTGACACAAACAAAGCGAAGAGATTAGTTTCTAGATTGTTCTTGAAAAATTTCATTGACTTTAGTATTTGTTGTATCCTCTTAATATGCATTAGATGGTGGTTCGGTGGCTGTGCTTTGCTGTTATACATTGCCGCTGAGATTCCAGTCCTTTCAAATGTCCTCGGTCACTAAGCAGTAATGTAAAACAATCAAACACACTTTTGTCGTTCCGTTTACAGTTCGCTGATACGATATCCTTGAATATTATGAATCACAATGACGTCAGATCAGCTACAATTTGTGACGCTTATAAATTCCACTATCAAAGATCTTATTGCAAAGGAATAAGCGTGAAAATTGTTTGATTTATGAGAAGTTCTGTGTAGAACGGTCGATTGGGATCGTGTTTTTAGCCGCTAGACCGCAAGACTCGTTAGCTCATTAGGTAGAGCGCCGATAAACCCCAGTAATTCACACAAATCTTAACCATCGGAGGTCGGAGGTTCGAATCCTTCACGAGTCAATTTTTTTTTATTTTTGCTTTAAAATTAGGATTGGGCTTGGATCCGGCTTGAATATTAACACAGTATTATTATATGTCATTTTATTGTGTAGGATTTTCGTTCAAATGTATAGTTTTAAAGTTACAGTGACTCAAAGATTTCCATACAAATCTTATATTAATCCTAGCATTGAAACTGCATATTTTAACGAAAATCTGACAGAATACAAGCATAGAGATTCGTTTCTAGACTGTTTCTGCAAAAATTTACTTTAATTGGTTAGTATTGAAAAATATAACCAGACTTCGTTTGTGTGGAGCACGCTCCGAATTATAACCTCTTAATATGCATCAGTCGGTGGTTGTGCTCTGCTATCATACATTGCCGCTGACATTCCTGTCCTTTCAAATGTACTCAGTCACTAAGCAGTAATGTAAAACAATCAAACCCACTTTTGTCGTTCCGTTTACAGTTTACAGTTCGCTGATACGATATCCTTAAATATAATGAATCACAATGACGTCAGATCAGCTACAATTTGTGTCGCTTATAAATTCCACTATCAAAGATCTTATGGCAAAGGAATAAGCGTGAAAACTGTTTGGTTTATGAGAAGTTCTGTGCAGAACTTTCGATAAGGATCCTGTTTTAGCCGCTAGATCGCAAGACTCGTTAGCTCATTAGGTAGAGCGCCGATAAACCCCAGTAATTCACATAAATCTTAACCATCGGAGGTCGGAGGTTCGAATCCTTCACGAGTCAATTTTTTTTTATTTTTGCTTTAAAATTAGGATTGGGCTTGGATCCGGCTTGAATATTAACACAGTATTATTATATGTCATTTTATTGTGTAGGATTTTCGTTCAAATGTATAGTTTTAAAGTTACAGTGACTCAAAGATTTCCATACAAATCTTATATTGATCCTAGCATTGAAACCGCATATTTTAACGAAAATCTGACAGAATACAAGCATAGAGATTCGTTTTTAGATTATTACTGAAAAAAAAATTCTTTAATTGGTTAGTATTGAAAAATATGACCAGACTTCGTTTGTATGGAGCGCGCTCCGAATTATATCCTCTTAATATGCATCAGTCGGTGGTTCGGTGGCTGTGCTTTGCTGTCATACATTGCCGCTGAGATTCCAGTCCTTTCAAATGTCCTCGGTCACTAAGCAGAAATGTAAAACAATCAAACACACTTTTGTCGTTCCGTTTACAGTTCGCTGATACGATATCCTTAAATATTATGAATCACAATGACGTCAGATCAGCTACAATTTGTGCCGCTTATAAATTCCACTATCAAAGATCTTATGGCAAAGGAATAAGCGTGAAAACTGTTTGGTTTATGAGAAGTTCTGTGCAGAACTTTCGATAGGGATCGTGTTTTAGCCGCTAGATCGCAAGACTCGTTAGCTCATTAGGTAGAGCGCCGATAAACCCCAGTAATTCACATAAATCTTAACCATCGGAGGTCGGAGGTTCGAATCCTTCACGAGTCAATTTTTTTTTATTTTTGCTTTAAACTTAGGAATGGGCTTGGATCCGGCTTGAATATTAACACAGTATTATTATATGTAATTTTATTGTGTAGGATTTTCGTTCAAATGTATAGTTTTAAAGTTACAGTGACTCAAAGATTTCCATACAAATCTTATATTAATCCTAGCATTGAAACTGCATATTTTAACGAAAATCTGACAGAATACAAGCATAGAGATTCGTTTCTAGACTGTTTCTGCAAAAATTTACTTTAATTGGTTAGTATTGAAAAATATAACCAGACTTCGTTTGTGTGGAGCACGCTCCGAATTATAACCTCTTAATATGCATCAGTCGGTGGTTGTGCTCTGCTATCATACATTGCCGCTTACATTCCAGTCCTTTCAAATGTACTCAGTCACTAAGCAGTAATGTAAAACAATCAAACACACTTTTGCCGTTCCGTTAACAGTTCGCTGATGTGAAGTCATTCAGAGCGCCCGATCCTTGTTCAATCGGGCAAAAAAACACTGTATCTGGGTTGGACATCGCAAGGCCTTAAAGTGTATTTTAAGTTTTTTATATTTAAATAATTATTTTGGGGTGCTAACAATATATAAGGTATAACAAAATTAGCTGAAACTATTTTAAGGGGATGATCAGACCATCAAACTGAATAACTTTCTCTATGGGACCAATATCGAAATCGCGAGAAAAAAATCAGCTGTCCCACACGTAACTGCAAACATAACTCGACTCAAATGTATGGGATGGGACAGCAGATTTTTTTTCGCGATTGCGATATTGGTCCCATGTTCAGTTTCATGGTCGGATCATCCCCTTAAAATAGTTTAAGCTAATTTTGTTAGACCTTATATATAGGGTGTAAAATAAAATGGGACACTTACTTAAACGGGTGCTTCAAACCATAAAACTGAACAACTTTCTCTATGGGACTAATATTGAAATCGCGAAAAAAAATATGCTGTCCCATACTTTTCAGTTGAGTTATGTTTGCAGTTTTGTATCGGACAGCAGATTTTATATTTCGTGTTTTCAGTGTTGGTCTCATAATAAAAGTTGTTCAGTTTGATGGTTTGAAGTACCCCTTTAAGTAAGTGTCCCGTTTAATTTCCTAAGTACCCTGTATATATATTTTTGAAATGTGCTACTTTAAGCCCTTTAATGTGATACCAAAAAATATTATTGCATAATTATTGCACGTTTTTAACTTTTTTAAATATTTCCGAAAAAAAATGTATTTAATCATTTAAGCTTTTGCAATAATGTTTCATTTATTTAAGCTTTTGAAACATATATAAACAAACATTAAATCATGACAGTTAAACCAGTTTAATCTAAAACATAGCTAAAGGGCAAAAACACCGTCCATCTCGCCACCCTGAGGCATGGACCCCAGGAAACTGGCTCCATTCCCCCATTGAGTTTTTATCATTGATTCCCCCGCTAAACAGCTTGAGTCACTATGCGAGGTATGGTCTGGCCCCTGAGTACTGGATGAACCTGGTGGAGAGGGCTTTAATAAGGCTGGTTATGTCGCATGATGGGGATGAAAGGCAAGCGCCGCAAAGTTATAGGTGACCCATTAGGGATGATCATTTAAATAATTTGTTTTCTATTAAATAAAGGGCCGCAAAGTTCGAAAACGCTGTCTGTATAAAAACAAACACATAAAAACAGGTGACTGAATTATTTTGCACTTTTTAAATGTTTTGTTTTTAGCGTTGGGTTTTTTTTTAGTTTTGGTCCCCCGACGCAAAAAGAGGGGTATTATTAAATTGACGCGTATATCGGTCTGTCTTTACTTTGTAATTTAATGTTATTTTGTAATTTCTAAAGTTACTAGAAAACTGCTGAACCGATTTTCATGTAACAAAGCTAAGAACACTCCCGCAAAAATTAGCTTTCTATTACAAAAAACCGCATCGAAATCGGTCCACCCGTTTGGGCGCTACGATGCCACAGATAGACAGACAGACGGACAGATCGACCTAGGCGTCAATCTTATAACACCCTTCTTTTTGCGTCCGGGGTTAAAAACGATTGGGATCAAATATGGCGCCGTTTAATCGTTTAATTGGACTTCGCTCGTACTTAAAAGCAACATTAAAAATATTAAATAACAAGCCTTTACGTAGAGTTTTTGCAAGTTTACAATTATGTAGATAAGCGTAATTCTGAGGGCTTGTCGCCACGTTTTGCTTCCAAGAACTTACGGTCCTTGCGTGCTGCCTGTGAACCGGGAGTTGGTCGCTAAAAAGTACTACTATTGAGTTAGGTTTTAATTTTATCTGTTTATCACACTCATTTTATTTTAACATTTTACAAACGGAATACAAAGAAGAAAAGTACAAACATAAAAGATGAAAACTTTTATACTTTTGTTTCTGCAAAGCTGTAAGCGTTTATATCATCAACATACTAGAACAGGTATGATTAGACTTCTCACGATCCCCGCTACCCAATCCGAAGCGTAGCCACAGAATAAATACTAGGCGTAGCCCCAGCAACGTCCTATGCCGAGGTCCGTACCGTCCGTACCCCTCTGGGTGCCCCTAGGTCGGTTGCTTAACTTCATTCATTTGGCTCGGTAGACCCTTCCTGGTCCCTCCAATAGTCCGCAGTAAGAAGCAGTGGTTGCTCAGTGAGCAGAGCTGTAATAGTCATCTCAAAAAAAAAATTATTAGACTAGATTAGACTAAAATTAAACATTCAACAAGGTTCTTGCTCCAGGAGTCAAAGTAGGATCTTACTGCAGATCAAAGGCCTCCTGTCACGAATAAAGGTCAGGAATAAAGGGGGCCATACTCCACCATTCGGGCCCAGTGCGGATTGTTGGAAGCAAAATTATGGTTTCATAATAAAAAGTGCCTACTCATCTTGTTTATTTAACATAAAGGGAATGAAATGTAAAT
This sequence comes from Agonopterix arenella, assembly GCA_927399405.1. Taxonomy (NCBI): domain Eukaryota; kingdom Metazoa; phylum Arthropoda; class Insecta; order Lepidoptera; family Depressariidae; genus Agonopterix; species Agonopterix arenella. The sequence continues at coordinate 11,844,745 of OV656704.1, read as the reverse complement.
AAAAAAATTACACCTTTCTACGCGGCGGTGGTAAAATTACAATATAACAAAAAACTACAGGACTTCTTCAGGATAGGTACTATTTTTTGATTTAATGATTTGAATGAAGTATAAAGCACGAGTCACCTCGTTCGACTCCCATAGAAAGAAATGCATCCTCATTATGAGTTATACGAGGTGTAATATAAAATGGCACAGTCACTTAATCAAACTGAACAACTTTTATTACGGCACCAACACTGAAATCGCGAAAAAAAATCCGCTGTCCCATACAAAACTGCAAACATAACTCGACCGAAATGTATGGGACAGCCGTTTTTTTTTTCGCGATTTCATTATTGATCCCATAGAGAATGTTGTTCAGTTTGATGGTCTGAAGCACCCCTTTAAGTAATTGTCCCATTTTAGGTTACACCTTGTATAAAGTACCGATAGTAATTTAGTAACGTGAATAACTAATTAATTCTTTTCAGAACAAGCATTCCTCCTTGTAGATAGACATTAAAATGCAGTAACTATCTCCCGGTCTAGATATCGCTGGTTGGTGGCGCAGACCACGGAGGAACTTTATCGTGCCGCAGTGGAATTAAGCAATTACATGCAACTTCTGAAAACTTAATAGGAAAACAGAAAATGCCAAACATCGTTTTACCTTCCAGCATTTGCAATTCAACGTTGGTGCCTTTACTACCCGTACTAGCAGTCTCGAAGCGATTATTTTTGGATGGAAAATATGAAATTACCAAAACTTCAGTTATTTTAGTATTTTTAGTATTCTGTACCAATACTGGGGTAAAATCTTTCAAACGGATTCAAATTGTTATACTTATAATCTATATCTAATATACTCCAAGATCAAATTGGCGAAACGCAAAAAGAAATATTTGTTCCATATACAACTGCAATACCTGTGATAATTGGCATGTGATGAGAAGTGATAAGTGTCATATTACACGACGAGTGTTAAGTTTTAATGTGGATGGCTTCATGAAGAGAAGAATATCAAAGAAAAGAGGGATGGATTGTGTGAAAGATGACATGTGTAAAAAAGGAGTGTTCGCTGATATGACGAAAGAGATGAATGGAAGAAGACGACATATTGCGCCGACTCCAAGTAATGGAATGAGGGCAGAAAGATGATGATGATGCTTCTTCTTCTTATCGTCTGCGCAAGCCCTGGTGTCAGAGTTTTTTCAGACCACCGTACGGCCTCTGACGTGGTTTGGGATAATACATCTGCAATACCTACTCAACTCAAATGTATGGAATAGCAGATTTCTTTTTCTCGATGTCGATGCAGGCTCACCGTAGTTGAAGTTGTTCAGTTTGATTGTCTATAGTCTGAACCATCCCTTTAAATATGACCACAACTTACTGTTAAACCCTGTATTCTATCGAAACCACGGTTTAGATATTGTTCCCAACCACCAATATTTCCTTTTTTACGTACAGAAAAAACAACGTTTCAAAAGATCCTATTAGAAAATATTTTATCACAATAACCTTGATAAAAATATGGAACAGAAAAAAGGTAGTTCAATACAGGTTATTTTGTGTCATTATAGTGCCAACAGAAACCAACAATTTGCTTGATGGTTGAAAACTAAAATGTGGGTGAATTCTCACAGCAATTTGAGCTAGACTAATGTTGCTAAGTTTAGCTTTCAACTAAAATCTGTCAGTCTCATAAATTAGGGTCTTTGTTTGTGATAAACAACTTTCTGTGCTTAATTCTGTGAAAGGAACTAAAGCTAGCCTAATAGGTACGTTCAACAAGGGCAACATTTAAAATTGTCTAACCTTTTTGTCTGAATATTTTACATGGATATTGAATTAATGTATTCGTTTACATTACTCTAGCTGATGCCTGCAACTTCGTCCATGCGGACATGTTATTTTTATATAGCCTATAATACTCTGAGATAGTGTCGCTTTCTTTCTCTATTAGGAAATATGGTCGTGAACATCGATTGTGTGAAGGATGACATGTGAAAGAAAGGAGTGAGTGCTAGAGATCAATGAAAGAGGATGACATATTGCGACGCCCAAATAATGGGAAATTGGCAAGCCATATATTATGATAACGAAATATATTATAACCCGGTTTATTTATGTATCTAACCATGACTCAAAGCAGCAATATGAAAAGTTGTTAAATATGGCAAGCGATAGGAACGAGTGGAGAAAAGTAATAGCTGACGGTCGAACAGCCCAAGATGAAGTCTGGTTCGAATCTCTGGCCGTAAAACGAACAAAAAGGCACAGGGACGAACAGGCTCCTGCACCAACCAACACACAGCACACATGCCGTAAATGCGGCAGCCATTGCCGCCTAGGAATTGGCTTATACAGCCATGAACGTCGGTGTCTTAACCAAACAGTTGCTGTTTGAAACATCTAATTTAGATGAAATAAGGTCCATGATGATGATGATTGTATAAGTAATAGGTATTCGAGACTGCTGCTCAATTTAATTTTTTTGGGTGTAGACCAAAACCAATTAAATAAACGAATTAGACTAGTGCCCTTCAGTGGGACTTATGTAGACTGATAATGGTTAAATAATTAAAAAAAAGATGGAAAATACAATAAGGATGGCTAAGATGGTCTTGTCGCCAAAACACAATTTGTTTCAAGATGAAATTATTTTCGTTTGTATAAATTCACGTCAGTAATCCCTTTCTTTAACTATGCTTTAAATTTTAAGCTTGCAGTACAGCAACTTCGACTTACTTTTAGCACATTATAGGTTTCGGGAGTAAATGACGAGTTCTGTGAAGAAGATAAATTTTATAGAAAAGAAAAGAATGTATATGTCTAGATGGATCCTCACACTCCTACCGTATAAAACAAAAGTGGCCAACTTTCTTAGGTTGGTTGGTGTGCGTGAGGCGCGATACGGTTTATCAGTGAAGAGTTCACTGAAATTTTTTTCGACGCGTTCGTTGCTTTGTCTATCAATCTTGACATATAACTTATTAATGACATTACCCTCCTTCTGGGGCAGTCGAGTAAAAACAGAAAACATCTACTCTGTACATTATGAATGGGATTCCATTTATTATGTAATTTCACAAACAAATAGCTACGGTGGAAGATCAAATTCATTTGCTTTTACACTTTTTAAATAATAGTCCATATTTGGTCCTGGAACAATCTGCCCTAGAATACACATAGGTATACGTACAGCATGGTCATACCCAAAGCTCCAGAAAGCAGTAATCCAGAAGTGCACCAAAGAGAATGCATCCGAATAATAATTGAAACTGGAATAGCTAATAACAGAAAGTGCTTGTAGAAACAATAGCATGGTTCTAATTGCGAAGTCTGCAGCAGGGGAGAATGCAAACGGAATCAAACGCAAGGCAATGTTAGGATAGCTTTCTGGACATTGCTAAGACCTTCCCTTATTAATAATTATAGTCTGTAGAGACTAAACCATGGGTACAGACTCTGTACCCATGGTCTAGTCTTATAATCTATAATTTTGTTATTAAGAGCCTACCGAGCCTACTGTGCTGCCCTCAATCGTATTTTTTTATTTCTAAACAATTAAACAACATTTCCAAAAAAACAAGAACTCGTAGTAGTCCTGATTGGCTTTCAATTTATCGAAACATTACGGATTATTACGTTTTATGCTTGTAGCTATTATCGTTGAAACCGCCAAAAATGACCACTTTTGGTGGTTTTAAAGATAATAACTAGAAACATTATAAAAACAAATCCGCAGTGATCCGATAAATTGAAAATCAGCAATAACTTACAATGTGACATTCTTGTTTTATGAAAATATTTTTGAATTGTAAAAATGAAATAAATAAAATACGATTGGGGGCAGCACAATAGGCTCCGTGCAGCCTTAATCCATTTATTTGAACCTATTTTGTATTTTTGTTTATTACAAAATAGTAATAAAATCTCCAGTCCATATTTATAAAGTTACACAAACCCCATTCGGACCGTTTTCAAAGAAATATCTTTATGTTTTAAAGGGTATGTTTAGACTATCTTACTAAACAGAGAATACATTTAAATCGGGAAAAAAATCTACTGTTTGATACGTAACTCAAATGTATGGTACAGCAAATTTTTTATCGTGATTTCGATTTTGGCTCCACAGTGAATATTGTTCAGTTTGATGGTCTGAAATAACCTTTTAAATATTGCTATCATCTTTTATTATACCATGTAAAGAAATGCTCAAACTGACTCAAAGTATAATAGATAATTAAGTGACCACAGATAAATGATCAAAAATTATATTATACAGAGTGTTAGAGTAAGCAGTTGCTTTGCTTTATTTAAGAGGTGATTGTACCTACCCATGATACTGATTAACTTTCCCTAAGAAACATGAAGGAAATTCGCAAAAAAAATATTTCGACTTCTCATACAAACATTCGATATAGAAAGTGATTTCGATATGAAAAGTGTTTTTAGAATTTCCTATAAGTTTCGGAAACTTAGTCAGTATTATGGGCACAATCACCCCTTAAAGTAATGCAACTGCTTACCCTAACAACCTGTATTTTTGATGCCTTAGTTTCCTCTAGCATGGCTTCACCCCCGCCCACCCAAAACCTGGCATGTCCGATCCGTGCAACCACAGACCACTGTGTAGTCGGTCGAAATGCAATATCTACCCTTGATATACTTAAAACCTCCAAGTTTGTATAATTGAAGCTACACATTCTATACTACTTTCAGCTATTTTCTCTCAAATGGAATCAAAACACCCAACACATACTTAAACACAAGTTCAAGGTAAAATTTTTACGTTAGCAAAAATGCTGTCTTGTTTAAATTACATTACTTATTTAGGCAAAATATTCATTGGGTACATAATGTACTTTTTGTCAAATCGTATAAATTTCGATGTACATACTTAAACCTAATCGAAATCAGGGTCTTCATTAATTAAATGATATTTGCCCTCAATGTGGTTTTAATCGTGTTGTAATTTATTTGTTCATTTGGGATACGAAATTTTTATAATTGCATACATTTAATTTTTTTAAATATTTAGACACTTTACATTACCAAGGTTTTTACCATAAAGTTATGTATTCACATACAGCTTATTTGAAAAAAAAAAGATATTGTTCGATGGAGAAAGTTAAGTTATCCTTCCTCCATCGTCTCATGATCCTGGCTATAATATCCTACTAATATTATAAATGTAATAGTTTGGATTTTTGTGACTATATAACGCAGAAACGGCTACTCGAATTTGGCACACAGACATTATGAAGAATATGTTCTGAATGAACACATAACGTTGATGAAGTTGCGGACAACAGCTATACAGTTTCAATGCTAGGATTAATTTAAGATCTGTATGGAAATCTTTGAGCCACTGTAGCTTTGAAACTATACCATAACCACAGTCACAGAGATTTATTTTAAATCGTGTTTTCAAAATTTCATTGACTTTAATTGGTTAATTCAAAGTATAATTAAACTTTGTTTGTATGGGAGCGCTACCGGTTATATCCTCTTAATAGTAAACGTTGAACGATATACCTAAACAACCGATAGTTATACTGATGATGTACTCAGCATTTTGTGTCAATGCAAAAATGCTGACGAACAGCATTGCACTTCCGCCAACTAAAATATCCGAACAAAATGTCAAAATTTTGTCGACATCAGCAAATATGATTTATATTATTTCTACCTCTGAAATTGGTTAAAGGCTGGTTCTATTTTTCAGTTTCGCACTCCATATGCCCGAGTTTGCGTTCGACTTATTCAATTATGCAAAGCTACCATTTGTTAACAGATTTTAGGGTAATTCGGCGAATGTTGACTCGGTTTTATGCTAATCAGCTTAGTGTCCGTTATTTATCGTGGGTACAGGGTACATGCTTACAAACATTTCACGGTTTAATGTGCCGCTTTGCTGATAACGTTATTTCAAGCAATTAATTGCAGAAACACTCACTAGCATATGATTTAAAGCTGTATTTATATTCGGTTGAAATTATTTTGTTTATAACTGCTATTTTGTGCTAATTCTATGCGAATAATTACCCTTTCGGAAACGTTTGCTATTCCTAAACTTGTTTGAATTTGAATATTAAAATCTTTTCATATTCTAAATTACTTTGAATTTATTTCTTGTTCTTAGACTTTTGGATGGACTTTTGTAACAAATGTTTAAAAATCTATTTTCTGTACACGAATAATCATTCCGAAATAATAATTATTTTTAATTTCTAAGCACGTCAGTGTATAAGTAAGTCAGATTTCTAGCCATAAACAAGTCGCAGTTTTATGAAGTCTCGAGCTCGCTCAAGTTTAAGCTATGGAACAAACTGGATGCACAGCTGCAGCTGAAGCAGCAATGTCTACAGGGTGTTAGGTTAAATAGTTGCATTACTTTAAGGGGTGATTGTGCCCATGATACTGAACGACTTTCCCTAAAAAAAGTTAGGAAATTCGCAAATAAATTTAAACTTTCCGTACCTACTCAATGCCTTCAGTTGACCGAACATTTGTATGACAAGTTGAATTTTTTTTTGCGATTTTTCCTTTCTTCCTTGGTTAAAGTTGTTCAGTATCATGGGTACAATCAATGAAGCAATGCAACTCTTTACCTTAAAACCCTGTATACACAGCTTTGGCCGAAGTATCTGAAATCTCGAGCTCGCTTTGCTTGCTCCAATTTCTAGTTTGAAGAATTCTAGCTATGTAGGTAGGTAAGTACCATGGATTCGCAGTGTTGGCAAATTTATTATAACCTTTGATTTTGTAGAAAGGGCCTCACAAAGCTAATTTCACCGTCGCCGACGTTTGGTAGAAGTATGGTACTTTCAATAGAATTAGAGCTACGCTTTTGTTATTATTATACTCAGAGGCACATCTAATCGCCCCATTCTCATCTATCTATCTATACTATTATAAAACTGTAACAGGAAGTTTGTCTGTACATTGAAAATATTAACAAAAAAAAAGTTACGATATGGTTTTTAGGTGTCCCTGATTCCATTTCACCAATTTTTGGATTTTTTGTCTGTCCGTTTGTTTGTTTGTTTGTTTGAACGAGTATCACGCAAAAACTACTGAACCGATTTTGATTTTTTTGTTTGATAGCTTATGATCTGACTTAAAATCTGGTATATTATTTGTGCGGACGAAGTCGCGGGTTAACGCTCGTTTTTTATAATATTTCATTAAATAAACCATTTCACACTTGATTAATGTTACGTTTATTTTCGAAAAGGTTCACCTAATTCAATATTGTAGCAAGAATTAAATTACAAAAATGCATATTGAACAGATAGAGTAAATGTAAGTGGGCGGTTAGATATGCCTGTGAGTGTAGTTATTATTTTTTAGATTTCATTGTATTCCAGTAGTGGGTATCATATCAGTCACGACAGAGGGCGCTTCCGTCGGTTCGTCGCCACAAAAAGTGAGCAATTTTCTGATAGCCATCTGACACGGAATGGTTACGTTTGACATGCCATTTATATTTCCATTTGTCAAACACTGCGTGCCGGGACTGGGTGTGTGGTACGATTTATCTTTACGTAGATGTTATTACACCAATTAGTTATTTGATTACAATTATAATTGCGTACTAGCGGCGCCCGCAACTTCGTATGCGCAGAATATCGAAATACGTTAGTAGGTTTTTTTTTAATCGGACATAGGCCCACCACACATTCCCAACGCTGTAACTCCTGTAAGCCAGGATCAACAGCGGCGACCATTCACAACACTAGACAATGAAGTCCAGTGAGCCCGGGGGATGACTCTAATCTGTCTGGGAACGTTAGTAGGTTCGTGAGAATTTTAAATACTCATTGATGATTTTTGTTTGGGCTATTGCAAGCATATGGGTCGTTATGTAACTCTGAGACTAGAGCTGGTCCTGTGTGTTCACCCCAACCTCATGGTATTTTCTTTTCATTCTCGGAAATTCAGATTTAGTAAATGATAAATACAACCGTTTTCGAAGAACTTAGTGGTTCGGGCCAGGAATCGAACCGCCGCCTCATAATTGAGGCTCTAGCTCTCTTCCGTATGGGCTGTCATCGTTCTGTATACATAATAGGAATAATACTCATTAGTCATTATCTTTTGATTGAGTCGAGCCGATTGCGATGAAAACAGTGTGTAAGTGTATACAGTTGAATTACTTTAAACGCTGATTGTACTCATGATGCTAAAAAAACGTTCCTCAAGGAATAAAGATCGAAAGCAGAATTGTTACCTAATTATTTAACTACCTAGCATATAAGTGTTTTGGCTGACGCTGTAAATTTATATTGTGAATAAATAAATAAAATGAAAAGGTAAATTAGCCGTTTGCTCTCTCCAGGAACAGGAAGGGTGCTATGAGTAGGCCATATGAGTTAGCTCAGTGCGTTGTTTTCATGATTAAGACAAAGTTAGTTGTTAAGCTGCTGTCTAATTATTATTACAAACCTGGGATTAAAAAACAAAATTATAACAAAAAAATAAAAACGCCATCAAAAAAACTAAAAAAGTATAAAATAATATTGCAGCCGATGACTTTTTCGTTCGCATCTCATCATCAATATAATTTTTTACTTTTTTTGGTTTTTTGAACGCATTATAACTAATTAATGTTCCGAAGCACGAACTCAGGAGTACAAACAAAGCGTCTAAATGGAGCAAAAAAGATCACTTGACGCGCTCGCCCGTAGATTGTCCACTGGCCGATTCGGTTTTTCCACGGGTGGCGCGTAGGTGAGCTTGTCAGTGAAAGGTCACGCACACACCGCCGTGCTTTGTAGTATTGCACATATTGTTGAGTCGACTGTATGAAGCCTTGCCTCTGTTGGGTGTTCACTCACGTGACATGAAAGCACTTGGTATGAAATACCATTAAATCGGCCAAAGACTTGCACCGGGCTGTGTTACTTAATTTCAATGTCTTTAACCCAACAGCAAGAGTCATTAAAGTTTAACGAAATTAAAAATGAAATTAATCTGGAACAAATAAAAAATTTACGAAGTTATAAACGTAACGTGTAACGATAAATGAATTTCACTTTGAACTGGAAATAAATATACTTTGCAATTAGAAATTTAAATAATAATAAATAAAAGATTGTTTTGAAAGTTATTTCCGTTATCGTTTACTTTTGATGCTAACTGTACAACGTAGCTCCACCAATCTAATAAAATGTTTTAATTTATTTTCAGATGTCAAGTGAGATAAGAACAATGTTCAGATAGGTGAGTATTAATATAACCACACTTTAAAAGGGCTCTTTTTTATTCGCGGTTCACGCCTTTCGCCTTCGTTCGTAGCAACCAGCGTAGCACTCGTAGCGCCGTAGTCCGTAGCCCATCATCAACGCAGGGTTGCTGCTTGCTTTCAAAATTAAATAATTACTAATAATTATTATAAATATAGACAGAGTTATTATTGTAATCTTCTTTTCTTATCGTGTGGGCAGCAAGCCCTGGTGTCAGAGTTTATTAAAACCGCCTTACGGCCTCTGAAGTGGTTTTTATGTAACCACCACCACCAGAGACAGTAGCCGGGACAAACGGTTTAACGTGCCATCCGAAGCACGGAACCTTTTTTTTTTTAGACAATCAGGTGATTCAGCCTGCAATGTCCTAACCAAGTGGGGAAAAACAGGCACAAATTGACATATCACTAGGTGTCCCCCGTGGGAATCGAACCCACGACCTCGGTGTCGATGACCAAATGCTCTTAACCATTAGACCACGGAGATAGTTTACAGATATTATTGTAATACAAAGTCACCACTACACATACAAAAAAACTATGATTTTTGTTTGCAATCATATTTCATCTCATCACTTCATCATTATTATACAATGCAATTACCTTTTATTAAGGATGTAGGTAAAGTCATTTGCGTCCTCCTCAGGCTTTGGTTGGTATTAAAGTTGACGCACGAAACAAATTCACAAACACCATTTTTTCTTCTCTAAAGAATTATTTCATAAAATTTTCAGGAAAATTTGTATTAATATTCCACCCAGACTACTTAAATACACAAACTCAATTACCATAGCAGCAGAACAACTCCCAATGCTATATTTAACCCGTCTAGTTGTCTTTAATTATAATGAATATTAAAGGTAGTATAACTAAGCGAGACTAATTTTCTATCACTTGTTCTTGAAAGCCTTTGTTACCGTGGTTATTAAAGCTCAAAGGAAAGCCCCGCATGAGACCGTACGTGCGAATCAATGGTGCAGAAGAGCCTTTATCGATTTTAAACTACCCTCATGTTGCAGTTTGTTAAACTTATATTGTTATTGGCTTTTTAAAGAGAGCGCTCGGAGGAGATTTTTATTTCAACTCTTATCAAATGTAGGCTTCGATATCATAGCTTCTATTCTGAGTGTTAGTACTAAAAGTATTTATATTGACATTCACTGTACAATACCAATGTTGATCTGGTCTGGATGTTGTCTGAAATAAATATTGATTCTTAGATTCAATATATGTATGCTATGTAAGCCTGTAATTGGCATACTTAAGTACTATTTTCGAAGTAAATATTATTATATTGTTTGTACAGGGTGTGTTTATATGGTGACGGTTTTTTAAATAGTGATCAGACTAAACTGAACAACTTTTCTTATGGATCAAATATCAAAATCGCAAAAAAAAAACACTTAAGGTGGTTTCAGTCCATACAAAAGTTGGACGCACAATACGCGTAGACGGAATTAATGAAAGGATAAAAGTAATATTTTATAATGAAATTTTTTTTTTAGAAAATCTAAATGCCGCGTCACAAATAACATTTGCAATTTATAATATAATTACGAAATTATAAAGGTTTTAAAATTTTTTATGAAAAGTTTCAAAGCTTTATATCTTCGTAATTATTTTATAAATTGCAAATGTTATTTGTGTCACGGCATCTAGATTTTCTAAACAATTTTGCCATATATACAAAGTTACTTATATTAATACCGTCTTATGCGTATTGTGCGTCAAAGTTTTGTATAAAATTGACACCTCTGCAACCACCTTAAAGACCATCACCTTGTCTCAAAGTACCACAAACAAAATTCTATAGATTATAGAGCGTGTTCATCTTCTTGCAGTTAATTTATTTTTACGCAGAAAGAATAATTTTTTAATCAAGTCATTTAATAGATTTGCATTTGAGTTAACAAGGCTGTGATATTGAAAAAATTAAGTGCTTAGTAAATAGTTTCTTATAATTACCTAATGTTATGACAGTCTACAAAACGTCTAACAATAATCAAATAAAATTCAAAGTGTATAAATTGTTTATTTACTGAAAAACAAAATTTAAACGTTTTGATCAATTAAACGGCAATCAATCGTGAATCAGATCACGAACTACAAATAAACAATAGTATGTACTTATCATACCTCTAAATAACGAGCTAGCAGTTCGTTTCACACACAAAACCACATAAATCAAGCCATTTTGACACTAACCACCTAAACATTAAGATCTTTGTCAGGAGACTTGTAATGTGGAATTAACCGTTATATTTAATTACAACCCCGACTAACTGACGTAATTGCATTTCCTGCAACTGACGCACCTGTTTATTATTTTGCCAATTTGAAACGTTATTAAATTCTTGGAAGTGAAACTGTGAAACAGTTTCGACTGGCTTAGACTAATAATATATTGCTGTTAGAGAAGCGAACACGAGAAATGTAATAACATCTTACTTGATACGTAGAAGATCTACGGACGGCTTGACACAAAATTGACAGACTTATTAATAAATACAGGGTCCTTCTTTATATACTGACACTTTTTTATGGGAATGATCAGACCATCAAACTGAATAACTTTCTCTATGGGACCAACATCAAAATAGCGAAAAAAAAATCAATCAAGTAGGTTTGCAGTTTTGTATGGAAGAGCTAATTTTAATTCGCGATTTCGATATTGGTGCCATTGAGAAAGTTGTTCAGTTTGACGGTCTGATCATCCTCTTAAAAAAGTGTCAGTATATTAAAAAGAACCCCTATAGAATTGTAACTTTTTAAAATACTTACAACATTATGTTGTTTTATGCAGGAGAGTTATGTTTTTGACAGCTCAATATGATTCGATTGTTATTTAGGATGGATCTATGGAGTTGAAGACATGCAATTAAAGCTTCTTTGATGGATTCTACATTTACAAGTTTTGAATTATAAATAAGAAATTTTAAATAGGTAAATAAAGAATGGGTACATGTTACTAATATACATCGAATTCAGAAATATACTTAGTATGAATTATTAATAGGATATTAATCATAAAACAAAAATTAAAATTATTCAGATTTTAAGGCACTACGCATGCGATGGACATTTTGCCCGCGGCGCGGTCACCCGTGGTCAAATATGCATTTTACAGAAAACACGATGGACGAGTACGTAGCACTCATTATCTGTGGTAAATTCCATGCTGAGACGGCCGGTGGTCATAAATGACCTACGGCCGCGGACAAAATGTTCGTCGTCTGCGTAGTGCCCTAACTAATCATTAATTAACCAAGCAACGAAAAAATGAAAGAAAGAAAAAGGCAATTTCAAAATTAAGCATTTAATTTAAATTAAAATACAAACATGTCAAACTTTAATTCATAATAATATTCGATCTAAAATAACACGCTAAAGGTAAGCGAAACTTTTTAACTCAAAGTTCATTGCTTCGAAATTATGACGAAATTGAAGAACTCTCATCCACGGTGAAGTCAGGTGCAGCGATCGAGAGCATTCAAGAACTTCTTTAGAACTTTCTCGATGATTCGATCCAAATATTTTCGCTAAGTCGAGATCCGCTCGGAGCTCAGACGTGATGCAAAAGCAACTTTGTGTGAGATTCTTTCTTATTTTGAAAATATATAAGTTTACCGTTTAAGTCTAAGCTTAAAGCGATCACTTATGGTAAACGCATACAACGATGCATCGGATCGGAGCGGAGCGTGCCGCATCGCAGCGGAAAATGCGTACTTTGCTCACTAGAGCGTGTCGGGTCGCAACGCATTGACTGATTTTTAGTTAGTTTAGTTAGACGGGACTCATCGCACCGATAGAACTGAAATCCGCCACGCAATAATGCGGCCCGGTAAGCTATCATAATCACCATATCAGCCTATATACGTCCACTGCTGAACATAGCCTGTAGCATAGGCCTCCCCCAAGGATCGCCACAACGACGAGTCCTACGCTGCTCTCATCAAACGGATTTTTGCCGCCTTCAGAAGGTCGTCTGTCCACCTTGACTGCCCACCCTTGTTGCCTATACCCACGCTGCGCTTTCCCGTAAACGGTCGCCACTCGAGAACTCTTATATGTATGCGATAGTTCATATTATAAATTGTATTGCGATTTGGGCGGTTTTTCGCGCAGCGGGCCGATCCGATGCGCCCCATCGTAATTTGCGCTTACTTTACTCCTAAGACTGTAGTTAGCCTCCCTGTATTTGTGTTTGCTGTAAATTTTCATGCGGCTCTTTTCTTTGCATTATTGTTTCCAGCCTGAAAATCCACAGTATTTCCAAAAACTTTATTTTAACTTATACTTAGGTAAAGTACTTTTTGTTTTTGAAGCGTGTTTTTATCATAGCTAAAAGCTACGTAACTGTAGGCGTCAACTTCTTTGATAATAGTATACCATATCCTATAGACATGTAATTTTCTGTAAAAACTTAAATTTGGTCGAACATTTCCTGTCATAAGGATGTCTCTACAAAATAATTAGGTTCACAAAATGGTCTGTCTGCATACTTTCTGTTTCAAATACCTAATGTACTTCTTGTTTCCATGGAAGTCATATAATTATAAGGTGGCTAAGAGACTGATGTGGTTAGTTTCCGATGACATTATCACATAAGTAGTATCTGGTTGGAAAAAGTGGCGCTATTGTGCGCTTTTCAAAAGAATTCTTATGCGATCCAGTAATGTCCGATTAGAACCAGAGGAAGTTCTATAAAACAGCTATAAGACCAGTTGTACTTTACAGTATTGAAGCTTGTGCTCCAAAAAAAACTTACAAGCAAAAACTTCATACTACTGAAATGCGTATGCGGGTGAGTCATCCTTAAGGGATAAAGATTGATAGGTGAGCGAGGGCAGAGAAGAAGAAACAGGGTTTTAATTATTTTAGGAAAACTTACGGACTAATTACAGGATAGGTTTTTTTTAATTCGTTTAAAAATAACTTACGGACTAGTTACAGGATAGGGTATCAAATTTTTTTATAAACCAAATTATCAACAGCCCTTGGTGCGCCGGACGAACTCAGGTTTCGTGATTCGGGGGGCGGCTCTTTTCTTGTCCCGTAGTCGCTTCATAGACAACAAAGGGAAGAAATAATTTCGATCCAAAACAATTAAAAACACCCCCAATACAAAACATTCAACGAAAAACACAGCAACTTTTCGACAGCAATTTGTTAATAACCGTTTACACGCAATGAACTGTTAGACATAATTATGGGCTTCAATTACCAAAGTGTCAAACTTGTGAAGACGTCAGCTGTCTTTAAGCGAATAAGCGAAACGTTTCTTTTATTTAAGCGTCTCTCAAATGGGGGTATTAATGTCGGAATACGCTTCTTGTCGCCGTTCTATCGGCTAACTTCCAACATTTAGACTTTTATAGACCATCTGGTGCCTTTTCAGATGTACTGTATAGCCACAATGCTGCTTTTATTATTATTTACACAGCTTAGAAGTTAGATGTATTCTAATCAAATTCCATTTTTAGAATTGTAGCTCCGACTTCCTTCCTTTCTGTAGGGAAGGAGTCGCGTTGCAATTCTGACGGTGGACGGTCGCGGGCGTCGTGTATTATCTTCTCTCGGGCTTGCCGTAACGTGGGTCCGTCATTTTGTAAAGCTCTAATTTGTTCTTGACTATAAAGTAATAAATGAGAATAAAACACTAAACTACTTGACATTGGCAGAATTGCCGCGCTAGAAGCAACCGACCTATAATGAAGACTATAAAGGTACAGAATACAAATCTTCATACAAACGAACGAAACCGGCGGACAAACACATAGATGCGCACGATCGGCAATCTTAAGTCCGTGGAACGGCAGATGGGCTAGAAATGCCACTCACGACAAAGCGACAAAACAAGAAAACCGCCATGCGCACGCTTTTGCATGTCGCAAAGTCACAAAGACAGAGGCACGTCTCAATTCTGGTCGATTTCTTGGAGTTGGCATGCTAGGCCCCCTATACTATCTATCAATGCTATTCATGTGCTTCCTTTCCTTACTTCTGTTTCGCTCGTTATGTGAAACCGCAGCGCTATTCTGTGCCTTTCTTTTTTTAAGTCCATGACCTTCACAATATCAAGTAATATGTCAGAGCGTGCTTGCCTTTGTATGGTAAAGTTCCCGTAATCAGAGAGACACGTGAAGAAACACCCACAACGTGTCAGGTTTTTTGCCATAAGCCAGAAGATCCCACAAGGTGAAGTCACTGACAAACCCCCAGGGTGTACCGGCTTTATACCCACTGCTGTCACCTAAGGACTCATCAAAAAGGACCAGAAGCAGGTGGGGATACGTGGAGGTTACCTGACTTAGCGCCAGTTGGTTATAAAATGTTATCTTCTGATTTAAATGACAACCTAAGGATTTGTGGTTGCTGTAAATGGCTTGCGTTTGGTCCGCACAGTGTTACTTGATGGCACAAATTGACTTCATAAAGCGGGCTCGAACTGACACGAAGAGGTTCTTCTTCTTCTTCTTCCAGTGTCCAAAATGGGTGTAGAAATTACCCACCTCATTAATAAGTTGTAATTAATTCTGGTAAATGCTGCTTAAAGCATAAAATGTTTCAATAAGCTAAAAACAATAAAAGTTGGTTTATACTTATCATAAAGTTAGTATACCTACACACAAATAATATACCACATAAGTACCTAATATTAAATGTTTTCTTGAATTTATAGAACTCAAATCAAAGTCAGATTTTATTGTTAGGTACATTGCCCAAAAGGTTTAATTTTAATGAAATTGTCACGAAATTGTATTCTATTTGAAGAATAACAACGACATTAAAAGTTTTCCAATTAGTTGTTTAATATTTTACTATGTAACAAAGAACGTTCGTGTGTATATCTACACATATAGTTAAGTTATAAACTTTTGGGGGCATTTAGGATGCGTAATGGAATCCATTCCGACCATTTTTAGAATGTGTGTCTGTTTGTTTATACACACAATATCACTTAACTAACTAAAACTACTTAACCGATTTAGATGGGGTTTCCACAAAATCATAGGGCTTAGTTTGGATTAACTTTATTTTATCACAATCGATTGATTCAATCAAAGGGGATGAGTATTTCAAGTCCAGCGTACGAAGTCGCGCGTGCCACTAGTACATATTTAATAAAACCATAGAGCTAAGCTTGCATTAACGTTAACAGTTTATTTCATCGAAATCGATTTATTCAATCAGAAGTTATGAGTATTTAAAGTTTTCAAGTCTCAAAGAGGGCTACAAAAAATTTTTTTTTTTTAACTCAAAACCTTTTTTTTCAATAATCGAAAAAATTAAAAAAATCCCTAAAGATATGATTTTGGGCACGGCTTTGGGCTACTTGAAGGTCGTGGAAGACACGAGATATTATGAGAATATTTCAAACACAAATTGGGCTTAAATCAAGTTTTAATCTACTTAAATTGATAATGCAAAAGTAATTGAAACAAAAAGCTGGATTTGATAATTAAATTAGGGTTCATTTACCTACATAAGCCTTGCAAATTATTCGAGTTTGATGAGATGCTCGTGCTTAATTTATGAATGCCACCCATTAGCACTGCTTGCTTTCTCTCGGAGCTACTAAACATGACACCTGAAAACTATTTCTTCAGATTCCCTAATAGCAGCATTTAATAACGTATCTTTAAAAAATATTTTTCACATTACATAGGTACATTGGCCGCGACAGGTTTTAAGTAAATAAATGAAATGTTTTTCTTTTTCGTATTTCAGAAGATTGAATAAAAATGTATTGTTGATCTGTTATTGATCTATTAAGGTTTCTGTAATTTTTTTAACACCGTTATTATCTCGTTTGAATACATTTATTTCCAAATTTCTTCAATAACAATAGCCTAAAACTAATATGTAGCACCATATCTCTTTATTATACCTACTGCTCAAACAAAACTATAATTTTTGGTCTGACTTTTTGGTTTCGATCAGGTATTTTACCAAACGGTACCTAATAGTAAAATAGATTGTAACAAAAGGGTCAAAAAACGGCAGACAGACATTGATTCTATTCCTATAGATTCAATCAATAACATTTGTGTGTCCATCTTTATGTATCAAATTCGCGTTTAAACTACCTACCTACTCACACGTCCCATTTCAATATTAGCCCAGTCATTTTACGGAGTTTTCTAAGGCGGGGTAGGGAGTAATTATTGATTGGACTTTTAAACTGTAACCGGCACCATTTAGTGACAAAAAGTCTATCTTAAAACATATTTCAAAAAATTCGCGACGCAACATAGAAATCAAAATTGTGTGACCCAGAAAGCTTTTAAATATATGTATTGGTATTAATATTTTATATTAATATTTTAATAATATTAATACCAATGCACTAATTTGAATGAGATTTAACAATATAAATTATTTTTGAGCAATAAAATAGGCATTGAAATTTAAAAAATTAGGTATTTATTAGAAAATACGAATGTATTTTTCAAAACCTTCTAAGTAGACAAAAATATTTACACCATGTTTGAAGTATGTATAATGGTAAAGCCTGTGCACGAAAAAATTTACCATCAGGTGTTTTAGAACGAGATAATACCTAAATTTTAAAATTAGAACTGTTGCTGACGTGATTTTTTTTTTAATTTTGGTACATTTCTAGGCTCAAATCGGCTCTTCAATATTATACCGAAAGAAAAATCAATTATTAATTAGTCCCAACTCAAACCGTAAAATGACTGGGCTATATTTGTTAAAGATGCGTGTGTAAAAACCAGTGTGAAAATGGAACGGGCAATTTAGTTATCCCAAAAACGGTAATCCTATGCGCGTGTTAGAATATTAGATTTTATTTAATTGAATGATTCGTGAGTCGAGTCATGAGTCGTATCATGAGTTTGAATCTAAATTATTAATATTAATCTAGTCATCTACGTTTCATTTTTAGACTGGCAACATCTATTAAAAACCAAACCATTGTTGACAATGTTTAGTAACTTATTTTGGTGAATCTTGTTGTAATTGTGATATTAATTATACAGTTATAATCATCCTAAAATCATAGTATAATTTGTGAAGTAATAATTATAATTTAGAAATGATTAAGTACGTATTATAATACTGTAAACAAACTTCATTTCCTGGATGGATTTGCCGCCATTCCGAACCATCGTGAAGTGTGGTGGTAAATCTATAAAAGAGGTGGTTTGTCATAAAAGGGGGAATTCTACCAAAGATCACAGAGGTGGTCACGCTGCCCAAGTGTAAGTGTTACGCCATATTTATTATTTGTTCAGTTTAAGTAACTTGTGTTTGCTACCGTATAATTATGGTAAATTTATAATACCTAATTTTTATGTGTGATTTTCTATAATGTGTTTTGGTTGTCCTATATGGAGTTTCTTTGTCTGGTTCTTCTCCATATGCCCTATGGTTAAGATAGGAGGACACTAGTGAACCAGAAGTAATGTAGAATCAAAGATATAAAATATATTCAAAGATATATTAAGGATAGTCAAAGAATTAAATAATATTCGACTATTCTAATTCTGGCCTTTCATTTGAAATCATTTCTGTACATATACTTTCCTCATCCTCATTGTAGACCAGTGTCCTGAACTGGGGACGGCAGATGGGATGACGATGGTATCATGATAACCTTTCCTTTTCTTATGGGGCATCTGGTCCAACATACACAACATACACATACACATAATATGATAGGTTCGATACGATGTAGGAACACTATCAGAATATATTTAGCCTTGATGTGCTTTAATTATATTAAATTATATGATAAATTGGTCGAATAGTTTATGAACCTAATCCTGACAATATGCCATGAATATTATAGCCCCTAGCTCTCCCTATAATCTGACACGCGCAGGCAAAAGCTTCTAAATAGTAAATACTTAGGTTTCTTAATATCTACGAGTACATGTATTTTAATATAATGTTAGGGTACATTTTCTATATAAAAGCCTTGTAAATGGATATTCTATCTACGAATTTGACG
The DNA here is from genome assembly GCA_927399405.1 of Agonopterix arenella. Classification (NCBI taxonomy): domain Eukaryota; kingdom Metazoa; phylum Arthropoda; class Insecta; order Lepidoptera; family Depressariidae; genus Agonopterix; species Agonopterix arenella. The sequence goes on along the minus strand of OV656704.1, from coordinate 11,825,528 downwards.
AGACGCCCGTATTAATTAATACCGTCCATTAGCATCGCTTGCTCCGTCTCAGAGCTCCGCTATAAATGCAATTAGTTCGCCGAGCAAAGCGCGACACCGCGCCCTCTCTCAACCTAAATATAATTCGCGGCCTAATAAGATTACTTGTTCCAGAGTATTCATAAGGAGTAGTGTTGCGAAATAAGATAGAGAAAATGTTGTATTTTTTAAGGTTTACTTATTCGGGTGGCAACCAAAATTACTTTAAGTAAAAACGTAAAAAATTACTTTCCTACTTTATTAAAAGGTTTCTTAAATGAAAGTTTATACTCTTAATGATTTTAGATCTCTTGATTTTAGAAGTCTTGTAGAAATAATCATAAAAAGTAACAGCAATAATTTACGATGTTATTGAATTTAAAGCGTTTTAAGAAAAACATGAATTTAAATCAATTTCATACAAAGAAGAACATTAAGAGTAAGTACGCTCGGCGACACATCAAGCTATACAAAACCAACCTAAGCTGGCCGCGCGACGCTATACGCTCAACCTACGCGCGGCCAGCTTATGTTGGTTTTGTATAGCCTGATGTGTCGCCGTGTGTACAGTTAAGAGCTTATTGATTAACCCGCACCCGACCAGGGTTCATGTAAATACCTTGCCTGTAAAACATATGAATGCAAAAGAGAAATTGGATCTAATCTAACGACCATGGTTTGGATGATGATATTAAATGTAATCGAATGTAATTATTTGAGAATTGCCGAATGCTCAGCGAATGATGGGCACCAAATTATACGCAAGTCAAAAACGGGGCATATCAATAGAGAAGGTAGCGTCACGAAATCGGCAAAATTTAGAAGATCTTTATTTTTTGTATCGTCACCTACTCTTGTTGTTACCTGAATTTATACACAATAAAGAATACAATACAATACAATACGACCGTGAGAAGTTGGATGCCTAACTGCAAGGAGTGGCGGAAATATCAGAATAGATGTATAGAGGGTTAAAACTGGAACTTCACTTAGAGTGTGAGACAAAGCAGGATTAATTGATGAGAACACAATCATTTAGCTTTGTATGAAAATTTAATACAACCAGAAATACACATTTCCACGCGTACTTTACCGTTTGAGAATCAAACAGAAAGATTTGTTTCCTCGCGTTCTAAATATAGCCTGATCAGTCCGTCTTTGGACATAGGCCTCCTCCATATTCCTCCTTGACATTCCGTCCTCCATCGCGGCACATACAAACAAACTAACATATCAATTTGTATTGGGAGATGGAAATAATTAGTCTTATGAGTGTACCTATAGATTTTTTTAAAATTAAAGGTTGTCTGAATGTTATCTTAAAAAGAAAAATTGTTTATTTCATGTAGAAATATTAACATTTCAATTTATGTCTGCGTCTCGCGACCGTCAGCCAGTCGAAAAAAAATAATTTGTGAGATGTTTTGTTAGCAATTATTAATTTTATTGCGTTTTTTTTTCATTTATTAGCTTTTAAATTATGATATTATGCCTAATATGATGATGATGTTAATGAAAATGTAATTCAGTTAGATGATGAAACGTACAGTATAACTAGAGGTCGGATATTCGGATGTATATTCATTTTTCACGAGAATAATGTGCACAAGTCGTAATAAATTTTATGAAACAATCCCAGGATCGTTCCGAAGTCCCGGGATTGCTAAAAGTTTTATCGACATGCAATATATCGTACAACTTGGAAATTTGAACAACTTAGACAACACCAACAACTCGGACAACATGAAAAACTCTGACAATTTGGTCAACTTATACAATATATGGATAACTTGATCAAGTCAAATCAGTTGGCCAAGTTGTCAATTTTTCATGTTGCCCGAGGTGTTTAGGTTGTCCGAGTTGTCCAAGTCAACCGAGTTGTTCATGTGGTCCAACCAGTATGACAAAACGTTGTATGTGGCCCGATTTTTAAATTACTTTATTCAGAAAGGCATGTCCATATTCTGTTTTCGTGCGGAAAAAAGTGAAGTTTAGGTAAATATGCATCCGATTATCCGATCTCTAGTTATAACAAATTCTTAACAGGCTCTAGATTGTTGACTCCGTATTGAAAGTAGTTCAGTTTCATGGCCTCAACATGCACCCCAACAATGACATTCTACCCCAAAGTAAAATATGTAACGCATTTGATTTTACACCCTGTATTATTTACTGCTCTCACAGCAAATGACATTAGGTTTCAACTTCAACCCGACGGTTCGGCGAGTCGCAACAGTGGCTGCTTCGCTCGGGTCTCCAAGGCAAATTATTAGCGCAACCTTAACCCCCTCCTTTCTTTGCGTCCGGCTTCGCTTCATGGACTCTCAATAGATTCATTAAGACTCTAACGAGATCTACAGAGAATCACGAATGCTTTGTTTCGTTAAAGCGATTTATTTTGGTTGTTACAATGTTTAAAAAGGAAACATTTTGTTATGTACTTATGCAAGTAATGAAGACGTTAAATAGGTAAGTGATTCAAAGGATAACGTTTCCAGGTGAACGTGTATTAGAATATCAACGAAGAAAATCTAATTTTATTTCGAAACGAGAGAGCTATTAAGAATTCACCCTCCATAATTTACTTTACCGACAGCTCTTTGATAAATAATTAGACAATTTTGATATTTAAATCTGAGGAAAGAAATCAGTGAAGCTGTTTTTAAACAGGTAGGTATATATTTTCTAGTATAATGAAGGTTTTATCACTTTCTATCGTACTTTATATCTATGAGTTTCTAATTAAGATTTATCAATCATCAATTTTAACTACACACCAGTCTCTTGCCTTGTTGATTGCAGCATTAATTATATATTGCATGTGTTAAAGATATTTAAAAAAACTGTATTTCTCTCTGGCCATAACGCATTCCTAAAACTAAGATAGATCCTATTATCAATACTGACCAATTAAAGTCAATTAAATTAATTAAAACACGATCTAGATAAGATACCTACTAATTTGTGTACTTGTGGTTTGTGAAATGTCCGTTGAAATATGTTTTCAATACAAGGATTCATTTATTTGTATCGAAATCTTTGAGCTACTTTAAAACACATTTTTACGAAAATCTGACAAACCACAGTCAAAGACACAAAGTATAATTTTAGATCATGTTTAAAAAAAAATATTGAATATAAAATAATCACACTTCGTTTTTATGGAGCGCGTAAGGGGGAGTATCCTTTTAAAAAGATCTTACATCCACATCTAAAGTGGTCATGGTAAAGTTTTTACACAAGCGTTCATTTAAATTCCATAGCTCAACTAGAACGTAGCAAAAACTGTTAGCAAACGTTTGCGCTCACAGAATTTATGTCTCGTAAAACTTTAGCAAATTCCGAATGCAAATGTCGTCATTAAACACCTTTTATTGTAGCACTAAAGTCAAATCGATCGGAAGCAAGCCCGCGTCGCTCAAATCACTAATTTTATTCGGGGAGAGGTATTTTTCAAGCCGACTGCAGCCACGCGATAAGCGCCTTCGAAAATGTGACCGAATTTCAATCAAATTTATGAGTTATAATAATGATTATAGGTACTTTATCTACGCTCCGCATGAAATTTGCAATTTGACTGAAAAGGTGAACTCTGGCGTAACAAATTCGTCGGCAATCGTAAGGAGCTGATAACAATTCACAAAATTAATCTTGGAAGTGAAAAAACGTGATTTCTGAGGGGTGGAGATGTAATGAGAAGGAAACAAAGATGGATTAGTACACGTTTGTCAGAATTTTATTGGTTGCTTAGATTTAAAAATAGATATTTAGCTACCACGAGATTGATTTTCAAATAAATCACTCAGTACGATTAAAATAATGTCGTTGTTCACATATTTTGAGTACGACATTATTTTGAGTATCTTACTATCTGCGGTGAATATAGTTATTATTTACTGCAAAATATTTTTGAGAAAGTGTCTAAAAATACCTTAATTTAATATAGTACACAAAAAATACGAGACATCTACTTAATAACTTTTACAGTAGAGTTAAAAAATTGCGGTGAAATTTTGCTATTGTGTCTTGGTCTTAACCAGATCTTTGGATAACCTATAAACAAATCTTTGCAGATTTATTCTAGAACGTCGTGGACCATGTGAATTATAATGGAACAAATGTTAAGTTAAATTAATTCTTTACACTAAATCATATAAATTATATTATTCAATCTTACTAAATACTACCCACACGTAATACGATCTGTATTATGACTATCTAAGACAGATAGTCTAGACTTAGATACTTAAAATAAGCAGCTTATTTACCTACTCAACTTTACTTGCCTATACCAGTAAACCCTTTTCTATCAAAATCAAAAAAATTTGCCACAACAGAACTAACGTCCCGTAAAGATTCAGTTTCTGCAAGCATTTGTAAAATTCTAGGATAGCTGTAGATTCAGATAGAGATACGTGACTAACCCTCACTCACAAGAATAGTGCATAAGAAAATGATTCCAGCATGGCTATTAAAGTGGTTAAGTGTGAGAAAACTATTGTAAATTGTAACATTCCACCTATAGTATGTTATGTACCCATACTTACAGCAAATAATGATTATCTCTCTTCTCTTCTCTTCTCTTCTTGCTCTGCTCTGCTCTGCTCTGCTCTGCTCTGCTCTGCTCTGCTCTGCTCTGCTCTGCTCTGCTCTGCTCTGCTCTGCTCTGCTCTGCTCTGCTCTGCTCTGCTCTGCTCTGCTCTGCTCTAATCTTAACGTGAAAAACGTCATGCGCTCTCTTCGGGCCTCGGTAAAATGATAATGATGGAGGCATATCTCGATTTTTATCGTTTTCTCGAGGGGTGGTTCTACTGTAGTCACAAGGAATTGAAAAGTCCATTCTTAGCAGGATCGAGTACTCTCGCATAGATGCACAATTGCAGAATAATACAAAAATTATCAATCATACATTAATTTCATGTAAACATTCATTTATGGAAAGTAAATAAGTCGATTTTCAATAATTACCTACTATCTCTCTACGGAACCTATACCTATCTACCTTATACCTACTATAAAGTTGTTTAAATTTGACTATGTTAAACCACCTGTTTTTATGTGTGCCCTATTTAATCGGTATTTAAGAATGTTTTAATAATATGTTCTTTTTTTAACTGCCTCTGTGGTCTAATGGTTAAGAGCATTGGCTCTCGACATGGAGGTCGTGGGTTGGATTCCCACGGGGGACACCTAGTGATATGTCACTTTGTGCGTTTTTCCCCAGTTGGTTAGGACATGCAGGCTGAATCACCTGATTGTCTGAAAAGAAAAATGATTCCGTGCTTCGGATGGCACGTTAAGCCGTTGGTTCCGGCTACTATCTCGGTGGTAGTAGTCGTTACATAAAAACCACGTCAGAGGCCGTAAGGCGGTCTGAAAAAACTCTGACACCAGGGCTCTGCCCACACGATAAGAAGAAGAATATTTTTACATCTTCCCCAACCTTTCATAATATTATTAAAATATTTTTAGTATTATTTTTACTCCTTGATAAGGTCTCTCAGGGTAATTGCAACTATATAATTTATTTTATTTTTATTATATCCGTTTGTTTAAATACAATTGCAGTTAAGACAGGTGTTGGTATAAAGAGAAGAACTGAATCTTGATTCTTATACGTCCAATTTCTTCATAGTTGCAATTTTCCCATAGTTGCAACTACCCTGGGAGACCTTAATATATTATGTTGTAATAATGAATTATTATAACACTTTACAAAAGTCACCGACTAAAATCTTTGTTCTTCGCCACCCCACGGCGATGGACCGCTCGCAGCGATTGAAATTTAAAATATTGTACCCTTTGCCATTATGCTAGCTTATTCACCCTTGAAATATCCCTAGGGGGCGCCAGGTACAGCGATTGGGGAAAATATTTTACACTTGTTACTAAGGATGTCGCTTCGCAAGTCTGCCATTACACGATTCTATAATTACATGAATCGAGACTTATCTTTCTGAAAATAAAGTTTAAAATTGTGTGTCACCGAAAGTAATTTCATCGGGAATATTTATGAAAAGCACTTAATTAGTGTGTCGAGAATGAAAAATTGTTATTGAAACAGAGTTGATTGAACTGGCGATTCATAACTATGTCATTTTGGATGCGCCGCTAATGAAAACGCTATTAATCACGAGGCGCATTCTCGTCAACGCTTTTAGTGAAATGGTACGCGATGCGTGATTCTGCAATTTACTGTTGGGGCAGCTATTTGTTATTTCCTTCCCATTTTGTTATTAACTGGTTTTTAAAGTTGGGGTTAATAAAACCGCTTTTGAATGATATGACATAAAATCTGTGTATAAATTTTTAATTTTTTATCCTATTATACAGGGTGTTACAGAAGTAAAAATAGAAATTGAAAACTTTTAGGGAATGGTTTAGACCAACAATCGTACATACATTATACGTACGTACATAGCTCGAGTAGATCTGTAGTTTAGTATAGAACATCGCATCATGGCGATTGTGGCAAATCTCTTCATTTTGGAGGAGGCCTATGTCCAGCAGTGGACGTCTATCGGCTGATATGATGATAATGATGGAACATCCGATTTTTTTTTCGCGATTTCGATATTGGTCAATGTAAAGTTGTTCAGTTTGATGGTCTTAACCCTGTATAGGGATTTAGTGTAGACAGTAGACCCAAGGGCACCATTGAGAAATTCGCAGAAGATTTCATACAAATGGTCGATTAGCTGACTGCGTTTATAGTCCGTCCAACATAGCTCCGTGATTATGACATATGACATCTAGTCGGATGACGTGACTTTGAAACGGCGACTAAATAATGTCGATATTTTTCAAATATTGAAAATATACAATATTAATTAAAATTAATTATAATTGGAAACACATAATGTTTTGAATGCTCAAATATCTAATATAAAATCAGGTTGAATTACATTTTTGACACTATTATTTATAAACTCTCAGGTAAAATTCTTTACTCTTGAATGTACAACATTTAATTTTAGTTCAATGAGTATTAAAACGTGCAGAAATAATTAAACAACCTATCTCGTTTGGACTAACTCGTAAATTCCACGGTATTTTGGTGTAAATGTAATTAAATAGAGTACAGGATGCAGTTTTTTTCTACAATTGCTTTGTTGTAAGCTATGTTTTTAAGATCGTCGTCATCCATGTAGATTTAGTTATCTATGTTTTTGACTTAAAAAGTAGACTACGATCTTTTTCGATCTACCCTTCATAAATCAATGTGGTATATAATAGTTTAAACGTGACAATTTCATCAATAGACAAAAACAAAGACACCTTTGGATTTAAATAGTCGTATAGATAGGTATAAGTAGTAAAAACAAGAGTGGACATGAAAAACGCTAACAGCTCTAATAGAAAAAATTTAAAGTAAAGCAATTAGCATTTTACATCATTATGCATAATGAAGTACACCGACGCCACAAAAGTAGGTACCTATTATGTTGCTCAAAGGGATTACACCTTTTTTTAAAGCAGCCTGTAGACGCGTGCTTTACCCGCATTACTTCAGATTAGTCGCAGCCCAGTGGTCCGAAACCCAGCGTTTACTTGATAAAATAAATTCGAACAAAATAAACGCATCCGCGGCAATATGGATCTACCTCTGAAGTTGTGCTAAGTGGCATGGAAGTGGAAAAATAGAAGCCCGGTGCCGGCTAATATGTGAATACCTGGCATTCCTGTAGGATGAACATTTGTCGCCGTTAGGTATACATTAGGCCTATTGGGAGGCAATAAATTTGAGCAACTATTGGGTCCTATTTTGTTATTGGTTTTTCTTATCCGTGTGAGCTTAGATAATAAAGAAACATATTTCGAATTATCCGGTTTTTGTGATTAAATTCTACATTAGTTAGAAGAACAGAAATAGGTTTTTTGAAAGCTAATCATCTGATTGATATGTTTGACGGCCCGATAGCTCAGCTAATCCGAGGTTTGCGGATTCGAATCCTGCAAGGGTCAAATATTTTTGAGTGATGAATATTTTGTATCTCATTCAATCAATCGATCAAATATTCTTTATTTTACACTAAACGTAATAAACATAATATAAAAAGTAAAAAACAGAGCAAAAATAAAAGAGGCACAAAATAAGGCGGTCTTATCGCTAGGAAGCGATCGGCTCCTTCTTAATATGCTGTCATTTTTTTAACGGGATGATCAGACCGTCAAACTGAACAATTTTCTCTATGGCACCAACATCGAAATCGCGAAATAAAAATCCTTTGTTCCATACAAAACTGCAAACCTACTCGAGCCAAATGTGTGGGACAGCGATATTTTTTTTGTGATTTCGATGTTGGTCCCATTGGGATCGTTGGGATTTTTTTCGCGTTGCCTGAGGTAGGCTCCATAGTGAAAGTTGTTCAGTTTGACGGTCTGATCATCTCCTTAAAAAAGTATCAACATATGAAGAAGGACCCTGTATATAATCATACACAGAGTGTAAGTGACAGCCTAGCAAATACTGAAACGGTGAACAAACTGAACAACTTTCACTCCATAGTGAAAGTTGTTAAAGGCTCCATAGCCTACCTCAGGAAACGCGAAAAAATACAGCTGTCCCATACAAAACTGCTGTACCTACACGACTAAAATGTATGGGACAGCTGATTTTTTTTTCGCGTATTCTGAGGTAAGCTACATAGTGAAAGTTGTTCAGTTTGATGGTCTGAGTTCACCGTTTCAGTATTTGCTAGGCTGTCACTATTTTGTTCTGTGCCGTTGCTTGGTGATAATAAAATAAGTCCAAGCTAGATTCTGGTACTTTAAATGGGATTAGATAATCTGTGTAATAAAGTCTACGATTTATTTGTTTATGTATTTTGTGCTTCTTTATATGTCATTTACTGCAGACGTTTTTGCTCAAGCTTCTGATTGTCGGAAACAAAGTAGGCCACAGCATTAGCATACTAAAAGTAGGTCCTTTCGAAAACTTGTGGTGCAGTCTACGATTGCTTTTAAACTTTACTGTGTGGAATAAAAAAGTTGGGAGCACTTTTATGTAAATTCCGCAATTTCTGCATTTGGTCTTGATTGTTTTTAATGTAATTATTATCTTGTGCAAACGTAAGTAATTAAGTTTTAACATATACAGGGTCCTTCTTAATATACTAACACTTAAGGGGGTGATCAGATCATCAAACTGAACAACTTTCTCTATGGGACCAACATCGAAATCGCAAAAAAAAAATCAGCTGTCGCATTTGGCTCGAGTAGGTATGCAGTTTTTTATTGAAGAGCTGATTTTTTTTCGCGTTTTCGATGTTTGTGCCATAGACAAAGTTGTTCAGTTTGACGGCCTGATCATCGTCTTAAAAAAGTGTCAGCATATTAAGAAGGACCCTATATTTTGATAAAAAGCCTTCTCTTACAGGGCAAAGGACTCCTCTCACAATTTAACGACACGGGATGGAAAGTGATGACAGAGGGACAAAAGGCTATATAGCCTTTTGTCCAATAACTTATCCAAAAGAAACCATACCTCTATGAAAATTGAATAACAAATACCATGTGCCTTGCATGTGACACCTGAATAATGGTGGTTCTGTATTCTGTATTCGTCCGTGTCCGTGTGGTATTGGCTAAGAATAGTACCACCCCATTTCCTCCCGTGGGTGTCGTAAAAGGCGACTAAGGGATTTATCGGAGTATGGGCAGCAGCATCCTCTGAGTACGCACATTCAATCCAACTGCGATCGCCAATCCGCCTGCCAAGCGTGGCGATTATGGCAAATCCCCATTTTGGGGGAGGCCTATGTCCAGCAGTGGACGTCTATCGGCCGATATGAGAGTATTCTGTATTCAGTATTTATTTGCAGTATCACAATAATGAAGTTCATACTTACGTGTAACACGAGATCTTATTTAATTTTTGTGACGCCCTGTTAGGGCATAGAAATATAATTGCAGAGGGTCTGAAAGTTTTATTACATTACATCAATAAAAAGTCATTGCATTACATGATATAATTATTAATTTAAGTAATAGAGATGTCAACGTCAACGTCAAGAGCCTAAAATATTAGAACATTGTTGTCCTGGAAATAATCATTAAGGTTGTAATTAATTTTTTGAGATGAGTAAGCTTCTTAATTTTTGTGCAAAAGATTTCTTTAATTTATCTTTATCTATTTTTTTAATTTAATTAGGGATGGCGTTAAATATTTTAATTGTCATTAAGTGGGGTCCAGATGTAAGTAATTTTAGTTTTGAAAAGGGTTTTTTTAGTTGGTTTTGGGTACGATTATTTCTTTTTATTGTTTTAACTAGTACAGGGTTTCGTGGGTCCTAACAAAGTATTTGGTAATTAGCAATCAATTCTGTTAGGTATGGTTTCTTTTGCATTAGTTATTGGCTTTGACAAAATACAATTTATCAATAGTTATTGGAGCCCCCTGTGGTAATTTTACGTTCTGTTTTAGACATGTTTTTAATTTTAGTCACTAATCGCTAAGTAGAAGCACAAAGTACCTATAATTACTACGTAGAGGTGAATCAAACCGATATTTTTCTACGAATCGGCGTGAATTGAAATCAATTACGAGTGATTCGAGCTATCACGGATACACAAACTCTATCGGCGAATTTAAATTTCTAACTAAATTTAAGCCAAATTGAAGTGTCAAGCGTAACGAGACGCTCAGTAGGGCGACCATTCGTTAGTATAACGTTGTAGGGATGGCTTTCATATGAAGTTTCGGATCAAAATCATACATTTTCTTAGTTTCGTTATCGATAAAAAAGGGTCACATTTGAAGTGTTGTGTTATTTGATTTAGTTTGGTTGTGACAAAGTTAACTCAAAAATTGCAAAATCAATCAACGTATCTGAAAATGGAATATATTTTATAATTTAAATCACTTTATAATTTAAATCACTAATTACTTAGGTATCGAAATAATTTTGTTTTTATTTCAAAGTTTTATTTAATGTTACCTGCTAACAACTTTGAAATTAACGAAAAAACCCTTTTTTATCCATTAAACAAACCTAACCCAAGCCATTAGCAGTCATAACACAATGCATCCAAAATCGGGTCTACATGATCTCTACCTATCCAAACTATTTCCTTTTAGATATCCGATAGTTTCGGTTACGGATACCTAGTTCCTCAACATCCCTATAACGCTGTAAGTATTGCAACTCTTTTGGTAAAGCGACCCCAGGATAAGCCGGCTGCAATGTTAACATTCTTTTCAATAATGATGCAAGGGGAGATCAGAGTGCCCTGTGTCTTGTTTATTGGATTTTTTGTTGCAATCTACATATGAATAGAATTTTGCAATCTGTTGGACGTTGGAGGGCATCGAGTCGCTAGTTGTCGAGTTATAATCTCTATTGTATTGGAAATAATATTTGCTTAAAGTGTTTAATGTAATTATGATTGTATATTTACCTAATTCAACAATCCTTTCAAGCAGATGAGTAAATATTAATGTAATATTATGAATTATTACTTAACATAATTCAAATCCAAGAAGCGAAAGAGGTTATGTGAAAAAAATAGGATTCTTCAAAGCGTCATATATCATGAAGTACTAACAGTAGGAGTATGATTTGCGGATATGTGTAAAATGAACATATTTATAATTTTATTGAAGTTTTGATTAGAGCCAAAACACGATTAAGACATATTTTCTCGATAGAAAAACAAGCCAAAGTAGCCTCAGTCTTTATCGATAAACGCTAAACGGTGAATAATAGAAACACGAGATTCGATTTTTAAAAAAAAGAGATTAATATTTTACAAAGTTTGATTAGAGCAGAATTGAACTTACATAAATAGTACAATCACAATTAAATAAAGTTTGTTTTACGCTTACGTCGTTTCAGGCGCGAGCGCCGCCCCATCTCTTTCTAATATAAGCTATCACACGCCCATTTCGCTTCAATTATTTTCCGACATAGGCCCTTAAACACAAAAAATCTTAAAATTATTTTAGTTAAAAATATTATACACCTGCCGTGTTAAAATACATATAAAACTTTATCTACTCCAAGTCTTCGTCTACTTTAAAGTTTTACTAACAACACGCGTGTCGGTCGCTTTAATAAGTCCCGCTCATGATAAATAGGATCAAGTGCGGGGACGTTTTATCCCTCTCTGTGTTGTCCTAAATATATCTTACGTCCTTGTCACACTAGTTGAAGGGGTTGCGGATTTAAATACAATGTTTTTAGACTAGAAAACTTAATGAAAGTGTGGCAGCTCTAGTTTTTGAGCATCATTATCGACGGCTTTGCTCACTGATAATAAAAGGCTTTTAAAACTGGAAACGTATGCCGCTTGGGGTTAGGCCAAGCGAAGTGGAACGATTTGAATGCTTGCGAAAGATAGCGCTTTTAATCCGTGATTGAGCATGACTTTGTTTCTTTTGGGTATTGTTTTAAGTCAAGTGAGATTTTAGCTAAAAAATATGTTGTTCATTTAAGTCAACACATAATCAATATCAAGACCAATTTATTAAGTAGTTTGAAGAGAACATTATTACTTTCCATATTCAATAGTTTCCGAGATATTAATGGGTAGTATATTTCTATATTGAATATAAGTAACCTGTCCTCCTAAAAGATCCTCACGATGCGATCTATCAAAGTGGACTCGCTTCTTCTAATTTGAAGTGATTTTTTATTTAGAATTTAAAATACAGAATCTAAGGTAAAAAGTATCATTAACCTTTAAACCACATACTCTACCCATCAAACTGAACAACTTTTACTATGGTAGTAAACCTGTCAGAACGAAAAAATATCTGCTGTTCCACACGTTTCGTTTGAGTTTATTAGGCATTTAGGTAGGTATAAAAAAAAAACAAAAGAACTAAAAAAAAAAAAAAAGCTCTAATAATTTCGGAAGACAAATTTTTAAGACTGTTTTGAAATCATTTCTTATTCTGCTTACTCGCATTTCGAAGTTAGGTCAAATCTATACTATTATAAAACTGTAAGAGGAAGTTTGTCTGTACATTGAAGATATTAACAATAAAAAAATTTACCATATGGTTTTTAGGTGTCCCTGATTCCATTTCACCAATTTTTGGATTTTTTGTCTGTCTGTTTGTTTGTGTGTTTGTTTGTTTGAACGAGTATCACGCAAAAACTACTGAACCGATTTTGATGAAACTTTTTTTGTTTGATAGCTTATGATCTGACTTAAAATCTGGTATATAATTTGTGCGGACGAAGTCGCGGGTTAACGCTCGTTTAAGAATAAAACTGTCAAATTGTCACCGTATTAGAGTACTTTCAATGAGACTATTGAAGTTTCCAAACTAAAAAACAAACTGTTTTTTTACGTAGGTATTATTCCGAACGATACCTACATGCCAATTATATTAAAACTTTAGTACATTCAGATGTTTATTATGGAGTGAAATAACATGTGAATAGTCACCAGAGCGTGACGCACGTGGCATCCAGAGGGTATTGGGACGAACCGGGACAACAGTGGTTACCGGGACAAACCGGGGACGTACCGACTGTATTAGTTCCGCACACATGCCCCTCTTAATGGGGGGAGTTGGTATAGTAACGGCTAAGTGCATATGGGTGTCTTCATTTGAATTTGGAACTACCATGGAACTACCTTAGCCAATTTGCGGAAATGTTGTCAACGGTTACTGTAAAATGATCTGTGTTGTTTAGGATTCAAGTTTTAAAATCGACTGAGTCAAGTTGGTTGATTGATTCGAAAGTAATTATGACTGAAAGGGTTTGAGAAATAAATGTATAGCAAAATGTGGAGGAGTAAACAATTATAATTATCAAGAATTGTATTTTCAGAAGACGTTTTCTAGGTATTTTTTTGTAATTTGACATTTAAGTAAGTTGATGGGCACTTTTGGGCGGGACATGATGCGAGGCGGTTTATTTGACTAGTAGATTTATTTAGGAAATTCGATCATAATTATTTATTTTACATTAATTTTGTTAAGATAGAATTATTTTATTAGTTATATTATTGTTACCTTGAATTACTTATTACTTACTTATAACTTAAAAAAGTTGATGGTTCAAAAACTTTATTGTCCTTTAAAAAATGGTGACGGGCTTATTAGCTAAAATGCTTGTAAAAAAATACCTATTATAAATCCCGCAATGTATATTAACTTTCCGACTCAATCACGTATGGCTGAACGTTATATTTTGATGTGGCACACAGATAAAATATGTTCCGATTTTACACTTAGGATACCTTCTTCAAGTCAACTCAGACGAGCAAAGGCTAGTAAAGTATTAGTATAAAGGATAGGGGGTATAGTGGTAACATGTGGTAGCAATACACCTAGTATTGCATTGTGCTGTTTGTTTCCCAAAAACAATAAAATAAAAAAAATTAAAATATCTTTGTCGATGTAGTAAACGATTATTCTACTCTATTTTACATGTTACTGTGAGAACTCTGCTCTGTAATGTTAATTGATATTAAACAAACGGTTGGGTTAGGTTAGGTTATGCATATCCAGTATACAGGGTGACTGGTAATTCGACCTATTCCTTGAAAGGGGTTATACTAGAGTTCATTTGCAACAATTTTGCCCCAGTTAACTGGGGGTCGAAAATCGCTTGTTTTCGAGTTATCTCATTTTTAAGATTTTTTTGAAAAAATCCATTTTCCACCTAAAACTGACAATTGTGAAAAAAATACTCCACTCTCTGCACTAAGTAAGCATTTTTCTAATAGCTGATGAATGAGCGACTACATTAAACTAAAATACATGTGTAAAATACCCGAAACCACTGAAATAAAAGGTTATAAACCGCACGACAAATTTTTTTTATTTGGATTTCGTTTCAATCCAAAGAGGATTACTTAAAAAAAATGTATCACACTTGGCGTACAAATTACGGAAATAACTTCCTCAATTCCTAAACTTTCCAAAAAGGTGCAAATGTTGTCTACTTTGACAAGAGTTTGAAAAAAATTGTTAACAATGGCAGAGCAGGTAGCGGATTTCCTAGAAGCGAACCTTACAAGATGCCGATTTGCTTTTGTCTCTTTCATTTTATTGCTTACATTGTTTCTCTTTTGTAAGTATTCGGGAATGTTTGTACTAAGGTTCACAATCGAGGCCCACTCATTCGCTCAATTCATTAAGTAATCAGTTAGTTTCAACCATCTTGGAGTTCGGACGTGTCGTTGTTAACTAACTTAAATTCTGCGCTAAAACAGCTTCCTTTTCAAATGGCTGCTTACCAAAATGAAGAATACGCGGATATCATGTATTGTTACGGGTTTTGTGATGGTGACGCTGCTGCTGCTCGAAGAGACTATCAAAGACGTTTTCCTACCCGCCGTTTACCTGATGTCAGCGTGTTTGGTACGACATATCGGCGCATTCGAGAAACGGGATCGGTTCGACGTCGCCAAACCGACGCTGGTAGACCTAGCGTTAGTGATCCAATCGAAGAGGAGCAAATTTTGCAGTGTTTTCAAGCAGACGGCACTACTTCAACAAGAATTGTGGCTAGGCAGCTTGGTATGTCTCAGTGGAAAGTCTGGTTCACTCAGCACACAGCACGGCAGTATCCATTCCATTACACGCCAGTACAAGCTATCGAGGAGGGAGATCCTGTCAGAAGGATGGATTTCTGCAGATTTCTAATAAATGCAGACATTGAAGACCCTGAGTATCTAAAAACAATCTTGTGGACAGATGAATCGAACTTCGACCGTGATGGTATTACAAACTATCATAATCTGCATTTTTGGGCCCCTAAAGGTCAGAATCCGAGAAAATCTAACGAAGGAGCTCACCAGCACAGATTCTCACTTAATGTGTGGATGGGAATCGTGCACAATAATTTAATCGGGCCATTCTTTCTGCCGGCACGCCTAACCGGCATCGCCTATGAAAACTTTTTAAGAGAAGAGTTACGTCCGCTGCTGGAGGATGTGCCGCTTACCACAAGAACAGCTTTGGTGTATCAACATGATGGCTGCCCAGCCCACTATTACCGGGGCGTGCGACAGTGGATGGATGAGAACTATCCACTGAGATGGATTGGTCGAGGCGGCCCGATCCCTTGGCCGGCTAGGAGTCCCGATCTAACCCCATGCGACTTCTACATTTCACCTATCTCTTCTCAAGAAGAATTAAGAGAGAGGATTTTGGCAGCTGCCCAACAAATTAAAGACACGCTTTCAACTCGAGTGACAGTAAGCGAAGTACGTCGCAGGCTTCGTGCTTGCATACGTAACGGAGGAAGACAATTTGAGCAAGACTTGTGATTTTTAAATGTAAAACTTTAAAACAAAATTTGTAATTTCATATGATTAGGTACTAAACATTATTATTTTACTCTTTTTTTTATTTTCACCAAACCAATAACTTTTTGAATAAAATTCACATCTGCGTGTTTAATAAGGTTTATTTTCCAAACTTGAACTAAAGTACACAACTTTTGCATCTTTTTGGAAAGCTTAGGAATTGAGGAAGTTATTTCCGCAATTTGTACGCCAAGTGTCATAAATTTTTTTTGAGTAATCCTCTTTGGATTGAAACAAAATCCAAATAAAAAATTGTTGTCTTGCGGTTTATAACCTTTTATTTCGGTGGTTTTGGGTATTTTTCACATGTATTTTAGTTTAAAGTAGTCGCTCATTCATCAGCTACTAGAAAAATGCTTACAGAGTGCAGAGAGTGGAGTATTTTTTTCACAATTGTCATTTTTAGGTCGAAAAACGGAAATATTCAAAAAATTCTTAAAAATGAGAGAACTCGAAAACAAGCGATTTTCGACCCCCAGTTAACTGGGGAAAAATTGTTGCAAATGAACTCTAGTATAACCCCTTTCAAGGAATAGGTCGAATTACCAGTCACCCTGTACATCTCAAGCGAAATAAGGTACAAATTTTCCCCTTTTAAATGTTAAAAGTAAATCCAACCAGCTGCTAACACACGTCGTCGATGGCTTTCCACAAATACGGCTACCCAATTTATAATGACACCGCAAAATTACTCGAATCTCCGTAGAATTAAACGGGCAAACCCTTCAACGGTTCCGAAAGGTCGCAGTACGCAGACGAAATGACCAGCCGACGGAGACAAAACGAAGTCATCAATATAACTGCGTTTAGCAGTGAATGTTGTAGGCATGTGCATAATACCAGCGAGGCTGGCGTGGAGTTTGATACATTATTATTATTTATTATTTACCATTGCTATCTCACTGTTGAGCAAAGGGCTTTCTCCGGTCTGTCCAAGAGTCTGTTCTGCTATTTTGATAGGCCAGTTATTATTGATATTAAATTTTGCTTGGTACATAAATATTATGTAAAATGTAGCTTAGCTGATTAGTTTACAATAAAAAAATCACGTGTGTGAAGTTTCCCATAGGAGATGATAGCTGACATTTTATTTTAAATGCATACATTTAATTATGTGAAATTGACATACGTTTAGGCCGATGCGAAAATGGACTATACATACCAAGACCTCAATTTGTAAATCATGGTGTAGGTCGTAGAACGATTATTCTCAATCTCCTGTAAATCTTAACATAGGTCGCTTTGTTTATCAAATGTCAATACCGTTTTGCCTTGTAACAACAAGGTATGGCAATACGGGGATATATATTTTGTAAAAAGTTTAACATAAAGTCAGTTAATTCTTACATAAAATGCAAATCTTACTTGCACAGAATTTCTGTTTTTTTTATGTTAGTTCTGCATAACTTGGGTAATGTTGGTCCAACTGGTGTGACGCACACGAAGGGGCATAACACGGCATTAGTAGTAGATTAATATACTCGTATTGGATCGTTCGTCTGTTGGTCTGTCCCTCACTTGGGTTATTGGAAGTCTTTCGATACACGCGATGCCTATTTGACTTGACTAGCTTCATTTAATTCAGTAAGTATTTTGGCAGCATTCATTTTTAGATCAAACAGCCTTGCCACTTGTTTGAGGAAAGTGTTTTGCTTTGCTACTTACTTAATTTGATGGAATGGAAAAAGAAATGGCTAAAGGAAATTAGCTAATTGAATGAAAATATTACATAGAAATAGTTGATGGAATCACTCAGTTTATAACTTTTACAGAGATAACCCATATTTTCCATCAACTTAGCTCCTTACTTAACTTAAGCAGCAGCAAACTTTTTACTAACAGACTAATCAAATCAATTAAATTTTATTTCATAAGTAATTCCTTAAATTTGAAATGTGTCAACTATTTTAAATCTGGAGCTTTCACAAGGCTGGTTCCTGTCAAAAGAAGGAAGAAAAAACTCTGGTTGGTTGCTGTGCTGGTAACCTCCAATCCTACTACTAAAATACTATTTTTAATTTATTTGAAAGGAGAGAGTTGAAATTTCGATATTGCATCTCTCTCCTTAAACTAAAAAAAAGGTTAAGGTGGTTTCAGTCCATACAAAAGTTTAACGCACAATACGCGGAGACGGAATTAATAAAAGTTATATTTTATGTATGTAAAAATAGTTTAGAAAATCTAGTTGCCGCGTCACAAATAACATTTGCAATTTATAATATAATTACGAAGATATAGCTTTTACAATTTTGTATGAAAATTTTCAAAGCATCAAGATTTTCTAAACTATTTTTCTATTTTTACAAAGTTACTTATATTAATACCGTCTATACGTATTGTGCGTCAATGTTTTGTATAAAATTGACCCCTCTGCAACCACCTTAAGTTACTCTACCCTATCGGATTCCACTACAGGAAAAAGACCTACTCTCACGAATAAGGCTAAAAGGGATTGGGCCATACTTCACCACGTGGCCAAACGTTGCCCATGCCCAGTGCGGATTGATGGAGGCAAATTAGTGGTCAGCTTGCTTGCAATGACATCAATGGATTGAAATAAATTACATAGATAGATAGAATGTATACCTAAAAACATTATTTCTATTCTTATGTTGAAGATGAAATTTTTAGATACTAACTTTTTTGAATCTACAATCTGTAAACATGTAATAGGTTGATAAACTATTGTTTAGGGAGTATCCAAAATAGCTCAGAATTTAATTTAGGTATAAATCACATTATGCTTGGGTAATGTTCATCCAACCATGCCTATGATAAACTGAAATTGTTCGATTTGAATAACTTCAAAAGCAGCTGAATTAATATCTACATTCGATGCATTCTGTGGTTCATTAGCTCTTTTCAATTGACTCATTATCGACAATTCACTTATTCATTTCTATTATCTATTTCAAATCAGATAATAAATAATACGACCCGTCAAGTAAAGTACCCATCCACTTAGACAAAATTTATTCTACCTATAATTCATTTTTTGCCACAAATAATTTCTAAATTAGGTAACATTTGCGTTTTCATTAGACAATTTCTTTTTCTATAATTATCTTAATCTAAGTTGAAGGTTATGTTATTGGATAAAGAAGAATTAATGTGAATAATGATTGTCTTAACAGTTTATGAGATTAAATTTTAAAAAAAACTAAATTGCCTGGGCTAATTCTTTTACATTACTATAATTGTTGATTTTGATTGGTTTTTACTATTATCTCATACATACATAAACTAACGACCATAAATCTCTATCACCCGGTCAGAAACATTGATAGAACTGCAGATGCAGCTGTCTCGCAGGCAGTTTTAGCCAGGCTCACTTTTAGCACATTGAAGGTTATAACATGATGTAAAGTTGTGATAGGTGGCTAGCTGCATATAAAACCTTTATCTTTTAGTCACATTATACGACACCATTGAGAAAAAATGGGGTGGTCCATTCTTCCGGAACCAAACGGCGGATTATTATTATCTCTAGAAACTGTAAAATGGAGCTAAAAGATGAACATAAAACATTTACTAATCACAATTTACTGTCTAACTCTCAGATCCATCTTCAAGAAAAACTGTAGCACAAGCACATAAGAACTAATTCCTATTTATTTCCCTTTTACACCATTTTATTTTGCTTTAGGAAAGTAATTTAAGAGATAGCGACAAATTGCCCCCATCAATAGGCAGTAAGTAGTTTTCCTTACAAATGTTCCGAACAACACGTAGGTATTAGGACTAGATAATTTACTGTCGACCTCTTCTAGTTTACTACCGTTCTTACGAATCTACAAATTGCCTTTGTAATGTTATGTCGGTGCCCCTGTGGTTTTAGTTAAAGTTTACTTACTATAGCCCAGTCATTTTACGGTTTGAGCCGGGACTAATTAATAATTGTTTTTTTTTTGTATATTATTTAAGAGCCAATTTGATCTTAGAAATGTACCAAAATTAAAAAAAAAATCACGTCAGCAACAGTTCCAATTTTAAAATTTAGATATTTTCTCGTTCTAAAAAACCTGATGGTAAATTTTTTCTTGCACATATTTAAGGCTTTACCATTATACATACTTTAAACATGGTGTACATATTTTTGTCTATTTAACACATTCGCGGACAGTGAACGAGACACAATATTATTGTTATCACTGCTATAGCCGGTCACTGTCCGCGAATGTGTTAAAAGGTTTTGAAAAATACATTCGTATTTTCTAATAAATACCTACTTTTTTAAATTTCAGTGCCTATTTTATTGCTCAAAAATAATTTATATTCTTAAATCTAAGTCAAATGAGAGCATTGGCATTAATATTATTGATTTAAAAGTCTTCTGGGACACATAATTTTGATTTCTATGTTGCGTAGCGAATTTTTTTAAATATATTTTAATATAGTCTTTTTGTCACTAAATGGTGCCGGTTAGAGTTTAAAGGTCCAATTAATAATTACTCGCTACCCCACCTAACAAAACTCCGTAAAATGACTGGGGTACTAGGTAGATACTCTTTCTTATACTGTGGTTAAAGTGCGATATTATTTACATGTTATTTACTATAAATGTAATAGATTACTATAGATATCATCATCCCATGTTTACCGTATTTGGAAGTAATTTGCAAAATTAAATTAAATGAGAAGAAAAAAAAAAGTGAGAATTAATTATTTTATTATTATTAGTGAGTGATGAATTAAATAAGTGAGATTAACTTATAAAACGTGTTATTATATCTCATACATCCCAACAGATTTATAACAAAATGATTAGATTATAACAATAATTTCATTATTTTGATAGTTAAAATTTAATGTTATTCGCATTTTAAGTTTTGAGACAAAAATTATTTGTTATAATTTCAGCAATTAATGAAAATGCGCGTTATCGAATACTCATGGATACATTTCTAATAATCTTGTTTCAGTAGTAAGTACTGCCTCCGTGGTTTAGTGGTTAAGATCATTGGCTCTCGACACGGAGATCGTGGGTTCGTTTCCCACGGGGCACAGCTAGAGAAATGTCACTTTGTGCGTTTTTCCCCAGTTGGTTAGGACATTGCAGGCTGAATCACCTGATTGTCAGAAAAGAAAAATGATTCCGTGCTTCGAATGGCACGTTAAACCATTGATCCCGGCTACTATCTCTGGTGGTAGTAGTCGATACATAAAAAAACCGCGTCAGAGGCCGTAAGGCGGTCTGAAAAAACTCTGACACCAGGACTTGCCCACACGATGCGAAGAAGAAGTAGTAAGTAGGGTGAGTGTGCCCGTGCGGTGGGCTGACATCGGGTTCAGTAAATTTTAAATTTTACAAACAGATTAAATACAGATTTAATATTGAAAAAATTACCTATGTTGAACCCACGATAATTCGATTCTGCTCTCCATTTTAAACAAACTACTTTCTAGTTTTGCATTATTTCATTAACCCGTTGTAAAATGGGAGGCGCTGATTAAAAAAAACATTTATTTAATTATGAAAATTGTGAGTTTCTCCATAATCCAAATCTAGTTGCAGTTATTTACGTCAAATTTTGGTTTGATATAAATATCGTTTTACAAAGTGTGAAACTTGCTTCAACATTTCTACTCATGTGTTACAACTACAGTTGTAGCATGTAGACCGAGATCCGACCGTAAAATTATGCACCTATTTCTTTTTGTATATAGTCTGCCGCAACTCTAGGGTTGCCAGCCTCAAAGAAGTCATTTTTGAACCCTAGAATTGCGGCAGACTGAGAGGTGGCAACCCTAGTGTTTCCAGTTTTTTAGATCAGTCTCCTTCCGATGGCACCTCATTTACTTCCCAAACAGATAGGTGGAACAAATTTTACCAAAATTCATACTAGAAAAGGTACTTGCGGCAAGATTTTTCAAGGCAACCTGGTTGCGTTTTATGAACCCCTGTGTAAACATTCAGTATAATCACATTTCGCTCAAAAATAAATAAGTGCATAATTTTACGGTTGGATCTCGGACCAATAGCAGGATTGTTGTTGTATGCTAGCTTTGTTAGTTGTACTTGAAGTACTTAAAAAACAAGTTGTCAAAAATGGTCGTGATTTCATTTGTGTATGTAACTAAGTAGCTTATGTCGTACCTGTATTGTAATGAAGAGATCAGGAAATACTTACCTGTCACACTCCCCTTTGATACAGAATTTATACTTTGATTAAATATTCCTTCACCTCATATCAATTGAAATAGATTCAACTAATAGAACCCTACTTTGATTCACGTCGCAAAGTTAAGCATTCATAACAAGTTCATAATTAAATTTGTGGGAGTAGACAAGCAGTAAATTAACTAAATATTTTATAATATAACAGTTAATATTAGGTATATTATAATATTAATAACCAAAGTAAAAGTTGTGGCTGTAGATCGAATAGGAAAAGAAAGAACACCCGGTCACTATTGAAGACTAGTCCAATAAATAATTAAAATTTTGATATTTTCTCTTTTGTGTCCTCGACAGGGTGAAATTGATATCATCAGCATTCTTTTAAACTAAGAGTCTACCCATCGAACTGAACAACTTTTACTGTTGGAGCAAACCGATCGGAGCAAAAAAAAAAATCATCTGCTACATACATTTGAGTCGCGAACTCGCGCGCCGAGATTGCAGTTTAGTATGGAACAGCAGATTTTTTATTTGCTCCGATCGGTTTGCTCCCATAGTAAAATTGTTCAGTTTGATGGGTAGACTCTTAGTTTAAAAGGATGCTAATGATATCAATTTCACCCTGTATAATCACCCTGTTTACGAAACACCGTGTGTCTTGAACACTACGTGACAGATTTTTATGCAGTTTCACTGTTTGATAGGCTAATGTCTAAGCTATATTATGTGTCGTTTTCAAGGCAAAGTTACCTTGTTGTCGGTATGGAGTTATAACAGTTATTTATGTAGAACGTCACATATTGCCTTTTTTATCGGGGTAAAAAGTAGGTACCATTCTTATCGAATAGACGTGTAAGAGCATATAAAATCTTTATAAATAAATCCAGTGGTTTGCGCGTACGAAGTCCCCGGCAAAGCTAGTTCAAATTCAAACATAAAATAAAATGATTATTATCAGAGTTGAGGAGTTTTAGCTTTTACTACGAAAGGGTCGCTATCTTGTGCCATCAGTAACCTAATTAGAGTAGAGCTAGCAAAACAGTGTTGCTAGGTTCAAATTGAAAAGATGTCTAAATTGAGAGACTGGCAAATTTTTTGTAGAGGCGTTTTTTTGTGAATGGAGTCAAAATAAACGATTTGTATAATTCAATTGTATAATTTAACTTAAAGGTTTTACTGTCACCTAATCTGAGATATATTATTCAATAATATGGTAGATAAATACAAATAGGTACATGGCAGATTATTTGATGAGAAATAATTCAGCTAAGTCCCCTCATATAAACCATACGTGGTTTTCGTAGGGTGGCTTTGTATGATAAAATGTAATGTTTTTGTTTTAGATAAATAAACTTAAAAAAAAGTAAATAAAATAAGCATTTTAATGATAAAAAAATATTTGTTATTCGCAAATCACATTCGCTTAATGATTATATTCATTCAACTTTATTAATTTTATTGTGATTCAATTTAGTTATCTTAAAAAATGTATGTTGTCTCATCTCTTACCCAATAAATTCATAAAAAATTGCATCTAGAGTGAAATTGCAGAAACTCCTGAAAAATAGTGACATCTGGTAACACTGCAGCAAAGAAAATATGCAAAGAAATTAGACGGCTAATTCATGCAATGATACCCGGGGTTAAATGTACTTAATTAATGTTTTAGCTACGGCTTGTCGTTGTAAGAAATTGCTCCTATTAAATGCTAACTCTATGACTTAATTAATTCATAACTTGGAACTTAAATGTTCTGATTACCTGTATAATGTTTCAGATATGAATTTGTTCAATTCTGTAACAAGTATCTCGTAAAGATCTAGCGTCGTTAGTGCATGGTCGAGAGAGACGGACACTAAATCACGTGGGACCTGGTTCGAATCCGCACGGACGGCATGTCATGTACACACGGCGACACATCAAGCTATACAAAACCAATATAAGCTGGTCGCGTGACGTTATAAATTACTCGTCCTACGCGCGGCCAGCTTATTTTGGTTTTGTTTAACTTTATGTGTCGTCGTGTGTACCAATCAGTTTTTCTAACTTATGTACGTAATGCCGACTGCTTTTAAACGGTGAGTGAAAACGTCGTGAGGAAACCTGTATACGCTGAAGAAGACATTTCGATACTTATGTGTAAATCACTCAATCCTCATTCGGCATGCGTGGTAAACTATACACCCTGAGGGTAAGCTTGTGCCCTGCAGTGGGACGTATAATAGATTGATGATAATGATGGAAGACTTTTGAAGATTTTGACATCAAAAAGGCGTTTCGTGCAAGTCATCGGATTTAGAAATATTTTGATAAGGCCCAATATAATTGTATGTACGTCTTGATTTCATAAACTAATGTACATCAAACGCAGCTCCTTAATGGATAAAAGGTATTCAACGGGAAAAAAATAAAGATTGTATTATATTGATGTTGTATGTATAGTTGTTGATTATATAATTGTTGTTGTATGTTATTAGATTCTCGAAAACGCAGGTAATGATTAGGACACAATTTATGGATTTGGAATACATATTCTACAGAAAATGTACGAGCGCACTAAGGATTTTTTCGAAAATCAACCTCTAAATGCAACGGGGTGTTGAATCAGGTATTCCGAAATCCACTCGGATGAAGTCACGTATATATTTTGTCGGGAAAGTTTTACGATACTGATGAATTTATTATTAATTTACAGCTGGAGGGGCTCACTCCTTTTAGGCTGTCAAATTGGGGATATTTTCTTTTGTTTAAAGAGATACCTAATAACATCGGTGACAATATTCAGCGCAATATTTTAGGCAATCGTCTTAGAGCAAATAAAAAAAATACTTGATTATAGAACGCGACTTCGTCCGCACAAATTATATACCAGATTTTAAGTCAGATCATAAGCTATCAAACAAACAAAGTTTCATCAAAATCGGTTCAGTAGTTTTTGCGTGATACTCGTTCAAACAAACAAACACCCAAACAAACAGACAGACAAAAAATCCAAAAATCGGTGATATGGAATCAGGGACACCTAAAAACCATACCGTAACTTTTTTTTTGTTAATATCTTCAATGTACAGACAAACGTTCTGCTACAGTTTTATAATAGTTTAGACAAATAAAATCAACAATGCCTAGGCACTCGAAATGTATGGAACAGCAGATTTTTTGTTGTTTGCTCCAGAGTCTTAGTTTGAAAATTTTAATTGTGATTACAAATGCATATTCTACCACCTATAATAAAGAATGGGCTGGTCTCTGCAAAATTGACAAGGACGGCAAGGCTAGGAAGATCGTCGGCTGCTCGTGCGTAGTGATCAAGGACTTCGGAGAGGAGACGCCAGCGCTGGACGTGCTCAAAGACTACCTCAAGACTTCGAGTTAATCCTTAGGTTTTATGGCTAAGCTTAATCAATAATATATTATTTTAAAGGAAAGCAATCAATGCGTCAAAATGATTCAGTCATTAACCCCTTTTAATGCATTTAAGCACAAGTCTATGTTTACCATCAAAACACGGAATTCAATGACAAAGTTGGAAAATTTGCTAATGAAAATTCCCGAAACACTTTCAGAAATGCTTCTCAACGCTAGACTTTTTATTTATTAATATAATTAACTTCGAACGTATCGGACTTTGTACTTAAAGCTTGTTTAAAAATTTAGCGCCCGCTTTGCCGGGAAGAGTTTGTTGGGGCCCCCACGGGCCTTCACTCTTAATTATTACTTTGGGAAAATTAAGACTGTCGTTTAGCCCGGAGTGCCCAGCCGACTGAAGGTTGCGCCTCTTCCATTTATCTAAATGTACTTTATCTTTCCGAGGGCGCCGGTTAGAGGTGTGGAGTCGCATTTACTTCACATTTGTTGTATTTTTAGAGAATCTGTGTCGTTCGTCTCGGATCTTTTTCAGTTTTTCGTCTAACTTTCCATACTAAATGCAACTGTTTAACCTAACACCCTGAACAAATAGTGTATGTGTTTCTTTAACTTGTTTTTTTTTAATTTTCTTCTTTGTTTAGAAGTGGCACTCGACGAACCTATGTGAATATCTCTACAGAATAAAATATTCAATGAATGTTTCAGGAGTGCTGATATATTTATTTTATTACTTCATACAGTTATATTATTCTTATTTTATGTAGTAAATATTGTATTGTATTGTTTTGTCGTACATAGACAAAATAAAATTATTGGTGTGTCTAAGAAAATAATAGTACATTATGGTACAAGTGTGTAATGTTGGTGATTACCGCTGAGGCGCCATTGAGACCCGAGCCGTAGGCGAGGGTCTTAAGAGAGCCGAGGACGGTAATCATCAATACACACGTGTATCATACTTGTGAAGAAAATAATAATAAAAAATCATTTTGTTTAGTAAATAAAAAGTTTATTTAGAGAATTTATTTGTACTATTGAATATGATCTTTTTTGTATCGAAACTTTTTTAAGAACAAAGCAACTCAAAAACTCAACCAAGAAGTTTAGATACCTACTATCTAAACTTCTTGAACTCAACCAATAAGAAAAAAACCTATAATTCACTTGTGAATGTAATGAAAAAGTCACAGTTTGGTTATAGGTGTCATTATGTGCCTAATTGCGGTGAAATAAGGGCCATTTTTAGAGCAAGTGTGTTGAAAAATAAATAAATAAATAAGTATTTTAGTACTTATTTTTCTTTTGTGTCAGCGCATGAGCCATATAGAATTAAAAATCACTTATGTTGTAGTAGAAAGACTTCAGTACTTGAAAACAGTAAATAAGTTGTAAAGCCACTGACATCGCATAGAGAAAAAAATTTAAAAGGATAATCGTAATAAAGAATACCTCTTTACAACATCGCCTACTCCACACCACCCCTGTTCCGTATAGCACCTCAAAGTAATGACGCATACTAGGTACTACGCGTTAAGTACATTACCTATTGTAAGTGTTCTTTGAGGCGCCAACACACAGAGGCGGATCGAGGAGACGCTTTTACTCTAATTATAAGCCTGCTCTTACACACACCTCAATTATATTCTGTTTGGGACATACGGCTACGTTTCTTACAGGATGTAGAAAAAGAAGAGAAATGAAAAGAAAAGTTATGATTCTTAATAAGATAAATAACCAAATAACGCTCATACATTTTCCTGATCCCAAACTGATAAGCTTACAAGGCTTTTTATTATGGCAAACTAGATAAATTCGTGCACTAATTAAGTTAATATAAAGTAAGTTATAAATAACCACCCAGAGTATATAGACCTCTATAGTATCTGCTTACCCCACGGAGAAAAATCTACAGGGTGTAAGTGACAGCCCAGCAAACACTGAAACGGTGAATTCAGACCATCAAACTGAACAACTTTCACTATGGAGCCTACCTCAGGAAACGCGAAAGAAAATCAGTTGTCCCATACAAAACTGCTGTACCTACTCGACTAAAATGTATAGGATAGTATATGAAATTAAGTCACTGAAACGTCTGAGTCATAAACGTAAATATCCTGTACTTTTAGATTCATTGTTCTGGTAAAATTTTATAGATGGCAACTACTTGGAGCAATATACGTACTAAAGTAAAGCTTTTACCAGTCTCCTAAACTTTAAGACGGTGAGTTACATCTTTGAAAGTAAACCTACATGTGTGCAATTAGAGTTATAAATAGGTAGGAACCTTAAGGAAACGTGACGAGTACGTAATTAAGTTATTTTGTCTACATCCATCAATTTACCGGGTTTACATTTAAACGGCTTTCTGAAATACGTCGAAATCTTGTTCACTTTTGTTTGTAATTCTTGTAAAAGAAGGTAAATTTAACGGTTTAAGATTTTATTTCTCAAAAGAATACAATTCAATTGTTAGAAATACAAGGAACATTTTAAAATTAACAAAAGTTTTGATGATGAAGAGTGCAGGATAGATTTAATTGAAAGTTACAATTTGTTTACGATGAAAATACTCGTATATTACAAACCAAGAATTTTGAGGGTGTGAGAAATTTTTACTTAATAATAGTTTCGGTATGGGACTTAATTATTATGTCTATCTATTTATACAGGGTGTAAACTTAATATTAGATTTTATTATTTACAATATAAGAATAAGAATAAGAAGAAATGTACACAGCATCCTAAGACTAATTATGTATTGAATTTTAGTTTCTTGATATTTCGTGAGCCATCTCTTCTTTTGAAGCTATACAGGTTTTTCCGGAGTTCTTACTTCCTCTCATATTTAGGTAACATCAAAAACACCAAGAAACACACATTATTAAACTAATACAAAATGTTTAAAACGCGAACACAAATGAGTTGTTTGGTTTTTGTTGTTGGTTGGATCCCAAACAACTCAAATATCAACAATTTTGTCATGCGTGAGCCTTGCTTAGCAAGGCTCTTGTTTGTATAAAGAAGAAGAGCTACATAAAAAGGTAGAGTAACTGTTTTGCTTATTTAATATTAGCGACATATTGTAATAAAATTGAGAAAAAAAGTTTTCTTGAATATTTATTAGTTGTCATGTTTATTTGTGGCAAAAATTATTATCAATAAAGAAGATCCAAAGTAAGTTATATTTAATTAACGTGAGGAGCGTTTGGAATTAATATTACTAACGGTAATGTATATTTTAATGTAAATTGAAGTAAACAAATCATTAGAGCTGGTCAAAAATGTTAATGCGAATTGGTTAACCGTTTTAGCAAAGATTTCATTTGCAGCGCGTTAATTGTGGTCACATCTCGTTTCATTGTTATTGTGCGATACTGATTTTAATCCAGAGGTTTGGTTGATAAATAATGGTTGTGAATATCAATTTTAATAATTATAAATGAAGTAATAATTCGGGTTTAAATTTTCCTGTAATTTTACCTACAAAAATACTATTATACAAATCAAATATTACACATAATTAAACATTACAATTAAGGCGGTTGCAGAGGGGTCAATTTTATACAAAACTTTGACGCACAATACGCGTAGACAGTATTAATATAAGTAACTTCGTATATATGGAAAAATAGTTTGGAAAATCTAGATGCCGCGTCAGAAATAACATTTGCAATTTATAAAATAATTAGGATGATATAAAGCTTTGAAATTTTCCATACTTTTAACACACTTTTAATACACAATTATATTATAAAATGCAAATGTTATTTGTTACGCGGCAACTAGATTTTCTAAACTATTTTTCCATATATTTATTTTTTTATTTTTATTTAAAATTTATTTATGAAAAAACATTACAATAAATTGACAAAATAGTGCAGTAAAAACCAATTTAGGTTTATCTATGACACTATTGACTCGTCTAGGACGTCTTAATTAACAGTTAGGATAACTATTTTATGTACTACTACTACTATATAAAATATTACTTTTATTAATTCCGCCTAAGCGTGCGTCAAACGTTTGTATGGACTGAAACCACCTTAAGCATAACTTAGCGGTCCCGTTAATAGCGCACTGATGCGATGTCCTTGTGTATAGAATGTCTTTGATAAATAATAATTAACTGAGTCATATTATTTTACTATTAAATTATTTTTTAATATGTGAAAATAAATATGTTAAATACAATATATTAGCCTACATTATAAGCTGTATAAAACTGTTAGTTGGCAAGAATCTACAAATAAAGTACAATGATATTTATTAAACTGCGCTATTTGACTACAGCTAACAAACATTTCAGTGTAAATAGCTGTCACAAATCCGCTCCAAAAGCGGAAAGTACCTAGCTTTAACCATATTTTCGACCGCACCGCAACATAAATATGTATGAAAAGACTGTCCGAATTAATCCAGCCACAATGTTTACGACGCCATATTGTTCTTTTTAACAAACGTCTGCAAAATAAAACGGTACAGTACGTACTGCTGACGTTGAATGATTAACCGTTTGCTGCTGTAGGCAAAAGCAGCATGGCAATAAAGACCCTTACTCGTAAAAGTCAACGAAATTGCTTTTTGAAATGAAGTTCGATTTACAGTGCTACCAGATGCAGAACTCTCTGTTTGACATGTCAAAACTAGACGTGAGAATGATGAAATGTTGTTTGTCTGAATATTTTGAATTCATACATCAAAATGTGTACAATTTCACAGTATTGTGTCGCTAGACTGACATGTTTTACATGCACCTTATTTGTTTCTGTTGACAGTAACGAGTTCGAACAGACCGCTCATCATATTCTTTGGGAGTGTGAGCTCTGGTACGCCGAGCGCCAGACCATGCTTGACTCAATAAAATCGTTTTCTGGTGTCCCTTACTACATGGATCTTGTTGCGACTAGGGATAACTTCCGTGCGTTCAGATGTTTTTGCCATACTTATTACTGGAAGAAAAATAGGTCATAGTTTCAGTACAATGTTAGGTTCCTATTGTTTTATTTTGTATTTTTGGTGCTTTTGCGGTCGTGTCATCAACACTGCCATAAATTATCTCTTGAATTGGCTCTCTAATAGCCATGTTTTTTCCTTCTTATTGCTGTCTCCCGTTTGCAATGGAGGGAAGTCGGATATTTCGTTTTCCTACTCCTCCTATCTTCTTTGATTAATTCATTGCGGGTTCCAAGACAGATTAGAGTCATCCCCCGGGCTCGCTGGACTTCATTGTCCAGTGTTGTGAATGGTCGCCGCTGTTGATCCTGGCTTACAGGAGTTACAGCGGTGGGAATGTGTGGTGGGCCTATGCCCGATATAAAAATGCACCTTATTTGTCTAGAAATTCCGCTACATACACATAAAACATACTCATAAACTCGCGACTATAACCCCATTGCTACAACTACCAAATATCTAATTTAATTCCCCTATGCAATATGAACAACTTTGTCTTATTCTTAACGATAAGGTACCTTTCTTTTTATTCACAATGAGTTGGCGCTTGGCTCCAGCTCACCTGATGGAAAGTGTAGAAGAAGCCGAGGCTGTAGCACGCTCACCCAGAAAAACCATATTAACTCTTCTATTAAAAATATCCTGATTGTACTTGCTTGGAAAAATAGAAGCAGAGAGAGTTCCAAACCTTACCGGTTCTCATTATAAAAGATGATGCGAACCTTTTTGTGCGTATTGTTGGAATATCGACTACGTATGAATGCAGTCTCGCACTACATCTTGTCGTACATTGGTGGAAGGGGGATGGTAGAATCATATAGGTCATGTAGCTCCTGGGCATATTCGTCGAAGTGTATCCGATAAAACACCGACAGACATGCGACCAATCGTCGGTGTTCCAGACTATATAACTTAGCTTCGACGTCGTCGTCGATGAGTCTCTTGGCTCGACGCTCAACTGAGTCCAGTGCATCCAGTTGGTATTTCGTAGAACCGTCCCAGAGGTGACTGCAGTACTCCATGCAAGATCGCACTTGGGCTTTGTACAGAGTAAGATGCTGTGCAGACGTGTATTTGAGCTACTATATTCTAACTATATTGTGGTGCAACCTATTCCAACCCTTATTAATTCAGAATATAGATACAGAGATATTCTTTAAAAAATATGTCTCGTCCATGTAGGTACTAGGATTCGTAATAGGACTAGAATAAGGCCATCCCACCTCTACTCCTGGGCGTCGTATAAAACGAACAAGATTTTACCAAGGAATAGGTAGGATTCCCTTGTGTACTACCCCCATCTTACTGCGATTGCTAATCCACCTGCCAATGGGCGATTATAGCAGCAGTGGTTTTCTTGAAACTGATGATGATTAAAATCTAGTAAGTGTTGTTGTTGACTCTTATGGCCGATTTCGACTACAACGCCTGTGGTTCTAGCATGTCTCCCCCGACAAAACGAGAAAAATAGAGATATTTTTCTGTCTTTGTTACTTCACTCATACTAAAATGAGCGCGCATTATGGTTTTCTCGTTTTGCCAATAAGTCGTGCGTGGCATGCTATTCCCCTACTATTGGTATGCAGCATAGATAAAGATGCACTCTCTCATTACCGTCCTGAATATGAGTAAATAGTTCAATGTTAACGGCCCTATAATCGGCCATCATTCGGCCTCATACGGAAGTTAATTTCCAGAACAAACAAGTCGCATCTCATCCAAACGTATACTAAACTATGGCGTGTAGTAAGACACTCCTACTAAATGAATAAAGCTATAAAACACCATCCTTCAAAATCCATTTATAAGATCGCATAACTCAGTCCTTAGGCTATTTTATTTATTCTTACTTTAAGAGACAGAGCAGATCAAATAGCCTTTGTCCTCCCCTCTTTACTTATTCAAACAAAATTACATATGCCAGCTTCCGAATCGCCATTGCCCGAAATTTTACGCGCAAGAGATAGTGTCATGAATATAAATCTATCGTAAAGGACACCACGGAGAGGCTAGCTGAGTTTACGGCATGGCTCACTTTGCATTCTTTGTACGGCGGCCCTTTATGGTCGCTTTATGGACTTAGGTCCTTTTGCATAAAGCCTCAGTGCTTGGGCACCATCATTTTGAAGTACTTTAACCTCTCTTGTCTGCATATTATATTAGTTTTTATTTGGTGGAAATAGTGTGGCTGAAAAATAAGTTATCAGGGTAGGTATTTTTATTATCAGGAATTTAAAAATTCTATTCAGGCTCAACTCACACCATAGAGGTAGCGGCTGGCAACGCAGTTTCAGTTCCGCAGCATTTTAACAACAGTAGGTACCTACGTATTAACCATATTAACTGAGATTAAAATGACCTATCATCTTCAACCTTTAGTAAGTTTGGGACTAGAGCAATTTGGATTTCAATCATTATGGGATTAAGACATTTTAAGAATTTATCGAATTGAATTTCAATCAACATGGGAAATAGACGATTTGCGGGTTTGGGCTGTACCGGAGGCCTTATATGACTATCAAACTGCTGGTCTCTGCTATTTTTGTGAGAATTTAGCCGTAACTGCTATCACTACCTTGGTAGTGGAATATATTGGCTACCAGATTTCTCTTTTTCGCTTTTTTGGAAATCTGATAGCGGTTGAACCAATTTACATTAAACATAACCATCAACAATCACTATTTACAAAGATAATTAGTTTAAATCAGTTCTGGGGTAGGTTAAGTCCTGGTTTTATTCCAAGATAAAAAAAGAAAACCCAGTAAAAGATTTGTTTACAATAGCACTATTCCTGGAACTAAGACAAAATAAAGCCAATTACATTTTCTCAATACAAACGTACGAAGCACAGTGAATCTAGCTATTTATTAGACGGAACAAGTATTTAAACGATCCAGCTAGATGTTCGCCTCTCCCCGTTAACTATTAATCCCATTTTCTTTTGCTAGAGATAACGAAACTCATTTAGGATATCTTGCCAACGCGTTTCAGGAGTTTTGGGGTGCAGTCGTCACAGAGAATGGGTTGGAATCGACATTTGATAAAATTACTTATATTTACTAGAAATCTTACCAGGGTCATCTGACGCAGTAAATCATAATACAACCTGTGGTACAACTACACGCTTTAAAGTTATTAAAAAAATTGATTTTTTCGACCAATCCATTGAGAAGAAATATCATAAACGAGCAGTGATTAAATGTGTGTCCCTGTTCATTTGCAGTAAAATATAATGTAAGATAATTTTAGACGTATCACTTTAGTTTCAACACCATTAATATACATGATAATCTTTTCAAAACGTTGATTTATATGTAAGAATAATTTATGTAAAAATTTAAATAATCAAATTTAAAAATAAATTATTCTTGCATAATAATTAAACATCTCCATAGCTCCTCTGTT
Organism: Agonopterix arenella; assembly: GCA_927399405.1. Taxonomy (NCBI): domain Eukaryota; kingdom Metazoa; phylum Arthropoda; class Insecta; order Lepidoptera; family Depressariidae; genus Agonopterix; species Agonopterix arenella. The sequence goes on along the minus strand of OV656704.1, from coordinate 11,791,387 downwards.
CTTTAATACAGTATTTCGTCTTAAAGACCAAAGGTTTCTCTTTATGTCTAATAAAATTTTCTTCAAAGTATCCTTAATTGAAAATTCAAATTTATGCATAAGGCTCTGATTGTAGCAGCGGGATAGAGGAAGAGGCACGGTCCAAGACACAACTGTTTTAAGAGATTCAAGCCTTTATGTAGCAAGGAAAATTGAGTTGATGAAAATTAAGTCGCAGATTAAAAGGATAAAGTTAAATTAATTTAATATTGAATCCACGTAAATGAGGTTCTATTAACACTGTGCAAATAGATTCTGTGTTATCTAATGGTAAATCATGCCTGTGTAATTGGTCTGTGGCGGTGAATATTGTTTTAGGATATTACTCGTAATACAACTACTGTATTACTGTTATCTAGCTAGGTCTGAATAGCTCGTTTAATCTATTCGAGACTGATGCAGGAAATCGTTAGGTTATTCTGTTTCTAATTAACTATTGATAGAATCATCTTCATCGTGTTTCTGCTAAAGTTTAGTGTTTAAAAGCTCAAAAGTCTGTGTTTTCTTTACTAAGCTGATCCAAAGTCAAAGTAAAATACGTGCTTTATTTTCCTTTAACTTTATTATAAGGAATTAGGGATTTCATGAAAAGGTTTTTACGAAAATGTGTCCATGCTTCTATTTAGGTTCTATTTGTGACTTACATAATCACATTGATAATCATTTTATTCTGTTTACGCTAATAAAGGTGTACAAATTAATTTCTTTAAAATAAAATGTCAGCTATGAATAGGTTATTTTAATAATAATCAGTTAGGTAGGTCATGCTTCTTCAATAATAATCGTCGTCATTTTAATAATAAAATTTATGATGATGATAATGATTCCTATGATAATTATTATACCTTATACCATAATACCGAGACCTATCTAATAATCATTATACAAGTCCGGCTTTGATTCTGGTATTTTAAATAAGACTAATACAATTTCTGTGACATTGTCCAAAATCTATCTAAACTATTATAAAACTGTAGTAGGAAGTTTGTCTGTACATTGAAGATATTAACAAAAAAAAAGTTACGATATGGTTTTTAGGTGTCCCTGATTCCATTTCAGCAATTTTTGGATTTTTTGTCTGTCTGTTTGTTTGTGTGTTTGTTTGTTTGTTTGTTTCAACGAGTATCACGCAAAAACTACTGAACCGATTTTGATGAAACTTTTTTGTTTGATATCGTATGATCTGACTTAAAATCTGGTATATAATTTGTGCGGACGAAGTCGCGGGTTAACGCTCGTATTTAATAAATGTGAACATTTTGCAATGTGATTTTGTTATTCTAAAATTGTGTTATTCTGTTTTTCAAACAAACTTGCAAATCATTTTGACACCTTTTCATAGAAACGCATATACGATTGGTACTGATTTCATATTCACGAAATATGACAGAATATTGGTGGACCAGAATCTAATGGCAAATAGGGAAATCAAATTTTAGAGTAAGCAACATTGGGGTAATTAGATTAGGGCCCTTTACACAATGCGATCGATTGAGTCGCGATGTAGCATCGATGCAAACGCGATAAAGTGCAGTTGCAAATGCGATATAGCCACGACGTAAAACTTTCGTAATATTTAATAATTTATTCGTCGACAGCCATTGCCACAATGCACACGCGTGTGTGCATCAATACAAACATGTGTGTGCATCGCTACAATCATGCGTTTGAATTAATACAAACGCCTGTTAATTGCTAGTGTAGCGATTCAGACACGCGATGGACTAACGCGAGTTTTTATCGCTACAAAAAGTTCAGTCTGCACAGGGGTTAATACTACAGATGACATTTTGGCACTACCGTGTGAAAATCTATATTTTTTTATGCCATGAGATTCAAGGATAAAATAGACTAGTACAGACAAGCTTTATTATAGTCAGTACCTACAGAAATATGGTAATTTAACTTGTCCATTTGGTGTCCCAATTCGATTGATATTAAACCTACACAGGGATACATTTATTTAAATTAAAATCTATAATTATAGTTAAAAATGGCTTTTTGTTCTTTTCTACTCTTTCTACATGTACAATAATAGTTTTTAAAAACTTCAGTTTAAATAATTCTAACATCAAATCAAATTTGAATTCAACTTAATAAACCAAAGATACGAGCAATGGCCTGTAAATGAAACAAATCGTTTCAAATTAATAATTTAGAGGAGTTTTGTGCAAAATATCTGTTTCAATTGGGGAGTCGCAATCGTGGCACAATCTCGCGCCCTTCCGCGCATAAATAATAGTAGACATTTATTTCATAACGGCGGAAGTTTGATAGGACAAGCCCAACTGTATATTAACGCACACCATGTAGGTATAAGGGTGTCGCTAAAGATGAGGACAAACGAACGCGATCTGCGGTCGCGGTACCTCGGTTATGCTTGTTTATACTCTTGTATCTATATAATAGCAAGAAACTTGCCCTAGCAGTCAGACAAAAAAGTTCGTTCGTACAACGAACGATCATTACCAAATTATGTAATATATACCCTATTACGTGGCAAATAAATGATTTCTATTTCATCTGCATAAATTCAGCTCATACAAGGCCAAAAACGAGTTATCTATCTACGAATGAGCTTAAAATCCGTGTATACTCCTTGTTTAGTTCTACAAGTAAAGGTGCATTTATTTTCTGATTCCACTTTTTGATTTCACTTTGGGTGACACCTAATCAATATGGTTTGCAAAAAGTCCAATAGCATAGGATGCATAGGATACTTTACAGTTTACACATTAAAAAAAAACTTATTCCTCAAAGGCAAAGTTCCGTGGGAAAATGTGTACTAGACTGCATATTGATGGGTACTAGTTAATAATATTTATAATGTAATTGCTAGTTTGGATCTATTTACTAACTAAGGATTCAATGACTTGGCCGGTTCTCCAAAATCGTTGAAACGTTTGTTTACTGTGCTCATAAATTTGGAATACGTTTGATTCAAATTTTCCATTTTACATTTGGAAATTCGGATGTTTGACTAACGACCGCTACAGAAACCGGGAATTTGGATCGAGTTTATTCGTAATGAAAGAGCATGAAATATTTCGATTTAGAGTATAGGAAAAAGCTTGTTTTGATAAACTTGTTACCTACCACATTTTTACAAAGAAAAGAAATCACAACGGAACTGCGACCGCATACCGCGATAATTTGAAGGGAATTTAGGTAATTAAGTAAATGAGTTCAAGGTTTTCAAATGAAATTAAACTTTTTCTCCAAAGATTGTAGAGAAGTTTGCTGAAAAGGATTTTCTTTTTGAGTTTTGTAGAAGTTGTTTACTTTGTATTTAAACATCAAAGTCCGTCTGGAACTAAACGACAAAACATGTATAACTTAGTTATCATCATCAGCCTATATATCTTCCTGTAGGATACATGCCTCTCACGAATTAGGGTCAGACTTAACTTAGCCATTTTAGTGCAGATGAAGGCATAAGTTAGTTGGCCAACTTCTCGTCTGATAATTTTTCAACATGGGAATATATCAACTGCACATCGTAGTAGCAAACATGTTGACTTCGCAGAAAGAGAATGACCTAATGTATTAAAAAAAAAAACTTTTTATAACCATTCAATCAGATTGTCTTCTTTATCCGTTAACTAAAGATAATGTTGGGTATTAGCAAAATTAATCAGGTAATTTAAAAACTGTAAATTTCATTTTCTCTCTCTCCCTCTCCTCTCTGGCCAGAGGGCCAACGGCCCGAAAGGTGAGCTTAAAATAAAATAAAATTGATGTATTGTGGGTTCGGGATCCTGGCCTAACACAGTCAATGTCAATACACCCGTTAGAATGTCCCTTATGCCCGAACACCTGCAGGAGAGAGGACCTCAATAAAGCTACACTGGACGATGTCAGGCTCGCTGAATACCTGGCCAATAAATATAGAAACAATCGTAGAACCACTGACATGACAAAAGAAGAAGCAACAACACAAGACCAAGTCATGGTCCTTCGAGCCGAATTTGATCAGCAAAAGTCTGAAAAAATAATCTAGTCTCTGTAAAGTTAGTCTAGTAAACTCGAACTTGATCTACTGAATACCAGAGCTTAAAAACACACAATACCAGGTGCGAGAGCTTACCAACTTTGTGTCATAATCTCTTTAGCCTTTTTAGTCGTTAATTTTTTCGGACTCGTCCTCAGTTTGTTATAAAAGCTGAAATGATTTAATAAAAGCGTTATATCTTTGTCGGGTCACGTAAGAGGGCGCTTCGGGGGGGAAAATTACATTTTGTTTGGCCACGTCTCGCCGGCGACATGGGACAACTCACTTAACGAGTGTCCAGGATTCTTGGTAATTCTTTCATATCTAGACAATCTCTTTAGGTTTGGTTTGAGATAGTTGACGCTATGCTGTCCTGGTATTTGTTCTGAGAAAAAGCATTGAAAACTATTTTTATTCATAAATTAATGGACTTTTGCTTCTATTCTATTCTATTTTTAAAAAAGTGGCTGCCATCATGGGTCTGATGATTTTGACAATGTCTAGTTTATTTAGCAAAAGTGCTTGACGTTGTACTGTTATAAAAGTATTTTGGTGACTACAGGATTGTTTTTAAAAAGAACACTATCTTGAGCACTATCACTACCCAATAGTAGACTTACAACGCGACTCCCCGGACTTTCGCTTGTTATAGCACCGCATTTCTGCCAATGTCAAGTAATTTGTGGTAGTATCTATCCTAATCTCAAGGTTAGTTTTTGAGCAAAAACAAAACTGAGAAAATTTGGCGGAACCTCGTGGCAAGCAAAAACTCCAACCGTGCGTACTAGATCTTTCTTATACTGTGACCGTTCGAAAAACCGCACGCGGCAACTTTGCAACTTTACTCCAAAACCAGATTTGTACTTATTTATTTTTATATTTATTAAACTCTCTTGTGTCTAATTCGAAAAAGTATGCATAGTAGCATAGAATTCGATAAAATATCGCATCATAATAATTTTTCTCAAAAAATCGAGTGAAAGAAGCCATTTAGTTAAATGTTCTATTTTAAATTGTTCCTATTATTTTATGTATTCTTGGTGTGCACCGTGTGCAAATAAAGAGTTTATTAAAATATATTATTTAGCGTAGGTGGTATTGGCAGTCCAATAGAAGTACGCCAGTAACATGAAAGATGCATAGGAGCTAGTTATGGTATTATAAAATAAATCAGCAACAGATATTGCGCCCAACGCGTTGCAACTGAAAAAAGATACATTTCAAAATAATTTACTTTCATTAAACTTATTTACGTCAAAGTGTACGAAAAAAGGTTATAAAAGTCACCACATAACAATGAATTTCACATAATTATAGTTTTTAATAAACTAAAATTAACGAAATCGAAGTTATCTATTTCAAAACAGCAATATGATTTCCAGCAAGCGTTTAAAACGTTATCCATAATCTTTGACTATTTAATAACTACGAACTTATGACGTTTGGGGCTCACACGAGACTACTTTTCATGATTTTTATCATTCAAAATTAGAATCTAAAGTTATGGGGAATAAAATCCAAAGTTGCGGATTTCATTTTACCACGCAAAAAGTGGCAGAAATGTTTGTTAGTAGAATTACACCTGTAAGTAGTCCCTATATAAGTGGTCAAAGTCCAGAATGGACAACAATTTATCGTCGCATCCTATAGATAAGTAACATTTTAGCAGTGGCTTTCTATGATTAGATTTATCGATCTACCTTAGAACATAAGCACGTATACACGTAGCGTTACACGTGCAAACTTTACCTTTTCCCGGGGATGCAAGGGGTTGTGCCACCTACATTATTTCAACATTAGCAAAGTTGCGGACATTCCCCTCTCGCATCCTTCCTCGAAAAATAAAATACCACAACAAATGTACAAAACGTTAATTTTAACCCGTCTAATGACGACTGAAGTCATCCTGACATTTAGAACCATCTAAAGATGTAAATTAAGTCACGAAAATGACGAAGGGATTTTTTCTACGGAAAATGTTTGCGGGAAATCTGCATTTATAATGTGATGTTAAAGAAAGGACACCGTAATTAAATTTTTATGAACTGGCAGGTAGACTTTTTCGGTGTATAATGATATTTTTTGCCTTGTTATTAATTTTTTAATCATATTATTATTTGCCGTGTGGTTCTCGCTTAGGGCCATCACACACGGACATATTTATGTAGCGATACAGTCGCGATCTCTCAGTTTCGTTCTATAGGCGAAACCGCCCAGCAAACAATTTGGTCGTATTATGCCCACATTTATATGACTATTTCGACTTATAAAAGTTATATTACGGTAATTTTGTCATATACTGGTACTTTATGCGTCTAATGTTCGACTACACGACACCTATACGACCAAATTGTTAGTTGGGCGGCGGGCATGTATAAAGGGATGTTGGATATAACTGAGGTGAGAGAGGTATTTAAGGATCGTAGCAAATGGCGCGCCTTTTTTATATTTTATAACGCTCATAGGCACATACATTGTAATGATTCCAAGCAAGCTTTATAGGCTGTTTATTATGGAAACCATACAAAAACTGCACAAATATATAAACATCCATGACCGAACCGGGATTCGAACCCAGTATCCTGGTTTGGCAGTCCGGCGTCGAAACCATTACACCAACCGGGTCGTCTTGGTCTCTGCCTACCCCTCAGGGAAAGAGGCGTGATGTTATAGATAGATTAACAATTGTTTCACAAATATTCCCAAGTTCGCTGTCTGCAGAAACCTACAGTGTTAAAAAAGGCAGATCTTCTTTATAGTTTTATTATTAGGGTTCCGTACCCTAAGGGTGAAAACGGGACCCTATTACTTACGGTGCAATATTATGGCGGATTTGCTAACATATAATAAAAATTACAAAACATTAAAAATTAAGGGGCCCTCATACAAGAAACTAGTTTTTATCAACGTTTTTTCTTCTCGCTCTATCGGTCAAAACGGTCATACAAATCATAAACTCTACAGTATATCAAAAATAATAAAAACCGGCCAAGTGTGAGTCGGTCTCGCCCTAAAGGTCCCGGAGGAAATAAGTTAATCATATTTGTTGTGTGGTGGTGTGGTACGAAACCCTCGGTGCACGAGTAGACCGACTCGCACCTGCACTTTTTTTTTTAATTTATTGACAAAAAAGGAATCTAATTTTTCGGTCGTGACCTTGTTACAACTGCCCTAATTTCTGAAACTCCTGAACATAGCAATTAGTGTTTGATAAGTGCCTTCGGTTGTCTCAGGTGTATTTATACTAAACACGTGAACTGGCTAATTTATAAGACAAATACTGTAGTTCGTATGTCCTCAAGCGTCCAATTACTTGAGTTGAGTCACGACGTACAAATTATAGTCTAGGTTTTATAGGTGTAACATTTTCTTTATTTATTCTATGTCGACATTTTGTCGAAGAAGACACTAGGGTGTATAGCATGCCAAGTGCCAACCCTTGAGATAACGACAAAAATCGAGACTCTGTCTTTGTTAATTTGCGTAGGTATGTAAAGCGAGCGCGTATAACGGTTTTCTTGTTTTGTCGCTTTGTCCCACAGGGCTTGCTAGCCCTACAACAAATTGTGATAGATAGCCCTAAACCACAACGTGTAATTTTTCCAATACCCATTGTTGTATTGTTTGTTTATGAGTTTGTGTAGTGTAAATATTTTATATATTTTTCCAATAAAATATGTATACAATGGAGTGAGATACTTTGAATTGTGTTTTGTTAAGTTTGTTTTTAGTTTTTTTTTAATATATTTACTATTGTGTTACTTTCAATAAAACAGTCTGATGACAGCGGCAACCTTTGAACTAATTGTTGGTAGGTACTATTATTTATAATCGTATAGTTGTATTTTGTTAAAAGACTCACCGGGCTCTTAACAGTTAAAACGCGAGTTGTTCCAAAGAGGGGGAATGTAATCTCCTATAATGCTTCGTTTTAATTTCCAACCGTAAATAATAATTTGGTCAATTTTCCCTATACAATTTCGGTTGCGTGTTCAAAGTTTTTATTAGAATTTTATTGTTATTTAGGCGTGTTTGTTCCTTGTTTCAGATTACATCGGAGGTTTTAAAGGAGCCGGGCGCTAATGTGAGTTTCTGAATTTCCTTTTATTTATGATACGAAAATGTAATTGAATTTCTCCGTTTCCCTCCTTGCAAGCAACATTGAGGCAAACAAAATGCGCACGCAGGTAAATAACAAAGTTTTTGTCCAGTGTAACTCTAGCGTAATAACACTCGTAAACCCCCTAGCAGATAGGCTCACGTAATACGAAACAAAACTGCGGGCGAAACTTTTTAGAGAGGGAAATTTTAGTCAACAGAAAGGTAGCCCCAAACTATGAGCGTTAAGAAACTTTTATGAGCGGCCGAGCCATTTAACCGCGAGTCAAGAGCTAATCCCACTAGCCGGCCAGCCGAGAACAACGCACCTGAGACCGAGCTTTTTATTTCTCTTCACATTTCCACCTAATTTTAGCCCACCGCAGAGGCTGCAGAGGTGGGCTGAACTTTGTCGGGCGTCATAAATTTATTTAACGGCCCGAAGGCAATAAGAGGCGGAGTGTAAAAAGAAAAATACGATACCAACGTGCCTAGCCGTTATTGCAATTAAACAGAGGAAGTAAATCTTTCAATACGAGCGGCGAGCGTTCTCCCGTTTCGTGCCTTAATTTATCGCTTTGTTTTAGTCTATGCCGTGATACTGATGCCGCCGTCCCATTGACAGATTGCGATGTGTTTGATTAAAAAACTCTGCTTAGTCTTACCACCCCTTTTGGTTCGAAAAGACACTGCTTGGAATACAAATGCGCTTCGAGCTCGGTTCGTACCTACAGCGATTTCTCTTGCACATAAATCTTCTTTACAATTTTATGGAAGCGATTGAATTTACTCTCATTTAAAAGATTAAATCTTAATATTATAACTTGATCAAGAGCAGAAAAAAAATGATATTCTTCCCTATTTCAAATATTCAAATTTAAAATTAAGAAAGTTTGTTATCTCATAGTGCTCTAAATATCAATCAATTGAACTCGGCATGGAAATAATTTAAAATCATATTTAACAACAACAACAACAAATTTATGTATCCGTATATTGACGACGTTATAGACAAATGCTATAGTTAAAAACAAAAAATATTGATAGATGCGGGCGCTGAGGTCTAGAAGTGCCGAAAGTACCGTGATTTGGCCGGCATCGGCAGAGCTATGTGTTCACGCCAATAGGTTTCGAGATGCCTGGCTCCTTAGATTAGTCCTTATTTGTATGTCATAATATTGTAACTGGAAGTGATACCTACTTTCGACAAATAAAATTGATTGATTGGGGCCCAAGAGCCCAAAGCGTTCGTTGCAAACCTGTGGGTCGTCTCAATGAGACTACAGAGCTGGCAGCTACCTGGAACAAAGAATCAGTCTCGCCATTCAGAGGGGCTGCTGCTAGCTTGTTGGGCAATGGGCACTATTTCTTGCGGCGACGACGCTGACGCTCTGGAGTGTGTCTACTATTTATTTGTAATTTTTGTGTTTAGTTTGTTCTGTGTTGTATTATTTTGCCCTACTTTTAACTAATTGGAGATTAGGTACAGTAGGTCTGTGTTTTTATAACAAAAATTAATCAAGTCAAATATTCAAGCGTTAATAAATTCGAGCATTATGTTTCATATCCCATAAATCGTTCCTCATCTTTTTCATTTCCTTGACGGAGTTTCCGATAAAAATCGAAGGATTGGCTCGCTCGAGCGACAGCTCAATTGCTGCATACACGTATTTAATTTGTTCAGTGTTGATTTATTCTGCTTCGATTACTTCATTTCTCTTTGATGTAGACTGTTTGATAAACGGTTTTTTGCCTTTTCGCTTTTTGAAACGTACTGTAGCTACGAAGGAAAGCAGTGCCAAAATTATTCGTTTGGTGAAATCCCTGAAGTAATTTGAAATGAAATGTTTTCAGCAAACGGTTGGTATATTTACGAATTTCAAGAATTACTAAAGTACTTATTTTGTTGGTCTTGGTGAAAGTTCCACGAAATAATTATTATTTTGATTTGGAGCTGTTTCTTGAGTAGGTATTCCTTTTCCAGCGTAGCGTTAACTGATCATCAAAATAATTGGTTCTATGAAATGTTTTCGGACAACGAAAGTACTATTCAAATACAGGTCTCAAATACTTGTATCAACAACAATTTTGTATTTGACATTCTTGCTGTTCTCTACAAGATATTTATGACAGGCATATAAGTCTTTAATATTTAATGATTCACTGATGTTTATTTTCTGGATTACACTACTAATTATTTGAACAATTACAACAAAGCAAAGGATTTTATTACATTTTTATAATATCCTGTCAGAGCGTAATAACAAGCCAGTACAAAATTACAACAGCGTTTCTAGTAACCTCCACAATAAGTTTATACTTGCTTCAGAAGGCTTGCGCGTAAATCGCGTAATTTCTGCGGTAATAGGAAAATGAAGGGACGAGTGTTAAATTCAAATTGCTTAATGGTTCGGAAGCCGGCATTTCATTTTTCATTCGAATTGTTGCGTAATTTAGTGGTGTGCGCGTAAACGACGTAAAACTCGTCTTTTGTTTGCGAAAGTTGAAAAAATGCTGTGTATTATAGAATTTTGGAAAAATTACTGGTTCTTTTTATGTCAAATACAGATGCTTTGTTTTGGTTCATAATATATCGTCTTTTTGAACTGTGAAGTTGCAATGTTCATTCCAGCATACGTTAAATTTTTTAAAGATATTTCTTTAGTTTCATAGAGATTCTGGGGGTAACTAGATTGTCCCACAATACAATCCATGTAAGTATATTATGTAATATTAACTAAAATTTTTATTAATATGTTAATCAAAATCCGTTCTTTCACATTTGTATTCTATATTTAAAATATTTTTCAGTTACACTACCGTATTCCGTACACACGTAAATTCTATGCGCCTGGGTATTATTTATTGGAAAGTAACAATCTCTTAAAACGTATTTTCTTTATTTCTAAACAATTAAACAACATTTCCAAAAAGCAAGAATGTCACATTGTAGCCCTGATAGGCTTTCAATTTATCGAAACATTACGGATAATTATGTTTTATGCTTGTAGCTATTATCGGTAACGCCAAAAGTGGCCACTTTGGGCGGTTTTAAAGATAATAGGCTACAAAAAAAAACAAAAAAAAAACATCTGCAATGACCCGATAAATTGAAAATCAGCATTGACTACAATGTGAAATTCTTGTTTTTTTGGGAATATTGTTTAATTGTTAAGAAATAAAAAAATACGATTGGGAGCAGCACAATAGGTTCGGCGCAGCCTTAACAATACACCTACTTCAAGTTCAATTAACAGTAAAAACTTACATAGACACTGCTATATCTAACTAAATATTACTTATAGTTCTATAATGATAGGGTTATTATCCAGCGAGGCAGTTGATAAACAAAACTATTTCAATTAGCCGATTGTACGGCGCGACAAAGGGAAGGTCAGCACAAAAAGTGTTTAAATATTCATTGCGTACGATATCGATTCCCATATAGTTAGTCTCGCATAGGAAGTCTGGCAAATCAAGGCATTTCTATACGTATGTGGAAGGCATAAGAGGTATGTCTAGGGTATACATATTGGATATCAATGGTATTGTCGGCAACGCAAGTTGTTGTTGATAATTTTTTACTTATTTTATTTATTAAACCTGATGAATTTTATTTCTTAGTTAAAAATTAGCAATACAAATTTACACAGTATCCTAAGACTAACTACTACTAGAAGAACAAACAAAGCAACCAAACCTGACAATTGTCTAGTCCAATAGCCCATCCCGGGTCGAGCCAAACGTACCCATTATGCTCGCAGCATTGCCACGTTGGACGGCCAATGAGATACGTTGGACGAAAAAAGACCCGGAGCGGGGGTCCAAGCCCCTCTCTCTCTCAGCCTGCGGCCCAAGTCCCTGGCAAACACTTTGGCTTCGGCAGCCCAAGGACCCGCCGTTCCTACCGCAAGAGGCACAAACAGATATGAGCCTTCTAAATCTTCGTATTTTGTGTGCTTTTTCTGAGCCGCGGTTTCTGCCGCTCTGATCCAGCCACCCTCATGGTGTCCGGCAAGTGGGATGGAGCAAACGTGCTCACACAGGTGGCGTCCCATAATAGAGACCGACCCTTATCCCAAGGCACCAGGGTAAGGCCATCCGGTCTCCTACCATCTCTGAGGCTCAAGTCTGGTGGTTCCGTAGTGCATGGAATATTAGCCGAGACCAGCGTCCGTCGGATAATGTCGTTCAAGGCATTGATATATTAACATGACAATAAAATGTTTAGTAAATTAATATTAATTATTTCAAGTAATGTTTGAAAAAAACTTTGCGTTTTTATTATATGTACTTGAACGTCATTTTGAAATTTTGAATATGGTCTAGCAAAATTAACATGATCTATTAATTATAACATTTATCATTAGTTTTTGGTATGATAAAGCCTTGTTGCTCGCATTATTTTACCTCTGGAAAAGTTATTAGATATCCAATATCTACTATTATAAAACTGTAACAGAAGTGTGTCTTAAAAATGAAAATACCTATTTACAGAAAAAAAGATACGATATGGTTTTTTCGGTATCCCTAACTCCAAACCACAAATTTTGGATTTTTTGTCTGTCTGTTTGTTTGTTCGTGCATTACGCGAAAACTACAGGACCGATTTTGATGAATCTTTTTGCGTTTGAAAGCTTATGATTAAACATAAAGAGTGGTATATCATTTATCTCGCTACAATGACGGAAAGCCGTTCGGACGAAGTCGCGACAAAACTCTAGCGTATAAACAAACATGTAAAATGAGCTCGCCACACCTCCTAAACCAAACGTGGTTTTCTTAGGGTGGCTTTGTATGATAAAATGTTTTTGTTTTAGATAAATAAATTTAAAAAATTAAAAAAACAAAAATAAGAATGACTGTTGTCGGTTGTACGAAGGTTTGTCATGAATACACCCCTACGAAGATGCTATCAGACACCGCCACCGCACCCATATTATTACCAGCTTTGATGAAAATACAAATAGTCGTGGAATATACGTTTGATAGAAGAATAAACAATTATAGTACTTGGTGGCGATATTATAAATCGATTCTATGATATCCATCTAATCAATTTATTGGTGAACCAATGTCATAGACAAAGACAACAAATAACGCACTATTATACGAAAATTACTGTACTGCAAAACGTAATTTAATTTAACTTTAGACATCCGAAAATTCATGAAGAAGAAAGTACCTAATTGGAGAAAGTAGCAGGATATGGTAGTTAACTTTGTTGATTCACAAATATAGGTTTTAGTTTAAGGGGATGATGAAGACCGTTGAACTGCACAACTTTCTCTATAGGACCAACATCGAAATCGCGAATAAGATTAGCTGTTCCATTCAAAATTGCAATCCTACTCGACCCAAATGTTTCGATTTCGATATTGCTTGGCCCCATGTTGTTCAATTTGATAGTCTGATCGTGCCCTCAAAATCCCTCAGCATATCAAAAAAGACCCTATAGAGGCATTTATCTTCGTCCATCTTCGTCCTGAGGACTGAATTGATGTCAAGAGCAAACCCATCCTAAAAATAAAAAATGTGTACTTACCTCTTTGACAAATGTATGAAAATCAATGGCTACTTTTATAACGTTATGAATGAAATTAACCTTCCTACGCTCCCCATTTTGTTTTCCCCTAAAATGTCTTATCTAATTCATCGAACTATCATTATAGGGGCTGTCTTTAGTGTGAATTGCGTTACTATAAACTCTGTGACTACACACATTTTGAAAACTAATTTGATTTTGATATAGTAAAGTGCTTTGTCGAATCGTCGATGTCACTAAAATATTGAATTTAACTTTTGTAATTAAATAATGGATTCTAAAAATCGTTATTTTTTTTACGTTGGGGGTTGATACAATAGTAGATTATACACCGAGGGCAGAAAAGTAAGAAAGGTCTCAGAACTCATGAAATTGTTGGCCGAGGCGACGCCGAGGTCAACAAACATGTGATCTGAGGCTTTCTTATTTACTGCCCGAGGTTAGTATACTATTTTTCTCCTGGACGCAGGTGAAAATCGGCAATTTCGTTTAGGGCAGCGGAGCGAAAGTTGACGCTTTCATTAATGAACTCCTGATATAAATGCAGCTTAGACATACACACTAACACAACAAAACAAAACGGCGACGACGACGTTAATAAACATAACAATTGTAATTTATAATGACAATTCAGGGTTCATTGCTGAGAATGTTAGGACACATGCTACCTATTGCATGTTTAGCACAATGTACCTTGCATTGTCATTGTCAATTATAATTGATATGTTTATTAAATGGGGCCCTGTAGGCCTCGCGTGCCACCTCCGAGAAAACGGTACAAATTGAGATGTTCCTCCATCTTTATTATTTTACGTATGCCGGAAAAAAGCGCGTATGACGTTTTGTCTTTTAAACGCTTTGTCGTGGGTGGCATGCTAGCCGTGCTATTATAGAAGGCGGCGGAAACCTTTTGCAATGAAGACAGCGCAGGACCGATCGTTGTGGCGATCCTTAGGGGAGGCCTATGTCCAGCAGTGTACGTCTATTGGCTTAAGTATAAGATCGGGTTATTCTTCGCAATCAAGCCTCCCTGGTTGGCAAATCTTTTCTTGATGATTTTTCTTCACGATATGTAGTCCAACTAAATTACATGCCATCGATTAGTCAGAAAATTGCCTCAATTCTAACCTCGAACAGAATGAGTAGGAATTCGTGTCTAATTTGTAACCCTAGTAGTTTTTTGGTGAAAAAAGAAACATCATGAGTAAATGTACGGCGGGGTTCAATTTCGATGCTTACATTAATTGTGTTCAGTTTCCATTAACAATTGCAGTATAGTAACGTCTTTTGAGGCTCTGAAAAAACAGTTTGTTCTCGTTTTCTAGATGATTTATATTTTAAACCAGTAATATTGACATTTCCAATAAAGTTAGCACAAACTAAGAGCCTAATCAGTCCAATCAGTCATGCAAACTACATGAAAGGATAAAGTGTAAATTAACAATTTATGAATATAGACTAGACATCTGTGGGTTTCGGAGAATTAGATATTTAAAACTAGTCTGCGAGATAATAACTGTTAGATCCTACGATTTTACTGACATGTAAATCAGGGGTAAAACCTATGTATCTTATAACCTGGATAAACATTGATGATGATGGATTTCTAGTCGATATCGACAACGGCGACTGCTTATCTTTATAGTAATACTCTATAAAGATAATCTTAAAAGAATACAGGTACGCACGATATTTTGAAGCTCTCTCTTCCTTACCCTCCTATGTCTGATGGAATGGGAGACGATACTATCAGAGTTTGGGTCAGATGAAGTGGCTATAACCGGCAGCCACACGGTTTGGGCATTACCGCTTACCTTCGACCAAAATCTATTATTATGGTCGAAGGCTCTTACCTATTTTGGTCGAAGCCTCTTACAACGATTACTTTGATCTAAGGATGTATTGGCTTAGATCACCCGACGGGTATTATTCAAAGCCGGACAGCACACGGCACAAAATAAACATTACAATATACATTTACAATTTGATCTAGTACAACAAACAATTAGACTAAAACAGACGGACAAATATCGAGGGAATTACGCAACGAGAAACTCTTAACAAAAGTCTAATCTCAACCCACGCCGTCTGAACGAAACAACTTCAAGAGCACCAGAAATTTCTACTAAAATATCATGACCTAGAATTGTTTACTACGAAAATCAGGCAAACTAGAAATTAGCAAATGAGACATGTAAAATATAGACACGCTAACAAGAGGCAATCACAATCGCCTGAAGGCTCCGATGGCATTACAAACGCGTAAATCAGCGTAATGTAACATCGTACGCGATTGCTTCAACTCAATTACGTCGATCGAGCTATTACTGCTTGATATACGGAGCTGTGTGCTGTGCCCTTTATAGTGATTACCAGATCGTACTAGTATATTGTATATGTGGTATATGGTGTGATTATTCTATAGATTTTGATACATAACTAGATCGATGTTTGTGTTGAATGATTGTTATATCCTAGAGCACCTATAGGTCATCTCAAACACTATGTGACTTTAGCAATTTCATTTTAATCATGCGTTTTAAATACGTACGTGTTTACACTCACGACCTCTGCGTTGAAACGGTGGACAGAATGTAATACTACAAATACTAACTAATCGATTTTGACGAAATGCTGGTTGAAGCCTTCTTAAAGCTAAGAAGTTCTATTTGACCCTATTTTTGACAATGATATTAGTTGTGTTTAACAACCGATATTAATAGCGTTAAGTGTCAAAGAGTGATAAATAAATATATCGTTGCTTATGTTGTATAAAAAACCTTATGTTGGCAATCTTATAAGAGTGAATAACAAAATAAAACCGGCGTAATATAATTATGCAAACTTTTATTCCAGTCAACTCCATAATCATAAATATCAATAAATATTAAAACTACGTCAGCCGTCAGCACAGCTTCGTGAGTTGAGTTCGCATAATTATAGACACGTCGTCGCGTGAGCTAAAAGTACTCCATGAAAATATGAAAATCTCATAATGAGAATATCTTTTTTCGTCATTACATAAAAAGCCTTTTGGATCATCAATACGTCCTTATGCAAATACACAGAGACGCGCAGGTGTCTGTTTATCCAACTGATTTAATAACTGGGATCAACATGGATAAATCGGGACGCTATTGCATTCCGAATATCAATGCGATGTAACAACGCATTAGTGGAATAGAGAGATAGCAAATAAAACTGGGACGGATTTGGGCAAGCGTTTGTAAATTGATTTTGGGTCAACACTGTTGGCGTTTTAAAGGATCCCACTGTGAGTCAAAGTTCTCCTCTGACGAATAATGGTAAGATCGAATGGGCAATACTCATCCACGCGTGCCCAGTGCGTATTGGTGGAGACAAGTTAGATGTCAACCTGCCGTCAGAGAATTTTCAAACCGCATCTGATCTGACTTAACAAATAGTACCCTGTAGATCTCATATCCGTAGCCCATATCCTATCCCACACTACTAACTTCTATTCCTATTCCGTCACTGACCATGCAGTCTGGCTCCGGAACTCTCTCCCATTTAATATAAGAGACTGTCAAACAATTGCTTCATTGCTTCATTTAAAAAACAAGTCTCTCATTCAATAAACTAGTATATTTATTTGTTTTTCATTCTTTATATATCTGTATGCATGTATGTATGTATGTTAGTACATAGATACCTGTATCTTTGTCTAATATTTATTTATTAATGTTACATACTATTTTATTAGTTAAATGTGCAACACTATGCCTGCCTCACTTTATATGCATCTTTCACGGGTTTGCTGGAAGAAATCTCTTTAGAGCTCGCCCTTTGTAATTGTCTATTATGCTGTTTTCATTTATATTTCCGTGTGTACAATAAAGTGTTAAATAAAATAAAAAAATAAAAGTAGTCCTTCAGACAGAATTACCTGCAGGATCAACTGTTTAACGTACTTCCCGAAGCACAGATTTAGATACAGTATTTACTGCAAATAATACAAATTATTATGTAATTAATAAAAGCCAATGGGCGGCACCAAAAACAGTGATTGTTTAAGTGAAATTTTCGCTTCAACACTCAACTGACTCACATTTGACTGGTCAAACAGAGGGCATTGTTTTCATAGAATAACTAATTGTTTTACAGTGACCTCGATAAACCTAGATATAGTGGGAGTAAAGGTCGCAATTAATTCTCTTCATAGTGCGTAGGAGTTGAACGAATAACAATCAAAGTTTACTCTACATAGAAATCTCTATTAATTTAGCAAAAGGCTTTTAAAAGAAAATCTGTATTGTCTATTATTTGTTTAGGTTCATATTTCGTTATATTTGTGGAGACAAAAATGAACGCTACAAAGGCTGAACTGTTCCTAGAACTAAATAAAAACATGTTCTAAGTATTATTCTTACCTTTTGTAGTATTTATTGGGCTGAAAAATAATCTAGATGTAGACTGTGTAGGTTTTATCTTGTGTTTCCTTTTGACAAAAAAAATGGGTTTGTAATTTTTAAATAAGGCATTAACATCGACATTTGTCCCACATAGAAAACTGTTCTGTTTGATGGTCTGATCATCCCCATAAAATTGTTTCAGCTAATTTTCGTTGACCTTATACAGGGTGTAAAACTAAATGCGTTACGTACTGAATAGCTTTCACTATGGTGCCAACATCAAAATCGTGAAAAAATCTACGTTTCCATAGAAAAATGTCAATGTCATTCGACCAAAATGTGCGACCAAAACTGCTGTTTTTTTTCGTAATTTCAAAGTTGCTCCCATAGTAAAAGTTGATCAGTCTGGTGGTCTGAAGCACTTGAATTTGAGTTTACACCCTGTATTAGATATAGAAGGTATCCTATTTATTTCTATACTGTACAAATCTTTTTTACACATGAACCATCACATCTCCCTCCACAATAAAAAAAAATAACAGAAAATTATCACATTACGACCAAAACACATTACTCATCTCACAACTCATAACCACATTAAATGTACTGAAAATAGACCAACAAAAACCTTGTCATTTCCTTTCCTATCTCAAATTCCGCCCTGCGCTGCGTTCGCGACTCTGTACATCAAAACTGATAAGGGAAGGGTGAATGCACGAGTGCGTCCAGGTACTTGGGGGGATGGGAAGGAGGTATAGGGAGGGGGGTGACGAAGCCTCCGCACGGTTCAGGAATACCAACGTGATTAATGGATTCCGAGCGGTATGATAATGATAATGACCCCTGTCTGTGAGTGCATCATCGGAATCAATGCTGAGCTTTCCAGTTTAACTGTACCTTGTGTTAGTGTGATTTGGTGCGTGATTGAGTTTGATGTTCAATGATGCTTTAGTGTAGTTTTAAAAGATTCGTCTTTGTATGTTGAGCACACATGTAGTACACACGATGACCCATCAAGCTACGCAAAACCAACATATGCCGGCCCCGCGTATGGTGAATAACACAAATCACAAAAACTAAAGGGAGATGTGAAAAGGGGGCGGGGCCAGTGTCGCAGCAATATGCGCAAAAACGGAAGACATTGCACGCGACAGTAAGGATTCAATATATTATGAGGCTGAAAGGCAGTCGAGATATTATGTGTAAATAGTTTACAATGCTTGCGTAGTACTAAAGATTATTCGAACGTTGATTGCTGATACCGCAATGAATAATGGGCACATTCAAGCTAAGAAAATACTTTCTATCGCGTCTACTATCTACTGGTGGTGATGCGACACTAGGTTTCGTACTCAGCGCGTTGGTTGGCATCTCTCTAGATCTCTATGGTGAATGACGTATAACGACGCGCGGCCAGTTAATTTCGATTTTGCGTAACTTAATGTATAGCCGTGTGTATTATACAAGCTAATACAGGGTGTAAACTTATATATCATAAAATAAATTTATTCTTTAGTCGCCTCGTGCGACAAACACGGAAGCAAAATGGCTTACATTACGGATTAAATTGAATTAGTAGCTAACTGTATTTAAAAGCGATGATGTATAATGTATGTGTTTCTGACTACCCCTAAAGAGATTACGGTTTTGAGTTTATGTATGCGTATTTAATAAATTAACTTGCGTTACATTTTTCTTTGTACAATAAGCACTGCTCAAACATAGGCCTCCCCCAAAGAATCGCGACATGCGCTGTCTTCATCCAACGTGTTTGCCACCTTCACCATCTCATCGTTCCACCTTATGATTATGCTAACAACTGCCTCCGTGGTGTAATGGTAAAGAGCATTGGCTCTCGACACGGACGTCGTGGGTTCGATTCCCACGGGGGACGGGGGAAATGTCACTTTGTGCATTTTTCCCCAGTTGGTTAGGGACATTGCAGGCTGAATCACCTGATTGTTTGAAAAGAAAGATGATTCCGTGCTTCGGATGGCACGTTAAGCCGTTGGTCCCGGTTACTATCTCTGGTGGTAGTAGTCGTTACATAAAAACCACGTCAGAGGCCGTTAGGTGGTCTGAAAAAACTCTGAAACCAGGGCTCTGCCCACACGATAAGAAGAAGAAGATTATGCTAACAAATTATTTTGAGCTTAAAAATATCATCATCAACATCAAGATCATTTTCGACCTCAGCGGCTCTTTTTTAAGTTTACACTGTATATAATTTATAGTAAACGTATACCTAAACCATGTAGGTCAGTCAATATAACTAAAAATCATAATATTTGAACCAGAAAAATCCAAAAATCGAAAAAAAAAATCTCTAAGAGGTTCTAAGCCCAGAAATCACTTTGTACAACCCCTTATTTCATATTCATACTACTCCATAACTCTACACTTCCCTATTTGGTTTTTTATTTTTTATTGGCAATGGGTACGCGTTCCATTATCGCGGTTGCGGCTGAGTGCGCCCCCTGTCGTCAAAATAAAACAAATCGTAATACACAAAATCATCTCACATTCTTATGGTTCAGTACACTTATGCTTTACCATAGTATTCTGTTGTATTAAAGCCGAAAGAGTGCAATATTTCCTTCTCTTATATTACCTTTAGGTTTTTACCGCGACTTCTTCCAAACCGGCCGTCATCATAACGAGATAAGAATATAATACCAGTTTTTAATTCTAATCTAAACACACAAAGATGTATTAAAAATTCGGTTCATTAGTTTTTGCGTGATGCTCAAACAGACAAGAAAATCCAAACATCTGATATTGAGTCAGGAAAATCTAACCAATATCATTGTATCTTATATTATCGACCCACATTCCAATAATCATGAAGCCGGAAGGAGATGATAATTTATTAGCTAAGGGACAAAAATACCGTCTTATGAATAATAGATTCATAGATTTGACTAGGTATATAAGGTCTAACAAAATTAGGAGAAACTATTTTAAGGGGATGATCAGACCAACTGAACAACTTTCTCTATGGGACCAATATTGAAATCGCGAATAAAAAATCTGCTGTCCGATACATTTAGGTCGAGTAGGTTTTTATGGAACAGCTGATATTTTTTTCGCGAATTCGATATTGATCTCATAGAGAAAGTTGTTCAGTTTGATGGTCTGATCATTCCCTTAAAATAGTTTCACCTAATTTTGTTAGACCTTATTTAAATAGCACGAACACCTGCTCCGGAGTGGCATCTCTCTCTAAACTATGTGGCACCTAGTAGCCTGCCCAACATGCCCGGACACTTGCACATAAGATTACTTTCTAGAGACAATCCACAGATCGATAAATATGTTTTTTTTATAGGCAGACACATACATTGTCCGGTAAATATGTTTTTTTTAAGGAGACTTTGTCCTAACCCTAAACTGAAGCAATATTCACGAAAGGAAGAAAACTAAGTTAAGAACACGAAACGTGATTATGTGAATCTAAGAAACGTTAATGTACTGCAGCGAAATTTAGGTAATTATGTAAGGCACGTCATAATGGAATAGGTAATGCACCAATTTAATTATGTTAGAAAACAATTCGATTATAGTAATAATTATGACAACACAGCTGCATCAGAACAAAAGTGCAACAAACACACACAGGTACCATTGTTTGAGCTATCAGACGTCGTTAGTCACACGCTATTTAGCAGTTAGCGCGGAGAGCCGATTTATCAATACGACATTTATATTCTGTTAATCGTGTTTGGATATAGAGCCGATAGCGGAACGCTTTGCGTATAGATGGATAGGGTTTCATGGCGGTAATTGTGGATAGACGGGAAATTGTGTTGATTTTTCTTGTCATTTGCAATTATTGGGTAATTTATATCTTTGCTCTTTTAAGTTATTTGTCTTTTGTCAACAATTGAGAAAAGTGGAAATTGTATGGGACTATTGATGAAATCTTAATGAATCACTTAAAACCAATATAACAAAAACGGCACAACTTACTTAAGCCCCACTTGCATCAATCTGGGTTATTAATTAAATTTAGCTCATGTTAGAAATCCATGATTTTTAGTATAGAATAACCCTGAGAAAACTATTTAACCCAGAGTTAATTGCTATCCCAGGTTGATTCAATTGGAGCTAAGTGATAAATAAGTTTAACCTATATTTTGAAACTAAACATGTGATGTCGTTTTTGATCAGTTCCTACCACATAGAACATGACATGAAATCTAGATCGTGAAGGTACCAGCTGATTTTGAGGAACCTTTTCGCTTTTCACCTGCAAAGCTTCACCGAAGTTTATCTCTAATTCAACATTTCGTAGGCGTCTGGCTTTCGTTGTCTGTCTGTTTGTTTTTTGTTGTTTGTTTAGGCTTTATTTCATCGCAATCGGTTCATTCAATCAAATTATGACTATTTAAAGTCAGTGGCCTGCGCGTACAAAGTTGCGGGCCCTGATAGACAAATAAGTAGGTACCGTCAAATTTCTCGTAAGCCAAAACAAACAAAAATTCCCAAATTTTCTTTTCAATTCTCACGTCCTACATAAATCTGCAAATTGCTACCGCATCACGGCCCACGGGCTACAGCCCATGGCGCTATAAGTACACAACATGAGCGTCCGCGCCATATTTAATCGTTATCATACCAACGCGCAGCCGTAGTATTCATCGCCCGATGATTTACTTACAGCTTATCCACCTACGACTGACTTATGGAGCTCGAATGCGAGCTATAGGCTGCAGCCGTGGCTACAGCATGTAGGTACGGAACGGCCTTTTTACCCAACTTTACCAGCGACTACATTGCTAAAATTGTTGATACTGTTTAGAGAAAATGCCCGTGGTTGTCCAGTGGCGAGTAACCTTGCCTGCCGTACAGGAGGCGATGGTTCGATCCCAGTCCAGGCCAAATCGTACCAACGAGTTTTTCGGAATTTCCATTTATAACACCACTGGTTTTTTCCGTTAAGGAAAACATCGTAAGGAAACATGCGTGCTTCAATTTTGAGGCTTGTATTGTACCCTATGTAAACTACAAGTGGTGACGGGCCCACTCACTCCACGTCACACTGGACAGAGTTTCGGTACTACTAGTGAAACGTGTATGTTCTGAGGTTTCAGAATATCTCTGACTTCCCCCTCGAGGAATATAGTAGTGAGCATAATGCTGGATGCTGTTTACAGATAAGCATTGGTGCCAGTCGGCCAGCTTATGGTGGTTTTGTATAGCTTGATGTGTCGCCGTGCGTACCATACACTCAGTATATTTTAATTGATTAATGTATCTTTCTACAACTTTTTATGTATATATGAGATAAAAGGCTGATATTACTATACAGGGTGTAAGTGACAGCCTAGCAAATACTGAAACGGTGAGCTCAGACCATCAAACTGAACAACTTTAAACGTGGAGCCTACCTCAGGAAACGCGAAAAAATAATCTGCCGTCCCATACATTTTAGTCGGGTAGGTACAACAGTTTTGTATGGGACAGCTGATTTTTTTCGCGTTTCCTGAGGTAGGCTCCGTAGTGAAAGTTGTTCAGTTTGATGGTCTGAGTTCACCGTGTCAGTATTTGCTAGGCTGCCACTTACACCTTGTATTATTATTTTACAACCTGAAGGCCAGGATTCGTTGTTGCAGTAGTAACTTAGTTTCCTGTAAGACCACCCAAGGTAATCTTGAGTGGTGCCATTTAAGTGTACCTATTTTAAAAGGCTATGAATAGCACCATCCTATTTCCTCCCGTGGGTGTCGTAAAAGGCGACTAAGGGTTCTACTGAAGGATGGGCAGCAGCAACCTCTGATTGATTCGATCCAACTGCGATCGCCAATCCGCCTGCCAAGCGTGGCGATTCTGGCAAATCCCCCCCATTTTGGGGGAGGGAGGCTTATGTCCAGCAGTGGACGTTTAATGGTTGATATGATGATGATGATGATTGAAAAAGATTGATTTCCGTCTTCATTTCACTGTCTGCGATTTTTTCCACTTTGTCTGCTTCATTTGTAAATCTGTCAAATATTTCAAAGTATAATTTAAATCTATTCAATGTGATAGCAAAATAAACTTCGGTCCTTACTTTCACATTCATAACATCAAAGATATTATAATTATGTTACTATAACATTATAAGGATCAATCACTTCATTACTATAACCATCTTCGGACCCCATTATTTGTGTTTGTTTTATATAATCCAGGCAATGGATGGCCGAATATTTCATTTTACTACCGTGTCTGCAGTTATGGGCTCTTTGCATGCGAGCGCCACGCTTTGCGCTATTTCATTTCTTTTGGGGGGACGTCGTATGCCGTTGATTGGCATTTGTTTTTGACGTCATGCACTGTTGGTTTGTTTGGAATCGGTTTTTTTAATTCTCTAGTTTAATTTCTAATGTTGTTAGCTTAAATCGTAATGGTTACCTACTGTTTATAGAGCGTGGGTGGCGCGTTGAGGAGAGCTAGGTACTATGGACAATCAGTCATGAAGGAAAGGGTTCTAGTTCGCACGGACGGACGCACAATATGTCATGTACTGTAAAAAGCAACAGTCAATGAAGTTTAGCGAAATTCTTAATAAAATGTATCCAGTACAAATGGATATTTGACAATGTTATCGATGGTACGTGAAAAGTTCCTAAATTAATTTCACCTTAACTAAAAATAAAACTACTTGCTTTAATAGGTATAACATCAAAAAATATGTAGATGACACGATTGTATCAAGACCTCCGCTTCCAAGTACTTAGTAGACAAAGTTGTATTACGTTATGCAACACAACCTGCCCACCAAATAATTTCTACTCTACACGTGTTTCGCTCCACCAAGGAGCATCCTCAGGCGTCCGCCGAGCGTCCGACACCGAGACTACTCGGTGTCGGACGCTCGGCGGAGTAACAACTCTGTTTCGAACGTTCGTCGGTCTAACTCCTGAGGATGCTCCTTGGTGGAGCGAAACACGTGTAGAGTAGAAATTATTTGGTGTGCAGGTTGTGTTGCATAACGTAATACAACTTTGTCTACTAGGTACTTGGAAGCGGAGGTCTTGATACAATCGTGTCATCTACATATTAGTCATGGATTTCCGCAAAGTAACGCCTGATTCAATTAATTAGGTATAACATCACATAATGATTTTGTAAGTTCTGTTTCATTCATCATCATTTACTTTTGATGTTGACCCCACCGATAAGTGTGATCTATGACTGACCTAATGATACACATAATTTTATCATGAAACCTAAATCTTTGACTACTTATATAAGGTCTAACAAAATAAGGTGAAACTATTTTAAGGGGATAATCAGACCATCAAACTGAACAACTTTCTTTATGGGACCAATATTGAAAAAGCAAAAAAAAAATCTGCTGTCCCATACATTTAGGTCGAGTAGGTTTGTATGGAACAAGTTTTTATTTTCGCGATTTCGATATTGGTCCCATTGAGAAAGTTGTTCAGTTTGATGGTCTGATCATCCCCTTAAAATAGTTCCAGCTAATTTTGTTAGACCTTATATAGGGACTAGTTACGCGTGTAATTCTAACAAACATTTCTGCCACTTTTTGCAGGAGGGCGAGGTAACATGAAATCCGCAACTTTGGATTTTATTCCCATAACTTTAGATTCTAATTTTGAACGTTAAAAATCATGAAAAGTAGTCTTGCGTGAACCCCAAACGTTCTAAGTTCGAAATTATTGTTTCGCAATTATAGGCTGTCTCGTTTAGTGATAAGGTATAAAATTGAATGTACATGCACATGATTAATTGATCTTATACCGTGGCAGAGGGGAAATGCTACCGCAAGGCTAGTCCTTATAATAAATAGTCAAAGACCTAAATAAGCTAAATGCTATGTTAACATTGCTTACAATTTCATTATAATAAAGGTAACGATGGATTGTACATTTACGTATGTACTCGAGATATTTACTAAAATTCAAATGGTTACATCATGAAATCCAGACGCCTAGTATATTACCCAAGACACTAAATTATAGTAATTTTAAGCTGAATCCATTATCTCCATACAATACACTGCTCTTGGTGTCGCTGATCTAATTAGTGAGTGTAGACACAGATGCTCCCTGTAATCCTGTTGCTGCACAGATTTGCATAAAGAGTTCACGGTTTACGGAGTACGGTTTTGTCACTTCGTTTTTTTAGCTGGCTTATTTATTTGCATCGGTTTTTAAACTGTGGCGACTTATCGCATTTGCAATTAATCTCTTCAGTTAATTTGTTATAAACAGTAACAGTAGTGTGAGAATGAGTCGATGCGTGCAAAAACGTTTATATTCTTATTTGATAATTTGTTATTATTGTAAATAATTACCTACAGTGTAAATAAATGTATTAGTAAACTCGGCGACTTTCCATTTTTCTTCAAAACAGTAAGATAAAAATGAACTTGTGGAAGAAATATGAAATGATGTTTGTATTATTGTTGCTATGTATTATGTGTATTTAACCGTAGTATATAAAATAACAGATAGACATTAAATACGAGAATTAGACGCATAAAGGTATTAACTTAGATGAGGCGAAAGAAGTGATGTCATACACATTATTTACAATCATCGTAACGTGTTGTAAACCATAGTCTCTTACGACTATAGCGTAAGTTATGTCTTCCTAATTAATAGTGAGAAAATAGCTTCCAATATTTAATTAAAAGTTGAATATCACAGATTTTGATTATCCTTCCAAAACATGAGATACTAAGGATTTTAATAAAATATATATACCTACTAACAATTGTGTATCTAATAACGATCTAAATAATCTAAACAACAAAAACAATGCTGTTTGCAACTATATCCAATTAATTAAATCGCTAGCAAGATCTAATACCCAAAGGGTACAGCAAATAAAGCTAACCGAAATTCTGCAGGAGCATCGACGGGTTTGCAAAGCGATAGTGGTTGGCTGTGTACACAATAACCCGTTGTCGATAAATTAAATTGCATCCACCGCTCTATACGATATTTGTTAATAGGTAAATAATCGAATACGAGCCCACGGACGCAACTAACAACCTCGTGGGGAGACCTAATAGGTCTAATTTTGAGGGAACACGTTAGGCAATGAAATCACTGGCGGCCCCGTTAATTGATTCCTCTGAATATGCATTATCAATTTAGATTTCGTACTACAAACGTAAGCGATATTTATCCGTTGCTTGATCAGCAGTGTGCAAACAATGTTTTGATAAAGCAGAACAAAAGCCCGCCGGTACTTGTTATGTTATGTTAGTGATCAAATAAAGAAAAGAGCTAACCCCTTAAGTAAATCAAACATCGGGATTCGCGAATCGATTGCGCGGACTCGGGGCAACCCCTTATCTCGGCGGTGCGCACGTGTGAACCCCGTTCAATTTTAATTTCATGCTCAAACAATGACGCTATCGAGCCAGCTATTATTTTGTATCGTCGCCGAGGGTTGAGTTCATCTAAATCCGCCAGATAAGCCCCTAGCTCTTTGTCGTCACCAATGCTGATGGCCAATTCGAAAGCATTAGGTACACAGGCTGAATATACTCCTTGTTCTACGACCAGTTTTAATTTGTCATTAGAACATCGGATTGTTTATTTAGAGGACGGTGTAGTTTTATCTTTCCCTCGTTCCATTTATTTGTTCTTGGGTTTCACATATTTAATTAAAAGTCTCTCTGTTTGCGATATAACTTTTATAATTTTCAGTTTAAATGAGATTCCCTCAATTTGCATTCAAATCACGAATACAATCGAGAATTCAATGAATATTGAAAGTTAATATTTTTGGATTCTTACCTGGAACCTTTTTGACCTTTTTCCTTTTTGACCTTTATATTAATTTTAAAAAGTTGACATCGGACTGCAGAGATAACGAGAGATAACATAGGTCATAAAATAAAGTGATAATTCAGAAATATCTAACTATAGGTACTTTGTTTACCCTCTATTGTTTACTTTGTCCTACTAACTTACATAATTCTGTTTTAATTAAGTGATTTAATTTATTGTTTGATCACACACACACACACACACACCCAAAGCACAGAAAAATAGCTTTGTATATGTGTTACATACCTGTAGGATGAGCAGTGCTTTAAAATCGCTTATAATTACAACCAGAGAACGAAAATGTTACCTCTTAATTTAAAAGCATATTCGATCATAGACGAACATAGACAAAACATAATTATGACTTTGACTACTTATATTATAGGGACTAGTTACGCGTGTAATTCTGCTAACAAACATTTCTGCCACTTTTTGCGGGGGGCGAGGTAACATGAAATCCGCAACTTTGGATTTTATTCCCATAACTTTAGATTCTAATTTTGAACGTTAAAAATCATGAAAAGTAGTATCGCGTGAACCCCAAACGTTCTAAGTTAGAAATTATTGTTTCGCAATAATAGGCTGTCTCGTTTAGTGATAAGGTATAAAATTGAATGTAAATGCACATGATAAATTGATCTTATACCGTGGCAGAGGGGAAATGCTACCGCAAGGCTAGTCCTTATAATAAATAGTCAAAGAATTATAATAAATAGGATTTAATCTTCTCGCAATGTTTCTGACGGTTTTTAAGGATCACTGAACAACACACAAACGAACAACTTTCTCTGAGGTATGTACTATCATAAATATAATAATACGAGCGTTAACCCGCGACTTCGTCTGCACAAATTATATACCAGATTTTAAGTCAGATCATAAGCTATCAAACAAAAAAAGTTTCATCAAAATCGGTTCAGTAGTTTTTGCGTGATACTCGTTCAAACAAACACACAAACAAACAGACAGACAGACAGACAAAACATCCAAAAATTGGTGAAATGGAATCAGGGACACCTAAAAACCATATCGTAACTTTTTTTTTGTTAATATCTTCAATGTACAGACAAACTTCCTGTTACAGTTTTATAATAGTACGAGCGTTAACCCGCGACTTCGTCCGCACAAATTATATACCAGATTTTAAGTCAGATCATAAGCTATCAAATAAAAAAAGTTGCATCAAAATCGGTTCAGTAGTTTTTGCGTGATACTCGTTCAAACAAACAAACAAACAAACAAACAGACAGACAAAAAATCCAAAAATTGGTAAAATGGAATCAGGGACACCTAAAAACCATATCGTAACTTTTTTTTTGTTAATATCTTCAATGTACAGACAAACTTCCTGTTACAGTTTTATAATAGTACTAGCTTGTGCCCGCGGCTTTGTCCGCGTGAATTTGTTTCGGATTTTCGAAAAATCTTTCTTAGTGCACCCCAAAGAGTAATTTAAGTATACGAGCGTTAACCGCGACTTCGTCCGCACAAATTATATACCAGATTTTAAGTCAGATCATAAGGTATCAAACGAAAAAGTTTCATCAAAATCGGTTCAGTAGTTTTTGCGTAATACTCATTCAAACAAACAAACAAACACACAAACAAACAGACAGACAAAACATCCAAAAATTGGTGAAATGGAATCAGGGACACCTAAAAACCATATCGTAACTTTTTTTTGTTAATATCTTTAATGTACAGACAAACTTCCTGTTACAGTTTTATAATAGTACGAGCGTTAACCTGCGACTTCGTCCGCACAAATTATATACCAGATTTTAAGTCAGATCATAAGCTATCAAACAAAAAAAGTTGCATCAAAATCGGTTCAGTAGTTTTTGCGTGATACTCGTTCAAACAAACAAACAAACAAACAGACAGACAAAAAATCCAAAAATTGGTAAAATGGAATCAGGGACACCTAAAAACCATATCGTAATTTTTTTTTGTTAATATCTTCAATGTACAGACAAACTTCCTGTTACAGTTTTATAATAGTATATAGATAGATGCGAAAAATACGTCAGCTATCCCATTCATTTGGATCGAGTAGGCTTATAGTTTTGTATAGAATAGCAAATTTTTTCTCTCATTTTGAAAGTTGTTGAGTTTGATGGTCTGATCATCATCTTAGAAAATGGTCAGCATAATAAGAAAGACCATTTATTAAGATTACATTTGTCCCAAATACAGGGCGTTACAAAAGAATAAATAAAAATAATAAACTTTTAAGTGGTTTGTTTAGACCATCAAACTGAACAACTTTCAGTATGGGACCAACATCGAAATCGCGAAAAAAAATCAGCTGTCCCATACATTTAGCTCAAGTAGATTTGTAGTTTAGTATGGAACATCCGATTTTTTTAACGCGATTTCGATATTGGTCCCATAGTAAAAGTTGTTCTGTTTCATGGTCTAAACCCCCTTAAATGTTTATTTGTATTTTTGTAACACCTTGTATACTGACTCAGTTATGTACATCTATAATTCTATAAGTAACTACAAGAATTGTACTCACAACAGTTCAAATCACAGAACGTGCTTCCCCAAGCGACGATGATTTACCAAATTCCCAGTGTCGAGCGTCATCGTTAACCCCCCCAGTGCCCGTGTCTGTGTTTATCAAAACACTTAACGATTTAATATGTTCCATCCCTGAACTTTGCACTCCCCTATTTTGTTACCTAGTTCATTGTCAGTACAGAATGTATCTTGTTTCCAATTCAAAAGGGTGTACTCAAATTTTGCAACATTTTCTGGAGGAGTGCCTAAGTCCGCTGTAGTAAAAAAAGTTTATATTGCTGAAACGAGAGTTTTCTAGCTGAACTTCATTACGTCAAAACAACGGTTTTCTAAAATTTTGTATGCTAATAATACGTCTAAAAACAATAATTTAAAAAAGTGTAGGTAGCAACACTGAAAAAAATGTTTTGTTAAATATAACCGAACTTTAGTGACTTCCAAACTGTTTTGTAGCACATAACCAAACGTTTGTATATAAATAGCAAAAAGTTATGCTATTTATAACCAAACGATTGTTTATGTGCTACAAAACAGTTTGGAAGTCACTAAAGTTTAAAACATTTTTTTCAGTGAATGTTCACGTTTAGCATATATTTGGGACTTCGGGATGAAATGACGTATATCAAATAGAAATTTAATAAGGTGATTTATTTTAAACCACACGGCCGGCTATCCGAACTAAAAATAAGAATCTTTAGTATTTTTCTGTTTGTTATGATGCCGCGCGTGCTAGATACATCCTGTATATATTATGTATTATGCTTGACAGGGTTTTGATATAATTTTCATTTGATTTGACATCTGTGGGCTTAGCGATTGCTAATCGGATTCAAACTATATTGACGCCCTCTTAGTGCACACTGTCGATCAAAGGATATGTGTAACGTAACACACATTTGTGATAATAGCCCTTAACTGCTTTAGAATATCTCAATTATGCATCACCTGTGCTATGACAGGCCGTGGAAAACTTCAGTAACGTGAGCTAGTCTAGGATTTTTTTTTACGTAATCTGTTCAATGTCCTACTGCTGGGCAAATGCCTCCCCTTTTACTCTCCAATCCTCTCTATTGTGTCCAACTTCTAGCCAACTCTCCAAGAAGGCATCCATGTTGTCTCTCCACCTTTTTCTGGGTCTGCCTCGACACCGGCGACTATCCTGGGGAACCCAGTCCGTGGTGATTTTGGCCCATCTTTCCGAATGCATGCGACAGACATGTCCGGCCCAGTCCCACTTCAGCTGAGCTGTATTGCGCCCCACGTCCGCTATGCCAGTTCTGGAGCGCAGTTCTGTGTTTCTAATCCGATCAGTAAGTTTTACACCTAAAATACTGCGCTCCATCGCTCTTTGGCAGATCTTGAGGCTGGATTCTTGATGTTCAGTCAAAGACCAGGTTTGAGCACTATAGGTTAGGATGGGCAGGATGCACATTGTAATAGTAAAGTTTAATTCTTTATTTTACTTTAACACTTAATTTTATACGCGGAAATACAGATGCACAGAGAATACTTTCTAGAAATAAGATCCAAATATGTTTATATGGTATATGTCTTGGATTGGACTAAGATAATCCCTGAGAGAGAGAGAGAAACGAGACATGTATTACTGGGTTCAAAATGTATATCTTGAATCAAAACCGATTTGTTTCTCGCATTATGAATGAGAAAGTTTATTTTATTAAAAGAAACATTTGAATTTTGATACAAGAAATTAGTTCTTGGCCCAAAAACTATAGTTTATAATACGAAACATTTTGTATTTCAAACGAAGAGATTTTCGAGTTTACTTATATCGATAAGCGAAAACTTATTGACTCAAGTTTTTTTTTCTGTGTTAATTTAGCATAGTAGACCAATACAAAGGGCCAGCTTATCTCTGAACAGATTTCTTCCAGGAGACCTATGTGATAAAGAACAAGTTTGCAAAGTAAGGCAGGCAAGGTGTACACTCTTTAAACTTTTTTTCTTTAAACTAAAACATACAATTTGAACATTAATAATATACCTACTCAACAACCACTATTAGTACCTGGGCGAATGAATTTTGCCTGAAAACAGATTTTCTCAGGAATAACACCTATCTTTGTATAAAATACCATCTAAATCATTACAGTTGTTTCCGAGAAACCAATTATAAAACAAAAATATCTTGAAAAGTCTAGCATTCAGCCAATTACAGTAATATCTAGTATTTTGTAACAAATGTCTAGTTTTACCTAAATCTTCGCTCACCTAACGGTCAAAAGCCGCGATAATCAAACCTAGTTTATTATCAACTGCCCCCAAATATTTTGAAAGTCGTTACTAAATTAATTATATGACGTTATTAAACTTTAGGTTGATAATTTTGAAATGTAATATCTGGATTTAAATGAACTAGTATTTTAAGTTTAATATTTGATATTGAAACTTAATTAACTGTCTCGAGGGAGATAAGAGCACAACGTAGAAATATCAGATCAATATTCATTCCTTGAAATTTTGAAAAAAATATTAATTCTACTTCATATTTTTAAATCGTTCTTTGAATCGTTCAGTGATTGTACAGATGGAGGCAGACGTAATGGATTTTCAATTTAAATCCAGGTTTTAGACTTTATTAACCGGAATTACTTATCTCATCGTTCACATAATATCGTTTCTAAAGTTTACAACAACTTAAAAATCTTCTCACCATACAGCATCCTTTACCAACCTTGCTACAACAATCATCAACAATTTTTTTTATTGTCGCACTGATTATAGTCCCCCATTGATCGCAATGATGCATATATAAAATCTGACGTATGTATGTATGTACATCTTAGGCGATAATCAATACCGATAGTACCGTTTGCAAAATGGTGTCAAATTTTTCTAAGTGATAATCATAAGTCACGTCGTGATTGTCTTCTTCTCTCTAATGTTAGTCTAAAGATGACTTTTCAAAAGTTCCAGATGTGCTATTTTTGAACCTAGAGATTCAAAATCATGATCGAATGATGCGTAATCTCCATAGTAATTTAGACATTTTCTACAGCTGATTTGAAAGTGTGTCTTTCAAAAATCACACTTCTGCTCTCTTAACAACACTTCGAATTCACCTTTGATTCTTTTCACCGTACTTACACAGATTTAGATATACATCTACATTGGACTTGTAATAGGGGAACTTCTAATAAGAAAACTTGTAATAGACCATTTGAAAGTCCGGTGTTCGGTGATATCCGGCTAATGAGCTATAGTTTGTTCCACATACGATGTTCCCTGAATCAAGCCATTTTCAACTTTACTGCATTAACGAAAGCATTCTCTCAGGGGGCTAGAATTAACTGTAAAACAGATTGGCGCGATGATTGCATGTTGTATCTGCAATCTGTATGTAAAGGGTATGACTACATAACTCAATGTGATCAAGGGTGACGTGTTGGTCGCTGCAGTGAGTGAGAAGGTACGTCATAATGTATTTTCAGCACAAGGGAAGCATTAGTTGACATTAGTAGCGTACTCTAGTATCGAAGGTGAGTTCTTTCTTAAGGGAATACCAACAACAGCGGTATTTTTTCCTATAAAATGTCGATAACAAAACCTGTGCCAAAACTATCAAATAGTGTTGATTCTTATGTCGACATACAACGTGTTAATAAATTAGCGCAAAACCTCATACGCCCTAACTGACGTATTACAAAATAATTAGATTGAAACAATAATTTTATTTTCAAATATTATTGATTTTGAAACATGTTACAGCCATGTTGTGCTATTTCGAATCAAATTAAAAATTTGTCTCGGGCGGGACTTGAACCCGCACTATTCCAAACCGGGGAACTGCGTTATCCAATTTCGCCACCGAGCCGAAATTTTCAATCTGTTGCGTCTTAATAATTTCATTATTTTGATAGTTAATATTTAAAGTTATCCGCATTTTAAGTTTTGGGGCAAAAATGATTTGTTATCATTTCAGCAATGAATGAAAGCGCTAACGTACTCATGAATACATTTTAATAATCTTGTTTTGGTTGTAACTAGGCCCGAGTGTGCCGTTGCGGTGGGTTGACATCGAGTTCAGTAAATTTTAAATTTTATAAACAAATTATTTAATGTTTTGAAAAAAATTACCCATGTTGAAACCATGATAATTCGATTCTGCTATCGATTATAAACAAACTTCTGTCTAGTTTTGCGTTAATTCATTAACACGTTGTATAAACAAACTAATGCGTGTTACACTGAGTACGAAAATACATATCACATTGATTAATCGCC
Organism: Agonopterix arenella; assembly: GCA_927399405.1. NCBI lineage: Eukaryota > Metazoa > Arthropoda > Insecta > Lepidoptera > Depressariidae > Agonopterix > Agonopterix arenella. The sequence continues at coordinate 11,756,773 of OV656704.1, read as the reverse complement.
TGAAAATTTACGAAAAAAAAATATTTTTATCTAAATAGCATGTACTTTAGTACAGTTAAAAATATAACTTACAGTTTTAGAACTCTATACATGGTGTAAAATTAAATGGGACACTTACTTAAAGGAGTGCTTCAGACCATCAAACTGAACAACTTTCTCTATTGGACCATGGGGAAATCTGAAAATCTGCTGTCCCATACATTTCAGTCGAGTTATATTTGCAGTTTTGTATGGGATAGCGGATTTTTTTTCGCGATTTCAGTGTTGGTCCCATAGTAAAAGTTATTCAGTTAAATGGTCTGAAGCACCCCCTTAAGTAAGTGTCCCATTTAATTTTACATCCTGTATATTTTGTTTCCGCTGTAGCTTAACAATTAATTAGTTAGTTCCATACAGGTGAAGCTAAACGTGCTAAAAAGGACAAATTTATATTGGATTACCCAAAATTATATTTATCTACTCCATCCATACTAAAAGGAAAGAAAAAAAATTACAATGACAAATAATTATTAGAAGTTATTTATTTTGTTGTGTATCATCAGTCATCACATTATCACCAGCCTATAAACGTCCCAGCAGGGCACAGGCAGTAGGCATTATCTTCTCACGAATATGGGTCAATTCTGATTAGGCGACCCGGTTGAGAGGCAATTAAGGTGGTTGCAGAGGGGTCAATTTTATACAAAACTTTGACGCGCAATACGCGTAGACGGTATTAATATAAGTAACTTTGTATATATGGAAAAATTGTTTAGAAAATCTAGATGCCGCGTAACAAATAACATTTGCAACCTTTTTAACCTTAACAGTAATTAATAAAACAGTAAAATGTTTACGATGATATAAATATCTGCCAATAAACAGTTTAATAATAAATAAGTATGTAATAAATAAACTAAGTAAGCAGATATAACGTAAACAGTAGCTGAGCAATGCAGCGTACTATTTGTTCCGCTCACTGATGGAAATTCTTTGTTTACATTATTTCAATTAAGTCTAAGTTTTGTTTACAATTCCGATTCAGAACAAAGCAGCAATTTGAGAAATTTTGTTTGCTGAATCTTCAGTACCAACGCATTAATCCACAATACAAGCTAATCAAACTACCTACTTTGTTTAACAAATTATTAATAATGACGATATATTCTGTAATCGTGTTCTACAGGGTGAAATTGATATCATTTAGCATCCGTTTAAACTAAGAGTCTACCCATCAAACCCATAGTAAAAGTTGTTCAGTTTGATGGGTAGACTCTTAGTTTAAAAGGATGCTAATGATATCAATGTCACCCTGTATAAACGGCTTTAATATTTCGATGAAATTTTCAGAGTTATGGGGGCAAAAAATCTGTCTAGATAGGTCTCATCTTTGGAAAAAATCGATTTCAGCGATAGAGTTCGATCGCCCAGCGGGGCTAATACGCCAACCCGCAAAAGCTTGATATAGCGATATCTGTTATAATTATAATGACGGGTTTTATCGCGGAAGTTAATTTGTTTACTTTTTTTGTTTTTCAAAAACAACACAAAATAAATCACCGACTTGACGTCATTTGATTTCAAAATAATATTTCTGTTAATCCTCTATAATTTAGTTAGTGATTGCTATCAAAAAGCTTAAATTTTGTTTCAAACAATTTTGATTTAGTCTATTTCATTTGAAAGTTTACAAAAGTTATTATAAAGACTATCCTTTAAGACTGCCTAGCTAATCTCAGTCCAGACAGTTTCGAAATGAAAATTCATCGAGCGACCGGTTAATTAATTTTTTCAGCCCGACAACGACTAAAAATAACACGTTTCGAACATTGCAGTTCCGGGTGCAGGGCGTTAATTGAAATCAAATAGAGATTTGCCGACGGTTATCCTTTCGGTCCGTTGGTATCGAAAGAAACTTTGCTATAGATATAGTGATACCGTGCTTTCACTCAACTGAAGATTTCATTATAATCTTTGGTTATCATCTCGTTCCATCTAATAGCGCTTCCTTAATTGTTCCAGCATGTCATCGGAAAGAATCACACGACCAACAGAGAAAGGAATCTTTGATTTCAGGCGCAACACGCACGGTAGAAGAGCTTACATTATGAACTAAAAATAGGTACTTCATCCTAGTACATGCGTTATGGACCAGTGAAACCGATCTATCAATCAAATATACGTACTTTATTTTGTAACAAAAAATAAGCAGCAGACATACAAAACAAAAGAAAATAATAACAAAAATTCTTTTAACTTTTTTTGTTTTTCTGTTTTTCGTTGTGTTTTAGAGTGAAACTAATATTCTGTATTAGAATTGTGAGTGAAAACAACCTATTTTAATTATGAAAATGAATAATAATTTATATTAAAGTGTCTTGAATCGATTATTTTTTGTGGAAGCTGAAATTATTATGCTGAAGAGAAGAAAACCACTTAGAGTCTTTAGCAATATTCCAGTACATCATGTCCTCGGGAATCCTATTAAATGGTGCAAGGCCGAGATAAATACGAAGTATTACAATATTATTTAACTCATATCAAATGTAATAGGTATTTTGGTTTATGCGACGTTACAGTTTTTAGGGTTCCGAAATCAAAAAGGAACCCTTATAGTTTCGCCATGTCCGTCTGTCTGGCCGTCCGTCTGTCCGCGGCTTAGCTCAGAGACGCTTAATACTAGAAAGCTGTAATTTGGCATATGTATACATATATAATATTCATTACGCCGACAAAGTGGTGAAATAAAATCTTCAAAAATATTTTTTAGGGTACCTCCCCCTACACGTGTAGTGGGGATGACATTTTTTTTGTGCCCAATGCGGATTGGTAGACTTATACACATCAGAATTTCTTCTTCAGCGTATACAGGTTTCCTCACGATGTTTTCCTCCACCGTTTGAGAGCAGTCGGTATAACGTACATAAGTTAGAAAAACTCATTGGTACATGGCATGTCGTCGGTGCGGATTTGAACCCGGACCCCCATAATTAGTAGTCCATACCTCTCCGCAACTCGCCACCGGCGCTCTTATATACGGCAGTAGTATATATAACGAAATTAAAAGAAAAACTATCACCGCTAAGCTAAGTAAGTCGACGTAGAACAAAAGTGCATACAACTTATTGCTGGTGACTGTACATCGTAAAATTTTCTCACACAAGCTAATCTGTAAACTGCACCCACTCACATAAATTCTTTACTTTGTACCTCGCAATCCACTTAATCAACAAACGGAAAGCTTTACTCATTGTTATCTCTTTTATTAAGCTCCCTCTGAATTTATTACGTGGCCTTAACTCAAATAAGTGAATTCGCTTTTATGTTAGGAAAAAAACTTAGAAAACTCATGGGGAAACGTTTCGAACCGAACAATGGCTTCTCCAATGCCGGTCACGTTTCGTCGCCTTAAAAATGCTACGCTTAAATCCATAAAGTACTCCAAAGTATTACTATTCCTTCACAGTATTTCCTTTGAACTCTATATTACAATATTAGATTTCTTTCTCACCGGCTGAAGTCATAATATAGAATGGACATCGCGTAGAAAATACCTTGGTAATGAAAGAACGCGCGTGTTGGGACTGGAGACGAAGATCTAGACGAAAGTTATTAGATATTTTATTAGGTATATAAATTAAATTAATCATATAACTAGCTTGTAATAAATAAGCTGCATTGAGTCCTCATTAACCTTATATGTCTTCCCCAGTAACCGTAACACACAAGCTCTAGGCTGTAAAGTATAGTTGCTTAGATGTTAATCATCTCTATTAAACTGGCTGGCTGCTGTTAAGGTTGTATGATACTTGGGTTAAGTTATCAGCTTCAATTCAACAATTATCTGGAGAAATAGCTTATATCAAAGCGCGCCAAAAAGAAGTTAACAGACCGTGTAAAAATCATAATATTATCATAATCATCAGCCGATGGACGTCCAATGCTGAACGACCGCGTACCGGAAAGCGCAGCGCACACGGTGGACCGACGACCTGGTGAAGGCGGCGGGAACACGTTAGATCTATTCGCCCATAGTAATGGTGTTCAATCTGGCTGTATAATAATTAACTTTAGAGACAAGAGAAACTAAATATGGAAGCATTTCAAGAGTCCTCACGTAAATACGATATTTCTCACGTCCCACATAACTAATCAGAACCACCGTTGGTAACACAATAGCCTCTATATCAATACCAAAACCGTGCAGGGTTCTATTGTATTGGTTTTCGATTGCGCATATCAACAAATAACCGAATAGAATAATAGGACTAGAGAATTCGACTAATTCCATTAATCATCTATGAAATTCAATACATTGACACTATCGGCTCGCCGAGAGTTGGGCCCCGTTATCGGCATTCCATAGATTTTATGATATTTCAGTTTCTATACAGAGACACGGACGGCGAGATAGTTCGAATATCCCTCGCTTAGGTATTCGGATATGCAGACTGCCAATCGGTATGCTGACTCTCGACAAACAATCAATGTGAACGTAGATATATGCAAACAAACACAGTTATCTACCTATACGACACTAAGATCCTATTCGGTTTGTTTAAGATTGATTGAATAATTTATTCTGCCATCCCTTGTTACTTCAACCCAAAAATAACACAAAATAATATTCTCGGAAATGAACGATGACATAATATTCTTTAAGCCATGACTCATTTCATAATATTCCTTTCAGAACAAAACCTTATTTCACACCGCGTGCACATGACGGTATATCTTGCTTGTCTGATTTCTCAAGAGCGTAGCAAAAAAAAAAAGAATATTTCGCGCACAATAAGCCTGCCACGAATAAACTTTTATTTTATAAAGCAATGGGTATTCACTCATATTTTAGGAATGTATTTTGCGAGATATCAAGTTACGTAAACATGTTTATTCGCTAAGCTCCTTACGATTATTGTGTAATATGTAGGTCTCAAGGTAACAGAATCGGGGGTAATCTTTGTTGAACGCCTCTTGGGTTCGAGCTCCAAGGATTTGTTAGGCCTATAGGACCTTAGGCAATACATGAAGGTAGACTGGATTTTTTACTTAAATTATTTTAGAGTCTAGATAACATTTCAAAGAAAAAAACTATAAATAATAGCCACTCCAGTAGGCTATTTGCCATTGCCAACCTGGTCAAATCAGCAACGCTTTATTAAACGTCTAAACGTGCTTTACCAATTTTACCTATTAAAATCAGTAAAATGACGTCATATTACTCATATCACAGAGTACTATAATTACTACCGTAACTTAATATCATACTTTAAATAGTTTATGCTGTTAATAAAAATAGTATTCAAGGTAAAAATTACTGAAATCGAGAGTTTATCGTCACCTATCTTCAAATCTTTTTATTTTTTATTATAAGATAAAAATATGTATTTTTCTTGTAAGCAAATACCCTATTAAGTTGCCGGGAGAAAAAAAGAAAAGGAAGTACCGATAAAAAGCTATCCTCGAACTTTTTAAGAGTGATACAAATAGTAAAGTGAAATATAAAACGAAAATACCCAATATCTTCTCATTGCCCAACTTTGTCCCGTGTTGTGGCAAACGAAAGTGTGAAAGCGTGTACTAAAAGTACGGATACTCGGGTAAAGGGGGAAAATTACACATATGACAGGCATCACCGCGGGCAATACTGCTTTACCCTTGCGGTAGGGGACGGAATGAGGCCATCATCCTCCAAAAATATCTATTCGTCAGTGTATTCCCAAATGGGTAAGTTTTAATGAGCAAAGTTTGAAAAAACGGCATAGGTACCAATTTTAGGGTTTCGTAGTCATATAAAGAATCTTTATACCTTACAGCATGTATGTCCGTGGCGATTCATCTAGTGGCATATAATTTATTATTGACCAGACCATCGAACTGAACAACTTAGTGTAAGAGACCAAAGAAAAAATCGCGAAAAAATATCTGCTGTCCCATACATTTGGCTCAAGTAGGTTTGCAGTTTTGTATGGAACAGCTGATTTTTTTTCGCGATTTCGATATTGGTCCCATAGACAAAGTTATGAAGTAGGCACATGCACATTGTAAGGCCAGATTCGACCAAACTTTGATTTATATAAGTAGTATACAAGGAACAATTTCAATCCTTAGTGTTTACTCCGAAATAACTTCATTTGTCTTCTACCACACTAAACCCATACTAAAAGAACGAATGTATAATCCACCCTAAGAAAGAGGTCATTGTATCCGTACTTATTGCAATGTGAGGTTATACAGTTTTAACTTGTTAGGTTTCTTTTTATTACAATTTTTTTTTATTATGTGACAATGACATTTCATTAGTCTCTGTATAAGATTTACACCGTCAAAATTGGTCGTGTAAAATGTACTCTCAACTTAATCATAGATTAGGGTTGGTAAAATGCAAAATCAGTTACTCTGGAGTAACCGGTGACTTAATCTAAGAATAAAATTTACTCGCGTTTGGTCGAATCGGGCCTAAGTATAACAACATGCGCCATCTGTATGATCCAAAGTAAGACCTAGCTAGATTGATTTCTTGATCCAAAAATCTTCTCTCAACAAAGAGAGTGAGAAAGTGCGTTCTACAATAATACTCTACCACCCACGCTGACAAGTGCCAATTGAAGTAAAACTGTGAGTAGTCAAACTAGTTTTAGAAAAAAACACATTTTACCTACATACAATTACAAACAAGAATGAAATTGCTGATTTAATTGTAGGTAATATTAAAGGGATATTAAAGGTACAGAAGGGGCTTGTAAAAAGCACAGGTTCCGTATCGATACTTGTTGTTCTTGCCATTTAGACAGGTATTAAGTACCGGTACCCAAATCAGGTACCCACCGCGTACAAACATGCCTAGCCTTTTTAATACATCTGTTTTCTCACTTTAACTAACGTAAAAATTAGTTTGGTGCCGGTATAATAACCGTTGTTAATTAGAAAGTAACAAGTACAGATACTACGTCTGGTACCGGTTCTAAGAGTACAGGTAAGAAGTCTGGTACCGGTATCACACCAAGACCAATGGTACCGGTTCACAAAAATACCGGTATTTCAAGGCCTGAGTACAGCTAGCTTCAGGCATCTTTACTTCAGTCACAAGGCTGCGAGTCATCCACATTCTCGAACACTACCTGTCCAAGGAACTTCAATAACTTGAACAATTTCCAAACAGTTTCATCGTCACGCGTTGAAGTTATAGAATTTAGTTTTAGAATTTCATTTTATCTATCTACATGATATAATACACGTATGAGTGTAAAGCTAGAGGTACACTGATGTCTATCCCACTCCTACGTAAAATACCTAAGAAAGGATTTTCGTTTTAAAATAAAACTGTAAATAATAGACGACTGACGTGTTGTGATTTACTCCAGCTCCAACTGGCTACTTTGGAGATGCATTTAGGTTTCATTCTTATTCGGATTGGGTTCAGCGTACTACCTACCAGAATTAGATAAATAAATAAATAAATTACGCTCACAGGCACATACATTGTAATGATCCCAAATTAAGCCTTAGGCTTTTTGGGAACCATATACAACAACGGCATACACATTATAACATCCATGAACCGAGATTCGAACCCAGGACCCTGGCTTGGCAGTCCGGCTTGGTAACCATTACACCAACCGGGTCGTCGCCGGGAGATTTAATAACAACACATTTTCTAGTAAAGTCTGCTAGAATAAATACATGCATCAGAAGTGTATTCCCCGAGGGGTGAGTCAGAGATATTCTGAAAACTCAGAACATCCACCAAATAAATAGTTGTTACATATAGGGTCCTTCTTAATGTACCGACGGTTTAGAAGGGGATGATCAGACCATCAAATAGAACCAGAAGCAACATCGAAATCGCAACAAAAAAATATGCTTTCCCGTACCTTTTGGTAGAGCAGATTTGCAGTTTTATACAAAAAGCTTTCGTGATTTCAATGTAGCTCCCATAGAGAAAGTTGTTCAGTGTGATGGTCTAATCGTCTCTTGAAAAAACTCTCAGCCTATTAAGAAGGCCCATGTATGCCTACAGGTTCACACGTTGCCAGACTTGCCTAGTGTGGGTCCACTATTACTCTCAATAGTAATATACTAACTGCTTTCCACTTTGTGCTCCTCTTGCCTATTTTTTCTCTTGTGCAAATAAATAAATTTTTATTTAATTTTATTTTATAATACTAGATATTTTTCTACGTGCACTGTTCAATCATTTGGGAAGTCTGTTAGTCAACAATTTGTAATATAACATAATAATTATGTGGTAAATACTTTGTGTAAAACCGAAGAGACTAAAAATGATTAATTTGCAGTGTTTCGTTTTTCTAGCACAGAATAGATAATAGTGCCCAAAAGACCAGGCACCTTGAGAGTATTGTAGTTACTACATTTCTAACCACTTGCACTCTGTGAGTTTCTGTATGTATTTTGAACAATATCAGGAGTAGAACCACGACATAGCACGAGACATCCGTGTATACTCGCCTAACTCGATAACTTTTCATAGTTGAGTGGAGAATGGCAGGCACGCGACGGACGGCGCACTGTGAATATTGGTCATTTTATCGTGAGACATTCTAGACCCAGTTCATTATTATTTTACGAGCGTACGGGTTTATAGTTACTTAGATAAGTTTATTATTGTGATGTTGTGAGATTAAGATTACTTGGGTTGAATTGGATTAGTGGGCTGTATTTTGAATAGTCTGTATCATCAAGTAGTCGATTGTAAAAAAAAATCTCAATCGTTTTCTATGCCCCGGTCGTGAGCTTATGCCGTTACAGGGTGTTAAGTTAAATGCGTTTATATGCTTTAGGGGTGCTTCATTCAGACTAGACTTCAAACTGAATAATTTTCACTATCTATGGGGCCAAAAGCTGTTTTTTTCTACGATTCTTTCAATGTTTGTCCTATAATGAAAGTTGGTCAGTTTGATGGAGTGAAGCTCGCCCTAAATTGATGTTACCTGTTTAAGTCTAGGTAGGTAGGCCATGGTCCTTCTGGGATAATGGTCAACAAATCTTCATGTTTCTTAATATGCAAAAGAAAACGAGGGTATACAGGGTATATGTATCTAGTAAATAGTATGACCATTATTAGTAGTCTACTGACATATTTTTGAAGATTTTAAATTTTAGACATTTCCATTATCTTCAGGAAGCATAGCAAACAAAATAACTAAACACTGAAGGACTGTTAAGCAACAAAAACATAAAGTTCATCCGTTAAAACAAATCTGATTAATCAAGAGATATTCTTTGAAAAAACGCGACAAAATAAAAAACAACGTTTAGCAGTAACATGACACGAAACATTCACACACGCTGGCGTACTATTGAGAACGCTCTTCATAAAAACTGTGAAAAAGGTAAGCCTCTGTTGTTCAGAGGTGCGAACCGAGTCTCATATTACCAATAGACAAAACGATCCGAAGCGAAACTACTCTCTTTCACACATCACATCTACATAATGAGCAGCCACATAACTTTGAGTCTTATTCACACTCAACAAGGCAGAATTTTTATCAAAACTCTACCGAGATGCGTCGTATTAAAATCCAAGGAAATTATACTTTATCCTTCAAGACCCAGAATAGACAAAAGTCACCCTGCTCAGCGTGCTGCCCCATTCGATTTTAAACTTTATGCCAATGCAAAAGGAAGGTTGTTTAAAAGTCACTCTATTCCGTTTCCATTGGGAAATGTCACCGCGACAGAAGTAAGTGAACGCGTCAAAGTGTAAAATGAGGGGTTTTGCGCCATGTCAGTGAAAGTCATTAGGAGAGGAATGGATGAAAATTGCGTGCATATTTACCTCTGTAGGTTAATACGAATAGCGTTATGAAATGAAAATGTCCCGGGGTTTGCACTCGTTTTAATATTTGGCATTATTGATTTGGAAGGTTTGTTGTGTAGATTTGGCACTTTGATCTTTTCTTTACATCGAGTTGGAAGTTCTTTGAATATTGAATGTGAATAATGTAAATAAAATTACATATGGATAAGAAATAGGTCACTGTTAATGGAATGCGACAAATTATGTAAAAAGTAAATATTTACCTTTACTTATAGAAAGTAAAGGTAAATATTTACTTTTTACATAATTTGTCTACTGTAGCCTGAACGTGATGAATATGCAAACCCAATCAAATAATCCTAAAGTTATTTCTGGATGCTATAAAACATTTTCTATGTCATCTTTTAGGCATCTAGTCACAGGTGGGTCATTGATTTTCTGTTAAAATCATACATTAAGCTAGGTACTATAATTTTCGAGTTATAATAATACAATGTCACAAACATTGTTGGGTGCGATTTGTTAGTGGCTGACTATATATATGTATATACAGGGTGTAAGGGACAGCCAAGCAAATACTGAAACGGTGAACTCAGACCATCAAACTGAACAACTTTCACTATGGAGCTGTCTCATACAAAACTGCTGTACATATAAAATACATTATATCGATCAAATATCAATCAGTGATCGGTAGCCATTGATTATACAGGGTGTAAGTGACAGCCTAGCAAATACTGTAACGGTGAACTCAGACCATCAAACTGAACTCTCCCGTACATTTAAGTCGGGTGACTTAAATGTACGGGAGAGCTGATTTTTTTTCGCGTCGTCTGACGTAGGCTCCATCGTGAAAGTTGTTCAGTTTGATGGTCTGAGTTCACCGTTACAGTATTTGCTAGGCTGTCACTTACACCCTGTATAATCAATGGCTACCGATCACTGATTGATATTTGATCGATATAATGTATTTTATGACATTCTGTAATACTTCTGTAAGTATATTCCTGACCAAAATCTACAATATTGTATGAAATTGTCAACCAAATATTGAGAATTAGTCACCTGGAACTCTACCTATCGATCATAATCATAATTAGTAGAATCATTTTATTTTATTTATTTTATTTATTGTCGAAACCAACAGCGTTACAGTGGGTAATATAAAATTAACAATTTGTGTAAGTAGTATAGCCAATTATAGGTTTCCTCATGTTAACATAATTATAATATTTTGTTATTATAGTAGTCTAAACACTAAAATTACTTGATTTAGTAATAAGCTAATGAATTGTGTAATTATACAATCAACATACATACCACAGAATATAAATATATATGTAAACATTTCGATACAGCATACACATCCTCTGCAACACACATAGGATGAAATTTCTTGTTTGTTTCATATTACATGCTTCTGATATTCTACCTTTTAATGTTAAAATGTCTCATATTTTAACAAATTAATTCACATATGACACAATTTTATTACACTGTGTCTTATATTTATAATAGCAATAACAACCCTCCAATTTTCTTCGCCGTAGTCGGGTAAAAATAGAGGTAAAACTCATTCAAAGAACAGAGGGTGTCATTGGAATAGCCCCAAAGAAGTTAATGACCTCAGCTGTTTTTTTTAAATTCATTTTGCGACACAAAAATAGAAATAAAAGCATAAGCATAAGCATATGCTCACGACTCCCCGAAGGGGTAGTCAGAGATATTCTGAAACCTCAGAACATCCACGTTTCACTAGTACCGAAACTCTGCCCAGTGTGATGGAAATATAACACGTGGAATAATAGAGTTATTTGATAAGAAAAGTGGAAAGAACTTAGGACCGTAATTAAGTAGGTACCGTCAGTATCTTAGACATAAAGTATATTTTCTAGAATTGTACATCTTCTGCATTGAAATCAATACTTCTAGTTGTAAGCCCGTGGGACAAGCTCATTCGCTGCAATACGGAATGGGAGAAGTAACGTGCTTCAATCTAAGGGAAGGAAGCTTTATTTATTTAAGAATAGACGTTTGTATTGTTGGCGATAATAATAATTTTAAAAATGTTATAGATTATCGTGATATACAGGGTACATTATACACCAGAAGTGGTGGTCTAAAGTACACGAGGGGGTAGTGGAGATCATTTCCAACAATTTTGGTCCCATATACATAGGTCTGAAAATGAACGGTTCAAAAGTGACACTGAATTTTCAACTTTTTGAGAAAATGTCGACTTGTCACTACAAAAATGCTAATTTAAAAAAAAAACTATTAAACATTTCCTACTTTTTGTTTTAATTTCATGTTTCTTAATAATGTACCTTTGTAACGAGACCATTTTCAATAAAATCACGATCGTGTATGATAAGCAAGAGACGATTTTGTGACAGACTATCGTTTTCTTGAAAACAATTGCCTGACTTCAGAAGCTTGCTGTGAAAAAAATGTACTATAGAAAAGTGACCCTGTACTACAAAAAAATGCAACTCATGCAGATTCTAAAACTGTAAAACACATGCATTTTCTTTCAAAGATACCATCATAAGATGATGATGATTAAACAAACACTTACATAAACGGAACCAAAGAACCAAAAAAAGACATACATCATCATTATACAGGGTGATATTGATATCATTAGCATGCTTTTAGACTAAGAGTCTACCCATCAAACTGAACAACTTTTGCTATGGGAGCAAACAGATCGAAGCAAAAAAAAATCTACTGTTACATACTAAACTGCACCCGCCGCCGCTGCTTACTCGACTCAACTGTATGCAAAAGCAGATTTTTTTTTGCTCCAATTAGTTTGCTCCCATAGTAAAAGTTGTTCAGTTTGTTGGGTAGACTCTTAGTTTAAAAGGATGCCAATGATATAAACTTCACCCCGTGCCGTCGGGCAGCTGGTGTCTTTTTCTTTTATTCCTGTACTTTGCCCTGTTCTGGATAGAGAGCTTACATTCATGACCTTTCTAACAACATCACACCATCAGAATATTGGTCTTTACCCACGTAAAAAAAGGTGAAAATTTCGGTAAAGAAAATTAAAGTAAAAACGTAACTATGTAACAATATTATGCCGTGTGACCAAGCCCATTTGATCCAATAAACTGCATATTAAAAACCACAGAACATTATCAATGTAAAAAACCATAGTGATCTCTTCAAAACAAATTCCTTCGTCCATGATTAGTGACGTGTGCGATGCGGTGGCTAAATCAGAGACAACAATAGCTGGCTCGGATTGTCTGGGAGGCGGTGAGCACTTCGCGCCACTTTCGCTACTTTTTGAATTGTAGAGAGGCGCCCGCGTTGCATGGAGGCTCGCGAAATTAGACTGGAGCGTTGGGAAAACAGATGTAATGCTGCTGACGTACAGTTTGTTCAAGATAGGTCGTAATAAAGAAAACAAAAAGTTCTTGTTTACATCCTATCGAAGAGCGTAAATAAAACTAAGACTCTATCTCACCTTCCTATGCATCTAAAATACATTTCTTCTGCGAAACAAGAATTTATTATCAGAAACAAAATTACAAAATATTAAACCATTACTAAATAATTAATTATAAAATTGGCAACATGCCTCGTCTAAAAGGATGTACCTACAGCATACCTACAATCACAAATCCACGACAAGCTTCATCACAAGAAAGTCATATGAGTCATTTTTATTGGAATGGTATGAAACAGAGATGTATTTCAATTCATGCACGTGCGTAACAGTGAGAAGACTGTCTTCAAAAACGTGAATTCGTTTGAAAATTTTGAGCTGCTGCTTTTTAAGACTCTGGGACATGTCCTTCAAAAATGTATTAATGATCCTTAAGACTTTACAACTTTTAATATTAAGCACAAATTTATTGTTAGTATAATCACCAGCCAAAGTTAAGAAATTGTGAATACTTTCGTCTCACAAATAACTTTTTTGCGTACCCTATTTGGTAACCAGACCATTAAAAGCGAGAGGGTGTGAAAATTTGCTGCTTATTTCCACGTAACTATACAAACGTGCATTTATATAGTTATATTGTACCTATATTATGCACCGACTAAATATATCCATCTTGTTATAAACACACCCTTTGTCTAGACTTTGAAAACTTTAACCAGAAGAATATTTATATTTATAACCAAAGAGTTTTTACTGTGGCATCAAATTAAAAAAACAAATTGGATTTTCCCTTCAAAATTTCCCTAAATTATATGAAACAGCTAACTTTATTTTCAAGATTTCAAGTTGATCTAAATATTAAAGTTGTAAAAGTTCTTCGTGCACAGAAATTTAGGTATCTTTTATAGGAATCCAGCTCCTCGCAAGAAAATGGAATAAATAAGGAGAAAGAAAAATAGAGGGTGCTATAAATACTGAACACCTCTTTATGAGCCCTGTAGGATTTTTAGTACACACTGCATATTGTCGCAAACGAACATCCAGAATTAATTAGGCTCCATTTTTGCTAAACGTTTTGCGAACTCGCATAGAATGTCAACTTTTCCATTTCGTCTTTTTTTCTTTTTAGCTGAAAAGTAAAATAAAATAGGGAGGAGAGACGAGACTACAGAGAGGAAATTAAAAGGCAAAAATACTGTGAAGTATCTGCCTGTTATCTGGCACGTCGTATTTTGACTGGCTTCTTGCTATCTCTGACAACCCACTTGCAACCTAAAGAACAAGTAAGAAAAATAGTTTTACAGTGAAACTATTCCTTCAACCTATCAAGTTTATCGTATCTCAAAGTTTTTCCATTTTTCGAAAGTGTGATTTAAAAAGTGAAGAAGTTGGTGAACGGTAGCTTAGTTTGTTAAAAGTGATGGAAGTAGGATAATGTTTATTTAAACTTTATCTTGACTAAAGATGACACTCGTGCATACTATGTGTAAACTTTATTTTGTTTTATATAACATTGTTATCATTTACTTAAGTTACATCAGTAGGCCTAGCATGCCACCCCCGAGAAAACGATAAAAATCTAGATGTGCCTCCATCTTTATTATTTTACGTATGCCAGAAAGAGCGCGCATGACGTTTTTCTCGTTTAAACGCTTTGTCGTGGGTGGCATGCTAGCCGTGGAACTTGGGGGGTGGAAGCTAAGGCGTTTGTGAGAGATCTGGGCAGGAGGTTGGTAAAAAGTGGCAACGATGTCCGCTCAGGGTCGTATCTGGTTCAGAGGATTTTGTTAGCTATCCAGCGCGGGAACGCAGCTAGTGTGATGGGATACTTTGTGCCGGGTACGATTTATAAATAAATAATAATAATAAATAAAAGACGTTTATTCAACATTTATTATGACGTACATTATAACATACATTATGACGATGCCGTGTAGTATAGGTTTATTTATTATTTTGCTGACGAAACGTGTTGTGGATTTTTATATGTATTCTCTTGTGACGAAGCCTGTTGTGGATTTTTGACTGTACGTTTTTGTGGACGAGGCATGTTGCGAATTTTATAATTAATTCATAAGTAATCGTTTTTTATCAATTGCTAATAAATAGATGCGTATTGCTAATTAGACAATTATTTACTTAAGTTTATTATTCTATTTTACTTTATAAATAAAGTATAGTTGAGATAAATCTCTACATTTTTTTATTTTAAATTGGAAATCTAAAGAGAAAATTATCTGAATAAATGTAACACATCTGAGAAGTGGGGCCTGGCGACTTGAAAGAAAAGTCTTCACAGCACTCACCAGCACCAGTCTTCCACAATCTAGTTATTTGTATTGTAGAATCATTGTCCTATGATATTTTATTGTAACTAGTTTTGTGGTTGAGAATAAATAAATTTTTATTTTTATTATGTAAGTACCTAATTAAGGATTTTGAATTAATAATGTATGTACTCACTATAATGAAACTTACTGTTTTTATCAAATCGTATTTATAGTATCGCACCAATCGGTTAATATGAGATTATTAGTTTGAATAAAATATATGTACTTATCTTTGAGTTTCATTGAGTTCATGAAGATATGTAAGCCATAGCTATGAAGCAGCAGATTATCAATGTCTTAAAATTATCTACTACATCTTAAAACCCTTTTAATATTTGTTACACTTATTTGAAAACATATATATGCCTATAGGGATATGTGAAGCAAACATTTTATTTCTGTGTAGGTTATGTATAGGTAATTTTGTAGAATCCAAATTTAATTTACAAGAAAAGTCCGAGATATCAAAGGGATTTTTTTCAGATTACGCTAGGTTTTTGTGAAAAATACAATATATTACATAAGAAACCACAGCCCAAGTAAACCCAGCTCAGGATGGATCCAGGAATATAATTTTCACGTACTCCAGAAATATTTAATATGTCTGTGTATGAGAAAATATATAAATAAATAAAAAAAAACCGATTAATAATAAAGGCAGCTGGAGGGCGATTGTTTGATTTCTGCTCTAATCAGTAATCACATTGCAATCCAATTGCTATTCAACTGTGATGAATTCCGTATCGCGCTAAACATGACTTCTTTACTATGTGACTGACAGACTTTAACGTCTGAGCGATCTGTCAAAACGGCTCTAACGGCTGTCATGAGCTGTACCGCGATTAGCGCAATACCAAATGTGTAAAAAACTGAGCTAAGCACGCGGTCCAATCATGGTTCAGTTGCGGCTTATTGACCAAAATTGCCCTCTTGAGCGTCATGTTATAATGTTTTCAATATAGTTATATTTTAATAATAAGTCTAAAGAGAATGGTTTATTGAGGGTAAAATCGACAATGAAAGTTGATTAATATTTGTCACCTACCTTTATTACTTCAAGAATTTTAGAAGTTTATATTTATTTATTTTATATTCGGAAGATTTACAGCATAAAAATTTTGTTAGTATTCTTATATAAATCTAGACGCCAATTAAAAACACCAACACCACCACCACCTTAATCACCTTTCGTCTTAGTTCGTAAAAATTATATCCAAATCTTTTAATTATTTGCTTATGTTTTTTTTATTACTTTGGAAACAAAAGGTGCAGCAAGAGTTGAATTCAGTGAAAGCAACTCAATGAAATATGAGTGAGCCAAGGCCTCTATGGGATCTTGTACTAAAAAACAAGATCTAGGCAACCTACGTCAGAAACAGGTACCTACTTGATTTAATAGTTGGGTATTCAGATATCCTAACCTAAGGCAAAGGATCGTTTTGTTGCCTATTGTCTTCGTTTGACATCTATCCTTTGTGTAGCCGAAAGGTAGGTTACAAAGAAAGCTTTAACAATATTTTATATCTGTATTGTTTGAAATAATGTTAGACTCATTCTCTATTTACAAAAGGATGAAATATACATTTGAAATGAAAGAACTATATTTTAAAAAAATTGGGATGCTTATATAAATTCATCATATTATCTAAATGGAGTAGGTAGCCATAAAAAACAGGTCAAGTGCGTCTTGGGCCACACAAAGTAGGGTTCCGTAGTTGCCTGTCACAATTAGGCTGACTTTTTACTTCTCCAAGTACCTACATTTTATAAGTTGGTTAACTATTACCTACTCGTTAACTTGTAAAGACTTGGATCCCTGAATCGATAAATGGTTTTCCCACACCCGCAATATTTTTGAACGACCTTCCAAGGATACCCCACCCGGAATAGACGAAAAAAAAATCATACCTACATGTAGAGGAAGTACCCAAAAAAATGTTTTCAAGATTTTGTTCTACCACTTTGTCAGCGTGATCAGTATAGGGTCCTTCTTAATATGCTGACACTTTTTCAAGGGGATGATCAGACCGTCAATCTGAACAACTTTTCTATGGCACAAACATCGAAAACGCAAAAAAAATGTACTCTTCCATACAAAACTGCAAACCTACTCGAGCCGAATGTATGGGACGGCTGATTTTTTTTCACGTTTTCGATGTTAAGAAGGACCCTGTAATTCCTGTATGTAGGTATACCCATGCCAAATTACAGCTTTCTAGTAGTACTAATACTAAGCCTCTCTGAGCTAAGCCGCGGACTGACAGACGGACGGACATGGCGAAACTATAAGGGTTCCTTGTTGACTACGGAACCCTAAAACTGGTGTGCTCTAAATAAATTTCAGTAAAATCCAAAAAAAAAATCTTCTAAACTAGCCTTTCCATGAGAGTGAAAACAAGTGATATAAAAATTAATATTTAAAGATTTTTTAAGTTTTTACAGCTCAAGAGTTACTAAAACACGATTTTATATCCACTAGCATCTGAATGTGAAGCCTCTTTGCCTGTATCAGCCCACTGGGTTTCTTTGTACAAAGGGCCGACGACGTCCAATACACTGGCATTCAACAGTTTAGACCGAGCTTTGTACCTATCCACTTAGGTACCTTATATTTTTGTGAAATAAGAAATTGTTTACTTTTCGTGGACAATGTTCTCGTTAAAAACCATAGACAACCGTAGGGTAACATGCTACAATTTTTCTAAAGTACATTCTACCGAACTTAACTAGTTGGTACTGTGATTTGTGACCTTATTATTAGCGTCATGTATATGTTTTAAAACTACTTATTAAAACAAAATCATCATCATCTTTCTGCCCTCATTACTAGGGGTCGGCGCAATAATGTTTTTTTATTTACACATGTCATCTTTCACACAGTCCATCCATCTTTTCTTCGATTGTCCTCTCTCACATACAACGCTGAATAACTTGCTTGTCGGTCTTCTACAGATTGTACTTCGGTGAGTGTGCCCAAGAGCTACATGAGCTCATCCTGCCTTTCCCTTTTTACTATCGGACTTCCAGACGCACCGCGTGATATTACCCCTTTTTGGTTGACATCCCACATATCCGCACCAAGCGCCTTTCAGATTCTTTTATAATGCGCACAGCCAAGGAGTGAAATTCCCTGCCTGCGACAGTATTTCCGAGCGCTTACAACCCGAATTCCTTTAAAGTACGAGTGAATAGGCATCTTCTGGGTAAGCTCGCTACATCTTTGACCCTATCTTCGTCCTGAGGACTGGATTGAGGTAAAGAGCAAACCCATCAGTAATAAAAAAAAACATACTCGTCACAATGTACTTTTATTTTACAGTGAAAAAATCATAATATTTCGGTAGTTAAGGTGGTTTCAGTCCATACAAAAGTTTGACGCATAATACGCGTAGACGGAATTAAGAAAAGTAATATTTTATACATGGAAAAATAGTTTAGAAAATCTAGTTCCCACGTAACAAATTACATTTGCAATTTATAATATAATTACGAAGATATAAAGCTTTTAAAATGTTGTATGAAAAATTTCAAAGCTTTATATCTTCGTAATTATTTTATAAATTGCAAATGTTATTTGTGACGCGGCATCTAGAGTTTCTAAACTATTTTTCTATATATACAAAGTGACTTATATTAATACCGTCTACGCGTATTGTGCGTCAAAGTTTTGTATAAAATTGACCCCTCTGCAACCACCTTAATCCTTAAAATTTCTGCTCTATTTCAGCGACCAACTCACATGATAAGGTACCAACAAGATTTACATCAACTTGTTTCCAACATTTGTGAGACAAAACCTACGCCGACTGAAAACGATCTACATTCTAAGATTTCCCAGAGAATTCCAAGATATCCGCCTCCTAATGGGGACACAACAACTACCCACCATAAAATGCAATACCCCTCTCGGGACGCTATTAAAATAGCCGAGCAAAAGCTTGCATTGTTCAGAATCGTGTTCTCAACCGTCTATAATTTTGATAATAGGCTGGAAAATTTTCCATTGTCTTAAACAGACTACCTGAAGGCGCCGTTCGATTAATTCGCTGGATTAAGGTAATTACTGGCGAGAGTTGTACTTTACGCTTTCAATCTCTCATGCGAGTGTTTTGATGGATCTCTCATTGGTACCAGGTCGTCATATCAAGAAGCCGCTTCTTCTTCTCATCGTGTAGGCAGCAGCTAGCAAGTCCTGGTGTCAGAGTTTTTTCAGACCGCCTTACGGCCTCTGATGTGGTTTTTATGTAACGTCTACTACCACCAGAGATAATAGCGGGGACCAACGGCTTAACGTGCCATCCGAAGCACGGAATCATCTTTCTTTTCAGACAATCAGGTGATTTAACCTGCAATGTCCTCACCAACTGGGGAAAAACGCACAAAGTGACATATCACTAGGTGTGGGAATCGAACCCACGACCTCCGTGTCGAGAGCCCAATGCTCTTAACCATTAAACCACGGAGGCAGTTGAAGCCGCTAAGTTAGGTCGTCATTTTGAACCTAATTCTTGAATTTGTGAAGTTAATTATAATACACTGTAGTAAACACTGTATGACATTCCATTGATTCGACATAAGTACAGATACAATGCCACTAAAAAAAATTTGCTGTTATGTTTGGCAGTTGACTTTTTGTACATGAAAGAGACAAAATTCTTGCTCAAGTTCAGGTGGAACCTTACAGTGGAATATTCATGAGAAGAGGAACGAGATCTATATATTTTATTTCTTCTTATATTATCTTTTGTTGTACCCTTCTTTGGGATTCACTATTTGGAATCCATTCTCATTTCTCGTGTACTGCTGTACATACAAACATAATACAAAATATTGCTATTTATTGTGACATCCTCTGCCAGGTCTTTCAATGATGTTGTCAGATATCTAATCTAGAAATAAACATTTTAACGGGTTCTTAACGTGTTTTGGTATATTTGAGTTCCCGATATTTCAGCAGTGTTACAACTGCCATGATCACGGGATGACTCATTCAGAACCCGTTATAATGTTAAATTCTAGATTAAATAATAACCGCGTAACTCTCAAAAACTGTATTGTCAGATATTGTATCTATCACTTCTAATTTAAAGTAAAATTTATATAATACCATTTTGGTTTAGGTTACTATACCATGTTTCTGATCAACACTACAGCAGTAGACTTTTGTTTTGTTTCTCAATTAGGATCAGGATGAGAGCCTCCCCCCATTATGCTATTCTTCTCGGTCATTTGCTAGACGCATCCAAGTCTTTCCAGCGATCTTCTCAACGCAGCCTACCTGGGTACAGGACGATCTTCTCCTCTCTTGCTTGAATTAGCATCATTTAGTCTTAATTGATTAAACTTTTCATAAAATATCAGCATCTGTGTCAAGAATTTAATCTTAGCTTCCCGAATAAATTCGCCATAGCCTCGACACGCCTATCTCAATCTCAACGAACCGAGGACGACGTAGCATCAATAAGTTGACAAAGGAACTCGGAATCTTGTGTTTAATGGTTAACAATAAAGATTATTATCTTTATAAGTGTCTTTGTTTAGACATTGATAAAGCAATGGAGCACCAGTGGAGTAAGACTTTGTTTCTGTACATTTATAGTTTCTATAAATTTTAGTTAAGTACTAAGATTTTAACATTTGGGTCTGAAATATACATTGGATTTAGGTCAATAATACAATAGTCTTCAACTCGTTATTGTACGTCTTTCGGCTGAAATTATAAAGACGATGAATCAGGTACCATGCATTTAATAGCAATGTCATCAAAACAAAATTAATTATTCTTATGACAAAAAGTTATTATGATTAGATATTACTTTTTCTTTCATGATTTATTTGTTTGTCTTTTAAATTAAAATGTAATATTCATTGGAATAGCACGTTTTATTTGAATAAATTCATTTAGAAGTATTAAGCCAGGGCAAGTCAATAGTAGATGCTTTATAATAATTACAAACTTGAAATAAAACATTCAAGTAGGCACTTAAGTCCTATTTTATGGATTTCTTTGCATTTTACAATTAATTGCAACTTTTTCGTAAATTAATGTACCTATATGTATTCCTAATTGTGATTAACATGTTTTCGAAATGAACCCTTGTAAAATTGTAAATTTTTATCAAAATTAATTGCTGGTCACAGATACTGGTTTGTGTTGCTGTTTATATATGTATTGGACAAATTTCATTTACCTACTTCAAATGTTGTAACAAAAAACCTTTTAGGTGAATTAATAACTCGACACTATTCTTCAGAATTTCAGTAGCGCAAGCTTTTTCGTTCCTAAACATGGAATGAAGTACAATTTGCACTACAGTTCGTTCCACAAAAAGAAGTACCCTAGCGTATCTCGTATGGCTACAAAGTAAGTACGAAAATAGTTTGCATCGTGAGATTTCGTATTTCGAACACGGAATACGTTGCAGGTGGCAACGAGGGCTGCTAACTATTGTTAATGACTCGACGAGAGTGTAATTACTTTTTTTAACACCCCACTAATAGCAATTTCACTAATTTTGTAAGTCGCGAAGTTTAACAGCTAAGTTTATAACCACTGGAATCAAGTTGTGTGGACCGTGTAAAAATATTGCAAAATAATGTAATGTGTATGTGATTTTAAGCTGGCGGTCAAGCAGAAGTTGAGACGGGAGCGGTCAGAGAGCGTAGCAAAAGGATTATTTTTGCTACGCGCTCCATACAAACGATGTTTAGTTAAATTTTCAATATTAAATCAATTGAAGTCAATAACATTTTTCAGAAACAATCAAGAAACTTATTTCTATGCTTTCATGCTGCCAGATTTTCATTAAAATAAACATTTTCAATGATAGGATTCATTTAAGATTTGTATGGAAATCTTTGAGGCACTGTAACTTTAAAACTATAAATACTATATAATTTTAAATCTGACAACATAAAAGCATATATATTAGTTTCTAAATTGTTTCTGAAAAATTTCATTGGCTTTAATTTAACAAAACTTCGTTTGTGTGGCATGTAGTTTACATCGCGGTATATTCTGTCTGACATAATGACTTGATGAATTTTATAATTAACTACAAAGTTAAACAATCATCATCATCATATCAGCCATTAAACGTCCACTGCTGGACATAAGCCTCCCCTAAATTGGGGGGATTTGCCATAATCGCCACGCTTGGCAAGCGGGTTGGCGATCGCAGTTGGATCGAATCAATGTGTCAATCATCCTTCAGCCTAGCTAGCATGCCACCTCCGAGAAAACGACAAAAATCGAGATGTGCCTCCATCTTTATTATTTTACGTAGGCCAGAAAGAGCGCGCATGACGTTTTTCTCGTTTAAACGCTTTGTCGTGGGTGGCATGCTAGCTAGGCTGGAGATCCCTTAGTCGCCCTTTACGACACCCACGGGAGGAAATGGGAAACAATACATAAATCTAATTAAGGTATAGTTTGTAGGCCAAGGCAAAAGCCTCAAAACTTCTCACTCACACCTTGACGAAAGAAACTAAAATGTTTACAAATCAGCTCACATCAACCCAATGCTTGGTATAATTGCTTCCCTTTTATTGCGCCATTCCTTACGATGCTGTGCTAGTCTGATCCCATGCGAACCCTCACAATGTTACCAGTCCAACGTGCTACTACCGACCTCCATCCCTCTCTTGGCAACCACTCAGATACCGCCTTGGTCCACCAGCCATCGTCTGTTCACTATTAATGGAAGTATCATAGTAGCCAAGTGCAGATATAACTGTATTTTTTTAAACTAGGCATACGTTTTGGACCACGCATAGTATACGGTTTCGTAGTTATTTATGTTGACGCAGTAAAAGGTTTTTTCCAATCAGAAATTTAGGATTTTACCTATTTTCCCTCCACAACTCGACAAGTTTTTATCACGTATTCCTAATATAGATATAGATATAGATCCGTATATAGGTACCCAAAACAACTTTGGGTGAGATTTCCCACAATAGCACACTAACATGAGTAATTTCATTTCTAAATCAAACGTTTTAACGATATGAGCTTATAAAATTCTTGAATCCAAAAGTGCGAAAGCATCGCCATCGGTACAATTTCGCGATATGTACAGTTTGTACTAAATTTTGTTTCACATTTTATTAGTTCGTATAAAAATTAATTGAGTTGCTTTATCTATGATACTCGTACAATTTATTGATTTGTACAAAATCTGCAATTTTTTCAATCACTAAAAATAGTTAGACATACCCACAGACATACCTAAATCAAGAATTATTAATGGCGTACGTAATCTCTACGTAAGTTATATATTACAATATTCTAAGACTATATTATTATTCTTCAAAGTTAATTATAACAAAATTTTGTTCTAAATATTTTAATAACCTAACGTCAAGCTTTTAAAGGTCGTCTTAATAATGCAAGACGTATTGCTAACTTAGTAAGAAAAGAGACGATGGAAAGTTTCTGGATAAATTATTTTATTGTCTAATGCGAAATATAATTGATTTTTACTTCAATTGCATCAGTAAGGTTTCTGATGTGAGATAATGTATATTCGTTAACTTAGTCTGGAAAAACATAGTTTGATATCAAGAATGTTCAACTTGGAATATTTTTATCAACATCGCTATTATAATTTCCACGCTTTGAAACTGTTGTTGCATTATGCAAAACACCTGCCCGTTATCTTATAAGAAAATAATTACTAAAGAACACCTTCAAAATCTCTCTCTATACCGCTGCAAAAGGTTTACGCTTTCAGTCTCGCTTTTATAACGGTTACACAGAGTTTCATTAAAAATTTTCTTCAAAGAGCTAAACCTCGTCTCATTATTACATAGAATTTGAGGACAAGGTGAAAATAACGGATAAAATAAGATGCGGGCTTCTGTACTGTGCATATTACGATTAAACCTTGTGATTAAGAAAAATTTAATTATTTAGTAAATTTTTTTTCATTTTTCTTTACAGGTTTTTGCTGTTTAGTTTTAAATTCATTATATCACGTATCAACAAATAGGGAACTTGTTAGATCAGTTGACTTAAGGTGGTTGCAGAGGGGTCAATTTTATACAAAACTGTGACGCACAGTACGCGTAGACGGTGTTGATATAATTAAATTTTTATTTACGGAAAAATTGTTTAGAAAATCTAGATGCTGCGTCACAAATAACATTTGCTATAGTTACGAAGATATAAAGCTTTGCAATTTTTCATACAAAATTTTAAGAGCTTTATATCTTCGTAATTATATTATAAATTGCAAATATTATTTGTGACGCGGCAAATAGATTTTCTAAACTATTTTTCCATATATAAGGTCTAACAAAATTAACTGAAACTATTTTAAGGGTATGCTAAGACCATCAAACTGAACAATTTTCTCTAAGGAACCAATATCGAAATCGCGAAAAAAAAATCTCCTGCCCCATACATTTGAGTCAAGTTGTATTTGAAGTTTTGTATGGGACATCAAATTTTTTTTCGCTATTTCGATATTGGTCCCATGGAGAAAGTTGTTCAGTTTGATGGTCTGAGCATACCCTTAAAATAGTTTCAGCTAATTCTGTTACACTTTATGTAAAATATTACTTTTAATAATTCCGTCTACGCATATTGTGCGTCAAACTTTTGTATGGACTGAAACCACCTTAAACTTTACTTTTATAAATTGGAAATAGAAATTAAATGCATTCTAATTCCATTTTTATTTCCGTTTAGGGGCAATTCTATCAATACAATTTCTTAAAGAAACAAAGTACGTATACAATTTCTCTTACACACCTATAATTGCACCCTTATTATTTAATTACGAGAAGTATTTTAAGGGTGTATCTATTCAGATAATGAAACTAAACAACTTACCCTAAGGAACATGGGTTAAAAAATGTTTTTTTTTGTTGGACTTCGTATAGAAGATCGATCGGCTGATCCGAACTTTTGTAAGGAAGCTGAGAGTCAAAAAAAAATTGTTATGTACCTACTTGCATAGTATAAACTATATTCACAGAGGGAGTAGTCGGAGTTATTCTGAAATCTCAATACATCCATGCACGTTCCACTTGTACTACTGAAACAAGTGTGTTTTACGTACTATTTATTTATTTTGACGGACCTATATGCTAAACGATCAAAATAGAGCCTTACATATCGATATCTGAAAATCTTTTGCCATTTAGTGCAGAAAACATAGATAATAATTATATTACACTGGCAGAAAACAAAGAAATGCTGCAATTACAATTTTATGTTTTTATGAACATTTTTTACCTATGAATAGAGGTGTTTTTTGCTTTGTTTCTTCAATCCGTTATGCTATTATTATATTTTATTTTGTTGTACATATTGTTTAAAAAATATTTATGTACTTTGTGCATGTGAAATTCAGTAGTTAATTTTTGACTGTTTCTTACTATTCTGTAATTTTAGCAAGTTTCACTAATTAACTAGGTATCAAAATGTCATTCTGTATTCGCATAAAAGATCTCTTGACGTCTCAGGTTTACAGGACCTTGTATAGAAGTCCTTCATTTCGCAGAGCCCGTGCACCAAAGGCCAAATAACGCTCGGCCTCACGGAGCAATCTTTGATGCTTTAATCAGGTATCGATAGCCACACCCTTCTGAGTAATTAGAAATCCTAGGTGCTTGTGTTGCAAAAGCGAGACACTTTATCACGTGGATGAAAAAGCTGATATAATGAACTGATTTGAATTTGATTGAAAGGCTTAGAAATTCAGTGTTCTTTAGCTATTTTAAGCTTCATTTTCTTTAATTAAAATAAAAGTGATGTTCTCTTTAGGAAAAATATAGAGATGCAAAAATCTATCGCAAACAGTTTTAATTTTGTTCAAGAGCAAACTCTCACACTCTTGGGTAACCGTCTGTAATTATAAGATCTAACTGAATTAGTTCTCAATATTTTTGGGGGTCCTTCTGTGTGGGTTATTCAAGTCTGTCACATCAAGCAAACAGATATAATGGGTATTATTGGGTATGGTGCATTTTCATTTCCTATTTGATTTGCATTGCTTGGATGTCAATAGTGCTATGCTGTCTTATTAATTCCATCTGGAGATTCCTTCGTCATCATCATCATATCGTATGGCATTTTTTGTCTTCCTGCTTGGACCCGGGGAGGTCTAAATTTAAAGGTCAAGGTGTTTTAGCCAGTCTTCCGCCGTCTGCCGTTAATCTATGGAGTTCTTTAATTCCACCGGGTAAACAGCGCAGGGTGAACTCATTTACCATATGGGTGAGGGTTTTGTCAGGTGCCCCACTGTCGCACATCTGTTACTCCCTCAGGCCCCACTTGTAGATTGGTTGGTCCTTCCATGGTAAGTTCTTAGATTCTTTGGTGATATGCGTGGACAAACAAATAAATACACAGACAGACAGACATACAGACGAAAATTTATAATAAAGATAGGATTAGAATTAACTGCCTAAAGTGCCTAAAGGCAATTACTTAGCCCAATTTATTTCTTACGGAGGGTAATTAAAAATTCTCAACTGTCATTTATCTGTACGAATAGGTATCTCTAATTAAGAATATCTCGCAAGCACTTCTATTTCATTGAAGATAAAATTAAATTTACGTAGTCTAATGTCTTAAATGAGAAAGTTTATTTCAAGTTTTGTCTTTCTCAAATCCAAAACTAATTTTGAAGGCTTAATTAATAGTTTTTAACAATTATCTCTTTGCAAAGAACTCAAGACTTTATTAACTCTAAAATTATTATATTCACAGACGTAATAACAAAATGTATGGTACCTACACGAATTTCATACAGGGTGAAATTAAAATCGTTCGAATAATTTTGAGGGATCTGTCTACTACTATTTATTAAGATAATTACTGTCGGGGTAGTTATAAGTGTTCTAAATACATCATAATTTAGAATATCAAAATATCCATAGTATAAATATATTTGAGGTTAGTACAAAAATTAAGTTTCAAATTTTCCACACATAATACGCGAGGCCCTAATCGGCCCAATATATTTAGTATAACTATACAATAATTATCTACAGTTCGGTTCGAGTAAGGAATATCTTCAACTTTACCCTGTATGGGTATTATACATTTTATAATGTTTTTTTGTAATGTAAACAAACCATTGTTTGCAAATATGTTCCTTCAAAAAAACATACCAGTAGAATCAGAACTCACTTTCACACATTTCCTGCAATGAAGAAAGATTGTGTGAAGGAAAGTTTCCATTTATTTAAACTTCGAAACATAATAGTTCTAAAGCTATTATTTCTCATTGTTACAGAGCAATGACAAACACGTAGACCGGTGCAGCATCAAGATGGATAGACGCAAGCGTACGGCCTTGCTATGGCTATTTACAAGCCTAGCATCTGTAGGCGCTATCAAAGTTGTCATAGAGCCCCTACCTAAAGGTAAGTCACAAAAACATGACCCTAATTCCACAGCGCCAGCATATCACTGCATGCCCTCGACTTACCGTTGTCTTTTTGGCAACATCCAATGCTCGTGATCAACTAACTGCAATGAAAAAAGTGCACGTCAAAAACAAAAGAGGTAGTTTTTTAACCTGTCGCTCACAGTCGAGAGTAAACAGAATCGGGCGTCCGTACTTAATTTAGTTTTTTTAAGTCTTGGATCTCGTTTAGCTCCCCCGAAGTTCTCCCCCCAGATGCGGCGCGACTCACGACCGACTTCGCTTTAGTTTCGTTTAATTTCCTATCTCTTTTGTCGTGACGTTTATTACGGAGTCGCTCACCCACACCAGCCTACCTTTGTTCACAGCCACTAATAACCATTTGGAATTAATTTTTATTCGTCTCTTGCCCGTCTATTTTCGGACTGGCTCTTTATTGTTTTCGCATTAATTTACAGTCCACAGCTGCGGGTAACGCAGATTTCTAAGGAGTTTTTATCTGCCTTCAGTATTCTTTCTTTTGAAAGTGAGAGCTCCTATTAATATTAATTAAAAGTTTGAATAATTGAATGGATTCGGAATTGTTCTCAGTTGTTTGGTTGCCTCTGGAAGTGAGTCAGGGCAATAATTAAAACTTGAGACGAAGAGCTCCATTATTTGCCTGTGAGCGACAGCTTTTTTCGCTTAATTTATGTTAATATTTACTAGTTGTCGTATACAGGTTTTTCCGAAAAGACTTCTGGGTAATTGATTCTAGCGTATCGTGCGATATTAAAAGATTTTACGTCCTATAAAGTTTTTATGTATTGAGTCTGCAATTTTTGTATCGATTTCTAAACCACCATTTTCATATAGCATACGGAAATGTGTTTAAGGATATTTCCTCCAAGCCAATTTTTACATTATAGCCGTTGTTTGACTCTTCGTGCTAATTTGAGCCGTGCAAAAATATCATACTATTATAACTTTAGTAGGAATTACGCCAAATACTTTTTACTTTTACTTTATTATACAGAGTGAAATAGGTATCATTACTAATTCTACTCATCATTAGTGATGTTAATGATCATACCGAATAACTTTTACTATTGGAGCAAACCGATCAGAGCAAAAAGAATCAGCTGTTCCATACTAAACTGAAATGCCTACTCAACTCAAATGTATGCTACAGCAGATTTTTTTGTGCTCCGATCGGTTTACTCCTATAGCAAAAGTTGTTTAGTTTGAAGGATACTAATGATATCAATTTCACCCTGTATTTTACGTACCTACATTGGGGAATAAAGTGAAATAATAAAAATGGTTTAACCATTAAAATTGCAGTGATGCAAGTCACGAACATAAGGTACAATTAAGAGTTCGCTGTCGGCATATAAAACACGCAGACACATTCTTTCACTGCTTAAAGTAATTACAGCGAGAATTATTTACTTACTTATATTCAAACACCATGTAGCTAACTTCATATTAACTTTGCTAACAAAACATGATCAGATAGAGGTTTTCATTATTTATCGAATCAATCAATCAATTATATTTTATTTTACACCTTAAACACGGTATAGGGAAAAAGAGTAAGTAGGTACAGATAAGATACACAGAAGGTACACAATAAGACGGTGTTATACTTTCTTGTCTTGCGACCTCATAAATCGTTTTCATGACAATATGATCCTAAAGTAACCAAAAATTACCATACTACTAAACAATAAAATTGCATGCTGTTGTAGAGATTTATAGCTTAGTTCCTGACAACACCAAAAACGACAGTAATACGGTAGGGAGTAAAAAGAGTGAGTAGGTACAGATAAGATACACAGAAGGTACACAATAAGACGGTGTTATACTTTCTTGTCTTGCGACCTCATAAATCGTTTTCATGAAAACATGATCCTAAAGTAACCAAAAATTACCATACTACTAAACAATGAAATTGCATGCTGTTGTAGAGATTTATAGCTTAGTTCCTGACAACACCAAAAACGACAGTAATACGGTAGGGAGTAAAAAAAGTGGTTAAAGTATTTATCTTCGATAAAAGTCAAGAAGAATATGTGTTATGTAATAGACCTTAAACTAGAACTCAAAAGACTAGCGGAAAAGAGACAGGATTGGCGAATAACCCACGGACAAGAGCGTAGCTCTCAAATAAGATGATGATGATGATGAATAGAACTTAACTACTCGTACATTATCTTTTAGTCACATCGATACCACAATAGTAGTCTTTGTAGAAGCATTTTGGAATCTGATTTACTACCTAGTTCAGGAATTGCATGCGATGAACCTTCAAATCGACCTGCATATCGAATGGTGAACCAACGTATAGCCCCTTACAAAACGAATCAAATACGCTCAATTTCGAACAGAGGAACCGCAGTCCAGTTACATGAACCGTGCTGTGTCTAAGCTATAAACTGTTGCGTCTAAAATCTTTTTAAGTACTATTTTAATGTACATGTGAAGATTACTTGTATATATGCTTAAACATGTGCTCAGTGTGTGTTGCCAGTGATTACATATGGAACAGAGACGTGGTCGTTCACTCAAGGCCTCATAAAAAGGCCGAAAGTCGCCCAAAGGGCAATGGAGAGGGCTATGCTCGGAGTTTCCCTACGAGATCGAATCAGAAATGAAGAGATCCGCAGAAGAACCAGAGTAACTGACATAGCCCAAAGAATTGCTAAACTAAAGTGGCAGTGGGCGGGGCTAGCATTGCTCGCAGAACCGATGGCCGATGGGGCCGAAAAGTTTTCGAGTGGCGACCACGAACCGGAAAGCGAAGCATGGGTAGGCCCCCACTCGGTGGACCGACGACCTTGTGAAGGCGGCGGAAACCCGTTGGATTAGGGCAGCGCAGGACCGGTCGTTATGGCGATCCTTGGGGGAGGTCTATGTCCAGCAGTGGACGTCCATCGGCTGAGATGATGATGATGCTTAAATTACCTTATTTCTATTGCACTGAGCCAGTTTGATTGAGTACCTACTATGGCCCACTCTAGAGAGAGGACACGTCGTTGCTCTGCTATTTGACGTGCATCATACAGGGTCCTTCTTAACAAGCTGACACTTTTTTTAAGGGGATGATCAGAACACCAAATTGAACAACTTTCTCTATGGCACCAACATAGAAAAAGCGAAATAAAAATCAGCTGTTCCATACAAAAATGCAAATCTACTCGAGTCAAATATATGGGACAGCTGATATTTTTTTCGCGATTTCGATATTGGTCCCACAGAGAAAGTTGTTCAGTTTGATGGTTTGATCACCCCCTTAAAAAAGTGTTAGCATTATATGAAGGACCCTATATTGGCATGCAGATGAAGAAAAAAAACGCTTTTAAATAATTTGAAGTGTTTGATAAGAATACCTCCCGTTACCTATTGCCCATTAATTATCTTTATCGGATTTTAACATAATTCTAAATTTAAATAGCTCGGCTACATCTACTTCGGTTGGTTTCTTCCTAAATAATAAACTCATCTAACTCTTCTTTGCTTTCAGTCACAAATGAATCATTCGTAAACAACTGGCTGGCATATTCTGTACAAAATATGTTAAATGACAATGTACTTAAATTGGACCTCACATCATCACTTAGCCACCATTGTCTTCTGTCTTTAGCGAATTCCAACAGCGGACTTGCTTATACCACAGCCTAAAATGTCCGATGGCCGCGGGCCACTAGATCTACGGCCACCAATTAAAAGTACAGATGGTAACATGCCGACGACGGATGGTCTCCGCTCATACGCCGGACATTGTCAGACGCTTTATGCTATCCGCATCCGGTCATCCGGGTTTCAAAAAGGGTGTTCATTATTGGTGACGGACAAATAAAATATTTATTTATTCAGAATACATCGCAAAGAAAATCTTGTTGTTATGGTTTAATAAGACCGGGAACTATAGGATACTAAACAACATTATTTTATGCTTATGAAATCCAATTAACCCGATTGTTTGAAAGTTCTGCATATGAATCCGAATTGCCAGCTCGCCGATGTTACAACGAATTGCACTCCTGTAAGGAGACAATATTTTTTATAACTACAAATATTTTTAGCACGAGACATAAAAATGTTTTTTATGATTTTATATTATTGACCCTATATGGTCCTTCTTAATTTTCTGACAGACGGTTTTTTAAGGGGATTATCAGACAGTCAAACTGAAGAACTTTCTCTATGATCATTCTTTTCAAAAACCGTCAGCATATAATAAGTTGAACCCTGTATATCTTTATTAAGTTATCATAACACAAGTCTAGACTAGAATTCAAATTACTACCACTACTTCAAATTTAATTTTAATTCTTCAGTTGAGACTTGAGACTTAAGAAGCTATGTGAAAAAATAGGATTCTTTAAAGCGTCATAATTATATCATGACGTACAGTAGGAGTATGATTAGCGGATATGTGTAAATTGAACATATAATTGAAGTTTTGATTAGAGCCAAAACACGACCAAGACACATTTTCTCGATAGAAAAACAAGCCAAAATAGCCTCCGTCTTTACCGATAAACGCTTGGAACTGCTAAACGGTGAATAATAGAAACACGAGACTTGATTTAAAAAAAAAAGAGATTGATATTTTACAAATTTTGATTAGAGCAGAATTGAACTTACATAAATAATTACTTAATAAATACAATCACAATTAAATAAAGTTTGTTTTACGCTTTCGTCGTTTCAGGTCGCATCAGGCAGTAATATAAGCTATCACACGCCCATTTTGCGTCAATTATTTTTCGACATAGGCCCTTAATGCATCATTAGTATTCTCTATTATATTGTCCATTGAAGTATACATGAATATCTATTCATGTATACTTCAAGCCAGAAAAAAATCTCCTTGTATGTCTAATTTACATAGATTCGTTATTGTACTTAAAAACATAATTATTACAATAAGTCGTGATGTACAAATCTCTTTCTAAGATGCCGTGTGTCGTACAAACTACAACATTTTACTTTTTTCGTCAGGTCGATTATAATATGTTCCTTAATCACCTCTTTAATGTCCATATTTCAATTTGCAAAACGAAGATCTAATCTACAATGTCACAGTAATTAAATTAATTAAAACTAGGTTTGAAATAATGTTTTCCACTATAAATGTAACATCAATTAATGTCACGTAATCACGAAGAGGTTTTGAACAAATGACCATTTCTCATGCACTCAACCGCATATCTTATTATTTACTTATAAAAGCAATTACAATGTTGCTTTATAACCCGTTTATAGTAAATAATTCTTCTTTTCGTTCTTAATGCTAGAGTTATAAAACGTAAATCTAACAAAGATTGTGAAGAGCTTTTACTTAACATTTACGATGAAGCTTGAGTTTAACGGTTAGGTTTAATTACATTTGTACTGTCGGGGTAATTTCATGCCTCGCCTTCACATTCTGGTTACATTGTTTTAAGTTGATATTGGGTCTTCACATAAAAGATACAGCTTTACTTCTGCTCTCCCCAAAACTAATTTAGCTGGCAGACATGGAAATTACAATGTGCGCTTTAAGGATTTTGCCTGTGGAACAATATTGTTATATCTGTATTTTTAGACGTTGGGGGTAAAGTTGAGGTTTTTTTTTAAAGCTGTTTTGCTTAGAAACACTCTGTTGGTGTTCGGCGAGGGGCCTGCCCCCGGGTTAGGGGACGATTTGTGACACTAAAACAAATGACGCGCGCTCCACGCCCGATTGACGACAGTTACAGTCAAAATTGCAGTTGGACCACTTGGATGAATGACTCGCGGTACACGAAAGTTTTTTTAGCTTTTGTGCCATTTGGAATAAAATCGGGTAGGCTATATCAGGGACACAGCCGCAGTGGAGTACATAAAACGTCTTGTACGGAGTAATGGCCTCCTTTAACTAAATAACAAGTAAGTACCTAAATAAAATAATGCCGGAAGGTGCTATACTTCCAAAGTACCTACTACCTAATTATATCTTGTCGTAACATGTTTTGTTACATATTGTTATAGCTACAATAGATCTATCCAGGTCGCAGTAGCTATTTGGTCATTGACCAAGCCGTTATAACCAAATAATAATAAATACATATTGTTATTACAAAAAAAAAACTGATTTATTTAATAAAATTTTTGAAGAAAAGTAAGAGCGTACGTAATACTTCTAAATTAAACTAAGATTTTCTATAAATTATAAAGCAATATTATTGACTTATCTTATGATCGAAATAAAGGACAAATTTTATAAACAACTTCTTCAGATTATTCTAGCTATTAATAAATAAAAAATGCACAAAAATAAACTCTTTTAGCAAAAATCTCTAATGTGAAAAGGGAATTCGTCGTTTTAGTAGAAATGACATAGCCTGATAACGTCTCTGTTTACCTGAGTAGGAAACACAAACGTCCAGGAGGAAATGAAGGCAAAATCTACTCTGAAAGAGAAAGTCCCGAGGGATCTTGCTGGCTGTTATTAACACCTTTTACGAATAATAACATTGTTTGTGACAGATAGTAAGTAAGTAGTTTTACTCATTTAGTCTGGTAACTTGGTAGAGAAAAAGGGCGTGATGTTATAGATATCTGTATTTTATATCTAATAAATAAAATTATAAACGCTCACATGCTCCCGTTGTAATGATCTTCAGTAAGGTACTAGGTTTTTTATTACCTATGGAAACAATACAACAACGGCACAAACGTATCATCGATGACCGAACCGGGATTCGAACCAAGGACCCTGGTATGATAGTCCGGCGTGGTAGCTTTTACACTAACCGGGTCTCAACGGGGTAGTCCATTTCATACATGGTTGTTTTAAAGGGGATACTAAACACCTTCCTCTATCACCGAAATGGTGGAAAAAATATGTTCATCCATTATATAAAGGGTTTCATTTTAAAACTAACCTACTTTTATTCCTTAAGATCTTACTTAATATTTAATCAAAAATAATTTATCTACTATCAAATAGTAAATTAAATGTGACCCAAAAACATTTGAAAAAGAAACGGCGAAATCTAGTTATCATACAAGATGTATGTAATCCCCTCTGTTTCCGATCCTCAAAGAAAAGAAACTCGCCCTCAAACTCCAAGCGAGATCAAGAGGCTTCTAAAACAATGCCGAAAGATCTCATTTCAAACCTCAATACGTTTCGGATATTCAATAAAACGCTTCAAACGGGATAATATCGATTCTATATACATAACGCCTCGAAATATCGGTATGCAAACTGGTTTTCGCGTGCAGTCGCGGAGTCGATTTACTTTGCCTATTTATATTATCTTTTTCAATTTGATTTTTTCGACAGTTAAATCTTATTTGAGACGTTGACAAAGCATGCGCGTCTAATGTTAAATTTGCTAGTTTTATTTATATGACCTTACATTTTATAATTTACTTTTATTCGAAAATACACCTATTTATCATTTATTTTAAAACAGCTTTAAAATATTTTAATTTTCATTTTTACGATGATTATATTAGGAGAAGGTGATGTTCTATCTATTATATTCTACTCTATAAAAGTGTCACAGACGGCAATTTTTTTAAAGATAGTCATGCCTTTTCAAACACGTACTTTGATAGGTATTTGAATTTTATCAATGTCAATGGGAGGTTGCAATCTGTCCAGAAAAAAAGACCTATTATGAAACATCCCTCAATCCGCGGAGTAATATCGAGGTGTCTTGTGGTTTGATCTTGTTTGTTGGTATGTGTCTAGTGTAAACATTCTTTATTATGTTGTTTATGTTTATGGTTGTTCGATAAATGATAATATTACAATTTTTTTTTGGTTATTTAGTAGGGGTCGTGACACAAAAAAGTTTGAGAAGCGTTGACCTAGAATGGTACTTGTGTATTCCATTTTTTTTTTCTACATTTATCTAGCGCCTTATTCCGAAACGTTGACAATCGAACATATGAATTTCTATTTCTATCTTGTTAAACAACATTTTACAAAGTTAATATAAAATTGTACACGTGTAGCTTGTGTGCGACTGCGGAAATCCGATATTTTCTCAGCTATCCTTGTAATATTATCACGTTGTAGAGAAGACCTATAAACGGTACTTTGAAAGAATTTATTTGGGAATCTCATATTCTTGGAATGAGATATTATATTATTCAAAGAGCTTCTTATGTTTATTTGAGAGATAAGTCTAGTGAACCAAAACCAACTTAAACTTTTAAGTTGAACATTCTTTTGAGATAAGTTTTAGATGAATTTTAAATTAAGACGTATTTTATTTGCCCTGCCCAAAGTACTTCGTCAAGAAAATCTAGATAGGCAAATTTTAGGCATTTTTTAGTAAAAAAAATATTTTCTACGATACGAGTATTATTCTTGAAAAATTAAGCAAGATTTTACTAAAATCGTTGTGGTAAATTTTATACAACTTAAATGCGTTCTGGATCTAACAGGGTGCTCGAAAATATCAAACTGAACAACATTTACAATAGGACGCAAAAAAACTGCTATTTCATACATTTTGGTAGAGTACCTATTGACATTTTCGCTATTTCGATGTTGGCTTCATAGTGAATGTTGCTCATACTCATGTTTCACAAATAAATGATTCTTATTCTTTTTCTAAGTTTGATGGTCTGAAGCACCCTATTTGATATGTAACGCATTAAATTTAACACCCTGTATAGTTTGATAATAATAATTATAATATATTCTGATTTTATCTATTTTTAATTTTGTATATTGTTAATGTGCAAATAATGAATATTGTATTGTATCTTTAAATAAGATTATGACTTCACTCCTAACCTAATATAAAATTACAGATAAATGTATTTTATACCCATCACACACAGACCCAGACCACAACTTATTAGATTTGACCAACCCTCACAGACAAAACTCTATATTCTGCTCAGCGTCCTGACCTTTCAATATCATTCGTGATTCCAAACGAAACCGTTTGCGTGGAAAAAGGAGCCGATTACCCTTGTTTACGCACAAAATAGAGTTTTCTTCTCATTGGCTTGGAGATAAAGCAGGGTAGAGATTAAATTCGGGTCTTGTTTGCAATGTCCGCGCCCCATGTAAACGAACCTATGTTAGGCCGAGCGCAGACGACTGACAATTCTAAGGTTGTGAGACAGTGGGTAGCGTTTAGAGATGCAACGGTTTTTCGTCATCTTTTGCTTTATCTTAAACAGTTCCATATTGTCACAAAAAATCACGTCAGCAACAGTTCCAATTTTAAAATTTAGCTATTATCTCGTTCTAAAAAACCTGATGGTAAATTATTTTTTCACATATTTAAGGCTTTACCATTATTACATACTTCAAACATGGTGTAAATATTTTTGGCTACTTAGAAGGTTTTGAAAAGTCCATTCGTATTTTATAATAAATACATTATTTTTTAAATTGCAATGCCTATTTTATTGCTAAAAAATAATTTATATTGTTGAATCTAAGCCAAATGAGTGCATTGGTATTAATACTATTAATTAAAAAGCATTCTGGAAAACACAATTTTGATTTCTATGTTGCGTAGTGATTTTTATTTTAATATGTTTTAAGACAGTCTTTTTGTTACGAAATGTAAAGTAATTGGACTTTACCGTGCCGGTTACAGTTTAAAAGTCCAATTACTAATTACTCCCTACCCTGCCTAACAAAACTCCGTAAAATGACTGGGCTATGTTAGCATGCTCCATATATATTTTTAAAGTTAGTAAAAAAATTTTAAACATAATCTAGAAACCAATCTCTCTTGGTGAAAGATATCATATGTCATACGGTGGCTTGTCAGATTTCAGAGTTATAGTGTCTCAAAGTTTTCTATACTTACCTTTAATTAATCCTAGCATTGAATATGTATTTTTAACGGAAATCGGATATACCACAAGCACGGAGATTAATATCCAGATCGTGCTTAAAAAAATTAATTGACTTGAATTGGTAAATATTGAAAATAAGATCTAAATTCGTTTGTATGCGGCGTACTTGGGCGCTCTGCAAGGAATATCCTGTTCAAGAAGATAGAAAAAGAGTACGAAAAACAAGTTCCCACTATCATGATATATTTGTGGTATAAAGTCACATGATGACCTATATGTTCCTTGACGCATACATCAGTCGCGCGTCTCTGCGATTTGTAACTTGATCGTTACGTTCACGCAAGCCCTAACCGTTTACCCGTCTAGGTAAGGAGACAAGATATCATTTGGCATAACGTAATGGGCTCTGAAGAAAGGTTGCTTTACGACTTCTTATTTGGAGTCCTGTAATGAGTTTTGTAACGTTGAGGGTCGCTGTAAATGTTCCCGCTTTCGTGTTTACACGCTCTTGGGGGGTTAAAAAAAAGCTGTGAGCAGTTTTATTCGTTGAATATTCTCAGGATTGTCATAACGCAAGTTGCTGCTAACTTACATCTTATAAAAACTGAATGGTTTGTTAATAATGTTTTCGTTACTATGTTTGGTCTCTTTATCCATTAAGTCACATGTTTTTCTGTCTATTCGTCTGTCTAGGCTAGTCTCAGAAACTACTATGGGGATATTGGTATTGATATGGTTTTCACTAAAAGATAAACTAATTCACGGGGAAGGTTTGTGTACTCATGCGAAGCTGGAGTGGATAGCTTCATACATAAATTCACAACCATTAAAGTTGGCCAAAACTACAAAATATCTTTTTTTTTTTAAGTTTGCATTTGGGCTGACATATTGAAATATGCTTATTGACGTATGGTTGGAAGCCCCAAAATAAAGAATAAAACAATTTGTATACAGCTAAGAGGAAAGATCTCCTTTATTTGAGAAGGTCTATATGTAAGTATATACCAAAAAAAAATCGTTTATAGCAAAGCTATATTATTCGCATTTAGCACACTATTAGTTATGTGACATTAGTTTCAGAAGGAATAATGTGTCAAGTAGTGATAGGCAGCTAGTCGTTCGCTTATAAAACATAAATTAAAATAAAACAAAGAGAAGAGTACCATTATTCGGAATATCGACTAAAGTCAAAACAAAATCTATAAACTTACATAAAACTAGTAATACAAACAGTGAAACAACAAAAGAATTATCTAAAGCCCTTTTTACAAAGCAAACGCAACTTTTGTGCAAAATCTTATAGTAGATACTTTCGTAGCTATGTAGCCACGTATCGTGGAACATCTAAACGGCGGTCAAGCTAAACATCGATATGATCCCGTGTCTCCGGGGACCGACCCTAATTGGACGTGGCCTGCCTGCCCTATTAGCCGGCGATTATTTAATCTTCTGTACCGGGCTGTATCTTACTTACGAGTAATACTGCTGGATATAAAGTGTTCTGATAGGTATAGTTTAGAAAGAGGTTGTACAGGGTGAAATTGATATCATTAGCATCCTTTTGAACTAAGAGTCTACCCATCAAATTGAACAACTTTTACTATGGGAGCTGACAGATCGGAGCAAATAAAAAAATCGGCAGTTCCATACTAAACTGCACCCGCCGCCGCTGCCTATTCGACTCAAATGTATGCAACAGCAGATTTTTTTTGCTCCGATTGGTTTGCTCCCAAAGTAAAATTTGTTCAGTATGATGGGTAGACTCTTAGTTTAAAAGGATGCTAATGATATAAATTTCACCCTGTATATGGATGGTTCATAAAGAATAGAACAATATAGAATCTTTTTAAACTTGGAAACGACTGAGTAGCTTAATTTCTCCTCAACTATATTTTTTAAATGAACTTTTATAAATGAGTAAAACTGAAACAAAAAAAAAAGTAGCAAACTCTTATGGCACTACACTGACATTCTCGAATGAAAAGCCTAGAATATTCAATTACCTATAAAATATGTATTGTTGAATTTAGGTATATTGAAGGAAATAAATAACATAGAAAACAGTTCCCTATCTATACCTGTGTAATATATCTTTTTATCGGGCAAAGGCCCACCATTCTTTCCCACCGCTGTAACTCCTGTAAACCAGTATCAACAGCGGCGACCATTCACAACACTAGACAATGAAGTCCAGCAAGCCCGGGGGATGACTCTAATCTGTCTTGGAATTGGAAAACCAGCAATGAATTAATCAAAGAAGATAGGAGAAGTAGGAAAAAAGAAATATCTGACTTCCCTCAGCAATAAGAAAAAAGCATGGCAATTAGAGAGCCAATTCAAGAGATCATTTATGGCAGAGTTCTCTGTAACATTTGACAAAAAGTTTAAAAAGTAAATTGTTAACAGAGTATAACAAACAACAAAACACTACAATCTACTGTTTCATACAAAATTGCAGTACCGACTCGACTCAAGTGCCTCAAATGACAGCCGTTTTTTTTCGCGATTTTGATGTTGGTCTCATAGAGAAACTTTTTTAGTTTGATGGTCTGATCACACCATAAAAAACCGTCAGTTTATAATATATTTGTATTATTCGTTTGACAATATGTTAGAAAATAGTCGGTGCCCTAGTTTACAAAACTATATCAAGGTAATGCTTCAAACTTTTTTCAGGTCGCATTATAAGTTTGTTTATTCAAAACTATAATACCTTCAAAGATTCATTTTGATACAAGTCTTTTAATTGGGTACCTATTAGTAGGTACATATTATTAATTTTACTAAGAGTTTAGTTTTATTCCTTTAGTCTAGACTTTAGTTGTGTACTTTGTGAAAAATCTGACATAATCTCTTGGGCCACTTTTTCTACGTTTTTTTGTATACACAAACTGTGTACGTCCCTACACTGAAATAACAGCCTACGCAAAACGTATCTCAAGGTCTATAAAACTTAACTTACGTAATTTTCGTAGGCGTTCTTAATAATTATGCTACGGTTTTTCAGACAAATGACATTCATATTTTTATTGAACGGAATACCTAAATATGGGTTTGCTGGCCTACCCTACCCTATGACCATACTATCCTTTATATTGATTCAAGCAATACAATGTTAATAGTGTTTTTAGTTAACAAGCTATCAAAAATATCGATAGTTCTAAATCTATTCCTGATAATATAGTGCCGAATTTATAAGTTTCAGTTGTCAAAATAACTGATGAACAAATACCCATAAAATTCAATCATCATTAATTATTTCTGATTTGGGTGAGATCTATCGACACGACACTCGTTACATCGGCAACATATATTAACTATTCTTTTTTGCATTTTGCAGAAAAAGGTTTTTTTCTTTAGATGACTATTACAGCTCTGCTCAGGGAGTAACTACTGCTTGTTACTGCGGACTATTGGAGGGACCACTAAGGGTCTAGCGGGACAAATGAATGAACTTAAGCAACCAACCAGAGGGGTACGGACCTCGGCATAGGATGTTGCTGGGAGAAATAGATAAAAAAGTAAACAACACCTGCAAGCAAAAGAGTTTATGTTAGAACTCTTAGGTGTCGGCTCTTTATAGACCGGCACAAAATGCTAACCACATTCAAACTAATTAATAAAAAATGTATATGTTTATTTCACTCACTCACACACATTTATGATACTAAAAATTTTATGTTTTTTTTAGAAGATTCTAATATGTACCTTATTATAGTTCTAAATATATCCCTACTAGTAGGTATTCTGTTCCATTCTAGGTGGGTCTAAATAGGTACATAATTATGATACATAGTCCAAAGATTAAAGACAATTGACTTGTGTGAATGACTTCAAAATTTGCGGGCGTCTAATCTCCCATCTCGAAACTATTTGCTCCTGACAGCTTGGTCCTTGTCAATTGTATGTGTCAAATGTTCCTTCATTTAGTAATTATATGCCGAGAGACATTGTCTTGGGACAATGTAGGAAGTTACACTCAATCATTTTGGGTTAAAGCTTATGTGTGATCGTGTATTTGTGTTGAATATCTTTTTACAAAATAAAAATCATCGTTCAGCTTAGTCGTAGCTCAGTTGTTTTTTCTGTTTGATCTGAATTTAACACAAAAATTTTACTTATATAATAAATACCTTGTATATCTATCGCAGACAAATAGCAGAATTAGCAACATTACATAATGGCTAGTTTAATAAA
Organism: Agonopterix arenella; assembly: GCA_927399405.1. Classification (NCBI taxonomy): domain Eukaryota; kingdom Metazoa; phylum Arthropoda; class Insecta; order Lepidoptera; family Depressariidae; genus Agonopterix; species Agonopterix arenella. The sequence goes on along the minus strand of OV656704.1, from coordinate 11,714,914 downwards.
ACAGGGCCGTTTTGTATAACGGTGGATCAACGTTTAGCCTGATTGCCATTGCGATATGTTCTACAATACGGCGGCCTACATTTAGCCGCATTGTAATCAAGTCGTATTGCAAGGTGATCATGCTAACGAAATAAGAACAATGGTTAGTAATGAAATGTAGTCACTGTTTGTCCATAAATTACTGTTATTACCAGTGTAGTTACACTTTTCACTCACAGTATTTTTATTTTCGACGCCATTGCTGTTGTTATGGTAGCATCGCTATTTTTGTGTCCGAAAACAAAACTGAAAACTGGAAATTGCATTACGGCTAGCGTGTTTTAGCCGTATTGACGAAGCGCTGATAAAATTCGGCGAATGGTTGATCAGCCGTGTTATATTCCGGCTGAACATATATCTGCCGTAACACAAAACGGTTTGCCGTTATACAATGCGGCGAATTGTACAATTTAGCTGCGACATATCGATAATCGATCATTTTTACATTAACACTAATAATGAAGTGAGTACCTATTTCGATTAAAAGGCTATGTGAAAAAAATAGGATTCTTCAAAGCGTCATATATCATGAAGTACTAACAGTAGGAGTATGATTAGCGGATATGGTGTAAATTGAACATATAATTGTAGTTTTGATTAGAGTCAAAACACGATTAAGACACATTTTCTCGATAGAAAAACAAGCCAAAGTAGCCTCCGTCTTTATCGATAAACGGTTGGAACTGCTAAACAGTGAATAATAGAAACACGAGACTTGATTTAAAAAAATGAGATTGTTATTTTATAAAGTTTAATTAGAGCAGAATTGAATTTACATAAATAGTACAATCACAATTAAATTGTTTTACGCTTGCGTCGTTTGCTCTTTCTCTCGCATCAGGCAGTAATATAAGCTATCACACGCCCTTTCGCTTCAATTATTTTTCGACATAGGCCCTTAAATCAAAACCAGTGAGGTTCGTTGATCGGAAACCACCTACTCAAATTTGTGTTAAAATAGATCGTGTTTTTATCGGTTTATACATTTTCTTCGGCCTCGAAAGTCGATTGATACGAGAATTGTATTATTATTATTTCAGGTTTCTATTTTTGAATGACAGTGGGCGTACTTTTAGGTATCCAAGTTCTTTCTTTAGTAAGTATTTAACAGTAAAAGTATTGGTCTTGTCTTGTGATTCTTTTCAGTTTACTCAGAATATTATCAAAGAATATGTATCAAATTTTTTATCTGATTTGTTATCCAATAAGCCGATAAGATTTTCTTGAAAATAAAATACAAATAATTTACAAAAATACTCTATAAATTTCACTGACTGAATAGGTATTTGAAATATTAAATCATTGAGAATTAGGTAGATATAATTACTTTCACTATAAGAAGAAAATTGTAGTGAAAATGTTAACTGAAACACATATTTAATCGAACGTGAACAAACACTGGCAATAGCCAGAATGAAAATAAAAATTTCTAAAATTTTTTTTTTTATCTTTATGAACTTTTAATGTATCCACGGAAATACTCTATTAGTAGGTAGTCTTACTTAGGGGAATTACCAATAATTTTAGCTTTTTTACCGATACCAATACCAGCAATTTTAAAAGATTATTATATCGTAAAACAATTGTTGCAATCAAAAACTAATCTCAGATAACGTACACTAGGGGCAAAGAATTCATCAGGAGCTCAACAGTGAGTTTTCCAATATATCTTCAATCTTCATCGTATAGACTGCGTCAGGACAATTTGCTATAAAATGCTTTGGTTCCATTTGCGGACGTAGCCTTGTTGGTCTAAGTCTAAGGCCTCCCTATTCCATTTCTTCTAGTTTTGGTTTCGTTAAAAGGGAGAGGTATGGAAACGCAGTCTTGAGGTCCGGGTTCAAATCCGCACGGACGACATTCGATGTACAATTGAGTTTTTCAAACTTATGTACCTTAAATTAATACCTGCTATCAAACGGTGAAGGAAAACATCGTGAGTTCGTGAGGAACCCTGCAGATGCTGAAGATAAAATTCCGATGCGTGTGTCTACCAATCCGCATTGAGCACGCGTGGACTAACGCCTATACACGGGTTTATGGGCGTAAGTCCGTCGCGCCTGAGGGTAGGAGGCCTGCAGTGGGGCGTCTATAGGCTGATGATGACGGTGATGGTTTCCAAATCATCCTAAATAGAGAAGAAAGAACGATTCGGTGATGAAATGAACAAAATCTTTTATCAATAGCAAAAAACAGCCTATTAATGTGATAAAGCCTTAGATAAAGCTTCACAAATAAACTAGCACTGAAACTACTGAATAATTAACTTACCGTCAAAATTCAACCAAAACACGTTATATTCCTAATCAAGCTAACAACGAATAAGCAATGCGACTAACTGGCAATTGTTCTGAACATTGAAGTGGAAGTGAATTGTGGCATTGGATTAACTACTCAGAGCGAACCGGCGAAACTTTGACTCAGCCGAGATCATTTCCCTCTAATATTCAATTTAACTTCGACACTTCTCCAATGAAAGCACTGTCTGCTCTGTGTTAGACAATTATTTTTTTCTTTTCGACAAATTGGTTTTAGGAACATTCTGTATCATTAAATGAAGGCAGGTCATCGTATTTGTGAATAAAGATAATGCCTTCACAAATTCTTTGTATTTGAGTGTTGATAGGAGTTATTGGCCCAAAATTGAGCAACAATAATTTTGTCTTTCATTCTAATTTGGTCGTGTTCATTTTGATCCATTTTTTTTTTAAACTTATTTACAGTGTATTGCTACTGAATCGAATATAAAATGATCTAGGTCAATGGTCACAGTCTTAAAAGGGCTAAACTTCTGGCTTAAACGTTCTTCGTAATTACTAATTAGTATTCGTCTTCCAATGAATTTTAATCAATTAGTGAGTAATCACCATCTTTTGTCAAAGAAGATAGATCCAGAACTTATTTAACAATTTCCTAAAGCATTGCTAAGTTATAACAAGCCCTTTTGAATGGAAAGACGAGACGAATTCGATCATATAATAGTTTCTTCCGTGTCTGTATCTATGTACCTATATCGTTAATACGAACACATCAAGTAATCAATATCTATTAAATGTCAGTCTAGCAAACGGTTCGTCCTTGGATGGGCGGCTGTTTTTAGTGGGATTAAAATATTTATCGATCACGTAGTCAAACAAGTCCTCCAACCCTTGAACAAGGACTGATAATCGAAGCAAAGGACCCAGGACTTAAAGCAGTTGGAGATTCATACAAAGATCGCCGGCAGCAACTGAGTGCTTTGTCTACGTGCTAGAATCATGTAGTCAAACAAGGAGCCCTTATACTTTCATCTATTCTGTCTGTCTGTCCGTCTGTCTGTATGCCCCACCTCTATTACTCGCTCATTTTTGTACCTATTAAATCGAAATTTGGCATGACGACAAATAACAGTAACCCAAAAATAGAAATGAGGTAGTCGTGTAGAAACTATTTTTTTGACACCCCACCATCCCATACAACGAAATGGGGGTTGAAAAAAATGTTTTTTTTTAATAAATCGAGTGAGGTGTTGTTGGTTCTCAACAAAACTCCCATAGAAACTAAAAATATGTTTCAAATTTTCTTTTAGGTAAGATACTCTGTATACTGTTTATTTGTGTATTTTACTTATTCTACTGATGTAATGGCTACGGAACCCTATCATGAGCGAGTCCGGCACGCTCTTGACCGGTTTTTAATGAACTGGGCTGACGCACTACAGTCTGCCTACTTAAAAAGTTACTATTAGATAACTTAGACATACAACTAACACAGTTTATAATCAACTGGGAATAGGGGATCGGATAATTAGTCAAATTGGCAACTTTTAATCGAACGTCAAAACGCGCGCGTTCTATGAAAAATTTTACTAAATACCCACAAGTGACGTCATCAACATTTCATTACTTTTTATAGTTCATCATATTATTACAAATAGTATTCTAGCTAAAATAAATACAAAAAATGGGAGTATAGAGCTATTTTCAAATGTTTTTTTACTAAGAAGATAAACTAAAATATATTTTATGCAGTCCACTCCCCTATTAAATGAACAAGCAACCATAAAAAACTAGTTCCTATATTTTTTCTTAAACCTCTTATTAAGCCTTTGACTAAGTCGGGTTCTAGTGCATCTGACAGGTAATTTTCTACAAAATAACAATACGTGTGTCCTCGGAAAAAACTTTAATTTTCTTCCACATTCTTATGTAGACATTGTTTAAACCTTTTCCGTCTAAAATTAAAACAACAATTAATTAAAAACGTTGCAGTAGTAAAAACAAAAACAGTATGAAGCCATTTATATATCAAATCTACTACACAGTACACAGGGAGTCTGGACTGTACAACACAGTACAGATTGCATCGCGTGCAAAATATCTGCACTCCATGGTTTTCAGTACATTTTGGGGAACTGCCACTAGTCACCCCTTCTGCTTGAACAGTTGCTATAGCATTTAGAATATACAGAAGTGATAACCATCAATATTATGTCAAACTACGTAATTATATTTATTCTAATCAAATAATCTAGTCAAATCATGTCAAATAGGGAATGAATGATATACTTTTTTTTCTTGCGCATTTGTGAGCAAGAAAAGCTTCTCACATGCCGGTCACTATGTGACACGCCACCCGGATTATGCTTAAAATTGAATTTACTAGAAAAGTGCACTTAAAAAGTTGCCTCTAGAATTTTTGGTGACTCTTCTCTTACTTACTCTTTCAGATTTATTCTACAGGGTGTAAAATTAAATGGGTTAAATATTAAACAGGTGAGGTCTGTGTGTGTCTGGAAAATCTGCTGTTTCATACATTTAGGTCGAGACGACGTTTTCTATGGAAAAGATAAATAAAAATAAATAAATAACGCTCACAGGCACAGAACAGGACACATCACGATGACATAGGATGTTTTAGTTTTCGCAATTTCATTTCAATGTTAGTCTCATAATGATAGTCGGTCAGTTTAATAGTCTGACACTCAGTTGCAGAAACGCTCGTTAGAGTTAATCCTCCATTAAATCTCTTGCTAGTTTTAACTACGGCAACAAGACAATAAGTGACTGCAAGAGATTTAATGGAGGATTAACTATAATGATCGTTTCTGCAACTGAGCGTGAATCTGAAGTACCACTTGAACACTTAAAGTATGTTACGCATTTAAGTTTACCTATACCCTGTATAAATTAAATACCAATTTTGCAAATCATGCCAAACTACTTGTACAGGTATAAGTCTACTAAATTCTTAACTCAAAGGTCATATCGACTCGTATCAGACATGGGAGACAGTTTTGGTTTCGTGATTTCATTGCTATTAGGGCGGTCGAGCCGTTTCACGTTTATTGTCCAAGATACGAGTGGATTTGTGGAAGCAATTTCCTTTATACATTTTGTTTTGTCCTTTTTCCTGCAGTTTGATAGTCCACTCTGTGAGTTGTAGTTCCAGTTCGATTTAACGAAAACCCCTCAATCGATACGATACGCATCTCGGTGCTACCGGCCAAATAGAAAGGGAACATTTAATTAGGGAATCGAGTCACGTATCTAGGATTGAAGGAAACTAATTTAGCACCAAAGTTCTTTTCACAAAAATTAAACATGACCTTTTCTGAGCTCCAATACGTTTCAGGAGTCTCGATTTTGTGAATTCCACTTTGGGGTCTATTTGATTTTACTTTTAGATAGGAGATTGACAAAGAATTCATGAGTACTTCTAGTAATTTGTTTTTACGAAATTAAAAGTGAAATAATGTAATATTTTATTGTTTTGTCGCGTTCTTAATAATTTTAGTTCTGGATACTTAATATACCCATAGTGTTTTTTTTAGTTTAAAGCAAAATTGCGTTAAATCTCCAAATACATGTCACGTACAGATATAAATCGTAAACGTATTGGGATAGACTTCTTATCTAAAATTCATTCGAAAAACTGTTTACCAGCCGACATCCCATTTTGACATTCTCAAAGATTCATGCCTAAGCTCCTCTTTAATGTCACACGGTTCTCAGAAAGCAAACATGCCCTTATAGTGTGAAGGTAAGAAAGTGTGCCTCCCTTTTTAAGCCAAATAAACATGACATCGTCATTCAGGCAGCCTTGTGGGGACCTCTGGTCGTCGCGACCTCCTCTTTATTCGAAAAGTTTTTGTCGACTCTTCCCTATTTCACCCCATCTCGCTTACAATTCGCTGGGAATGTCGTTTCTCTTTCGCATTTACCTTGCGTTGACATTGAAACGTTTTGGGGTAAACAGTAAAGGTTTGTGACCCTAAATGCAGTTTTCTTTGAAATCAAATTCGTACTGACAATTCGTTTAGGCGGATGCTATGCTATGGATTGGTTCGCAAAGCAATTGTTGATCAACAGCAACAGATCTACAATACTTGCAAGCAATATACTTAATCAATATAATACAAGTCCAGGTACTTTAAATGTGACTAGATAATTTGTGTGACAATGTCCAAGATATTTAATCATTTTTCCAATTCATGATTATTAGTGTTCCGACCCAAAATTGGCAAAACGGAACACTCATGGAATCACCTCGGTGTCTGTCCGTCCGTCTGTCACAGTCATTTTTTCTCGGGGACCGTCGTAAGATACAGGAAACTGAAACTTGGTACAGTTATAGCAAAAATTATCAGGTTGGAACTAGCTTTTATTTTTATACCAAAAAAAATACCTATATAAACTGATCTACAGTTACTGTGAGCCTACATACGAAGTAAGTATTATTTTATACTGGTCATCTACGACCCATGTAAAACAACAACTGGTAGTACGGAACACTAATTGCCCATGTCCCGACTCGCACATGGCCGGTTTTTTAATACAAAATATGTACTTTAAAATTAAATCGAAATGTTTTTCTGGCATAGATAAGACCATTGTGTCGTGGCACAGTGAAAAATTATCTAATACCATGGCTATATAAGGTCTAACAAAATTAGGTGAAACTATTCTAAGGGGATGATCAGACCGTCAAACTGAACAACTTTCTCTATTGGACCATTATAGAAATCGCGAAAAAAAATCTGCTGTTCCATACAAACCTACTCGACCTAAATGTATGTGTTTGATGGTCTGACGCATCCTCTTCATGTGTAACGCATTTCAATTTACACCCTGTATACAGGGTGTTAGCGTAAACAGTTGCACTACTTTGAGTGGTGATTGTACCCATGATACTGAACAACTTTCCCAAATAACCTATAGGAAATTCCCATACAAAATTTTCGACTTTTCATACAAACGTTCGATCTGGTGATTGCATTTAATATGGGAAGTCCAAAATTTTTTTTTAAATATATCCTATGGGTTTCTTAGGCAAATTTTTCAGTATCATGGATGTAACGACCCCTTAAAGTCATTCAACTATTTACCCTGACACCCGATAACCAACACAACTATTTCACATAAATTTGCCACAACATAAGACAGAGAAATTGTTTCGAAGAAAACAAAGTTGGTACCGAAACTGTGCCATTTGAGGAATCAATCAAAGCCAAACGTTCACACAATCAGCTTGCGTGGGTCGGCCGGAGCTAATCAAACTAATGGCATCTGGAGGCCGGCGATTGGGCTCTGCGAGGGTCACCATATCACACGCGGGATATAGGTCATATCTGTCTACAAAATGAACTAGTAGACCGAGATCTGACTTTAAAATTACACAGGGGTTCATACATCGCCGCCAGGATGCCTAGAAAAATCTTGCCGCAAGTACCTTTTCCATTTTGATTTATGATAAATAAATTTCCACCTATCTGTGTCAGAAGTCAATGAGGTGCCATCGGAAGTAGACTGATCTAAACAATGACGTTTTACAAATAGACGCGTCATACGCTAACATCACTAAACTTTAAAATGGCGCGATAAAGGGACGAGTAGTCCGTAGACTAGACGGCGCGTGACTATGTGAAAGCCGGGCAATTACCTTGCTATTTTGTTGCCATTTTGGAGCGCAGGTAACGCATATACATATAAAAACATCTTAAGATCTAAAGAACTGGAAAACACTAGGGTGCCACCTCTCAGTCAGCCGAAACTCTAGAGTTGCCAGTATCAAAAATGACTTTATTGAACCAAAAATCATAATGCAAAAGGTACTTTGCGGCAAGATGTTTCTAGGCAACCTTGCAGCGTTGTATGAACCCCTGTGTAAACATTCATAGAGAAGGTTGAGAAGGATTATAAAACCGCAACGCTCTATATAATAATCCAATTTTTAAATGGATCCGCTTTGTTAGCTGCCTGTCAATTAGAATGATATGTTATGACATGTACTCATTTACTTATGTTCAATAGTTATACCCATACATTTCCGAAAATTTTAATTTAACCTATAAATACAACTATTTCCGAAGAGGCATGAAGGATGCATGCGGTATTTATGATTTTTAGGTAGCATTCTCCGTGTTTCTAGAAACCGAGTTTTTAGAAACACGGAACTGCGCTCCAGAACTGGCATAGCGGACGTGGGGCGCAAGACAGCTCAGCTGAAGTGGGACTGGGCCGGACATGTCTTCCGCATGCATTCGGAACGATGGGCCAAAATCATCCATCACAGACTGGGTTCCCCAGGAAGTCGCCGGTGTCGAGGTAGAAAAAGATGGAGAGACAACATAGATGCCTTCTTGGAGAATTGGCCAGCGGTTGCACACAATAGAGAAGATTGGAGAGTAAAATGGGAGGCCTTTGCCCAGTAGTGGGACATTGAATAGGCTACGTAAAAAAGGTAGTATTCTCAGTCGTATGATAACTGCATAACATACAACATTGTGAGTTAATGTCAACCTTGGAAACAATCCGAAATAAATTAAGCATACAAGATGATAATATAATGACACCTGAAAAAATAGACAATGTTTAAAATAAAGGCTCTTCCAGCACAATTGACAGGTAACAAAAGTAATCAGGTTTAGCAACCTGATTTCTCATAACTTAAAATATTCTTGAGGAAAGGCCGGGTTCGATTTTTTGTTTCAACGCAGTTAAGGTTATAAGACTATATAAGGTCTATCAAAATTAAGTGAAACTATTTTAAGGGTATGCTCAGACCATCAAACTGAACAACTTTCTCTACGGGACCAATATCGAAATCTCGAAAAAAAAATCTGCTGTCCCATACATTTCGAGTAGGTTTGTATGGAACAGCTGATTTTTTTTTCGCGATTTCGACATTGGTCCCATAGAGAAAGTTGTTCAGTTTGATGGTCTGATCACCCCTTTAAAATAGTTTCACCTAATTTTGTTAGACCTTATATAGTATATTGGAAGAACTATAAAACGTATATTTAAACATCCTGTAACTTTTTCATACGACTGTAGCTCCAAAGAGTGTAGTTTGACAGATTTCTTAATTTATACTATAGCTTCAGAACAACCACAAAGTTTCCTCATTCGTAACAGGATGCAAGGTCACCCTACAAGGAATCGATGCCGCAACAAATCACAACAATAACATCGACATCTGATTGATCGCAAGTTCGCTGCTAGCCGACTCAATCCGATCCCTTTTACACCTGATAGATTCTCCATTACGTCATATGAAATTGATGGTATATTTTCAGTTGTAAATAATAGATGAGCTTTTAGTTTTGTCTGTCTGATATGTCCTTTTATATCTAACGTGTATTTTCAAAACTAACGATGTTCAAATATACGGGTGTAAAGCTAAATGTGTTAGATACCAAAGGACTTCCAGACCATCAAATTGAACAACTTTTACTATGGAGCCAAAATCGAATCGCAACGTAACTGCTGCGTATGAAACAGCAAATTTTTTCTCTCAATTTCGAAGTTGGCTCCATACTAAAAGTAATTCAGTTTGATGGTCCCAATTTGATCATCTTTGATCTGTAACGCATTTAATTTTACAGCCTGTGTAGTGTATACACAAAATTATCTGAATATTTCAATTGTATATCATCGCCAGTTATTGATTCAAAAATCATTGGTGTAAGTATACAAATAAAGCTGAAAATCAAACTTGTGCCAAAGTACCGACATGAGGTCAAAAGAGGATTATTTCATCTTAATAAATGTCTTAAAGGAATATAAAAACTGATAAGCTGCAAAACATTTTGTAAACATAAAATTATTATTGTTGTTGATTCTTTTTGTTCCAGATATACCTACTAAAAAGTGTTTCAAAAGACAATTTTTCAAACAAATCCATTTCCACTCCATGTTCATAGATAGCATGGGAGAATAGACGCATAAAGTGGAAAGTAGATTGCAAAAAACGAAGCAATACTCTAGCGAGTGCAACCACAGGAATACTAAAGAAGATATCCCAATTCAACTCTGTAACTTACCTAGCAAAACGTCAAGTGTTACTGTGAGGCACCTCGATCATTTTTAACGCCGCGCTGTGCCGTCAGGCCGACGTCGAGTTAGCGTCAGACCGTGGCCTGCCTGGCATTTGCCCTGGACATTTATTAAGTAGGAAATACGAATGAACCGACTAACAGCGCTGTAAAGTTGTTCAACAAGCACCGCCGTTTAGTCGGATGTTTGTTGTGAATTCAAATGGGACTAGTGTCTAGAGATGACCCAGCTGACCTATTTTATGTTCTTTAAAGTTATATAAGTGAATGAATAAAAGAAGACTTACCAAAGAAATGTACCAAGTTAAGGTGAGCGGAATTTAAGTGTTGGCAGATGCCGTCCGAGCATTAAAACATACCATGTTCAAATTAATTATATTTTCCGAAAAGGTCCAGGAGTGCGATTTTTGAAACGTCACACGTACATTAGCAGTAGAAAATAACCTAAACAGTTGAATCTCATGATTCAAAAGTAGCACTTCAGAACAATATCACACTCAAATACTCAATCGACGGAAGTGCATAAAAGAGATGTATGAATGGAAATAAGGCTAAAGAATTGTAGCGTTTGGCGTTCCGTAGTCTCTGCTTACCCCCATGGGACGATGACGTGAACTTGTGTACATACCTATACATATACAATATAATTATGTATATATCAAAACCACTAATTTGATTAACTAAAATTGTTAAAACCTAAATAATAATGTAATTTAATAATTATTATATTTTGAGTATTTTCTACAGTTGGTGAAACACCATATCCTCGCCAGACCTGATACCATGGAAACCCTCATTTTCTTACATATATGCCTATACAATAATAAACTATTCAACAATTTGAGACAACTTTTACTTCTTATTTTATAAGGACACTTTTCCAACGAATTATACATGCAGCGACAACAATTGAAAAATCTTTTAGTATTCAACTGTCAACCTGAAATAATACCATCGGGCTTTCCGCAGTAGCAGGACGGTATGACGTGCGTTTGGAGCATATTCCGAGTAGAATCCATTGGCCAGACTTTGCGGATACAACACAAAGGTACTCGTTTTTTTGGCCACCTGACGTAAAATCCAAATCAATGGTTAGCTCGCCTCACTTTTGTTATTGCTGCTATTATATTCTGGACATTCGTCGCCCCGACTATTCGAGGTTTTTTGACCAAGCGGTAACGGCCAGCCGAGTTGAATGCGGTTTCCGCACAAAATTCATACTATTACGTTACTTAGTAATGCAGACTAAATCTGTGTTACTGGGAGTATAGGGATCCTAGTCTGACACAGTGGGATTGCGGCGAACCTATCCAGTCGATGGGTCATCTGCTGGAATGTCCGCTGTATCCGAACACCTGCACGAGAGAAGATTTAAATACAGCTACTCCTTACGACGCTGTCAGCCTTGCCGAACACCTGGCTACTAAAATATAAAAACATCACTGCAGAACCAAAACACGAAAAGAAAGAAAGAAATGCGATTGTGCTATTAAATGAAATGATATTGATAAAGTTATATGCTTCACACAGAAGCTGAAACTTGAATAAGCCTTTACTTACCAAGAGTCTTATCACGAAACACAATGATAGGCAACATAAAGGAAATAGTAAACCGAAAGTACTTACCTTAGCTAAGAAAAGACGTTGTCAGCGCTGTCTATAGAGGGTCTTTAGAGACAGGTAACGTTGCGTCATCTGGCGTGCATCTTGGTCCGCAGCTCCTTCAAAATAAACCACGAGCAGCTGCTTATTGTATCGCTGACAGCAAAGCCGTGGTACGCCATTGTCAGGCTCCTTGGAAGAAATATAATAGCGACTTACTTGATCCTAAGAAGCCACAATGCGTCGTCATTATTTCGCGCTTATGGAACCAAGGACCCCTTTTCACTCCATTTCCACGGTCTGGGAGGTATGTCAAAACAATTGAAGGTTATATCGTAAGCATTGTTTTGGCAGTTCCATCTGACTTTCCTGTAGATTTTAATAATGAACCCTGCCAATGTTGCTTTAAAATCAGATTCTGTTTCAGTGTTTATATTTTGAATGTGTTAATTAGTATCTATAGCTTAATCAAATTACTTCATAGATTCTTTTCTTTAGAAAAGATTATAATTATTAAATTCTACTTGTACGTGTCAATCTATCAATATTATAAAATCATCATCATTCTCTTGCCCATTTCCCATTATTTGGGGTCGCCGGTCGGTGCAATATGTCATCCTCTTCCATTCATTTCTCTTAGCCTTCATTTTATAAACTATGTTATTTGAACAATACTTTAACTATGCTTACCTTAAAATGCCAAATTAATTCTGATCATCAAAATCATAATGGGCTCATATCTTTATTCCCTGGTTATTCTACGAGCGTTAACCCGCGACTTCGTCCGCACAAATTATATACCAAATTTTAAGTCAGATCATAAGCTATCAAACAAAAAGTTTCATCAAAATCGGTTCAGTAGTTTTTGCGTGATACTCGTTCAAACAAACAAACAAACAAACAAACAGACAGACAAAAAGTCCAAAAATTGGTGAAATGGAATCAGGGACACCTAAAAACCATATCGTAACTTTTTTTTGTTAATATCTTCAATGTACAGACAAACTTCCTGTTACAGTTTTATAATAGTATAGATGGATGATTTTTTAATGTGTCGAAATTATCACGGGTTTTTTTTTCACATTGGTTTGCTCTTTACCTCAATCCAGTCCTCAGGACAAAGATGGGGTCGAAGACTACTTTAAAGTAATTCGGGTGGTTCAGACCATCAAAATAAACAACTTTTACCATGGGCAAACATGAAATAGCAAAAAAAATCTGTTGTTTCATACATTTGTAGTAAAGTAGTACAGTAAGCATTGCAGTTTAGCATGGAACAGCTGATTTTTTTTGCGATTTCGGTTTTGTTCCCATAGTAAAAGTTGTTCAGTTTGACTGAAATTATCCGTTATAATTATAGCACATGACCAAAACTCCAAAAGCAGTTTCAAATCAGCCCAGTGTCACTAGTAGTGAGCCCAACGTCACCTTTATTATTATCTAAGCCTTTATAAGACATTGAATATACACCCTGATACTAACTCGATATGTTTCCTAAAAACATATTTGTACGATTCTGTTTTCTTCTGGGATCGAACTGCCACTCCCTTTACGGATGGCGCCCAACTAGCAATTTGGTCGTATAGTTGTCGTATAATCGAACGTTAGACGCATTATGCACCAGTATATGACGGATTACCGTAATATATCTTTTATTAGTCAAAATAGTCATATAAATGGGGGCCTAATGAGACCAAATTGTTTGCTGGGCGACTACTAGACCACCACGGCTTCATACATTACATGAAGGAATGGTTTATTGATACTTCATGGCTTCGTATTTGTCTGATATTCTAGCAGAAATAGCTTACAGTGCGAATTCGTACATAGAACACGATTTGTTATATTTCTGTCTTATTATTCTTATTGTTGATGTCAAGATTTCTGATGAGACCCGAAAAGTTAATGAAGTGTGCTGCAAACACTTTACCCGTGTCAAACTGTCAGAAACCCGTCATATTTTACGTGTATTTTGTTTTTTTACAGATCGCCACGTTGGTTTCAATTAGGCTAGTGTAAAAGATAACTAAAGAATACCAAATACTTACTACCTTTTGTTACTACCTTTTGTTTTACTATCCTCGTTTTGGCAAAGTGTAGCTGTCATTTCTCATGAAGAATGAAAAAGGTGAAAAAGTGGCGTAAATAATACTACACTAATTTTTGTGTTACCTGCGTGGATACAAATTGTATATTGTGATATGTTGTCGAGACGGCTTAGAATCAGCTGCCCTCGCCGCCGCCGGGCTCGAGTTTCCCAGAAGCGTTACGCTTGATGCGGGCATCGGACCGAATATCTTTTCGGCAGTTTTTTTTTGCCATTTTTTTTTCAACATTATTTTGCTCGAGAAACAATGTAAAGTACCTATACATAAAACCCACATAGCATTCTCTAGTTTCGCAATTTAAATTCATCGTTAATATTTTATAGAGTCGATCGTATCAAATGTATGTCAACTCAAAACAAACAAAAAGATGACGTGTTCATTTCGGTACAATTATATTATAACATAATAAAAACACAAAAACTGTTCGTATAAAAGTAGACATCTACATTGTAAGCAGACTGCACAAAGTAAAGGAGACATGCAAAAAACATGCGTCCGAAATTTCGCGGCACGTAGACCCTGCACCGCTACCTGCTACTTTGTGACATCTTGACGCAGGGATGGCACCCGGCTGCTTGGAGGTGCCATGAATCATTTATTAGCCTGCAACTCTTCTTGCGACATTCACAGCTACATTTTTTTTACGTGCTTTCTCGATTGCACAACCACTCACTGGTATTAATGCAAAAGGATTATTTCTGTTATTTTGTGTTGTTTTGTTTTTATGTGGTCAACTAAATTATAAAATATTTTGTTATTAAGGTAGTGTACGTATTTTGTGTTATCTCTTTGTATTGACAGCCAACAATTAAACGATTTAGCATAAAGATCAGATGACAACCCTGAAAGCTTCAACTGCCACTTGAACGATCGAAAGGTACGGCCGCGCTCCGGTATCAGGAAGGAATGTACAGTGGGTGACTTGAACAGTTCCTGTCCCATTCCCGCATAGCCGGCATCGCATAAGCTAAATTTGTATACCGTCTCATTCGAACACACCAACATTTTCAATACTTACCTGCGTGAAATGATATACATCTGTTGCGGCATTGGCTTCCCTCTCACACGCGCGCTCTCAAATGTATTGTTGATATACATGTCTCTTTCTGTCGTCTGAACTGGGGGTAGACGGTGTTGGCGCGTGTTGGTGTTGGTGTCCGTTTATTTAGTGAACTTGGAAGCTCGGCGTGGTGTTTGTGCATAGGGTGTCGGGCACGGCTGTGTGTGTGCGTTGTAGAGGCGCGACATAGCTTTGCCGTCTCCATGACTTAAAAGTTTTGAACGGAATGGAACCAGAGAGCCAGTTCTGCGCCGGCCGGCACGCCGGAGAGTCGTGTGTGGGACCCTTGTGTCCAACTTCTTCGTAAAGTCACGAGTATATAAACTTGTTTTATGAAATAACTTAAAAGAAACTGATAAAACTGAACATTCTTTTGTGACTATTTGTACATTTCTAACGAATAAAGTGAATATTTGAGCCATTGACTTTGTGTGTTGTTTAATTTTTTGTGTATCTGCAACGTGTTTGGTTCAACGGACTACAGAGGAGGTTGGTCGTCGCACCATTCTCGTGTAGAGGCCATTGTGCATCAACCAACAACTCCGGCATTTTGTATCTTTTCATTTCTACCTTCACGGATTTATCATATTTCAAAAGATCAAATCGACACTTCCTAGGAATAACATTATAACTCACTTTCTAGATGTGTCAAATCAACGCATAGTTATATAGAGCCACAATAAGAATCAGGAAAATCATCAATATTTATATTCAATCATTTACTTGGTTTGAACTTGGACCATCCTGGATCGTTCTAGATCCGGGAAGAAATTTAACCTTTGATGTACTTTCCAACCAAATGCAAAATTCGAGTTACAATGTAGTCCCAGTGATGAAATATAAACTATAGGTTAAACAATGTAGTTATCAAATGTGAAAGTACGTTACCTACCTACCCAACTTACTAAGAAGTAAAGTTACGGAAAAGAATTTTCGCAAAGACATCCATTTATTTATAACTTAATACTAATATATTTGCTATCAAGATCGCACAAAGCGTCTATACGATTGTAGTTAAGCACTAAAAACCTAATACCATTCCTATTAATAATAATACAGTAGTATTGGGAGAGTTTTAGATTAAACCCAAGCACTTCGTAGAACCCTGGGTAAAACGTTGATTATACATAATATTTCTAATCAAGGAAATCAGAATAAATGAGTTCAAAATTTCAAGTCAATCAAAGAATCTAAATCAAAATTCCCTATTTCTACTTACATCTGTCTCTGCTTTGAAGAGTTGAACAACCTTTGCGTATAAATAGACACAGAATATTAGACGGTACAAACAGAAAACGAACATAAACGTAAGCTTAGAAATAAGAGGGCTAAGACCTGTAATATGTTTACTAATAGAAGTTTAAAGTGAATCTAATTGCACTATGAAATACCTATATGAAGCATAGCAGTTAGAAAACGAGTTTTCTAGCCTAGCAGCGAACATTATCATTCTATAGGCGTAGAAAGAAAGCGTCAAAATAATTGACTGTTCGCAAGTTCTTTTTTCAGAAAACAGATAAATGCTTGACATAAATTGTCATAATGTTGTTTAAAAACTCTGAAACCAAATGAAGAAAGATTTTTGAAAATAATTTATGAATCTATATAAGGTCTAACAAAATTAGCTGAAACTATTTTAAGGGGATGATCAGACTATCAAACTGAACAACTTTCTCTATGGGACCAATATTGAAATCGCGAAAAAAAAAAGCAGCTGTCCCATAAATTTTGTTAGACCTTATATACATGTTATTCAATAAAAGGGTCCGGTATTTATAGAACAAAAAATTGCAATTCACATACCAATTGTATTATTTTCTTCGAATCATAAATAAACCATACAAAAACAGACAATTTTCATCAACTAAGATAGTATGAAATTACTAAAGTAATGCTCTATGAAAACATAAATAAGCAAAATGTACAAAAACAAAAAATGTGTAATAATTAAGCAAAGAGAAGCCGACTAATTAGGCCTACATTCTAAGACGGTCAAAGGCAAACCGTAAAAGAATAACTAACACTACTACTTAATAGAAATGGTAAAGAGATAAAAGCCATTTACTAAATTTGGTTTCTTTGAAGAACCTCATTATTTGATTGCTTAATTTCTTTCTTTTATAAAAAAAAATTGTAAAGTAGTTCAGGATTGACGTTACATTTATAAGGATTATAATAGTTGATCTGATTTGTAATTTTCTCCTGCAGAATCAACATGGCAAATAATTTTATTATAATGCGTATTGTTTTTGCTTGTCTTGTCTCACAGATTATCTATTCCCATTTAAAATACCAGAATCTAACACGGACTTGTTTATATAGACAACAACAGAATACAGGTATAAAAAGAACTTTAAATAATAAAGCTTGATTTTGCTGTCCTTAATTTTCCAATTCTTAAGAAATCGAAGGAACCTTAATGAAATAAATATCTTTGAAACCTGATACGGTATAGTTGTTTGCCTAAATCTGATCTTTGCTAAAGATATCTATTCTTTAAGCTATATATATACCTACTAATTATTATTGTAGGTATAATATTATTGTCTGGAAGAAAATAAAAGATCATAAAAACATGATTGATTAATCCCATAAAATAAGAAAATGAGACCAACGCATAAAAGAACAAAACCAGAGATCAACCGGACACCATAAAAGGTCAATCACATTACGTACTCCGTAAACCCCCATTCCGTTACGCCAAACTTTACCCCCGACATCAAAGTACCCATAACACTCCCTAACAATACAAGAAAAACTTTCATTGGCACACAGTTGTATCTCCTTGTCCTAAACAATTGATATCTCTATTTGTATCAATAATACAAGAGGCAGGCAGACGTTTACGTGTATTTCGTACGTGGCTAGAATCCAGTGGCTTGATCCGTACCGAGTAACGGCTGCGAGATGCGGACATCACGTTTATTGAAACTAATATTTATACCCTTTATACATGGATTTAGATTTCTTTTGGCTCTTCGGTTATAAGACTTATAAGATAACATAATGTACTATTTATCGCTTTGCTACTTTTAGATTGTTACTCTTTTCCCGTTTGTTTTGTTTTATCTAAAATCAATACAAAATTGTTACCTAACAATAATATTTATATTCCATATTGTATGCAGTAGCAGTATTTGTTTGCCGATAAATTTACCTATTACTGTTCATATAGTACGGGCTTTTAGTTTGAACTGGAAACATGCGGGTTCAATCTAAAGTGCGGTGAAATAATGAGGTACATTCAAATTTAAAATTAAGTACCTATTTGTTTATTTTGGTTACTTAGCTAAAATTTTATTTTTACTGTCGTTAAAAATAAAATGTTTAAAAATATGTAGTACGTCCTATTTTTAATTAAAACATATTATACATTATGTATTGATCATAATCAGCCTATATACGTCCCACTGCAGGGCACAGGCCTACCCTCCGGAGGGTGTAGGTACTATGACAGTATATATATATGTCTATATATATTACCAAAAGTAATATAAAGTTTTAAGTCAGAATTCAAATCTGAAATTGGATTTATTTTGATACCGAAGCAACAATAGTACATAACAATAACTGTTCGTATTGTTATGTACTATTGTTGCTCCGATTGCTTTTGATTCATACGAACAAATTCAAATTGATATTTGTATTTCTCTACAACCGATTGAGAACGCGCTCGTACATTGTTATATAGCTGTTATAGAACTAGTAGGTCATGTTAGGTCCACGTGCTTCTCAAATTGTACCATAAATTGGGTCAGGTACGGTTGAGAAATGCACTCAGGTGAAATGCGTTCAAGATACTATTGACCAAACGAATATGGTATCTTGAAACAACTCGAAAATAATTTAATTTAGTAATATACGTGAAATGTTTCTTATAATTGGTGGATTTTTGAGACGGGACAGTAAGGGCAGGTACAGTACTCTAGTACTCTAACCTCGGTTGGTCCGGTAGAGTTTATTGATCCTTATAAGAAACGGAATCGATTGGCATCAAAAAAAGTTATGTAAATTGTAAATTTTCTTGCAGACAAAATTTTTTCAAAATCTGTGTTTGACTATTTATTTATAGGCTATAGCTTTGGTCTCCAAAATCCAGCCTGTACCTGTTACTTATAACTAAATGTACTTATAACCTAAAAGTAACAGTGTAAAAACTGACATATTATTCAAAAGGACTCAATGTGATATTTAAAAAAAATCTATAACATATTTAAATTTATGTGATTGTGTCTCATCATTATGTAATTTTTCTCGTCTCGTTCTCCCTAACCCATCTGTAATTCTATCTTTTAAAAATACCAATACATTATAGGCCTTACACTGTACTGTGATTATGTAGATATTTGCAAATGTGTGAGTTTCCTTTGAGGTAGAATCCTTCGAACATTTCTTGAGGTTACGGGCCCGAGAGCCAATAGCGCGTTAGTACCATTTAATTGATTTTGTAGGACAGAAACTAATTAGACTTGAGGTTTGTATAACCGAACTGTGTTAATAACTTATTGGATATTAGTTCTAATGTAATTTTGAATAGCAACGTCATGTTTATCAAAATATCGCACGAAACATTAAAATTGTAGACACTGAAGGATTTTATCTGGTGGTATACTGAAATTTGGGTGCTAGTGGGGTACTACTAAGTGAAATGTCGACATTTTGAGCGTGATAATTATATATACTTAAAATATATCCTACTACTCCCTCCAATATTGTGGTAAGCATATGCTATTGTAGAAGTATTAAAAATATGAAATGACGTAAAAATATGTTGTCATAACTTCTTTAGACCATCAAACTGAACAACTTTCATTATGAAAAATTTAGCTGTCCCATACATTTTAGCTCGAGTAGATTTGTAGTTTAGTATAGAACAGCCGATTTTTTTTCGCGATTTCGATATTGATCCCATGGTGAAAGTTGTTCAGTTTGATGGTCTAAACCACCCTGGCATTTAAATAGTTATTTGTATTTTTGTAACACCTTGTATTATTATTAACATCGTCCTAGTTATTAACCATCAGATTTCATTTTAAATACCCTATATTAAAACTCTCAGAATAAGAACTTTACGACAGTCATCCCGTGATCATGGCAGTTGTAACACTGCCGAAATATCGGTAACTGAAATATACCAAAACGCAGTAAGAACCCGTTAAAATGTTTATTTCTAGATTAAATAATAACCGCGTAACTCTCAAAAACTGTAGAACTTTACGAGTTCCAATAAAGTATGGAGGAACCGTTCTATTTATAATTTTAATTTATTTGTGAGAAAAAGTATTTTAGCTGCCTACTCTCTCAATATTGCAAAAACTTACAAATTCAACCAGCGGATACATCACGTTGAATTTTTCAATAGCTAGACTATTAAAGACTCTATTACTTTGAATTTGGGTCGCTCACTATCAGCTTACCGATATTTATTCAGTTCCCTTCCTAAGGAGCTTACGATTCGCTATTACAGTATTGTATTAATAATTCAATGCGAATTTCAGGGCCTCGTATCTCGACTGGGCAGCCAATTTGTTTCCGTGGATTACCTTATTCTCATTTACACAACCATTCATTATCCTCTTTGCTCTAATTTCGATAAATAAACGTTCTCGTCTCTTGAATTTGTAAATAGTGTCCTAATTATAATTGTTATTGTTATAAAGCATTTTACAATTTCAGTTGCATTATATATTTTTGCGTTTATTAAATATAAGTTATTAAAAAATTTAAAAGAAAAAACATTTAAGTTTAAAATTGTTCTTTTAAGATAATAAGAAAAAGAAACAGATTAAAGATCTCTAACGTCTATGAAATACATTTATTTTGATTCAATCTTTAAACAACTCTGCATAGAGCATCCAGAAATATTTTTAACATTCGAAATTTCACAATCATTAACAACAACACGATGAATACTACATCATATTTTAATATCATGCCATTTATACAATTTTAAATAAACATAATGGGTACCTACGTAAGTCGTAATAAATTGTCAAGAGCATAAAAACGGAATACTCGAAAAGTTTGGTCATTTTATTCGAAACTGTAATTTCAAATTATCTTTCTACTAAAAGGTGTATCATGTCAGCATACATTTAAGTCAACATATTCAATGAACACGTAACGCCCACCTTGATGTTTCTTATCTCGAAAGTTAACATCCAAAAATACCCAACAAAATTAATAAAGACGAGTTGAGAATTGTAATTAAAATGAAAGCAAGTATTAATTCACTTGGCGAAGATGTGCCGGCCGATATTTTTACACGGTTTAATGGTGTGACATGGATACGGGCTGCGGAGGAAACATCGAGTATTGTGTTACGGGCTCACTGGTCTTTATCGAGGCGAAATTTCATTATATTCGTACCCCATTCCACCTACCATTCAATCGGAACACCTTCGCACAATTGGGAGGGCTGCCTGAATGGGTTGTCGGATGAAATTTCTTAACGTTCCTCGCCTATAATGAGCACGTTGTCATGCAATGGGCACCAGTAACGGTCTAATTGTATTACACGAAATGAGATCCTGATGTTGGAGAGGATAAAAGTAGTAATTAACCCGTTTTTGAAGTGATTAAACCTTTGAGAAAGATTTGTTAATTCGTAAGAAATACAAGATTTAAAATGAAATTTCGTAAACGTCCGCGGCCTTTTACATTAATCGAGAATAATGACTGTTAAACGGATGCATAATTTACAAGATAAAAAAGTCTTATATCAGCTTGGATAAGTGGTCGCAGTGAATCACGGGTAATGAAGACATCATGAGGAACCGGTTCCGATGGCCTCTCGGCCAGGCGAGAGTCTATACAACTTTTTTCTTAGAATCACGGTCCAGTAACGAACAGGTAATTCTTAGGATTGGTCTTTTGCTTAGTTATAAAAATTGTAGTCAACTTAAATTATTTCTTTATTTATTCAATTTACCATTTTTATTCACTTTTGTAAGTTTGATTATCACATGACATTAATAAAAAGTGAAGCGAATATCCAACAAAAAAATAATAACAGAGGTTGATAAAAAATGACGAATGATTTCAAAGCCATTTTTCATTTCTTTGAGTGAATATCAAAATACGTCGGCTTGATCCTTAGGGATACAAACAAAATAGGAAGTGAGTTTAACTTTCATACCCTTTAAGTATGATTTAAAAATAGGGGAGGTTTAAAATACTTATTTAAATAGCAATAGATTTTCTATCAATATAACAGAAATCATACTAAACCAAACCAACATCATTAATCATTGAGTTTGAATTGAACAACTGAGCGTGGATATATTTTTCAGAAAGATTTTAAAGTAAATTATATACAGTAACTGTAATTATACGCTATTTTCATGTCACGTACGTACCGTAGGATAACACCTCGTAATTAGCATGTTTAATTACAGTATGTAATATTTAACCTTAATATGAGCTTAGTATTACGAGAATGTTCATTAAAATATAAAATAACTACTACTAGTTTTTTCCACGTATCGTATCGCAAAGTTCACAATATATACGTTTATACTGTTTACATTATATTTAAGGTAATCAAACGTTATAATTATGATTTTGGTTGCGTACATTTTTAAATAATAGGTACTATGAGAAGCACTTTATTCTCTGTAATTAGAACTAATCATATTACTTATAAATGAATTAGGACAATTATTTAAAAATTATCAAGTGGCATCCATGGTTTTTTGACACAACTGAACAAAAATAAAAAGATCTAATCAAGGTTGTTGGAAAAGTATTTTTTTGTGTTTCTGGTGTTTTGGACACTTGCGATATTTGATAGCGACTGTAAACAGTTTATATAACTTTCCTTCTTTTTTATTTTCTCTCATTTTTGTACCAAATTATTTAATCGCAGAGTACATTTCAAGAGATATCAACACTAGTAATCCTTTCACATTAAACCTTTTTAGAGAATTATCATTTCAATTCATCTGGGCACATTCATTGGGTGAACCACGAACCCTGGCATTCAAGGCGACGAGATATATCGGTCACATGACGAGGGACGTCCTAAAGATGCGAGTTAAATTTACCAGAAGACATTTATTTATTCACTGATACCAAGGATAATCATCTCTTCTGAATGACGGAGGATGAAGGATTTTGATAAAGTTTTTGATGGATTGCTTTTTAAAGTTCTTTATTTTGATACTTTCATAACGGTAAAAATAATGTTGTTGTTATTAATGCAAGCTTTTCTTGCTTTGAACTTCTTTTTTTTCCACAAAATTATGGTTAATTAATTCTTCGGAAATTAGGCATGAACAGATTTTCCATTTCATGGTTCATAGTTCACAATATTTTAAATTCCTTTTTAAACCAGCCTATATTTTTTTACAGTCTATTTTTTTTTATACCTTAATTTAATCACGGGCTTCTCGAAAATTTCGCAAACATGGGTTACGTAGACTTGATCAAATTATCATAATGACCTAAGTCAATTCGAAGGGATATCGGTCGTAACCACTATTAGATTATCCAGGGACATGCAGCGGGCATTGATACCCCTGTTGCATACACCATGCGGTTTCCATTACACGAGGTGTGCGTAATGCCATCGGCTCGTAATGGTCTTTCCTACCATTAAGCTACCCCTGCTCTGTAGTCTCTTTTTTAATGTAAACTCAACAAGCAAAATTGTCATTTTTATTGTGAAATGGGCGTATGACTTTTTTATTCAACCATAATTTCTTTTTATTGGTTTTTGTTATATTTGTGTACATTACAACTGGCATGCCATTTGCTAAATTGGCGTCTTTGTATGTTTTTTTCCATACAATGTTGGTATTGCTATTAGAAATAATAAAGCTACTTTCAATAATTATATTGTAATAAATATAAATCATGCTAGACATATCAAAAATGTATGGTTAGGTTAATAAAACTATAGATGGTGGTTGAAATAGTGATTTATAACTCTCTATTGATCATGTTTGCGTGTCAACCTAGGTTACCTAGAGGTATTGTTTATGTCGCCGTCCGTCGGTACGTTACTACCTATGCTGAATTTAGGCCTAACGATCATGCCTAGGCATTCCATACCGACCCTGTATCTGATAGGTACTACAAAATTCTAATAGGAGTATTTATCATAGCTTCTTTTATGGAAATGAAAAGTACGAAATGCTGGAATTGTTGTCGTTGATGTTTTTGAACAAAAATTTATTTTCAAAATTTCTTTTACAGACCAGTAAAATGTCTTCGAACTAGAAAAACTTGACTTTAAGTGTATAGTGATAAAAGTGAAAATTGACATGTATAAATCGAATGCGCGGACTATGGGATCCTTGGGTGTTGTTGTCCGGTGGTTCGTATTCCTACTGGTGGGCATCGGGTGGCAGGTTCGATCCCAGGCAGTGCAACAGACCTCTGACGTGGACAGCTCTTATAACTTTTATTATGAACAGCCGTGTTGTACTGGACCTGTTTCTAAAAGCAAATATCACGTGAGACATAGACGAGGTAAGATTGTTTGTTTTTATATTTCTCTTTTACAAAGAGATTATACAGGGTCCAGCTTAATATGCTGACGTTTTTTAAGAGGATGATCAGACCGTAACACTGAACCACTTTGACAACATCGAAATCGCGGAAAAAATATCAGCTGTACCATACATCACGATCATCCCCGTAAAAAACCGTCAGCATATTAAGAATGATGCTATATTTGATTTATCTTACGACAAACTTTGCTACTGGGATAAAGACTTAGTAGAAAAGAAAATACCTATTGTTTAGAAATAGTCGAGAATGTTTGTACCTAAAATACCACACTAATTAACACACAATAACTACTGCTGTTGCGATAAAATGTGTTTCGTTATTTTCGTCCAATCTAAGATTTAAAAGCAAATGAAATTGACTGTCGAAGTAGCTAACTTCATAAAGCCAACAAAGATAATTACAATATTAAAAATGATAATGCTATCTTTAGCATTATCATTTTTAATATTGTAATTACAACACAATGTTCTTACATTGTGGATATTACGAAGAGGAGGTTGATAGTTGCAGCAAAATTGTTGTCTAAATAAAATACCTATGGTGTTGTGGTTAAAAATTTTAATATTTTTTTTATAGAAGTTATAACATTTATACTCATTACAGTGTGTGTTATGATGTATTATAAGATTTATGCTTAAATATACAACAAATATACCTACAACTATTGTTTTTTGAAACAAAAAACGTACAAAAATTTTTTTGCGAAATGGACGAATCGTTACAAAAACGTCTTGAGATTTTATGAAATGAACTAAAAATTTTGCACGTCATGGTGGTTACACACACGCGTGTATAACATAAATGTAAACACCACAAACACATTCAAAACTGAGACGCTTTCAAGGGTACATGAGGAAAAAGAGACACAAATACAAATATCAACGCGGACAAGTGAGATGAAACCATTCTTTTGTTTTATAACCCTCGTGACAATGCAGTCAGATATTATAATACAGTTGCAGTTAATTTTTCTTCTGTTCATAAAGTGTTCATAAGTAGGAAAAGATATCGAATAGTATATGACAACTATTTATTTTAGCAGACTTTACTAAGAAATTTTAGTTACTAATATATTTTAGTAAAATCTACCAAAATTAGATTTATAACAACAAATTTTCTAGTAAAACAGTTTTTGAGAGTTACGCGATATATCGGGAACTCAAATATACCAAAACGCGGTAAGAACCCGTTAAAATGTTTATTTCTAGATTAAATCACATATACTACTAGATATTTTTGAATATACTGAAAGATAATTGTCACATAATTTCACTACTAGATATTTTTGAATATACTAAAAGATAATTGTCACATAATCACATTACTAGATATTTTTGAATATACTAAAAGATATTTTTTTCCCATAAGTATACTACTAGATATTTTGAATATACTAAAAGATTATTGTCACATAATTACACTACTAGATATTTTTCAATACACTAAAAGATAGTTCAGTGATTAGCTTGCCATCCTTTACATCTCCTCTCTTTCGACATTAACTTCTTTAAAAACTTCTCTTGTTTGACTTTTTAAAAGATTATTAAATAATCATAAAGATGTTGAAGCCTTTTTGCATAGATCTATATTATACTTTTGTTTACTACGGCTTTGAGTACACTAATAATGAACATTAATTATTAGTATACCCAAAGCCTTATTAGATTGGAGACAAAAGGAAAAAAAATCATCTGTTAGCTTTTTCACAAACTATAGCGGTGAAACTAAAAACTAAAATATTCGATAACTTTTAGGGGTGGTTCTTATACTAGTGAGATCATTACTGTTAACCAATTTTTTTTATATTCTATATAAAGTGAGTTAGTACAGTTTATATGGAAACTTTATTTTTTTAACTAACCTCAAATGTATTTTTAACCATGCAGTAATCATATTTATGGTTATTATCATTCAAAGTTTATCAAATGATTTTAATTAAATGAGTCACAATCACCCTTCAAAGTAATGCAACTGTTTACCCTAACACCCTGTATATGTATGTATATTAAAACTTTATTTAACACAATGTGGCATAAGTATGTCTAAAACACGTCTAAACTTCGGTTTAAATCTTTTGGTAACAAAAAAGCAACCTACATTTCAATTTTAACTTAATTTTTATGATTAATAACTTTACCAGTGTATAACTAGCCTACAGCGCATGGACCGCATAAATTGAGCCCCTGTCACCTAATTTACTTAAAGCGGCATTGCGTGATTGAGACACTTTTTTTTTATTTTAGGCGGGATAAAGGTCCCACAATACCTTGGCGTGCAGTGCAAGTACCGATCGGTACCCATATTGGACCCTTTTGTCATACCCTTGCCCATAGGCCCATATTGCCCCAGTGCTCAACGGCGTCGCATTTTTTAGTTTTAATGCCCATCGGGTTGAAACTGGTTGTACAAATCATTCAAAAAGAAATAACAAATCACACGGCATAACTTTTCACTCGTAAGTGCATGAAAATCAGATCCATTTTTCGAGTGCGCAATGCAAGAATGTCACCTATCTTCCGCTATTTTAATTTAATCAAAGGGGTCAAACGAATGTGGAAACTTGTATCATTAACTACCGTTATACTTAATGAAAACCCCTCTAATGCACTTGGTGTTTCTGTTGGATTTATAGGTTAGGTTAGGTGTAGAAAACATATTACATCTTTTCTAAACAAAATGCCCGTTTTAGTTAATACTTACTGAATAATTTTAAACACTTTCCAAATTTTAAGGGTTGGTTCAGACTATAAAACTTAACTACTTTTACTATAGAAGCAAACATGAAATCTCAAGAAAAACAAATCTGCTGTTTCTTACATTTGAGTCGAGAAGCATGCTACATCTTCGGCCTCATCGTCACTTAACATCAGGTGAGATTGGGGTCAAATGTTCTATCAAACATAAAAAAAGAAGGCATTGCAGATTAAAGGTGCAGCAAATTTTATTTTTTGCTGTTTCGCATAATACAAGTTGTAAAGTTTGATGGTCTGAACCACCCCTAAAAACGAAAAAAGTCGCCTTAAATTTGAATTTGAATTTTATAAGAAATGCTACAATAGAATGTTAAGCTCGCCTTTGTACATCACGACTTGTTGTAATTTTTTTTTTCATAATTATGTTTTTGTGTACAATAAAGAATCTAAAGAATCTAGAAAAGAATAATTTCCATTTCTTTGGGAAGTATGATATTCCTCCTATTTTGTGTATAATTTTAGCTATCATACTACATATTTGTATGTGTTGTTTGATCATACTTATTCGTTAGATGTGAAACGATAACATTTCGTCACGTGGGCAATGTCTTTTGGAGTGTTTAAAAAATCACCCTGTATATCATGATTTGACCATCCTTTAGACTTCATCCTTCACTTTTTTCTATGCCTAATGCATCTCACTAATAACTACGGAACAATGAATCCCTCTTTACTTTTCCAACTCTATTTTATACGAGCGTTAACCCGCGACTTCGTCCGCACAAATTATATACCAGATTTTAAGTCAGATCATAAGCTATCAAACAAAAAAAGTTTCATCAAAATCGGTTCAGTAGTTTTTGCGTGATATTTGTTCAAACAAACACCCAAACAAACACAAACAAACACAAACAAACAGACAGACATAAAATCCAAAAATTGGTGAAATGGAATCAGGGACACCTAAAAGCCATATCGTAACTTTTTTTTGTTAATATCTTCAATGTACAGACAAACTTCCTGTTATAGTTTTATAATAGTACGAGCGTTAACCCGCGACTTCGTCCGCACAAATTATATACCAGATTTTAAGTCAGATCATAAGCTATCAAACAAAAAAAGTTTCATCAAAATCAGTTCAGTACTTTTTACGTGATGCTTGTTCAAACAAACAAACAAACACCCAAACAAACAGACAGACAAAAAATCCAAAAATTGGTGAAATGGAATCAGGGACACCTAAAAGCCATATCGTAACTTTTATTTGTTAATATCTTCAATGTACAGACAAACTTCTGTTACAGCTTTATAATAGTATAGAAGTATTGGCGACGTTTGCTTTTGGCATGAAATATATTCAAAAAACGTCTTCCAATCGGGGTAATTTTTTCAATCCGGATTTAAAAATAATAAACAGT
This sequence comes from Agonopterix arenella, assembly GCA_927399405.1. Classification (NCBI taxonomy): domain Eukaryota; kingdom Metazoa; phylum Arthropoda; class Insecta; order Lepidoptera; family Depressariidae; genus Agonopterix; species Agonopterix arenella. The sequence continues at coordinate 11,686,163 of OV656704.1, read as the reverse complement.
TTTTTTTTTCACTGATGACGCTAATCTAAAGCAATTTCGATTACCATATTATTTAATACAAAATTAAACATACTTTTCCCCTATACAAACTGGATAATCGAAATCGGGAATTCGAATTCAGGGGCGGTTCGAATCGAACTCAAACGTCATCTAAAGTGTCAATCACGGATGTTTTCGAATAGCAAAACCGATTATCGGGCATATTAAGTCGGTTATTGTTATCGACAGCGGCTGCCCGTCCATCCAACCGTGAAGTAGATTAGGGACATCATAATATGCCATATTTTTGGCGTCAGCTGCACGCATCGCATGCAGGCTTTCAGAAGGTTATATTTTTTCGGCGAATTTCTTATTAAAATTCCACTTTGGGAACGTTCTCGGAAGTGAATTTGACGATCTCGTTTTTGAACTTCTTTTAGATTTTTTTTCACATTACTTTTTTATTGACATCTTTGTTAGATAGAGTTGCGTTACCTACAAGAATTTTAGCTATAACCCTAATAAAAAGAAGTTGTCGTGATTTACATTGACATTAAGGCTTTATTTCATCGGTCAAAGGTTATGAGTATTTCTGTTTATAATTAATGGACTTATGCGTGCGTTAGCACTGCATTTCCGTCAGTGTCAAGTAGTTTGTGGTAGTTTCTATCCCAATTTAAGGGATTGTTTTTGATCAAGAACAGCAGGAAGAGATATTTAAAGTCAGTTGTCTGCGTGTACGAAGTCGCGGGCGTCGACATAATCTTGAGATCTTAGCTGTAACAGTAACACAAAACACAGTAAACATAAAAGTTCCCTCTTTAATATCCTCCCTACACCTCAGTTCTAATATCAGTCAAGGATTAAGTTCTATAGTATATACCTACATAGTCAGTATAAATAACGTAAACATATAGCATATGCCGCTAATTACAAGGGCCTTGAACGATGGACAGGGTCGGGTTAAAAGGGATAAGTTCGGGCTGATTCTTTGCCGAGAGCTTTGAACAAACGTGAGCTGTCATTAGTGCGGCGATGTTTTGCGAAAGTTACTCGTTCGCTTTCCGCTAGTTGAATAGCGTTTAATGAAAGGGTTTCTCTAGGTTAGGTTAGATACGTATTTATTTTTAGCAACGATGTGACTGTGAGTGTGACCGGCGCTGGTGAATGTATGCGATTGAAATTAACTTTTGTTTTCGTATTGAATTGGTTGGACAGAGACGGTTTGTAGAAAACAGTTTGTTTTTACAATTGTAGATATTTTGATGAGCTTTTGCCCGCGACTTCGTCCGTACCGGCTTCCGTGATAGCGAAGTGAAAATATGTTTATACCAATTTGTAAGTCTAATCATTTAAATGCTAAAAAGTTTCATCAAAATCGGTCCAATAGTTTTTGCGTGACGTACAAACTAAGAAATAAACAGACAGAAAAAAAATCAAAAAATAAGATATTTGAAGTCAGGAACAGTAAACACCACATCGTAATATGTCATCTTCAATGTAAAGACAACTAAAGACACATTTTTGTTACAACTTTATAATAGTGTAGAGATGAAAACGAAATAAACACAAATATAATACTGACAACAAAAACTAAAGTTAACAAAAAATAAAGTAAAGTCCGCAAATGCACTACGAAAACTTAAGTAACATAAACTCAAACAAAGGTTTGAAGAGAGCTCCAACAAGGGCAAATATCCATGCAAGTGGCGAGCAAATAAAAATATGCAGGCCGAGTTGAAAGAAAGAGTGCACTCAGTCGGACAGAAGAGAAAAAAGAGAACACGATAAGTGAAGGCGGAATAGTCGTCGGTCTTGAAGGTTGCTTTGACCACTGACCATAACTACTCGTTTGAAACGCTCAGCCCACACAATGTTGAATTATATTTCTGAGTTTTGTCAGTGATCCATTTTATTTCTACCTTAAGGCGGTTGCAGAGGGGTCAATTTTATAAAAAAACTTTGACGCACAATACGCGTAGACGGTATTAATATAAGTAACTTTGTATATATGGAAAAATAGTTTAGAAAAATCTAGATGCCGCGTAACAAATAACATTTGCAATTTATAAAATAATTACGTAGATATAAAGCTTTGACATTTTTCATACAGAATTTTAAAAGCTTTATATCTTCGTAATTATATTACAAATTGCAAATGTTATTTATTACGCGGCAACTAGATTTTCTAAACTATTTTTCCATATATAAAATATTATTTTTATTAATTCCGTCTACGCGTATTGTGCGTCAAACTTTTGTATGGACTGAAACCACCTTAAGTAGTTTATTTGTAGCTGGTTTGTTGAGAACTTCAATTGTGTCTGCTTTTAGGGATCCAAGAAATGTGTTTTTTACTAAGTTTTTGCACAAAATTTGATAGCTTGAAAAAAAGACTTAACATTTGGTTAGTGGGCTAATATTGAATAAATACATTTTTAATTATTACTTTTTTTATATCCATAAAATCAGATATGTTAACGATGCCTGATAAAATTAGTTACCGCTTATAACACCCACTTTGTTGATGCTATTGGAAGAAGGACACTACATGGCAAATCAGAGATAGCCAAAGACTCTCAAGGATAGTTGGCGAACCACAACCTAATGGTAATGTGCTTATAATCGCTATAAATGTATAAGAACTGCGCTGAATTTAAAAGCAAAAGTTATTTCCTATTTTAGAACACCTTTATAACAGAAAAGAAGGTATTTTCTCATAGCAATGTCTGGTAACCCTAGATGAGGATTCAAATTCCAGTCATAACGTGGGTTGATTCTGTTGTCCTTTAACTTTGTATATGGAAATAAAGCCAATGGTCCAAAACGTAATTTTTAGCTACAAAGTCAACACTACTATAAAGACCTATCTCACAAGCTAGCATTTCAAGAAAATAAAATGTGGAATTCCGAGCAAGCATACATCTAACCCTTTCTTTGTTGCATTCGACGGAAATATGTCCAGCTCCCTTAGGGAGATGACATCACTTATTTCAGACATAGGTGTGCTTGTCCCACACAACGTTTTGCTCAAAATTTGGTCACGTAGAAGTGAAGGAGGGTATCCCATATCGTGTCTTCAAATTGCGATTGTCCATTGTATTCTCGCGAGACAAAAGCTTGTGGTTGGATGGTTACCTTCGTCAAACCGCTTTTTGGTACAAAATGTTCAGGTATTTCAGACAGATCATTCCGTTTTATCTCGAGTTAGTCTTTCGGTTGGATGAATTCGTTCTATCGATCGTTTTAAATAGGTCCTGTTTAATTGGATTTCTATGTTGTTGAAAAGTTTTCGTCCCTATTTTAATGGTTGTCGGAACTGAAAGCTAAATGAAGAGAATTTCATTGAGATAGTGCCTTTTGGATAGTTTAGAAACAAATCCACTATTTTTCGATTCCGTTAGGGTAGTAGGACGAGTAGGTGGGAATTTAGCTTGCGTTGGATAGATAAGCTTTGTTGGTACACATAATACCTACAATAAGATAAAACATCTTACGGTATACATATAAGGTAATAATTTATTTACTTTACCAAAGCCATAACACCGGTAATGGAAAGTCAGTTACAGAATATATCGTATACATTTTAATAAAAAAATATCGTAAATATCTCAACAAAATAAATTTTGTGTAGCTATTATCAGAAACCGATAAATATTAAAATGAACGGCAACTATGTCATGTATAATTAAATAATATGTTTCAGTATCACATTTTTTAAGTTGTGCATACGAGCCATTTTGGGAAATATGCGTTGATGGAACTGCAGTGATAGCGGTGCAGAGCTCATTCGAAAATAACGTGTGTGTTCCGCAAACATAAAATTAATATTAAAAGCTGCAGACGCAGAATTATCTTTCACACCTGAAAAATCCAGACATGGCTGATTTAAAAACGTCGGAAATAGAAGTTTGGTGAATTACGAACTATAAAAGAAACATAAACATTTAAAATTAATACGCTGGAGAGAGTTTGGGCACTGCTAGTGAATGGTCGGTATTTCGAATATGGTATACAGGGTGAAATTGATATCATTAGCATCCTTTTAAACTAAGAGTCTACCCATCAAACTGGACAACTTTTCCTATGGGAGCAAACCGATCGGAGCAAAAAAAAAATCTGCTGTTCCATACTAAACTGCACCCGCCCCCGCTGCCTCCTCGACTCAAATGTTTGCAACAGTTGATTTTTTTTTTGCTCCGATCTATTTGCTCCCATAGTAAAAGTTGTTCAGTTTGATGGGTAGACTCATAGTTTGAAAGGATGCCAATGTAATCAATTTCACCCTGTATATTCAGAATATATCCCTGACTAACCTTAACTGCGATACCTACATACTCTAGCAGGTACTTCAGACCAACCAACTGCACAACTTTCACTACGGGATCAATATTGAAATCGCAAAAGAATACTTGTTGTTTCATAGAAAAAGACACAGGCTGCTCGACCCTGACTGATTTTGTGTTCAGTTGCATGGTCTGAGGCACCTCTTAACGCTTAAGGTTTGGCGTAATTATAATAACGTCGGTGCGCTCAGCGGTCGCGGCGGGTCCTGCCTAGCTAGCATGCCACCCCCGAGAAAACGACAAAAATCGATATGTGCCTCCATCTTTATTATTTTACGTAGGCCAAAAAGAACGCGCATGACGTTTTTCTCGTTTAAACGATTTTTCGTGGGTGGCATGCTAGCTAGGCTGGTGGCTATGCTCGCGCGGTGAGGCACAGTATCCGATTAGTATTGGTGGGTGTTTCTCCACGGCGTTTGAACGCCGTCATTATCCTCACCAAATATTTTCGCCATGTTTATAAGAAAAGGTATATTTTTTACTTTACGTAGTAGCTACGAAGTAGCTACCTTTATAAGTTAGAGATTTTAAACACTATTTAAAAATACATTAGCTAGACTATACGCTCTTTTTTGCAGTGAACCTGAACTAATTTCGTAATTTCGTTTAATTACATGTCATAATATTAGTGAATAATAATAAGATTAAACGTATTAATTAATTAGCATACATGTTAATGAGTACGATGTTATGTTGTATCGTTATACATGCCAACAATTACATTAAGCCTGAAGCGTAATTATTCGATAAGTTCATTTATCGTGAATGTTATTGCGAATTAATTGATAAAATATTTTGGTTACTCGTTCAAAATGGCACTCGAATTTTTTATTTTCTTTATTCCAGTAAGCTGAAGTATACGTTTTCTCCAATACATCGGTAAACGAACAAGGCATAACAAGGATTTTTTTTTATTTTTTACCTATACAGGGTGAAATTGATATCATTAGCATCCTTTACAACTAAGAGTCTTCCCATCAAACTGAACAACTTTTAGTATGGGAGCAAACCGATCGGAGCAAACTAAACTACAGTGCCGTGCCGATCTGACTCAAATTTTAATGTATGCAAATTTTTCTTGTTCTCCGATTGATTTACTCCCATAGTAAAAGTTGTTCTGTTTGATGGATAGACACTTAGTTTAAAAGGATGCTTATGATATCAATTTCACCCTGTATAACGACTTATTTAATTGAACAGTTACTTTGCTACTTACATTGTAACCCTTATATGCTATTTAATAAAGCTTTTTAGTAAGTTACTTTGTTCTGTTTGAAAAAATTGTTTTGATGAGGTTACTAGATAACAGTATTTGGATGAGTCCCGAGTTTTAGATTTGACGAGAATGTGAGAAAGAGTTAAAAATAATTGAAAAGGGACATTTTGAGCAAGGGACGTTTTGAGTAAGGGACGTTTTGCGAATGGGGGACATTTTGAGAAAGGGAAATTTTGCAACGAAGCCCACAATAGTACTCAATTTGCAAAATACTGTAAAATGAAAAAGAGTCTTTCTTTCATATTCATATTCATATTCTAGGTACCTTTTGTTATTAATAGTTATATAAATATTTAAGAACTGCACTGAATTTAAAAGTAAAAGTTATTTGCTATACTAAAAACACCTATATAACAAAAAAGAAGGTATTTTCTCAGCAATGTCTGGTAACCCTAAATAAGGATTCAAATTCCAGTCATAACGTAAAACACTCATCTCGCTGACGTCTGCTACCATTGTTGGTGAAAAGCATCAAAATTCTTGCCGTCTGTAAAATTCTCTGCCTTTGTGCGTACCCCGAACGTTGAAGCTGCAAAAGTTACTTACTTAATCTCTGCTTCCCCCTTTGTTCAGTCATCAATACTTTTGGAAATTGCAGCTTAAGACCTCAATTTTCATGGTTGGTTGAGACTGGAGTGGCTATTTAAAGAGAATTTTGCAGTGACATTGTGTACTTGGTTAATGATTCGGGTTTTTCATAAAATAATATCTACTTTTAGCCTCGTCTTATTTCTTTTTTTTTTGTAGCCTCTCTTTTTGTGCTGCATGGCTAGCATGCCACCCACGACAAAGCGTTTAAACGAAAAAAACGTCGTGCGCGCTCTTTTTGGCGTACGTAAAATAATAAAGATGGAGGCACATCTCAATTTTTGTCGTTTTCTCGGGGGTGGCATGCTAGGCCTACAGGATAGCCCATACGGAAGAGAACTAGCGCCTCAATCATGAGGCAGCGGTTCGATTCCTGGCTGGCCTGTACCACTAAGTTCTTCGGATTTATGTACGGTTGTATTTGTCATTTACTAGCTCGGCGGTAAAGCAAAACATCGTGAGAAAACCAGTATTCCCGAGAGTGAAAAGAAAATACCATTAGTGTTTTAGCCAGTCTTCCGCTGCCGGGGTTAATCTAAGGAGTTCCTTAATTCCACCGGGGAAACGGCGCAAGATGCACTCATTTACCACATTGGTGAGGTTTTGGTCAGGTGCCCCGCAGTCGCACATCGGTGACTGGCTAAAACACCTTGACCTTGAAATTTAGACCTCCCCGGATCCAAGCAGGAAGACAAAAAATGCCATACGATATGATGATGATGACCATAAGTTTGGAGGTATGCGTAAAATATGGGTGAGTATGGGGCGAGTAAGGACCAGTAATGGTCTCAGTGTTCCAATAATGACCCTTGCTTGCAATAGCCCAATCACAAATAACAATAATTTGCACAGGAGGCGACGTTTCGATCCTCGCCCAGTTCTACTCGTAACTTATTCGGACTATTCAAAACATTAAAAGAAATTACCAACTCGGACCAGCCATTTCAGTGATGCGCTTACCATCGAACAGCATTTAATTTTTATTTATAATATCACTGGTTTTTTGGTTAAAACATTGTGTGAGAGACCAAAGGGTCTAAGAATATTACCTAACCGTCGATAAATTGAATTATCAATAGGTATTAGGCTACGCAAATCAAACATACGCTGACCGCGCGACGTTATACATTACTCTACCTACGCGCGGCCAGCTTATTTTGGTTTCGCGTAACCTCTATACTTTAGTTAAAACAAACAAATAATATATTCAATTAGAATTAAAACTTTACAGACAGAATCTGTATTCAATATCGCTAATTACAAATTGTCTTGTTTCTATTAAACATTTTCGAAAATGGAATAAAGTGAGACTCCTATTGAACACATGAATATGTATGATATAATATCCCTCCCACGTCAGTTCTCAACATTGTAGCGGGGCGGTCAAAGTGTTTGTAATGTAAATTTTATTCCCTCTTTACCAGAACACTACGTAAATTGTTTAACGTTCATTTGAAATTATGTCTTTTACCTCACGGTTAGGTTGCTTGATGAGATGTGTGTGAAAGTTAACAGACTGTCTTTAGAAGTTAAATGGAAATTAACGGTAATGCTTGAAACCTGCTTTAAAGATGTGCAAGATAGTTACGAGTAAGTCTAAGTATTACAGCATATGTATCTACTTATACAGGATCCTTCTTAATATACTGACACTTTTTTAACGGGTTGATCTGACCATCAAACTGAATAACTTTCTCTAAAGGACCAACATCGAAATGCGAAAAAAAAATCAGCTGTCCCATACATTTGGCTCGTGTAGGTTTGCAGTTTTGTATGGAAGAGCTGATTTTTTTCACGGTTTCGATGTTGGTGCCATAGAGAAAGTTGTTCAGTTTGACGGTCTGATCATCCCCTTAAAAAAATGTCAGCATATTAAAACGGACCCTATATACCACCGCCTACCTTTCTTCTTTCACAGTTTCCTCTAACCTTAGGTTGTGTATACAGTAGTTATGTATGGAAAAACTTGCACCTTGCGAGGACAATGCATGGTCAAAGTTTCCGCACTAACTAAAAATAAAATGTAAGTATCCTGTATTTAATTATGTTAATTTTGCATTGAAGCTTTTCTCGCAGCAAGCAATCTAAAACAGTGAATTCTACAATTTTTTTTTAATAAAAAACATATTTATTTCATTTAATGCAATAAGAATATATGTGACTAAAATATCGTGAGATATTCTCAGAAAATTTAGTTTGGCGCGATTAATGGAATAAGTTTAATTAGTTTCCTCCTTAAGGTGCCTTGTCTTAATTAAGCTTTGGTTTCGAGAATATTATTAGAAGGTCGTTTGTTCCTGAAGTCTAGAAAGAACCATATTACATTTCTAGGAAATAATTTCAGTTACGCTTCTAATAATATTATCATATTTCCTCTATATCAGTAAATACTGGGTTTCTTAACATAATACTAATAGTTTACCGAGCGAGCTCTTAACCTGTTCTTTTTTATATTTGTGAAATATAGCAGCCAACAGATAAATTATTACATGTAGGTTGTGTTGCCCATAAATATTTAAGTTATGTTCAACTATTTATACGGCAAAATCTTTATACTGATCTACTGATTAATATAATGATTTATGAATACATTTGTGTAACCGCTGAGATGGATAAACCCACGATCGTAGAAAGAAAATTTTTCGTGTATGCCCACGATATATTTTAACTCTCACTAACAGTATTTGACTTAATTCGAACAGCATATTTTATAACCAATAGTTTACATATAAACTCAAGAGTAACTGTTAAATAAGACTATCAAATACCTACTGTTAAAATGAACGTGATTATTACTTTGATAAATTAATGTTATTACAACATAGAGTTAGACAAACATCCATCTAATTCGTGAGCTTAAAAGCTTGCGCCTACAGTAGTACTTGTTATACCTCCGTCAATACATTCAGTCTTTTATACGAATGCAGTCCGCTCCCGTCAAAGGTAATTCGATCCATATTGGATCGTCGTTTTGTTTTCGCACTCAAGCATTACGCCTTTAGTTTGTTTTGCTCAGTAACTCTACACTCGTGAACGTCGTGCCACTATTGACACTTCCTGTCAAAACATACAAGAAAAAAAATAGTTTTGAAAAGAACAATTTACCGTCGAAATCAATAAAATCCACAAACGATTGCCAACTGTTAGAAATACAAAAACTAACAAACAGTGCTTTGTTCGAATATTTTTTTTATTTACGACACGAAACCCCAATAGGAATCAGTTAACCGAACGTTTTCATTCAATTCGTAAATTAAACGTTGATCTCGACTGCATTAAGCGTACGTTTACGATCATCGATATAAATTTTCTGATATCGATGCCATAAAACAAACCGCGGGATTACCGATTTAAATTCGTCGATAGCAAAGCAGTTAAAGGGGGCCTTTATAAATTAACGACGCCAATTTCCCTAATGACATTGTAAAAGGAAAGTTTACGATTAACGATTTTAGTATTCACGGTTGTATCGTAAGCGTAACGTCGGAGTTTACGGGGTGCGGTATCGATGTAGCATGGGCATAGCGTAGTAATAATATAGTGGTTAAGCTCGCGTCAGGTCAATCGAGCGCGGTGTGCGGGGGCCGGAAGGAGCCGCCGGCCGCCGGCCTACCGGGCGCCCCTCTGCCTGCGCGCGTACCAACAAAGGTAATTCATTGAAGGTACGAGTTATGGATGCTGACCCAGCACCCTACGTCCAGTTCACGTTAATCACTACGGAACTGGTGACGCACGGCGACGTACTTTGTACTAGTTTTCCCCTTTGCCGATTTGTATAGGTCAGCGTCTGATTCATAGTGAACACTTAATGAACTGTTAACTAAGCATCGGACGCCGGACTAGGTAACCTAGGTTTAGATCTCGTACTCTTGGCGTACGATCTCTCACCCACAATAAAGTATACTCCAGTAAGTCTGCGTATCATTTCTTAATTTACGCCCGTTCCCCGCACACAGCGCTCAATTGAACTGCTGCGACCGCTGAGCTGCCCCACTGTATTATTATTAAGCTACGGCATGGGGCAATCGATGCGGAACTGAGTTAGATCACGGCATGCATCAAAACAATACTTGGGGGTTTGTTAGCAAATTAATTACAGTCTGACTTTATCAGGTGCGCGCCTCGGGCTCTCGGGGCACGAAGTAACCGTTCAAAACGCGATCCTCATCATGTTTACTTTTAAAATTTTCGACAATAACAATCAGCAACAAATGTTTTCTTTAGTAAGTTTTGTGTTCTCGTAAAATACTCGGTCTATACAACTGTTACAGGAAAAGAACTGTGAATGAGTGTGTCTGTAAATGACAAAGTATGTTGCGGATGCGTTGATAATTTTTTACTGTTTTGACGAAGCCTACGTTGCTGATTTGGACATTTAGTCATTTTAGTCGTGTTTTTTATATGTTTTTCTTAAAAAAAACTATTTTTTTATTGGCCTGTAAATAGCAGATAACATTTACAATATAAAGGTTCACCTATTTTTGGTGTCATACTTATTCTGGCCGGAATAGGAGAAACCGATCAGAGTTAGTTTTTACCCGATTGAACTGATTGAAAAATCTGCTGTTTCATACTAAACTGCAATCCTACTCGACCTAAATGTATTGGACAGCAGGTTTTCTAGAGATTTCGTTGTTGGTCCCATAGAAAAAGTTGTTTAGTTTCATTGTCCGATCTGATCATGTTTTTTTATTTCGCTGCGACACCGAGACGACAAGAGCCGGTGCGGTCGAAGTCGCGGGCAAAATCTAGTTTTTATAAAAATAAACTGACACTGTAATTCTATTTTCTATGAACTTAAATGTAGACGTCATATTGATATCGAATAATGATCAAAATAAATCCGACTCCTTCATTAAATTAGGTCCGTCCCTCGATACAAATAGGTAACGACGTCGCCCGCCGCTGGTCCCAAATTATATTACTTTATTGTTATTCTTTTTTACTTTGTTCCCCCAAACTAACGTAAATTGGCTTGGGATCACGCTACTATAACGATAAACTGTACTATTGGATTGGTTTTGCGAGCCTTTTGTGTCAGTTTCTCTTTTACTAAAAATACCTTTAACCAACTTTATTAACACACCTATGTAATAGAAGCAATTATTTAGGTAACTATTTTAGCTAAGTAATTATATTAGAAAGCTTATTGTCATTAATATCCAATAGCAAAGATTTGTAAGGTAAATACGAGTGCTTTTATACACAAGTTAAAGTTCATGGATGTCTATATTGTATCTACATTATAGGTTTGTATTTAATATGAATGTGTCATCATTAATAATAAATCCGGGATAGATTCTAGTATCAAATCTGTTATAAATCAAGTTAAATATTGAATAATTTGTCTCAGACACGGTAGATGGCGCTAAGTCCCTTAAAGAAGATAGTGCTAAAAACGTTGACGTAATAGCTCGGTAGCTCTATTGGACGAAGGCAAAACTTCGGTTAATTTGATTTATATCTCGCACTTTAAATGGAACTAAATAATCTCAAAAAAGTTAATTTATTTCGCCTATATGCTATTAGCGTTCTCAAACTTATTATGATAAGCCTATCAACTGCATAACCTCCCTCTACAGTTCCGTAGGAACTACATCAACCAAGGTTCATTGAAATCAGACATTTAAGCCCTCTCTAGGTAGGTATTTGTATTCCATATCTCACATATCGGCTTTCACCAACATGATAAAGGGGTTTGTTTCGGAAATCATCGACCACAATCGAATCGATATCAATCGCGATTCCGAATCGTATCCGTCGAGTGGCCACTGGAGAGCTCTCGATAGCCAAACCTCGTGTTCGCACGTTGTCTAGTACCTCTCGTGATATCGGAGTCGGTCGCGTCCAAAACACACGTTTAGCTCAAATCCCGAAGGATTGCTTAATTGAATCCCTTTCAGATTCACGTTTAGGCTTTATCTATTTTGACAATTTCGTGAGGTTTTGTTGAGGTAAGTTTAGTATTAGTACATTTGGTATAATGCTGCTGAATAACTTTTTTGAAAGCCTGGCTAAACACCTTGGTATCAGAATACCTCTCGTGATATAGGAGTCGTGTCTAAAATACACGTTTAGCTCAAATCCCGAAGGATTGCTTAATTGAATCCCTGTCAGTTTCACGTTTAGACTTTATCTATTTTGACAATTTCGTGAGGTGTGATTTGTTGAGGTAATACAGGGTGTAAGTGCCTAGCAAATACTGAAACGGTGAACTCAGACCATCAAACTGAACAACTTTCACTATGGAGCCTACCTCAAAAAAATCAGCTGTCCCGTACAAAACTGCTGTACCTACCCGACTTAAATGTATGGGAGAGCTGATTTTTTATCGCGTCTCCTGATGTAGGCTCCATAGTGAAAGTTGTTCAGTTTGATGGTCTGAGTTCACCGTTTCAGTATTTGCTAGGCTGTCACTTACACCCTGTATAGGTACATTTGGTAAAGGTGATGCTGCTGAATTATTTTTGTGGACGACTGGCTGAAACACCTTTCTATTAGTATATATACCCGTACCCTAGCAAGAAGATCTTTTTCTTTTTGTCAGCATGTGTTATATTTATATCGCACGACAATCACTCATGCTGAAAGCAGGTAGATGAAAATGCTATTCGATTTTATGATGATAATTTTTTTGAGCATAGTTGCTTGAATATACGGTTTTTATTTGTTATAAGATATAAATTAAATCAATGAATAAATAGATTAGGAACCTTTTTATCCCATCGTTCTGTCTTCTGTCCTGACCCAGCTGTTATTAACAACTTTGTTTTATCTTCAAACTCAATTTTAAGACGTTAATCTAATTTCTAAAGTCAAGAGAAAAGAAAAATTTAAGAATAACCGATGCAGTCAATTACGAAGCTTAAAATATCTCTAGTATTTTTTGCGGTATTTAAAAAAAGGGGTTCTCCAATCCTTTAAACCGCTTAGAATAACTTAAGATTCATCCGCATTAAACCTACAAAACCAGAGCTTTTTGGCTTCCGTATTTTTATATTTTACAAGAGGCTTGCCACTCCACTAACCCTGAATATTTTAGACATTTTGCTAATATCCTAATCCTCCTTTTTTCCTCTGGCTGGACTCAGAGGGAAGTCGGCATTCACTGTTAACAGTTTCATGATTAATGACTGAAAACTCTTTGATGGCTTTTTAATTAGAGCTAAAATAGGGGTGTAATACGCGGTGGGAGCGCGGGCGTTGGTCTCAGGAAGGTTGTTGCGGCCACTGCTATATTTCATAGAGGGGAAGCGCTGGCTTCGAATTTGCAAGGCTAATAAATTGCGGAATACCTAGGCCTTATTGGCTCAACGTTTAATCGTCCGGGCGGCACTGGATTATTTTCGCCAAGTTCCAACTCGCGCTTCTTTGTGTTTCCGTCGCATTGGAAAGTAAAATTCTGAGCGTATTCTTACCTTTGTGCGGCGTCCTATCGTAAGAGCGTTTACTTATCGGTATCACAGGAATGAAATTTCTAACTTTGCATTACAAATTTATTTCCTCAACCCTCTGGGCTCGCCTTTCAGATTATTCCCATTTCAGTGAAAACGGCGATTAATATTCAATATCAACAGCCTATTTGAGTGATTGTTTCTGTAGATCCATCCTAACCATACCTATAGATCGGGTCGGCTTTTAACAATATCGTATTGTAAATTGGAAGAAATTGTTTGCTCGAGCTTTTCAATCTTTTAAAAGGAATGTTTAATTTAATTTAAAATATTAGTCTTTGATTTAACACAATTACAAAGTTGAATCGAAATCAAAAGTTAGGTTTATTATTGTAATATAATCCGCAATAGAGGATTGACAGAAGCTATGTGGAGCGTAACAAAATGGCTTTATCCGAGTGCTCGTTGGCATCGACGTTTTTGAAAGTCACGAATTTCACAAGGGTTCCCGAAAATATTCGTATTACGGGGCGAGCACGTTGAAAACAATGACTCGTCGGAAAGTTCAGCTAAACAGCCACTTGGAGCAATTAGGACAAACAAAACATTTTTATGCGGCGCAACCTCTTGTCTCGAATACTTGTTACTTGTTAGACGCCGATCCTTGAGCTGTGTCATTGCTCATTTACATAAACATTCCTTTAACGCTGTCTCTAAGACAAGCTGCTTTCATTTTAAACTATAACTATACATACTTTACTTTCTTATTTTCTGTCGTTACCTCATTGCTGAGGGACGGGACGTGACCATCGTGGGCAGTCATCATGTCAACACAGCTCTCCAGATCGCTCTATCTTGGGCCCGATGTATGCTGGCCTGTAATGTTGCCTTGGTAATTTCATTGCTTTAGGTAGGGACATCTCAATGCTGACAGGCATGATAATGTTTATATCTTATCTTAATAATGCTAAGATTTTTTGTACAATTTTCAATTATTATTACGCGTGCCTTAGAAATGCACGCAGGTACACAGATGCACACGACCAACTGTTTGATTTATGAAAGGTACATGGAAACAAAACTTTTAATTGGCTACTTATCCTCTATTGTGATATTACAATTTGTTTTTGTTATGTTAAGCTTCGGCACCGTCCTAAAATTCGTAAATTATGGCTCTAACAAAATATTGTTGAAAACAGGGGAAGTTGAAAAGATAATCTGATTAAGGGACCTCTTATTTATAGCTGCTGACTTCGAATTTTCAAGCATTTTTAGAATGGAGAGTGTATAAGAACTAATAGTGTAGAATATATAGAAATTTTGTCTGTATTCCCAACCACCTTTGCAGTTTGCAGCAAGGCTAACACGACATAATATAGGGTTTTCTGATTAATTTGTGTTTCAACTGTCGAATATTAATTATACACTTTTTATGTATAATTGATATTCGAATTTGTTTATTCGGAAAACAGGACCTCAAACTTGAAAGTCAGAACATTGTGCCTGTGTGTAAGAACCATATTTAAAATAATTGAGTACGCATAGATCCTTAGTCCTAGAACCATCGTAGTTGCACAACACTTTACGAAGCGCTTAAGCTCTCCGAAACATAATTTATGATCACGTCGAAAATTTCTTGTAAACAGCAATTAAACTCACATTAACAACAAAACAAAATATGAAGTGGACACAAGTTGCTCCTGCTCCAACCACTGTGTTAAGCAATTTGCCTAAGCTGCTAGCAAAATGTTTTCCTATCCGAAACTCACACAGAACAATTCACGGAGTCTCACGGAGTCTGTCCATTCGGCATCCGGAGCAAGTTTAACGCCAAACAATAGTTAAGCGGGGCAACAAAGAAAGTTGGCGGAGTGCGGCCGGTCGGGACGGTGGAAGCGAGTGAACCGACTTACCGCCTCGACCATTTGTTGTGAGCTTCGGACAGTACGTAATCACTACACTGTATGAGGAATATTGTTTTTGAAAATTCGCTGCTTCATTCAGTTCTGTAGATGTCAGATTTGGACATCCTATTGTTGCTTAGGAGAATTTTATGAAGCGCGCTACATGCGAACGAAGGGTGATCCATTTTGCATATTAACTAATCAAACTCAGTGTTATTGAATATCCACGATCTAGATCTAGACGATAATATCTATGCCTCTGCTTTTCCATGCAGTAAACTTACATAAGGAAGTTTGCTTTAGGTATCATTTGTTCGATGTTTTGTTTCGATGGTACCTACTTTAGATCAAAGTAAAACACGAAGACCTAAGATTACTTTTACAAAGCTTAAATAAAATCAAGTTGCGTACATTCTCATCTTTGTTAAGTTATTATGTTTGTTTGTCTATATTTATCAAACACATGCATGAGTCATCAATTATTGTGTTTAAAAATGATAAACGCTAGAACGCAAAGAACTAAAGCTAAAACGTAAACTCCACCGCCCATTTACGATCAAAAGATTCCCCAACCACGTTTTACTCGCGAAATTCCAAGGCAACCTGCATTCAAATCTTTCAAACTTTGACTTTAACAAAAATACTGTAGCAATTTTCTTAGTACGTGTAGGGGCTGCTGATTTATTTGCGGGTATGAGGCGTGAAGCAAATGAACTGCCTCTGTTACAGTTACTTCCATATGCGAAGTCCCAAGAATTTAGCCACTTTCACACTTACGATGTAGGCTTAAGACTCCTGTCAGGCTACTTCTAGTGTGGAATGAATTGCCTGTGTAACGAGATATACGGGAGACCGCGCCGTTACTGCTGGGTGCGCCTTACATCACGCTGGAATCAAGATCTTGGAATAGATGGCTCTTCTAGTTGCGAAGACGTGAGATTTAGTACGTCCTAGTTTTGGTGGATGTCTCGTGATCTGCGGTGTCTTTTACAGACTCAATGGTCTTATCACCTCGACCTGAAAATGAATGATGATGATTGCCAAATATAAAAACTACTCAAATATAAATTACTTTCCATTTTTTACCGACTTTAACAAAAGGAGGAGCTTCTTTCGACCCGCATGTTTTTTTTTAATGCATAAAATGTATTTATTATATTATATAGAGTTTATTTCGAACGGTAAATTATTAATCAAGCCTGGAAAGATTCCTCGTAGCAAAAATGAACGTTATTCCATCTTGCGTAAAAATTTGTTTCGTACAAATCCAATGTTTCAACGTCAACCCAATTCTATTTCAAAGCACATTCCTCCAGTTCCAAATAGTCGTAACTTGTATGTAATCTGTGGCAGTGTCCAAACACAAGTTGGTTATTCAGAAGCAGTTTGTCACCGGTCTCAGAAACAGGGAACGCATTAGCGCTTGCGACCCGGCACCCGACGCGACGGTACGACTTGGCTTGCGGTGAACGAGCCGTTGTTCCCCATCCCGATCCCACATCCAACCAACTGTCGTTGCCGACCAGCGATTAGTCAACCAGCTAAGTGCTACTTTCCAATTGTTTTTCTCTTTGCAACCGTCCAAAACTGTAATTTATGCGACTTTACAGTTCCACTCTGCCGTCGAAATTTGCAATCGGCGAGGATCCCAGAGCAAAACCGAAGGTTTATTTATGGCGTACAGAGTTAACTTTCCAACGGAAAGTTGCGGGTGCAGCGGTCGACAACCTTTTTTTGTGTTCAGATGTTACCGACTCCGAGGAATAAACTATATACCGAGCTCGTATATCTTTGCCTTAAGTACTCTTTTTAGCAATTTATCGGGGTTCCAATGTCAAGTAGTATTTTCAATACCAACGAAAAGAAAGTTGGTAACAAGTTTGAGCTTTGAGCCATCGGTTTAAGACTCTTTAGGTTTGACTCCGAAAGATTTTCTCAAACAAATAATCCAGTTGGTATACACTAAATTACAGTAGGGGCAAATTTTTAGAACACCTACGTCTATTGTATTTTCTCGCAGCTAACGCCTAAGGCAAACGCGAGCTAAATAAAATCAACAACACACCGAGAGGTGAGAAAGACACAAAGGGACTTTAGAGAAATAGCTGTGACAAGTGAATTGTCATCTCTGTAGTGTCCCTTGTTTTGTACTGTTTATTCGGTTTATTGACAAGCAATCTGTTTCGGTAAAAGAGGACCAAGCAAACATGAGTCTGATTGCGCCAAGGAAGCTCGCAGTGTTTGTATAATCCACGGCCTTTGCCTTTGATTAGCTCTTCGGTTTCAATGTGAAAAAGGAAAGGGGTTTAATTATTTATTCAGTGCATGGATAAATGTTTGTTCCTGTCGACGGGTCATTCGGATACAGATGAGTTACAGAATTGAGTTCGTTCTAATTTCGTATAAATGGTTCTAAGTAATGAGATGCACTAACTTAAGCAAGTCTTCTTGCTATTTGCTAAAATCATTCGTTTAATTTCTAAGTCTACGTAAAATTTATATTAATTTGTAATATAGGTATCAATAGTATTTTCATTCATTTGCTTCTAATTAAAAATTGAGTTTATAATTGGTTTTCCTATTTTTGGTTTAATTATAGACCTGGATTTATTTTACAGTCGGCTGCAGCTATTAAATATAAAGGCATGTATCTTATGAGAAAAATATTGAATGGTTATTAAAGCTGCAGCCAATTGCACATATTTGAATGTAAATTTTTAATCAGGTCATTGTTTGTTGTGGCTATCATTTTGCAAAGGATAGTTGTATTAATTTCTCTCCAGGGTAGTACTTGCAATCATAATACCGAACAACTTTTTCCAAGGAACCTACAGGATATAATAAGAAAAAAAAAATGTTGGCTTGTCATAGTAAATGCAATCAGCTGATCAAATCATTTGTTTAAAAAAAGTATAATTTTGCTAATTTCCCTTAGTTTCCTTGGGAAAAGTTGTTCAGTATCATGAGTTCAAACATCCTTTAAAGTTTTGAAACTGTCATCTACACTTGCACCCTGTAAGTATATAGGGTCCTGAGGATGATCAAACTGAACTACTTTCTCTATGAACCAACATTGGGATCGCGAAAAAATCTGCTGACGCATACATTTTGATTGAGAAGGAATGCAGTTTTATATGGAACCGCTGTTTTTTTATCGCACTTTCGACCTTGGCTTCATAGAGAAAGTGGTTCAGTTTGATGGTCTGATCATCCCCTTAAAAGCCGTAAGCATAATAGAAAGGACACTTTTACAACATTATGTTAACGTAACTTAAATATATTTTACAGATTTTCTATAAATTCTTTTCCCATTTAAAATGTCTTAGTGTAGTCACGTCTGGTAGAGGGGAGACCTACAAGATGCAGTCACCCGATTCGTTACACACGCTTCCGGCCTTTGATTGATGGCCAGCCAACATTGCTAACAGATGAGAATATTTCTCACAATTATTTATTTTTATTTTAAATTGGTTGAGGACTTCATTACAGACACATTTATTTTAACTACAGTTTGATTGCTTTGTTAACTTCGATAATATTTTGGGAAAATTTCATGCACACCGCCGGCGCCGCAACATTCGTAAGTTAGGTACGATCAGCTATTTGGTAAGGTTGGCATTAAGGGCTGAATCTTTATGCTCAAAATTAAATCGTATTATTATTATTATCAACTACTGATGTCCCACTCAAAGACATCCTTCCTCCGTTCTCTCCAAGAGTCTCTGTTAGTCTTATTATTAACAACACATCCTGTAGATATTTTATTGGTTGTACAACAATTAATAATATGAATTATAATAATAATATCTGTATGTGGTTTACAAGTTCCTAAAAAATTATAATTAGTCGGTACACACATGAACCCTGGTACGGCACTGCAAAATAATTATCTCGCAACACTATAACAAACAAATTTGGCAACAAAAGAATCTAATAATTCGTTGTTCATTTATGACGATTTTAAACAACTATTATAAACTATTTCTCAACTCTTGACGTGATCGGTTTGTTATGATCATGAACCTCGTTTGTTTTGAGGACTTTTGATCTCAAAATAAGTGATAATTTCAATGCTTGCTTTTTCTAATAAATTGTACAATAGAATACAGTACTAATTGGCCTAGTTATATCGTTTTTATCTTAATCCAAGTATTGTTGTAACACCACCCTTATGTTATTATACCCGCTGGCTTTATTTATGAACAAGCCGTGGCTATTGTAAAAATAACGAAACAAACTGAAATCGCAATTGATTTACAAGGCCTTGTTTATCCGTTGAAACGGTTTTATTAAACTGTTTTTGTTTAAAATTAAAATACAGTTGAACGGATATATTTACATCACTGCGAACTGTTGTTTTAAGAAAAGGTTTCATACTACGGTATTTTTAATTCTTGGCTATATTCTGTTATACATGTTCTAAATGGACTAAAAAACTGTATCTATGCCGGATAAAAGACTGCTCATACATTTGGTTCGAGTAGGATAGCAGTTTTGTATTAAACAGGTGTTTTTTGTTTAAACCGTCCAGCATATAAGAAGGACTTTATATAAACAATGCACGTACCATAGAATAAGGGTGTGTTCCAGACACAAAACAAACCCTAACTTTTGAACATTTTTCAAAATGGCGGCCTTTGAACATTTACATAATATACATGCATGTAAACTAAACCTTCTATTTACGCATGAAATGTAAGAGACGAGTTCCTCCCACCTCTCAGCAGCAACAATTAAAACAATAAGAGGCAAGGGAGTGAGTGACTACTGAGTGGAAATGATGACGGCTCCCGCTTCCTGCACGGAAAAATACTGGAGTAAATTATCTGTAATACACATCGAAGCGGGTTCGCATAGGGATGTGAAGTTCTGCTTTGATAATTTAATGTTTTGTTTTTCAATTTTAAATGCTGCTGCAAATAACTATGAGGGACAATTTACTCTAATTGATGGATGGCGCATGGTATGGGTTAACTGATATTGAAAAACTGTTTAAATCTCTCAAGTTTGCATGAGCATTTTTCTACCAGCATTTAGCTGATTCGAGATACAGATTCTATTTCGTCAGACGTTTCGCCCGCTCTGATTTTGTACGGGGCGCGTCAAACAACAAAAGTTTTTCGTACATACGCCGCTCTTCTAAAACAATGAATCCGATGTATGTAAAACGAAGGGGGTGTCGCCGCCGCGATAGTTCTCATGACGGCCCACCGATGCGGAAGGAAGCCGCACTCGAGTTTTTTTTCAAAATGGCGTCCTGTCAACGTCACTCTGACGCGCGAAACAAGAAAAGCAAGATGGCCGCCCTCGTTAAAGGGTTAGCTAAGTTGTTATGACGGGGAATTTGTAATTGAAACCGATAATTACAGTCAGACGTTTTATACAGACACAGTGTGGTTTAGGTTTATCATCAATCTGTAAAAGCTTATCTTACCCTTTTATAATTTCAAAATAGAACAAAGAGTACGAGATATCAGATACTTTATTTATAAACTAACACAATCTTACAGGAAACAAGTATTTTGCAAATACACGTAGTACATAAATAGACTAAATAATTATGCAAAAATAGGGACACGAATGGTCCTAAAAATAAACAATTTTTCGTCTTATAATTGTCTAATAAGAACCCTTCCACTATTTAGTGGATCAGAGATGCCTACTTAAGAGACGAAACTGTGCAATCGTTTTAGGTACGCAAGAACGGCTTTTGGCCTTTCATTTCGA
This sequence comes from Agonopterix arenella, assembly GCA_927399405.1. Classification (NCBI taxonomy): domain Eukaryota; kingdom Metazoa; phylum Arthropoda; class Insecta; order Lepidoptera; family Depressariidae; genus Agonopterix; species Agonopterix arenella. The sequence goes on along the minus strand of OV656704.1, from coordinate 11,664,949 downwards.
GCCATTGACGTTTGACATTCTGGCCCTTTTTATGTTAAAGGATTTCTTCGAGTGTACCATCAAAACGGCTTTTTCTCTTAAATCAAAGTGAAGGAGCTCTTGGCAGCGGGCAGGGCAATATGAAACAGGTCGAGGCGAGTGGCGAGCCGCTACTCCAAAGGGCCCGGGCGTCTCAGATGTCACCCGGAGAGCCCATTCGCGGGCCCCGGCCACACCCTCCACTCGACTCGCACATAGGCCCGCTTTATTTATTATGTACAGCCATTAACGCCATGCCATCATGGCGGCCAGTTTTTCAATTTTTAATTTTCCCTCTTGTACCACAGTGTCACTTTTAACGTGCTCAGAATTGACACTTCACTCGATAGTTCATTTCAAAGTGCATTTGCGTTTGCTCTGTAAAGAAATGATTTATTTAATTTTCAATGTTTCAGTTTTTTCACGTGAACGTATTCTTTTACATTAAAACTTGTTACTGGATTTCAAGAATCATATAGCAGAGTTGTTTCTCGAACCCATTGTAGTTCACATAAGAAATCATGAAGTAATAAAAACTGAAGAAACCATTAAGTACCATTCGATCTTTCCTTAATAGATAAATTGAGTCTCTCTGATCCTGTATTTAATGTTTTGCAACATCAACATTAGATTAATTAAAGAAGATCCCGTCGACTTGCGTAGGTGTTATGTATTTACCACCGAACATTTGTCGTTCGAATCCAATACGGCTTCATCCCGACTACGACTAAATACGACCCAAAACTTTTTGTACGGCTTCTAAGTGTGGCTTACAAAATGGCGACGGGTTTTTAATTTAGCAGGAACTCCTTCAGAACTAATTTTAAGTTAACAGCTTAACGAAATAAACCAACTGTCGGTAGGAAAACCTAGACGGGTCCCGAAAGTTTTGGTAAATGAGAGAGGTCGTTAACCGTAAGTCCGTATCTCCCTATTGCCCTTGAGGAGTAACAATGTCGATAACATTTAACGTAAGGGGCACTCGCAGTCTTCACCCGCCGAGCCCGGCCGGCCCATCTCGGACCGCGCCGAGTGCCGGGTGTCCGAACTAGGGCTCCAGACAACTTACAAGTCTTACAACTGCCGAGTCCCCAAATTTATTTCATTAAATTTAATTCTAAACTGTAAGGACCTGTTGGGAATTTGGTCAGAGGCAAACGAGTTAAAGTTCACGAGTACCTACCTCACCAAATTAATCTTAAGGGAGTTTCGATGTTATCCTGCTCCACGGCCTTCGAGTGCGCTAAGTCTGTCGGACGATATAAATTAACAAACCCTCGTCGGTAATTAAGCGGAGGTGTGCTTCACATCGAGTTTAACGAACAAAAATTCAATTAACCCAAATTGTGTTAGAGCAATTTTTCAACGCAGCATGGTCTATTTACATATCTGCATAAATTTAAATCTGTCGAGGCCTGTCCGCCTGTCGACCGTCACGCTTCAAAGCATTTCTTTATCATAAAAATATAAAATAAATATTTATAGGAAAATCTTAATAATAAATTTAATCTAATCTGTGTTGAATAATACTTGGAACGAGATTGTTATCAAAGAACAAGTTTGCACAGGCGACGTTGACTTCCAGGAAATTGTCCTTCTGTTACTTTCTGTGACGAATTTACTGTAATGCTTTAAATATTAATAAATCCTGACTAATTGTTTATTTCTATTGTTCACAGGTAAGACGCCGCTTTTGTGCAATGAATGAAGTTAACGGATCTTAAGGTACCTAACACTAGGTATCTTTTTTGCCACAGATATTAAACGATAACAATGTTGAAGCCTTCTGAAACACACACAGAGCGGCGAATACAATGTAGAATACTAAATAGCGAAATAAGCTGAATATTTTCCGCGCGGTCGCACTCAGAAATCTCTTAAAACATACATCTACGTTAGCGTTCTGAGCCGGAGCGTTTCTGCCAAATTAAGTCAAGTTGAAACTTTATAATTAACACAGTTAAATATCCATTAAAATTCGTCAAATGAGTCGCCTCTTCATTTGCATATTTCGCAACGTCGGTCGAGTTTCAGGCGGGCTAATACTGCTGGTTAATTTCCTTCAAGTCCCGGGGTGCTCGTACGTGCAACGCCTTTGCCGACTAGTCCGCGATATGGAATTAAATGTTGATTAATTTCACGAGTTTTAGGGCCCCGCCGCGGCGGAGTATAGGGACGCCTATTCAGGTGTTCAATTTAGAGGCACTTTGCAACTACAAACTAGTTAGCAGTTAGTCTCCGGGTCCACAGCTGAGGCCCCGCTCACGTGTGCAGTAAGTAATACCCGCCAATACGACACTATATGGATTCCGGTAATTAATTGCTTATGGTTTGTGCACGCATACAATAAATACACAAGTTATATGACGTGCTGGAAACTTTATGAATTATAATTGAACTTGTTGAAGCAGTTAAGATCAATAAATGCCAACTAGGTAACTTGCATCTTTGTTCTTGGCAATTGGCGTATTTCTCACAAGTCACTGAAGCTAATGACTAATTTAATGATAATCTGTTTCTAAGTTTCAAATATCATTTCAATCGAATCTACGGCCATAAAGTTGTTCCATACATTACATAACCATATAAATTTAAAAACAAACTGTGTTTTTCTAAAAGCAACAGTTCTAAAAAACTCTGTAGGTGCAATTTTACTGCATACTTTGCCAATGAAGCTTGCTTCAGTTAAAATTTTTCTAGGCTAAAACATTATTTATTTATTAATTTAGTATTTTATTAGATTTCAATGCTTCTACGTTTTATAATGAGTCAACGTCAATCACATAATTTTAAAATCAACTAGTCCGAATAACTACTACACTGGACTTAAAGATTGCTTTACTTTACTTTACTTAAGGTGGTTTCAGTCCATACTAAAGAATGACGCACAATACGCGTACACGGAATTAATAAAAGACATATTTTATATATGGAAAAATAGTTTAGAAAATCTAGTTACCGCGTCACAAATAACATTTGCAATCTATACTATTATAAAACTGTAACAGGAAGTTTGTCTGTACATTGAAGATATTAACAAAAAAAAAGTTACGATATGGTTTTTAGGTGTCCCTGATTCCATTTCACCAATTTTTGGATTTTTTGTCTGTCTGTTTGTTTGTGTGTTTATTTGTTTGTTTGTTTGAACGAGTATCACGCAAAAACTACTGAACCGATTTTGATGAAAATCGGTTCAGTAGTTTTTGCGTGATGCTCGTTCAAACAAACAAACAGACAGACAAAAAATCCAAAAATTGGTGATATTGAATCAGGGATACCTAAAAACTATATCGTAACTTTTTTTTTGTTAATATCTTCAATGTACAGACAAACTTCCTGTTACAGTTTTATAATAGTTTAGATAACAAACACTCCTTTTCAAATTGCCGTCTAACTGAAGTGTGGTACTAAGTTTTGAAGGACAGTGTACTTACTAGGAATTGGAGTAGAACATTTCACAAATTGATTTCCAACATGAAGTCTGCTGTCCATAAATTATTAAACTAGTTCCAGCTACACGTCGGTGTCAAATTTAACATTTGTAAATGAAACATTTGGCATGAAACTACGCTCATTTTCTCTTGAACGCTCGTCCACGAGGGAGCGTTCCTCTGTCAATCACTCTCCCACACTCGAAATAGATGGAATAAAATATTTACAAACCTAATCCTGAGTGGCCACGAATCCATTATAATGGCCTTTTATAAATGTGCGCCCATATCATATTGCCTTGGGGTGGCATTTAATAAGCTCTTACCGCGTAATAGTTACTTATTGATGGATTGTCTAGACTAGACGTTCCAGGTTTTCCAGTATTTGCTAGCACGATACTGTTGAATTATTAGTTTAGTTGTTGCCTGCAATTTCACATGTAGCATGATGTAGGGTAAGTGTAATGATAGTTTTCAGTGTGTATTCTCCTGTTTTCGAAGCTAGTTGGTTTTGCTTGTTGACCATGAGTTGTACTTTGCTATTCTGTAACTGGTTCTATGCTTGGATATTTTCATTGGTTCCAAAACCTTCATTTCCATTAGTTACTTATAAATTGTTTAATAATAATTATGTTTTATGAATTATCCTGTTTTTCTAACTATCTACCAAACATCTTAGGATTTTTATAACTTTATACAATTTCGAAAACCAAATAAAAGTCCACTTCGAGATTTTGATATTTACAAATCCACAAAAACATACAAGGTCCTTCTTAATATGCTGACACTTTTTAAGGGGATAATCAGACCATCCATCTGAACAACTTTCTCTATGGGACCAAAATTAAATCGCGAAAAAAAATACAGCTATCCCATACATTTGGCTCGAGTAGGTTTGCCGTTTTGTATGGAAGAGCTGATTTTTAAATCGCGATTCTGATGTTGGTGCCATAGATAATGTTTTTCACTTTAACGGTCTGATCATCCCCTTAAAAAGTGTCAGCATATTAAGAAGGGCCCTATATATCAAGCAAGTCTAAAGTCAATGCTTCTGTTTGAAATAAAAAAGTCAAAAACTCCCTAGACGGTAGTACCTATCGTTCCACGAAGCAACTGATTTGTTCGCTCATTTCATCATTGATCATTGTCAAAACATAATTGATGTTTGACAAAGTGACGTCACCGCTAAAATAAATGGCAAAGCTTTTAAGAATAATTAATGTGCCAATGAACTCCAAACTTTATCAAAAATTTGTCAGAGATTATAATGTGAAAAGATGTCGGTGTCCGATCTCAACTCCTCTTTTATAATTGGTTAATTTGCGAAGGAAAAACCTTATCGTTGATGCGACATCAAAGTATCATAAAAGTCGTACAAAATGGAACTTTAATAATAACTTTTCTCATTTCTCGTCATCTAGTTGACGTTTTGATAAACCTTCCTTGAAAATTCTTTTTGACCTCGACATTTCAGTCATGAAGATGTCATATTTTGTTTTTCATTTTTTTTGTTATTACATACATTCGTAAATTCTCGCCACTCACTTTTAGAGGTAGTTAGACACTGTGCTACAACTACCAACCATATTTTAAAGGTTTATCATTTTAAAGGTTCACTATAATGACGTATCAAGTGGCATTAGGCGGCTAGCTTTCCGCACATAAAAACATGCTGCATAAGGAAGCTGATACCTTAGACGCCTCCTACGACACCCATGTGAGGAAACGGTGTGGTCTACTCTAAATTTCTTTAGCCTGTTGCTGAGAACTTGCAATTGCTATTACAACTAAATATTAACATAAAACAATGTTAATTGAAAATGAAATGAAAAAATATTTATTTTTGCAATAAACTTATTGTAGTTTCATAAATATTGCACTCTAGCCCTCAGTCTAGGTATTCCTGGGTGATGAGGGCTGGGCTCTTTTGAAGAAGTAACCTCATTGCAAATAATAAAGAGAAAATAATAAAGAAAAAATAACAATGTAACAAAAGAACAGAACCAAGCTATGTGATCTCATTTCTTTAAATAGTAAAAAATAGTAAAAAACAAGGAAAATCTTGTGGGTATGATTTGTTTATATTTGTATGACAGTATGAGTGTGTGTGTGTGTGTGTGGGGGGGGGGGTTTCAGGTGTGTGCAACTGTTAGATCTTGGGATCGGGATTTTTATCAGTAGATAGATGAAACACCACTAGGCAATAGTTAATAGGCAAATAGACATAGTCATGCATAAAATGCTTAAAAAACTACATACTTGTGTAGGTAACTTTATACAATGTTTATTTATTTAATTATTGTAATTGTAATTTTGTTTATAATGTTAAAGCCTCCTCTCTTCTACTTGTTTGCAGTGCCCTACAACGCAGGGTCCATAATACAGTTTTTGACAGAGTCCATAATGATCTCTTACCGTTTAAGTTTACCATCTCAAAGAATAAATGCTATAATTATGGAAACTGACATAATATTCAGTATTGAATTGCTTCTCTTGTAAATAAAGAATTTGTATATTTCATTTGAGTTACAATAAAGTAGCTTCTCACTGTATGTTAAGTAGTAATTACAACCCCATTTCTCGGACTTATCAAAACCGAATCTCCTACGAGTAAACAGGGGCCAGCGTACTTTAAAAGACCATTTTCAATTTTCGTCTAAGCCCGCAAAAATCCCCGAAAATCCTTCACCCCTAATCTTAAAGCCTTCGCTAGCAAATGTCGCGCTATCAGCTCTCCTCAGAGTAAATAACGAGTTGAAAAATGACAGTAATAACTATCGGGTATAATGAGTGGGGAGGAAATGCCCCGAGGAATACATGGGGTGATGGCTGCGCCAAATGTTGCATTGAGTTTGCAGCACTGCCGCAAGGTAAACAACACCGTTCTCGACATTCCTTTCTATTAATACATGACGAGATATTTTTTTATGAAATATTTTGCTGAATAAAGAATTTAAAAAAAATTTGGTGATGAGCTTACTATAATACCTTCCACACTGATAGAGTTTGGGTATTGCTAGTAAAATGTGGACATTTTGTGTTTGTTTTATTTAGAAAACCAACCTATGTTGTAAGCAAGCAGCATACGCATGCTTGCGAATTTTATAAATTCAATAGTTAATTTTTTTTAATGCTTCTGTTTTTGATTGGTTTCTACAAAAAATATAGCTTTGAGTACCTGTGGCATTGTTTTTCAAATAGTAAACTGGAACTTATAATTATTTATTTACAGAGAACCTAAGAGTCATTTGGGTTATTACGTTATTAGTATAAAAATTTATTAAAAAAAAAGAAAAAGTAATGATGCAGGAAATATTTTTTTTAGATTAATCAAATGCATAAAATAATGTGGATCGACTGTCATCATATTCATCTAAAATTCACTTGAAAAACCACCCGTGTGAAAAAAGCAATCCTTAATACGTCTCATTTCCACTCGATTCAACGAAACGCGCCACATTCAACATACGAAGAGGATTGCCGACTTTTTAAAACCGCGCCCGTGTAAACGAGCTCTAATTTATCAAACTCGCGTGTTCTTTCCATTAGTAACGTCTCAGATTGTCAGACTGTTTGTATGGGGCTGGGGATTTATATGGGAGAACGCAAGTAATCAAGGAAACTAAAACATTAGGTATGATTCTAGTACTTTGATTGGGGCTAGACGATATCCAAGATATTTATTTAGTTATATCAGAATAGTCGAAGAAACGTCCAGCTTTTGTTCGCAATAAATAGTTCGTGTAAACATGTCATTTGCATGTGCATAGATAATGAATCATAGTATCAAAAAGTTAACCTACATAACTATTAAACTTGTTATAAGTATCTTTATATCAATTTTGTATAATGGTATAATGAAATATGATTGTATCCCATGATTAAATAAGTAAGAAACATTCACATTAGTAAGAAGTTCGAAATATTATTTGATGACGACAAAACATGAAACTTTTGTAAAATAATTTGCTTCATTGCCACATGTAAACACCATAGATCAGTGTTTTACCGAATTATGTCAGTGTGTTTAATCTTAACAACTTTAAAAAGATGAAAAATTTACACCTGCTTTTCACGGCGTAACCTTGTGCTACATCCCTTACAAAGTAAGATATTTCTTTACTCTACATTTCTAAGCGTGTTGTTGAAATAACGACGTAATATACGCTCGAGTGTAATGACGTCTTTTGATGGCCCGACTGTCATTATAAAGAAGTTGTATACATGTGAAATAAGATATTGCTGTGATGATACGTTTACTTCTTGACGAGGTTAGTTAGCACGCTCTGGTTTGCGAGATGATAGGCGTAGTTGACGCTAATGTTTGAGGTGATTAGACGTTGGGACGTCTCAAGTGGTGCTTGAAGTCCTAACTTTGTACGGTTCACTGACTTTGATCCTATTGAACTCTTCCTGAAGTGGAGAATGACAACATTAATTCTACGCGTACTACCAAGCCCAGATGTAATAGAGCTTTCAACCTTTTTGACTATTTTATTTATAGATTTGAAGAAGCAGCTTTAAAAAACACTGAATTCAATTAAAATGTAACAGATATTTAACAACGACGGGTACCTGTATTAATTTAAATTTTATCAAAATTTATTTCGTTTTCGTGGACAGTACAAGTTTGCAGAGGCACGAAAAACCCAATTAAAATTGTTTGCGAATGGCTGAGTAAATCCAAGTAAAAATTGCTCCAACGCAAATAACGAAAGCTTCTTCTCAATTTAGGCTCATAATAAGATATTCATAAAGAATTTTCTAACGACAACAGAAGAGACTTGGATACAGACTCGGTTTCTCTAAGGTAACTACAGCGGCAGGCGGTCTAATTAATCGTAGTCCGCGTCTTGCGGTCAGGGGCCGCGCCAGCCATAATAACGCTCATCGCGATCACGTTCTTGGTTGTACCAAGACTTCATAAACCGGAACTACAAGTAAGCTGATTAAGCTACAAGGCCGTCGCACTGAATTTATGTAAACAAGAGATCATTTTAATATTATGTCAGCACATACTAATACAACACTGCACAGGCTAATAGACTGTGATTCTTAAATTGCAAGAAAGGATCTAAAAGTAAATGGAACTGAATATTATTCTGTACCTGCTTTTTAAATACTCGCTGAAGAAAGATAAATATCGCGTCTATATTTATTTTCGTCTGTTTCTCATCTTCATCGTCCATCTATATTCACGACCCGGTTTGTTTAATGGTTACCACGCCGGACTGCCAAACCAGGGTCCTGGGTTCGAATCCCGGTTCGGTCATGGATGTTTATATGTTTGTGCCGTTGTTGTATGGTTTCCATAATAAACAGCCTATAGTGCTTGTTTGGGATCATTACAATGTATGTGCCTGTGAGCGTTATTTATTTATTTATTATTTATATCTCGGACGAAAGATTGAGACGAAATATGTACTTCAGCAAATATATTTAACAGACTTAACAATTGGTGCAAATATATTGATCTATGTACCTACAAATCTTAAACCGTAAGAATTGTATTATGCATCAAATGTATCTTGTTCTTATTCTTAATTTACTAAATTACGGATGGCGTGGATGTTCTGAGTTTTCAGAATATCTCTGACTATATCGCGAAATATAATCGCATATATTTTCTTAGATCGTATCTTAGATCAAGTACATTTGATAAAATACTGTTTTCAACGTCATTAATAATAATAAATAAATAGGAACATAGATACATTGTCATGATCCCAAATAAACTGGCTTATTGTTCTAGAAATGATACAACAACGTCACAAACATATAACATCCATGACTGAACCGGGATTCGAACCCAGGGCCCTTGTTTTTCAGTCCGGCGTGGTAACCATTACACAAACCGAACCGAGTCGTCAACCATGCATTATAATCAATTCGAAAAAACTGCATTTCATTCGAATTCACGTGTTTATTAAAACATTTTCCTCCTTATCTACGGGTACTTATATCTACTTTTATTCATTTTATCGTCGCCGACGTCTGTTCCCCACTCGTTACAGGATACATGTAGGCTTATTGTATAATCGTGCCGTGTAGGATCACAAATACAAATGGCCAAGTGCGACTCGGACTGGCGCTTCGAGTACAACGTACCTCAATATTTACCAAAAACAAATTGTTCTCCGGTGTTCTTAGCAAGAGCCCGACACTTACTTGACCGTTTTTATTTGTTGTTTTACCTCAGAGTATGCACTATAATCACACTAAGTGTGACGCTTGTGTGTATTACCGTTTTTACAATAGAGCAAAAATAAAAAACGGAGAAAAAACAATCATAATTTTTTTAAATATTTTTTTAGAAAATCCATCATACAAATACAAATATTCGTTATTCTTTTGTTTTTTCATAATAACGCATATTCTATGAAAATGTCACCCATCTAACTATTACAAAAGATACAGTCCTTTATAGTTAGGACTGACGAACCAACGGCGAAGGCTTAATAATGTAGTTCCGTGGGAACCTTTGTGTACGGAACCCTAAAAACGAGCGTTTTAAATTTTGCATGTAACGGCTCATCTTGTATCATCTACGTTAAGGAAAAAATATGTAGCATTATGTGCTTAAGATGAGAACGCCTGCTTTTTGAATTTTACTTTCATTTATATTTCTTCTTAAACGAGTTCTTCCGCTTTTCCGTTCTTACGGCTTTAGAAATTTTCTTTCAAGTTTTTTCATACTTTCGCTGTTACATATACAGATTACCGTCTACAATACAGGGTGTTAAAATTAAATGCATTACATATACAGGGTGAAATTGATATCATTAGCATCCTTTTAAACTAAGAGTCTACCCATCGAACTGAACAACTTTTACTACGGGAGTAAACCGAACGGAGCAAAATAAAAATCTGCTGTTGCATACATTTAAGTCGCGAACTCGTGCTTCGAGATTGCGGTTTAGTATGGAGCAGCAGATTATTTATTTGCTCCGATCGGTTTTCTCTCATAGTAAAAGTTGTTCATTTTGATGGGTAGACTCTTAGTTTAAAAGGATGCGAATGATATCAATTTCACCCTGTATATTACGGAGTGCTTCGTGCTTTAGACCATTAAACTGAACAACTTTCACTACGTACCAAAATCGAAATCGGGAAAAAAATCTCTTCCATAGAACACGTCAACGGCTATGCGGGGTGTAAGTGACAGGCTGGCAAATACTGAAACGGTGTATTCAGACTATCAAACTGAACAACTTTCATTATGGAGCCACCCTCAGGAAAAGTGAAAAAAAAACAACTGCTTCATACATTTGAGTCGAGCACGTACTGTTTTGTATGGAGCAACTGATTTTTTTTCGCGTTTCCTGAGGGTGGCTCCATAGTGAAAATTTTACAGTTTTATGTTTTTAATTCACCGTTTCAGTATTTGCTAGGCTGTCACTTACACCGTGTATACCTCGGCTCAAATGTATGGAAGTGCAGGTATTTTTCGCGATTTCAATGTTGGTTCTAAGGAACCAAAAGAACCACTTTCACTAAGGTGAAAGTTTTTAAGTTTGATGGTCTAAACCATAGAGATCTAGAGAGATGCCAACCAACGCGCTGAGTACGAAACCTAGTGTCGCATTACCAGTACCACGCGATAGAAAGTATTTTGTTAGCTTGAATGAGCTCATTATCCATTGCGGTATCAGAACTCAACGTTCGAATAATCCATAGTACTTCGCAACCATTGTAAACTATTTACACATAATCTCTCGACTGGCTTTCAGCCTCATAATATATTGAATCCTTACTGTCGCGAGCAATGTGTTCCGTTTTTGCGCATATTGCTACGACACTGGCCCCGCCCCCTTTTCACATCTCCCTTTAGTTTTTGTGATCTGTGGTCTAAACTCTATAGCAACCCCACAGATGATATGAATTAAATTTTACACGTCGTAAACATTTAGATAGCTGCAGTATTATCTAATGGGAAATTAATCCGTAGACGTTTATATGTGACCCTATATGACTTCGGGTCACGAAGATCTAGCCATTTGTCAGGTCTCCCTCTTGCCCGTCAGATGAACATATCAAATATCATTTGAAATTAATCAGAGCACGCGAGTCACCCCCTGTCTTCTAAATTTTGTCGTTGCCAAGACAATTGATGAAGGTACCAACCTACAATCTACCAGTATATAGATTCGCAATATTTTATTTTACAATTTACAAACAACAAAATAACGAAAAGTGCCTTTATTAATTGTGTAGCTCCCCCTGTGTTTTTAATAAAAGTAGCGAAGGGTGTCTTACTTCAAATATAAAAAAAACTAAAAATCTTGCTATTCATTTCAGTAATTGAAATTTCATAAACATCAAATGTTGTGAACGCTTTTAAAAGAATGATTGTTAGTTATTTCATCATTAAACGTAATAAAATCAATATTATGTTCATTGTTAAAGAATCTAACATGTGCCGAGCAATGGCCTCCATATCTTTCGTCGATTCTCCTTGCTGTTGTGGGAATGACAACTAAGGTTTTGGGAAATTACAATAACCTCTGCACCGGCTCCCGTTATCATAGTGAGATAAAATATATAGGTACCTACCCGTTTTTAATCACAAAAAGTTTCATTAGAGTTCAGTAGTTTTTGCGTGATGCAATCAACAACAAACAAACAAACTTACAGACAATCTGACAAATTCAAATCAGAGACACCTAAAAACCTTTCCTAGATTTGTATATCTTCTCTATGATCTTCAATATCCAGAACAGACACAATTCTGTTACAGTTTTATAATAGTGCAGATAAATTTGCAACAAGATCGACAAGTTACAATTATTCTAAAAACAAAAGTCAAAATTATAATAAGGCGTCCTAAGTCTGCTGCATATGCAGCTAAATCATTTGACAAGATATCCACAGTTTAGAAGACATGTTCTATCCCATCTCTAGTCTTTCACCTCGCCACTTAGACGGCTTACCACGTACCCGGATCATTTTCTAGCCCCCTACGTATTAATATAATCGCAAGGAAGCTTTATTTTATACCCCCCTAAGACAGCAGATGTATGGAAGTTATAAGTCAGACGAATTAATCCCTATCACTTGACAATAAAACGGAAGACATCAAGAAGTTAATAGAAACATTGTCTCTTGGGAGTAGAATTCGTGATGAATTTTTATACGACATCCGTGGGTCTGTTTTGAAAGTATAGATGTTGGATGATTTATTATCTGATGATTTTTAATGCACACATTTTAATGAAAGAGGGGTGCGATCGTGCTAATTTATCTTTGCTTTTTCAGGAGATACTCAACAGTAAGATATTTACCAAAACAGGGTTCTACTTAATATGCTGAAGATTTTTTAACATTATGATCAGACCATGAAATCTTTCTCTAAAGGGAGAAACATAGAAATCGCGAAAAAACAGCTGTTTCACATTTGGGTCAAATAGGTTTGCATTTCTAAAAGGAGCAGCAGATTTTTTTCCCTAATTTAAAGTTGGTCCCATTGAGAAAGTTTTTCTGCTTGACGGTCTGATCTTCCCCTTAAAAACGGTGAGCTTATTAAGAAGCCTTTGGGACCCTGGTTTAAATATTCAGTAAACTAAGTAACCAAAGTCTGAAATCTGTCAGTGTAACCGTTCTATCATTGGAGAGTACATTTTAAAGATTGTAGTTGCATAAAAAACCCAAAACGAAATATCAGATTCTGAAAAAGGCGCTTGTAAACGAACAACGGATGTGCTCTAAAATGTCTAATTCAGTTGAAATCTCATCAAGGGTAAGATCAGTTGAATAATTTTCCGCTATTCCGCCTCCTTATTGGCCGCTGCGCCGCGGACCACATTTCAAACAAATTGAAAATCAATTTAACGAAGGGGACCGACTCTTATGAAATAGGCGGGAGACGTTGAGAAGAAAGACCTGTTAGTAACCGAAGAGAGGGTAGAAATAGGAAAATACATCACCTTAAAGCGAGTAGGGAAGATTCGTATCAGACAGGAAATTCGACTCGCGTCCCGCCTCGACTCAGTAGATTTTTTAAGGAAACGCACCTCCTTTACTTTCACTTTCACATATGGACTTCTGATTCATGAGTTTTATCTTCCATGAAATGTGTACGTAAGAGTTGAATGTTACCGGCGTGTCTTCGCGCCAAAATGAATGGTAACGAGTATCGATCGTCACTCCGAGACCTTTTCACGACTTGAAATAATGCCCGTGCTGAAATATTCATTCCTATTTCCCGCATGGATGAATTTATTTGTAAAGAATTCCTACTTTTATTTGTTCGAAAATGGTGTCAATAAAGATGCATCAAAACGGGACAGAGGTGAATATTACGCGAAAGATGTAACTCAATTTTCCGGATAAAAATTGGCATTCTTTTGTAGCATTCGTTGATTCACGCACCCCATCCGCGACGATACAGATTATTATTACGTTCGAAAACCCATCAAAAGTTACAATTGAAAAGTTAAAGTATTCCGGGCGGGATGCCTCCCTCAGTATCTACAAATGAGATTGGTGTAGAATATTCTTTTGTGTACTCACCCGATGTTATGCAGTACCATTACGGACTTAATTACGTTCGAGATATTTGAATTGCTCCGCCATAAAAAACTATAAATAACGAACACTTAGACATTTATTATTCCCGCTGTTTACGAAACATGGTCAAGTAGATTGATTATTTAACTACACAAAAGAAAATGGAGTTTGCTAAAGGCTAAAGCTAACTCTGTCTGTATTTAACTTTACTAAATAACTGTTAACTAAGTCTATAAAAACTTTAGAATCGATAGGGCACTTACTTCGAACTTATCTCGTTCCACGCTGCATTCCAAAACAATTTTATTAAACTTTTCTCCTGCTACGCTATTGTGGAGGCGAGATTCGCTGCAACTTCCCTAAATTCTTTTCTCGACAAAAAAAACAAATTAGCTTTTTCCCTCCTGCGAGCACACCTTAAAACATGAAGGCACCGCCCTGAATAATTAATACAATGGAAGGTTAAATTCGTCTAAGTGTCAACTTTCCCCTAACTTTTTAAAATACGACACCATCAAAAGTGCGGTCTAAGACGACGTCTAGACCTTTTATCATCCGGAGGGTTGTTTATTTAATTTCGCTTATTTTATTGGAATTGACAATGATTTAGGAAAACTTTTTAGTAGAAACGTCGAAGTGGGTTTGTTTTTGTAAGGTTTTAGCGTAGCAACAGGGTGTTAGGACTTTGATCCTGATTGACAATGTTATCCTGCCGAAGTAAATAATTTTCCCTTGAAGTTCAACTTTGCTTAAGCTTGTAAAACAAATTTTGACAGCATAGGGTGAATCGAATTATTGATAAAAGTGGGCGCATACAGCGTGCGATGTTTGCTTGAGGGGTACTTCCATGTGCGTACATTTACGTCCAGATTGAGTGAGACAGAACCCCAAATATAAAGCAATCAGAACAAACTATTTGCACCTGCATTTTTGTCCCCCCAATCACCCAAAATGACTACAGAATTAAATACTAATATAAATGCATTTAGAGCAGCGAAGCTGATTTTTTTCATTTGTTATCGATTAAACCAAGTATAATCCTTTGACAGCATCAGCTCAGCATTAGTGCATTATATTCAAAGCTGTCAATAAAACGTCAATGAATGCGTAGTCACGTGACCAATATCAGATACAATCTATAGCGAGTACAAACTTCGATTAGAAGTACACCATTTTTTTTTATACTTGCACGTAAGCAATGCCCTTTAAATCCCGACAATAATTTCCCTGGGGGCAGTGCGCTGGCCTTTGACAGGGGTGGCCATGGACATCGGGGGTGTCCCGGGCAAGAATTTACCACGGGAACCCGGGGGTCACTCCTAGCCGTTTATTGTTCCTCGACGTTTATGGTCATCAAAAGGTCGCAATGAAAGGTCGATACTGCCCTAACCTCGGACTTAAGGTAATTTTACAACAATTAATATAGAATGTTTTCATTCTATATTAATTTGAAGATAATTTATTGTTTAGTTAGAGTATAGGCGTAAAGCTTTCAAATGAGGTGTTAGATTGTGAACTTTAATGAGTTAAATTTAGATTAGAATTGCAGTAAAACAACAAACATTTTCTTTTACTCAGGTAACTTGTTGCAACGTAAAATATTAAAATAACAAGGATATCTCATAAAAATGCACACTGGCTTAGGGAACTCAAAGAAAAGTCTCATTTAATGCAAATTCAATTGTAAGAGCCGGGGCATCATAATGTAAAAAAAAACTGCAAAACATAACTCCACCGCAGTGTTATGCAAATTTTCCTTTTAAATTTTCTTCTTACGTTTAAGTAACACTAATACAAATATAACGTTGCAGTAAAAGTAAAATACCTAGAGAAGGAACGTTTCTTAGCAATAAAGTTATGTTGAAAATACAAACACACATAAACTCACGACCATAATCTCTACATGGGTGATCTGAAACATTTGCTTCGACTACAATCAGGTAACTACAACTACCTATTAAAAGACTATTTGTAGTTGTAGGAAATGTTTTTGACACAAACAGTCTTTTTACAGGCAGTTGTAGTAAGGCTCACTTTAATAGTAGAGCGGAGCGGCGGATGCGTAAATGTTGTTTTTGCGACTGAAGAAAGTTAGGTATATTAATTTTAATACAGTCTATATAACATTTAGTCATATTTTTAATATAATCATTGTGTCTGAGAATCTACCTAATTACTTATTTTTAAAACACTTATATTAGCTACACCCATTATGGGTAAAATTGTATTGGCTCCCAATGTATTTAGTACCTATTATGTTACCATCTTCGAAATTTACCTACAATTTATGGCATTAAATAAATGAAATTTATCACACGTAGTATCCACATTGCATGTTTAAAATAAGTTAAAGAATCATCTGGCGTTTATTAAAAACAAAGATGAAGGAGCGCCTAGAAGGCACACAAGTCTTTGAACCACTACAAAAGCACGAAGCCAATATTTCCCGGCTTGTATGAAATGCAAATACAATTTAAAAGTTTACATATTTTCTCTGTGGGACGGAACAGTCGCGCCTACAGCGTTCCTGTACGCTGAGACTTTAAACAAACTTGCAGAGAAACTATTATTTTAGTTTACTTTGACATAATACTACTTAAAATGCCCACTTTGAGATGTCTGGTTGTTTAATACCGTGGTTTGATTCGTTTTTACCCCCGGGTAGGACATATAAAATTTTGCTCCACTATTGCAATAAAATAAAAATAACATTTTAAATAGAGATGCGGTACTAGTTCACGAGTGGTTGTGTCGGTCGCATTCGAGCTTGCTACGAGGCTCTACTATTTTACATACATACACAAACTCACTCACGACCGTCCCTTGCGGGGTTGTCACGCACTCCACTATTTTATACAATGTGTTAATGAATAAGCGCCAAGCCTCATACAGCCCAGCTGATTTATAACAAAATAATTAGATTGAAACAACAATTTCATTATTTTGATACTTAAAATTTAAAGTTATTCGCATTTTAAGTTTTGAGGTGTGGGGACTTGCTACAGATGTCAGCACCCACAAGTTATAGCAAAGATGCCACCAGATAGCGATACCGTTGCTCTCGAAATATGCTCCATACATAGACAAGGTTCACCGTGAATACGTAACTCGTAACCTAATACCAATAGGGTTCACAATCGAATGCAAGACATACATCTTGCAAGAGAAATAATCACAGAGATTCGATAGATATACAAGGTCCAACTAAGAACTGTTGGGCCACGGCCGGTCCCCAGGCTTCACACATAGCCTGGTGGAAGATCTTCCCTTTTCAATGGAGGAATATTCCCAGTAGTACCGCCATAGAGGCAAAAATGATTTGTTATCATTTCAGCAATGCATGAACGTAAACATTCATTACACATAATATTACAGGATACATTTTAATAATCTGGTTTTGGTAGTAAGTAGACTGAGTGTTCCCGTGGGGTGGGTTGACATCGCGTTCAGTACATTTTAATTTTTACATTTAATATTTTGAAAAAGATTACCTATGTTGAAACCATGATAATTCAAATCTGCTCTCGAGTCTAAACAAATTACTTTCTAGTTTTGCGTTAATTCATTAACACGTTGCATAGGCTCAAATGTGTTGTTCATAAAACAATCCTTGAGATCACGAAACTCCCAAAAACCTCACAACCGTGGCGGAAATGCAATGCAATTGCACTTCTAGAATCACGATTCAGTTTTTCTCCTTATACCAACACCTGCCTTCTAGGTGACTAGACGTGTGACTATTGAGAAAAGAACTGAATCGAGATTCTTATAAGCGCAATTACTCCATCGTTACAAGTGCCCCATAGTTGGACAACCCTCGGCAAAGACATTCTATAGAATGACATTGTACGCAGGTATTATTATCGAAAATGTTACTCCAATAAACAAAGTAACTCGATCAAATACCATTACTCGATAAATAGAAGTGATAGAAATATACTACGTTCTTTTCATTAATAATTTACACAAATACTTTGTTCGGGTCATGTCTTCACTCTTCGCCGTGGCTCACTCAAATCAAATTAAGACGGCTAGTACAGAAAATTTATTCAAGAAACTCTTTGCAAAGTTGAGAGTCAAAGCCTTTCTCCGGGCAATAATCCTTTAGCGTCTGCGAGCAGTTTTGCCCGAGCTGTATAGGCGTGGATGATTCACTTAATTTCTACATCTTGAAATCTTTATTTTTCCCTTCTAATGTAAACGTCGTTTCATTTCATAGCGAAGGAACAAAGCTAAAGATACAAGACAAGCGGAGAACCTTGAAATCCATCCACTAACACTGCATTTAAATTTCAAAACAGCTCACATCAATCCACTGCAGTACCTTATTTTTATTGTCTCTTCCCGACGGTCCTGTGCTAATCTAATCAATTACTGAGATTCCAAAATTTAATTTAATTAAAAATAACACAAAAATACTTTAAAAAGGACTGCAAATAGCTTTTGGTGATCGGCTAACAAAAAAGAGTCCTTCCGTTTTGATTTTGAAGCCAATATACAGCCGCGTATCCACTAGGCAACATTTGCCGCGCAACACGTGACGCTTAACATGTTGGGCAACGTTGCAAAACAACGAGGGACGTCGCGGAAGTTCAACTTAGTTTGCCACAACATGTTCGGCAACGTCCCGCGTTGTTTAGCAACGTTGCCGAACATGTTGAGCGTCACGTGTTGCGTGTCAATTGTTGCCAAGTGGATACGAGGCTTACCGTTTAGTAAAAATAATACTAATATAGAAATAGGGTAAAAAACTCTTGTGCGTCGGGCTAAAATGGAAACAACAAAGTTATATATCATGTTTATGAAAAACTTTTTAAAAGTTCTACAATTTAATCGAATACAATAGAAAACTTTCGCAAGTTATCATGAAAACGTATAAAGTGCCTATTCAATGTACTGTATTAATACTCGTGTAACGTCAAAGAATGAGTCCGGGGCCAATGTAAAACAAACTTCCTAAGGACGAAGCATAAAATAAGGATTCATAATTCAAATCGAAAAAAGTTTGTCGGGTCTCGGTAATTTTTCTCCTCTTACATTACAGGAACTTTCGCCGGAGGGGTCGCGGGTCTTAGCCGAAGGAAATCTAAGAGAGGGTTTACATTTTTAGCCTTTCGTGTCTTCCTCTTCACTTTATATCGTCTTTTGATTACTCTCTCAACAAGTTATGCATATTGTAGGAGTCTTCGCCTTCGTCGGTTAGAAGAATTTTCGGCGTCTCCTTTATGCTTCCCCGCTTTCTCGGCGTTGATGTCTCATTTTTCATACCTTTTATCTATACGACCTCTTTATTATGAATGAATTCTGTTTTTGACTGATGACATGGTTAGTTAACTTTTATGGGATTCAAGTATTTTTATTCAGGGTAAAAACATAAATGTGTTACGTACTTTGTGGTACGTACTTTTAATAATACTAATAACTTTGTGGGGTACTCCGGACTTTCAAACTGATCCACTTTTGCTATGGGCCAAACTTTAAAATCTCAAAAAATAAATGTGATGTTTCATTTATATTTGTCGCGTTGCTATAGCTGTTGACATTTTCTATCGAACATCTGATTTTATTTTCGCGATTTCCATGTTGGTTCCAGAGTGAAAGTTGTTCAGTATGATGGTCTGAAGTACTCCGTTCGATAAACAGGGTGTAAAATTAAATCGGACACTTATTTAAAGGGGTGTTTCAGACCATCAAACTGAACAACTTTTACTGTGGGACCAACACTGAAATAGCGAAAAAAAAAATCCACTGTCATAGGACAGCAGATTTTTTTTCGCGATTTCGGTATTGGTCCCATAGAGAAAGTTGTTCAGTTTGATGGTCTGAAGCACCCCTTTAAGTGAGTTTCCCATTTAGTTTTACACCCTGTATAACGTTTTTTTGAAGAA
The DNA here is from genome assembly GCA_927399405.1 of Agonopterix arenella. Classification (NCBI taxonomy): domain Eukaryota; kingdom Metazoa; phylum Arthropoda; class Insecta; order Lepidoptera; family Depressariidae; genus Agonopterix; species Agonopterix arenella. Next base: position 11,645,106 of record OV656704.1, on the reverse strand, counting down.
TCTCAATCAATTTAGTTGGGACCCGGTTGGTGTAATAGTTACCACACCAGACTGCCAAACCAGGGTCCTGGGTTTGAATCCTGGTTCGGTCATGGATGTTTATATGCTTGTGCCGTTGCTGTTTGGGTTTCATAATAAACAGCCTGGCACTAAAGTGCTTACTGTGGATCATTGCAATGTATGTGCCTGTGAGCGTTATTTATTTATTTATTATCTCAAACTTCTTCGAAACTCATTAAGAGTGATTCAAACGTTAATTTCCGCACCTGAACACGCCTCGTGCCCGTGGTATACTTTAAAGCAGTGCTAACTTGCAATGCCCTGTTAATTCCAGTTAAGATCCCCGAACCACCCTAATTGTTATCGGGCTAGCCGACCCTTAACGGCGTTTCTAATGCGACTAATGTATTTTCGGGACATTTTGCAGCTTGCTCGGGGCAATTTTTGTGTTTGTATGAACGCAATGCATTTCCCCTAACTCTGGTAACTGTATTATCTGCAAATATGTTCCCAATTTCTATTGTCCAGCAGTAATGCATGTGAGTGGTGATAGTGCGAAGCGAATGTAATGAACATAAATAAGAGATATAAGTTCGGGAGAAGACCGGTCGCTATACATCTTACTTTCTTCCATATCGGTGCAGGGGAGCACTTTTATCTCTCACTGGCTTTCTTTATTCATAACTTCTCTATAAAAGAATACAATGTTGACTCTATGATATTGAATGTAAGAAGTCAGTAAAAATGTTTAGTAATGGATAAGTTTTTATTGTCGTTACAAATCTAGAGAGAAAGAAAAGACGTAGGTAAGTACATATTGAAATAAACAATAGAAAGTCAGCGGCCCTCGTAAAACAGTTCCTATAAACGAAACAAGGCGGTAAATTAGATTTTATTTTATTTCTTAAACAATTTGCGGCCGACACAGACAAAGGGCACGTAGGATCGATGCAGTGGTCAGCAATTCAAAGGTTTATGCGGGTACGTTTATTACTTACCTACACGCTTTAAGTGCTGCCAAGTTTCAGTCTCATTTATTATCGATAAACTTTTTCCGCTCACCTGTTTCGATGATATTTCAAATAATTTTAAAAAGAACTTTTTTATTTTATAATGTTTTTTTATTACTTATAATGTCTTTAAAATTTTTATGGTAACATTCTCAGACAGAGCTTTATATCTCCGACATACTACTTACATAAGCTATGCTTTGTGGACACTATTATCGATGTAATGTGTATGTTTCGTCGACACAGACGTTTGCCAGGGATAAAAAGCTCCATTGAATATAAACTTGGCATCTCTTTCAAGTCCGAACTACGATAGAATTCTGACTTCCAAATATTATGTTAAATAAATTTATTTAAAAAAATTTTTTCTAAATAGTATTAGGAACCATCGATATCGATAAGCTCCCAATCACCGCTCGATCTGACACAACGGTTCGCAGTGACCACTGGCCGGTCTCCGGGCCCCAATCGTCAGCCATTGTCCAGCCATGTCCTTGTTCACATTAAAGCGCAGTTAACCGTTCTTTATTGTTTTATCCGCCAATAAATGTCCGCGACCTCTGGGAAACGTTACGCTCCGATTTCGATTCCTGCCGTAATTAAAACTGGGCCCCTTATTAAATAAATTTGCTGCACTAAATAATAGCAAGTCCAAGCACCGTTGTAATTGTAATCCCAAACCTAATCTGAGGTAGGAAATAAATTTCCTTTCATAATAAAAGGGTTTTATTGTTAAATTTTATGATTATGAGTTAGAGGGGAGTGGCTAGACATAGGTTGTAGGAAGGCTTTAGGATGCTTTGATCATTTTAATCCCTTTTGCCGATCTAGATAAGCTTTCATCAGGGGTACGACTACCAGTAACTACATAGTTGCTGTATGATTACTATCTCCAATATACCCACACTAACATCGAAATATTCAGATCTATATGATACAATCATCTAGATGGGAAAACGTTGTGAATCAGCAAGCTTGTGCCACCGAAGTATTGATTCACTTAACAACGGTATCACGTTAGCTCTGACGTGAACAAACACAGCGAGATAATAAGACGACCGCGAAACCATTAGACACCCCCGATCCGTAGGCGAGATCTAATAAAACATTCAGAGACCAAAACGGGGAAAACACAAAATCAGATTGTCTCAAAATCACACGTCTGACGGGTAACGCTCGGGCCGCGCATCTATAATTCAGTATGTCGGAGTCGGGGATATCTACAGTTCCATGTTCCCTTCCTATCCACTCTGAACGTTAACTTATGCCAATCTATTCTTGTTTCGTCTTCATCGTGTAAGTTCGGGGTATAAAAGTGAGCTACAGTTTATAGCTTGGCGCTGTTTATACAAATGCCATTTCGAGCTGTGTATTTGGGTATTCCTGTAACAAATTATTTCTCGTCTTTTCTTCGTCTGCGGTCATTCTAGTACTTAAGAGAAACTAGTTGGTTTTGAAAGAAATATAATGGATGTGCTAAACAAACATGATAGGTAATTACAACCCCAGATAAACGTAATGAACGTGGGTGTAAGTGAATAAAGGTGGGATATTACATTTCTGCTGAGGTTTAGGCTTAATATTTTGATGGCAAATAATTGGTGCTTCTTGAGTTTTATAAAAACTTTTTGGTTGTTAAAATCGTTTTGTAAAATGTGATGTAACATCAGTTGAAGCCCGTTAAAGGCACGCTGCAGGGCGTGTTTGATAATAGCTAAATGGAGCTTTCGCTCACGGGTCGACAGATTAATAAACGCAGATAATTCACTAGTTTCACATCCAAATTTGGGGGTTTAGTTAGTTCGTCACTTAGGAAGGCTCTATGAAAGTTATCTCGATGAAATCGCGCTTTTGTGCATGCATTTCATGTTTTTATCATACTTTTGTTTTTTGTGTAATGAAAGTTGATAGGTGCCTATTATTTACGGAAGTAATTATAGTACTCTGTTTTATTATCATCATAAAAAAAGATGTACAGCATAGCAATTAATTCTTATTATCACCATGGACAAATGATTGCACATAGATGAATTTCAAGAAAAGTTGCTGTCTTGCTGTCTGTAATCACTTTTTTATCAAAATCATATTAATAGCAACGCTCTTATCGTTAAAACAATCGCAAATCAGCATTGTTTATAATTAGAGAAATTGACCAACTGAATCTACTGAATTATTTAGGCTGTCTGCAAGCTATGACCACGAAATTACCCCACGTTCACACTTCGGTAATTATCGTCGGGGAAGTTTTCTGTCTGAATGAAGGTTCGGCGTCGGCCATTATCGCATCGGTGAAGGAAGTGAACTGCACTCCTCTGCTACTAGGCAAAGTCCATTCCAAGAAGACACTCGTATCACGCCATTTTCATATTTAAGAGATGGGCATAAGAATTTGGTTATAGAACTTCTGACGTATATGAACTCTAGTCGTGCTTTCACAATTTGTGGTAGAATAATTTAAAACTGCTGATTTCAACGTTTCAGTATTGATTCATAATTTTATTAGAACAATCAAATTTCAACAGTTTTTTTGCGCGTCGCGTAAAACAATAATGGGTATTATTTGATTATAGAATTTGAGGTTTAAAGCAAAGAAATGATAATTTGATTAATCAGATAAGCTTCGTACCAGATTAGGGCAATAGATACTGTGTCATCAAGTATAGTATGTACTTAGATATGCAAGTCGTTAGCAGTACCGAATTTCGACAGGGACTAGCCAAAGCTGCGATTAATGTTCCGGGGAGCATCTCCCTACCCCCTACCCCCGCCCCATGCACGAATCCAAACTTTTCCTAATTAATTGTAAGATTTTAATCATACCACTGCCGTAACGAAATTATTATGGACCGTTTAATTTCCTTGCCCTTCGGCATCTTACTTCTAATGCGTTATTGCAAAATTTTAATCAAGGGTGTGAGGGAATAATTAAATTATGCAGCCTGTCGTATGCACTCCAGGATTATAAATCTCTAAGCGTTTGTTTAGGAAAGGCCTACTAGCCATTATTTCGGTAGAAACTGTAATAAACTTATCGCTACCCCACGTTCTACAAACATTTGGATCGGTTGCTGTATCTTAATGGCCTATGACGCATAATTAAAATTGTTATTTTAATTAATTCACAGCCCTTATGAAAGCTTGCTGCTTAATTTGTACCTGTAGCGCAGTGGTAGGAAAACATATTACTTTTTACGAGCGAAAACTTTTAATCCAACACGCGACCGCACTTTAGTCGATTTGAGCCATCCTTCAAGTCAAAACGTAAGGAAGCCCAGACAGACAGCAATAAACTCGTCTCTCCGTGTTTATGTAGTTTCTGTGCACATAAACCGAACCCGAGCGTCGACCGAGACTCAAAGACAGCCTCAAATTAATTTCGTACAAAAATAAAATAAAGTTAAGTGAGCGATCTTAGCGAATGAATCGCGTCGAATCGGGCTCGTGTCGGGGCCAAGATCAAATAATTTCATGAAAATGAACCCGGGGCATATTTAATTAACCCAACCTCCCCTTGTTAAACTGCACAAGAATTCCCCGGTTAAACATTAGCATTCGTCAGGAATTTAATTCGGCCGGGAATGGAAAATATTTATTTACACTTTTTTTTGCGCTTAAATTCTGTTTATCCTCACACATGACTGTGTCAAAAGGGAAAGTAATTAATTTTTATTGGATTTTCTTTTCGCTAGAGAAGTTTTAATTAGTCATGAGGTGCGTGCCGGTTGCGTTGTTTATAAGCCGCGCGCTCGCCTCTCCGCCACTGATTGTTTGTTGCGGTCGTAATATTCACTCGATTCCCTGATTACTGATTCCGCTTACATAATTTATCAGCTAACAATAATTGCTTTTGTTTGATACAACTGTTCAAACTAGTCTATTTAGTTTGTCAGTCGGCAACTAATCGACAATGCACCGGTCGATCAAGCTTAATTCACTTACGAAACAAAAGCTGGACGTGACCAAACTAAGCAGATTGTCCGTAGAAATAAAGGAGGCCCAATCCGAGCTCATCAAACATTAAGGCAAACCTGGGGCGCACTAAATAAATAGCTTTACCGAATGAAAAACATCCACGTGCTCCGAGCGGTGAGAATTCGGAGGTGATAATAAATATGCATAGCGCGTCTATGGCACATCCTCTGTGATTAGTCGAGAGGGGTTTTGCCCCGCTCCCCCCCTTGATACGGATAGGTGAGTGATAGCGAGGGGGGCAGAAGAACCCCCGGCTAATAATACGTGTCTGTCTCTCCGCTGTATCGGCGAATTTCTCTGGATATTGCCAATATAACATTTTCACGTGTGTGCACAACTTTCGTGTGTCATTTAGCTTGTCACGCGAAGGCAATATCGATATTATATTATTTTGATTAAGTGGTTCTATGTTTACAAAAAAACATTATCTTTATTTATATTGGATTATTTAAAATGAAAATCATACATATATATGCATAAAAGCAACGAACGTAATCCCCTTTCGGGGTGGTCAGAAACGATACCAACTTTCTTAGCCCAGTCATTTTACGGAGTTTTGTTAGGCGGGGTAGGGAGTAATTATTAATTGGACTTTAAAAACTGTAACCGGCACCATTTAGTGACAAAAAGACTATCTTAAAACATATTTAAAAAAATTCGCTACGCAACATTGAAATCAAAATTGTGTGTCCCTGAAGGCTTCTAAATTATTAATATTAATGCAAATGCACTTATTTGACTCAAATTTAACAATATAAATTATTTCTGAGCAATAAAATAGGCATTGAAATTTAAAAAATGAGGTATTTATTAGAAATTACGAATGTATTTTTCAAAAGCTTATAAGTGGATAAAATATTTACACCATGTTTAAAGTATGTATTATGTTAATGCCTTAAATATGTACAAAAAAATTTACATCATGTTTTTTATAACGAGATAATAGCTAAATTTTAAATTTGGAACTGTTGCTGATGGAATTTTTTTTTAATTTTGTTAAATTTTTAAGCTCAAATTGGCTCTTTAATACTATACCAAAAAAAATATCAATTACTAATTAGTCCCGGTTCAAACCGTAAAATGACTGGGCTATCTGTTTAAGAATGTAGTTGTAGCAAAGCTCATATTTAACAATTTAAATTTCAGGATCGAATGACGTGTCAAGTGGTGAGAGGTGGCTAGCCTTTTGCCCACATAAAAACTGCGTATGAAATCTGTAATCCCTCAGTCGCCTCATACGACACCCACAGTAAGAATTGGAGTGGTCCATTCTAAGCCGGAATCACTCGGCAAATGAAAATCATGTGGATAGAAAACAAAATTAAACAATCAAATCTTAGTTACACATAAGTTTTAATGAATTTTGAATGAGAGATTTTTCATGTCTATTTAGGTAAGGCAATTCAGTATTGCAGGATACTAGAGTTTACAACATGGAAGCAGTATATGCACTTTATTGCCACTAGGTTCGAGAGTAAATTCGCGAGTTATATTCTCCTGTGGGAAGCCTCCGTCAGAGGAATGAGTCCCCAGGTAAAGGGGAGTAATGCCCCCTCTATATACGGACATATGCACCTACATTAGCTTAACTGTATGGCGGAAGCCTTATAAAATATTAGACAAATGGCAAATAAGGTAGAAGTGCGTATTCGTATTCCAAATGTGTCTTTAAAAATTACAAGTCTTATAACGGATAAGTAATTAACCCTCAAAAAACAATTTTCTTTTTTTGTCAGTTGCACAAAAAAGAAAAATACAGTACTTATTCAAAAAATATATTGAAGTTCATTGATCTTATCATACTTTAGATATTTTACGGTTCAAGTTCAAATATTTAGCAGCTTGCTAAAACTGTTTAACATCTAAAACAACAATTTTCTTTTTATAGTGTTTTGTCTTTACGCGCATCTAAGCGTTTTACTGCTTTTGAATTATAAATAAAAGAAGATACAACCTGGGAGAGATACGGTATAAAGGGGGATGCCAGGTAACGACTGACGATGCCATACATTGTTGCTATAAAATCCCTTTTACAATTATTACCCGACCCTAAGTAATATATACTACCTTAGTATACTACCTACATGTTGGTATGCTATGTCACATTATATCGGTCCAAAATCAAAGCTTTTTTGAACGAAGAATCTAACTTAAGTGGCTTATAACACTGTTAACAGTAACGGTATCGGGATTAACCATATATTTTACCTTTAGAGGTAATATTTATTGTTATTGCTTTCTGATTGCGCACGAGGCGTCGCCAAAATCGAATTAGGAGTCCTACGCAGTCCTAAACAAATTTCAATTTTCAATTATGAGCTCGTAGGAGTGGCAGGCGAGTGTGGTTCGGCGCGGTCTCTCCCCGAGGTCCTGTGACTTATTGCACACCGTCCCGCGCTACCTAAATAATATATTCTGAATAATTGTTGGCAGTACCGACGCCGGCCGATTGAATCCGACCCTCCAGAGACAAAATAAGTTTTGATTTATTGATTCGATATCGTATTATAAGCTTACATACCGTACGTGATTGTCACTTTATGACTTTCATTAGACGTGACGAAGAACAGTTGCCGCGTCACAGTTCTTATTGATCTGCTAGCAATAAAAGAATCCACCGACCTTTGCCTCCCCATATATTTTTCCGGTTCAATGAGCATAAATTGCAATAGGATTCCTCGCGGTAGATAGCTCCGAATATTTCTTCCAAACCACCCGTGTCACTATCTTCGAGAAAGGTGCAAAGATTTACCCGAAACCCTTATGAGGGCGATCGGTTAACATTAAAATATTTTATTTTTCAATAAACCTTTAGTGTGGGGTGCGAAAATGCCCAAAAAAGTTTGGCCGGTGATTTTCTTTCGCACGGTCGAATGGATATAATCCCAATAACTCACTTCCATCGGAGCAAATAAAGCCGTTGAAATCACAGCGTTAAGATTGATTTTTCCGTGTCGTAGCGCGTAATGTAGTTAAACAGTTTGTGCAATGATTTCTTTTACAGTAAACGACGATATCGAGGGACTCGAAAGAACTGTCGCGGGAACGATCCGTGATTGAAGTTTACTCAATTCACTTCGTTTACCTAAGATTTTATGTAAATTATTTTACGAGAGCGCCAAAATTCAGACTGGATTTTCTTTACATAAAATGAGTGTTGTACCTAACAAATTACTGGCAAATAATTTTGTGTATAAGCAAAATATTATCAAGATCTCAAGTTTGTTACTTGACGGAAATTATTTTTCTGTGTCAAGAAAATATGGAATAAACTCATACCCGTTTCACTCAATCACTAGCAAAAATCACAACAAGCAAACAAAGCAATTCAAGACGACATATTGGAAACGACCCCTGCTCATTCAGGGGACAATAAGAAACCAATAGTTGTATCAGCACGATGAATACTTACGGGCAATAAGAATAAACAACCACAAGTCGCGGTGGTGTTTCTTCAGTCAATATGGAAGACAAACAGGTGGCAATATTGGTTATATCCGTGGTTTAAAGTACAGCCGGCGTCAATAACACGCGACGCGAGCTGCTCAGCCGCGCTACAGCCGAGATAAGGGCGCGCGTGCTTCGCTCTGATTGCCGACGATTACAACACTCGATTGCAATCAGCTCGTCAGCCCATGTGGGCTCACTGTACTCACTGTATTCATTATTGTCTGTAATCTTTTCACTAAATAACTACAAATTACTTTTTGATGTTTTTTTAACCGTAATATACGTAAAGGTTACGAATTTACGATTAGACCAATCTTGTTTGCCGTTAAACTGTAAGATTTTTTGTTTACGAAATATGTGTGAATTTATTTGCTCTCTGTATACTCTGTTCTTTTAGTGTCAAATAAAGTATAATTGATTGATTGTGGTGCAATATTCAAAGCCAGGTATTATGGACATTTTAGCCTTCTGTGATCTCAATATAGATGGCAATGGAAAAAGAAATGGAAGGACATATTTTATTTGTCTGAAATAGATTTTCTCAATGATTTTCTCATTCTATCTAACCTAGGTACTAAATCATTAAATTTGGAGTAATAAGGTAATATTAGTAAATCTACCGCCCAAATGACGGCAGATGGTATCAGTTAGACTGTACTTTAAAGTGTTGTTAATAATGAATCGGAAATTGAAATCGACTTTAATTAAAAGTCAAAATAATATATCGGAAACAAATAAACAGAATCAAATGAATTTCTGTTCATAAAATCAGATGCAATCCAAATATGTGTGCCGCGCTCATCGGATTTTGCCGTCGCTCTCACGTCGAGCGAAAATAAACATCTCATTTGACTTCATAATGTGAAATCACTTTTCCAGTTTAGTGCCCGAAGTGGTGCGATATTAAAAATTGATCCAATTCAGAGTGGCACGAACTCGGATAATCGATACGCAGTAGCTTTAGCATTATCTGCTAAAGCTTTCGATATAGTGTTTCAAAAAATCCATTTTCCGAACACGGGCCATTAGCGAAGCAAAGGAAATCTGCAATCTCGAGAGATTGAAAATCAAACAATGCGACGTTCGTAACATAATACCGTTCGTTATTAGGACACAAAATGTGGCATTAGAGAGAAATAAGGCAAAGGCAAAAGTCGCGCTCGGCGCGAGGGGGAAAAACGCGACACAGAAAATGTTTATAGAGAGAACAGGGTAAGGGGGTAATGCCCGTAATAAAATTTTATACACCTTAATATTTCGCCGAACGATGAGTCGAGGCGTGTGTGAAATTATGTACCTACAGCGTTGAGAAATTTACAGCCCTCGAGTCAGAGCGGAATAAGTACCGTTTTATCGTCACACAACAACACATGAATTCTCATGAAATGCAGTCATTAAATAAGCAAGTTTTTCAAAGATAAACCACGATTAGGCCTACTCCGACATTTTAATTCTTGAACGGCTGAGTAAATGTTTCCCGATGGGAGATCAGAGAGGTGTTGGGTAAACAAGAACGCGCCCTACCACCTCAGTTAGACACCATTTTCCCGTGTGATAATTTATGTAAACGAAATTCACATTACCCCGTTTCCTTTTCGAAGTTGTGTACGAGCATGGCATGTTTTCATAGCGTGTTTATTGCTGTATTTTGTCTTTATTATCTCTTCTTCTCTGTCACTACTTTTAACCGGAGAGTCGAAAATAAAAAAATGTCGTACCTATTTCATAATATCCACTCGCCCCGAGTACACTCATTTTTATGGTATTTATTAAAGCTATACATATTTAACTCTTTTAGCATTATTAAAAAACCTATCTAAAAGCAACTGTGTTTTATCTGAAAATTATATATACAGGGTGTAAGGAAAAGTATAATTAACCTTTGAAACCACATACTCTACACATCAAACCGAACAACTTTTACTATTGGAGCAAACCGGTCAGAGCAAAAAAAAATGCTGTTTCATACTAAACTGCAATACCTACTCGACTCAAATGTATGAGGCGGATGATTTTTTTTTTGATCTGACATGTCTGCTCCCATTGTAAAATTTGTTCAGTTTGATGGGTAGAGTACGTAGAGCGTCACGTGACTCCTGTCAACGCCCGAACTTTGACACGAGTTACGCCTACCTCTATGGTAGAGTATGTGGTTTAAAGGTTAATGATACTTTTCCTTACACCCTGTATAGGTACATAGATAAAGCAAACAGAGATTGAAAAAGTTTATTAACTTCACAAAGCGGTAACATGGAAAAGAAATCTTAATAAAACCCTTTCGGGAATAAGGATCCTAACACCGCAGAGCGTTTTTCTAATCTATTACCGCAGGCCGCGAACTAATAAAGGTTCCAAAAGTTTTAAGAGCGCGTTCGCTAAAAATACGGTGTCGCAAAAGTTTTCTTTATTAGTTTCCCCCTTTAATCCTGCCAGGCGTGTCCCAATGTCTTTATGGCGAATTTTCAATCTGAGTCTGGGCGGAAGCCAATAAGAAATCAACTATTTGTTCCCTGATTCCCGTGCATCGGTTCGAGGGGAGTCTCGCTTCTTTACGACTTCTTTTACGATTGGAGGTGCATTCGGAATTAGTCCTCGCTGCCGGGAAAGCCTTTTCGTGTCTGCGAAGATGAATGGTAAAAGGATTACAATGACTAACAGAGTTTTTTCTTCGTGACTGTAAAACTTAACTTTTTATCGGTTGAATAATCGATAACCCCGATAAATCTTCTAACGTTTTTGTGAATTTATTTTCTTTTTCATAAAAATGCTAATGTTTAATTTCCTTCGTATTTCACAAAACATTGGCTTTTCAATATCTATGCTATTATAATGAAGTTAATATTTACCGCTTGCAATCCGAACATGGTTACTAGACATAAAACTGAAACAACAATTGTGTTAATTCAGGATTCCCGATGCAGTGGAGTAAATAACAATGTAGCTCAATTTAAACTCATAGCAGTTCTCCATTTCAGAGGCTGTTCATGTTCAGGTTTAGTAGTTTCTATTTATTTTCTTCCCCCATTCAACTAGTAGGTATACTAAAATAAAAAATAACACTATTTACTATATAAAATGTTAGTGTTCGTTCGAATATTTTAGAAACTTCAATTATTATCATAAAAATTTTAAATGAATATTTGAAAATCTAAAAGGCAATGACATCAGTTCTACCTAGACATTTTCCAGGTCCGCAGAGATTTTAATTGTTACTTCGTTTAGTTTAAACTTCTAGTTTAATTAAGGTTTGATTTTATATTGTTGTTTGAGTTCATTTTACTGTTTTTGTCTAGGTATTTAAAGTTTTAATCATTTGAACTTTAAACTTTATACAGCATTGAAATTGCTAAGTACAATTTTGTAAAAGATATTTATGCAAACGTTGTCGAATAGGTATCGTCCCTTTTTTAATTTAGAAAGGAGGCTTATACCGCAGTAGCATCATCATTATATCCTCCATGTTGGGCAGGCTCCGAGCCAGCACTAACGGTCTCCTGAATGTGTTCAAAGACCGGTGGGACTCCCCGCTGTTGCATCACTGGGTGAAGCTCCACACCGGGTTTTTAAAATAAAATGGTTTTTTTTTTTTTTTTTTGTTACTAACACTAGCTTTAAGATAAATGTATATACTAACACTATATGGACATCTTGTCTGAAATAAATTATTTGAATTGAATTGAATTATACTTATATTTTTTTAAACAAGAAGTTGTAACTCGAAACCACAGATACTTACATTATAATCAGCCTAAATACATTCTCCTGCAGGGCACAGGCCTACCCTCAAAGAGGTAGTATGGGTGTTAGTCCACCATATGCTCCCAAAGCGGATTGGTAGACTTCACATTCGCATCAGAATTCCTTCTTGAATCCTTCTGCGAATGCAGGTTTCCCCGTTTTAGAGTCGATAATACGTGAACAAGTTAGAAAAACTTATTGGTACATGGCATGCCCGTGCAGATTCAAACCCGGATCCCATGATTGAGTGTCCATATTTCCGCACCAGCGCCAACAACGAAGGGATCAGAAGCAGTCACCATAGCCGAAATCGGACAAGAGGAGCATCATCATCATCACAAAGGCATAAGAATACTTTAATACACTACGTAGTGGCGTAACTATGGTTATAGTCTACAGTAGGCTTATTGGTAGGCGTATCTTAACATTTAACGCGGGAGTTTTGTTTCTATAGTGTACTATTATTGCCTATTCATATGGAAAGGGTAGCATCCAGTTATCTGTCTGAAGACTCTTTATAATGTGTATTAATAATGAACATAACATTCCCCTGACAAGACACTTCAGTATGCGCAATAAGTGCGAAAATGACTTGACTGGAGGGACTTGGAACGAACTATAATATAATACACTGTCAGACAGACGCCTCTGCTAATGTTTACTCAAACTTATTGTTATTTACTTTTCTTTGCGATGTTTCGTTTCAGTTTTTATTTAGATGACAAGATGTTTACTGTTTATTGGAATGACTTCAAAGTTTTATTAAATTGTTTCCATACTTACCATTTTCGTAGTTTAATTACTGCTCTTTTTGTTGCTCTTGCACAACATAGCATATACATATAAAGTCTAACAAAATTAGCTAAAACTATTTTAAGGGGATGATCAGACCATCAAACTGAACAACTTTATGTATGGGACCAATATCGAAATCGCGAAAATGAATTCAGCAGTCCCAGACAAAACTGTAAACATAACTAACTCGACTCAAATGTATCGGACAGCAGAATATTTTTTCGCGTTTTCGATATTGAATGAATGAGAGGTCTCATAGAGAAAGTTGTTCAATTTAATGGTCTGAACATCCCCTTAAAATAGTTTCAGCTAGTTTTGTTAGACCTCATACATTATATACATGCAATATATTCTAGGTAAGTCTGAATATCCATAACATACCAACATTTTTAGATGGACCATCTTATTTGAACAAAATAACTTTAACTTAACTTTTGTTTTGTAAAACTGCTCAATAAATGCTCATCACAGTTCAAAGTACTCGATTCATATTTTAGTTGTTGAAACAAAATATTATTTAAATTTTTCAATTATTTTCTTATCACGTCCGAATCATTTTAATCAAAATATACTTACTTTACTTATTTGTTATGATCAAATTTTCAGATGTTGAAAATTGATTTTATTTCAATCTAGCAATGAATTTCTATGCTATCCTTACCATCATCATCAGTCTCATGCCCATTTCCCATTATTTGGGGTCGGCGCAATATGGCATCCTCTTCCATTCATCTCTCTTAGCCGTTGTTTCAACTCTCACCTTCTATGATATCCTTACCATTCACACATAAAATAAGAGAACATTTTCTATACTCAACTTTAAGACGATGAAGCGAAGTAATTTTCTTATTTCTAAAATTAAAACCATAAAAGTAGCATGAAGTCAGGATGGAGTCTACGTTGATACTTTATTACGGTTCGTATGAGATTACTCTGTTTCCTTTTACGACACTCTTTTAATCGTCGTTAAGTTCCACCCTTCTAGCTTAGAGTGTTCATACACTGTACGCGGTGCGGTGCGATTTTTAGTAGACTAGGTAAAGCTTTTAGTGGAGGCCAATCAACAATAAAAGATAATTAACTAGGCCGAAGGTTTAATGACTTTAGATTGATGGCATAGAAATCTCTGCACAACTTCAATAATACTTATCTTTTTTTTTTTTTTTTATTTATTTTAAGTTTTCATTTTTACAAAAGGTACAAATTGATTTAATTTTCGCCAAACTGCAGAACAGTTTGTTGGCGAAAAACATTACACTCAACTTTAAAAAATGAGTCCTTAAGGTGGTTTCAGTCCATACAAACGTTTGACGCACAATACGCGTAGACGGAATTAATAAAAGTAATATTTTATATGTGGAATAATAGTGTAGAAAATCTAGATGCCGCGTAACGAATAACAATTGCAATTTATAATATAATTACGAAGATATAAAGCTTTTAAAATTTTGTATGAAAAACTTCAAAGCTTTATATCTTCGTAATTATTTTATAAATTGCAAATGTTATTCGTTACGCCGCATCTAGATATTCCAAACTATTTTTCCATATATACAAAGTTATATATATTACTACCGTCTACGCGTATGGTGCGTCAACGTTTTGTATAAAATTGACCCCTCTGCAACCGCCTTAATCTTACCTATACAATATAGTTTAGAAAATAAAATTATGTTAAAGTATTATGATAAAGTATAAAGATAATATCACAAACCCAAAACAGTAAGTTTGTGACATCACATATTATAATCAGACACCTACTAACAGCGATTGTTTACAATCTGATATGCGCCAATAACGCTATACACTAAAAATGATTTTTTTTTAAATATAACCAAACTTTAGTGACTCAAAAAACCGTTTTGCAGCACATAAACAGTTTGATTATAATTTAACAAATAATTATTTTTACTGTAGAATGTAGATGTGCAATAGACAGACAATTATGGAGGCAAAAAATCTGCGTGTGTATTTTAACTTTAAGCCATAAATCTTTTTTTTTTTATTTTGTTTTTGGAAACTCGAAAGCCCGAAGTAGACGACGTACAATTTTGTACAGTGTCACTTTCTATATCAAAGAATGATTTCATTTTGAGAATTATTTCTCGTTCGGCATGATTTTCACAAAAAATACTCAGAAAAATTTAGAAAAACAAGAACTCGATTGAACAGCACATCGACTGACAGCAACAAAATGACGTTTTCAAAATGGCATCAGTAGTTCCGCTTTTGGCCATTCTACAGATAAGTTGGTGGCACTGTACACGGAGATCCGTAGACTCGATGTCAGCACGATGTGTCTCTATGGTTGTATGCGTAAGTAACACATACATCTATGGTAAATTCCATACTGGGTCGGCAATCATTTTTGACCGATGCGGACAAAGTGTCCGGTCGTCTGGGTAAGGGCAAAACGTCTACCTTTGTATAACGAAGAAGATCAAAAGTGTCTAACACTCAGATGCACAAACGCTCATTAGAGTTAATCTTCCATTAAATCCTTTGCTAGCTTATACTACGTCAACAAGACAAAAAGTGACAGCAAGAGATTTAATGGAGGATTAACTAATGAGCGTTTCTGCAACTGAGCGTTAAACAATCAAAGATTTGTCCGCTGTCAGAGATAAGATCACGCCCTGCATAAATCACTGCCGCATTGATCTGCACGCCCAGTGTATAGCCTTCTTATTAACCCATCTATCACAAGTTTATAATTAAGTTTATTTTAACAACTCTAACGGTTACTTTCTAAAGCTACCCTGAACATTGATGCGATTATTGATGCGATGCGATACGGATATGTAACGAATGACTATGGGACCAACACTGAAATCGCGAAAAAAAAAATCCGCTGTCCCATACAAAACTGCAAACATAACTCGACTGAAATGTATGAGACAGCTGTTTTTTTCGCATATATTATAGAAAAAGTTGTTCAGTTTGATAGTCTGAAGCACCTCTTTAAGTAAGTGTCCCATTTAACTTTACACCCTGTATTTTTATAATCGTTCATAGACAACAATTTGCTACATTTTCAACTAACGACATCACTAAACCAAAAATCTAATCTCTCCAATATGCAGCTAGTACAAGATCTACACGTGTCGCGATTAACTCACTTAACTCTGAGTCGCTTTTAGCTAAGTAACGGAGTATTCATCCTCGGTCGTGACTGAAATATCGTATCGTAAGCGAGTCATATTAATTCCGCTCCTCGCTTCATGTGGCTGCATCAAAGACACTCGGTTGCAGTAGAAATATGTGTGCTAATGTTCTATTAAGTAAGTATGTAAGTCATTTTTATCAAACGCCGTTATTTTTTAATAACTGTTTTTATGGATTTTGATTGTGGCACTGTTATTTTGTTACAAGTGACGACGGACTCAATCCACCGTCACGCTGGACATAGTTTGGGTACTAGTGAAACGTGGAAGTTTTGAGGTTTCAGAATATCTCTTACTCGGGAAATATAGTCGTGAGCATATGCTATACTATGCACTATTATTTTGATAAAATTAGTTGTAACACACTGTAAAATAAGGTTTGTTAAATATGACAAAAATTTAGTGACTTGCAAACTATTTATAAGTAGCACAATATAATCAAAGTCTATATCTTATCTTATCTTATACATGATTATGATTATCTTAACTATTATAAAACTGAAACAGAAGTGTGTCTGTACATTGAAGATATTAACAACAAAAAAGTTACGATATGGTTTTTAGGTGTCCCTGATTCCATATCTCCTATTTTTGGATTTTTTGTCTGTATGTTTGTTTTTTTTTATCAAGCATCACGCAAAAACTACTGAATCGATTTTGATGAAACTTTTTTTTTTGTAGCTTATGATGTGACTTAAAATCTGGTATATAATTTGTGCGGACGAAGTCACGTGTTAACTCTAGTTTATAATAAAAGAGTTCCGTGATTGACTGACAAACAACGCACAGCCTTAACCGCTGAGCATGGACTTATTCTCATTGCCGTTGAGGATAGAAATGTGAAGTTTGGAATTTTTGTTATATTTATTATGTGCTACATAATAGTTTGCAAGTCAGTAAAGTTTGGTTATATTTAACAAAATATTGTTCTTAGTGCAAGGTGTTTTTACAAACTTTAATCTTTTCATTTTTTCGTACAACCAATACTTGAGCATAGCATATTCTTTTTAACTCTATATCGAAACGAATTATGTCAGTATCATTTAGAACTTATTGCATACTTTATATTAAAAAAAAGAACTAGTGGACTATTTAATGGCATCGCTTCTTTCATAATCGAAAATTTTCTTCACTTTGTGCAAGTAAAAACCAAATCAAAATCTGCTCCACTATTCTCAAATTATTCGTGATTTATCTAAGTATAACGCGACGTCGCTGAAATATGGTATAGTAAGCGAATTATTATTCGCTTTGTACCACGCTTCATGTGGCTGCATCAGAGATAGTATATCGTTGCAGTAATGCATTCACTGTTCTATTATACCAAAATCTACTTAACTGTAAATTTATTGTAGATTATTATACAGGGTGTTAGTGTAAACAGTTGCATTACTTTAAGGGGTGATTGTACCCATGATACTGAACAACTTACCCAAAGAAACATATAGGAAATTCGCAAAAAAAATCGACTTTTCATACAAAATTTCGATCAGCATTTAATATGGAAAGTCCACATTTTGCGAGTTTCCTATAGGTTTCTTAGGGAACGTTGTTCAGTATCATAAGATAAGATAAGATAAATGTTTATTTTTAACTTTTGCTTAAAACTATTACATTAAACGGTAGACCAAAAACGAGGCAAGCCTGATACGCGAGGTCTACGATTGGGTTCATAAGTATAATCATCTCTTAAAGTAATGCAACTCTTTACCCAAACACCCTGTATTGTGATGTCCCACTAAATTAATGATACTTAAAATACTGACACGTATTTTACTCGAATTTAGTATCGTAATATGAAATCGAAAAGTACTAAAAGTCGAAATAGACATTTAGAGAATCTCCCAAGCAACTCGTTAGCTGTATAATAGCTGTACAGTAGCTGCATAAAGGTAATTTCCTTTATTCAGCTACTGTTCAGCTATTATACAGCTTACGTGTTGCTTGGGCTAGAATCTGGAGGAACTATTTTTAATATTTTACATCCTGGTTCATAAACGTCAAATTAGAATGCGTGATATTCAAAAAGAGCTCTCCTAAGCTCGAATATGCAAAGAGAGTTTCAATTTGCAAACACCAAATACAAGAAGTTAGTTTCTTTAAAAATGTTGCGTTGCCAAACATACCGATCCGTACTTATACTTAGATCAAAGTAAAATTAATGGATAGGCCCAAAGCGCGTTAAGTTGAAGCACACAACTAGTACACTTGGTACATACAAACTAGCACACTTGGTTGTCATCTCGGTACATATTTGAAGTAAAACTATCATTTGTTTTGCCTCATATTTCTGGTTTGAAATGCTCTCGTAAGACCTATCCATTATTTTACTTTGATCTATGTACTTATACAGCATACCATATACAATTATAATTATACAAGGTGTAAGTGACAGCCTCGAAAATACTAAAACGGTGTATTCAGACCATCAAACTAATATAGTTTAGTAAGATTTAGTAAGATTTTAGTAAAATTTGAACAATTTTAAATATGGAACCACCCTCAAGAAACGCAAAAAAAACTGCTGCTCCATACAAAACAGCTATACCTACTCGACTCAAATCTATGAAACAGCTGATTTTTTCACGTTTCCTGAGGGTGGCTCTATAGTGAAAGCTGTTCAGTTTGATAGTCAGAATTCACCGTTTCAATATTTGTCAGGTTGTAACTTACACCCTGTATAAGTTTATACTTGTCAAAACTTGAATCTACACGCAGACTACGGAGGAAGCGCTACGAAACGTAGCGTATTGCTACGCGCGTAGTCTTTGTAGCAATACCACTTTGAACAGTAACTTTTTGTTTTGATGTAAAAAGTTACATCATATTTTTCATTTACCTACTACTACTTTAATTATTGACTATTTTATCGATAATTATAATAATAATAATAATAAATATCTCGGCCATTGTTACACAAATTATCTAGTCACATTTAAAGTACCTGGACTTGTATTATGATGACTAGACAACGATATAGAATACATATATAGATAAAAACATCCATGACTCTGGTAAAAATATTCATATTCATCATATAAATATTTGTCCCTTACGGGACTCGAACCCGCGACCCTCGGCACAGCAGGCAGGTTCACTACAGACTGTGCTACCGGGCCGATAAAGGGTAAAATTTTTATCAGTGCTATCTATTTTACTAATCTATTTTACTCATCGAACTGAACAACTTTCGCTATGGACCAAAATTCTAAAACCAAAAAAAAATCTGCTGTGCCATACATTTGGCTCAAGTAGGTTTGCAGTTTAGTATCGAACAGCAGATTTTATTCGCGATTTCGATATTGGTGCGTTAGAGAAAGTTGTCCAGTTTGACGTTCTGATCATCCTCTTAAAAAAGTGGCAGCATATTAAGAAGGACCCTGGAGTCACGTTGCAGGTTCTGACCCGAGCACTTGTCTCGCGTGGTTTTCGCGCGTTGCGTTTTTGCCTGCCACGAGGCTCCGCAATCCTCAGTCTCTTCTTGTTCTTGACAAATAAAGTCCCTGAGATTGGGATAGATTATTCCATAAACTACTTGACACTGGCGGAAATGCAGTGCTAACGCACAAGCAAGAGTCCATTAATCTAATCTAAACTATTATAAAACTGTAACAGGAAGTTTGTTTGTACATTGAAGATATTAACAAAAAAAAAGTTACAATATGGTTTTTAGGTATCCCTGATTCCATATAATCAATTTTTGGATTTTCTGTTTGTTTGTTTGTTTGAACGAGCATCACGCAAAAACGACTGAACTGATTTTGATGAAACTTTTTTTGTTTGATAGCTTATGATCCGACTTAAAATCTGTTATATGATTTGTGTGGACAAAGTCGCGGGTTAACGTTCGTTATAAATAAAAAAGAAGGACTCTATATACCTGTATATCTGTAAAATAAAACATTTAACAAACAAAGCTAAAACTAAACTTTTTCACTAAACGCAACCACCGAAATATCACGAAACACGCGTAAAATATTTAATTTCTACTTTGTCCGCGTTATTGTTAGAGACAGAGGCGATAACGGCACGGAACACAAACACCCCCGGGGCGCGCTCCGAATTAATACAATCCACGAAGTAGGTATTAGTAGTAATGACCTGAAGTTTTCATGTAAGCCAATTGTGCGCCGCCAATCTAATCGCTGCCGTGTACAACGACATTTGATATCGGACTATTCGCTATTTACCCGTCAAATACTGCTGATTACAGGACTCTTTTTTTAACCGACTTCAAAAAAAGAGGAGGTTTCTCAATTCGACCGTATATATATTTTTTTTATGTGTGTTCGCGGATAACTTCGTCGTTTATGAACCGATTTTGATGATTCTTTTTTCCGTTAGAAAGAAGATATTCCAAGGGTGGTACCATGATAAGGAAATCTGGTGATGGGATCCCAGAGAAATCGAGGGGAACCTTTGAAAATCGTAGTGCCGAGAAGTGCGTTTGTTAATTAAAAGCACTACTATTAAATTTAACTAATGAATTCACCATTGTGAAATAAACAAAATTTTAACAAAAAATTAAATCTGCCTTCAAAAAATCGCGAATCGTACCGGCTTGACAGTGACTTCGACCTATTATTTTTTAACTTTTTAGTTTTTTTGACTGCGGTTTTTTATGACCAACTTACTTCGGCACGACAACACTATGTGGTTCTTGACCTCCTCAACGGTCTTCTTCCGTTTCGCTCTATCTCTGGCCTACGGAGTCCAATATATCTTCCTCAGATCTTCCTCGATACATTTCTTCCACCATTTCTCGGACACACATTTCTTTCGGGGGTTTTCTGTTGCGGGGTCCACTTGAAAATGGTTTTGACAATTGCCACTCCTTTTATGAATACAACATAAAAATTAGTCAGTGGGAAAACTTTAACCATGCATTCTACTCATAGGTGAGTGGGAGTTGGTCATAATCCAACCGCGGTGTTAATTTGGATGCGTAGAGACTTGCTAGTGGTCAACTAAATTTCTCAGTCTTAAAAGAACAAACAAAAAACATAACTTACAAAACTAAAGTGAAACCCGCCTATTGTGTGCCGTTAATCTAATCGGTGCCGTGTACAACGATATTTTGATATCGGCCTCAACCGTAACAATTGCCAAATGAAAAATACGCGGATTTCCTGTTGCCCGTAATCGCTGTGTAATCCATCAAATGAAACGATGTTGAACGCTTTGCTTACGAAACGTCGCAAGCTGCCCTATTACTTATTGTCACGATTCTCATGATGTATGAGCTATTGTCGATTGAATCGTCGATCTGATTGATTGCTCGTCTTGCAATCAAATGTACAAAAGTTCTTCGACAATTTAATAAACTTTATTTCTTAGGACTGTTAACAAAAGATCCAATCTAAGACGAATTGGTTATCTACTCAAAAGGAATTTCAATTATTTGGGTCGAACGTTATAAAAATAAAGGGTTACCTTACAAATTATTATATTCAAACACAAAAGTGGCTTTGTTCAAACTATCCTTGACCAAAATAATTTAGTGTGATAGCATCTTTGGAACGTGCGCTGCTTTATTATAACTTTCTTCCTCTGAACTCCAGCTGTGAAACCGCGTTGTTAGCTCCCCCTCCCCCCCACACCCGGACCTCACCCCTTCAGCTTGACCAGTGTAACCGTGCTGCTCATGCGATAAAACAATTACCCCAATGAAGTCGAGTTTGCTACACGTAAATTTCTGAAACCGAAAAATGGCGAAACTTTCACATGGAATTTGTAACAACATTA
The DNA here is from genome assembly GCA_927399405.1 of Agonopterix arenella. NCBI lineage: Eukaryota > Metazoa > Arthropoda > Insecta > Lepidoptera > Depressariidae > Agonopterix > Agonopterix arenella. Next base: position 11,623,232 of record OV656704.1, on the reverse strand, counting down.
AGGAAGTTATACATTTGAAATGACTTAAAGTTTCAAAATATTTCATGACACAAAAGTCTACGATTATTATCTGAAACATTTTTACACGTAGCTGTAAACTGAGTTAGACATGTTCTTCATTTTAATCTAATTACGAACACAACTTATTTTTCATAATTTTTTTTTTGTAAAAAATAGTATTTTACTATGGAAATAAAATAGTAAAAGCACAAATAAAACCCTAAACTTAAATCATTCTAAGCATTCTAAAATACAAATTTTACTAATTCTACTTATTCGAAAAGCCCGCTCCAGGTCATACCTGTCCCGAAAGTGCCCATAATGCTGGCCGCATTTCCGCGTTGAATCGCTAATGATATGCGTTGGGCCAGGTATGATCCAGCACGATCCATAATTATAAACATGAAAAGTCGACTACGTCCAAATCCGTCCAATAGATCAATTGACCCCTCCTCAAAAAGAAAATTCATCATAATCTCCATCCTGTGATTTGTCATCAGACTAGCTAGATGGAAGTAATATACAAGTGAACATGACTGAAATTTTCTTGATAAAATGTTCGATACCTTCATCACCCAAGAGTATAAACAGTATGAACAAATTATTTAATCAGTTCTCATAAAAGAAGAATTCTCATATCTTATTAAAAACCGGAATGAAATGAAAAACAATGGCCGTTATTATCAGATCTATGGTTAGGTTGTCGTGTTACCGCTAAACAAGTCGCGTGCCGGACTGCGCTCGCGAGGATCTAGATACGCCTTTACCCACTAATTATAGTTTTGCTTATTACCTGCAGCCTTAATAAGCACAACTTCTTTCGTAATTACAGTTTCAACAAACAAAATAGAGAGACAAACTTTGTTTTCAAATCGTTTACACCATCATAGCATATTTAATACTGTGGTCCCAGTGTACTACCCTGCGGGACTACCAACAAATTCACAAAGTTTTATGTGATTCACACAGGAGATTGAATAATGAAAAATGCACTAGCTCTGCATATGTGATTCTGACAAGAGTCGCAATGAAAGATGGCGCAACAACCGCGTCGAGGCGCTGAAATATGTATTTCATAGTGTCGAATCCCTCGGAAAAATATTCGCGTCGATGCCGACACGTGGGACACAAATATAAGTAACGTATTCTTATGGCACCACGCGAAATATAGAGGAAATGATACCTCTTGAATAAATTAAACCTTACTTAAACTTTTCCTCGAAATTATGTTCTCATTTTCGTTCCATCGCGGTTACTAGAAACGTGCTGAATTTGCTGGAAAAAAAATTGTAATACTTTATTTATGAACGTAATGATGCCTGAAAAGAATTTGTGAAAGGTTTACAAATAAGTTTGTTGAACCCTCATTATCTTCAAAAACCTTTGACTCTAAATAATTCGAGCACGTGCATCAAACATTTATTGAGACTTTGTCTAATGGAGGCTGACAGACTGGAAAATGTTCTCGTATGAAATTACGCGGCCATAAAGCGATGCATTCATACGATGCTCAGTCTGTCTGAAGCAATAAAATGATGCTTTAAAGTTCATCGGTGTTTTTATCGAAATTGTTCGATTTCTTCTCAGTGCTGTATTTTTTGTTAATAATTTTGTGAATAGTTTTATTTTAAGGATTTAAGCAATATTGTATTGTATTTGTGTTTTGGATTGTTTTTAATCAAAATCAACAACAATTTCGCAGTATAATAACGCAATAAAAGGAACATTTTCTTCTTTCCGATTATTTGAGCATTCCAGAATAGCGTCGCATTTACGCGGAATTTATTAAAATACGAGTCTATTTTTTACTGACATATTTTATAAATTCTGTAAAATGCTATCCATCCATAACAATGCCATCTACTAAACAATGTTTATTTCAGTAAAATCTCATTACAATTTAATCAATCTCAACTTCAAACAAAGGTAAAAAATTATAACAGATTTATCAGCAAATCATCCAAGTTCCTCAGACGATCTTACAATACGTATAGATAGATTCAACACAAAGCAGGACTGTCAGTTCCACAGCATATGCAAATGTCGGATACAAGGTTGGTACGGTCCCAGCGGCGTCTCGCAGGTATTGCTGATTCCTGAACCCTCGCACCTGCTCCCTGCTGTATTCAAACTTCATTTGTTACTCGAAACATTCTAGGAATTCTCCTTTACGACGTCCTGTACGTTTTTGTCATCGATCTACATTTATTAATTTCATATAATAATGCAATTATCATAATTTACGGTTTAGTGTACAAATGACTGCTTCAATAAAAACTACATACTTTATAAATTACCGCGATTCTTTAAAAGACTGATTCTTTACTTATTTACTCTATTTTATGGAAATTGGAAAATAATGACTCTTTTTTTCTTATACTTTTCATGGCGTTGTTTTTCTTCTAGGGATAATACCTAATCGCAAAAAATGATCTTTATTTCAAAAGTTGCAGACTCATAGTTCCTTAGTTTTTTTTTTATGAATTGACTTCGTCTGCGTTGACTTTAAAAAAGTATTCTGTGTTAATCCATAATTTATTATACCTATCTGTACGCTAAATATATTTCCTAATCGATTCAGCCATTTATGCTTGATTGAGTCACAAACATCAAAATATCTTCACAAACTAATAATTATAATGTAAGGAGGATTGGAAGATTTTAGATAAAGTAACAACAACAACTATAAAGGGTATAACAAAAGAGGATATAGTAACATAGAAAGGGATGGTTCATTAAACTGAACAACTTTTACTGGGTAATCGTAATGGAAAGTTAACAAATCTGTTGTTGAAGTCGAGTTGGTAGGTACTACAGTTTTGTATGAAACAGCAGTTTTTATTTATTTTGTTTCGATGTTGGTTCCATTGTAAAAGTTATTCAGTTTGATGTTCTAAGCCACCCCTGTACATATTAATGTTTCGTTTCGTTTTCGTTTGCTACACACTTTATAAGTTTTAGGTATCCAACCACTATTTTTTTTTATTGAATAAAGAAATTTACAATAACACAATACAATGATGAAACCCGTCCCACGAAAACCTATATGGGTTCATCTGGGGAACCCCCCTTGCGTTCACGTTCGTGGACCAAATAGGTATTATACTTTTACATAGGTATGTCTCATTTAGTTATGAATTTTAGGTAAGTTAATTTTATATACTTAAGTTTCTTAACTTTTTAGCTAGGTATGATACAGATAAAAGATGACTAGTATGAGCATTGCCACAATCACCGCCCTAGCAGTGAGTTGGTAGTTGTGGCAATGCCTGTGACCTCCCCAAAAGGGATTACGGTCATGACTTTATGTATGTCTGCACCTATCAATACACAAAATGCATACACATAACTGCAGGGTCAAAGAATATAGTCTATGTCGGTAAGTGATAAGTAATGTTTTTTTTACAATGGATTTAAACTTAGGATTTGAAATGTACGTACTTTGTATGTCAACTGGTAGACTGTTAAAAAATAAATTTAATTTTTTTGTTTTCGTTCGATCCATATTACGATCTGCGATATCGCTTACAACCTATAATGTATAACAATTTATGATAATCTATTCAGTTATGAACTAGTTCTTGTTTACACTTCCTATGATAAGTAGTTCACGTCGTGTACTATAAAACGGGTTAGGTACTGATAAAATGCAGAATAGAGTGCATAATGGCATGTTAAATGTAATTCAAGTACACAACGCGGCCCCTAGAGAGGGTATACATTTTAAAGCCTGTATGGAAAATAGGACAGTGAAGACTAGTGGTGTCAAAACGTATTTTATGGAACAATCGAACCGTATAAAATGCTATGAACAAAATAAATCGATATATGTACACACGGCGACACATTAAGCTATACAAAACCAACATAAGCTGGCTGCGCGTAGGTTGCCTAACGCTTAACGTCGCGCGGCCATGTTAGTTTTGTATAGCTTGATGTGTCGCCGTGTGTACATACATACTAATTATAAAACTGTAACAGGAAGTTTGTCTGTACATTGAAGATATTAACAAAAAAAAAGTTACAATATGGTCTTTAGGTGTCCCTGATTCCATTTCACCAATTTTTGGATTTTTTGTCCGTCTGTTTGTTTGTGTGTTTGTTTGTTTGTTTGAACGAGTATCACGCAAAAACTACTGAACCTATTTTGATGAAACTTTTTTTGTTTGATAGCTTATTATCTGACTTAAAATCTGGTATATAATTTGTGCGGACGAAGTCGCGGGTTAACGCTCGTACATAATAATATTATAAATGCAAACGTAACTGTTAGCTTTTCACGTCTGTTAGTTTTTCATGCCTGAACCGCTGAATAAATTTCTGCAAGGATATAGATTGCATCCTGAGGAAGAACATAGGCTACCTTATGAAACAAAAATATTGAAACGGTTGAAATAGGAAATAAAAGTTTGTATAACCCCATCATTTCTCAAGTTAGTGATGATATTAATATGAAAAGTCATATTTAGGCTTTTGATTAGAAAAAAAGAATTACGTGTTTCAGCGTTTTTGCAAAATTACTCCTCAATGGCTTAAAATAGGGGATAATTTCAATATGACAACACAGACGACGTCAAAAGGTAACAGCTAGTATTATATAAATAAAAGTTACGACAGTAATGGTGGAAACTCGAAGATATAACGTAGCTGCAGCGTTTTGAAAAATTCACGCTTCGTTGATCGTTCGTAAAATACCATTTTAATTCAAATGCCATCCCATCTCCCCTTTCGTCTGAATCTAAAACCTGCATAGAAAAGAAGACAGTGATGGCAGCTTTGTGAAAATGTATTAAAATCGGAGGTGCGTGAATATTTTTGAATGGTTTTATTTCTACGGAATAGCAACCTCGTCGTATTTACAAAAATCATGTTTATTTTACTTCTCCAATATTTGTTAACTTTTCATTCTATTCTGGAGGGCGATTTTTGAAAGTCACACGTTGAAATCAGCATTGGAAAATGACCTAAACAGTATGAAGTTTGTGTATTCATTCGGTCATAATTTTAAACGTCACAATTCACAATTAACACTTCCGAACCTCTGAATATTGCTACAAACTTCTAGCAATAAAAAGTATTTGGCAATTCGTTTAAAACAAGTGTTTACGTTGTACAGAATTTCGGATACAACAATTTTGTTCAATTCAGAAAATCACGTATCGCAAACAATTTGTAGTTTATTCGTTTGCAATGTACAGTCGATGTCGAGGCCATAAAAGTAAACATCGGTATTTGGTGCGTGACTCAATCCCGCAAGTTGCCCTTGCCCGACCTGCAGACACCCAAAACACTAAAATGGGACGACACGCGACCCAAAACGTGCCCTGTCCTAAAATCTTTAATAATAAATAAGACTTAAATTTTATGTTCAATATACTCTAGTGTTACCGCATACAGTTTCCTAAGTTTATTTTTTATCTGAAGGTCCATCTGCTTTTTGTGTCCTTTGATGTCTTGATTCTCAAATCTACTCGAATAGCTCAAACGTATCTGCGAGTATGCGACCTCCATCCAACGGGCCTTTGATCTGTGTAGTCTTTAAAAATATCTGCTTTAATAGAAAACGTCTCATATACTTTGCAAATATACTTTTTAAGGCGAAGAGAAAGATAAGCATGTGTCGTATTTTTATGCGTGTTTTATTACCAAAGTAAATTATACATTATCATAAAATATATCTAATCTAAATCTAAACTATTATAAAACTGTAGCAGAAAGTTTGTCTGTACATTGAAGATATTAACAAAAAAAAGTTACGATATGGTTTTTAGGTGTCCCTGATTCCATATCACCAATTTTTGGATTTTCTGTCTGTTTGTTTGAACGAGCATCACGCTAAAACTACTGAACCAATTCTGATGAAACTTTTTTGTTTGATAGCTTATGATCTGACTTAAAATCTGATATATAAAAAGTCGCGGGTTAACGCTCGTGATTTTAAAAGGATCAAATCACATTGAGAGCCGTCCGGCCAAGCGATCTGTCATTTGTCCTGTAAATTAAAATTATATCCTATTTCAGTGTAAATAAAGATCTATATGCTAGCATATTCAATGTGGTTAACCTTTAAAGTTAACAGCGTTTTTTTTTCAAAATTCAAAGTTCAGTTTCTTTTTATTTTCAGGGCATTTTTCAGACCGAAAATAAAATTAGTTTTCAATGGAACTTGAACAAATATTTTAGAGTTTTAGGTGCGGCTTCAACAACGTTAAATCCAATAAATTGTATAATTTTTTGTCGGCCTTTTTTCCAATGTCATTCCTCATGCTCTTAACAGAACATATTTATTATGTAGGTGTACACTTTGTACATACACTTTTTAATATAACTCACGTACTTGCGTTGAACATTTTCCAATTTTCCACATAATGAAGTTTTTTCTTTAACACCATTTTATTTTTATCGTAGAGATTGCAAAATGACATTTAATTTTCTTCTTTCCAGATCATGTCAGGGAATTTTCCTGCGGCACTCTTTACTACAGGACCTTTTTCGTGGATTCCAAGAGGGATGCCCTCTATGTTGGTGCCATGTAAGTTTACTTTTTAATAACATAAACAAGGTGCTAAATTGAATGCGCAATGCATATTAACTTAGGCGGTCTAGTGTAGTCTATGAAAATGAAAATTTTTCACTTTGGAGCCGACATGAAATTAAAATTTGCTGTCCCATACCTATAACTATATTTGAGTCAAGTAGTAGAAATTAATAAATTATAGGAACTTACAATAAATAGGTACAGATAGAATTGTGGGAGACTGGTGTCCGAAATATAGGTACTTAAACCAAGGTACAGAATAAATACTAGTACACCAGGGGTAAAACATGAATATTTTTGAGTAGTTGTAGTTTTTTCTAGAGTTTTTTCGTAATTTTTTCTTGATGTTGTCTGCATAGTAAATTCAGTCAGTTGTTCAAATTGTCCTTTAGTATCGTATCGTTATCTTATACTGGTAAGCGTATTCCTGCCCTCCGCATGGCCAGGCTTAGCCTAGTGTGGGGGTACCGTTAAATTGTAGATACCTGATAAAGTTCAGAGTTGTCAATGTGCAAACCTATACCCAGATTGTTGTGAACTAATTTTAAACGTAAAGTAAGTGCTCATTGAAAATAAATGTTTTTGTATTTGTATACGATGGTCTAATCTTAACCACCCCTTTAATATTACTAGGGTGTTTTCTACACCTTTTATAATGCTCTGTCCAACTCATACGATTCGTTTAATGTCTACTCAAGCGACAAACAGGCAAACGGTACGCATTAAAACTTTTCTAGCATACTTTTATAAATAATGACCATATTAACTCACAGCTTGTTTATGACGGGTAAATAACGTCGATTCTGAGAAACAGTTGGCGATTATGTCAACCTTTACTTGTATCGCACGCCAGTTGCAATAAAAAGCTCGTTTTTGGCCATAAAACGATCTCATAGGTAATTTCAGTTCCAATTTTGTATAGTTTGAAACATGCGACAGTGTTTGTATTCCATTCGATTAGAATCTACAGGAATGAATCGATATGCTTTTCGGTTTGATCGGACTATAAAATAAGGTTATTGCGAAATTTACCTTTTATTAATTGGATAACATTTCTTATTGTGATTTTCTTTTTCAGGGATCGTTTGTATCGGCTGAATATGAACAATATCAGCTCATCACATTGCGATGTAAGTATCTTAACGACAGCTTAAGTACCTTTTTAAATAACTGAAAATCCTCGCCCAACTTTTAGTAAATTAAATACAAAATGTTCGGTCGGACGTGTGCGTTGTCTCATACGTGAATTTTCACGAACTCAAAAGTCGACCTTAATAAACGTGACAATGTTTGACAATTCAGATACATTGCTGGTTACTAATGACGCTAAACTTGCAGTGCTTTATGTGTCCTAGCATTCTCAACAGTACTCTGAATTGTCATTGTCAATTGTCAATTGTGCCCAGGGGTAATCTTCTGATAAAAACTATATTTATTTGGAAGAAAATAATGGTGCGCAGGATTCGTGCGTAACTTACTTCAAGTCACATTATTGAATTGGAAAACTTTTACCTAAGCATATACCTACCTAATTCTCAAACATAAACTCGATCGCATTACTATTGAAATCATCTCGGTAGAAGATGACTTAATTAGATTCGGATGACGTACCGATATCACCGATATCACGATAAATAATTGATCGAATTTTTTATCAAGACGTCTTTTAAAACTTTTTTTCTTTTTGATTACAGAGGGATTCAATAAACTTAGAACCCAGCAACGTGGCGCAATGCGTGTCGAAAGGCAAATCAGAGGTAAGCTAAAATAAGTCTTGTTAGAAATGTATTAGTTCCATATTCAACGTCCGTTATTATTTCATTAAACCTTCGTTATTTCTTGAAAACTAACCGCAACTAGCACTATTTCCATCAAGGGTTAATCCCATTTTTAACAGTGAGCGGCGGGAGGCGAGCATATTTCATAGCGGGGAGCTTAGAGCCACGCTCTGCTCGCTATATTAAGGCCGTTAATTTTGATTTACAATCGCAGCGTAAAAGCAATATTTGTTTTATTTCTCGGTGGTTACACCCTGTCTCGAGATCGGGAAACGACGATTATTGCGAGTAGCTTTGCTCCGCCGTCTACTAATTCGATAATACCAACTGTGAGAGCGATTCCTTCGGTTGAGTGCGCCCTTATATTTTCTTGTGATTCATTCCTTATAGTGTCATGCTATTGTCTGTTCTGTGTTGTCTTGCATTATTTACTTGATGTATTCTATAGTATATGTTACATCTTGTCATAAAGCCATGTGTAAGAAAGTCATAAAGCTCGCAACCAGAAATGGAACGTCTCATGCGAAATGATCATAATAAAGTCGCAAAGTAAGCAGTAAAAACTATATAGGCGTCTGTAAAAGGTAAATACGGAAATACGAAAACTGCCACAAGCAAATTCACAAGTTTACTGCGAAACAACTGAATATTGTGGTAGCATATAACCCACGCGAATAAAAGGTCAAACTTCCTCAATAGCGGGAAGAAAAGCAATAGACCACATGCTACCCACTCCAACTCTTCCAATAGAGAAAAAAGTAAATTTGTTTTATTAGTATCAAAGAGGGCCATAAAAAAAGAAATATCCTCGAGTCTATCACCTCGATCGTGGAAGGAACGGCCACTCGTGAAGGCTATAATCAAAGTTTCTCGCTGTCGGCGAGTTTTCCTTTCTCTAAACACGATGTCGTAACACGAAAAAGGCTGGAAAAATGCCGTCGGCAAAATTCCGTGAGGCGGCCGCCGTCCCGTCTCGCTGTGTTGTTTTAAGTTCACCGCTCTTTGTGACGCTATTAAGGAAAATTCACTAGCTAGGTAAATCTACTCGAGATTATTCGATAAATTATGCAAGACCCAGAATCTCAGCTTACGCGTCTTTTATGATGTGAGTTGCATCATTTTTCTCGCAACTTCTAAATAAATAGGCTCTCGCATTTCATGTAATATTACGTACGAGAATTTTTGAGGGGTACGCTCGCGTTGCTTGATGATAAAAAAACGCGTTTGTAAGAATGGCTATAAGAATAAGAACAAAATTAAACAGCATTGGCAATTCAAATCGAATCTCTTACTAATAAAAGCCGTTATACTCGTATAAAAAATAAGTACATTTCCGCTGCCAAAAAAAACCTTTTTGTCGAGAAAAACTCTTGCAAAGCTGGCCGTAAATCTACTTACGTACAAAGTGGCGAATAATTAACGAAATGGACCAATCGAAGGCATTAGTTCGCAGTGAAGTTATGCGAGCGCTCGGGGCTAAGTGCCGTTAAAAGAAACTTAGACGTGAGCCTGATTGTTCCCGTGCTTAATTCTGATTGTTTCTGAGCGCAAAACAGTTCCTTGTTCACGTCAGTAGGTTCGGCTGAACGCTCGGAGTATATTAATCGGATAATTACTTTAGAACAATCTCTCCGAGTTGCCTCGAGGCCGGTAGGAGAAGTGTACCACAAGTTTTTATTAGGAAACAACCTTCTTTGTTTAATTGTTTGTTTCATCAAAACCAGCCAACACTGATCGGGACTGTGAACACAAGTTCTTCAAAGAAGGCATTCAAAGCAATTATAGGTTCACTGACGAAATTTAAGAGCTGGTTCGGATGATCAAACTGATTAACTTTTACCAATGCGTTTACTATAGGAACAAAATTTAAATCACGTAATATTCTGTTCCATACGTTTTGTTCAGTTTAAAACACTGAAATATTTACTTTTTCCATAGATCACGCCGATATCTCAGAACTACCACTGAAAAGGCCAGTGATAAATATTGTGAATCAACGTCACGTCTCTTTATGTAAAAAAATCCTATATAGCAAAAACATACAGGTACCCCTTTTCCGGCTTCACCATATTTGGGAAATAAGCTCTATTTGACGCAAATCCTCTGATATGCTGAATTAAAATTCAAGCTTAAGGTGGTTTCAGTCCATACAAACGTTTGACGCACAATACGCGTAGACGGAATTAATAAAAGGTAATATTTTATATATGGAAAAATAGTTTAGAAAATCTAGTTGCCGCGTAACAAATGACATTTGCAATTTATAATATATATAATTACGAACATATAAAGATTTTAAAATTTTGTATGAAAATTTTCAAAGCTTTATATCTTCGAAATTATTTTATAAATTGCAAATGTTATTTGTTACGCGGCATCTAGATTTTCCAAACTATTTTTCCATATATACAAATTTACTTATATTAATACCGTCTACGCGTATTGTGCGTCAAAGCTTTATATAAAATTGACCCCTCTGCAACCGCCTTAACCTTAGTTGACAGCAAGGCAACAATGTTTATAGATGAAAGACTTTGTAGGTATTTCTGATGTATAATAAACTAATTATAATTGATCCATTAATGATAAGAAAGGGAAACAATTTAGGACTTATAAGGTTCGCATTTAGGTTCTCTAACATCACAGCGAAGATGCTTGTATCTAAAACATAACCAACATATATAATATCTTCGCTTGATATTGATGCTTTAATCAAAGTCTCTGTCTGTCTGGTCAACCATAAGTTATTCCTCCTCAGTCTGAAGTCGAGTCCCACGGGCGAAGACAAAATTAATCATATTGAAGGATTAGTGGGGAACAGGAGACTAAGTTGTTTATAAGTTTAGCAATTGCTAATAAAATTAGACGTTCCCTAGAGTTTTGAGGGTTGAATCAGGAACTATTATCAGTTATTTCTGTTTACGTTGACTTTAAAGATTCGGACATGGCTTGTGTCTCTTATATTTTGATTGCTTTCGAATTATCTATATGCTAGTGAAATTTAAAAGCATTCCGAATATCCACAATTTGAGGATTTAACATTTTCGCGGACACTGAACGAGACACAATAGAACTTTTATTGTTATCAATGCTATAGCCGGTCACTGGCTAAACATAATATTTCATGAAATTGTCATTTGATTTTCTAAGTAAAGATTGTGCTACCCAAATTAAATTAACGAAAGACATATAATACAATTTTTTTTTAAGATTGTAATTTGAATTATATTTTATTGACTTGTAGCCTTTTAGCTTTCGTACATTTCATAGCAATTCGCAAATAGCAAACCCTAGTATGGCGTCATATCTGTATCGTTCAGCCAGCTCTCATCAGTGACATGCACAAAATTAGTTTTAACCCAGCGCCGACCGCAAACCGCATGCCAATCCATCGTCGTTGAATAATCAATTCTACTACCAAAATAGATTTTAATTGTTCTACTCCCAGCTACGGCGTTATGAATGAGATATGTTTTAGTTTAACCAAACACAAACAGAAATTCGTACGAAAGATGAAAATCTCCTTTGAAGCGCACGATAGGACTGTGGTAGAGCTTTAACTAAGGTAATAAATTCGCGTAATGCAAAGATAGTAATTCCATACATTTAAATCGAGTCGCTATTGACATCTATACTATTATAAAACTGTAGCGGGAAGTTTGTCTGTACATTGAAGATATTAACAAAAAAAAAGTTACGATATGGTTTTTAGGTGTCCCTGATTCCATTTCACCAATTTTTGGATTTTTTGTCTGTCTGTTTGTTTGTGTGTTTGTTTGTTTGTTTGTTTGTTTGTTTGTTTGTTTGTTTGAACGAGTATCACGCAAAACCTACTGAACCGATTTTGATGAAACTTTTTTTGTTTGATAGCTTATGATCTGACTTAAAATCTGGTATATAATTTGTGCGGACGAAGTCGCGGGTTAACGCTCGTTTTCTATAAAATAACCAATTATTACTTCGCGATTTCAATATTGGGCCCTTTGTGAAAGTTGTTCAGTAAGATGGTCTGTAGCATCTTAGGGGGTGATGTGTGAATGTAATACATTTAAGTGTACAACCCTGTATAAGGTCTAACAAAATCAGCTGCTCCATTTGAGTATAGTTATATTTGCAGTTTTGTATGGGACAGCATTTTTTTTCGCTATTTCTACGTTGTTCTCATAGAGAAAGTTGTTCAGTTTGATGGTCTGAGCATATCCTTAAAATAGTTTCAGCTAATTTTGTTAGACCCTATATAAGGTCTAAAAAATTAGGTGAAACTATTTTAAGGGGATGATCAGACAATCATACTGAACAACTTTTTCTATGGGACCAATATCGAAATCGCGAAAAAAAATCTGCTGTTCCATACAAACCTACTCGACCTAAATGTTTGGGACAGCAGATTTTTTTCGCGATTTCGATATTGTTCTCATAGAGAATGTTGTTCAGTTTGATGGTCTGAGCATATCCTTAAAATAGTTTCAGCTAATTTTGTTAGACCTTATACAGTGCGTTTTATTTTTTTTTATATTTTTTATGGATAGGACATTAGTCAAGCTGCCTCCCATAGAAGTTTGATTCACCATTTCTGGGACACCCTGTATTCGTAGTAATTATAGTACTCTGTGGTAATCTGGTGGTAATACCAAGCGCTCGCAGGGTGGGCTTGGTATAATAGGATGCATCGGCGTGCGTTTGAGTTTGGTTTATGAACACTAGCCTAAGATTTATATCAAATTAATACCTGGAAATAACGCATAGAAGCATACGTTTACAATTAAACATAACGTAAATTGTATGCGAGAATTTTATATGAGCACGAGCGTTAACCCGCGACTTCGTCCGCACAAATTATATACCAGATTTTATGTATCATAAGCTATCAAACAAAAAAAGTTTCATCAAAATCGGTTCAGTAGTTTTTGCGTGATGCTCGTTTAAACAAACAAACAAACACACAAACAAACAGACAGACAAAAAATCCAAAAATTGGTGATATGGAATCAGGGATACCTAAAAACCATATCGTAACTTTTTTTTTGGTCATATCTTCAATGTACAGACGAACTTCCTGTTACCGTTTTATAATAGTATAGATTAGAACAGGCCTTGCTGTTGTCCATAAAAATAACCATAAAAGTTTTTAAATTATATTGACGCGTTCAAAGCATGACGCATCCGAATTTTTGGCATAAAAACCTATTGAAGCTTTGCGTCAACTATACTGAATTATATTGAAAATTTATAATAGACGCAAACAAACTGAACGTTCAATGAACCAGTTTATCCACTAAAGCGCGCATTGCATATTACTGTCGTTCGGAATATTAATGTGCCCTTTAATAATTTATGTCGGACGCATATTTGCATAATCACGGCCTGTGAACGAATACTCATAATAAACACATTCATCCATACGGACGTGCCACATGATTAAAGATCCCTACAGATCGGAAGCTTCAAACATGTGACCGCTGTCGGTGCACTCACATACAGGGTGTAAAAAAACCCCGTTGGAGCTTTAAAGGGTTGCTTCAGACCATCAACCTGAACAACTTTCTCTATGAGACTAATATCGAAATCGCGAAAAAAAATCAGCTGTCCCATACATTTCGGTCGAGTTATGGTTGCATTTTTGTATGGAACAGCTTACTTTTTTTCGCGATTGCAATGTTGGCTCCATAGTAAAAGTTGTTCAGTGTGACGGTCTGAAGCAACCCATTAAGGCTTCAACATGTTTTTTTTTACATCCTGAATAGCGCGCATTGCGCACGAGCATGTGCACACATACTTCGGCCACAACCCGGACACTGCCTAGAAAGGACAGAAAGTGATAAGATGACCTCAGCACATGAAAAATTGAGCCTAGGGCTGCAAGAACTATGGTTGCGTGCGGTACAATTTATGACGGGTAGATGGCGCGCGACAACATATCATAATTGTTTATGAATAATTTTCGACAGAATAAACTGAAATATTGTTTAGTACACTCTAACGTCATGTTATCTTCACTAAATACCTATAATAATAAAAGAATAAAATTTTCATCTATTATTGACTTTTTCGTAAATAAAACACCGGTCTATTAAAATGGACGTTATACGTTACTTGACCTACGCGCGGCCAGCTTATGTTGGTTTTGTATAGCTTGATGTGTCTAAGAAATTTTGAATATTAATATGAACCAAACCAACTTCGTAACAGATGTAGCTTAAGGTTGTTGCAGAGGGGTCAATTTTATACAAAACTTTGACGCACAATACGCGTAGACGGATAAAACACAGTGACGGTCGGTGACAGTTTACCGCGATCCTGCCAGAGGGGGTGGGGTAAAAAATTGGTGGGAGGCAGGGAGTGTCCGTACTATATGTAGTACTCGATACTGTTTCTTATACTGTGCCTCGGCTGAGTGTGTGCACATGTTCGTACATCCCGCAACGCTATGTGTGAGTGCACCGACACTCGCCGGCGGCCACTTGTTAGAAGCTTCCCATCTGTAGGGATATTTAATCATGTGGACTTACGCTCGCACTTTAGCAAATAACAATCATTGAATAAATTTCGCCCCGAGGTGCCAAATAAAAGTACACATTTTTTATTGTTTTTATTTAAAAAAGAAAAATAAATTTACTTTCGTATGTTAACGATTTTAATTATTTCAGATTAAATAATAATGTTTTCGTAGTGATGATGTATGTCAATTTGTTTAATTGCTTTTAGTTTTGAGCATAATATAGGAATGAAGAAGAACTTTACGCGATTAACACAAGACCGACAATGATTGTTTTTTTACGCGGTACCCGTTAAAATGTTTAATTTTAGTTTGAATACAGGGTCCTTCTTAATATGCTAAACAACTTTCTCTATAGGACCGACATCGAAATCGCGAAAAAAAAATCAATTGTCCAATACATTTGGTTGCAGTTTTGTATGGACCAGCAGTTTTTTTCGCGATTTCGATGTTGGTGCCATAGAGAAAGTTGTTTAGTTAAATCCCCTTAAAAAGTGTCAGCATATTAAGAAGAAATCTGTATGTTCATCGATTCTTACTTTCGCTATGTGTGTATTATTCACCAACATTACCCGCCGCAAACCATTATTTCTGATTATGAAGTTTCTGAGTTCATTTACCTAACTATTTTTACTATTTTGTGTTACCTACGCATTGGTTTGGTATACACACTTACTTTTTATTTGCCAGAAAAATGTTAAGGGTGTATTCAGATAATAAAACTAAACAATTTTCCTTAAAGAAATAAGTTCGAGAAACGAGAAAATGTTCTAAACCTTTAATACTTAAAAAGAAAAAAAATATATATATATATATATACGGTCGAATTGAGAAACCTCCTCCTTTTTGAAGTCGGTTAAAAAGTGCGGATTATCCGATTTATTTTCTATGGGAGGTCAAAAACATTTCTTCCATTTTTCATAGGGTTTGTTTAGTTTCATTATCAAAAAACATTCTTAAAAAATTTCAATAAAAGCTAAAGTTCCACCCACCCTGAGGGTACGCCTGTGCCCTGCAGTGGGATGTTTATAGGCTGATGATGATAATGAAGAGGTAAAGTTGTGTAAACGAATCCATTCTTTGACTACAAGGGCGTATTTGAACCTTATGCTGTTGAATTAACAAGCAATGTCTTTTCACAGCACTTCGACTGCCGCAACCATGTACGCGTGATTCAACCGATGGGTGACGGAGCCCGCCTCTACGTGTGCGGTACCAACGCACACAGCCCCAAGGACTGGGTCTTATATGTAAGTACCTTAAGCTAAACATAGGCCTCTCCCAAGGCGCGCCACAAAACTCTGTCTTCGGCCTTCTTCATCCGGTCACAGTCGTCATCGTCGTCGTCCATTACAGTTGATATAATCAGTAGAAATCAAAAAAATCCGCAACATCTCAATTACAACTACTATTCAAACAACTCGTCCTTAAGTTCCACAAAAGCGCATTACAAGCAGATCTCGTACTCGGCATTAGTGTTGTGTATTCAATAGCACGCCTAACAAGGTTATCTCGTCTTGGCGCGCGCCCCGGCCACTTCAGCAATGCGACCCATTATCTAAAGACCCCATACTTGATCCGACATCAGTTGGATATGCGCCAGGACGCAACAGATCTCCAACAGGTTTCATTCATGTAGGGGGAACATTATTGTTTGAAGTTATATCGGTTTTTTAGTTACGTGCTTTAGATTCTCGTTTACTTTCAATAATCACAGCGAAGTAGAAGGGCAGGTAGGATTCCAATGAGGAATAAATTATTCTGCCAGATAGTTTTCTTTTCTTTAATAGATATACACACAATATGTTCATAAATATACTCACACCTGTCTGTCTGTCATATGAGTAGGCAGAGATAATGAGATCACCATCTGTTTCGAACTTTACATATTTCTTTCGATTCAAACGCGACTTACTTGGCAGGACACTGCAAATTAAATAAGCAACAACACAGAAAGAGGCTCGTAGATTCACCCACTTGTAGATTGTGCTGTGAAGCAGAGGAAACGCCCATACAACTCTGCGAATGCAAAGTGCTCGAAGTCGCCATCAAGGTGGATACGTGGTGACACCGACTGACATTAGGAATCTCTCCTCCAAAAGCATAACACGGTTCATGAAGTCCGTGAGCTTAGGAAATGACCTTTAAGTCAAGGGTGAGAACTGCAATATATCTGTCCTGGTCTCAGTAGCTATTGGTCTGTGGCCAAGCCCTAACAACCAAATAATAATAAATACTACTTTCGATTCTTCAACATTCATCAGTTGCTTTTACTTAGATTCATTATTCCAAAATTAACATTATATTTTTAAATATTACAATACTTAAGTAGTGATATCAAAGGCGAATTTATCTTTGAGTTTTCTTTTGGCAAACCGTCAATAGTCTTAAATCTAAAAATATATAAAATAGGATCGTTCTACACTGCAAAATTTTAAAACATGAAATTCATAGCGCCTGTTAAAAGTTTTATCATATTTAGTAGCACGGAAGCAATCTTTCACATAAAGCTTCCTCCTCATATGCAGTTAGATGCATTTTTCAGTACATAATGCAGTAGCTCCACACCGCGACAAATTTCACGGGTAGTGATTCTAAATGACGCCCGTAAGAAGAGCGCAGATTTTTCCTTCACATCAGCTCTGAAATTTCTAACCGAACGACTCTAGCAAAACCTTATTCTCAAATAAAATTCTTCTGAAACTGTTTTCCTATGGTGTTAAAGGAAATATTTGAAAATGTTCAAGACATCACTATGTGAAATGCTATTCTTATTTTACTATGACGTCAGCCACACATGGCAGTAAAGAAACGAATGATAGACCCCTTAAGATTACGAACGAATGATAGGCCGCTTGAGTTTTCTGTTTAAAACAAGTACCTACTTCACATAGACTAGTATAAAATTCTAAAATACCCGCGACTTCGTGCGCACAAATTATATACCAGATTTTAAGTCAGATAATAAGCTATCAAAAAAAAAAGTTTCATCAAAATCGGTTCAGAAGTTTTTGCGTGATGCTCGATCAAACAAACACACAAACAAACAGACAGACATAAAATCCTAAAATTGGTGAGATGGAATCAGGGACACCTAAAAACCATATCGTAACTTTTTTTTTGTTAATATCTAACTGTACAGTACTGTACTGTACTATCTAAATGTACAGATACACTTTCTGTTACAGTTTTATAATAGTTTAGATACTGAATTAATGATGAGTCAACAACGTATATCGATAAGTTACTTAAATAGCTTTTTTTAGATAATTTTTTTGTCTTTAAGAGGTCCGCTCTTATCCGTAGATTCGGATCGTCTCTTTTCCGCAATTACCTCGATTTTCTAATACAACACGACATCCACATTTTCTTTTACCTGTGCTAGATAACTAAGTCTTTCTCTGCTTCTCTTCCCCTCTATTTTCCCTTCCAATACCATCACAGGTTCTACATAAGTTTCATAAAAATAACTGTTATTCTAACACCAGTGAAGTACCCTGCATATTTAAAACCAATGCAGTTTGCAATTCGGTTTTCCCCAAAGTAATTTTGTAGATATATTACCTGTCCACAACCGTCCACTCCGAGTTCGAACCCCTCTACTTTCTATACATATAAGTGTGGTTATTTTCATAAAATATTTTTTTAAAGTCATAAAACGTGCCTTCCACAATACGTATCGAAAGCAGACCGCAATAAATCGTACTTTGCCCTGTTCACCTCTCACTCTCGCTGCTCTTGACTTTCATATAATTTTATGATGTATCGGCGGCCGTTTTGACCCTTCACACGTTTTATCGCGTTTCAGCAGCGAAATCTATAGCCTTTTTTATCATATTATTGTAAATTTTCGCTTTAAAGTATGTATAGGGCGAGTTTATTGAGCATAAAATGTATTATAAATAGGGTACAGTACCCTGTTTGCCTTACTTCCGTAAAGTACATTGAATGTCCGATAAGAATGGATTTAAACGGTATCGCTAACCGACTGGAAAATATTTTCTGCTCCCTATATTTTACACACCACTGGTGGTCTATAAAATCTAGACCTTTTTGGAATGCGAAAGTATTCCTTTTACTCTCATTGCTTTATACTGCATATACAATTCAAACATTTTTATTAATGATACATATGGGAAAATGGGAATCTACAGGCTACATATATTATGACCTGTTTTGGTTAATCCTTATTTGTCCTGTGCTCAATTTATTAAATTGAACTATCGTAAAATCTTAAGTTTTAAGCGAAAACCAAACTACCCATCAACACTTGACACATTGTTATATACTGAAACCTTCAATATGGTAAAGATTATTCTTGCTACAACAGCATCTTGACTCCGTTGGTCTCTCCAACTTCTGGTGGACTGTAGGTTGCTTTCTGGTGGAAGGCGTAGTATCGTGAAATGAAAAAGGCTTTGTCGATACACTGGCCGTTTATTTTAGTAGGTAACTTTTAAGTTCACTTTACAAGAAGGCTGGTATAGACATGCAAGCACAGATTACAATAGAAGAACGAAAGCGGAAACTAATTCTTTTTTAAATTACATTTTTTGTTTGTGTACACAAGATAGTTGGTAGTAGTAACTAGACTACCTAGCAAAGTTTCAGTCTATTATCTATTGTATTATAGTATCAGTTCACCGTCGTGAGTATATGCTTATAAAACAGAAACCTAAAAGTAGCCCGGTAAACTGTTCTCTAAAAACATTGTACCGACGCTGTAGATAAATTCTCGTATACATAAGTCAAAGTAATAGAACGGCGAAAATTGAAAATCTATTACTCTTGTGGGGAAGGACTGAATGCCAGTTGTTGATACTTGCGGGGAGGCCTTTGTGCAGAGCACGCTGCCAAAACAGAGATATCTAGCCTTTTAATAGGTAATACTATAGGACACTGTCTCGCCAAAATTGATTTGATTTTTGATATATTTTTGCAACCGACTGGAAAAGAATTGCAATGTTTTTTAATTAACTTTACATAATTCTATTGCAGTTTAGGCGTTTTGAGAAGTTTTTCAACTGTCATGATTAATTTCTCTGTTGACATGAATTTACATAAAATGTTTACCATTCTATGCAGAAACGTAGAGTAATCTATATTTTGAGTAATGCCTCCCCCTATGGAGGGTTAGGGCGCGTCAGTTTCAAAAATTGAGTGAAATCACATGTACGCAATTGATAGGGCAAATGGTAGTGGTTGAGACTCAGCGAAGCGACGTGAAACCAACCGAACGATTCATATTTGTTGCAACCACCAATTTATATCTGTTACAAATGGTTGTTCGCTATTGGACGGCTATTGGAAACAAATGACGGTTGTGTTCCCCATCACTTGACGATTATTGGCCAATGTTTATGTTTTAAATCATTTCGTTGTTTCATTTTGTTTTTGCGAAACATATTTTCGTTAATAACTGCATTTAAATGGTTACTCCGTTTAGTAAGAAATTTAAAGATTGCTTGTGAATTCGTTTTAATCACATGAAAATTAAAATTGTTCCGTGTGAATGTACCTATATCCAAACTAAGATTTAAATATAAATTGACCAACCCTTTGACCGTAATTGAGTAAAAATAAACATCAACATATTATCGTGAATTGGTATGCCAAATAAATTTGTATTGATTATCCAAAAAGCGCAATCAACCCTCGCTGCTCGCACCGATAAGCGATAAATTATTTTTCTCAACAATCTGTAAATCATTACACATTTCTACATGTTTATAGCACATTCATTTAACCGTTTTACATTATCCGAACCATTTGCCTAATGTAACCAACGGGAATCAAAAGCAACTTTATCAAAGTCGATTGCGTATTTATTTTTTCAGTTCATTTGATTTCTGTGACGAAAAACGGATTCAACCTTTTCAATTTAAATGGGGACAATCAATAAGCGGGGGCTTATCGCAATTTTATTCGAACAAGATAAATGTGATGTGTTTTAAATCTGCTATACAAATTGTTGTATTGTTATTTGGGGAAACCAGTTACAAATGGGTGATACTTCTTTTTTTTGGCCCGATCACTTTCGGTTTCAGCAGCCGTGTTGTTGAAGCTTTGTTTTCTATTATTTTCATTTATCTGGATTTATATTAAGAATGGGAGTCTTTTTAGAACCACTATCTCAACTCTAGACACAGACCTTTGTATGTTTTCTAATCCACTGCTCAAGACTTTTTGATTAGAAAATTGGACCTATTATTAATTTTAGTCCTGGTTTTGGATCGCTTATAAAAGGACTTTTAACGTAGCGTAATTTTTTTTATCGGGCCCAGGAACTTCTAATTTATTCAAATTGGATTGTTATCCAAATTGGATGAGGAGTTTTGAATAATCATCATATGTAGGTATCAGCTCGAATCCACCCACTGCAGGTCATAAGCCTCCTCCCCATTTTGCCACCCATATCGGACCTGCGCCAATCGCATTCAGGTTTTGCCGACTATTCTATTGATGCTATCAACGCATCTAGCCGCTGCTGGACCCACTCCTCTTTTGCCTAATACTCCACTTTCGATGGAATATGCCACTAAAATGGAACTACATATATATATTTACTCGAAAAAGTATGTAAATTAAACCGTCAAAAACCTGACCGTACTAAGTTGCCTTCGGCAAAGTCATTCGGCCCCGCTAAATCTACATGAAATCTTGTCCTAAAACATGTTGCTCAAGTTAGGAGTGTGTGCTCAGAAAACTTTCTGGCTCACGTAAGTTCGAGAGGTTTTCATACAGACATTACGAAAACTTGCGTGTACCTACGCCGCAGTTCTTACAAAGGGCTTACGTAGAAGTTTTGTTACTTACTTAAAATTACAATACATTCCGATACTGGCCTTCGCACTTTAGGATACAGAAGTTTTAATACAGTTGAAGTAACAATTTACTTTGGGAGTAGTACTAACATAATTTCGTGTTGGAAGCGTATTCTGAAGTTGTGTGTTGTTCTAGAAATGGGAATCGATTTAAGGACTTAACTGTTTTGTTCTACCTTTAAATACTGTCAGAATATTTTTCGTTACTGAATGGACGGGATTACGAGCCCGTAATAATATGTCAGTCCACATGAAAGGTCATAGGTACATATAATGCGCACAGCCAAGGAGTGGAACGCCCTACCTGCGTCAGTATTTCCGAGTGCTTACAACCCGAATTCCTTTAAAGTACGAGTGAATAGGCTTCTTCTGGGTGAGCTCGCTACATCTTCAACCCCATCTTCGTCCTGAGGACTAGATTGAGCTCAAGAGCAAACCCATACGTAATAAAAAAAAATATATATCAATTTCTTAAAAATAGTTTTTTATTTTTTTATGTTTATTTAGGCTCATCAGACTCGTTGTCGCTCGTTATGTTACACTAATAAGTAACAAACATAGCTAAATGCACAACTTATTAATTATTGATGAACACATCATGCACTGAGAATTTTTTTTTTAATTAAAATTTTTATTTTTTATTTCTCACTTATGTAATTTATTAATTAGGTACTGTCTATCCTTGGAGTGTTCTGTGCAGTGTGAGTGACTATTTATTTTTACTATAATTATTATTATGTCTTCTTCTCATGTAAGCGACTATTTTGTCTTTTATTGAGGATAAAGTATGTTTAAACCTTAAATTCAAATAAAATTAAAACAAAATTTTTATAATTGTAAGAAAAAACGAGACTAAATTAGAAGATCGCTTCGCTTTATTGACTGAATAAACAAAATAGCACTTAGAATGAACTGTATATGCTAAAATAATTCATTTTATGGCGAAATTTTAAACTCCAACTCTTAACCATATTTAGTGGTATCATGTTTTATTGAACTAACAAACTGTGTAGTAAAATCATATGTATGGTAGTTGCTTCGCAGCAGAGTGCACTTTGTAAAATCACTTTATAATCCATGCAGTCCCCGTGTAGGTGTGTGTGCCTCATAACCATTTTTGTTCGAGAGTCTAAGCTTCTCGTAAAACTTAATATAAACTGTAGGTTGTTCCACTAGATTTATAATGACACGTTTATTTTTAATTGGCTAGAAGTTAAAATTGTAAATTTCCGACTCATGTTATGTTGTTTGTAATTATGTACAGCTGATTACTACGAACTTACGAAGCATTTTGTAAATTTTTTATTTGCCTAATAGCTTTGCTCGAACTTCGTATACTTAGATCACTGATCATCACATATGTATCGATGCCAATGATTTTTAACATTAAATTAGTTGGGGCAGGATTTATTACAACCGGTAATAAATCCTGCTAATTTTATAAAGGTCAAGGGGTAATTTTTGTATGGAGGGTGGCGTCTTCTTTTCTCTCTTTTTTTTCAAGCGGCCAGTTACAAAATGTTGTGGGTATTTAAGGGGTAATATTACCTTACATTATTATGTAAAAAAAATTCCACGGTGTAACGTTTCGGAGATATTTCATTATAAAGTTTAAAAATAATAACTCTACAAAGCTCATTAAAAGTGACTCATTTTGTTTTTTTTACCACTTTATTTGTTTTTATAGCCCAGAATTATTCGTTTTAATTATTTGTGACATCATCACGCATACAAAAACAAATAAAGTGGTAAAAAAAACAAACTGAGTAACTTTTAATGAGCTTTATAGTTTTTTTTTATTTTATTTTAGAATTAAGTATCTCCGAAACGTTAGACCGTATGACAATCTTTTTACTTAATAATGTAGTGTAATATTGACCCTGAAATACCCACAACATTTGATACCTAGCTAGCCGTTTAAAAAAAAGACGCCAACATCACCCATACTTTAACGTTTGATTGTTTTTTACTCAATCACATATTGTGACTTAAAAACAGATTTTGTGAAATAAGCGACTATTTTAAAATGACACAAAAATCGCAACCAAAATAAATGTTATGTTACGTAGCTTTATGAGATTACGATTTGTTTTATTATAAACTCAGATGAAAATTTCTTCAGAACAAATTAAACATAAATAAAAATTAAATTTAATAACACAACCATTTCTAAAACTTTAAAATTTTAAAGATGAAACCAAAATTTATATTCCCATAAATACATATTACCACCGTACAAAATGTAATATTTATTGTTATCTAAAATGTAGACTGGTAGTCGTATGTCACAGGACACGGTGCCCAGGTGCAATATCTATCCCGCTCGGAATTAGGAGCCAATACGTATCGCAGACACTTTACGATTGCTGTTCTCTTGTTTTGTTTGCTATAGTCTGCTTTCATACTTAGTCGCTGGTTTAAATGTAATATTTGTTATCAAGAGATACCAATATTAATAAAACTAGCTAAACTTTTCTTAGATATCATATATTTTTAGGGTCCCGTGCCTCAAGAGGAAAAACGAAAACGAAATCACTTTCTTTTATGTCTGGCTGTCAGGCAGTCAAGATCAGAATCAGTAATTAAGGATCTCAGGAAAGGGTAAAGGTATCTTAAGTTGAAATTAATTCCAATTAGGTACCTCCAAAGGGCCGTAGACCCTTGGAGGAGTAAAAATTTAAGTTTCTCGGTCAACGTAATTACTACAGTTTTCTTTCACTACAAAGTTCAGTTTTTCCTTCATAATTAAGTTTGTTCGGAACCCTGAGGGCGTGAATAACTTGTAATTGGCCTGTTTTTGTTTTAAAATGCAAATTTTGTATTGAAAAATTATGTATCGAACTGACCCGTAACTTGTAACGACACAGAATGACTTTGACATGATAACAATCAATATTTTACACTAATAATATGGTAACATTTACATATCGTTTCTCTCCTGTACAACACTCTCCACAATCCTTCTGCTCCTAGTTACCTCCGCGAACGCTTCTTCTTCTCCCGTCCTTCTGACAAACCCTGTAGATCTCATGTTTGTACCCTCCTTAATATCCCATCCCACTCTACTGACTTCTATTCCTATCCCTTCACTGTCCATGCAGTCCGGCTGTGGAACTCTCTCCCATTTAATATAAGAGACTGTCAAACAATTGCTTCATTTAAAAAACAAGTCAAAGATCACTATCTCTCTCTTCATTAAACTAGTATATTTATTTATTTATCATACCGTATATATTTGTATGTATGTATGTAAGTATACATATACATGTATCTTTATATAATATATATTTATTAGTCTTAAATACCTACTGTTTTATTAGTTAAATGTGCACCCTATGCCTGCCTCACTTTCTATGCTCTCTCTCTGTCTCGGGTTTGCTGGAAGAAATCTCTTTAGAGATAAGCTCGCCCTTTTTTGTCTATTATGATGTTTTCATGTATATTTCCGTGTGTACAAAAAAATGGTTTAAAAAAATGGTTCAAAAATGTAAGGTATTTTACCTAATGTATTATGCAGACAAAGATTAATTTTGTGTCTAGTAAATTATTCTTAGTGTAAGTTGAATTATAAATTTAAATCTATTCACAAATATTTCAAAAGAAAATCAGACAGCTGCATGTGTTTTAAATCGGATTAAAACCTACACATCACCTTTTATAAATGCAGCAGCTTATTTCACATCTGCTTCTTCTTTGATCGCTCCCACCCTGGAACAAACTCAGTAGGTCATCTGCTTAAATGAATCTATACAGGGTGTAAGGAAAAGTATCATTAACCGTTTAACCACATTCTCCACCCATCAAACTGAACAACTTTTACTATCGGAGTAAGCCTGTCAGACCAAAAAAAAATCAGCTATATATCGAGTAGGTTCTGCAGTTTAGTATGGAACAGCAGATTTTTTTCGCTGACAGATTTGCTCCCATGGTAAAAGTTGTTCAGTTTGATGGGTAGAGTATGTGGTTAAAAGGTTAATGACACTTTTCCTTACACTCTGTATATTATACAGTCACGTAAAGAAAAATGCGACGTTTTTCACTCAATCAAATCAAATCTAGAAAATCTGAATCGCACTGTACAAGGGGGCCAGCAAATACTGAAACGGTAAATTCAGACCATCTATAACTGAACAACTTTAACTATGGACCTCTTCAAAAATCAACTGTTCCATACAAAAATGTTGTACCTACTCGATTCAAATCTATAAACAATCCGATTTTTTTTTTGCGTTTTCTGTGGTTAGCTCTATTACAGTGAAAGTTCTTCAGTTTAATGGTCTGAATTCACCGTTAGTATTTGCCGGGCTGTCTCTTACACCCTGTAGAAGTTTTCACACTTACTATGTATATTATACAAGTCCTGATCAACATCTGATGAACAACCGTTACCCAGGCACCACCTAGTATCACGCCCGCACGTCAGAGGCCGTAAGGCTGTCTGAAAAAACTCTGACACCAAGTCTCTGCCCACACGATAAGAAAGAGACGCCCGCACGTCGCGTGTCATACAATATTAACAAAAAAATTGTTTTCTCCAGGACCCTTAGCGCGAGCCCGACATACACTTGGCCGGTTTTTATTATTTGTTAGCAAATTTAAAATAATAACATATATTCCGTAAAAATTTCTCTACAGGCGCGAATCCACCGGTGGCAACGGTGGGCATGCCCAAAACCCTATTTGAGGTCGACGGGATATCAAGCTGTAAAAGGTTCATTAAAATCGGCAATTTAGAACCCAGAAGTGATATTGTAATATGCAAACAAACACACATTTACTTTTGTTTTGTGAACAAACAGACTTATATTTTAAAGGTTTATTAATTTACTAGTGTTTGCCCCGCGGCTTTGCCCGCGTTGACCTGTAGAAAGTCTTGGCTGTGGCGTCATACATTTTGTAAACATCTCCTTTCGTGAGCGAATCATTAGTCCAACTCGCACTTGGCCGATTTTCGGGTGGTCGTGAACACAACCTTTTTTGAGGGCTGGATCTGCGCCTGACTCTCAACCTATTACGGTTCAATAGCTACAGCCCTTAAGTGTGATGATGATGACACACCTGCCGAAATAGGCGTGACTTGATTTTCAGTAATAATCCACGTCCTATGGTACACTATTACGCGCCATTTTCCTAGTAGACGCATAAAGTACGTCGCGTAAGTTCCGCAGGTGTGTCATCACACTTAAAGCTAGGACGGACGGACGGACGGACAGCGTAGGCTTTTGTATAGTGGCACCCTTCGGGTACGGAGCCCTAAAAAAGCAAGGCCTTGAAGATTCTCTTCAAGCGTCTTATGTGGACGCAAATAGATCGAGCGAAGGCAATACTCCTTCTGTTACTCTCAGCATTATATACAATTTAAAGTTTTCACGCATTCTACTCCTCAAGCAAACTCCAGCTTATTTCTATTTAAGGAATTCAGAATGAGCTCTACGTGCAAGTGATACAGGCTCTCAAAACTTTACGTACCAAAACTTTGTGAGTATTCCGATTATACAGACTTGCGTCTTTTGAAGTAGGTACCATGGTACTCGACGTTTAGACAGTGCTGTGTTACTTGTACCTTCAACTATGAATTACGCTAGACACAAACTTGTAATATGACCTTTAGACCACTAGACTACTCATACCTAAGATAGTTATATAACTAAAATGAAATGTAGTACGTTTTCATTTTAAACATGCACTGCTTGACTACATTTAGATTTTTAAATCCATTTAATCAATTTATTTCGAAAAACAAGTTCCATAAAATATAGAATATCTCTGATTACCCCTCGGGAAATATAGTCGTGAGCATATATATGCTTATGCTTAAGTTCCATTTAATTTTCCGTTTTTGATCCCAAACAACTCATTTGTACTTACTTAAAGTAATAGACTGGATTTTATGTCCGTTTTTGGTCCCAAACAACTCAATGTCATCTCACACCTAGTAAAATATCATAAATTTTTATAATGTATTAAGAAATTGCATGAAATTCATCCAATTCTCCAATTATTATTTTTTTCTGAGTTGTGATAAAATTGGCTTTAATTATTCGAAATAATACGTTTATAGGATAATTTATTTAGAAATAAATTCGTTTTTTATTTCGGATTTATTTTCAGACTATTTTTCTGATATTGCAAATTCAATTTTGGAACCTAACCAAAATGTCTTAAATTAAATAAAATTTTCAGAATCGAAAACATTTCCTAATAATACTGAAAATAACTTTTTGATTAGTTGAAAACTTCGGCACAACGTTCAATTAACCCCTCCAAAGCCCCTAATAACACGCAATCAATATTTCACGTTTGTTGTCGAGTACAACTACAAGACAAAGCTACTAACGTAGTTACAAATTCAGATCGTCCCCCGGTTATTATCTGATAGTGACGTGGTTGTCACAAGTTTACCATTTTCGTAGGGTTGCCACTAAAACCTCAATGTTCGACATTGAGGTTTTAGTGGCAACCCTACGAAAATGGTAAACTTGTGACAAACATAAGTTCTTGAGGTTGAGATAGATAGGCATTGGGTCCTCAAAATCAAATTAAATCAAGTGCACTACTAAACATCGCTAATAGCAGCAAGTAGTGCTGTCAATGTTACACTATGTAATGCAATATTGTATTTTAATTGTATACTTTGTATATTTTATTTTGTTTAAAGGATGTGTGTTGTAGAGTTTCTGGCCGCATCTTCTCTCAACCAAACACCTTCCAACGTGGTGGTAGATCTATATGATATTATTTTGAATAAAAATTGTTTATTTGAATGTGTATGTTTGATTTAAGTCTAGTAGTGTATAAACTATGTATAATCAATGATACTATCTAATCAATGTTTGTATGGTCGATTTATGACTTGTGTTTTTTTTTTCGTTGTCTTTACAATAGTGCATTCAAACGTACTACAATGTAGTAGAAAAGTACGACGGGGTGAGACATTTGTTAAAGCTTAGTATTGTTCCTCTCGATCTAGAATAAAGTCTAGACATTCAAAACAAATCCCAAAAATGTGCCAACCCTACTCTCACCGCAATCTCGAAGTACATGAACATCCCTTGTGCGTTTGAAAGTTCTTAGTTCAATACACGCGGTGGGAAAGATAATTTCAGTAATATACGTCGTGGCAATCATGAAACTTGGCGATGTGTGTAGCATCCAACGGCGGATAGTTATGAATGACTGATAATATTTTAGAGAACGATGTCTAATCTACGGTTTAAACTAACGTTGTTCTATTATTATTTGGTTATAAGGGCTTGGTCAATGACCAAATAGCTACTGCGACCTAGATAGATCTATTGTAGCTGTCACCCTAGACCTAAAGGTCATTTCCTAGGCCCACGGACTTCATGAACCGTGTTATGCTTTTGGAGGGGAGGTCCCTGATGTCAGTAGGTGTTATTATGTATCCACCTAGATGGCGACTCCTGCTGTGAATGAGCACTTCGCATTCGCAGAGGAGATGTATGGGCGTTTCCTCTGCTTCACAGCAAAATCTGCAAGTGGGTGAGTCTACAAGCCCCATTCTGTGTAGGTGTTTGTTTAACTTGCAGTGTCCTGTTAAGGCTCGTACTAAGAGCCTTAAGTCGTTGCGGTTTGAATTGATGGCATCTGAGGTATGTCTGTTTGAAAAGCCGGTCACAAGTTCTTTCGCATGCCTCAGTCCTGGTGTATCCGACCAGAGCTTGCGGCTTTGGTCCACATAATAATAATAATAATAACGTTGTTCTATAGTTTACATACGTTTGTTTACGCTAATTATCCTTAATGAGGAAAGTAGGTACCAAAGAGTACACTGAAGTCACGTTGGCATGGGCTAGTTTGTCCTGAATGTTTTACAGAGTCATATAATTTCATACATTATAAAAATCTCTTAAAGTTATGCTCGGTGTTTCTCTGAGAGATCACATCAGAAATGAAGTAATATGTCAGAGAATTAAAGTGGTTGATATAGCTGAGAAAATTAGCTAGCTGAACTGGCAATGGGCTGGTCATATTTACCGAAGAACGGAAAACTGATGGGGTCTCAGAGTACTAGAGTGGAGATTACGAACTGGCAGGCGTAGTGTAGGACGCTCTGCGGCTTGCTGCACACACGACCTAAAGACGATAGCGGGGAGCGATGGGATGAGGAAGGTCGAGGGCATAGTTTTGTGGCGCGCCTTGGGTGAGGCCTATGTTCAGCAGTGGACGATGACAGGCTGATGATGATGAAAGTCCTTAGAGTAAACTACCAATTGTTGCCCGCGACTTTGTCTGCGTTGAGTTTAGCAAAGTATTTAATGGGTTAATTCTGAACATATTCTATCTGTTTGCCAAACACTCCAATCCGTTGAGCCGCGTCATGTTTTTATGCGTGAATGAGTGATAAACATGGTCACAATCATTTTGAAAATTAGTAGGATGTGGGCTTATAAAAATTGTAATTAAAGACAGCGTTGTTCATATAAATATGTAAAATTATTGCATTCGATACGTTAAAGTTACGATGGGCAATTTATTCGTACTACCTGGTAAGGTAATATCGTAGAAATTTCCACTAAAGAAGTATAACCACCACGAGTACGCCTTATTCCTCAACATTTTCGAGTCATGAAGCCAAAGTTAAAGACGATCACTGAATTTTATTAACACAATACATTTAACCGCAAAACACGAAACTTTAACAAAATTTCAATACAAACGTACGTTATACTAGTAAATGTTGCGGAAGCTTCCCGCGGGTACCCGCCACGTATTCACTAAAATTCATTCCACACAAGTAGTCCTCTAACACAACATTTAACTCATCGTTTTAAGTATCAATATAGCTTGATTCGCGTAACTTTATATGTAAAACAAACTATACGTATCGGCAACCCATTTCAGTATTTCATTCGCTCGTATGCAGGTGCCAACTATCTCTACCCCTCCTTTACTTTGTAAAACCACTGTAAAGTTTGGGAAACACTCGTTTAGGTGTACACGTTAAATTTTATGGTTACAGCTACTGAGGAAGTTTTATACTTATTACCTTTACTGCATCTTTTGGAATTGGTAAAAAGAATGAGAAAATACTGTAGTGTCTACGAGTAGCAACACTTTCAGAAACAAAATAATAATTTAGCTACATTGTAAATTAGTACTGTACGTGTACCGTAAAGGTATAATAAAAACAATAACAGAGGCACTTACTCCTTTGAGGATATAATTAACGATCTCCATACATAATAACGTAGCGTTTCAGTTTCACAAAACTAGACATTTCAACTGTTATCTTTAAACATTACAACGTAAAATATGCAAATCTCGCAGCAATAAAGTTTATCAATGCCACATCATTACGCATCAACGGACGCTCGTTCCGCTCCCGAAAGGCTTTATAGATGCTAATTTCGTAAACAAACAAAAGTGAGGGCCTAATGAGGGACCTTGCGGGACCCACGACAAACTTTCTTATTCTAGAGGAAGGGAAAGCTGGGGGCTCTTCCGTCCGATCCATTTGCTTGTTTATTCTCGACTTAGGCCTCGATACGGTGAGGGAAATAATGCCAGACAAAAGAAAATACCGATTTACAGCTCGGTGCAAAGTTCACACTGGCTGTTTATTTAAGCGGAGTGTGTACTTAGGAGGCTGCTAACCGCTTTGTAGGTACGACTAACATCTGCATGTACAAGGCTGGGAGATACATTGCTGTGGGCGCTTGTGGCCTTACAAGTAGAACGTTAAATTGGATTGTTGGTTCGCATTTACGACCAGACGATCATTTGTGACTTTTAGAAATGTTTAATATAGGTATATATCTTTTTTTTTAATGGGAAATCATAATCTAGAAAAGCTATCGTTATATAAGTATTGTAAATGGTTATTTTTAAGTCTTTTTTTCACATGGTGTGTATATTTTTAAAATATGTATGGAAAGGACATAAAAATCATTTATTTTTACCTTCTTCACATACAAATCTAGGTTTTCAGTCACGTTGGTTCTGGAAGAAATCTGTTCATAGATAAGTTCGATAACTAACATAGCTTTTTAATATATATAACCTCAATTTTGTTTACAAAATGTATCTGAATACTTACAATAATACTGCTAAATAAATAGAATGTCAATACCTACCTATATTATCCGATTGTAGGGTATTATTGCCAGTCAACTACATCTACAACAATAGGTTAAAAACAACACCTTCATGTTTACTGCGGATATAACTTGTAAGCTTACAATGGCTTCCCAACAAGTGTGAGGTACACCGGTTCAACTAAAGAATGAGGAAAATCCCTTATACATAGCCTGAGGCGAGCGGCGCGGGCACGTCTTCGCATGCCTAATTTAATCCTCAGCTTATTGAAATAAAAACGACATAGGTTTTCGACAGGTGCCGCGGGGCAGGGGGGCCGGGGAGAGGGTCACAGGTGGCCCCGATGGTCGCGGCGTCGTTAAAATTTACATAAAGTCTCAATCCACTGCGTCGGGCGCCGCTGCCCAAGTGCCCACCCCACGTTTATGCTACATTTAGTAATTTTATGATAATTTCGAAAACCGTACCGCCACCCATCACATTATACTAATAGACGATTTCTTTAAAGGACGCACGGCGAATGTTGACGGAAAAATGCGTGCCTTTAAAAGTTTAGGCTAATAAATCGCGTCGAACGTACATAAATTTTTGGGGAAATTAATAGCAGATGTGTTGTTGCAACGGCTAGGCAACAAGAGGGTGGGCAGTGCTGTTAGTGACTTTGAAACGCATAAATCCACTCGTTACGTTGTTTTTGATTAATAGCGCATAAAATTGAAGTATTCTGCCTACGAATTTTAATATTCGAACTTTTTACAGTCACTTACGTAAATTTAGGGGCAACGTTTACTTTAATATTGATATAGTCTGTAATTACCATGTTATTTACTTTTAAAGTATGCAAAAAGTTTCGTTTAATGTTTCATGTTGAAATATTAGACATAGTGGTTTGTCAATAAGAGAATAGAGATTTAGAAATGGATACCTTTTACCAGTTATATTATACTCTTTACTAGCTTTTGAACGCAGCTTTGTCCATATTCCATTTCTATTTTTTGTATAACTTTAGGCCCAAATCTCACTAAAATCGTTTTGGCAGATATGAAACATAACAAACAAACAAACTTACTCAGTTTCTACTTTATTATAATAAGTGTCAATATAGAAGCTTTGGTTGCAGGCAACTTTTTTCCCGACTACGGCAAAAAGGAAGGTTACGATAACTCATTGACAAAAGCCAATTTTGTTACCCATAGATACTTCGATTAAAAATTCCTAAAACAAAACCAAACTATTTCCCATTCTATCTTCTTTAGACACCCAAAACACCCCACAAACAATAACCTAAACTACCTCCAATAAAAAAAAAACAAGAACTAAATGGCATTTGTTTGTTCCAGTCGAACCTAACGCACCTGCCGCGTCACGAGTACGTGCCCGGGATAGGGATGGGGGTCGCTAAGTGCCCGTACGACCCGGCTGACAACTCCACGGCTCTGTGGGTGGAGCGAGGCAACCCTGGATCCCTCCCTGCGCTATACTCCGGCACCAATGCAGAGTTCACCAAGGCTGACACGGTGATCTTCAGGACAGATCTTCATAACTTGACCACTGGCCGACGAGAGTTTTCGTTTAAGAGAACTTTGAAATATGACTCTAAATGGCTTGACAGTAAGTTTTATTTTCATTTAATAACATAAACATAATGCACGTGCAATAGGCTTATGGTTTTCTTCTATGTACAAAGGAATGGGTTGAGGGTGAGTTCATGTCATTTTGTGTGCGTTAGAAAAGTACAACCTAAAGAGTGTAACTTTCAAGGTGTGCAAGTTTTGTTGAGATGACGTATGATCATAATGTATTACGAATTAAATTAAATCATGATTGTTGTATATCATGCATGATAAATTGAAGTAACTAACCGAATTTTGTTTCTGTACCATATTAACTAAGTATACTGTGGCATTAGAATACCTGACGTATCTGCTCTGTGACGCGCGTATGGGCCACGCGGCTCCACAGATAGAACAATGTGACAAACAGTGACCTATTAAGAGACTCATTCGAAATATTAATTAAATATAATTGTTTTGCCTATTTTTTATTGATTTTTAACCAGTTTTAAGGGACTTAATTTTTGTATGCAACATACGCTACCTGCGTAGGTAAATTTTGCATAAAAAAATCAATAAAAAATAAAGGCGAAAAAAATATTAAATTAAAATTTTTAATGGCCTCATAATGGAATCATAATAGGCCACTTTTTCTCACACCTTGACTGTTACACCATATATAGGCTGCACGATACTGCACTAGTATAATTACCAATATCATATCAAATTCTTAAGACAAGTATGTGTTGTCCAAAAACCTTCTAACCGAACTAAGAGGATAATGTTCTTGTTTCAAAATGGTTAATACAGTACCTACATTACATCATAAACAGTCGTTTTAGTCCATTGAGGTACCTACTAGAAGCGACACCCAGACAAAATTTTTTGTAACACTAGTTTGAGCTGATGGGCTATAACTTACTTAGCATGAGCCGGGCGCGCGCTATACCGCGACGTCAACAGTGCGGGCGCGCGCCGCACTCAGTGCGCGCCCCGCACTGTTGACGCGGTGCACAAATTTTGTTCGCGTTATCTGTTCTATACATATAAGGTCTAACAAAATTAAGTGAAACTATTTTAAGAGGATGATCAGACCATCAAACTGAACAAGTTTCTCTATGATACCAATATTGAAATTGCGAAAAAAAAATCTGCTATCAGGTCGAGTAGGTTTGTATGGAACAGCTGATTTTTTTTCGCGATTTCAATATCGGTCCCATAGAGAAAATTGTTCAGTTTGATGGTCTGATCATCCCCTTAAAATAGTTTCACCTAATTTTGTTAGACCTTATATAATTCAATGTTTTAATCCAACCTAAATAAGTAGCAAAGTTAAATATGTGTCATATCGTCCCATATTCCGTTTCCAGGTGCAAATCATCGGGTAAATGGTCCAATTATCGCCGCTTACACGATGATGGAAACTAGTGTGCGAATAAACAATTGAAATTAAACTGTTTTCGCTCTAATGAGCAATAACAAGCCATCTTTACCCGTGTGCCACAACAACTCGCAAATAGAAATTACGCCCGACAAATTTCCCAATTTCCGCTAATATCGCTTTGTTCATTACACTTTAACATTTATTGGCTAACGTTACAATTCTCTAGCTTTAGACCAGCTGTTATATCTGGTTATTTCAGCTTAAATTGTACCTTTACTTCCAGGCTAAATGCTGCTAATTTAAATATTAATTCTAGCATCTATTTTTATTAGAATTATAGTTCAAAGAACCATGGCGAATTCGGATCAGTCATTTATTACGAAGACTTAAGGCCGTTCAGTACGGCGGCGGTCAAAGTTATTACAAACAGAAAAAATACAGGCATTTTTTAAAAAAGGCTTCCACATCTCTAGAAGTCCGGATACAAAAGTAGAAATTACTAGTAAAATAGACAAATCATCCAAAAAGCAGTTGCAAAACGCAACCATGACAGCTATTTTCATCGAATATTATAACAAAGGTATTTTTTTGTCGTTACGGGACGTATTTGGGTCTTTTGAACCGATAGTGTGTATGATTTCGTTTTTTTCAACTATAACAATATTGTATGGTTATCGTGAATTTTCATTAAAATAAACATTGATAATTGATAAACATTTCGGTATAATATTGAAGACCCAACTTGAGCCTAAAAATGCTTTACTATACATACTTGAAACATGATATACATTTTTTTGTCTACTTAGAAGGTTTTGAAAAACACATTCGAATTTTCTAATAAATACCTAATTTTTTAAATTTCAGTGCCTATTTTATTGCTCAAAAATAATTTATCTTGTTAAATCTAAGTCAAATGAGTGCATTGATATTAATATTACTAATTTAAAAGCCTTCTGGGACACACAATTTTGATTTCTATGTTGCGTAGCGAATTTATTTTATATCTTTTAAGATAGTCTTTTTGTCACTAAATGGTGCCGGTTACAGTTTAAAAGTCCAGTTAATAATTATTCCCTACCCCGCCTAACAAAACTCCGAAAAATGACTGGGCTAGTAATAAGAAAGTTTATGAGTTTCACACACTTGATACAAAAGGTATCATAAGGAGAAATTCCTTTCCCCCAACTTCTACAGGTTACAACCAATTTGCTTTTTTGTTAGTTTTGTTTCATTCTGTAGAGTGAACGACGTGTACGACATATTACTAAGTTTCATTGATGTAAGGTCCCTCTAAGAGGGAAACCGAAAAAACAGGCAGTCTGCCTTTCTTCTTACATTGTTACATCAAATTTCGTTACAAACTCGACACTACCAAAGACGAACACAATATAAATTTAATTTAACCATTAAAATAGGTAGATAGGTAGATCCAACAACAAATAGCCCGTTTTATCGGTACTATTAATTACAATAAAGCCCAATTTATGGCGGTAATAATTTTAAAAGACCCGAAACCTTATTAAAGTTTAATACTTCTAGTTTTACTTTACTGCCACTAAAGCGTAAGGAGAGAATCATGGCTTCATTCGACAATGTGAATGAAGAATGGGAGATATTACTAATACAGGGTGCGCTTGTAATCCCCGACACGTGCCGATTTCATTATGTGACCAACAAATAAGTACATATTAATGCGAGCTACGAACGTCCCACGTATATGTCATAATTGACACCAACGGCTTCATCTAATATTTATTGCATATCACACGAAATAACAGCAATTTGATACTGTGGAATTAACTTGGGAGCTGTCGTTCACACGTTCGTAGTTTGATGTAAAACGGACGGTTGTTGGTAACAATGCAACGCCAGTAAATAAGTAGGCTTAAATGTTAGTTCTCTGATAATTCTATTGCGAAGAAGATAAAACAAATATGTATCCATTCTTTAAATTGCTTTCAACAAGTTAGGTATTTGCAATATTCACTACAATTGCATTCAAATTTAGATGGTCACAAAACATCTTCGTGAAAAAGCATTAGGTATAGCAACTTTTATCTCTGCGAACATTTTTACGTTTACCTTCTTTTTACGACGGGGATCAATTCAAGCTTGCTTTAAAATAAATGAATTTATTCGATTTTGGACATTTTGATGAATTATTGTGATGTGAAAATTATACATCGTATAATCATGATTCTGGTTTAAAAATAACCTTATAAAACGTGAATAAAAACAAGCAAGAGCCATGATATATTATGTATTTTCTTTCCATTTTTTAGGCCATATACGTCTTCCCACTTCCACGCAGATGCGTTTAACTTTGAAGTGCATATTTAAATACATAGAATTGATGTATAAAGATATGTTTCTATTGGTAATAATTAGCTGGTTTCCCAGTTTCAAATAAAACATCTAAATAAAATTATAATTCTGTTCTGTTATCAATTCTGTAACAAAGTTTTCTGAATTTATGTAAATTTTCAACACCTTTTGCATAGTGCAATAAATTGTCATAAATTATAACCAATCCTTTTTCAACAGAACCAAACTTCGTGGGGTCATTCGACGTCGGAGAATACGTCCTCTTCTTCTTCCGTGAGACTGCAGTGGAATACATCAACTGCGGCAAAGCGGTCTACTCTAGGGTTGCAAGAGTATGCAAGCGGGATACAGGCGGCAAAAACATACTGAGCCAGAACTGGGCCACTTACCTCAAAGCGAGGCTTAACTGCAGTATACCCGGAGAGTTTCCTTTTTATTTCAATGAAATACGTAAGTACTTTTCTTTTATTGTTAATCTGAATGGTAGTTTAAATCTTAAGAAATGTTTTAAGAAGTTTGTTGGATTTCTTTGATTTGTTTTTTAGATGTGAAAAATATGTTTCTATCTTAGACGTTTGAATGTAGATGAAAATTTTGAGAAAAAAACGCCATAACAAAGCCTTATTCCTATAGTTGCGCAAACTGAAGTTGGCTAGTATTTGCTATAGATTAATATGTATTATTGGATTGAACTGGCAGGTACCTCCGATAAAAAATGTAGATACCATACCGATCACATCAAAAGATACAAAATATGCTCCGTAGTTGAGAACCAAACCAACCATCTCCCTTTATAGTATAAGAGATAGACGTTCAAGTGTCGCCGGTCGGTTATGGAGGATCTTTGAACGGCTGTATCTCCTAAACCGACTGACAGACCATGTCAGTTTTTACACTGTTCGCATAGCTACAGTTCATATTACAATAATGCCAGCATATTCATTCATATAAATTTTATGCAACTATAACTGACCTTTTATCGGCTGTAACTACTAAACCGACTGGAGTTAAGCAGGCAGACCTGGTCCATCCCCATCACAGAGATGCTCTTCACCCTATAAGTACTTAATCAGCCTTGAAGTTGATGATAACAGACAGTACGTCTATCTCTTATACTATTAGACATATAAACACTATTTCCAGTTAACGTTTTAAAAAAGGTCACTGAATTTTAACAGTTTGCTTAAAAGTTCTATCACCTTTCACCTAATCCCCGATCTCGTGCAAATATTTGTTGTCAATCTAAAGCAAACATTTTCGGAGAATTCGTGAACGAATACGATTTAGACGACAAAAGTCTAGCCGATTCCGCTTCAGACTTCATCTAATATTAACTTGCACCGTTCAGCCGTCGGTTTTTCACGCGCCCCCGCTGCATAACTCATGAGAAGGTAATAGGAACTTTGAAGTGCTCAGTATTTACCGTTTGACGTAATGTAGGTACATCTCTAGGTACTCGTTTTTTGTGTCCGTTGGTAAATTGAAAACATCATATCGACCGAAATAGACAAAAAAGATTTTGATTTTAAAGTTATCATCATCAGCCTATTTACGTCCCACTGCAGGGCACAGGCTTTCCCTCAGAGAGGCGTATATGGGCATGAATTTTCTTATTCGTAGGCATGAGTTCACCACACGTTTCTAAAGTAATGAGCGTTTTTCTTTTGGTTTTCTAGGGGATCGATAGATGGCGCTACGGTCTGTACGAATAAAGGTCACAATTTCAAAAAGTGTTTCTTTTGAATAATAAACAGGGAAAGATGCTTAAAAAGATGCCAACGCATCTATTGATTGGATATTTCATTATTTGCTAATAATTTTAATCGAAAATATGAAACTGTTTACGTCTGACATGGTTGTATAGGCTCGATACCTTGGCCTTTCAAAAAAAAAGGCAGGCACAATCTTGACATGATTTTGACAGGATCTCGTGAACGTCTCTTTGGAGCGATAAACATGCCATCTGTCGAGATTTTAAGGAACTAAATTTAAAAAAGAAAAGAAAAACGCTCATTGTGATTCTTCATTCCCAAATAAAATAGTATTATTTATTATAGGTATTAAACTTTCAAAAGACTTTCTCAAAGAAAAAGAAATGTAAAAATTGATTCTCCGAATTGTGTTTTTCATAGATAAATCTTGATAACGCACGAAACACGTCAAATCAGAATGACTGGCAGTTTTCAATTACGAGTATATTCAATGTATTTTTTTTTATTTAATCTGTAGTGTGTTTCTAGTAAATTAAATTAAAACTTCTAATGCTAAAGGTGGTCCAAACTGATGCTAAGGTTGAACATATTGTGTTTGGGACGTCATTAGGACCGTTTACCCTAAATCGAGCGCTAATCGCTCGTGCTGTTCACAAAATAAATGATGCGGTCGCTATTTGCAGCCAAATATATTTGTTAAACAAATTTTACTACAATAGTAGATGCTGTAGTTTCTCTTTTGTAGCTTCAGATTGGCTAAGCCAACCTCAACAAAATTTAATAGATAATTATATTTAATCATTAATGGAAAATCTTAAATGGCATACCTAAATGCCCTATTAAAAACCATGGAGGCGACGACATCTTATTACTTCTTTAAGGTTCATAGAAGGCTGTGGCATTTTTAAATGTTATAATTTTTTCACAATCTAAAACATACTACCTTACCTGTAGTGCGAATAATTTTAAAGCAAATAAAAAAAATTTTTACCTGGTCTTCCTGTTGATTATGGATGCTTTAACATCGGACATACAGGAAGAGGCACCCTGGTGCATGCTGTTTGCCGACGACATTGTCCTTGTCGGTGAAGATGGACTCGAGGTCTAGAGCAGATTGGCACAATGGCAGCAAAAACTGGAGAGTGTTGGCATGAAAATTAGCAGAACTAAAACGGAACGTTTGTTCTGCGATTTCGGCGGTCTCTCCAGTTGCATGCCTATTGCCCTTGATGGCGTGCCTTTGCCAGTCTGCTCCGACTTCCGGTACCTCGGGTCACTCATACAAAAAGATGGAGAGATAGACCGGGACGTGAAGCACCGAATCAACTCAGGGTGGATGAAGTGGCGGCAGGTTACGGGAACGATCTGCGACTCCCGAATCCCCCTCAAATTGAAGGGGAAAATATATAAGACCGTAATACGACCTGTCGTTATGTACGGATCAGAGTGTTGGGCCACAAAAGGGACGGATGAGAAACGATTGCATGCAGCTGAGATGAGAATGTTGAGATGGATGTGTGGTGTAACTAGAATGGACAAGATTAGGAATGAGTATATTAGAGGAAGTTTGAAAGTAGCACCTATAACGGAAAAATTGCAGGGTAATAGATTATCGTGGTATGGGCATGTAATGCGGAGAGAAGAGTGTCATGTTACGAGACGAGTGTTAAGTATGAATGTGGATGGCTGTAGTAGGAGAGGGAGGCCGAAGAAAAGATGGATGGATTGTGTGAAGGATGATATGTGTAAAAAAGGAGTGAGTGTTGAAACGACGGCTAATAGAGATAAATGGAAGAGGATGACATATTGCGCCGACCCCAAATAATGGGAAATGGGCAAGACAATGATGACCTGGTAAAGTCCGTTTATCTGGATTAAATGAGTAGGGTTTTCCACCTTATCAGTTTCAGTCTACTGTTCTATGTTATTTGATAAAGTTAAACTTTTCCTTTTAACTATTTAACAAAGTAGTTAAAAGTTTATTAATGACGCCATTAATCTATTATTTGAAACATTTAGAAATTCCTTATTCACAACGTAGAACAATAAGTAGTTCATCTATTGTCAGTTCAAACAATGTTGCGGCAATTCCATTATAAATTCAAATATTAATTAATATTATTTAGGGTGACATTTATAATTCGAAACTAGTTAAATCGTAGCGGCAACTTTTGGTGACACGGAGATATAAAGTTTGAAACCACAATTATTATAATTTGGTGGCAGCAATAACTTTGTACAAATGCGAATTAGATTACTAGTAGTGGGTGTTGAAGATAAAGTTACTTATCTGAGTTTAGAGGTCTCACAAAGTTGTTAAAGTACTTTTAATAAATTATATTTATATTTTTACTTTCTCAAAAAACAACTTTGAAAACTTGTCGTATTTACTTGAAAACAAAGACTTATTTTAAACTATGACGTTTCACTGCAGGGCAAGGATCTGATAACATTTTCACATATATTTACAAAATGGTCTGTTAGAATATTCTACGATAATATGTTCAATGGAGTTTAAATAATAGCTGCTTTGTTCCTTTGTAGTTTTGCCTTTGCCAAATCAACAGCTATATTTGAAGCATAGTCATTGAAGACATTTATGGAATGGCAGCCTTTTTTTATTTAGAGTGACATTTTTAAGTGGAAGTCCGCTCGGATGATATTCTTGTACATCTATGAGCATTATTATAGATCGGGCTATAATAGGAGCAGGCTTTAATAAAAAAAAAGTTTTTAATAATGGTAGTTGACTGCATAAAATATTATTTTAGTTTTATTTTCTCAGTAAAAAATCGTTTGAAAATAAAATTAAGGCGGTTGCAGAGGGGTCAATTTTATACAAAACTTTGACGCACAATACGCATAGACGGTATTAATATAAGTAACTTTATATATATGGAAAAATATTTTAGAAAATCTAGATGCCGCATCATAAATAACATTTGAAATTTATAAAATAATTGCGAAGATATAAAGCTTTAAAATTTTTCATACAAACTTTTAAAATCTTTATAACTTCGTTATTATATTATAAATTGAAAATGTTATTTGTGACGCGGCAACTAGATTTTCTACACAATTTTTCCATATATAAAATATTACTTTTATTAATTCCGTCTACGCGTATTGTGCGTCAAACTTTTGTATGGACTGAAACCATTTAAACTCGCATTTTCAGTAATTCTTTAGCTTGAATACTATTCTTAATACCTGGATAAATAATATAGTTGATGACGTCACTTGTTACTAATTAGTAAAATAATTCATACAAAGCGCGCGATTTGATATCCAACAGAGACTTGTTGGTTTGATAAGTTGTGTCAACAATGGGATTGGTGCAAACGGCCTCTCTCTATCTAAGCTTCGTTTCATGTCAACTCAACAATTATAACTAGGTTTTAAAAGTAGTACGTTAATTAATATTATCTTTTTTCTCCCAACAGAGAGCATCTACAAAGTACCTGGAGACGACAGTCGATTCTATGGTGTTTTCACCACCGCGTCCACCGGTCTCATGGGCTCAGCCATCTGCACGTTCACCATAGGGGACATCCAGAGGGCTTTCGAAGGAAAATTCAAGGAGCAGGCCACCTCCAGCTCGGCCTGGCTCCCTGTTATCAGCAGTAGAGTACCAGAGCCCAGGCCCGGGACCTGTGTCAATGATACGGCGTCTTTACCTGATACGGTGCTTAATTTTATTAGGTAAGTTGGTCTTAATTTACTTTGCACGACCAATGCATCGCTGGCGTATTGCGGAGAGATATTGACCCTAAATCATGGGGTTCGATCCGCACGGATGACATGCCAAGTAAAATAGCAATGAGTTTTTCTAAGTTATGTACGCAAACCGAATGCTCTCAAACGGTGAAAGAAAACATCGTGAGGAAACCTGCATAAGCTGAAGAAGAAATCTACTAGGTATGTGAAGTCTACCAATCCGCATTGGCACGCGTGGTGGTCAGACGCATATTCTCCCTGAGGGTCGACTTGTGCCCTACAGTGGGACGTATAAAGGCTGATTATGATGACCACTGCATGGTGCGAGAAGGTGTTATGTGTGCTACTCATATTTTCAATAGGCGTCTGCTTAAAAAGTCGCGGTCACGAATTGTGCTAAAAGCTTAGGTATGGTTGGTTGTAGATATTTCGTTGTCAGGCTAACCTCGCACTTCACTTTTTCATATTCAGAAATATCTATGATTTAATGTTCATAAAATTCCTGTAAATAAAACATACCGTCCATATTCGAATTCTGTTCAGTTACATTCAAATATTTATTATTTTAGTTTAACAATCGTTTCAATGTTTAATATTCAAATTCATTCATTATTCAAATTCATGACACTGAAAATCATTTTATGCCTAACAAATTTGTAAACTTGTCAAATCTATAGTTCTACTGTTTGTTGGATAAAATTAAATATAAGTCTGCTTTCATTAAAATTTCACATATATCGCAAAGAATATTATTTGTGCCTTTCTTTCTGTGTTCATTTTATTGTTTGTGTGCAATAAAGTATACATGACCGATTGATTAAAACAGATAAGGTGTGAAATGTATGATGTATTGTTGTCTATATGAATAAATGAAAATGAAATGAAATACCTACCTCATCATGGGTTTATACCATAGAGAAATTACGCGCTCCCCTGTTTATACCATAAACGCATTAGAATTTGCATTTACCAGTATCGATCAGCTGCTAGGACTTCATCTTGTTAGGTTATCTATAAACAGATTGAATCTGGTTCGAAAAACATATAAAGAACAAAAGAGACAGCAAGCAAATTGCATTATAACAAGCGCAGATTTAAACAAAGTTGAAAATTGTCTTTTAAAAACGTACAATACGATTCAGACTTTCAGACGACAAATCTCAAGAGGTTATTGTGTTAAACACTCATGTTTATCCTTGATGCCATGTCTTCCTGGTCCTGCCTCCATGGTCTTATGGTTAAGAGCATTGGTTCTCGACACGGAGGTCGTGGGTTCGATTCCCATGGGGGACACCTAGTGAAATGTCACTTTGTGCGTTTTTCCCCAGTCGGTTAGGACATTGCAGGCTGAATCACCTGATTGTCTGAAAAGAAAGATGATTGCGTGCTTCGGATGGCACGTTAAGCCGTTGGTCCCGGTTACTATCTCTGGTGGTAGTAGTCGTAAACGTAAAAACCACGTCAGAGGCCGTAAGGCGGACTGAAAAAACTCTGACACCAGGGCAGAGGCCCACACGACAAAAAGAAGAAGCTATGTCTTCTATACTTATAAAACAGATCCCTGACTGACTGACAGGGCAACTCACACCCTAAAACGCTGAAGATAGAAACATGAGGAGCTATAAGAAAGGACCTTCCGATATTCTAATTTCGTGTGGACGAAGTCGGTCTTTTTTAAGGTGATGATCAAACCATCAATCTGGACAATTTTTTCCATGGGA
Source organism: Agonopterix arenella (assembly GCA_927399405.1). Classification (NCBI taxonomy): domain Eukaryota; kingdom Metazoa; phylum Arthropoda; class Insecta; order Lepidoptera; family Depressariidae; genus Agonopterix; species Agonopterix arenella. The sequence continues at coordinate 11,579,125 of OV656704.1, read as the reverse complement.
ACAATACGAAAATCGCGAAATAAAATCAGCTGATACATTCAAAGCTGTACAACTGCTCAGCCCAAATGTGTTTTTCGTATTATTGTTTCGCTTTTTCTATGATGGTCCAATAGAGAAAGTTGTTCAGTATAATGATCTGATCATTTCCTTAAAAACTGTCAGCATATTAAGAAGGGCCCTGTTTATTACCTAATGTATACTTTTGTTAATAATAAAAACATCCTTTACTCTAATTATCTATTTTAAAACTGAACACGCTTATACAAACAGAACAAAATCGTGAACTGTATTTTATTCAGTTAGTTTCAGTTATGAGTTAAATTCATAAATCCATCAACAGATTACTAAATCTTTTGTTATTTAAAAGCAACGTCAAATAGACTAGGGACTAGAACAGTAAAAACAAGTTTGTTCACAAGTTCACAGTCACTTTTATCAGGCGACATGTCCTGTTAATTATCCTCCACTCTCACCCCGAGAGCGTTCAATTATTTTTTTTCCTGCTTTTTACGATCCTCGTGTGGAAACGTTGAGATTTTAACACTTCACCTGAACCAGACTGCTGAAAATAGTATAATAAAAAACATTTTTATTCATGCGAGAGTCGAGTTTTAATTAAATGAATGAGGAATTTTGTTGTTACAGTAAAGCTTTTATCTGCGATGACGTTTGTCTCGACATTATCGCGGTGCCAGACCTAGTGTTGTATAGGTCTCGAGTCTTGGAGTCTTATATTTAGGACTTCATAAATTACGGGTCTACGGGGCTAGACTCGACATAAAAAAGAATTGAGCACGTAAAAAAGACTCGAGTCCTTTTTCTCAGGGAGTCGCACTCGAGTCCTCTTAGTTTATTAGTCGAGGCTCAAAACCTTACTAGGTTTAAATACCAATCTTGAAGTTGGAAAGGCTCTAGGTTAAATTAAATTAAAAATATTTTATTTGTCTTTTACATTTTTACACAAACAGAAATAGGTAATACAAGACAGTAGGACATTAAAAATAGGGGCTGGCATAACCTTAGGGTTAAAAGCCCCCATATAAATAAATAAAAAATAACAAATTCATCGCTAAGTACTAAAAAGTCGGTGTCAGTAATTTAAAAATTAAACAATTTAATTATGAAACTTATATGTGAGTTTTCTCTAGTCATTTTCGAGGCCCGAACCAATTTTAAACGAACTTGTTCGAATCGATTCTGCATTCCGAGCCTAGTGGGTGCACTGAGTCTTGCATAATCGAGTTTGTCTACAAAATTACGACTCAAAGACTCGTGTTCTTTACAACACTAGCTAGACCTGTAGTTGTCGTCTGAGTTACCAACGTGCAATGTTTCCACTGTAACGCGTCGACGACTGTACTTCATTAGACACCTGACTTCATTGTTGTGGAAATGAATCCGCTTCGCTAACATGGCCTATTTGAATGAGGAGTTTAATAGGTTTTATTGTATCATTTTGATTTAGACTTCTCTCGTATTCTTGTGTTGAAAAACTTGCACTGGACTGTTGTGATAGGATGTTTTTGCCCTGGTGAGAAATGTAAAGGCTTACAAAATGGATCTATCAATAAGCTAATGTCTATCTGCTTCTCTTCTTGCTATCTTTAAGCTGATAAAAGTCGTAGGTATTTGTTGTTAGAAGGTACTGGTTTTATTAACACACCAAAAATATACAAAACGAGCGTTAACCCGCGACTTTGTCCGCACAAATTATATACCAGATTTTAAGTAAGATAATAAGCTATCAAACAAAAAAAGTTTCATCAAAATCGGTTCAGTAGTTTTTGCGTGATGCTCGTTTGAAACAAACAGACTGACAAAAAATCTAAAAATTGGTGATATGGAATCAGGGATACCTAAAACCATATCGTAACTTTTTTTTGTTAATATATTCAATGTACAGACAAACTTTCTGTAACAGTTTTATAATAGTTTAGATTAATTAACATCGCAGGTAAGGAACAAAAAAATAAGTTGTTAGAATAATAATTATAATAAAATAAAAATATTTTTTAGACTCAAATAATCGATTACAATATGCCTTATAGTTATCAAGTATACTACTCTGTGTAAAAAGTATCGGGAATATGTCAAAAAAAGACCCGCGTAAAAGAGGTCGTTCTAATTTTTTTACTGCATGTTGGTAGCACTGTACTGATTTAGCGTGCAAAATTTGAGCGGGATCTGTCATTTAATTTGTTTTAAACTACACTTTTTGTTGGTCATAGTTTTGAGTCCTCGGCGATTTTTACAATGGAAAATATTGTTGAACAAAGAGTGTGGCTTAAATTTTGTGTTTCAAATGATATTTCATGTGGTGAAACACTAAAAATGTTGCGAAATACCTACGGCGCATCGTGTATATCGAAAACAAGGGCTTATGAATGGTATAAGGCTTTTAAAGAAGGCCGAGAAGTAGTAGTAGACTTGCCTCGTTCTGGTAGACCTTCAACCGCTACGACCAAAGAAAACATCGACAGAATCAAGAAGCTAGTGCTCGAAAATCGACGTATGAGTCTGAGAGAGTTGGCTAGTGAGGTGAACATATCTTTTAAGTCCGTCCACAACATTCTCATTGACATTTTAGGCATGAAACGCGTCGCCGCTCTACTAGTTCCAAAAGAGCTCAATTTTGTTCAAAAAGCGCAGCGAAAGCATGTCATGTTTCTCGAGCTTCTACGGATCCGACCTTTATGAACCGTATAATAACTGGCGACGAGACATGGGTTTATGAGTACGACATGCAAACAAGCCAACAGTCTTCAGAATGGCGTCTCGAAAACGAGCCGAAACCCAAAAAACCGCGGCAAAGTCGCTCCAAAATCAAGGTGATGTTGACAGTTTTTTTTACTACCGTGGTGTGGTTCACTCCGAATTCCTTCCAGAGGGAGAAACAGTGAATAAAGAATATTATTTAGGCGTCATGAAGCGTTTGCGTGAGAGTATCCGCCGAAAACGTCCAGATTTGTGGCAACACAACTCATGGATGCTGCACCATGATAATGCACCATCAGTCATCACACACAGCCATTATAGTGAAAGAGTTTTTAGCGAAAAATTCAACAAAAGTTCTCGACCAAGCACCGTATTCACCTGATATGGCTCCGTCCGACTTTTTTTTATTTCCCAAGTTAAAATTACCACTTCGAGGAAAACGTTTTGAGTCGATAGAAGCCATAAAAGAAAATTCGCTGAATGAGCTAAAGGCCATACCGCAAATAGCCTATGAAAAATGTATGGAAGACTGGGTGAAGCGGTGGAGATGTTGTATTGCAAGCGATGGGGCCTACTTTGAAGGCGATAAAATAAATTTAGATGAATAATTTGTATTTTTTGTTTTATTGACAAATTCCCGATACTTAGTACACAGAATGTATAGAGACAATATTTTCTTATTATGTTGCTAAGAAGACAATGTTTGGTATCCCTGATTCTTAGACGGGACCTAAAAGGCATTGTTACCTAAGAGTTAGTGATTCTTCCGGGCGGTAGAATAAGGTATAGGAATGTTTTTAACAGCTTACTTTTTCAGATTCTTAATCCTTCGGTAAATCAAAGTTAACTGTACCAATATTATTTGGTACGCTATTTATAATTTTATTTCCTTTCTTCTTTCTAATCGTGTGGCAGAGCCCTGGTGTCAGAGTTTTTTCAGACCGCCTTACGGCCTTTGACGTGGTTTTTATGTAACGACTACTATCACCAGAGATAGTAGCCGGGACCAACGGCTTAGCGTTTATTTCCCTGAAACATGGATTATTTATCAATTGGTAAAGGAAACCATCGTGAAACCTAACAACGCTGAAGAAGAAATTATGCTGTGTTGTGAAGTCTACTAGTCCGCTCGGGGCACGCGTGGACGAGGACGACAAACACCCATACATCCTTTACTTTGTTTTGCGATTTCGACGTTGTTCGTAAAAGTTGTTCTGTTTGATGGTCTGAAGCACTCCTTATGTAACACTACGTATGTAACGCATTTAAATTTACATCCTATATATAGCTCATTATTTTAGGAACTACTCAACAATGAGCGTTTTTCTTTTCTTTTTAAATTTAGTTCCTAAAAACCTCGACAGATGACATGTTTATCGCTCCATAGAGACGTTCGCGAGATCCTGTCAAAATCATGTCAAGACTGTGCCTGCTTTTTTTTAAATACCAAGGGATCGAGCCCATTCAACCATGTCAGACGTAATCACTTTCATAATTTCGATTAAAATGATTCGTAAATAATGAAGTATTCAGTCAAAAGATGCGTTGGCATGTTTTTGATCATCTTCTCCCTCTTTATTATCTTAATGAAACACTTTTTGAAATTTTGACCTTTATTCGCACAGACCGTAACGCCATCTATCGATCCCCTAGAAAACCAAAAGAAAAACGCTCATTTTTTTTTATTATTATTTATTTTCAACAAAACAGATACAATAATATAATCTTAGACATAAACAGCGAACAAAAACCGCGTACGATTTATCTGCCGCCGCTTATTCGCAATAATATAATACTACAGTAACAACAAGATTTATAAATAACGAGCGTTAACCCGCGACTTCGTCCGCACAAATTATATACCAGATTTTAAGTCAGATCATAAGCTATCAAACAAAAAAAGTTTCATCAAAATCGGTTCAGTAGTTTTTGCGTGATACTCGTTCAAACAAACAAACACACAATCAAACACCCAAACAAACATACAAACAAACACACAAACAAACAGACAGACAAAAAATCCAAAAATTGGTGAAATGGAATCAGGGACACCTAAAAACCATATGGTAACTTTTTTTTGTTAATATCTTCAATGTACAGACAAACTTCCTGTTACAGTTTTATAATAGTATAAATTTCAGTTAAATGATTTTCATGTAAAATGATTTGAGTATGTTTTTACATTTTTCAGGATTTTCACATAATACGTGGTAGGTAGCAAGAGGTAGCTCATTTAACAATTGAGGCAAGATATATTCACAAGTCCGTTTACCATACTCATTGTTATAATTAGGTAGTACATATTGTTGAATAAACGTATTCTTTCTTGCCCAACAGATCTCACCCACTGATGGACAGCGCAGTATCCCACGAGAATGAAAAGCCGATCTACTACAAACGGGACTTGTTCTTCACTCGTCTGGTGGTGGACAGAGTGAAGGTTGACATGATGGGCCACCAGCTCGACTACACCGTGTACTACGCTGGCACAAGTAAGTTTCCGCTTTCATTATTTTGGTCCAGGGTGCGCCGCATACACATAAGGGTTAAAGGTGTGCAGCCTACACAATCGGCAAGCCTCTAAGAGCATCCGCTGCGTTAAGAGGATAGGCTGGCTCTCGAAGAAATTCGGAGAATAGGTCAGTTTTCCGACTTTATACGCATTTGTCCGATCCGCCCCTACTACGCACCCCGCCGACTAGAGTGCGAAAAAGACAACTATAACTCGGGACTGATTTTATCTACTACTAAAATGGACGAAATCGAAAACGAATCTAAATGTGAAATTTGCCAATTTTCGAAGGTCCCTAGTTCTTAGAGTAATAAATTTATGCAAAAAAGCAAATCATAGGGACATACCAGAGGTGACATAGATTGTATGGTAAACAATTTTTTACTCTAGTGTCCTCCCTGGATAATGAGCCATTGAGGAAACAGGGGTCTACGTTTGTATGGACAAAACGGTATCAGTTTATCCTCTTAAGCAGAGCACGCATGTACCTCAGAAATAAAAATTAAAAGTACTGAAGAAATAATTAAGTAAATAATTCTTAGGTAGGTACTGTTTTATCATCATCTGGTACAATTCTAGCCAAAACTGAAAACAATACTGCAAAATTTCGTGCTCGCTTCGGCTTCGCTCGCTCCACATGTACAACTATGTAGACATGTCAGGGTTAACAGTAAAATTTTGCACTTTCCATACTAAATGCAATCAGCTGATCGAACATTTGTATGAAATGTCGAAAAACAATTGCGAATTTCCCATATAGGTTTCTTAGGAAAAGTTGTTAAGTATCATGGGTACAATTACCACTTAAAGTAATGCAACTGTTTACCCTACCCGGTATAACGTGGTGGAATTGTGGCCCGTTCGATGATCAGTCGTTCCTCATAGTTTTATTAAATACTTAAACTTAAAGCTTACTTATCCACTTCATTTGAGTAGGCAGTTAAGTTTTGGTACATTTATTGGACCCTTATTCGGTTCACCCTCGATTTGACTAGCGTACACAGAACGTTAAATAATTTAAATGCACCTATCTAAAACTTTGAAACATAATTACCTATTGAAAACGGAACATCGTTAATGCATAAACGATCAAAAACAAAAGGAAAGGTGAGCGAAAATGCAGCCTGTCCCCACTTCTAACTGCGTCGGACATCACAGCCATTCGAGAGTTTTTTATTATTTTTTTGTTTTACTATTAACGTTCGCTTTTAGGTACTGGAATTTTCATTTAAAAATCACGATAAAAGCAATATTCTACTCTACTATAGGTAAAACATTCGAAATTTAAAAGCTCGTCTCATAACACAAACGAAAATTCGTGAAGAGAAAAGGAACAATGGTAAAGTTTACCGTTGGGTTTACTTTTAAAACGTTAACAAAAAAGCGTCGCGTTCTCCGACAGGATACAATTAGAGGATTCCAAAACGCACGACATAGCTGGAAACAATCACAACGAGGGACACGGAGGAACATAAAATTTCATAAAAGCGTGCGAATTAAAAATGCCTGCGTACTGGGAAATTAAAAAGTGGCTACGAGTGAAAGTGGCATAAAGGCCATAATTCGTCTCGCCCGTGACGGCTGGACGTTTGGACTCGTCTGGATGCCATAGCCTGCCCCCCTCAAAACCCGCTAACCAAGCACCGTTCCCATGAAACAAGGATTTACTTCAAAACACGAAAAACCGATTACACGTCCATTGTTTTAGCGAAATGGCGTGTGAAACAACTATATAAGTTTTTAGCACTTTTGTCGACTAGCTCGATTTATTGACTCTAAAAATGCATTGCATTTAAAGCTTTTGCTCTGAAAAATAATCATCGTTTCATTTTGGCGGGCTATGGCTTCCTAACTATTCGTGATTAACTTACACTTCATGTCTGCAGCTATAAAACGTACAGTCTACATAGTTGTAGGTAATTAATTAAATTAAACTTGAGATGTGTTAAACAGTGTATAATTTCTTTGAGTCGGATCGTAAAATGATCGTAAATAGGGGATGGTTTGTATAATATATGAGGGAAGCAGTGCCGCAGTACGTAAGGTGGTGGGCACTAGCTTGCAGACTGCACACTGCAGACCACAGAGGTTCCACGTCACATTTCCACCACCGCATAAATTCGGCTCGCCGCCGCTCTAAACAACGCCTCCAAGTGGTAATTTTCGCCTATGTTGTTGCAATTTTCACCAATTTCCCTCGAAAATCGTTCCGACCGAACCGCCCTGCCTCTGCTACAGAGTGGATTAAACTCACGTAGATATCTAACGAAGGGGGGGTTCGTTTACGGAACAACTTTTACGAAAGGCGAGCAACGTTTGAGTTGGCGTTTGAAATGCATGTGTGTGGAATATTAAATTGTTTAAACGTTACCTTTGACGTTCCCTCCCGTGCCATAACCACGTACCGTAATAATTACTCTAACTTAACCCACACAATGTAACTTTGTTTCCTTGTTCGAATTCTACAGTGAAGCCTTTCCGAGAGTTATTCCCGACTCTTTAGTTTATACTTTTGATTAAAGCATTCACTAACTCAAACCAGAGCGCAATAGAGTGTTTAAAACAACTATTTAAAGCGCTTGACAGTGGTTGGCAATAAATGTTCTCTTGTATTCAAACCGCAAAAAGGAAAAAGAGCAACCGTCCGAAAATCCGAAGCTCTCTTAGTTCACTATTATTTACACTGGAGCGCAAAATAAGTTGCACGAAATTCCGGCGTCACAAAGAGCTCGAGGCGTCCCGTGAAAAAGGACAGTTTACTCTTTCAATAAAGAGTGCGCTCGTGCCGGCGTCTACTGCGGCGATATTACCTCCCGCTTAGCCCGTTCTGAGTGCTTACCGCGTTATAATATGCATTAAACTGCACCGCTACCGGCGCAAGCCGAGTTGTAGCCTCCTGAAGCCAGCCACCAGACAATGAGAAACGAGCGTATGATGCTCCCGCAATGCGGGCCGCGTCTCATTCCATTTGTTTTATCACGCCCGAATCACTGTTGCCAGACTACTCCGCATCGCCCCCCGCGCCGAGGTTGATAAAAGTTTGACATTGACTGTCATACACACCCCCCGCCTCGTGTTTGTCAATGAAAGGGAACCGACGTATCAAAGACGTTAAGAGTATTTAGAAGTTAACGAAGTTAATTAAATTCCCCGAGTTAGACGTCAACAGCGAGACTCTTTAGTACCAAGGGCGCCATTGTAAACAAACATATTCATGTTAACGTATCGCACGAATACAGTATTTGTAATTCGAAACTTAATTATAAACGCGTTTGTTTGAAAATATAAACGAAAAGAATATCCTTAATTGTGACGTTTGGCAGAGCGAATAGAAAAGTCATTTCGATAGCAAAATCTGCGGGTATGGAAAATCAAATTGTAGATGGTTGGGATCCGGGTTAGCTTTGACGTCACGTGTGGTGCGGCTATTAAAAACGATTTAAAATTCACAGTCGGCTCAACGGTCGAAATGCCAAACATCGCGGCCGTTTGACGACATAATAATATAAGCCTCAAAGTAACAAAATGCTTTGATGGTTCAAATGTAGTTAGTTGCTTTAGGTTTAGCAGCGAGCGCAGCAGGTGCTGTCTGGGACGCGCCTAATGTATTGCCGCATGCACACTTACATGCACAATAAATATATAGGAGAGGAATTTACATGCATACAGGGTAAAGTTTTTCGTTTTAATGTCCGACCATTAGAGTTTAATTAAATCAGCTTCAAACAGATTACACCATTTTGCTTTACTGTCTCTTAAGAATTATAAAGGTTTACAAGAGTATGCACACTCTATTTTTCATATTCTTTAAATAAGTATACAGTTTAGTACTCGTATATTTTACAGCACCTGACAAATTATGAAACACCTTCCAAAGTTTGTACGAAGTATGACAGTGTTGTTTTATTGCCCGCTGCAGATATAATGCGGGCAATAATTTACGGAATGAGTTAGGGAAGTTACCTTTATACAAAATATAGAGTATCGAGTATTACCCCTCTTATAAGTATCGGAAACCCATTTGCCTAAGTGCATGAAGTCAAAGTTTTGCCATAAACATGAAATGCGGTCCGAACAAAATGATATGTGAAGGTGTGGCGCAGGCAGTTTATAACGGGAGCAATACTGGCACAATCATGAGGAGTTGCTCCCTATCTCCCCGAGCGCCTCGAGTTCCCATACCTTATACATAGCAGCGAGCAGGGAGCCTCATCGACGTGCATTGCCCGCAGGACGAAAATGAACAATATTTATTGCAGAGTTGCGATGCGATACTCCGGGACGGAATTTCCAAAGTAATTTATAGTTTGCAACACCTTACCTCGCGCCGCTCCATTTTGAACTCGTACCTTGATGCGACGCGATCTTGTGACAATATTGTACACACAATAGACTGTTCGTATTACTTACCCTCCTCGAAATAAATTAAATTGTTCACAAAAATGGAAGGGGGAAATCAAACAGAGATTCGGTGCGCCGCATCCGCGGACGATTTATAAAACGATCGCGCCTTCACACAAACACGAAGCAATTAGTTATGCCTATAATTAGCATTCGAATCGCGTCCAACGGGAATAAACATTGATTTTTTATTCCCCCAAAACTGGAGGGAGCCGCATCCCGCGCAGGATCGGGAATACTAATGTGTTCACTTTTGAGCGCTTATTCGCGCCCCGCTAACGGTGCGCCCAACGTTTTTTGCATAAAACATCTCATCAAAGGATTGCTTAGGTCCCGCGCCGTAGTATATTGAATATCAAAAGGTGCACGAACGAGAAAGTTTTGGGAGGTGGGCGCGGTCGCGGCATCCCTAATGCCGGCCACCGTGAAAGCCTTCTTAAAAATACACCTTTGAAACGTGTTTGGAATAACCGCCCGCTTAACAGCTACGCAGTTATTTCTCTCGCAAATATAATATTTATAGGATAAATAAACGAGATACCATTTCTTTTAGTACTAGAGTAAAATATGATGAGTGAATGGTTTAATCTGTTCTAGACAGTCTTTTATTGAATGCTTTTTCTCTTGTTTGACAGAGAGAGTGCCTCCCTTAAAATATCAGATTTCATTCCATTAACTGAAATTTGAATTACAAAACTAACAACAGTACGATTCTCAAATTTCGTTTTATCGATTAACTTGTCACGTAGTTCTAGACTCGACTCGACTATCAAAGAAAAGGTATACCATAGCATTAAGCGTTATTGAAAGTTACCACTTAATAACGGTAGCATGAAACTGCCCTAACGCGTAATTATTCATATCGATTGGTAGCATAAATAGTGAAACGGGTCAGGACTACGGGAGGCTCGGGCCCATCCATTGATAGTCCCATAAAATTTGGAGCGACGAATCTCGTAAAAGTCGGCCGAGTGCTCGTAGGCGAACGTTAAAAAGCCACGTTCTTCGATTTACGGTGCCTATAAAATACATATTGCGATTCGTGATAAAAGTCCCTGCCGAATTCCTTCATACTGGCAATCGCAGAATTTATCTGGTCGACTTGCAAAATGGAATACATTTAGCGAGCCTTATACTACTTACCGGTTATCAGAGAGAGAGCCAGATTAAGTTCTGTCAAAATATATTACAGAGTTTAATAAAGAAAGACAATCTCTCGTGTATTCTTAAATAATACTTGCGAGAAATACCAAAGTAAACAAAATGTTTTAACAATAACAAATCGTATCGTTTATCTCGAAACGTTGTAATCTTTAACGTGAATAATAGCGGGTTAATAGGACGTTAATCATCAACAGATATAGCCCGAGGCAAACTCTTACCGTTTCCCTTTGAAAGTTTACGAAAGTCTAACAATACATTGCTCCTCTCTTATGCTAAACAGGTAACGTTTAAGCAATAAATGCTTAAATGAAACGCTAAAAAGGCAAACGAGGAAAATCATCGCATCAAGTTTCTAAGGAAATTGAACGAAATCCATCCGATCTGCTACTGGTAAATCTATACGTTAAACGCTGAGTTTTTTATGAAAAGCAATAAAGATGTTAGAGCTACTTTGTGTTTGAGAATTTATACCACTTGGAGGAATAAAACTTATATTGTTCGGAGGATCGCAAAAAAGTTTTCACTTAGGCCTGTCGAAGCGAAATCTTTATTGGATTGCGGGATTATTTCTTTTGAGACCGCTCCCGTCAGGCCTCGTAATCACTCACAAGGAAAATATGAAAGGATAATTACTTTTACGCCTTCTACTACCTTGTTTGATTTCATTCCTTTGAATTTTAAATGAGAGTTCTTTCAATATTGTTACTACTTCAGCTTTGAATATTGTGAAAGTGCAATAAGTTTACTACAGCTGATAAAGTACCCAATCATATATTTGTATTTCTATAGGTAGATGAAGGCATCCAAATCAATTTGTCATTAAGGTCCGCCACACACAGACGGAATTGCGATCCGGAATCCTGATTCAGGATTCAGTGTTGTCAACTATAGTTACAAAAAAAAGACTGTTGAAAAAATGCCTTAAATAAAAATTTATGAAACGCCAAATGAATGACAATAATTACATTTTTAGGTGTTTATTAAAACAAAACAAACAGTTTTTATACATGACAATTACTATCATGTGATGAGGTCATGACGTTACGAATGTTACGATGATGGTTTGAATATTGTATTCCAATATTAACGCAACTATATCAAAAGACTATCGATAGTTTTAACATTAGACATAATCTGCATACAAAATGGCATGAACCATTATCACACAAGCGGTTTTTGAGCGTAGGCGATTTCGCAACGACATCGCAACAGCTCCGTCACGATACGGTATCGTTTCATCAACGCCTACGCTCAAAAATCACTTTAAATTCAACACTAGATCTAGTGAAAAAGTCTCTGAAAGCGGCAACACTCCATACGGAATCTAATTTCGAATCAGGTTTATTCTGGATGTATGTGGCGGACCTAAGACACGAGCGTTGTAATCATGTCTTGTATCGCCTTAGACGTGATCCAACAAGATACTGTTCGACGTTTTCCCGTGTATTTCCTTATGAAATTCGTTATTGTGGCGGGGTGGTCCGCCGGGAGCCGGATCGGACCGGATCGGACTGGCCACGTCCAATGTGGGATTGTTTAATTATTTTGCTCATTCCTACCGTGATCAGAATTAATGACTATAAGCAAAGATGTAGACCTAAACGTTCGGTCGGATTAGAAGTTGTATTGATCGTTGGGCCTCGTTAACTTTACTTGAGAGAATAAGGTACTGCTTTTGTTTATGAGTTCTTTTAAAGGCACTTTAGTAATTTTTATGTTAACGGATAGCTGATTTCTTTTAAAACTCTTATTTTTATTTATGGTCGAACGCAAATTGAATCGCAATTGATATAACCAATCCATTATCATAATTATTTAAATGAAAGTACATACGGGGTCCAACTTAAGCTGCTAATGGTTTTTTCTGGGGATGATGAGACCATGAAACTTTCTCTATGGGGCCAACATCGAAATTGTGAGAAAAAAAAACAGCCGTCCCATACATTTGGGTTGAGTATTAGAATTGCAGTTTTGTATGAAACAGCAGATTTTTTTCGCGATTTTGATGTTTGTCCCATTGACAAAGTAGTTCAGTTGCTTGCCCTTAAAACCGTCAGCATATTAAGAAGCACCCTATATAAAATTATAAATGAGTGTTCTTTGGAGAAAAAGTATTGAACATGTTCTTTCTTATGTGGAGGAATTATTTTGAAAAAAGGATTCATTAAATAAATAGAAGCTCACCATAATATTCTGCAATTCACCCTGTGTAGAAATACTGCCAAATTCAGACACTTTTATTATTTACGGTACCAAACACTTCATTCAAAAATAAATTGAATACATATTTCATCACACTTCCAAGCTTGCACAACATCACTAACAAAGCGTTCAGGTACTCCCTGCATCCCTCCCAAGTACCAATATTAGTTCACACATTACGTCATGTCACGTCTTAAAGCTTAAAACATGTAACGGGGCTCCAGTAAACAGATTTGAGTTCGCCTCCCTTACCATCCCACATCCAAGGTCCTAGAAAACAAGCCATTTTCTTACTTAAAACTTTGACACACGAGTTATACGAGAGGACTTCTGAAATGGATTTAGCATTGACATTTTGCTTGAAGAGAAGTTTGTTGAATGCTTTCCCGTGTATCTTAATATCGTATCAACGTGATACGGGAGTGTCAAAGTGTGACACTCGTTAAGTGTAGACTTTGATAAGTAACTAATCGCGTTTCTGTGATGGCAGTGTTCGTAATGTAAGAGTACATACTGAAGTCACAATACATAAGACAACCACATAATAAAGACTCAGTTTTGAATCGGGCACACTGACACAAATGCACGCGCTTCACGGCTATTCGAGGTGTTTCAAAATGCACCGTCTTCGTTCACCGAGCACACGTTAAGGGCAAATCGTTCAAGGCCTATGTTGAAAAATAATTGAAGCGAAATGGGCGTGTGATAGCTTATATTACTGCCTGGTCCGAGAGAAAGAGATCGGACGGCGAACGCGCCTGAAACGACGCAAGCGTAAAACAAACTTTATTTAATTGTGATTGCACTATTTATGTAAATTCAATTCTGCTCTTATCAAAATTTGTAAAATATAAATCTCTTTTTTTTTTTAAATAAAGCTCGTGTTTCTATTATTCACCGTTCCCAGCGTTTATAAACAAAAACGGAAGCTACTTTGGCTTGTTTTTCTATCAAGAAAATGTGTCTTAATCGTGTTTTGGCTCTTGTCAAAACTTCAATTATATGTTCAATTTACACATATCCGCTAATCATACTCCTACTACACACCTCCTGTACTTCATGATATATGACGCTTTGAAGAATCCTATTTTTTCACATAGCCTCTTAATGTCGTTGGATTGATCGCGCTATCCGACACGCTCTTGGCCGGTTTTCATTTAGGTACCTATTTTGCTTTATTTCGATTATCTTTTCGATGAAATTCTCAAATTCTCAATAGCTCCAATCGTATAGATAAGATCAGAAGGTAGACGCTTAACGTTTCAAAGTGATTGACTGGCAGTCATTTAAATATTAAGACACATCGCATTTACTATATCACCACGAACATCACTGCTTCACTAAATGTCAGCGTTAGCTCATACGAAATTCAATCTAATTAAGGTAGTTGTCGTTGTCGATCAATTACCACGTTACAGAGTTCTCTGGGTGAGAGTAAAGGTTGTTTGATCATGGAATTTGCATAGAACTGGAACAAATTGAAGATATCTATATATTTCTCGATATTCTAAAATTATTTATTTACGAAAATTAAACTACACAGAGAAGCTTCGTCAAAACACAATTCCAACACAAGGAGCGTTTTTCATGTGGTTTTCTACGGGATCGATACATGGAGCCACGGTCAGCGCAAATATAATCAAAATGTTAAAATGACTGTGTTTCAAAAGGTGATTGAAAAAATGCCAACGAATAGTTTAATTAAATTTTCGTTATTTACGAATCATTTGAATCGAAAAGAAACTGTTTACGTCTGTCATGTACGGGCTCAATCCTTTTAAAAAAGGTAGGCACAGTCTTGACCTGATTGTGACACTCAGTTCTGAGGTAACAAACATAAAAAAAATACAGTCGAATTGAGAATCTCCTCCTTTTTTGAAGTCGGTTAAAAAGGTTACGAATATTACCAAGTTAGTGCTAATTAAAGTGGATGTTACATCTCTTGAAACAACATTTTATGCAAACTAACAACTTTTCTTTTATTTTTTCTCGCTGAATGTTGTTTCATACTTAAGTTGACGTTAAATTAAGTACACTAACGGTATTTTGTAAGACATTTGTTTGTGTTTACGTTGAATATACGTACGTTATAATTATAGTACTCTGTGTACGTACAATACGTAAGTACGTAACTAACGTTACAATTGGTAAATGCGTAAATTTCTTTAACAGTTTTTTAGGGTTCCGGAGTCAACAAGGAACCCTTATAGTTTCGCCCTGTCCGTCCGTCCGTCCGGCTTACCTCAAAGACGCTTAGGCCTAGAAAGCTGTAATTTGGCATGGATATACATAACATATTAAGTACGCCAACAAAGTGCTAAAATAAAATCTTGAAAAATATCTTTTTTAGGGTACCTCCCCTACACGTGAAGTGGGGATGACTTTTTTTTTCTCCTCTATCCTATGTTGTGGGGCATCGTTGGATATCGTGGGTTTGAGAAAACCATTTTTCAATTAAGGATCCGTAAGAGAAATATTAAGCGAAAATTTTGGTTAGAGTCAAGTGTCACCCCCAAGTGTCAGTGTTTATTTCGTTGAAGTGTTAATTAGTACCTATTTGAATGCTTATTATTTGTGTTCCTACAAATCAATGTATCTAACATTTGGCCAAGTGTTGCTAAGTGGTGTCAACGGTGAGGTATACTAATGGACAGCTGTGTTAGACTAATGTACTACGCAATCTGAATCGTTCTGTTCAAATACATAAACATATGCCTCGGTGAACCCTGCCATTAGGTAAATAGGTAAGCCGGCTTTGTTCTGTGGAACGCAATGAAGTATATATTATTCCATAAGAACAGTCTTTATACATAATCATAAAACAATCCTCAAATTTACCAACCACAATATCCAGTATGATGAAAATTCGATATCTTTTGTTAATTTTTATATCACTTTTCTCGAAGAATCTTTTTAATACTAAATTGATTACATACTGTCTAAGAACTAAGTTCACTTGGGCAGATGAAACTTTTCGCTGGTTTTTATATTATTAAATTGTATAATATATGTTATACAATATGTATAACAATATTGTATAATGACTGGATTTCAGATTTTTTTTTTGACAAATAAATACGGACAGACTTACGGACTTAACTATTGTTGTTGGAGAAACACTTTTTTTCATGGATGTACAGTCCTACAAGAGAGTGGCACGGCCAGTATAAGTATCTAGTACACACGTCCGCAAATCAACAGTAGGCCTACCATGAGTTTTTACTGTACGTTGCTACTGTAGTTGCAGCGCCAATTTTGTATGACAGAAATTAGTTCTCAACGGAACCACTAGGAGCGCTGTACGAAATTCAATACAAAAACTGTAGTTTACTTTAGTAGTTTTACTGTATAGTTTACTACAGTGTAAACTCATGGTAGGCCTACTGATTTCTTAGAAAGAGTATTGTATTCATATAATGCAAAACAAATACAACTAGTTTTCATCTCAGGGTACGCGTCACAATACAATCAGCGTATTTATTACGAATTTGCCTTAATATAATTACTGATTTATAGCTCAGCAACTATAACTTAACGAACATAATAACAGTGCGATGCTGTAGAGGCGGGAATAATGATTAGGTCCGTTTAGAGATTGGAATCATGTTCAGCTGAAGTGATGTGAATCGTGACTTCAAGTGATTTCTTCCGAATTACGTAGAAAATTAATTTTTAATAATTTTTTTCAATATCATATTACTTTACACCTTTTTATGCACTGAAAAAATGTTTTGTTAAATATAACCAAACTTTAATGACTTCCAAACTGTTTTGTAGCACATATACAGACTGGCTGGATTTTTTGCTCAAATTTGGATATAATTAAAAAAACATTTTTTCAATGATAGCTAGGTAGATGATGACGATGAATCTTTATATGAGATTTGCGTTGCTATCAAATTGACCCATATTACAAAGAGGAAAAGAGGTCATTCACTGGACCAATCCAATAATTTTACGCATCCCTAATAGGCTATTTACAGATCCATGTACGACTTATATCCAGCTAGATAATTTCGGCACATCTCGACCTCTTAACAAAATGAATCGGTTCACTGAATCACTTATTGGAAAGTTCACGCACCAGTCACCCCTAGTTTCCACACTACGACTGCACGTACGTTTACTATTGTATGTAACCCAGTTAGGTAATTTCGGTACATGCCTCTAATCCAATTAGCTATTAAGATTCGTGGCCCGAATATTAATTCGCTACTGATTCGGAATGTAAGGAAACTGTGACCTTATGTACAATAGAAGACTTGGTCACGTACCAATATCGATTGTGTTTACACAGGGCTTTACGAAAATACTGGATATTAGTTTGAAAACTATGCTATTTTGGACCTTTTGTAAATATACTGGGATTCTCAAACTTTGGTACATTACCAATGATGCATTTTATTTTATCCTTTGGCATCCGCGAACAACATTACAACAGTTTAGGAGATCTAGTATGGTAGAAAGCCTAAATTTAAAATGAGATTAGTGTTAGGTACTATCATAATTATATGTTTTACATAAATAACTACAAAGTACTGCGTAGGGCTGAAATAGGTAACCTGAGGGTTAAAAGCCCCCATATAAAACAGATTTAAAAGAAAAAGTATTAGCGCAAGCGAAAAAGCACACTAGTTTTGATTCAATTATTGTGTAACACATAAACTTTAGTCGGTTTTTTTTATATGGGGGCTTATAATTTAACCCTTAGGTTATGCCAGGCCTACGCTACGCAGTACTTTGTAGTTTATGTAAAACATACAAATTACGATAGTACCTAAAATTAATTTTTAATTTGATTTTAGGCCTCCTAGTCTTCCTACCATAGCACACTAGATCTCCTAAAAAGTTGTACTGTTGTTCACGGATGCCACTTCACGCGTACATACGATACGCAAATTATTACGCACAAGTTAGGCGAGCAAAGTTTGAGAATTGATGCCTTTTAAAATTCACTGTCACTGTTTTATGTTCAAAACAATCTCAAAGTTCTCAAGACAAACAATAAGTTGAACCTTTCGTGTTAGCCCCGAATCAAATTAATTGGCGCCATCATTTTGACGTACCCTTATAATTTATCACGCAGCAGTCAAATAACCAGTAGTGAACTGAGTTTGTTCAGCAAAGTCTTGCCAGTTAATCCATTTTGATACTTAAGTTTTAGGCATACGAATTATACCAGCGGTCGTTTTAAATGGAATGAACTGTATTCGGTCGAACTCGAGACTCTCGGAGTCTTCACGGTGCGACACACTTACATTTATAGCGCGCTCCCTTCGTGAAGTCCTGTGAATTAACCCATTTTCATCTTTACTATGACAGCATAAAGACTACTTAGAACTATATTTCGTAAACCTCAATTGCTGTCAAAGATACAATGAAAACTGATGGAAACTAACGTAGTGGAAATTTTACAAGAATCAATTTCCAATGAAACTCTTTGATGTGAAGTGTGATTTATTGGTTATAGTAGTAGCGGTTGGAATTGAATAGAAAATCGTAGAAGTAACTAAATGGTCATAGAATCTGATCAGCGTATTATAATCCCCATAAAAATTCTATGCTAGTCTGCTACTCTGTTCCAAAAAACAATAGAATAGGATAGTGGACTGCATAAAATATATCTATCTATCATACTATTATAAAACTGTAACAGGAAGTTTGTCTGTACATTGAAGATATTAACAAAAAAAAAGTTACGATATGGTTTTTAGGTGTCCCTGATTCCATTTCACCAATTTTTGGATTTTTTGTCTGTCTGTTTGTTTGTGTGTTTGTTTGTTTGTTTGAACGAGTATCACGCAAAAACTACTGAACCGATTTTGATGAAACTTTTTTTGTTTGATAGGTTATGATCTGACTTAAAATCTGGTATATAATTTGTGCGGACGAAGTCGCGGGTTAACGCTCGTACTATTATAAAACTGTAACAGGAAGAATATTAACAAAAAAAAAGTTACGATATGGTTTTTAGGTGTCCCTGATTCCATTTCGCCAATTTTTAGATTTTTTGTCTGTCTGTTTGTTTGGGTGTTTGTTTGTTTGTTTGTTTGAACGAGTATCACGCAAAAACTACTGAACCGATTTTGATGAAACTTTTTTTGTTTGATAGCTTATGATCTGACTTAAAATCTGGTATATAATTTGTGCGGACGAAGTCGCGGGTTAACGCTCGTTGTAAATAAAAACGTTCTAAAATAACACTAATCTCGCATTTTCATTTATTCTTTAGCTGAATCCTATTTTTATTAACAGCATGAACTAAAAATAATGAAATGTTTATGATATCACTTGTTAGTTGTTAGTATTTAGTTAGTACAATTTTTCAATAAATGGTGGATAAAACGGGCGGGTCATATTTCACATACGGATTCTTTTTCAGTTTACTTATTTTCAAAAAGAAGATAATGTATGCTTTGCGAAAAATTTGTTATCTTTTGGTACCTAGTTAGAATAAAGAGATCCTTCCTGTGAGGTACCTTGACTTCCATGGATCGCGGCCGATGCGACAGTCGCGCACTGCCAAGGTGACATACACCGAATAGATATCCAATCAGACGGCTTGATGTCTCTTAATATCGGGCGTTGTAATTGTGCCTTGGCTGCACCTACGTCGGTTGCTGCCAAGGCACTGTACTCCATCTACAAAAAAACCTTAAATTTTTAGTTATTTATTTTTCTATTTCATCACTGTGTAGTTACTAGTTTTTTTATTGTTATTATAATGTCTGTGACCTTACCCAATAGAAAATCCCACAGAGCGACATGGCCTCAGGCCAAGCTCTTCAATAAAGATAAAAAAAAACAGCTTCATATTTCACCTCGCAGCGGGCGGCCGGTAACTTAACTACTGTTTGCACAGCGTTCGGCAATACGTAAACGTTCACATACGAGAATGGGCAGCAGTTTGGTAGAAAGATCGCTGAACGTGTAGGGGTGTACGGTCCTAAGCGAGCTTCTAAGAATCTGTTTTTCTAGAAGGATATCAATTCGATGCGACAGACCCGCTCGGCCGATGAAAATATTTCGACACGAATGACCTCGGCCGTGCGCGTTTTCACGGGGTTCGGAAGTGGCGCGATACATTTTCATAGTGTCTAGTATTGTCGCGTCAGCCATTGGCCGTCGTCGGCCGCGATTTCCTCCATGCGCCACTCGTTTTTAAACGATTTTTATTCAACTTCGAAGCTATCTAACTACCTATCTCAAATTCGAATCTTGTTTCTGTACAGAAACTAACGTTGGACCAACCTTCATTAGTCCTCTATAAACAATTGTATGAAGGTCCAACTTTATATCACCCTTGGAACTTGTACAATACAGGCTGAACGTTCGTTGTCAGTCATTAGATATTATTATTAGCCCTGTCTAAATTAAATGGATCTAATTTCATATAGCTTCGATCTTATCCACAAAGGCGGCGGAGGCCGTGGGCGGTGTGGGCCACCGTCCACGGCCTCGCGGTCCGATGGGCCTGGCGCCCTTAGCTCGCACCTCAAAGGTTTATGCAGCTTTCTTCAAACTCACGAAAAATATTTTGCCACATGGCCATTTCTGACTCATATTGCTAAAAATTTCGAGCTCGCTTCGCTCGCTCTAAGATTGTTATTACACTGCATTCATGCACTATCTGATTTCTGGTCAGAGGCGAAGCATGGTGATGAAAAATTATATATGTATAATAATACAAATATTCAAACCTTCTTAAAATGTGACCTGCAATCAAGGGTTAAGGCACGATGGGGCTGGCGTAACCTCAGGGTTAAAAGCTCCAAAAAAAAAACAAAAGAATTAAAAAAAAAAAAAAGTACCCCAGGCCATGGGGCCTCACGAATGAGGATGAGGATCGCAAGATGAGGACATCTTGCCCACATCAAATTTAGGTCTTGCCGCCGCCTCTGCTTATCCATAGACATCTTATATTATTTTTATCTTATCGCTAATTAGATAAACTAATTTTCTCCACTTCAAACCACTATTTTAGGGGGGTATTTAGATAATGAAAAATAATAGACAATCGATCGGCTGATCCAGTCTTTCGAATCATGTTCCTTATGGATTTATTTAGTTTAATTATCTGAATACACCCATTAATACAATTATTATTCAAGTATAAATTTTTTTATGTGTTTAAATCAACAATGTTGTTACTTTTATCCTAGCTAAAATAACTTCCCTTTCCCTAAGAAACCTAAAGGAAATTCGCAAAAAAATTATGTACTTCTCATACTAAATGCAATCAGCTGATCGATATTTTGTATGAAAAGTAATTTTTTTTTTGTGCTAATGTCCTGTAGGTTTCTTTGGGAAAGTTGTTAAGTATTATTGGTACAATCACCACTAAAAGTAATGCAAATGGTTACCCGAATACCCTGCATATAAGTGAAATATGGTATGAATAAATCGTCATCGATGAACAGAGCTTTGACGAAACGTTTGTCTAACCAACGCGTAGGGAACCCGTTATAAGCGTACAGTCATTATAGACAGAAAGAGGTTGCGTGTCATAATAATATTTAATTAAAACAAATGGTTGTATTTTGTTTAAAATAAAATGTATCTTTGTTACAGATGAAGGAAAAATTCACAAAATTGTGCAGTGGACCCGCAACGGTGACAGCCAATCAGCATTGCTCGATATTTTCGATGTCACGCCCGGAGAACCTATTCAGGTACAACCTTTAATCCTGTGCAATAAAGTTTGAATTTGAATGAAACGAGCCATTTAGTCCACATAATGTGGATTAAATTCAATTTCATAACTGTAAAGTGTTTAGTTAGATCTAGAACAGAGATAGTCTGGCATGCATAAGGTAACTAATCTGTACCGACAAGAATCTTTTACTTGCGTGCAGTTGCTACGCCGAGCCGTAGCCGTAGCGCAGTGCTACGCGCATATTTTATTCATAGTTCGTAGCTCAATAACACGGAGTTAGAAACTCGATACCAATTTTCAATTCAAACCAAGTTTTGGATCAAATAAAAGTATACAAGGTGTTACAAAAATAAAAATAAAAATTTAAAACTTTTAAGAGGGATTTTTAGAACATCAAACTGAACAACTTTCACTATGGGACCAATATCGAAATCACAAAAAAATTTAAAAAAATTGCTGTAGTGTAGTATTGAACATCAGATTTTTTTCCCGTTTTCGATATTGGTCCCATAGTGAAAGTTGTTCAGTTTGATGGTCTACACCAACCCCTTAAAATTTTTGGCGTGGGTAGGCCCCACAAGGATGACCGACGACATGGTGAAGGCGGCGGGAACTCGTTGGATGAGGGCAGCGCAGGACCGGTCGTTATGGCGATCATTGACCTATGTCCAACAGTGGACGTCCATCGGCTGAGATGATCATGATGCCATCATTTCAGTGCTCATTTTCTTACCACCTATGTGCCTGTGACTAATCCTACCCTTCTTCCACTAGGCAATGGCGCTATCCCGCGCCCACGGCTCGCTGTACGCAGCATCGGACCAGCGCGTGCTTCAGCTGCGCTTAGCACTCTGCGCACGTCGCTACGACGCATGCGTGAGATGCGCCCGCGACCCTTACTGCGGCTGGGACAGAGACGCCGGAGTCTGCAGGGAGTATATGCCTGGGTAAGTACCAAACAGAAGAAGTACTAAATTATTGATTTTTAACTAAGCCCATATACAACGTGTTAATGAATAAGCGCAAAACCTCATACACCCCAACTGATTTATAATTATAACAAAATAATTGCATTGAAACAATACCTAATTTCATTATTTTATTAAATAAAATTTAAAGTTACACTCCTTTTAAGTTTTCATGCAAAAATGATTTGTTATTACTATTCAACCTACTAACAAAATTATGGATTTTTGTCTGAAATAAAATTTAATTTAATTAATTAATTACTAATTTCAGAAATGAAATGAAATCAAATAGCGCTTGTGTGCTCATGGGTACATTTTAAGAATCTTATTTTGGTAGAACTATGAGTGTGCCCGCGTGTGGTGGGTTGACATCGAGTTCATTAAATTTTAAATAAAACAAACAAACAAAATTTTAACCTATGCTGAAACCTTGATAATTCGATTCTGCTCTCGATTCATGATTATATATATATATATATATATATATATATATATTCTAATTTCCGATATTTTCTAACGTTGCGTTTATTCAATAACACGTTGTATATCTCAAGTGCTGTGGGCTGAAGAACCAGACGTTACACCACTAGATGACTTGCCGAAATTATGAATGCAAATTACAGAAAATCGAGCCATATGGATGTCATAGGTGTCTATTTTCAACAGTGGTCTGTCAGCTGATGAACATATATTTAACCTGATGTTAACATCATGTTTTCATTTGGTTAACCAAACAGATTATCCTTCATTGTGTAATTGACTCCGTCTTATTCCGATTAGAATGAAACAAATAAGTTTACTACAAAATATGTATATCATCATCAGCCTACCATCGTCCACTGCTGAACATTGGCCCTCTCCCAAGGCGCGCACGCGCCACAGAACTGTTCCCTCGGCCTCCTTCTTATCTCGTGTCAGAATATGCTATATCGCATGACAATCACCAATTATCATAATAAAAAATCCAAAATATAAGAAATAATTATGTTACAATATAAATCATTTCAAAACAAACCGCTGGGTATTTCAAAATTAGAGACTTTAAGTTTCTTAATTTTAAATACGTCTTTCAGAATGTTAATAATTCAGTCTAAAGTTAACTTTTCAGACTTTCTGTCTGACAAACAAAAACAAGTCTTCTAAATAATAAAATATACATTTTACGAAACATTTTACGTTCGTAACTGACGGTGTTGCCTTCACTATTTTCGTTTCACATTAAATTTTTACAAACTTCGAACGATTAGAAATAGAAGTATTATTATATTTTACTTTGTTTCCAGTTAGACAGGTTTTCTTGGGCCTTATAGGTAAACTAGTTTTGCCTCGACTGATTTAGCTTTACATTTTATATTTTAAACTTTTTTCCAATATATTTCTGAATCTCTTTCGAATGGAAGTTATATTTTTGGCTTTAATTTGACTACATAGTTTGATTTAAAAATCAAACTATGTAGTTTCGTTTTTAAAATAGCTACGAAACCATGTTTAATGATACAGTATGTAAACTTATAGTGTGGTGTAGACCATCAACTGAACACCTTTCTGTATGGGACCAAAATGAGTGAAAAAAAAAGTTATTTTTCACTCATTTTGGTCGAGAACAGCAACTTTTTTTTGTGATTTCAATGTTGGCTCTGTATTAAAAGCTGTTCAGTTTGACGGTCTGAAGCACCCTGTTCGATATGCAAGGCATTTAATTTTCACCTCATTCTTATAGTTAAATAAAACATTTTCCCGGCAGCCTAATTCAAGACGTGGCGAATGAAACAGCTGATATCTGCGACTCCTCGATATCTCGGAAGAGCGTCTCCGCGACCTGGGGCCAGAGCCTCCACCTCGGCAGCTTCGTGAAGATGCCTGAAGTCCTGCACCCGAGGGCTGTGACCTGGTTCCACTATTCAAGGGAGAAGGGACGACATCCGATCACTTTCAAGTAAGTTTACTACGTTGATCTTTTTGAAACTAAGGATAACTTCCGTGTGTTTAGATGTTTTTATTATAGGAAGCAATATTAGGTTATAGTGTCTGGTGCCCGTTTATTATTAGCCTTATTTTTCGAATACCTTCCTGTCTCCCGTTTGCAATCGAGGGAAATAATGTACTAGGTGTAAGAGACAGCCAGGCAAATACTGAAACGATGAAATAATAACATCAAACTGAATAACTTTCTCTTTTGAACCAACTTCAGGAAACGTGAAAAGAAATCAGCTGTTCCATGCAAAACTGTTGTACCTATACCCGACTCAAATGTATGTAATAAGTTTTTCACGTTTCCTGTGGTTGGCTCCATAGTTAAAGTAGTTCAGTTTGATGGCGCGTTCTTCACCTCTAACGTATGATAAAGATTGTTGTTTAATAATATGGGCCTTAGTATCTTCTTTGATAAAATATCTGAGATCCCGTATGGGAAATATAGTTCATTGCTGAAATGGAATACTGCCAATACGAGGAGTATTGTCCGACTAAAAACTGTATCAACGCAAACATCCCGCAAAGATAAACCCTAATTACTTAAACGGTGTTTAAAATTATTCAGAAAACACTTGAACTTAACACGCATGCAACATTAATTAAGAGTGTTTCAAATCTGCTGTTATCGCACTTCCGCTTTTATAATTAAAATGCAAGGGGAGCCGCCGAATTTACGTTTTTGTTTACTGCGTTTCATTCAACACTCCACTTCGCAATTTTTCTATTAAAAAAGTGAAAGGGGTCTGTTTTGCTGTCTGCCTATGATACTATAATTATTTCTGAAAAAAAGTATCTAGTTCAAATAAGCGCAGTGTAATTTTAAATTAGAGTTCAACGGAATCGTTTTGAGCCTTTAGTTAATTATTTTCTTTTATACAAGAAAAAGTGAAAGGGGTCTGTTTTTTTGTTTGTCTATGATCCATAATTATTCCAGAAAAAAGTATCTAGGTAGTTCAAATAAGTGCAGTGTAATTATAAATTAGAGTTCAACGGAATCGTTTTGAGCCTTTAGTTAATTATTTTCTGTGTGTAAAATTAAATGCGTTACATATTAAACAGGTTGTTTCGGACCATCAAACTGAACCACTTTCACTATGGATTCAACATTGAAATCTGCTACATTTGGGTCGAGTCATTGACGTTTGGAACAGCCGTTTTTTTTCGCGATTTCGATATTGGCGCCATAGTGTAAGTTGTTGAGTTTGATGGTCTAAACTTTAGTCTTTAGAACATTAAACTAAACAACTGCGTTACAGTTAATACAACGCATTTAATTATACACCCAGCATATAAAAAAGTTGCTTTAAGGCTGTTGCAGAGAGGTCAATTTTATACAAAACTTTGACGCACAATACGCATAGACGGTATTAATATAAGTAACTTTGTATATATGGAAAAATAGTTTAGAAAATTTAGATGCCGCGTCACAAATAACATTTGCAATCTATAAAATAATTACGAAGATATAAAGCTTTAAATTTTTTCATACAAAATTTTAAAATCTTTATAACTTCGTTATTATATTATAAATTGAAAATGTTATTTGTGACGCGGCAACTAGATTTTCTAAACTATTTTTCCATATATAAAATATTACTTTTATTAATTCCGTCTACGCGTATTGTGCGTCAAACGTTTGTATGGACTGAAACCACCTTAAGGCAACGCTACTACAAAATTTAAACCTTAAAGATTGGAATTATAGTTGTAGGAAAGAATGGGGGGATTAGTTCGTGAGTTTTCTTTGTTATAAAATGTGATTTTTCTTTTTAGTAAACCAGAGAAATACATAGAAACGTCTGAGCACGGCTTGCTAATAATATCGGTGAATGAAGGCGACGCCGGTCGCTACGACTGCTGGCTCGGTGGATCTCTGCTCTGCTCGTACAATATCACCGTAGACACACACAGGTATCTATCTAAGCTATGCTCTCTACAAAATTGAACATCATTCCACACAGAGAATATTTTTTAAAAAATCTGTCATTCTTCTTTCAGATGTTCACCTCCAGAGAAGAGCAATGAATATCAGAAAATCTATTCGAATTGGTGTCACGAATTCGAGAAATATAAAACGGCTATGAAAACCTGGGAGCGAAAGCAAGAGGTAACTGTTACTCATATTTCCTTTTATACCTCACATACACATGTGTACTGGTAACATTATGATAAAAACATTCATTTTTATTTTCCAGCAATGCGCGAGACAGAACGACTCGAATCAAAACACGCATCCGAATGAAATAGTGTGATAGCTTCTGAACATCGCCTATCTCATGTTTCAATCGGTTAACTATTACGCAGGAGCCATTCCGGTACCTTACGTATCGGCTGGCTTGAAGTATTTCAACATATTCTCGTGAGGACCTACGAAAATCATCCGCTCCAAAACTCAGTGATCTAAATAGCGACTCCATAGATGTGTACGTCGAGCTCAAGATTATAGTGTACCTACGCATATTGTGAATCCCCATAGCTTTTGTAAAGACATATTGAAAGTGTAGTGAACATTAACTGTTAGATGCAGCACTGCGTTCCACCCACACACGGGACATGAGAAGGTGATTTAGACACTCGAAATTTTTACGAACTTTTATTATTAAAATTAGAGGAATGATTAATAATGAGCACTGTGAGTTGCTTTGTTGGAAATGGAATGTAAAAAGATTCAGGAATCGAAATTTTCTAAATGTAAGTACGCTTTGTTGTTGGGTAAGAAGTATAGAAAATTGTTAGATTTATGGAAGGGAACTAATTTTATATTATCTCGTACTATTAAGTACGAATATTTGCATATATTACTAGTTTATTTATAACCTGCCCTGTTCATAATAATTAAATTTTTAATCTTTATATTCCAACTCATTTGTTTTATCTATGAAACCTTATACTTTCCGTTTTCGTTTCACAAAATGTATCTTGGTCTTTTTGAGTTTTAAATTTAATTCGTTAAATAAAAGTATCAAGATACGTGATCCGTTGTACACGCCGACTAATGAGTCTAGATACGTATTGCCGTGTTGCTATACTGCGGTCGTAATTTGAAATCTCCGAGGGTTGTGGGAGGGTTTGCCTCATTATTTTTCCCCTATTTGTGTAAATAGTTACCTAATTTCGTTCGACTGTACCTACTAATGTAAGTGTACGTACGTATAGTATGCACGTCCCTAATCGTAATGAATATAATTTAAGCCTGTGATATGTTAAGAAACTCGTTTAAGAAATATATTTTTAAGTATTGACTGGGATGTACTGAGCCTAAATTGTCACTGATGAAAAAATTCTGCCGATAACAAATTGCCACGTTATTTATATTTTAGCATGATATATTATATATTAAAAATAGACGAGATATTGTAGTTTGTTATTGTAACAGGTTCACACATTCCACGACTTAGGATCTTATTAATGAAATGTGTTAAATGTGATAGATAATTTTAAGTTTTGTATCTCTGTTTCATTTAGCAAAAAGTCTATAAGTTGAGCAGTGATATTATACGTTGTACTTAAGGTGGTTTCAGTCCATACAAAAGTTTGACGCACAATACGCGTAGACGGAATTAATAAAAGTAATATTTTATATATGGAAAAATAGTTTAAAAAATCTAGTTGCCGCGTAACAAATAACATTTGCAATTTATAATATAATTACGAAGATATAAAGCATTTAAAATTTTGTATGAAAAATTTCAAAGCTTTATATCTTCGTAATTATTTTATAGATTGCAAATGTTATTTGTTACGCGGCATCTAGATTTTCTAAACTATTTTTCCATATATACAAAGTTACTTATATTAATACCGTCTACGCGTATTGTGCGTCAAAGTTTTGTACAAAATTGACCCCTCTGCAACCACCTTAAGCTAATCACTTAATAAACACGTTTTATTACTCAGATCATTAGCTAATATTATTATTATCAGCAATAAATATAACAAAATAAATGTCAGCTAAAAAATGAAGAAAATATTTAGTGTACGACGTAGAAAGGTGTTTTTAGAAATTATCTCTGCATATTTTTGTACAAAACTCGATTTTAATGTCAGTTTATTAGATATTAGTTTGTAACGTAACAGTTACCTATTTGTAACAGTTACACTTATCATCCTCACTAGTACCTATTTGAAACTTAATTCGATTCCATATCATAAAATTACAGTACCTAAGAGCTTGTATATAATTACTATACTAAACCATCAGTGCGTCATTTATGTACCTAATTATTTATTTATAAATTGTGTAACCAACATTTTGGGTCGTTTCATAAGAGGTCTGTTATTCAACATTTGAAATGAATTCGTAACATTGTTCTATTCTATTTTGCCGCAGTTAGTTTAAAACACTTCGTCTAGTTGTCTAAACTAGTTATTACAATGTAAGCCAATGATGCTTAATTTCTTGGTTGTTATTACATATAGTAAAAATGATGTTTAAATTGATGATACTACCTCATAATTGACGGCTCTATGAAAATTTAGACCCTGTATGGTACTTGTACAATTTTGATAACATTTTTTATGCATTTGTTCCAAACGCCATAAATACAGATAAAGCTCGATTCTGTTTTGATGATGATTATGGATTCCTAGTCGATTCCGACTACGATGACTGCTAATTTTTACAGAAAAGCCGCCAGGAACGCAGGATATTCTCTTATAGTCTATTCCTGGATTGTTTTTTTGTGGCCTGGTGTAAATTTGTTTTCTTAATTTACCAGTATTATTCATAGCTGTTCCCAGCAAGCCGTAACCACAGGTTTATTTTGGATCTTTCAGACAGTAGCAGAAAATGGTGATCATTAGAAATAAAGTTAGCCACATAGGTGCTTCAAATATAGTGTTTTATTTTGCAAATACGAATATTACTTGTAGGGAAAGGGGTTTTAAAATCATATGACTGTTTGATAAAACTTTTAGTGAGTATCAGAGTTTTTTGTTTGGTGTATAAACGTTTTTATTTTAAAATAATAATTCCGAATATTTTGCTAGAAGGCACATGCCCAATTCTCATAATCATTGTCCCATAAAGAGGTAATTTGGCAGGGAACAAATGAGTACATAATTAAATTAACGTTCCTATATAAACAGAAAAACATACCAGAAAGAGCGTGGCGAGGTAGCAACGTCTCCAGAACAGGTTCTCTTGATTGGGCACCCTTATTTATTTCCTAAAACCATTTGTAATATCACCAAAAATACTATCAAATGGAATAAAATAATTATTTAATCCAAAGTTTAAGTGTGCAAGAAATAGTTAGTCGAAAGATTTTTGTACCAATACCAATAGGAAAAGTAGTCATATGATTTTAACACCCTACATAGGTACTAACAGTTTCCAAGTAATGATATATGGCACATCGGGGACAAGAAACAGGTTAGTTTCGGTTTCATAGCATTTTCTCCACAGAACATTATAAGAGGGGTTAGAAGTGCAAAGTAGGTGTGGAACATGTCACCACAGGTTATGCAATGATTTGCATAACACCATAAGGCGCGGAGTGGTGCGAGCGAGAGGGCATGAGTAATTGTAACAGCGTGAGCGGGAAGACAAGTGGCGACAGCCTTCTCCAAAGCAAAAGCGCTAATTTGCATTTCTAACCCCTCTTATAATGTTGTGTGATTTTCTCTGTCGCATTAGTAATTACAACTAAGATTGTGACTAAGGCCGCTATTATACTATCATAGAAATATGATCATAGATGTACTAGTCATTTTTAAATGAACGACATATGACATTTTTAAATAACTACATATGATTCATATTGTCTATGATCATAGTTATGGGATCCTATTTGACAGCTAGCGAACAAGTAGGATCATATCCGTCTTATCAAAAAATGGCGTCTTCCAAATCAAAGAATTTCGACTGGAATACAAAAATCGTGATCGTGACGCTTATATGATCATATGTAAAACATAAGTGTATTATGTAAATATGAAGAAAGCCATCATTTAACTATGATCATAGAATTTGACAGACATGAAATCATATTTATATGATCTAAATATGATAATGTAATAGCGGTGTAATTAATGACAAATGATGTGTAACCTAGAGACAAATATAGCACTATACAAAACGAATTTTAAACGTCTTTGTCTTGACCGCGATGTTTCAGGTCAATAGTTGGTTACCGTACTATATATATTTTCAATCTTCTCTCATATCACGATGTAAATACATGAATCGATAATAGTTATAAAAACGTAAGAAATATCTGAGCTTTGTCGTTTATTATTGTATAAGAAGTAATTAAGTATTTTAGTGATTATTAAAACTAAGGTTTTCCCTTATTTCGGGGATAACTTGCGCAATAATGTAGCTAATTACTATTGTCTGTACTAATCTGATAGCTCTGTACATTTCACATGTTACTATACTAAGTTAAAATTCAAATGTAGAGTTAAGATTTTATATAATAAATCTATTGAAATGTAACTTGCAGCTCTCTGAAGTTTTATTACTCTATTTATTTACGTGCAACCTTCGATGAAACGAATAGAGGAATACGTGACAATCATTGCGCGCCCACGGTTGGGATGATGTTCTCTGTATCAATATCAATACAATCTTACCTAATTAAATAGTTTTACATAACTTCAATAAAACAGCATTTACAGAATTATTTAAAATATCGCATCTTCTCAAAACGAACCTGATCTAAACTTTCCCTAAGAAATATGAAAAAAGTAATGTTAAATTCCTGTCTTCAATAAACTATTGCCATTGGCATTAAATCTAAAGGATGAAAGTGTATTAACATGCACTAGTGTATGTAGCTTATTAAAGGATGCAATTATACAAGGTGTAACAAAACATCCTAGTAATATATACTTAAGGGGTTGCTTCAGACCATATAACTGAACATCTTTCACTATAGAGTATGGAGCCAATTTTGGAATCATGAAATAAAAATCACCTGTTTTATACAAAACTGCAGTACCGACCGGCTCGACTCAAATGTTTGGGACAGCAGATTTTTTTATTTTTCCTCGGTGTTGGCTTCATAGTGAATGTTGTTCAGTTTGA
Organism: Agonopterix arenella; assembly: GCA_927399405.1. Taxonomy (NCBI): domain Eukaryota; kingdom Metazoa; phylum Arthropoda; class Insecta; order Lepidoptera; family Depressariidae; genus Agonopterix; species Agonopterix arenella. The sequence continues at coordinate 11,547,503 of OV656704.1, read as the reverse complement.
TGGTCTGAAGCACTTCCTTACGTATTACTAGAGTGTTTTATTACACCCTGTATATGCATAAAAACATTAGGTAGGTACTACATAAGGTAATATATATTATGATACGGTACGGATATTTAAGTATGATAACAAACCTTTGCATTTCCAATTTTACACTGCTAACCAATAAATACCACATACAAAACGAAAACAGTATACTAACACTATATGGACAACTTGTCTGAAATAAATTATTTCAATTGAATTGAAAACGTTATATCGCACTGCTCTCCCAATAAAAAAACTCTACCTTATCATAAACCAAAAACAGATCAGCCCTGAAGCGAATGAACTCCGAAAAGCTCCAAAATATATTTCCAGCACCACGTGCAAACTATCAATGAAAACAAATATATATATAACAGCTTTTTTGTCACAAAAACTAGTATCCAATAGAGCAATCTGCTAGCAAAAGTGAAGAGAAAACGTTTAAAATAGTGCCAATTCATCAAGTCGCATACCGGGTTGACATTTTCGTCATAACAACCCGGGGCCCTTCGGCCGCTGCCGAGGGGAAAAGGGGCCCCCTATAAAAAGTGAGGGGGCGTAATTATATAGTGCCACTAAACTAATTTCACGATACATTGCCGACAAAATCTGTGCTTGGCACCGCCACTGCCGGCGAAATGTGATTTTTCTTTCATAACGAAACGCTTGATTACTATTGTTACATGTTATTTTGTATGAATTGCTAATCACAAACAGAGTTTGACGTAAATTGCTCTCGATTTTTGTTGAATTGGTAATGGTGGTTTGGATTGTTTCGACCTTCATTTCAGGGTTGTTGTAACTTTGTTGTAAAATTTCATAAAGTTTTCTACTCAAATTATTTGATTAGGCTCAAGGCAGAGGGCACAAAGTCAGCAACCTTTTTAAAAAAAAAAAACAAAACAGAAAGTAGACCAACATCACTGTCCAAATTTTTCCACCTGGTAAAATTTCTGCTACTTTTAATTTGATTTTCCGACAAATTACTTATGTACCTAGACAGTTGTAATCTATTCCTAGCATGGGCACATGAGTAGTCACTATGGGACCTCGTTTAATATTATTCAACAATTTCTACAAGAAATCAGAATCCATCGGGCAGGTTAGACAACAAAAATATAGACCGTAATTAACTAATGTTGAAGTTTTTCAAAGTTAAATTTTTTGCTCTGTTCATTTCCATTTCCTTTCCTCCTCCATTCCGCTCCATTTACCCAGTAATTATTTGATACCGTTTTCCAAAACTTTAAGGTCCGCCACATACATACGGAATAAACCTGATTCGGAATTGGTTCCGGATGGAGCGTTGCCGCTGCCGCATCAAAAATAGCTTGTATGATAATGGTTACTGCATTTTGTATGCAGATTATCTCTAAGCTATCACTATCGATAGCGTTTTGATATAGTTGCATAATATTGAAATACAATTTTCAAATCATCATCGTAACGTCATTAACTCATCACATGATAGGAATTATCATGACTAGAAATTGTTTGTTTCGTTGTTTAAATACTTAAAAATGCAATAGTCATTCTATTGGCGTTTCATACATTTTTATTTTAGGCATTTTTTAAACAGAACTCTAGTATTTTGTGTAACCAAAGTTGACAACACTGAATTCTGAATCAGGATTCCGGATCGCAATTCCGGCTGTGTGTGGCGAACCTAAAGATTGGTAAACATTATCAACATTTCAATACCTTGTACGATCTAGACAGCAATAAAATGCGAGAATAATGAAACTTAGCTACTACTTACCTACCTCGCCTAGCGACATACGTATCAAAGTTGTATTGTAACTGAACAGCGTGACAAGTTAGAAGTAGTTTGTCTCAGGAAGCGGACCGAAGATTAGATCGCAGATTGCATCATAAACCGGCTCCGGCAAGTTGGGGGATATGACTAATGCAAGTACAACTTTAGAAGCAACTGCCATTACGTGCGCGACATGCATTTGTTTTGCTACTACGACTTGAAGATTTTCTATCATTTTGCAACTTATCGAATATGTCAAACCACTGCGAAAAATTTCTGGCATATAAAAAATGTGTTACTTCATGTTTGTCTACTAGCCCAGTCATTTTACGGTTTGAGCCGGGACTAATTAGTAATTGAAATTTTTTTCGGTATAATATTGAAGAGCTAATTTGAGCCTAGAAATGTACCAAAATGAAAAAAAATCACGTCAGCAACAGTTCCAATTTTAAAATGAAGCTATTATCTCGTTCTAAAAAACCTGATGGTAAATTTTTCTTCCACATATTTAAGGCTTTACCATTATACATACTACAAACAAATACATTCGTAATTTCTAATAAATAACTCATTTTTTAAATTTCATTGCCTCAAAAATAATGTATATTGTTAAATGTTAGTCAAATGAGTGCATTGATATTAATAATGATAATGTAAAATCCTTCTGGGACACATAATTTTGATTTCTATGTTGCGTAGCGATTTTTTTTAATATGCTTTAAGATAGTCCTTTTGTCACTTAATCGTTCTGGTTACCCCCTACCCGGCCTAACAAAACTCCGTAAAATGACTGGGCTATACATATTTATTTCAATACTAGCTGTTGCCCGCGACTTCGTACGCGCAGACTACTGAAATATACTTATCGACCTATTCTCAGACCTACTGAAGCCGTTTCGGAGGAGTTTGGTTACAAACACTGTGACCGAGAATTTTATATTCTATTAGATACACTAAACTGACTTTTTAAACCTCGTTTAGGTCTATATTATGTTTCTATCTACTCGTGGGTAACGTACATGTGTAACGATGTCCAACATACTTGGTAACATCTAAAAACCAAAGCAATTTAAATGTAGCTTAAATGTTGTAATGAGAACAAGCCAGACGATGCAATGTAAAATAAAATTCACTATCCCAAAAACAACTCAGCTCAGCGAATCTAAACAAATAACTAGTGGGTTTTTTTAATGGATTAATAATTGAGGGGAGAAGGATTTCTGTCAAAAAACGGTCGTTCCACCACCACGGGTTTCTCATGCAGCGGTGAAGCATGTAATGTTTCATTTCATGGTGACGCCGGCGCCGGCGCTGGGCGCGTGGCCTTGCGGATTTCATCTCCATTTAATAATTACGCCGAGCGAAAAACTAGAAGTCGATGGGGCTCGGATGTCATAAAGGATTATCCTATTAAGCTTAGACGACTGTAAAATATAAGTGAAACCAAATTATAACAGAATGCAATATGGTTATATTAGAAAAGACAATATCTGACTGTTCCATAACTTTTTTTTCCCGTGTATTTTGTACCTGGACATTTTTGAAGTCAAATAATTAGTGTATGCCCAGCACCAGTGCGATTTTTGAAAGACACACGTTGAAATCGGCAGTAGAAAATCTCAAAATTACTATGGGGATTTTGCGTTATTCGATCATGATTTCATTTTATTTATTCAGATTTAGGATTACTAACAAGGTTAACACAGATTCAATTACAGTTCTAAAGTAATACAATAGGCATGTGCCACTTCACTTATAAGTAACCACTTATAAGGAACCAGATTTTGAAAGTGTGAGATTCAAAAATAGCACTTCTATAAAGTCCTTCTTGATATGCTGACGGTATTTTAAGTGGGTGATCAGACCGTCAAATTGAATAACTTTTCCTATGGGACAAATATAGAACTTCATACAAAATTGCAATCCAAATTGACCCAATTTTGGATAGAGAAAGTTGTTCAGTTTGATGGTCTTGTTATCCCCTTAAAATCCGTCAGCATATTAAGAAGGGCCCTGTATTAGAGGATTTGCAAATTAAGCAGTCATGCAGTATGTGTCAATAAGTAAATCAGATTTTAATGAACCCAAAGAAAGGTAGAAAGTAATGCGACCCCACTCACACAAACAAAAGGCAAGACTTCGTGGTCGGGCCGGCGCCGGCGCGTAATCCTTTATTACAAGCACGGGATGCTCCGCGGTGTCCCACTCTGGTCCCACTCCGTAAGCGCATTAGCCGAATTAACAATTAGTCATGCCCATGTCTGCCCGCCAAGTTTGCACACATTTACATAACAATAAAGCCCTTCGTATACTGCCTCGGATGGGTATGGCGATTTTTAAAATTAATTGGATCGCGAACCGTGGAAAATGAGCTTTTCCACCCTCCGTAATTTCGTGGTCAGTAAGTATCTTTATGTATATTACTTTGGGTAAATTTTAGATTTTTGCTAAGCTTATCAATTTCAGTTGTTTCAAACTGCTGCTTTCTTGGAGGTAAAACCTGTTTAAATTATCTTGATGGCACTCGCGAATTCCATTAATGGATTGCAAAATTTTAAGATGTCCGATTTTTCGATACTTCCTTCACTTCTAACCTAGTGATAAATAACCACTACAATCATTGACTTACCAACTACTGGATATCGTGTCCGCGCTCAAAAGTTTCCGAACCAAAAAAGCACAAAAATTATAAAGAGAACCAATTACGCGACAGTCTTCGTTTGATTGTTTTGCCAAAATAATTTAAACATTTTCAATATTTTTAGCTGGTTTATATTACTATACACGTACTTAGGTTAGTCTCAGACACTTCTCAAGAATTTTGTACTAGACCCGAGACTTGGCGTTCATTATTTTCTATGTCAATGACTACAATCCTTAATTATGTGGTACAGGCCAGGAATCGAACAGCGCCGCCAGATGATTGAATTACAATTGCAATGTAAGGTCTCTTTCTTATGTATCCTTATACTGCTTCATACGCTTCCTTAAGTTGAGACTGAATAACTGACTTATAATTGTAGATTAGGCTCTAAAATTGTTAGCTTTATGTGATTCACGTAGGTACTCATCAGTTCAGAATCGGAAACCGGCCACATCGAACCCAGTGAGGCGTCCACAATGCGTCGCTCCGAGCTTCGCGCTCCGTCCCGATCCAAATGGGCACCGATAAAAGCGCGAAACTAAATCGCGAGCCGAATGCCCAAGAACAATGGCCAGCTTAAATAGTAGCATTGTGCGCGGACAACGGGCCCGAGCGACACGTCCGCGAAGAATAGAGTCATTTGCTTCTAACAGCATTAATGCCCGCCTGACCCTCATAACATCAGTTTTTGTTTGTTAATCTACAGAAAAGGGCGTAACTCATTTTGTCAACTCGTAATTTAATTTCGCTTGAACCCCAACTCGACGCTCGGCCTCGCTGTAGGCGGTACAGGACATGGGCTAAGATAATTTATTTAGTTAATTTATTGCTCGTTTATGTACAAATTTTAGAGTTGATCTTTCGCTGAACGTTCGTTGTCGAAACAACAAAAACATGCTTAATTAATTGTTTCATAAAACAAAGCTGGTTGTTCAAAGTTGCTTTCCGACTTCCTGCAGTAATAAGAAATACTCGTATATATTTGTGATAAGCCATAAATTTTCAACTTTAACAAAACCCAACCGTTATTCGTAAACTTTAATGTCCCTCCGCACAAAAAGCATTCCGCCTCCCAGCCAAAGGTGACGTTACACGTTTAGAAATGCTTAAAATGCAATTTTACAAGAGTACCTTTATTTATGGCCCCCAAAAAATGTAAAATGCAAACGTTTTATTGCGGGGCTTTATAAAAATAGAAAGAACAAACAATGTCCCTGTTATCCCAAGACGGGGGATATCGGAGCATTTTATACGTACTTTGTGAGTAGAGACCGGGCCGGGGCGCGAGGGATGCGCCCGGGCCGGAGCCCGCAGTCACGGAGATATCTCACAAGTACCTCAGGTAAGGAATCAACCCTCCGCTAACATTTTCTTAAATATATATTCTAATAAATGTTTAATTTGATTCTCTTAATCACATCACAGAGAATAAACAGAGACGATTTTAAAAGACCCTTCGAAATGAATTGGAGGATTCAAATGAACGATAAATTTGATTAGTCCTCCCAACAAAGAGATTTAATTTTGATAAATCAATGCTTATTGTTGTTTAGATTTATTAAGTTTGCTTCTAACACCGTTCGTCAATGTTTTGATTATACTCCTATTGAAAAGCCGAATTTAGTACTCGATTTTAGCTGACACGTGCAAAATAAAAAAGAATGCTCAATTATAAAAATGTCCGAGCCATCCGCAATTTACTTTTTTACACTGCTATCTTATTCTCGAGACTACTTTGTCTCGTAATAGCAGACATTACCCTCTCACAGTCGCGAGGAGTGGAGTTGAAAAATGTGAAATATTTAAGATGCAAAATTTTATAATAAGCTTCGCCGAGATTACACCTTGTGCTCATCTATTTTTTACACGGCTCGGCGGCAAGTGGGACATTTTTATTGCCGCAGGGCTGCAGATTAGTTTTGTTCTTCGAATTTGATGCATATAAAATGAGCTCGATTATTCAACGCCCTCACAACTTGCGTCGTATTGTAATATGAATATCCAATTGTGCCATATGACTATCCTTTCCTCTTCACGTTTATTACTAGTTCCCTCTTGTTAATTTAAATAATATAGTAGCACCTTTGTTTGTAAAAAAATCGTTTGTTATTATCTTAGATAATGCACTCTACTCTTAGTCAACAGTCGGTCTACTGCTCTTATAACGTAACTTAGGTAATATACATGTGCTAAAACTAATAAAAGTTTATCGATCGGGTGTACCTACATTACATTACTTTCTGCAGTAATAACATAAGAGCAGACCATAGTGCATTACCATTGAAATGAAAAGTAGTTACAAAAATGGCAGCCGTATAAAAGAATTCAATAGAGCCATTACATTTTAACGGAATGGCCTCCGATCAAGAGTTTGAAATTCTGAGAACAAATCGAAATTACGACAGCAAAAGTGACATTCTGTGTCGAATGGGAGGACAAAAGAAAGAATATGAACATGTGCAAAAAATATCTGGCTCATGCATTTGGGAATTCCGCGTGACAGAAAATTTAATACGAGGGGAGTCTAATATTAAACCTCGGGGACCCATCACTTTTAATATCTGGCCGGTGTCCTGGAGGACTCCTAAATTATTTACCAAATGGAAAGGTAATGGTCGGCGAACAGTGTGAGTGTAGGTATGCAAATTTTATACTCCATGTATTGTCGCCCATAAAACGTGTTAGATTCACAATAAATACGCGGAAAAAACTCGCCGTGACCAAAATGTTGCCGTTGTCCTCGTTCCCAGAACAGCAATATTCAAGGGACCAAAAGTGAATTTGAGCGTACTCCGTAATTGGAAATAATGAGTTTTGACATTTCATGTGTACAATTATGAAGGGTGTAACCTGATTTTACTCTTTGAGCTTCGAAATTAAAGGGTTTTGTACATTACATTCGAATGTTGAGTATCATTAAAACAAAATTAATAAAAACAGTTTGTCAAACCCCCTTATCGCCCTTGAGGATTGAATTCTGGAAAATCCCTTACTGCCGTGTGTAGCACTCAGCTCTCTAAATACCTATCAGTTATCCTTAAATATTAGGTGCAGCGGCTTGGACATGATAAGAAAGGCAAGATTAAATAAACAGTTACGCAGAAAACCAGGGAAAAATACCAACAAAATAAAAACATATTTTCTACACCCGTCAACGTCAAACCCATGTACAAGCCTACCTAAAACCAACGGAAATATCTCAATTCAATTTGATTCTAAGCTCCAAACAACTACGTAAAAAATTTAACTGTACAACAATTGAAACCCTTTATCCTGGGATTTATTGGAAAAAATCACGATTAATTCGTACACGTGTCCTCGTTTAGGGGTGAAGGGGTGAAACAGGAGTTACGGGTCATAAAGAGTCACGCATCGCGGCGGCTGGGTAATGAACGAAGCGTTGCAGGCCACAGAAGGGGATGCCAGACCTAACTTCAAAATCGGGACATTGTCTTGAAATACAACCGGTAACACAACTAGGTGATGATCCCTAAACACTTCCATGATGCCTACCTCGAAAAATTCTAGGATATCACACGGAATGTGTGAAAAAATCGTAAGTATTATACGATTTTTGGGATTAAATAATTCAAATTCTCAAAAAGTGGAAGCAGAAGCAACAATCGTCAAAGCTAAACATTGCTGTTCATCATTCTAAAACTCAATTCACTACTTTTATCAAATACGAGCGTTAACCCGCGACTTCGTCCGCACAAATTTTAAGTCAGATCATAAGCTATCAAACAAAAAAAGTTTCATCAAAATCGGTTCAGTAGTTTTTGCGTGATACTCGTTCAAACAAACAAACAAACAAACACCCAAACAAACACACAAACAAACAGACAGACAAAAAATCCAAAAATTGGTGAAATGGAATCAGGGACACCTAAAAACCATATCGTAACTTTTTTTTGTTAATATCTTCAATGTACAGACAAACTTCCTGTTACAGTTTTATAATAGTATAGATTATTTTAAAATCAACCAAACCAGACCTAAGAGACCAATAATTATTGTAACACCTGCCTGTAAAACTACAACACAAATAAATTTATCTTTATCTATATCTTTTTGTCAAAAATCCACAGTACCTCTCGAACACGATTTTCACAATTGGTCAATGCTCCTATAGTACATAAATTATCCTCCACTAGTTTTAGAGAATTTTTTTTTATGTTAATCTACAAAATAGCCACGCAAACATACAAAAGCCTTTTTTTAACGCGCACAGCACACCCTAATATCTAGTATAGGTTAAATCGTTCTAGAATAGTATCTATAAACTGTACACATATAAAAACCCCAAGCTAGCAGTCTCATTTAGCATCGAAAGTTAAAAATCGGGACAGTGTTATGGGGATTAGGGACAAACTAAGCGAGTCCCGACCATCTGGCAATCCCAGCAGTGACGGGGCCGACTTGTACGGAACCCTTCGTGCTATTACACCGACACTTTTGTTTCAGCTTTATAGGTGCATTGGGCTAGTTTTCCTCATTAAGGAGAAGTTGGTTTATTAGTGAGCTTAATAGGGGCTGCTGGTCCTTTCTCGTTAAAGAAAAAGTACACTTAATAGACGGGAATGTTATTTAAAGGAGAATTTAGACTTTGACATGGACAAACATTGTTTTAATTTAAGAGGCTTTAGTTTACTCTAATCTAAGAGGCGCAGCGATGACTCATTCCAACGATGCACTCCAAACGTCCGGACGTACCCTGTCAATTAATTTATTATTTTTATCTTTAATAAATAAATAATTTATTATTTACCCCATTCAGTAGCGCCCGTAGCGTTAAGATTTCTCAATCAAGAAAACTTAAAATAAAAAAGTGTTAAATTAACTTTCTAGCTAAGCTTAAAAGCTATTTTTATACGTACAATGCTACTTTTTTATAGGTTATTAGGTTAGTTTTTGACAGTCATCAATCTAATCTGTTTCGACAGAGATACACTCAGTTGCAGAAACGCTCATTAAAGTTAATCCTCCATTAAACGTCTAGCTATCTCTTTTTGTCTTGTTGACGTAGTAAAGCTACTATAAGTCATACTGTTTACACACCTTAACCCACGCACTAACAATTTTTTTTCCAGTGTACTCAGAAAAGTAATAGTGTAATATTTGTGTGTCTGTGTGGTAATTAATTATGTTGTTTTTGTGTTCAATAAACAATCTAAGAAAACTTGCTACCATTTCCACTAGTGCAGTTGCACCAAAGGTCTAATTGAACATAATTATCGATATTACATCATAATTGTCGAAAACAATTTGATAAAGCCAAAAGCCTTTTTATAACAAACCAAACAGCACCCGTACTTCCCATAAATAGAAATGACTTCATACAATAAATAAATTGACGAATTCGACAACTCTTACTAGAGCTACAGATGTTTTCATCGTCACATGTATGCAACATAAAAACAAAATATGATAAGTTTGAGTCCATGCCATAATCTCTAAGTTCGGAACACGTAATATAAGATTCCGTAGATATTTCAAGACATATATTTTGTTGATCTTGTTTACATTCGTATATTTAGGTAAGTACAGTTATAATTTTTGGCCTTTTCGAATAGATAAATGCAAATAAGCGTTAATCTTGTTTTTATAATTTAGCTTTTGCCCGCGACATCGTCCGCGTGGATATGCTCTGTAAAATATATATTCCAAATTTCATGTTTTTATCTCCAGAGGCATTGCTGTTTCATAAGTTTAAAAACTGTTTTATAAGTTTATATACCTACCTACAGATAGAAGATAAACGGAACTAGTCTCCTTTTTAGGAAACAAATTTCGAAAATTGTGTGTCAATATTGTTATTCCGAATTTCTTTAAATCCTCCCATTAACAAAATAGGAAAGGGACACCCTTACTGTCTGTAATATTACAGAGATAAAATCGGAACAGATAAACAGAAAGACTACTGACCAAAAGACAGAAATACTTTACTAAAATAAAAGAGTTAAGTTTTGCCATTTCGCTAAAGTAACCCTAATAAACAAAGAGTACTCCACTTTTCTTTTACCGTACGATATTCGTCCATATTTATAAATCCAAAGCGAAACAAAAGTACACACGGTCTTTATCGTAAAGTTATATGTCGAGCCGTAACTTGACTCCTCCAAACAGACGTGGGAGGTACATTTTCCTTTTATGGATTATTCAAATGAAACTTCTACCTTCCGTCTTACGTCAAGTCATAAAAAGAATCTTCATAAATACGTACACAAAGGCGGACGTAACACAAATGTAACAATGGTTTATTTTATAATTCATTAATTCAAGTACAGTTGCAGAATCATCGCTCACACGATGGAGCCATCATTATTGAATTAAATTGAAGTACAGTTCGCGCTTTTTAAAGCTGGCATGACAAATTGTGTTAAAATAATAGCACTGATTAACTAGTAGTAGTTACTACGTATGCGGTACCCCACGCTAATATTTGCGATGAATCGATGTTCAACTTGGACGAAATGAAACATGGATAAATTGAAATTTGAACGAAACTGAACTTCGACGAAATTAAACTTTTGCTTTTGGACGAATTAAGACTTGGACAGGTACCGGGAGCGTTTTTTTGACAGATCTTGGCATGGATAGTTCGGTTCTTGTTATGTTGTTAGTGATTAGAAACAATGGATCGGAAAACACATAGTACATCGAATACTGTCACAATTTGTACATCATTTTTGCTGTTCAAATATCTTCATCAGCCTATCGTAGGCATTCTCCCACTAATAAAGGTAGGAATGAGCAGGCCATACTCCACCATACGAGTCCTGTGCTGCTAGGTGGAGGCAAGTTCGTAGTCAACTTGCTGACAGATAGGCCTCTCGTCGTCATCAGCCTACATCTTCCACTGCTAAACATAGGCCTCTCTCAAGGCGTACCACAAAACTGTATCTTCGGCCTTCCTCTTCCAGTCGCTCCCCGCTTCCTTTGTCAGATCCAGTAGGCCGGAGGGCATCCCACACTACGCCTGCCAGTTTGTGGTCGCCACTCTAGAACTCTGACTCGTCGTCGGTAGTCAGTTCTTCGGCAGATATGACCAGCCCATTGCCACTTCTTCATACTGATCACTTTAGTTCTTAGACGTATCACCTCATTCCTGATGTGATCTCTCAGAGTCACATACAGAGGCCTTTTAGCTAGTTACACCGTCATCAAACGACTATCTGGGCATGCTCAAGATGAATTACTAGTTGAACGTTCACCGAACGAAGTGCATCGGGCGGACTTGCTTCATCTGCGGTGATTATTTCGAACCTCCACTATAGCCACGCTACGAGCTCCAACTATTATAATAAAAACTGTTGTATATTAAATTTTAATCTGGGTACAATGACGAGAGCCGGTGACGACGAAGTCGCGAGCAAAAGCTGCTATTAGCTAGTAAATTTATAACAATAGAACTACATACCTATATGCAGAGTTGCATTTCGAACTTCCATTGTAATCGTAGCGTAGTCACAGTCAATAATTGTGCTTAACGGACCGTACTCGACTTATGGTCGAGCAAGACGCTGCAATTCTAGTCTCCTGTACCTATATAGCATACCTAATATAGTGTTACCATTTCGATAAATGTCCGCTATAGATTTTACCTTGCTGCATGAAACACGTTTCAGATTTGAGTCTAGTTATGTTGTACCTAATAATAAGTTAGTATTCGAAGACACTAAAAGGGAGCCTTGCTGCAGTTTCACACTTGAAAAAATGTTGTAGCAAAGAGATCGGTCGTTAGCTTATGTATTGTATGTATCCGACGATTATTTGCAAGTTTTTTCGAAGCCATGTTGTTTTTCCGAAGGCGTGTGGACGTGCTGTTTTTACTCTATTAAAAAATAAATAAGTTTGAATGAGCCTCCAATGACTGATACCTCTCCAATATTGTACCTTGGTAAGTAAGTAAGTTAGTATGCCAAGCCATACCTACCATTTTTTGACATAAAGTGTCGGTAGCTTACCTGAATAGACTGATCGCGTTTAAAAAATGATGTTTAGGCATAACGCCAATTAGTTTTACTGCGGTTTACAATTGGTTCACAGAGAGCAAACGAAAAAAAAAACAAAAGAAGTTGCGAGTTCAAGTCCCGTCCGATATAGAATTTTTAATGTTTTATTTAATACAGACCATTATAAAACTGAAAACGATGCATGAATATAATTTTGATTAAAATTTCTAATAATTTTGATTGCTTTTTTTACGAGATAGTATTTTCTATCGTAAATCTTTGATTTAGAAAAGTGAATACGAAAGTTTTATGTGACCAATCATAAAAGTTGTCTAGACGAACATTGCAAACAGTCTGGAGTGATGAAGAGACTTAGCCAATTATTATTATTTGGTTATAAGGGCTTGGTCAATGACCAAATAGCTACTGCAACCTAGATAGATCTATTGTAGCTGTCACCCTAGACCTAAAGGTCATTTCCTAGGTCCACGGACTTCATGAACCGTGTTATGCTTTTGGAGGGGAGGTCCCTAATGTCAGTAGGTGTTATTATGTATCCACCTAGATGGCGACTCCTGCTGTGAATGAGCACTTCGCATTCGCAGAGAAGATGTATGGGCGTTTCTTCTGCTTCACAGCAAAATCTGCAAGTGGGTGAGTCTACAAGCCATTCTGTGTAGGTGTTTGTTTAACTTGCAGTGTCCTGTTAAGGCTCGTACTAAGAGCCTTAAGTCGTTGCGGTTTGAATTGATGGCATCTGAGGTATGTCTGTTTGAAAAGCCGGTCACAAGTTCTTTCGCATGCCTCAGTCCTGGTGTATCCGGACTTAGCCAATAGTTTTACTACAAAATCTATTCACAAGTACTTTACGATCAGGAAAATAATTCCGCTCGTCAATCTTCGTTTGCGCAGACCAGAGTCCCCGGCAAAACCCGAAGTCATTTAGTAATCAACGGGTGTAAAGTCGGATAGCAGCGAAAAGTGCGCGAAAACAATTAGCCAATAGCGCCAAGGGATTCAAGGTGATACATCCTGATTGGTCAATATAATTTCGCAGGTACATATCGGTGAGAGTTATAAATTCGTCTATTCAGTCTAAAATTCAGTATCGTGATAAACGGCACGAACATATAACTACAATACGAATTATAGCTACAAGGAAACGTTCTTAGGAGACTTATATCCTAAGTTTTGGAGCATTTTAGTTCTGCATTTTTTGCAAAAGTCTTTGAGATTTAGAAAAAAATTTGCAGTCATCGAGAAAAACTACAATTTTCACAATACTTTTTTTCCATCCTATGAGGTCAACCGAGGTCGAGATATTAGAAATCTTATAAAACGCAAAATTAAATTCCCACACTATAAACTATTTTCAGGTTTGCTCCCATACTAAAAGTTGTTGAGTATGATGGTCTGAACTACTCCTAAAAATTTGGAAAGTGTTTACAAAATCACAACTAGGCGATTTTGGTTATTTCCTTACAAAATGTACGGGATTTTTTTTCTGAGAGTTCTAATACTTCGACGTCGGTTGACCCCATATCAAATCAAAATTATGTATTCAAAATAATATCACATAGATAGCTTTTGGACGTCATTTTTTGACACTACCACCGCGTCGGAAGGTGTTCCGTTCAGAGAAGATGCGGCCAGAAACTCTACAACACACATCTTTTAAACAGAAAAAAATATACAAAGCCGAAAAACGAAAGGCCTACTGGTACCGGGATATCGGCTTCCAATACCATTTTATGGGTTTTGGTGGGGACTTAATGCGCAGGCGCTTTTTAAAGACCTGTCAAAGCGCCTGATAGACTCGACAGGGGACCCAAGAGCTGGCACTTTCCTCGCTCAACGGATCAGCATAGCCATTCAGCGAGGAAATGCGGCCAGCGTTCAAGGACCGAACGTCACCACATCTTAGGTTAGTTTAGTTTTAAGTCTCTTTATTTATAATTTTATTTAATGTTACTATTTTATGGATCTTTCGAATAAACTACAAATTATGCAAAGTACAATTAAAATACTATATTGCATTACATAGTGCAACATTGTCACATACAACATAGAGAGTTATGTTTCTTATCGGTAAGAGGATCAAATGGAATGATAAAAAAGTTTACGTCACTTGATAACGATCGACAATGTTTAGAATTTATTGGGCTGCTCCAAAGATTTTTGGTCTGAGCGCAGCGAAACAATCTTTGGGCTACACCTTTATTGTCCGTCAGTGAGGTAAACCTTCTGCACTCTCGGTATTTCGTGTCTGTCTCTTCTCAACTACGATAAGCCAATAAGCTATAATAGTAAACCGCATATTATAAGCACATTATCATACAGGGTGTAAAGTCTGTGTCTCTAACTTTATGTACGGCCTGTCCTATTGAAGCTTATTGGATAAGTAAATTTTCATGCAAACTTATAAATTTATTTTCGTGTTCTGAACTGAAAAACTTAACTATACAGGGTGAAATTGATGTCATTAGCATCCTTTTAAACTAAGAGTCTACCCATCAAACTGAACAACTTTCACTATGGTAGCAAACCGATGGGAGCAAAAAAAAATCTGCTGCTGCATACATTTGAGGCGAGTTGGCATTGCAGTTTAGTATCGAACAGCTGATTATTTTTTTGCTCCGATCGGTTTGCTCCCATAGTGAAAGTTGTTCAGTTTGATGGGTAGACTCTTAGTTTAAAAGGATGCTAATGATATCAAATCAATTTCACCCTGTATAGTGAAGTTTTTCAGTTCAGAAAACGAAAAAAAAATTTCAAACTCTCAAGATGTGGATTGATTTTACTAAAAGTCAAATATTATTCTAATCTATTCTAATTTTAAAATGTTCTTAAATATATAAAATCTTTACTGTTGATATAAATTATGGTAGGTATCTGATCTGATCATCGTTTTCTGGAAACATACTTACTTTGTAACCAACCCACACTTGCAGCTACCCACTTTGTGGGGATAAACATTGGGCTATCTCATATCTTTGGTTAAGACCTTTTCCCTGCAAAGGGATCTTACAAACTACAACTTAAAAATGTATCGCTCGAAGCAACATTGTAACACCCTGTAACACACAAGCCTCAAGGTATTTACATGTTTGTACGTAGATACAGGTGTGCAAGCTGGCGGTGCACCATGATGCGTTTCAGACAGGTGTTCGGTTACCATTGCGGTCACTGAGCGATAGCCCGCCGGACCGCCGCCGGTCCGCCACGCCGGTCCACTAGACCGCATACCGGTCGCGGCCAGCGTCTGAATCAATGCCATTAGGAGATTCGCAATGCATTAGTCGAGGCGTTTGCATTGTTTCGGAATCAGTTGTAAATGTTGCGTGTATTGCTGCGTGGTGCAAAGGACAAGGACACATTTGTAAATATAACACTGGAAACACGGAATTCACTAACGTAACCTCAACGGATCGAATGCGACAATGCAGAATAATCAAGCAACGCTTTTGTTGTCTGTAAATTGAAATAAAAGTATTTATACAAATTCGACACGTTCTGTATTGACGCTTGGAAACTCGTTATCAGATTTACAATTATGTGTGTGACATGACTGAAAACTTACAATACCAGTACAGACGGTCGTGTAATCGGGTACTTTTTGGCTTGCTAAGAGACTGCTCCATTTTGGACTAAGTCAAATATATTATTTTTGTACATACAACAATCCTTGAAATTAAGATACTCACAGAACCACAAGCAAATGGCCATTAATTCAAAATATAAAAAAATCGCACTGGAATGCTATGATCTGTTTCTCTGGAAAATTAAGTAGTTTTCTAAAATATCGTTATATCGTCATCGAATCGGATACGTCAAAATAGTCAACATTTAAGGTGGTTTCAGTCCATACAAAAGTTTGACGCACAAACGCGTGATTTATAATATAATTACGAAGATTTAAAGCTTTTAAAATTTTGTATGAAAAATTTCAAAGCTTTATATCTTCGTAATTATTTTATTAATTGCAAATGTTATTTGTGACGCGGCATCTAGATTTACTATTTATCGAATATAGAACTATTTTTCCATATAATCAAAGTTACTTATATATCAATAATGTCTACGCGTGTTGTGCGTCAAAGTTTTGTATAAAATTGAGAACCTTAATAATCTTGTTTTGGTAGTAAGTAGGGTGAGTGTGCCCGTGCGGTGGGATGACATCGGGTTTAGTAAATTATAAATAGAAACAAATTATTTAATATTCAGAAAAAAAATCTCGAAAAAAAAGGTCTAACAAAACTAGCTGAAACTATTTTAAGGGGATGATCAAACCATCAAACTGAAAAACTTTCTCTATGAGACCAATATCGAAATCGCAAAAAAAAATTGACACCTCTGCAACCACCTTTAAGTTTAAAATTGATTCACGAACAGAAGAGGTGCTGGTCAATAACACACAAAAATGGTGGCATTAAAGCTTGGATCCTAGTTACTAGTTTCCATGGACATGCAACTTAATATATATTATGAAGCTGTTAGGTTCGGACCCATCTCGGTTTACCAGATATAAAAAAAAATCTTCAAATAGTCATCAGTTCTTCCCATAACATGTGAATGTTTTAACCCCCAAATAAAATAGAGGTAGGAACTAAAAGCATCCATACATTGTGTTTGTGAGTGCGGTATTAAAAAGCATTTGGAAATGTTTGCTAATTCCCGGAGGAAAAGAACGGGAGCGGCGCGTGAGTGCTATGTGTTGCATTACTATCTTATGGTACAAGTTACAGACTTCTGCGTTATATTACTTGGCTTCTTACACTCACATTAGAGTTAATCTTCCATTCAATCTCATGCAAGCTGTTGTTGATTCGTATTGGCTGGTGTAGGTGTCAGGGTGGAGGGCCTCTTCAATTAATCGTTATAATTATACTTGTGATATTATCGCATATTGGTAAGTATAACAAATTACATAAGATGCTAGCCGTATGTCGGTTAGAAGCGAATAGGGAACGATTTTAATACAAAAGCACTGAAGTTCGCGAGAGATAGTATGCTTCCTGGCAATTGGGACGTCACTTCACGTTGCTCGTCTCAGTCGTTCGTTCGCCTGGCTTGAAGTGAGATCGCGTTGGTAGTCGCGTGAACACTAGCTTTTACTTTTACTACGTCAACAAGACAAAAAGTGACAAGAGATTTAATGGAGGATTAACTTAAATGAGCGTTTCTGCAACTCAACGTAAGATAATGTTTTACGGTCAGTTGCAGAAACTCTCATTAAAGTTAATGCTCCATTAAATCTCTTGCTGTCACTTTTAGTCTCGTTGGCGTTGTAAAAGCTAGCAAGAGATTTAATGGAGTATTAAT
The DNA here is from genome assembly GCA_927399405.1 of Agonopterix arenella. Taxonomy (NCBI): domain Eukaryota; kingdom Metazoa; phylum Arthropoda; class Insecta; order Lepidoptera; family Depressariidae; genus Agonopterix; species Agonopterix arenella. The sequence continues at coordinate 11,529,799 of OV656704.1, read as the reverse complement.
TCTAATGGGCGTTACTGTAACTGATCGTTAGTTCTACTACCCATTTAACCAAACTGTCATATAAGATTCTTTCCTATAACTTTTTAAGTAAATTCATTTGTTTTTAAGAGCAGACAAGGTCACACCGGTCGGTGACATTAAAAAATTGTACTCCAGTTTTGTGAATTGTATGCAGTGACGATAAACAAAATTTCCATGGTTCCTGTCAACCATTCAATTATAAAATGATGTTCCAATTAAAAGTAATCGATACTACAAAAAATGTACTACGAAGAATAGAAATATAGACATAGATGTTTAAGACAATACTAACTTTACAATATTTAACTAAAAATTAAAAGAAAACTGTGAGAATTTGAATTAACAATTAAATAAAACTTGAAAAGAAATGACTGGAACCTTAATTTTTATAATAATATTATTAAATTTATATACATGGTGTAATTGACAGCCTAGCAAATACTAAAACGGTGAATTCAGACCATCAAACTGAACAACTTTCACTATGGAGCCTACCTCAGGAAACGCGAAAAAAAATCAGCAGTCCCATACAAAACTGTTGTACCTACCCGACTAAAATGTATGGGACAACTGATTTTTTTTTCGCGTTTCCTGATGTAGGCTCCATAGTGAAAGTTGCTCAGTTTGATGGTCTGAATTCACCGTTTCAGTATTTTCTAGGCTGTCACTTACACCCTGTAGATATATTAACAACACGCTCTCTCCTGTGACTTACCACATACTACTAGAGCAGGGAGATTATGGAGAATAGACTAGCACACAAACATGAGCCAGGCTTTCCACCACAGCTTTGTACATTAACTTCCTTTATAAATGCACCTGCATTTAAAGACAACCTATTGTTTTAATTTTATTTCTTTCTTTGAGAGAATAATAGTAAGCTAAGGTAGATACCGTCTTCGTAGTCTAGTCTAGAGTGCTTTCTTTAAGACCGGGTATAAAATGCATGGAAGCATATTTTCTCTGCTTTCAAGATTTTCATTTGTGATTATTAAAAGCTAACTTGTATGCTTAGATAAAACCGTATAGGAAATAATACATATGTTCATGCTCATTGGCAATATTAAAAATGTACCTACTCATTGCCGCAATAAATGAGTTATCCCTACTGGTAAATAAAGCATTTAACAAAGTTTTTTTTTGGTGTATCCCAAAAAAATCTTTGGCATTTAGAATGTCACCCAAAAAGAAATGAGAAATTGTTGAATGTCGGAAATGTTTATAATTTTTAGTTTTCCCAAAACATGTAGGTACATAAAAAAAACTACAAAATCATTGTATAAAATCTTTTAGACTTATTTTATAGTAAGAGTCAAATGGTATTTAATTTTTTTTTTTGCTATATGTATACCTAGTTTTCCTTAGTTGAGAAATCGTAAATTATGTAATAAGGGCGCCACTGAATGGTAAACGGAAAGCTGTAAGATTTCTTCAAAGCGCCTTTCTATTCGGTGACCTAACATTCGAATGAAAAACCATCCTATAGCGGTTGAAGTAGTCAGAAATATTCTGATTATAATATTCAGAATACCATCACTACACAAGCAGCAACTATAATTTTCTTCCATTAAAATAGCTTTCAAATCTCCACAGTCATCATCCTTCAAAGTTAATCATGTTTGTCCATTACAATACAAACTCATTAGCTGACCGGCCATCTCTTCATCGTACGTCAGCAAATGACTTGACCCCTCATCCTCACCCTCTCATCTCATCCCCTCGCTATCTCGCTGACCATCGTCGCGTCATCGTCCGAATGTTTACAATAGGAGATAAGCGTGACCAATCTCTGCCCCTTCAACAGGAAGTCACATGGAGCGGGAATCGGGATATAAATACGGTACTTTTGTATAGGTTTTGTTTTTTCATCATTTTTTAAAGGCGCTTTTCGTACTTTATGATTCTCGACTTTAACCAACCAAACTCTTGGACTCTCGTTTGATCAACAAAACTTCAAGTGGGTGTCTTGATGAGATCCGCTAGCAACCAGTTACTACATAACATATATTAAAAGTAACATACTGATCATGAATTTAATCTCCAAATTTGTTGAGTCAGCTAAAATTATTGTCACTTTTAGTTTTGCTCTAAAATCTATTTTAACGTCTCCGTGCTTCGAAAGACATATTAAGTAGGTATTAGGTAGGTATAGTATTTATACGAAAAACATTAAATTTTTTACTGATAATGATAAGTTATACAGGGTGTAAAATTAAATGGGACACTTACTTAAAGGGGTGCTTCAGACCATCAAACTGAACTACTTTTACTATGGTACCAACAATGAAATCACTAAAATAACACTAAATACTTTAATTTAATTTAATTTAATTTTAATTTAAAAAAATCCGCTGTCCCATACAAAACTGCAAACATAACTAGACTGAAATTTATGGGACAGCATTTTTTTTTCGCGATTTCGATATTGTTCCCATAGAGAAAGATCAGTTTGGTGGTCTGAAGCACCTCTTTAAGTAAGTGTCCCATTTAATTTAGGTATACATGGAGGACAATAATAATTTCACGGCCTTCTTACGTTGATCAGGTCTATCCTTGTAACTACACACCGTCCATAGTACTTATTTCAATCCGATCTGTTTGACTTAGAAAAAGTATATGTCTATGAACCTCATGCTTCAACCGTATAAAACAAAAGGGGCCAACTTTCTTAGGTTGGTGTGCGTGAGGCGCCATAAAAATTATGTATGTCTGCTAGTATATGGATAGGATTTAGAGGCCAGTACTGGTTGCAATTTTTTTCTACGCTTTCGTAACTTCGACTGTCTATCTTGACATATAACTTATCCAGGCTGTTTGATTAACTTCTGTTTTTGTAGATTATCCTTATATTTTACCGTCTCCACAACAATACGCTTCGTGTCGGAAACGCCTTCCCGGCCAGGATCGCGTTGACCTAGGTCGTCGAGGCCTCCTTGCTGCAGCCATTACTCATTGAAAATTATACGAAGCTAAGTGGTGTTTCGGGTAGTATCCAGTCATGCGAGCGACCTGTTTATATACCTACCTATATCTGAGAGTAAAATGCAGTTGTATCGATTTTAAGGGCTCGTGGGGCGAATCGTTTTTTTATTTGTGGGTTTTGTATTGAATTCAAAGTCATGTGAGATAATGATGATGAGGTTGAAGATTCTAATGCTGAGCAGGCTGCAACAATCTCTACGTAAGCTATGAGGCTATGACAAATAAGATTAATGGATCAAGAGGGCACCCTGAGTCATCGCGCAGCAGTATCAAACTGCCCTATAACTACCTCTGTGGTCTAATGTTTAAGACCATTGGGCATTGGGCTCTTCACACGGAGGTCGTGGGTGCGTTTTTTTCCAGTCGTTTAGAACATTGCAGACTGAATCCCCGGATTGCCTGAAAAGAAAAGATGATTCCATGCTTCGGACGACTCGTTGAGCCGTTGGTACCAGCTAATATCTCTGGTGGTGGTAATTGTTATATAAAAAGCCCGTCAGAGGCCGTAAGACCACGTTAGGGAGTCTGAAAAAACTCTGACACCAGGGCTTGCTGCCCACACGTTAAGACTGCGGCATATGCTATGGTGAAACAGGATGAACATTAGGTACTTTAAATAACTGGTCTATCAGGGAAAATTGGGCAGGCTGGATTGTCCGGCCCTGCTTCATGAGCTTGCGTTTCTAACACCTGGACGCCGTACACGGCAAACTAAACTGTTTCATGAACCTTTCTGCCACACTGCTTACGCGCAAAATTCCATTATCAGACGCGTGACTAAAACTTATAACAATGTTTTTGAAAATGTAGATATTTTCTTGCACTCTAAGCAAAACTTTAGTTCTAAAATTAAGGTTGTATTGGACGAAAAATAGCCATAATCTACCCTTTCACACACACACATTCACACAAACATAGAAAAAGTTTGATAATTTGGTTTCAGTAATGTATAATTATTAGCAACTTTAGCATTATTTAACTGTTACTACGTATACCAAATAGACCGAGAATGTTTTACTGTATAAAAGTGAAAATCTGTAATTGGCCATTAGACTGTAAGTTAGCATAATTACTTCTGTAACGCTGTAGATTTTCCAAACAAAGAAATGAATGAATGAATGAATGAATGAATGAATGAATGAATGAATGAATGAATGAATGAATGAATGAATGAATGAATGAATGAATGAATGAATGAATGAATGAATGAATGAATGAATGAATGAATGAATGAATGAATGAATAAATAAATAAATAAATAAATAAATAAATAAATAAATAAATAAATAAATAAATAAATAAATAAATAAATAAATAAATAAATAAATAAATAAATAAATAAATAAATAAATAAATAAATAAATAAATAAATATATAAATAAATAAATAAATAAATAAATAAATAAATAATTAAATAATTAAATAAACACACACGGAGGATTTGGCAGGCCGATTAACTCAACATTAGTTTGATTGAGGGCATTGAGGCTTTCACAATTATGTAGATCACTAATCAATCATTTACTGCAATCTATCTAAAGAACGAGAACTTTGAACTCTTTCAAAATCCGCTGTGTAAAATACTGACGACTATATTCGCCGAAAACTAGTCAACAATTTTCTGAAAACTCAGAACATCCACGTTTTACTAAAACCTAGACCGAAATTCTGCCCAGTGTGACAGGTAGTGAGCCCGACGCCGCTGAAAAATGAACAACTAAATCGGATATGGGAGTCACGTTTCAGGTTCTGACCCGATCACAAGTCTCGCGTGGATTTCGCGCGTCGCGTTTTTGCCTGCCACGAGGCTCCGCAGTCCTCATTCTCTTGTTGTTCTTGACCAAAAACAATCCCTGAGATTGGGATAGATTCTCCCATAAACACTTGACACTGGCGGAAATGCAGTGCTAACGCACAAGCAAGAGTCCATTAATTATAAGTAAAAAAATAATCGGATATGTAAAAATTTCAATACACAGTAAAAAAGCTCTCTGTAAGACTTGCTACACACATCGGAATTCCGAATCAGGATTGTGATTTTGTAAAGGATTTGAAATTCTGGAGGGGGAAAGTTCATATGAAATCGTAATCCTGATTCGGAATTCCGTATGTATATGGCAGCTCTTAAACAACTAATCACTCAATGTCGATACTACCTACTTGTACTATAACTCCAAAGTATTAATTTCCTCTGATCCTAAGTAACCCTCCGTACCTCAAACTCTTCATTAAACTCACACACTTCTATTCCATTTAGAGTTGAGCAGCTAACTGACAGAACTATTTATCATCATTCATTACTATCTGTACTACGTTGAAAGTTCCACAAAACAATCAATTTTCACGTTTATTCAGTTGATTTAAGATTTTCTGCAAGGGTCTTTATACAAATTGTAGTTCCCTCACGAACAGTTTTATCATGGAAGTCTTGCGTACAACGCTATTATCACACTTATTAAGAGGGAACACAGATCTGTCAAAAGGACTTCAAGGAGCAGACTATAGTTCTCTCAATATATGGTTGCAAGATTTGGTCTCTTGTGGCATTATTAGGAAGGGTTAACGGATAGATGGAGAATGTAACCAGAATAGACTATATTATCCCATACGTAATGCTACAACTGTAAGCTAAACAAGAAGGAAGTTGTAGCAAAGTTGCCGACCATCCTGAAAGGGATTATAGTCGTGAGTTTATGTACAGTATTATGTATATACGAGCGTTAACCCGCGACTTCGTCCGCACAAATTATATGCCAGATTTTTAGTCAGATCATAAGCTATCAAACAAAAAAAGTTTCATCAAAATCGGTTCAGTAGTTTTTGCGTGATACTCGTTCAAACAAACAAACAAACACACACAAACAAACAGACAGACAGACGAAAAATCCAAAAATTGGTGATATGGAATCAGGGATACCTAAAAACCATATCGTAACTTTTTTTTTTGTTAATATCTTCAATGTACAGACAAACTTCCTGTTACAGTTTTATAATAGTATAGATGACGGTGATTAACATGAGTTTAAATTAAGAATATTGAAGAGCGCAACGTACATACGGTGACACATCAAGCTATACAAAACCAACATAAGCTGGCTGCGCGTAGGTCGAGTAACGTATAACGTCGCGCGGTACCTCTTCGACTTTATTTGACTTGTCATTATTCATTTTAGACATTAGTCGCCTAAACCATTTGTTGTTTTAAATTTTTTAGTCAGCACATAATTAGGATTTGAAATTCTGGAGGGGGAAAGTTCATATGAAATCGTAATCCTGATTCGGAATTCCGTATGTATATGGCAGCTCTTAAACAACTAATCACTCAATGTCGATACTACCTACTTGTACTATAACTCCAAAGTATTAATTTCCTCTGATCCTAAGTAACCCTCCATAATTATTTAAGGTATTAGCTAGTAATTTGCATGATAAAACTTTAAATAGAAAATGGAACATTTTATAATATTTAATTCTTATTTATCTCCGACAAAAATCTCGAAAGCGTGTAAAATTAGCGCCAAAAATTAAAAATTATTTTAATCGTATTGGTTAAGGGTAGATTCAATTAGTAGGTATACAATTTCCTAAGCTTAGAGCTTCTAAGTTCATACGTAATCCTAATTTAAGCATACCTAACGATTCCGTGAGATCATTACATAAGCCTCCTTAGCCTCCTTATTAGATAAGCTTCTTGTATTCATATTTCAATTTATGGTTTTAACCATCCTCGTTGTTTGAAGCCACTATTCAACCTCCTTCCGTTGGTATAGTAACTAGAAACCAAACACATCAGCTAACAATAAATGATTAATAGAAACATCCCAGGAGTGGTTAACGCTAAGCCGGTAAGCACCAAGTTTATCTCCTCTAATGGCTCGGACAACAACTCCGAGACAAGGCAGACGGGCCACTGATTGCAGCCACAATAGCCTTCGTAAGTTATATCCTGTACGATACCACTGCAGGGCAACGGTCTCCTCTCTAGAATAAGGGTGAGTGGACCATACTCAGGCTTATAATGGATTATTAGAAACATAGTACACAGAGTATTCATAATTGACCTTCCGTCTTTCGAAATTTCGTCGTCAAACAGCACACTAACAGCACTCAGCACTTTATTAAAAACACGGACAGATTAATGAATACAAGAAAGTGTTTTTATATAGCTTGCAGTTATCGGCTTCTCAAAAACTAATTTAAAACACAGACTTCTGTTACTTATCTCAAAAACATGCCATCGGCATGCGGCAGCGCTACGATCTCTCCACGCTCCTATTCCTACGAAATCTCACCTTACTGTTAATATCATTTTAAATTTAGTAAATTATTTAATAGTCCGTGTGGTGTCGAATAGCGCCATCCCATTTCCTCCCGTGGGTTTCGTAAAAGGCGACTAAAGGATCTATCGGAGGATGGGCAGCAGCATCCTCTGAGTACACACATTCAATCCAACTGCTGTCGCCAACCCGCCTGCCAAGCGTGGCGATTAAGGCAAATCCCCCCGTTTTGGGGGAGGCCCATGTCCAGCAGTGGACGTCTATCAGCTGATATGATGATGATGAAATTATTTAATCTACTGGGATATACCTATCAGAGCATTTTAAAATTTAGCGACGAGCATACATGAAGAGACTTAATGAATGTGGAGGAATCGAAAGAGATCTGTCAGGATCTAGCAAGTGGCGTTCTGTTGGTGGTGGTGAGAACATGTATTACCTATGTGTGTAAAAGAAACAAGTGTTAAAATAGGTTTTTTGTTTATGTTGGCTTCTAAGACAATTCTATTAGGAAATAATAATATAAAATTCCGGAAATTGTAGCTAGCTATCGGCAGTGGCCCGCGTGTGAGTTTACCGACCGCTATACAACCATACACTCCCAGAGGAATTTTGATCCATTGAAAGATCCCCGCTTAAAGACTTCGGTTCTTTCTTTGGGATTTATGATAGCCAACTATTGTTGGGCTATTGGTAATGGTTAAAGTTAAGACCTTATTTGGAACTGTGGAAAGGGATTTAGCAACTGTTAACAGCTACAATACAAATTTTGTATGTTTAGTTGATAAGTGTTTTGTTTGATATTGTGAATTTATACCGCACAGAAGAGGGGTTAGAAATGCAAAGTAGCGCTTTTGCTTCGGAGACGACTAGCTCCGACTGTCGCCACTTGTCTTCCCACTCACGCTGCTACACCTACAGGAAAAAGGAATCAATTTGAATTACACTAACTTAAAAGAATTTACTACATTTCCATTGACTATGAGTCGCTATCACAATCGTTTTTAGTGATAAGACCTCTATTTGTACCCTTATGTTCACATTATTTTGTTTTTGTTATAATTATGTTCTTGGCGTGCAAATAAAGAGTATTTATTGCCGACCCGGTTTGGTGTCATGGTTACCACGCCGGACTGCCACACCAGGGTCCTGGGTTCGAATCCCGGTTCGGTCATGGATGTTATATGTTTGTGCCGTTGTTGTATAGAACATAACAACAAACATAACATAACAAAAAGCCTGAGGCTTACTTGGGATCATTACAATGTATGTGCTTGTGAGCGTTATTTAATAACTTTGTCCACCACGTGGACCCATGCAGATTGTTGGCGACCCACTCCTTCTCACCATTATTCGTGAGAGGCCCTGCAGATGGATCCTACATGTTATAACTGTCTCATTTTTTAATAATACTTCCTTGGTTTTGCTTTAGTCGAAGGTTAAAGATTAAAATACATTCATATAATCATCATGATTATAAAAAGCTTTTTTACAGAGGTCTTGTATTGTAAATCTTATACGTCAAATATATTTACGCAACGTAAGTACATAAAGAGAAAATAAGGTTAATATTCACCACACTAGCCCTACGTCCATCAGACTCCAGCAAATTGTTTACGACAAGCCAGTTTTCAGTGGAAACTATTTAATTCAGTTGCCGTACCGGCCAGGAAGTCGGAACTAAGTTGCAGCGACAAGTGGAAGCACTCACTGCTTGCCCCAGTAAGGGCCTGTGACTATAGTTGGCTTCTCAGTTTGTTGTGAAAAGTGTAAACATAACCGAATCCACGTCCGAATTAAGCTGCCCCAGGACATAACACAGCAAGTAGATTTTTGTCCCGCTAGATGCGCTCGCTGGTTTACGAAAAGCAATAGACATTAATATTTGATAATCATTTTACTGTCCGAATGCAAGAGAAAAAATTCAGCCGCCTAATACTACTCTACAATACTCTAAAATTCTAAATAAAGATGAAAGTGGAAGTGTGAACGAACATCACTGACGGGCGTGCGCGTGCATCGTGCGTGTCGCTGATTTTTAGTGAAAAATCAGCGACACGCACGATGCACGCACACGCGAGATGGCGCAATACTAAGATCAAAAAGACTAATATATTCTTATGAGGAGACTTTTAAATCTGTCATTTTTGAAGTGTTGCTTCTGTTCTGTATGTAGTTTCTAGGGTTCCGTAGTCAAACATGAAGCCCTGTCTGTCTATAAGCCCGTCCTCAAACTCCCTCATTTTTGAATCGAAATAGTAACCCAAACACAGAAATATGGTAATCAAGAAGATACAAATTTTTTAAACGAATCCTGACGAATCCTACCCCTACAACGAAAAGGGCTTTGAAAGAATAATATATTTTTTCTACTCAATCGAGTGTGATGTCGTTGGATAGCTGTTGTAAAATGTAACCTAACACCCATACAAACTGTCGTTATAAAATTTGTTTATTAGTGATCACGGTCTATGACCAATCCGATCTGTCTCTTTAAAAGTAGATGAAGCCTCGTCAACAAAGTAACCCATTTTACTTATGTATACCTGTTAGCAAGTGCCACTCAGCGTCCCACTGGGCTCTTCACAACTTTAAAATTCGTTCGACAATGAAAAAGTTGTATATAGGCCGTAAGCGAAGTTTAAAAAGCTCTCCCCTCCCCGAAAGAGTTGGAGTTTGAGTACTTATGACAAAAACAGGAGTCTGTACTTTACTGACATTATTATTATGTTAGTTTATTACGGTGTTATTTTGATGAGTTCAGTCTGTATGAGCAGTAGCTAATGTATCGGTAAAGTATTCAATGCGTGAAACTACTGAATGTTTGTATAAAACTTTCAGTACTATTTACGGGCCATTGAAACGCTTGTCGTCCATTAAATAAGGAAGCATCCCTTTGAAAAATGAGACAAGATTTTTTATTCTTTTTTAATGAGTCAAGAATGAAATTAAGCTTTTTTTACTTCATTTATGATATTGTACCAGCAATTGATATATCTGTGCCGAGTTTCAGCTTCCTATGTCTTACGGTCTCTGAGAAAAATGTGACAGACGGACGAACGGATGGACGGATAGACACCGAGCTGATTCCATGAGTGGTCCGTTTTGCCAATTTTGTTACGGAACACTAAAGATATATTCTACAGGCTTTGCCATATGGCCACATCCAAAATCATTATCATTACCCATTTGTTAAAAATACACGACTCTCGGATATGAACAACATTTTTCATTCCATTCAAAAAGTCCAACCTAACAGGAATTTATGCAGGAATTGATTGACTCATTTATGTGCGCAATTTATATAAGTATCTTTACTGAAATTAAATAAATTTTGCTTTATCGTCCGATACAGCAAATGATAACAATTTGTTTGGATTAACCGAGAGAATACAAAATGAGATCACAAAAACAGCCGGTGTTTAATTTTATTTTACTCAACATTGACGTTATTCTGTCCAGAAACCCAAAATGTGCAAATACTTATTTGTAAAAATAGTTGGTATTTGGGGCAATGTTACTGCCCATCCCGAAAGTATCGTTAGTATATGTAGTATGCATACAGGGTCTCGACTTATTTATTTATTATAAAAATGACTTATTTACTTACATGCTAAAAATTCATAAGGTAAGTACTTACTAATGATAATACTTATTTAAGTGACTTACCTAAATGCGTTATTTACATTAGGGTTGCTTCAGACCATCAAATTGAACCACTTTTACTATTTGGAAAACACGGAAAATACTGTGACAACATGGGGCTCACGTGGTGGCATATGGTCCTCTCTCTCACTGTTTTTTGTGAGAGTAGTTCTGTGCTTGATGATAATGATGATGATGAGTTGATGACCTTTGTAACATTTTGCAAAAGCTTACGTTCCGCCCGCCTTCGTGGTTTCTGCCACCTAGAATTCCATTAGTCGATGAGTTTGGTCGCAGAGCATTGAACTTTCTCAAACTAGGCTAGATGCTAGCCTAGCCTATAGTTTGAACCTCTCTGACAAACAGACGAGACACACTAGTATTGGAAACGTGTGGGAGGATTACTGAGATAAACGTGAAACGCTTCGTATTTTATTGCCAGGTATTATTGCGTGAATATTTAAAAGTACAATAAACAAATAAGTTATATCAATAAAGGATTTAAAAAGCAGACCAGACACGATCAAAAAGCATAAAGTGTTGGGCGTCGGGCGGACTTGATTGATGCTTTAAACTCCCGCGCTAAATCCGGATGATAACTTTAAAACGGCTCGACATTTTAACCGGCTAGGCCTCGCCGCTTTATCCGGTTGATGTAGACGCATTTGGACCGATCTGCCATACACTTTGACGTAGGTACATTACTCTAAAGATGTAGACGGGCAACTCTTCGATCTAACAGCAGTGTACAAGTACAAATAATGCTAAGCGGCTGACTGTGAGGGAAATTTAAGGAGTGTTTGACTGTTTGGGGCTCGTCGTTAGATCCGTAAACGTGTTTTAAACAATTTGGTTGACTCTTTTTTATTCAAAAACTGTATAATGGTTCTGATGTTAAAACACCTATATTGTACGTGATTGGAAATTTAACATAATGTTGTTTTTTGCAAAGAAGTTAGGACCAAGTCAAATATGAGCTTCATACATAAAAAATAATAATACCATCATGTTTCGCGTTAGGCTAAATTTGTGTCCGAAAAAAGGACACATGTACATAATGTTTAAAACCGTTTTGTACAAAAACAATGTCCTCTATGTTTAGTTAATGACCATTACGTGTAGGCCCCATGCCTCGTCTTTAGTATGACGTAATTATGTACTCTGTGGTATGACCCTTTTCTCTGCAGTGAGATCCTTTATGCTACAACTCGCTTAGCTTATGCCAGCATTAGTATGCATTGTATTCTACTAATAAGTCATCCAGTATTTTCTTTATTGTGTTATGGGGAAATATATCCATCTTCATTCTTTATTGTTTAAGTTTCGTTAGAAAGTAGAACCAAAAACATACTGACTGTAAAACATTGTCTTGGCAAATATTTTTCGCTCCGGCCGCGATGTCAACTGAGTTTCGCAATTAGTGGTCATAAAAGAAAAACCTTTCGTGCTACGTAACCAGTTACCAAATACGTTAAAGATAGGCACGATGTAACCTACAGAATCAAATGACTATTCATTTTCGGGAATGTACCTCCAGTACGATGCCGAGCGTAATTGCAGTAACAAGGGTGCTCTAACGTTATTTAGTCCGGTGGCATTAACGTCCCGCCGCTGTCACGTTCTCGACACTTTTTGCATTTAATTATATTTATTTTTCAATCTGCCTCTTTTGTTCCCTTTTGTACACAAAGTGCTCGCCGACGTTCGGTTTATTTTTGTCGACAGTTGCAATAAATTTGATAAGATAAAGCTTTTTATTTCGTTTATTCGGTTGTTTTCAAAAAGTCCTGAAGACCGCTCCTCTCAGCATCCATTTGCGATCAATCAGAAGTCGGTATTAAATGCTCAAAAACTAAAGTTTTCCTCCAAAACATTTTCTCTCAACTCTTATTTTTACAGTATTCTATGTAGTATGCATTTGATTGAAAAATTATTATCTATAATAACGGCAAATAAGATATGAGGTATCTGACATAAAACGCCAACTAGTGAAAGACTGGATGCTCGTTTCAACCACGTAATCACTACTGTAAGTTTAAGCTCCTATGCAAGCCTTAGTTACAATACGAAATTCAACATCTTCACCTCTCTATTATTCGTTTGCTAACCAAACCAGAGGACGTCCCTAGTAGTCACCACAACGAAATTATTATCTGTCTAACTTTGATTATAGCTCTTCTCCCTGTGGCAATGAATGATGCACGAAAACCTACGTATCGGAGGCCGTCAAAAACTTACATATGACATGTCATGGTGTATAATGTAGATGAAAAATCGGTCACCTCTACTCAAACCACAGAGTACTATAATTACTACCTCAAACGTAAGAATAGAGAACAATTCTGAGGCTCAAACTAAGAACATGACCTCCAGCGAACAACCCCAATTATGACATTGAAACTTTCGGCGAAGTTCGACGGATAAAAAATGTGTTTTAGACCTGATATAAAGGACCTCTTTATTCTTAAGCAAATAAAGAGATCCTTCCTCTTAGGTTTAGTCATTCTCGACTTATTTATAAACTGACTTAGTATAAAACATACAAGAGCTCGTAGTATGTATTGCACTATTTATTGTTAACCATAAACGTTTTGTATGTGGAAATGTAGAAATATAAATAAAAAGATGACAAGTAACCAACACCTACATGATAATGATCTACCAAGCTATATCATGTGTCACCATGTTCCGCTAGACGGCAGTGAATAAAAGCCACAACAATGTATAATGGTGCTACCCCACAGTAGGATGTTTAGCATGGCTGGGACCCTGTTGGACATTGCGTGCGTGCTGTGACGTCACTGTGACAAATGGTTACCGTCCAACCATTCAACAGAAGCTAGTCGACCAGTTTTTACAAAACCCTGCGTTAAATACTTTAGATTTTATAAAGCGTTTAGTATTTTTTCCAAAAACCACTCATTCACTGACTTATTACTGAATCTCTAGAAATAATAACAAACCTCTCGAGTTCAATAAAAGCCGTGGCTATGTAGAACTATACAATACTCTTTCTTATACTGTGCCGTGGTTGGTAATCCAATGGCGAATTACCATGCCTGTCATGCAGGAGGCGATGGTCCGTCAAAGCCGAATCGTGCCAGTGGGTTTTTCTAAATTGATGTTCGATTTGTTACACCACTGGCTTTTCGGTGAAGGAAAACATCGTAAGGAATGCACCTGCCTGCATGTTTCAATTTCGATGCATTTATAGCCCTGCCACTTATAATTGACACCGGGTGCACCCGGTGTCAATTATAAGTGGCAGGGCTAACACTTTCCATTTCAGCATTATCTCTGACTACGTCGTGAGCATAAAAGTTCTAGGCGCTCGTTATTTTTTTTTTAAATGCAATAAGTGTCAAAAGTTATGTACACACGGCGATACATTAAGCTATACAAAACCAAAATAAGCTGGCTACGCATAGGACGACTAACGTATAACGTCTTGCGACCAGCTTATATTGGTTTTGTATAGCGTGATGTGTCGCCGCGTGTACTTCCGGAACTAGCTACAGAACTACTGAGATTAGACGACCCCTACAGGGTCAAGATTAGGACGGGGATTTCGAAATAATCAGCGTAGATTCACGGGTGTCCAGCTCCTTAGTAGAACCAACACCTTCATAAAAGCCTATATACTGACATCATAACAATGAATGATTATACGCATTTTTTATTTATTTTATGTATTAACTATTTGGTTATCTGTTTCTTGATCAGAATAGTATGCTGTTTTACTTCATCAATAATTGATTGACAGAATTATTCTGTAAGTAGGTCCTTCGGACCCTTGCTTATTCCTAGATGCTTCGGAAAATCCTTCCAATGGGCTGTACTCTCGATGTATGGGTACTATCGACTCTATACAGGGTGTAACAAAACACCCTAGTAATACTTAAGGGGATGCTTCAGACCATCAAACTGAACAACTTTCACTATGGAGCCAAGACCGAAAAAATTTCAAAAAGAATCTGCTAATACACAAAAACATACAATATGAGCTTGGGACTCCAAATTTAGTGGGATACAAAACTCGTTCATACGTCTAATCTAAATCCAGCAATTTCGTTTTCGTTTCTTATACTGAACCGTTTCCTATTGTGTTTTAAAATAATTATTTTATTGATTGGTGGATTTCATGATTATCTTACATTGAGATAAGAACACAAATCTCACCGATTTACACAATTATGGAAGATAGATAAAAAACAACGTTAATCTATACTCTATACTTTATCATTTGTTATCTTTGTTCCCATTCAGCACGTAGTGTAGATTATTTTTAGTAGGTAAATAAAGGCTGGGCCACACAGAGTGCAGCTGCAGAACGGGTGCAGACCGGCTGCAGGCCGGCAGTAGTTGTAAACTATGGAATCATCGCTCCGTATGCATGCGACTAACATGTCCGGCCCAGTCTTGACAATGTTACTCTATGTAATGCAATATTGTATTTTAATTGTACTTTGTATATTTTGTTTTGTTAAAAAGATGTGTGTTGTAGAGTTTCTGGCCGCATCTTCTCTTAACGGAACACCTTCCGACGCGGTGGTAGACTCAAAAAATGACGTCAAAAAGCTATCTATGTGATATTATTTTGAATAAAAAAAATTTGAATTTTGAATTTTGAGTCCCACTTCAGTTTGGCGGCCTTAACACCTGCATCAGCTATGTGGGAAGCCCAATTATTTTTCGCATCGCAAGCTTATCACAATTTTTCTTCAACGTCTCCATTAATGGACGATGGGGCTCCCTCACCAAATGTGTGATCAACACATGAGACCGATGCGCGAACTACAGTTAAACCTTGTTTATACCGCGATAATCTTCACACTGAGAGTGTAAGCACGTTTTGCAACTAATATCGGGTCACATTTTAATTACAATCTGTATTACAGGACTTATAGTTATTTTTTAAATTTGAAAAATTTGTTTTTAATTTTACTGTGATTAACAGATAATTTAAAAATCTTATAAATCGTAATGAAATTTAAATCTATACATAATATCCGCGACTCTATAGTTAACCCCATTTTCATTTGTTCGTTTAAGGTAACACGTGACTATATCTCTATGGACTATAGTTGCGTCGGCATTTTTGTATTGAATTTCGTACAGCGCTCCTAGTGGTTACGTTGAGAACTAATTCTGTCATACGAATTGGTGACGTAACTACAGTAGTAAAGAACAGTGAAAACTCATGGTAGGCCTACAGACTACTATAAGCGTTTGCCCAAGTTAATACAAAGTACAAAGTATCCTATGTATTAAACCAGAATACATTTTATCTGTGTGCCAAATTTCATTCAAATTCGTTGTGCCGTTTATGCGTGACAATATGTTTAGAAACATCTAAATATCATCCCAAACGTTCCCGGACATTAGTATTAGTTCATTTGACAAAATAATAGATATTGTTGAATATTAAACGATGACAATAAAATCGTACTAGAGCTTCAGTAATGTAATATTTCTTTCTTCAATAAAAGAAATAACTCAAAGTTGAGTTAAAACCTGATCACTCTGTCGTGTTGGTCGCGTTTCCGTGATATCGGTGATCTCTTTAATACTGGGTGGACCCACTATTGCACTAAATTGTCCTCCAAGGAACTATTTTAAAGATACGTCTACAGAAGGTTGACGCAATAAATACAGAATTTCAACCCTAATCAGCTGATAGTATCCAGTGGTTCTATGTTTTATACAGGGTCATTCTTAAGATACTGGCGGTTTTATATGATCAGACCATCAAACTGAACAACTTTCTCAATGACACAAACATAGTAATAACGAAAACAAATCAGATGTTCCAGACAAAACTGCAAACCTACTACTAATGTATGGGACAGCAGCTGATTACAAATAAAATAGGTCAAATAGTTTAGTTACTACCATACAATACAGGGTGTAAGTGACAGCCTAGCAAATACTGAAACGGTGAACTCAGACCATCAAACTGAACAACTTTCACTATGGAGCCTACCCTCAGGAGACGCGAAAAAAAATCTGCTGTCCCATACATTTTAGTCGGGTAGGTACAGCAGTTTTGTATGGGACAGCTGATTTTTTACGCGTTTCCTGAGGTAGGCTCCATACTGAAAGTTGTTCAGTTTGATGGTCTGAGTTCACCGTTTCAGTATTTGCTAGGCTGCCACTTACACCCTGTATTAGCAAAAATTTGGTTTTCTCCGTTTTTTATTACTTGTTGTGCTACGTATGCACTATAACCATACCATCATATCATGCGTTTTACGATAGAACAAAAACATAAAACTATGAAAAAAAAACTTACTTTTTGTTTTGTTTATTTTTTCTACTATTTGCTTGGAAAAAGTTTAGTATCATTAGTATGATTCTGTCACTGTAATCAGTATGAAAGACAGAACACATTCGTCACTAAATGAGCTTAACCTCTTAACCACAGAACATTATAAGAGGAGTTAGAAGTGCGAAGCAGGCGTGGAACGTGTCGCCACAGGTTATGCAATGATTTGAATAACACCATAAGGCGCGCGGCGTGTTGCGAGCGAGAGAGCATGAGCAATTGTAGCAGTGTGAGCGGGAAGACAAGTGGCGACAGCCGTCTCCGAACTTCCGAAGAAAAAGCCGAAGCAAAAGCGCTACTTTGTATTTCTAACCCCTCTTATAATGTTCTGTGCTCTTAACTATGAATATGAAGCTTTGCAAGTCAACCTAAGGCGAATATCTTTACCACAGAATTAAGCCAACATCAATTCCCACCCACTTATTCAAAGTTTAACACCATCGTCAAACTTCGTTTGCGAACCTTGTGCTTTTAACGTAGACAGGACCCCTAATGGGAATGGCAAAGAATTTAACCCTCTAATGGGCATCCTTTCCAGCACATTAATAGGTTTTAAAATTCGACTAAAGTGGCGATGGCGGTGGCGGTAACAAGCGACGTTAATTCACCTCTCACATGCAGAGTCCCTCGATTTAGACAATTTTACTCTTTATCTCATAGGTATAAGAGATTTGATAGGGGATTTCGCATTTGATACAGGCGTTAATGCATAATGTGGTGTCCGGCTTGCTCCCCTCTAGGGGCATTAAGGGTACACAACAGAGATTAACAAAATGGACAGTGAATTAAAGTAGGAATCGAATGAAGTGATTGTACCAATACTCTGCGAAAAGCAATCAGCTGTTTCTATACAAAACTGCAGTACCTACCCGTCTTAAATACCTAGGTATATGAAACAGCTGATTTGATGTTGGCTCCAGAGTGAAAGTTGGTCTGAAACACTCCATTTAATATACATTGTAACTCATTATACATAAAATTTTACCATGTATGCATTATAAACATCCTACAATGAAATGTCAAACTCAGTCAAATACCAGAGTCTCCATCAATCCGAAACGACCGCTACTTGGATCAAAACTAAGAGGTCCATTCCAGTCATCTAATCTCGGTTGGTGCCCAGGTTCCCAGCACTAAAGTACCGAATCCAGTGCATACTGGCAAAGTTGAATCATTACAGTATGAGATCTGTATGGAAGGGCACTTTTTCCAAAATATACGTAGGTGCTATTATTCTATCCTCCTCCGTAAATCAAATAGAATAAGAGAACCAATAGAAATAGCCTAATGAACAAAATAGTTTTGTTTGAAATTGATCGTGACCAAAAAAGCAAAAACCTAATTTTTAGCTTCATAAACAATGTATTTGTTTATAAGTCTTCTTTTTCTTGTAGTGCCATCTCCTATCGGAGGTTGGCTATCATGATTCTTGTGACTGATGACGCGTATGACAGAATTTTCATTAATTTGCTTTAGTGACTTATGACCATCTCATGACCTTTTGTCGAAAGAAACGAATGAGAAGAAAAGGCTACACAGCCATATCAGTAGCACGCGGGCAGAACCTACATGCAATTTCTATTAAGGCGAAGCCAGGCTTTCTCTTCTGTGGGTAAATCTGTGCCGTCGCTACTGTTGGATAAATGTCATGGGCACTTGGCATCCTCCAATCAGCAGTCAGACATCTCGAGTCGATATCAAATATCGAGCGGGGAATCGTCGATCGAGAGACAGTCGAGTGGGCCTGTAATGTGAACTAACGCACACTTGATCGTCCGCCCGAAACCGAAATTCGATTAACGTTCGAGTCCGCCCCACTCGGCTCGTTTCGACTTGACTAATCGAGTTCTAAGCAATGCAGCGCTCTGCGCTATGACATCTCGAGTGACTTGCGTGCGAACAATCGAGCGCCGAACGAATATACTTTCATACGTAAATCAAACGAAAAGGATCGCTTATTATGACGACACGATTGGTCTGAGCAAAGCCACAGAACAAACAAAAGCTAGTAAACTATTTCTGTTGCTACTTAGATAATTGCAAGAAGCTTAAAATACCTATACTACATTCCAATAGCAGCAAAATTTTAAGCCAATTTTACATTACAGAAACTGAGATTTGAAACACTTACTCTCATTTTATTCTTCGAACAACTTTTTGTACCCTTAAAGATATTTCGGATAGTATATCTTTCTAATAAATAAATTACATTTGGTAATCACAATTGGCCAGAAAACTAAATAGGAATCGGAAAATCTTGACGTCCTTATTTGGAATGAAGTTATAGATAATTGTGAAGTTCCGGAAAAATTCTCCTTTTTGTACAGTCTGTTAAATATTGATTACCTATTAATAAAAATTTACAATACAAAATCAAATTTAAAAAAAAGAAATCGAAAGGTAGCGATAATATATTGGAAATGTAATTATAATTTTTAGTTGTTTATAATTAAATATTTTCTCAGTTCGCAAATCTGACGATAGGCTTTTGGTTTTGAATAGTGAAAGCCGTATCGAAATCAGACAATCAGTATTCTTCGCGAGATGCTCTACAGACGAAAATTCCGAAAAGATTATTAATATCAGATTCTGAGTTATGTTGTTGTTGGTTTGTTTCCTTGAATATATTTTCTAGACAACTCTTTTAAATTTTTGATATACTTACATAGTTAGAACGATAAATTTTATGCTAATCACAAAGACTCTTGGACATTGGACACGTTATAATGTGAAATAAATGAATCTAATCTAATCTATTTAAAATTAAATATTTTGGTGATCTCCTAATCAATCACAGTACCTACGTAAATGTATTTTGAAACTTTTGATATAATAATATAAAAACCATTCATTATAGATAAGATAAGTTAATATTTACGGCAATATGGTTTTACCCAAGAAATAAATCATCTTTAGACAAATTACAAATAATTATACGATAACAGTCTTTCAGTTTAGTAACAAAATAATTATTTCATCTGAATATTTACTCAGTGTGCCTACATATGATACGCCGCGCCGTAGTCATTGCAGCCTACGACCGCACCGTAGTCATTCGTAGCATGAATCTTGTTATCACTAGGCTTTCTAATAACAAAAGTCACCCTGTCGATATATCGGGTATCGTATTCAATTGTTCTTTTGCCCAAGTCATAACAAGAAGACAGAAGGGTGTAAACTTAAATGCATTACATACAAAAATTAATGAAAAACTAGTGACTATTGATGAAGAAGCAGTCGTGGCACTAATAGTGGTAGCATTTCATCATCATCATAACCGGCCTATGTACGTCCCACTGCAGCGCCCAGGCCTACCCTTTTGGAGGGTGTTTTGGGCTTAGTCCACCACACGAGCCCAATGCGGATTAGTAGACTTCACATACGCATCAGAATTTCTTCTTCAGCAGATGCAGGTTTACACACGATGTTTTCCTTTACCGTATGAAAGCAACACATATAACACATACTTTTAAATTCCAACTAACATACGTACAAATCAAAAAACAACCGCTCATATATACAATTCGCTCTGCATTTTTTGCGATAATGCACCAACATAATACTTGGGGTGGCATTTGTTGGTACGAGGGCGCGAGCGGGCGGCGAGCTGGCGTCAAATCGACTCACGCGCCACGGGCCGACGCGGCCGAACACCGGCTCCAATTAGGATCACCGTGTAACGTGACGTCATTACCGCTGCGTTACCCTGACGTACATCCAACATAAACGCGAAGCAGATATGCGTCTTTTCTTATTTTACTAAGATGAGCTGACGGTTCATGACATTCATTACATACAGGGTGAAATTGATATCATTAGCATCCTTTTAAACTAAGAATCTACCCATCAAACTGAACAACTTTTACTATGGGAGTAAACCAATCGGAGCATTCGAGTCGAGTAGGCACTGCAGTTTAGTATGGAACTGCTGATTTTTTTGTTGCTCCGATCGGTTTGCTCCCATAGTAAAATTTGTTCAGTTTGATGGATAGACTCTTAGTTTAAAAGGATGCTAATGATATCAATTTCACCCTATATAATGAGAACGACGAGATGTGGTCGACGAGGTCTGAGAAGTCCTTTTCTAAGAAAATTTGCTGTTACCCACATGAGAGCTCATCAACGACAACAATGGAGTTGAAGCAAGAGTTATCCCATCGCCCATCGTGCAAGAGCACATACTTACACTTTCATTCCCTCAAGGTTTCATATCACCTAATGATATGATGATCAATGTGCTGAAGCCGAAGATGTAGCTCGCCCTGATAATGACTATTTACTCTTCCCCTGAAGAATCTGGAATTGTATCTACTTGTTCATAATTTCAAATATTGTTCCGGTTTCGGAATCTTACCTTGTTGTTGAAGTTTAGCTTAACTATTCTATAACTGTAACAGAAGTATGTCTGTGTTGAAGATTATATTAAGAAATAAAAAGGTTCGATATAGTTTTTAGGTGTCCCTCCCTGATTCCAAATCACCAATTTTTGATTTTTTTGTCAGTCTGTTTTTTTGTTCGATAATCACGCAAAAACTGCTGAACTGATTTTGATGAAACTTTTTTTGTCTGATAGCTTATAATCTGACTTAAAATTTGGTATATAATTTGTGCGGACCAAATCGCGGGTAAACTCTAGTTTGTTATAAATCTTGACGTGGGTAAGCCGGAAACGGTGGAGCGACGACCTGCTGAAGCCTGCTGAACCTGTTGGTGTGTGCAACGCAGGACCGGTCGTTGTGGCGATCCTTGAGAAAGGGCTATGTCCACTAGTAGGATGTCTATCGGCTGAGACGATGATAATCTGTTCATCAGATCTATAAAATAAACTCCGCGACTAACACACACAAATCCTGAAAGAATTTAGCAATCAAATAACAAGTTTTAATAAACTGTTTTCTATCACGAAAAGATTTCGATTCTCTTACTAGTTCCATGTCGAATGGTTCGGGACTCAAGAGCCGCTGTTATCGGATAAATTAGTCATAGCACAGCGTAGGTTTTTAATTAGCGCGATAATTGCAGTAATGGCCCCAGTTAATCCAAACTAATGCCATTAAATCGCATGAGAGCTTTGCTCTAAAGAAAAGCCTCAGCTTTTCTGAAAAGTTGTTGACATTTCTTATACGATTAAAAATGCTTAGTGATTAAAGTTTCTGTGAAATAAATGAATTCCGATTAAGTCTCGCTTATAGGAATTTGAAAATAAATTTGAGTGAAAAGTTTTGAAAGCAAAAGAGTGGAGCAACGTAATGCCCTGCGCAAAAGGCTGAAAGTCTACATAATTACTTTAGAAGAAAAGAACTTCATAGAATGACATGGCACTCAAAGGTAACGTACATGGCATGGCGCATACTTTTTGTAAGTAATGTTGCATACAGTTAAATTTTTAGCGGACATTTATTTTTATTTGTCATTGTCACTTATAACTTGTCATTGTCAATTGTCAATTATCTAGTCTCATTTAAAGTACCTGGACTTGTATCATGATGACTAGTCAACGATATAGAATACATATATAGATACAAACATCCATGACTCGGGTACAAACGGGTCCCTTACGGGATTCGAACCCGCGACACTCGGCACAGCAGGCAGGTTCACTACAGACTGTGCTAACGGGCCGTCAAATTAGTTGGCACACTTAGATTATTCATCATAATATGGTTTCTTTCAAAATATAATTATCATTTTTGCACGGGATTTGAACGTGCAACGTAATGTCTAAATATAGGGTCTAATCTCTGCTACGATTATTGCATAAACACAAACAAAATTGTTAATAAATAAATAAATGTAGAATCTATTTAGGAGCAAACATCGAGTGCCTCTAGTCATACCCGTTCATGAACTTGATGCTGACATGTAGCGGACATTAACCGTTTTGATACTTGATCCTTCAGTCTCGCTTGTCAGAAATTCACACATCTAGACACTTTTCAGATTCTCAGACATCTCTTGCATTATTTCATTAACACCTAGACATCTGAAAATATGTTTCTCCAAATTCTCTAAGAGAAAATAAAAACGAGAAAATAAGAACTCGTACAAAACTTTGTTGATGGTTTTGTTTTATAACTCATTTTATTATAGTATTTCTGCACGTGATTGTCCACTGTTAAATAAGAGAATATATTTCGAGAATATAATTATTATGGTTAAATCTCCAGAAACGTCTCCAACCCAAGATATTCGTGGTCAAAGTCATTATTTTTAATATTGTTGGTTGAAGACCTTAACAGAACTTTTGTAAGCACCCCTTTTACAGTTTGTCACTGATCTCCACTGCAGTCAAGAACTGCAGTAGATTTCTAACAAGGATATAGTACCTGTCTACCTAGATGGATACTGCGTTTGAACCTGAGTGGGTCATATTCCTATAGCAGATGCAAGGGAGATTCCAACTCCTTCTTGCCAGATCTGCAGTTGGTTGAGTCATTAGCGCGTGCATATGTTTATTCCATTTGCAGCGGCGTGAGAGTTCTCTCTATTATATTACGCACATTTTGTTGACAAGTGCATCAAAGGATATAATCGTAAACTTGCGAACAGCTTATTTGCTCTTAACAAGGACAAAATGTGCACAATATAAGAGAGAGAATTATCACGATACTACAAATGGTGTACATTGTAGAATGTTTTACCAAAGGTCTTATTTCTTTATTTTTACTACTTCTACTTTTTTATGATATTACATGTAAAATTTAGATAACATTCTCTAGTTCAGTTTTAACTAACGTATATCAACTAACGTAACTTTAAACTAACAATAAGACTACATTTTCTTGAACTTTGCAACGAAACGCAGCTTAAATGAACTTAAATTTAATAAACAACACTTACTTCATAAACTTGATTAAAATTTTTAAAATTAAATAGTATCAAGGCATATCAAGCGTACTTACCAAAAACGTATCACCGTAAACTCTATAATCGCGCGTGCAAGTTTATTAAACGTCAGTACCACGCGGCCCGTATTGCCGTTCACCAGAAAATTGAGACGAAACAATATGCAATTTCATAAGTGCGACTGAAATAGACGAAGGCTTTCCCGTCATATTTTACTTATTAAATTCGCCTTAGTTCCGTTTCTGAGACGTTTATGTATAGCTTGTTTATCTTATTATACCTTCAAAAGATATTTGTAGGAAAATATGTCAAATTTTCTCGAGCGTTGGGCGGGCGGGCGTAGCGAAATAATCGTTTCAACATGATTAGGTCAGAAATAAAACAGCGGATTATTTTGTGTTATTCTTATCTCAACTCTCTAGCACAGGAAACTCGAGTACAGTGAAAAGCTAAAGTCCATGAGCATGTAGAGAAATAGAAAATTAAATGAATTAATTTTGAACAAATTAATGAACAAATCGTTATTTTACAAAGTTACAAATATCACGAAAAAGAATTACCTACCTACCTACTTAGTATACATAGGTGCTTTATAAATGTTTAGATACGTACATTACAACCGTTATATAAATATTCTATACATTTACTTCATCATAACCTTTTTATGTGGACTGTATGAGTATTCTCGAATACCATACCGGACCGTAATATATCAAATTATCAAAAATAATCGAAATTTAAAAAAAAAACCACGGTGCCGTTATAAAACAAAGTTATTATCAAAGATTACTTTTTTTTTCAAAAAAAAAATTTTTGATTATTATCAACGATTTTTTTTGTCTTCGCTGTAAAGATTTTTTTGGTCTTCGCTAGTGGACCAAAAAAAATCTTTGGTTATTAGAAATGACAAAAAAAGTAAATCTCCAATTAATAATTGTCTTATTTCACACGTGTACGTTACTCATAGTATAGTTACTAACTCATATTACTTTACATAGTAAATGAAATGAAAATGAAATGAAAATGCACTTTATTGCCACACAAAATACAAAAAAAGAAAAGGTACAGAAACAATAGACAGATTAATCAAATAGAAAAATCAAATATATATAAAAACACACATTGTGGCAATGGGTTAGGACTCAGTGTCCGCTGGCAGGACCTAATAAGATCTGCTGCTCAGCACTGATTTGCAGTCCCAACCTGCTCTTATATCAGCATACAGACATCGAGGGTACAGGGTAAGTAGGCACTACACAATTTTGACTGAAGTTATACTATATCACATTACATTATCATCATTATGTGTGTGTGTGTGTGTGTGTGTGTGTGTAGGAGTGGGAAAAGGAGAGAACCAGATCAGATTGTATTTACTGTTTTGCTGCGTTAGTTTTATCTTTTTTTAATTAGTTCCTTATGTTTGTGTTTAAAGGTTTGGGAGCATAACTTTTTACGTAAAGGCGGAGGCAAGTTGTTCCAAATTTTCGCTGCAGCATATTTAAAACATCCCTTAAAACCCACAGAGCGGTGTCTCGGGATGGATAATAAATATTTTGCCTTGGATCGGGTGTTCCTGTCATGTATTTCTTCCATCCACGTGAGTTTCTCAAATAGATACCTGGGATTCTTACTGTAAATGACGTTTTGAGTCAGACATGCAAGGTGAAGCTCGCGCCTCATCTTCATATTGAGTACGCCATGCTCTTTGAGGTAAGGAGAAATGTGTGCACGTTTGGGGATGTTGTAACAGAATCGAGCGCAGGCATTCTGCACTCTTTGTATGGCGCGTTCTGTTTTACACCACAGTCTCGGACCATAAACTGTGTCGCAATAGTTCAAAGGCGACAAAACCAATGAGTCCACCAACAGCTCCCTGGTTCTTACACTCAAAAAATTTCGAATTCCATAGAGGACCTTTAGTTTAAAAAATGCATTTTTAATTTTTGCTCTTATATGGTTTTCAAATCGCAGTTCACTATCCATAACCAGCCCCAGATTCCTAACTTCTGTAACCATAGGTACTGTAACTGTAATTAAAATTGAAAAAGTGGATCCTATACAATAGTAGAAGAATAAATAAAAAAAAAGAATCGTGACGGCTAGCGGGTACCGAGTGAGTCCGAGTGAACGATCTCACAGTCGACCGTGTTGGCCGCTCTTTAAAAAATCATCGCTACACGACATTGCACTCACTGCATGACGCGACTCTTGTTCGTCCACCTACCTATTACACTATCTACAAACACAACACACTTTACTAATTCTGCACTGATTAAGAGGCTTTACGCTGCTCAGTATCGCCCTTATCACAAAATTTTAGACGGTTTTATTTGTACCATTGTTAATTTTGTTTCCTGCTCCGTACTGTTTTATGTGTTTGGTGTAAAAAATAGTGTTTTCATTCATTCCTCAATTAAGAAAACCTAAAATTAAAAAGTGACAAAACTTTTTATAAAATAGGTACCTAACTAATTTTATGTTTTTTTACATAGGTAGGTAGGTATCTTTTCAAAAATGAGTCACTTAAATTCTACACGCCCTAAAAGAAGTTGTACCCTACAACTAGTCTGTAGGCTCTCCTCCTGATCCTGTGGTTTAAGAAAATTATTTTCCTAATTAAAAAACAGGATGACAAACAAATATACAGGGTGTAAGCGAAAGCCTAGCAAATACTGAAACGGTGAACTTAGACCATCAAACTGAACAACTTTCACTATGGAGCCTACCTCAGGAAACGCGAAAAAGAATCAGACACAAAAATGTTTTGTACCTACCCGACTAACATGATTGTATGGAACAGATGATTTTTTTCTGGTCAGAGTTGACCATTCCAGTATTCGCTAGGCTGTCACTTGCACCCTGTATTATTATCACCTCACTCAATTTTAAGACAATATCTACTGCCTCCGAACTAGGCTCGTATGACCGTTGTACAATAGTACAATATAAGCTTATTGACCTAAAACTAATACCTAAAACTTGTGAATTGTTTCAGTGATCACAATGACCTGGATCCCGTTTCTAACTAACGAGAGAGCAAACAAGGTTCTGCTCACAGCCATGTTCTGCCTGAAGCTAGCCAATCATTCCTTTGTTTCTAGATGACCAACTACAATACCATAGCCAATTAGTACGAATGTATAAATACCCATTGACTGAACAACTTGGAACTGTGTTCACAAAAGCGAGCATAACAAAAACAATTCAGTTTCTACAAAAACAACGCGAAAATATGAGCAAATGTACCATGCGAATTGAATCTGAATACGTCAGAATAACTGCAAAGATTGACTTTAGTATAGACACTAAAGTAGACACAGCCAATTTAACTTGGTCTTGCTTGAACCCTGCATGTATTGTTCGTTGTTGAGTCAATTGGGGTGGTAAGGGTCCAGGTTAAATGGCTCTAGGTTCGTTCCAGGCTGCCGCTTGACTGACAGGCAGCCGGGGAGCCCCGACAACAGAAAGTGACACTGTTTGTACGGGGGCATCGCGGCTGGCCCTTCAACAGTCACATTAATATCTGATTTGACGGAGGGATTCGTTACTCAAATACGTAATTCGAATGTCTGGACTATTTCGTTTTGTGAAGAATAAAACTGGATAGGACTGTCTTCTTTCGTACTCTGGTGAGGTCAATTATCTTATCGGTACTATTTTTAGTTAATACCTTTGAAAACTTTCTTTGGTTTTTAAATTAACAGTTTTGATTTAAATTTAATTTCCCGTTTACGTTTCATATGTACATTTAACAAGGTCACCAAAGATACTACCAATGGTTGACTTATTGTACATTGTTGTAATTATTAATTACATATAAAAAGTAAAAATTATTTGATGTGGCCCTAGTGTTCACTGCTGTAAACACCTTAAAACAATGACACCAGGACCCCGAATGCGCTAAGTTAAAACATCTAAGTTCTATTCTTATCCAATTTCAATTCTAAAAACATTGCAATCCAATTACTATTCAACTGTATCGCGCTAATCTCAATTTAACTGTCAGCCAATAACGTCTGAGCGATTTGTCAAAACGGCTCTAACACCTGTCAAGAGCAATACCGCGATTAGCGCAATACCAAGTGTGTCAAAAGTAATGGTTCGTACGTAGTCCAATAACAGTTCAATCACCGAATATTTACCGCGATTGTAGCCCAGGCTATCTGAAAAGAGAGGATCAAAATATTAATCATTTAATCCTAGATAAACAAATTCAATTGACGCAATCCTGCTGAAATAAATCCTATTAATTACTAATCTTCCTATCTACATATATAAGCAAATTTTTATAAGAAACTTGACTTGTTTCTGCCAGCGACCGCTAAAATGAAATTCTTTATTGTACTTTTGGCAGTCGCAGCCGTTGCTTGCGGAGAAAATGTTTTTCCCGAAGGCAACACTGCCTACGGGTACCTGAAGAATATTGGTGTTCCAACCGCCGAGAAATTGCTCAAGATTGAAAATGAGATCCAGAGTCAATCCAGGATCGTAGGCGGTTCTCCCGCCGAACTCGGACAATACCCATGGCAGGTATGATCAGTCAATTAACATTTTTTTTTCTAACTCAATCAATACCTTAAAGTTAACGACTGTATAGAATTAGTGTTGAGACACATTGACAGACGACGAACGACGCGACGGCGGGTCCATACAAAAAGCACGTTTAGTATGGGACACCGTCCGCATCCTCCGCCGTCGACGCAGGAAACGCCGCCGAACGGGTTCCCATAGGTACTAATCGTGGTTTTTTTGTATGGGCCCACTGTCGTTCGCCGTTGTTCAATGTGTCCTAACACTGGCAATAAAAACTCGTGCTTTCCTGACAAATGACTACGCATGAACTTACAAAGTAATTAGGAGTCTCCTTATTTATCGAAACAATTGAACTTGCAGGCAGGTCTCATCATCGACCTTGAAGGTTTCAGTGGTCAAGCTGTCTGCGGTGGTTCCCTCATCAGTACCACCCGCGTGTTGACCGCCGCCCACTGTTGGTTCGACGGCTTGAACCAGGCCTGGAGATTCACCGTCGTCCTTGGATCAACCTTCTTGTTCACCGGAGGCACCAGGATTCAGACCAGTGGTGTCATTGCTCACTCTAATTGGTTTCCTCTACTTGTTCGCAATGACGTGGCTGTTATTTATTTGCCTAGCCCTGTGTCTGTATCAGGTAATTATTTTACGAGAAAGTGGTGTTTCTTGGTTTAGATGTATCTTCTTTCTTCTTAGATTCTTTATTGTACACAAAAACATAATTATGAAAAAAAAATTACAACAAGTCGTGATGTACAAAGGCCAGCTTAACTCTAAAAGAGTTTTCTTCCAGCAAACCGTTGAGTAAGAGGAAAACTAATATGTTTGGGTAAAATAAGTGTGCACTCAAATAAAAATCTACTTAATTATGAGATAGTAAAATGAATATCTATAAAATAAGAAATAATATAAGATACACCTATACAAATAAATATAATATATAAATATACTTACATAAATAATAATAATATCAAATATAATAATATGAACCTACATATATTATATACATACATATAACTACTACGACTTTATTTAGATAGGTAATGCTCTCTAACTCTCCTCTTAAAGATGTCCAGCGAAGGACTAGCACAGATAGTAGTGGTGGTAGTTGTCTGGAAGAAATCGCTTCTTAGCGATAAGACCGCCTTATTATGTGCCTCTTGTATTTTATTTCTGTATTTTACTGTTTATGTTTTTGGTGTAAAATAAAGTATATTTGATTTGATTTGATAGTATGCGGCAATGAATTCCATAACTTGGCCGCAACCCGCAACCCGCATAGGCTGGTCTTCATAAACCGATTACATAATATTTATCATCATCATCAGCTTGTACAGGGTGTTATGATAAACAGTTGCATTTGTTTAAGGGGTGATTGTACCCATGATACTGAACAACTTTCCCTAAGAAACCAATAGGAATTTCGCAAAACAGTATTTGGCCTTTCTAAATGCAATCAGCTGAGCGAACGTTTGTATGCAACATCAAACTTTTTTTTGCAAATTTCCTATTGATTTCTTAGGGAAAGTAGTTCAGGCACAATCACCCCTTAAAGTAATGCAAATGTTACCCTAACACCCTGTATACGTCCCAAACAGCCCTCCTCTCATGAATCGCGAAAGCCCTTTGCGAATTGGTTAATCCATTCCTGTCAGAGTATTTCGAGTCACTTCAACAGGCCTCCTGGAAAGGGAAAACAGCCATCCAACTTTCGAAGTTGCCAACGCCAACTATACCAGCATGTCCCTTTTAAGATCTGTACATTTTTACATCATTGAGAATATCACGCCTCTAAATTGAGTAAAGGTTTCACTGGTACAAGTCTAGCTCCGAACCTAGGTTGGAATCTTACCGCCGCCCTTTCACCACAGCTACGAGACCGTGACGTCGTATTACGTAACAGTATCAAATGATTTGTTTTTTCATCAGACACAATATCTCCTATTGCTCTTCCGAGTGGACCTGAACTTTTTGAAGACTTCGCTGGAGAGGAAGCTGTTGCTTCTGGTTTCGGTTTAACCGTTTCTGGTAAGTAAACATAGAACAATATTCTCTTCCTATATTATCGGAGCCCGTAGACGTACGCACGCATCGCAGGCCGAGTCAAAGGAGCCTGGTCTATCGTTTGACTAAGTAGGTGCATGCGGTAGTTCAGCGGTGCGGGAGAGTGTGAATTATTGTCATTATCACGTAACAGCATTTTCAGACACTTTATTTGTACAGAGTGACAGCTGACACCAGTACCATAGGAACCTACTCAGTTCAACGCTATACCTGTAGTCGCCAGGTTTGAGGTGACCTCGATGTGGTCGCTTCGCTCCAATTACATATTTCATAGGAAGACTATCGAAAAATTGTTTCTCAGCAAGATGTTTATTAAATTCGAAGGTTTTAGAATTCAATGTACTCCATAATAACTTTGAGGGTGAACGGGAATTTTGCTTCAACGCTTTAAATTAAGTAGGTATCTACTTAATTTAAAGCGTGCAGTTACGAGAATGTAGATCCTATATAAACATTCCAGGCGGCGGTATTTCAAGCAATCAGTACCTGAGCCACGTCCGTCTCTCCGTCATCACCAACAACGTATGCTTCTTCGCCTTCCCCTTGAACCTGCATGCGTCCAACATCTGTACCAGCGGTGTCGGCGGCACCGGCACCTGCAACGGTGATTCCGGTGGCCCTCTCGTTGTCTTCAGGAACAACCGGCCAATCTTGGTATGTACTCCAATAAGGGCATAAAATACAATCACACCGGATTCTTTACCCACGTGGTACGTAGAGCGTCGCAAACAACGTTGGCAAACGCGACACTGAAGCGTTAAGTGGGAAAAGAATCAAACTCCGTATGCTTCGGTTAAAACTAGGAAAGAAAGGAACGTAACGAAATTATCTTTTCCTAGTAATTCTAAATCCTGATCCAAGAAATACTAGGTATGTAGGGTCCTTCTTAATATGCTGACACTTTTTTAAGAGAATAATCAGACAAAAATATCCGCTGCCCCATACATTTGGGTCGAGTAGGTTTGCAGTTGAGAAGGAAAAAATTGCAGAAGAGCAGATTTTTTTTTTCGGTTGTTCAATTTGATGGTCTGCTCATCCCCTTAAAAAAGTGTCAGCATATTAAAAAGGGCCCTGTATATGGACAATACTTCTATGTAAAAACTTAAATAATAGTATGTGTATACCGTCGTAAGAGGCGACTCAAATGTATTCGTCAACATCTCTGATGCCTTACCCCCAATGGCTACCGTACAGCGTACACTGCGTCTGGCCCCGCATCGGATCGTAGTTCGTTCCTGTTTCCCAGGTACAAGGACGAGAAAAAGCAAATGTGGTTTGGCGCACAAACTCATGCACATCAAAATATCCTACGTACCTGTTTTAAAAAATAAGTAGTTGCTGTAATCGATATCGAATATGAGAAATCAATCAATGCGCTTTCTTTTAATCTAATGTTCTTCATTCTCCCATAGATTGGTGTCACCTCTTTCGGCTCTGGACTCGGCTGTGATGCCGGTATGCCGGCCGCATTTGCGAGAGTCACGTCTTTCATCGAGTTCATCAATTCTCATCTTTAAATAAACAAATCTCTTTCAGAATACAGTATTTATTTTTATTGATAAATAAAGAATTAAAAATTACCGAAGTAGTGTATCTTATTTCAATCTTTTTCTTCTCATCGATCTTTAAAGGAAGAATCTGAAATAACATTACCGAAGTAAAAAGCGGTTCTGACTTTCACTCTTATTGTGTTTTTTTCAAATTTCTTGAAAGCTTTTGGACATATTGGTCAATATGGTAGACCATATTAACCAATGTGAGTGGAACTGTCGAGGAGAACTTACCACGACCAAATAAATGCTCTTCTCCGAAAAGGACAAGTGCGTAGCACCCTCAACCGACGGAAATGTATGAAGAGATATGTATGAAAGTAGATGAGAATGAGATGTCAGAATTGTAGTGTGTGGCGAGCCGTAGTATCTGCCTACCCCTGTGGGATAGTGGTGCGAGTATATGTATGTATGTATGTATATTGACCAATTATCTTAGATGACGAAGAATAAGAAGTAATAACGAAAGTAAAAAAGGTAGATAACAATTGCTTCATAGAAAAACGAACGTCTTCAAAAATTCTATAGGTACCAAAAAAGCTAACATAATCAGAATTTTTTTTTTCTATGTAAGTCAAGCTAAGCAAAAATATATTAAATATATCAAAAACATTTCATGTAAAAAAGTAGCCAAGATTCGAAACGTTATGATTATGAGATCTCATTTTAAACCAAGTCTTGAGCAAGTGTTCATCTCGGTCAAATAAAGTTATTATACGCCCCTCGCTCGCACTACGCCGCGCGCCTTATTGTGTTATGCAAATCATTGCATAACCATGTGGCACGCGTTCCACGCCTATTATGCACTTCTAGCCCCTCTTATAATGTTCTGTGGCAGTACCCAGCAACAGAATTTGAAGATCGAAGGTTAAAAATGACATTTTGTATAATACCATAGAGACTGAATACCTATGCAAAGTTTCATTTCGTTTCAATTCGTTTAGTAAAACTAGTACCTACAGTGGGTACCTCTTTACCTATACAGGGTGGAAAAAAGAGGCCATGGTTGGAGGGAAAGTACCCTTAATATTTATGATGGCAAATTTTACGGAAAGAAAACATTCCTTTATTTTCAAAAATAATTAAAACTGCATTTAAAGATTTTTGAAAAATCATCTGCTTGAGCCGGGAATCGAACCGGTGAAATGTGAAAAAAAAATATCCTGTATTTTATGATACCAACCGAAAGAGTAATTCAATTTCTTTTAAACAACATAGTATCTTAAATTAAAGAAAGACCAAAAAAAATTATTTTTTCATTGTTAAACTTACTCACTATCTAAAGAAAATACTTTAAAGTATGTATTCTACGACTGAATTCTCTTTCTTTTTTGTGGGGTCATGTAAAAAATCTGGTGTATAAAAGAAACTACAGGTCAGTAGAGGAATTAAAAACGGAAGTACAAAATATTATTTCAAATATTCACCATAATTCAATACAAAAGGCGACACGTAGCGAATTTATTCGAAGAATACGTCTGTGCATACGTGAAAATGGGTCTCATTTTGAGCAATTTATAAGTTAAGTAAAGAATTTTCTTTAGATAGTAAGTTTAACAACAAAAAAATCATTTTTTCTTGGTCTTTCTTTAATTTAAAATACTATGATGTGTGTGTGTGTGTGTGTGTGTACTATGATACTACGATGTTGTTTAAAAGAAATTGATCCTTATGAATGACTCTTTCGGTTGGTATCATAAAATACATGATGTTTTTTTTCACGTTTCACCGGTTCGATTCCCGGCTCAAGCAGATGATTTTTCAAAATTCTTTAAATGCAGTTTTAATTAAATTTGAAAATAAAGGAATGTTTCCTTTCAGTAAAATTTGCCATCATAAATATTAAGGGTACTTTCCCTCCAACCACGGCCTTTTTTTCCACCCTGTATATCTTTCCATTTCAGTTCTAGCTACCAAGCTATATGTATACAGAACTGACTTAGATGTATTTTTGAGGTTGATTTTTGTAGATATAAATAAACATAGTTAAAGACAAATTCCTGGGAAGAGATTGTGTATTTTTTTTTCTACTATTAAATTTATTTCTTTATGTTCTTTACGGCCGACTGATTCTTTTTTATATGGCCCACCAATGACTTGAGTTTGAAATGCCTGATCCAGACTGAAATAATGAGCGCTCAAAAATACGGCGAATCGCTTCGAGAAAAGGTACAGTACGACTACGACAGTATCTTACTATTTTAAACAATATTCTTACTATTATAAACAGTACGACCAGGAAAATAATTCCGCTCATCATTCTTCGTTTGCGCAGAGCAGGACCGAGTCCCCGACAAAACCCGAAGTCATTTAGTAATCAAAGGGTGCAAAGTCGGATAGCAGCGAAAAGGGCGTGAAAACAGATTAGCCAATGAGGGATTTTCCAAAAGCAAAAAAAATAAAAAAGATAGTTCCTAATTTCTCGATAGATGGCGTTGACCAGAGAGGGGTCCAATAGGTATGAGCAAATATATTAATTAATATTAATAGTAAAATACACAGTAAAAACGCTTTCTTATTGTTGTTGGCTTATTATTTAGCAATCTCGGTGTTATTGTCCGTCAACAACGAATCGAGTATCGGACGTTGCTGTATGGGCTACGTATCCGTTTTAAATATACGAACAATAAACGAGAAACAATAACAAACTTTAAAAACCTAACAGAAACTGAGAATTTCCGGATAAACCGGAAATATTTAAATCGTACGTCAGATTCCTTGAATGAAAAGCCAAGCCATAAACGAAAAATTTCGACCTTTATTAGCAAAGCAATTTCAATATTCTTTATATTGAAAAGTGAAGTAACCAATTTAAATATTGTTCGTATATTCAAAATGGACACGAAGCCCATACAGCCAAGTCTGATACTTTATTCGTTTTTGACAGACAATAAATAAATAATAAATAACGCTCCCAGGTACCACTTCTACAGGCTCTACTTTGTAATGATCCCAAGTAAGCCTTAGGCTTTTTGTTATGGGAACCATTCAACAACGGCACAAAAATTAAACATCCATGACCGAACCGGGATTCGAACCCAGGACCCTGGTTTGACAGTCCGGCGTGGCAATCATTACATCAACCGGGTCCTCAATAACCCCAGATTGTTAATAACTTGTAGTACTATGTATTTTTATTATTAATATTAATTAATATATTTGCTCATACCTATTGGACTCCTCTCTGGTCAACGCCATCTATTGAGAAATTAGGAACTAACTTTTTTTTTCTTCTGGAAAATCCCTCATAGCGTAAATGGATTGAAGGTTGCTATTAAAATTTGTCAACTGCGCAGGTACATCGGTAAGACTTATAAACCTGGTACTACTGTACCTACGGCAGTGCGCCGCTCGTTTGGCTCGTCTTGGCGGGAGCACCACCGTGCCCCCAGATTTAATCTCTACGTGTATTACAAATAACATGTTGTTGTGGTGAAAATCAATGACAGAATTTCTTATCACATAATTAGTTATCGCGAACATTCTTCAGCAATCTTTATCTTTTAATTAATTGCATTAATCCAGCTATTTTCACTGCAGTATAAATTAAAATATTTGAATTGAAATTTACCTATCTTGTTTACTTCTGGCAGAATGAAGGTCATAGTACTTCTCTTGGCTCTAGCAGCTTTAGCTTGCGGAGAAAATGTATTGTCTGAGAGAAGTTCGGCTTATGGGTACCTGAAAAACATTGGAGTACCGACCGCGGAGAAATTGCGCAAGACAGAAGAAGAGATCCGTAGTCAATCGAGGATTGTTGGTGGAGTTCCCGCAGCGGCGGGACAATACCCCTGGCAGGTTTGAACAGCAGCTTTTTCCTTATTCTTGACTGTTCTTTAGTTAACTAAACTATCCCTGTTATACTACTTTGATGAATGTCTCAAAGAGTTTGTTAGGTCCTCACAACAAACTCTTCGTAACGTCCTTGGACGAATAAACCATAAAAAAAGGAAAACATTTTGGATGGCTTATTCGTCTAAGGGTTTCCCTCGCTTTCTTATTTTTAATCCTTGAAATGCAAATTCAACAAGTTTTGCCCAAAATAATGATTTATAAGAAGTGCAACTTATCTTCAGTGCGTAACGGAGCTCAATAGCGATTGTTCAAGGTGCAGTTCGCAGTTTTAACATTTATCCTTTTCAGGCCGGAATTCTCATAAACCTTGTCGGTTTTGATGGGCAAGCAGTCTGCGGTGGTTCCCTCATCAGCACCTCACGACTAGTCACTGCTGCGCACTGCTGGTCCGATGGTGTCAACCAGGCATGGAGGTTCACCGTCGTACTGGGATCTATCTTCCTTTTCAGCGGTGGTACTAGGGTGGATACCAGTGTTGCAGTCCCTCATCCAAACTGGTTCCCTCTCCTTGCAAGAAACGATGTCGCTGTAGTTTACTTGCCTTCTCCTGTTACTTTATCTAGTAAGTTTCTTGCCTATATAAAGCTGCAATATAATTTATGATGGTAAATATCAACATATTAATCTTCCTTGTTGTTGTTCCTTTAGGTACAATTGCTCCTATCTTCCTACCGACTGGATCACAAATTTCTGAGAATTTTGCCGGCGAGCAAGCCATTGCGTCGGGATTCGGGTTAACCAGCGACGGTAAGTACAAATTGCTTTACGGACTTTGAAGTTATATTCTTCAGTCTTCAGTCGATGGCATTTCATTGAGTTGACTTGCCACCGTGGTAAAGATATTTGTCAATCAGCATTACGTACAGGCTTGCTGATTGCCCATGGTCCGCCAGACGTGTCATGATTCGGATTCGCAAAACAATACGTCACTTAGGGCAAGCGAGGCTCTGTTTGTGCATTGTTTTGTGAAATTACCTTACAATAATTATTGATATTCTATGTATCCTTTCCTTCAGTATTTGGTAAACTTTGGTATATTCATTTCTGTAATAATTTTTTCAGATGGCAGTATTTCTCTGAATCAGTACCTGAGCCACGTGCGTCTCCCAGTGATAACGAATGAAGTGTGCCGATTCGCTTTCCCCATTCATCTCCAAGATTCCAATATATGCACCAACAGCTTAGGTGGCAACAGCCCTTGCAGGGGAGACTCTGGAGGACCTCTTTTTGTCACAAGAAACAACATGCCTATCTTGGTAAATCTTAGATTTAATCACTACCGAATTCTTTTTAAAGGTGATCAGGAATTTTACTAAATTCTCCACCAGCATGTTTCGTTTTTTTTAATAGGTGTTTAGAATGGAATGACGTGCCAGAAGGTCATTTATCTTTTTCCTAAAAAAAATCGCAATTTTTAACCGACTTCAAAAAAGGAGGCGGTTTCTCAATTCGACCGTATATTATATACATTTTTTTTACCTTATAATTTTACCTTAAATTACTTACTTGGGTAGTCATCACAACGCTTTAACAAAAGTTACTGTCTAATCTTGTATAAATATTTATCTTTATTAAATCAACGAGAGCGTCGGTGGTGCGTTGCGGAGAGGTATGGACACTCAATCATGATAGTCCGGATTTGAATCCACATGGACAACATGACATATAGGGCGAAATTCGTAATTAAATTAATCTAGAACAAATCGATATTTTATATGATATAGCGTGTGAAAGAGCGTTAAATTAAATTAACTTTAACTAAAAACAAAAGTATTATAATTAGGTAATATGCAAAAAAAAATTTTAAATATATCTTGGACATTGTCACACAAATTGAGGTAGACATATCCATGGTGTTACAAAAATACAAATAAACACTTAACCACCCCCTTAAATGTTTATTTGTATTTTTGTGTTAAGACCATCAAACTGGACAACTTTCACTATGGGACCGAAAATCGCGAAAAAGAAAATGATGTTCCATCATCATCATCATCATATCAGCCGAAAGACGTCCACTGCTGAACATAGGCCTCGCCCGAAATTGGGAGAGTTGCCATAATCGCCATGATGCGATGCGTTTGCGATGTTCCATACTAAACTACTACTATCTACTTGAGCTAAATGTATGCGACAAAAGATTTTTTTTTCGCGATTTCGATTTTGGTCCCATAGGGAAAGTTGTTCAGTTTGATGGTCTCAACAACCTCCTTAGAAGTTTTAAATGTTTATTTTTACCTTTGTAACACCCTGTATATGGTGATGATGATGATATCATCAACTTTGCAGTCTTGTTTTTGTGAAGGGATTAATGTATTACTTTAACTTCACAGATTGGTATCACGTCCTTCGGCCATGGATTGGGATGTGAAGCCGGCATGCCTGCTGTATACGCGAGAGTAACATCTTTCCTGGAGTTCTTCAATCAACATTTGTAAACAACTTTACTGACTATCTTATTACCTCACCTCACCACCTTATTAAATATGAAAAAAAAAACAACTGATTCAATTTTTTACCCACGTCGGAACGGGGAAGTTCTATGCGTTTAGGATGAGAGATTGTTTGTGAGTCAAATACTTTAATGTTCCTAAGTTTAGCTTTAATACGATAACAGATTCAGATGCGGTATTCAATTTTAACCGACTTCAAAAAAGGAGGAGGTTTGTAAAAGACATCATTTTCTATAATTTTCGCAATTACGATATAATATGAATCAATGGTCACATCAAAGCAGGTCGCGTCTAGTGGTTGGCCATGGCAAACTAATTAAGGCTGCACTCAGCCTATTGTGCTGCCCCCAATCGTATTTTTTTTATTTCTAGACACAATTAAACATCATTTTCAAAAAACAAGAATATCACATAATCACATTGTAGTCCTGCGAGGCTAGTACGCCAACCCGCGATAGCGTGATATAGCGCTATCACGCTTTCGCTCTCTTTCTATTTGCGCGCGAAAGAACGAGATAAAAGACTAAATTTGTGAAAGGTTTGTGTTAAATGTTGCTACTGTGGGTTGGCGTACTAGACCCCCCGCTGATAGGCTTTCAATTTATCGAAACATTACGGATAATTATGTTTTATGCTTGTAGCTATTATCGTTAAAACCGCCAAAAGTG
This sequence comes from Agonopterix arenella, assembly GCA_927399405.1. Taxonomy (NCBI): domain Eukaryota; kingdom Metazoa; phylum Arthropoda; class Insecta; order Lepidoptera; family Depressariidae; genus Agonopterix; species Agonopterix arenella. Next base: position 11,490,583 of record OV656704.1, on the reverse strand, counting down.
GCCACTTTTTGGTATTTTAACTACAAAAATTATAAAAACAAATCCACAGTGACCCGATAAATAAAAAATCTGCTGTGATGTGACATTCTTGTTTTTTGGAAATATGGTTTTTTTTTTTTTTAAATACAATTGGGGACAGCACAATACGCTCCATGGTCCTAGTTCTTCAGTTTGATAGTCTGAAGCAATAAAAAAATTTTACGTATTTAAGTTTACACCCTGCCCTGTAAACATGGTGTAACAAAATACCCTAGTAATATTTAAAGGGGTGATTAAGACCATCAAACTGAACAACTTTCACTAAGGTACTGTTATAACACTAGCTTTTGCCCGCGGCTTTGTTCGCGTATCAAAATAAAATATACCTAGCCTATGTTACTCATGAGTGGAATTCACTAAGTAGCCCAGTCATTTTACGGAGTTTTGTTAGGAGGTTGGGAGGAGGAAGAGGTGGGAAGTAATTATTAATTGGACTTTTAAACTGTAACCTGCACCATTTAGTGACAAAAAGACTATCCGAAAACATATTAAAAAAAATTCACTACTTACGCAACATAGAAATCAAAATTGTGAGTCCCAGGAGGCTTTTATATTAATAATATTAATACCAATGCACTCATTTGAATTAGATTTAACAATATAAATTATTTTTGAGCAATAAATAGGCATTGAAATTTAAAAAATTCGGGTTTTATTACAACAATATTGACACCAGGTTTTAAGTATGTATAATGGTAATATCTTTAATATGTCCAAAAAAAAATTACCATCAGGTTTTTTATAACGAGATAATAGCAAAATTTTAAATTAGAAACTGTTGCTGACGGGTTTTTTTTTTAATTTTGTCAACATGTCTAAGCTCAAATTGGCTCTAAAATAATATACCGAAAAAAATATCAATTATTAATTTGTCCCGGCTCAAACCGTAAAATGACTGGGCTAAAGCGTCATATCGCTGTCAAAAACATCGACGAGCTCGGATCCTTCAGTTCGTCGGAGGCAGGTCGGAGGTTTTATACGAGTTTGACAGATGAACTTGAAAGCCTGTTTCAACGACGAATTTAAGGTTGTGACGATGTTTGCATACAATGTTCTTGGTTTGCGCATAGTGAATTGCACAGCAGGAATAATGCAGCTTTCTATTAGTAAAAGCATTTTTACAATCGATTCAGGAGTTCCACAGATTACCCCTTACATACAAACAATCAATCTTTTACCTCTAGATGTAGATTAGTGTAGATGTAAGTAGAAGATATCAACGACAACATTGAAATACATTGAAATACCGGCCAAGTGCGAGTCAGATTCACGCATATAGGGCTCCGTACCACCCTACAATGGGACCTACGGGACCCTTAGCACGAGTCCGCACAAACTTGGCCGTTTTGTATTATTTGTTGTTTTACCTTAGATTTAGTATGCACTTTATTCAATAATCACACAAAGTTTCACGCTTTTATGTATTGCCGCTTTTACGATCAAGCATAAACAAAAAAGCTTGAATAAAACACGTTCCTAGTATGGGGACTGTGGGGTACCCACGACGCTGTCGCGATGCGTCGCCACTTCGGAGATCAGTTGTGCGGCGAGTGTGAGGGTTGCTTTGGTGGCTAGGGCAGTTGTAGTGAAAGGTTCGAGTATCGGTGCGTACTGATTTATTCAATGAAATGTTCCTAATTTTATACAGATCGGCGCGGCAGCGGTTCCCTACTTGCTTGTGAACCGCCGAGTTAAATGCAAATGTGGGTACCCCACAGGGTACACCCTTAATTTTTTCCATTTTGTATTTTTATTATTATTTGTTAGCAAATTCTAAATAATAACACACATTCTGTGAAAATTTCAACTCTCCACCTATCCATTAAGTTTTGTCCATTTTGACACTTACATAATTGAACCCTTTGGACGTTCAGACATGTGAACAGCCATGTCCCGGAACGGTATGCCATCCGTCCGACCGTCCTAGCTTTAAAAAGGGCTGTATCTATTGAGCAATCATGTTCCGGGACATAGCTGTTCACATGTCTGAACGTGTGTAGGCCAGGCCTATGAATAGGGCCCCGTTGGCACCCTTTGGGTACGGAGCCCTAAAAATCAGCCTCTACTAAGTACGTAGATACTAAGGTTTTGTATTAAACATCAGATTTTTTTATTGTTGCTCGATTTCGAGCCACGGCACCTCTTTAAATATTACATGTTTTGTTACACCTTGAATGAATGAATGAATGAAATATACTTTATTACTTGTAAAGGTACTTAATCAATCACATATAAGTATAATGGTAACAGGGATAGTTAGAAGAGTCAACGGCAGGCCAACTATATTAGGTGCTGCTTTCAAGCCACGGCATCTCTTTAAATATTACTAGGATATTTTGTTACACCTTGAATGAATGAATGAATGAAATATACTTTTTTACTTGTAAAGGTACTTAATCAATCACATATAAGTGTAATGGTAACAGGGACAGTTAGAATAGTCAACGGCAGGCCTACTATATTACATTTTTTTAAGGTACTGCTTTAAGTAATGAGGGATTTTCCAAAAGCAAAAAAAATAAAAAAAGTTAGTTCCTAATTTCTCGATAGATGGCGTTGACCAGAGTCCAATAGGTTTGAGCAAATATATTAATTAATATTAATAGTAAAAATACACAGTACAAACTCTTTCTTATTCTTCTTATCGTGTGGTCAGAGCCCTGGTGTCACCCTTTCTTATTGTTGTTGGTTTATTATTTAGCAATCTCGGTGTTATTGTCCGTCAACAACGAATCGAGTATCGGACGTGGCTGTATGGGCTACGTATCCGTTTTGAATATACGAACAATAAACGAGAAACAATAACAATAGTTTGTTATTGTTGTTGTTTGTTTGTTATTGAAATTCTCAGTTTCTGTTAGGTTTTTGTAGTCAAAAACCTAACAGAAACTGAGAATTTCAATAAAAATAAACCGGAAATATTTAAATCGTACGTCAGATTCCGTGAATGAAAAGAAAGCCATAGACGAAAAATTTCGCTCTTTAATAGCAAAGCAATTTCAATATTCTTTACTGAAAAGTGAAGTGACCAATTTAAATATAGTTCATATATTCAAAATGGATACGAAGCCCATAGAGCCAAGTCTGATACTTTATTCGTTTTTGACAGAAAATAAATAAATAATAAATAACGCTCACAGGCATTCATTCACAGGGAACCATTCAACAACGGCACAAATATAGGTATAACATCCATGATCGAACCGGGACTCGAACCCAGGACCCTGGTTTGACAGTCCGGCGTGGCAATAACACCCAGATTGGTAATAACACGTACTGTGTATTTTTATTATTAATATTAATTAATATATTTGCTCATACCTATTGGACCCCTCTCTGGTCAACGCCATCTATTGAGAAATTAGGTACTAACTTTTGTTTTCTTCTGGAAAATCTCTCATTGGATTATAATTATAGGCAAAGAAATACAATTTTTTATCGTTCTCTGCATTCTGTACGTTGTATATTTTTCAAAATCTGGAAATTTACCGCGGAACTGGAGATCACGCTAAATAAATCGCAACTGAACCATGATTGGACCGCGTGCGAACCACAACTTTTAACACATTCGCTATTGCGCTATTCATTTGACAGTCGTTAGAGCCGTTTTGGCAGATCGCTCAGACGTTAAAGGCTGTCACTGTCAGTCACATTCAAGTTTAGCGAAGCACAGTTGAATAGCAATTGGATTGCAATGTGATTAGAACTGAAATTGGATTCGGATTGAACTCGGGTGTTTTAAATTAGCGCAATCGCCCTCCTGGTACAATCAAAATCGTCCTAGATAATTTCGTCTTTTTACATTTTGGATTGGTCAAACTTTCAGGGTTAACTCAGACACAGAGATATCAAAATAGCTGAACTTGTTTTACAAGAGCACTAGAATAATTGATTTATTTAGGAATGATACCTATGCCACTATCCGTTTTTATTAAAACATATTTTGTAGAATTTAGTGCAGCTCTTTCACTAGCCTAGAGCTTGTTCTTCTGAGATGTTGTAGGTTACAGACCACGTGACAAGACTCTTAATCTTAATCAACAGTAGGTAAGTAAAAATATAGGTACTATTTTAATAATTATACAATTCACAAAACAAGAATGCAGATACAATAAGCGCCGTTTATCTATTTCACGTTGCAACATCTTAACAATTAATCAAATATTTATCATTGAAAATCCTCTTAATCATTTAATCGCACTTCGTCAATGTATAAAATCCAGAAAAACATTCTGAAGCATATCTTTTTATTCGAGAAACACGATGAAGTGTGTGTTGGTGCTATTAGCGCTAGCTGTCATCGCCTCAGCGGAGGTGGAGCCTAACACGGCTTATGGATACCTTCAGGACTACGGTATCCCAGCAGCAGAAGTCAGGCGCCAAGCTGAGGAGAAATATCTGGAACAATCCAGGATCGTTGGTGGCGTGCCAGCCGGCCAGGGGCAATACCCATACCAGGTCAGTCTTATTGATCCCACCGATCCCAAATCTAGCGTCTCAAGCCAGAAATGCCAAAGTCCGTTCCATTTGGTTGGTTTTGGGACGGTTGACGGTACCTTCTAGAATTTCTGAACAGCACGATTAATACGATAATTTACTTACTGTTACACAAATACATTTTTGCCGTAGTTATATTTTTGAAGCAAATGGTTTTTCTTATATTTCCAGGCCGGTCTCATAATTGACATCGTCGGACTCAGTGGTCAAGGAGTATGCGGTGGTTCCCTGATCAGTGACTTGCGCGTTGTCACCGCTGCTCACTGCTGGTTCGACGGTCGTCACCAGGGATGGAGGTTCACAGTCGTACTTGGTTCTGTTTTGTTGTTCAGCGGTGGCACCAGGGTGCATTCCAGTGTCATTGCCATGCATCCTAACTGGAGCCCTAGCTTAGTACGCAACGATATCGGTGTCATCTACTTGCCTTCGCCTGTTGCAACCTCAGGTAAGTAACTGTCCTGCTGACCTATCTGTCATATTACATATTTAGAGCTGTGAAACTTTGGGAAATGTGTATTTTAGGATCCTCATCAAAATATTAAGTCTACCTATGGTTGTAGCCTTATTGTGGCTTACTAATGCAAGTAATAATTATTATTTGTTGCAGCTAACGTTGCCCCAATTGCTCTTCCAACCGGATCTGACGTCAACGAGGACTTTGTTGGAGAATTAGCTATAGCTTCAGGCTTTGGACTTACTGTTACTGGTGAGTTGGTTACTGGGTGGGGTGGTGTAATGACTAATAAGTGATACGAGTCTTTTTACCCGAATGCCCGAGAAGGAGGGTTATGTTTTTTTTTTTCATCTCTCTTCCAAACATGCGCGATTTCAAAGTAAGTACGTGGATCGTGCCGGGAGGAGCGCGTCCCGGCCCCCGCTACCTGCGCGCGTACCCTAACCGCGAAATCAGTAATGGTACGCCCGTCCACCGCTGCCCCCCGTACACCATGCGAGCGTGGACCCTCCGTGCGTGACTGAGGAGCTTCAGCACTATTAAGTTTATTACACTATACCTGAACTCTCAACGTATATATCTTGTATATTTGTTTTATAAAATGATTCTTTGAGTGAGGGAACCAACCTCCCTCAGTCCCTTTTTACCCGACTGCGCCAGAAGGAAGGTTATGTTTTTGTTTTAATAGTGTCATGAATATAAATAACCAATAATGTAATTTTTTCACAGGAGGCGGCATCGGCTCTAACCAATTCCTCAGTCACGTGAGGCTATCGGTCATGACGAATACAGTGTGCTCCTACGCCTTCCCCTTCATCATACAAGAAACAAACCTCTGCACCAGCGGTATCGGAGGAGTTGGTACCTGCTCCGGTGACTCCGGTGGCCCGCTGGTTACTACCAGGAATAACCAACCTGTCCTGGTATGTATTCGATTATGGGCACATAAAATGAAAGATGCCACTGGTGCAATCATACTTAACACGCCAATTGATTATAGAAGCAGATTGCCTCCAATGTATCGTTTGTTTCTTTCTTATATGGTTAGGTACCTAATAGGCTTACATTTAATCTTGCTTAGCCCTATTTGTTGTACCTGATTATAGGACTCTGTGGGCCTATCAAGTTTATCTTCTACATATTGACGCAAGATATTTGCGTGTGAAAATTGACAGAGGACGGTAATGCATACAAAAGAAGAAAAGAAATGCGAAAGTTATCCACCATAGAAGAATTCATTTGTAGTTTCTAGATCTGAAATATTCGTTTTAGTGCGGTAAGTACTTACCGTAAGGGCTAAAAACGCAAAAACCTCGGAACCTAATTACTTTGAGTAAACTTTTGTGAAACCTTCTGCATTATGTTAGTTAAAACATTAAATACGAAAATGATTACCCATTTTGTTTGTGTAGCTGATCCATTATTCCGAGCGTTCCGTTCCACCATACAAGAGAGTGAATCCAAAACCATAGGAGATACAGGGAAACTATCGTGTCGTAGGAACCATTTGGTCTTTTTTTTGGGATTTAATATTTTAATATTCTCCCCCCCCCCCCCCCTGGATACCAGCTTGCGTAGAACCCTAAGGGGAACACTAACACTATTTGGCTAGCCATTCGCATACATGTCATTGTTACATTATTTTAACACTTTATTGTACACACGGAAATATACATGAAAACAACATAATAGGCAAATCCTTGTCCGCATTAATCCGCTGTATTTCAAAGTTTCTTTCCTTTTTTTCAGATTGGTGTAACGTCATTCGGTTCCGCCCTAGGTTGTGAGGTCAGTCTGCCTTCTGTCTTCGCAAGGGTCACCTCTTTCGTTAGTTTCCTACAGCAACATTTGTAAAAACGCAAACGCCTCAAATGATTAAAATATACAATTCAAACGACTATTTGTTTTTGATTCAAATATTAAGCTTAAAGATATACAGGGTGTATGTGAGCTAATACTGAAACGGTGAACTCATCAAACTGAACAACTTTCACTATAAAGCCTACCTCAGGAAGCGCAAAAAAAAGTCAGCTGTCCCATACAAAACTACTGTAGTATGTACCGACTAAAATTGTTGTTCAGTTTGATGGTCTAATTTGACTGTTTCAGTATTTGCCTGTATATGTCAATGATTAAAAAGCTATACTAGTTAGGTACTCCAACTTACTAAAAAATCCTAAAAGCTTATTTTAAACTTAGTAGGTAGGTACCTACTATACTTTTATTTTCTAAACATTCCTTAAATAACCTACCGAAATAAAGTTACGTGGTCACATTTTTTCTATCTATCTATCTATAACGTCACGCCTCTTTCCCAGTAGGGTAGGCAGAGACCAGGGCGCGCCACTTACTACGATCCTTACATACTTCTTTTGCCTCCTGCACATCCGTACATCTCTTCATACCGTCATTTGTACCCTTACGTTCTTTTTATTCGTTTTTGTTACTGTATATTTTGGTGTGCAAACAAAGAATATTTATGTTATGTTATGTTATGTTACGCCCGTCGGTTTCAAGTACTCCGCACCTCCCCTTTTCGTACATCTGCTGCCTCTCCACATGACCAAACCAACGAAGCATACCTTTCTCTATTCTTGTCACTACATCTTCTTTTAATTTACATCTATCTCTTATTACACAATTTCTCACTCTATCTTTCCGCGTCACACCACACGGTTACATATTAGAAGAACTAAACACAGTCTAACTATTTTCGACATAACTACGGTCGAATCACATACTGGTTTAAATGACTAAAGACCGTTTCACAGATTTTTGTTTAAAATACTGATCGATACCCATAAAGGTGAATTCACCTACGATTTATTCAACTACAATTAACTCATCTACGATGTATTCAACTATAATGAAATGACCTAAGGTTTATTGAAGTAACCGACGATTCACCTGAAGCCCAATTCCAAAGGTGTTTGTTGGGGTACGTATTTGAATGTCTAAAATAAAAAAAATTAAAGTGGCATAACCTACGATCAAAATCAAAATTTCTATGGAGCTCTGCGAAACACGTCCGTACTTTGGTCCCGCACGCGCGTTAGGTTAGCGAGGAGCGAAGCGACGAGCATGTTAGGTATCTTGCGACCCACAGCGCGCGAGCCGAGCGAGCGGAGCGAGCGTGCCGCGGCAGCGGCCGGCGAGTGCCAGAACCGAATTGCTACTATTTACCCTTGAACATTATTTTTATTTGACCTTGAACATGAAATGGAGGGTTTAATTAAAGGGAATGTTTTTGGGTAGACTGGGTAAATAGTAGCAATTCTGTTCTGGCGCTCGCCGGCCGCTGCCGCGGCACGCTCGCTCCGCTCGCTCGGCTCGCGCGCTGTGGGTCGCAAGATACCTAACATGCTCGTCGCTTCGCTCCTCGCTAACCTAACGCGCGTGCGGGACCAGATTACGGACGTGTTTCGCAGAGCTCCATAGAAATTTTGATTTTGATCGTAGGTTATGCCAGTACTGATAAGCCGTACGTAGGCGAGTCGTCCATTAGGTATTTCAAACGTAGTTGAAACATCCAATAGCTAAAAAAACCATTAGAATAAACGTTCGATAGTGCATTTAATTTTAGTTTAATCAAAACTATGTAAGTTGAATAGTACTTGAGTCGACCAATATGCGCTATAAACATATGTGATTCGACCGTAGTTATGTCGAAAATAGTTAGACTGTGTTTAGTTCTTCTAATATGTAACCCACCACACATACTTCGCAAGGAACGCATTTCAACATTTTTCACATTTTTTCATATTTGTGTATTTAAACCATACCTATAAAAAACCTATAAAAGTATTGTACAATAATAGCTTTAAGGCCTAGTAGCTAAAATTAAGCTTTAAGGCTATATTGAAGTACCTAACAATTTTTTAATGTAGTATCTACCTACCCAATACTTTGCATCCTTGATTGACAAATCTTAAATATTCCACTGAACGGGAAAAGGAGCCTTAAGGTGGTTGCAAAGGGGTCAATTTTATACAAAACTGTGACGCACAATACGCGTAGACGGTATTCATATAAGTAACTTTGTATATATGGAAAAATTGTTTAGAAAATCTACATGCCGCGTCACAAATAACATTCATAGATTAATATGTATATTGGATATAGATAGGTAACTCGCCTTTCATTTTAGGACGTCCTTATTGCGTTGCCGCTTATTAGCACTAGGGGGCGCCACATTATGAAATAAATTGAAAAAGACGATCGGCCGACACAAAAAGTACATTATATATACTGAGATAAGACAGTGATTGATATGAGCGAAATCTCTCACTACTACTGCGCAGCGCGTGAGGTTAGTGCGCTGTTAACTTGATATAAACCCTAGTTCAAAACATAGTGCTTCGAAACATAACCGATAGATGGCGGAAGCTGTCTATGGAAAATCAGCGTTCCACTTAGTTTGAACTAAGATAACATAGCATGATAACATTTGCAATTTATAAAATAATTACGAAGATATAAAGCTTTGAAATTATTCATACAAAATTTTGTAAGCTTTATATTATAGCTTTGTATTATAAATTGCAAATGTTATTTGTGACGCAGCAACTAGATTTTCTAAACTATTTTTCCATAATTATAAAATATTACTTTTATTAATTCCGTCTACGCGTATTGTGCGTCAAACTTTTGTATGGACTGAAACCATCTTAACTCGCTAATCCTAATCAAAGACGCAGAGCAAAACCTCTCTTCTTTGTAGGAAGCAAATACACATACATACAGAAACACCCTTTCGTCTCACCTTAGCACATTTAAAGTAAGTTTAAACTGCCTCCGTGGTCTAATTGTTAAAAGCATTGGCTCTCGACACGGAGGTCGTGGGTTCGATTCCCACGGAGGACACCTAGTGATATGTCACTTTGTGCATTTTTCCCTAGTTTGTTAGGACATTGCAGGCAGAATCATCTGATTGTCTGAAAAAATGGCACGTTAAGCCGTTGGACCCGGCTACTATCTCTGGTGGTAGTAGTCGTTACATAAAAACCACGTCAGAGGCCATAAGGCGGTCTAAGAAAACACTGACACCAGGGCTCTACCCACACGATAAGAAGAAGAAGTAAGGTTTCAAGATGAAATGACGTGCAAAAGACGATAGATAGCTAGTTCACCCACAAAAGTACTATAAAAACCCTTTCTCACTTAGTCGCCTTCTACGATACCCATGGGAAGTAATGGGGTGGTCCATTCTAGACCGGAACCATACAGCGGCAAGAAAGCTAATATAAATACCTAAAAAGGTACCTAGATACCTAATGTTCTATAGTTTTCTAGTTTCTTTAGCCTCAGGCTTTCCCAAACCCGAACCCCCCGAATATAATATAGTAGGTACTCGTAAAACAAGAGGAAGCGGTGAGTGAATGTCAGGCAGGGTGCTTAGGAAAGTATACCTAGGTACTTTGTAGCCAGCTAACATCTTAAGGTCTTGGCTGCACACATAGACGAAGAATTTTTCGCTTACGCTGGGCTGCACACAACAATATACGGAGGAAAAAGTGAGTAGGTAAGCGAAACTTCTTGGTAAATGGCGAAAGCGCTAGGACTGGTGTAGGTAGCCCAAAGAATGTTAACCTGGTAGCCCCTCAAGAAGTTTAGTGGTGTTGTCTGTAGCCCCCTCACTAATATGCATTTATCAATTTGTTGTCGGATACTGTGAACTTATACAGAGAGAGAGAGAGAGAGAGTGAGCCTTCGGGAGAGCGAGCTCCAAAGAGTAATATAAATACCATTAGTAATTTTATGATAAATAAATAAAATTTTTCGCTTACGCTGGCTGGTATAAAAGAAACGAGCTCTCTCAGAGAGTTTCATAAAAAACAAAAGAAAATTCACCATTCGGATGGAAAAGCTACATTCCTTTGCAAGCATCAAACCATTCCATACAGTACACACTGACAAATATCTATCTTAAAACAAGTTAGATGGAGAAAAAACAAACCAAATAGATTTTATTTATTGTTTGAATATAAAATTATTTTTTTTAAATAATTTCATTCTGAGATGGTAAATAAAAATCGTAAATTTGAATTTGAAGTTTTATAAAAAGTTACATGAAACGAATCGTGCATGACGAAGCGCAGTTTTGACGTTTTTCATTTCGATTTTGACAAGTGACAAACAACTTTCCTCTGTGACCGCAAATCGTGGATAGTATTATTCAATTAATTCAATTAAATAGAACTCGATCGAAATGGATGAAATTGGCATCATTTTGCCCGAAAAGGTAATATTTTTTACAAACATCTAATAAAACCGACATGTAAGCATTCTTAGAAACTCATTGTAATCGTTTTTGTTATAGGATGACCAAATCATCGATGCTAAGGGAATTTCTTTCCCTGGGCCACAGACTTTTGATGAGTTGGAGACCGAGGACCTGTACACTAAATACAAAGTAAGTAATTTTCAGAATTTTTCATGGTCTATCACAAAACTGAAACTAAAGCAAAATCAGACAAAAACAACCTCTATCACACTTTCTTTCTAAAGCCCGCACTACATTCGCGCCGAGAACAGACAAGAAATGTCTGAGAGTGTGGATGGCCATCATTGTTCTCACAGCGTTGTAGTAATTTTCCTTGGAAGTTCTCGCTGAGAAGTCAGCCAAACCATAAAATATGATTTTGTAGTACCATACTTAAAAACCGGTCAAGAGCGTGTCGGACTCTCCCATGATAGGGTTACGTTACCATAGCATAAGCAGAATAAGAAAAAAGTAATAGAATGATTATCTTACCTGAAAGAACATTTGAAACCTAACGATAGAGCGATTTAATTTCCTGCAACACCATCTAGTTTGTAATTATAAAATATATTTATATTACAGGTTTTTTCAGAAACTGTTTGGGCCAACCTTTTTAGATTTACTCAGACCCAGATTTAATCTTTTCAGATTACTCCAGTATTTTAGAAAGAGGATGCCTATGCCCTATTTTTGACTTTGAGCGCAGATGTCTTGAGACAGAAGCATTATAATGATTTTTTTTCTATTGTAGTTTTTTCCATTGGTCGTCGTTGGGTAGGTCTTCTATCCAACGACACCTCACTTTATTTATTTTAAAAAAAACTATTTTTTTCCAACCCCTCTTCTTTCGTATGGGAGATCGAAAAAATGTGTTTCTTCATAATTACATCATTCCTTTGATTAGGTTACTCTTATCTGTCTCCATGCCAAATTTTGATTAAAATGAGTGAGTTATTGAGGCAGACAGACAGAATGAACGAAAGTATAAGGGTTCCTTGTTCGACTACGGAACCATGCTGTCAGGCACATATCGTCAGAGATAGGTGAGATTTATCGACGAGCGACATGTGACTACCCCCGTAGCAGACCTACAACGTGACTCTAAAAACATAAAAAAAATACTTCAAATTAAGTGAATTAAATTAAAAACAAAACAATGCAAATACTTCTTTTACACACTTGCAACATTCATAATTTTGACATCTCTAAACAAAGATGAACACAAAACAAATTACAGAAACTGCAGCGAATGTTAGAATTCTTGGAAGTACAAGAGGAGTACATAAAGGATGAACAAAGGAACCTGAAGAAGGAGTACCTCCATGCACAGGAGGAGGTCAAGCGTATCCAGTCTGTACCACTGGTTATCGGACAGTTCCTTGAGGCTGTCGATCAGAATACTGGTATTGGTGCGTATTTCTGGATTTAATCTCTGATTTAATACTAAACCTTTTCAGGAAGGCTGAACAATGACACGAAATAGGAATGGACGCACAGTAAATTCTAGAAGCCAGAAAAGTGATATCTTCGAGTTGAGTTCAAAATCTGCTAGTTCTAGCCATTTATAACACACGATGAGAACACCCGCGTGTCAAAAATGTGTAGCTTTTTTTCTAGACTAATTCCTAAACAAGCATTTCCAGAGTAGTGGCAACCACAATTTTTCCAGTAGTTTAGATCGACTGATCTAAAGTCCTTCCGATGGCATACCTCCCAAACAGATAGGTGAAAAAAGTTATACCAAAAATCATAATCGAAAAGGTGGCAGAAAGATTTTTCTATGCGGCATTGAATTTACCTCTGTGTAAACATTCACTGGAAACACATTTCGTTCACCAAAGAAATGGGTGCATAATTTTACGTTCGGATCTCAGACCAATATTAGCGAACTACCAAAACTATCAGAATTATCAGATGCATACAATAATTTTTGTGCACATTTGCAGTGGGCAGTACAACAGGATCAAACTACTACGTTCGTATCCTGTCCACAATTGACCGAGAACTCCTCAAGCCGTCTGCTTCGGTGGCTCTGCACAAACATTCTAATGCACTGGTTGATGTCCTGCCCCCTGAAGCTGACAGTTCCATCTCTATGCTGCAAGCAGGTATGAAGCTTTTATACTCTTTATTATATTCTTTATATTTTAAAACTGGAGACTTTGTGCATGAATGCATTCACTTTGAACTGTGCTGTTTGAAACTAGAAAGTCATATTATCTGAATCAGGCACTACACTCTCATGAGCACTCTCAAGGAAACCTACAAGGCCTTTCGGTGCCACGAGAAGAATGAAGGGCATCCACACTCGATCTTGGTCTTTCTCGTCTGTTCTCGGCGAGAATGAAGTGCCTGCTTAATACGGCGAGATAACCTGAGTAGTTATTTGATTTTTAATTTTGAATAATTTTTTCGAAATTAAAAATCAAATATATTTATAATTAACTGCTTAGAAAATGTAGTAACAGGGACTTAACCCTGTTTTTCAATTCAACTGATAAATAAAAGTAAAAAATAAATATTTTCAAAATGGAATAACTACTCAGAAAACGCTACAGGATTAAGTACATATTAAATAGCAGTTTAAAGGTTTTATGGCTTAGATATATTATTGTAAATAATTTCAGATCGGGCCATGCAACTTTTATTTGTCCCAACTATGTATGAAACTTGCCTGATGTCCTTTAACTTTTGATCAGATGAGAAGCCTGACGTGCAGTACTCAGACATCGGAGGCATGGACACACAGAAGCAGGAGATCAGGGAGGCTGTGGAGCTGCCCCTGACCCACGTGGAGCTCTACAGGCAGATTGGTATCGAGCCTCCTCGCGGTGTGCTCATGTACGGACCCCCTGGGTGCGGCAAGACTATGCTGGCTAAAGCTGTCGCGCATCATACTACTGGTTTGTTCACAACCTTGCATTTACTGTCATTTTATTATATTATAGAATATAGACAGATAGATGTACAGGGTGTCAATTAAAGTTCGTTACATACTTAAGAGGATGCTTCAGACCATCTAACAGTTAGAAGTTGTTCGGTTAGATTCTAACTGAACATCTTTTGCTATTTATAAAATTGGTTGTTCTAAAGAAAATGTAGTCGATCCAACTGTATATAACAGCAGATTTTTTTCGCGATTTCTATTTTGGTCTCATAGTGAAAATTGTGTAGTTTGATGGTCTGAAATACACTCAATCAAACCAATCAAATATTCTTGACATTATTACAACTCGTATTTTCAGCTGCGTTCATCCGTGTGGTGGGGTCAGAGTTCGTGCAGAAGTACCTCGGGGAGGGGCCGCGCATGGTACGCGACGTGTTCCGGCTGGCCAAGGAGAACAGCCCCGCCATCATATTCATCGACGAGATCGACGCCATTGCCACGAAGCGGTATGTGTCCATTAATTTCTTTACCGATAAGAACAAGAAGAAATACGAACAAGACATTTATAAAATACATATTTTTAGAAAATCCAATATGTGCGCATTGTCCAGTAGTTACAGTTGAATATCTTCCATAATCTACTATTTAACAGGAAAGAGGTGGGATCTTCCTCAATTGAAAAGGATAAAGGTGAGATAACGGCTTTTGTCCAAGTTTTTCCTATGGTAGGGTCCACAATGTTTAGTTTGTTTTTCGACCCATGTTCCTTCGGGAAAGTTGTTTAGTTTCATTGTCTGAATACACCCTTATAGTTTTTAGTAATTAAAAACTAGTGGTGTATAAATCGGTGTAAAAAACTAAAAACTTCATTAGCGCGATTTTAGATTACTTTGCACATTACGTCTTTTGAACGTACGTATGTGGCGTCTGTCCTGCGCTTGTAGCAACCCTAAATCCTCTATTTTTTTTCTATGTACTCAACTCAAGCGAAGTATTGTTTTTCTTATAGATTTGACGCCCAAACCGGTGCCGACAGGGAAGTTCAAAGAATCCTGCTGGAGTTACTTAACCAAATGGATGGATTCGATCAAACAACTAATGTCAAAGTAAGCATATTTCTACCACTGATATATTACCGGCAAGCTTGCTCGCATTTGATCTGGCTACTGGCGGTTTTCATACTCAAATGCCTTTTAATAAACCAAACTCAGCTTGTTTTTCGACTTGCAGGTAATAATGGCAACAAATCGTGCTGATACGTTGGATCCTGCACTACTCAGGCCTGGCCGTCTTGACAGGAAAATTGAGTTCCCTCTTCCTGACAGGTAAGATGTTTATCGTTGGTTTTTCCATGAGCAAGCTCATATGACGTGTAAACGTTTAGAACAATTTTATTTTGGAATTACGAATTAGAAACTGAGCTCCAGAGAACAATACCAGAGGCTTCTAAAATTGCTTGTGTCAAAAAATTCGTGTCACTTGTAACTTTAAAGCCATTAACTATTTCTGGCTAGAGCTGTTTCTGGACACTTCACGAGGCTCTGTTGCGACTTTTTGTGGCAATTCTGGCTTTATTCTATTTTTTATTTATTTATATATTTTATTTGTTTTTCATCACAAGGCAGAGCTACTTATAAACGTTATAAAGATCTAAATAATCCGGAAACCAGCCACAATGCCCTGACGGTGACTTAGATATTGTTTTCTTCGTTTTCCTACACAGAAAATTCCTAAACATACTAAAAACGTGTTTGCAGACGTCAAAAGCGACTGATATTCTCAACGATCACGGCCAAGATGAACCTATCCGATGAGGTAGACCTCGAGGAGTTCGTGGCGCGGCCGGACCGCGTCTCCGGCGCCGACATCAACGCCATCTGCCAGGAGGCCGGTATGCACGCCGTGCGAGAAAATAGGTATGTATACCTTTATTTGTATACTTTTAACACATTTGTGACCCCCTCCCATTTGAGATTATCGTTCGGTGCCATTGACTTACTAACTTAAGGACGCCTGGTCTAAAACAAAATTATCGAAAAAAGTGTCCCAGACTAACCTACATAAACGAAAGTATGTGTTAGTAGAAAATTATAATCCAACTAAAAACACTGAAACTGATGAGATGAGATTTTTATTTTATTTTGTTTGCGTAGTTTTGACAAATTCTTACAGCACAGCATGCAGACGTGCGCATAGTCCGTCAATCAAACGAAGACCGAAGACTAGCACATAATTGGGGAGTTGACTGAATCAAATATAATTTTAGTTTTATCTTCTCAGTAAAAAATACGTTTGAAAATAATGGTACCTTACATTTTCAGTAATTCTGTAGCTTGAATACTATTTTTAATAAAAGGATAAACTATAAAAAGTATCGAAACGATGACAAAAACAGTGACGTCACTATTCATGATTTAGTACAACTTTTCATACAAAGCTCGTGTTTTGACGTTTGATAAAGAGTTGCTGATTTGACTAGTTGGAATCTCGCGGATTGTTTCTCTATGTGTTTTGTTTTATTTTCGTTCGGACACTTGAGCGCGGACTAGGGTCCGCGCTCACACTCAGTTGCAGAAACGCTTATTAAAGTTAATCCTCCATTAAATCTCTTGCTGATACCTTTTGCCTTGTTGACGTAGTTAAAGCTAGCAAGCGATTTAATTGAGGATTATATTTAATGAGCGTTTCTGCAACTGCTGTGAGTCCAGTAGTTATTAAGTCAATGCTCGGTGCACTTTCCATTCGATCGTGGTGTGCCCATGCACGGATGGACGCATAAATGCAGCTTGGTCACCGCAATAAGTCCTCAATACGCGCGAATGCAACAGGGACATTAATATATTATTACCATACATTTAGCTTATGAAGGAACGAGGTGGAATGCTCTTCCATAGAAGAAAAGGGAAGAACAAGGCCGCGTATCCACTAGGCAATATTTGACTTTCAACATGTTGGGCAAAGTTGCAAAACAATGCGCAACGTCGCGGAACTTCAACTTAGTTTGCCACAACATGTTCGGCAACGTCGCGCGTTGTTTAGCAACGTTGCCGAAAATGTTGAGCGTCACGTGTTGCGCGTCAAATGTTGCCTAGTGTATACGAGGCTTAAGGCGCATATTCTGATAATTTGTGTTTCTTTTGCAGATATATTGTTTTGCCTAAGGACTTCGAAAAGGGCTACAAGAATAACATCAAGAAAGATGAGAGTGAATACGAATTCTACAAATAAGCTGTTTCTCAAATGTATTTGTATTATGTGCATTTTAATTACTACAATAAACTAAATATCTAAATATACAATTATTATTGTTTTACCAATGAACTCCACTGAAGAGAGTAAATTATTTAAAATAAAATAAATCTATTTATTTTTCAAAATCTATATTTGATAACAGTTCTTAACAATGTGATATCATAATATTACAATATATTTGGCATATACCTTATAAAAATGAAATTGATACAAATAATAAATTACAATTTATTCATAATCTGTCATATGAGTATGAATTAAGTATTTTGTGATGAAACTGTCCTATGTTAACCAGTTTTTTTAATAATTTCATAGATCGTTCCATTCGTAAATAAGGGTCCAGTCTAAATTAAAATCTGACCAGAATAATAAAACCCTCGCCATGTTGCGGAAATCATTGGAACTAATTTCTGTATTTGCAACGTTGACATTAAAGGCTATATTCGATTGTAGCAAAGCATGTTTTTTATTCTTATGGTCAAGCTTTATAATCAGTGGCGGATTTGCAGTCTTGGCCGCCCTAGGCCCCAGGCCACGTAGTAAGTGCCAGCCGCCCCTTTCTCAGCACCAATCTTATATGCTACTTAACTTTGATTACTTATATAGGGACTAGATACGCGTGTAATTCTACGAACAAACATTTCTGCCACTTTTTGCGGGGGGCGAGGTAACACGAAATCCACAACTTTGGATTTTATTCCCCATAACTTTAGATTCTAATTTTGAACGTTAAAAATCACGAAAAGAAGT
Organism: Agonopterix arenella; assembly: GCA_927399405.1. Taxonomy (NCBI): domain Eukaryota; kingdom Metazoa; phylum Arthropoda; class Insecta; order Lepidoptera; family Depressariidae; genus Agonopterix; species Agonopterix arenella. The sequence goes on along the minus strand of OV656704.1, from coordinate 11,472,442 downwards.
CTCGTGTGAACCCTAAACGTTTTAAGTTCGAAATTATTGTTTCGCAATTATAGGCTGTCTCATTTAGTGATATGGTATAAAATTGAATGTAAATGCACATGATTAATTAATCTTATACCGTGGCAGAGGGGAAATGCTACCGCAAGGCTAGTCCTTATAATAAATAGTCAAAGCTACTTAATGAATTTACTTTATTGCCAACTTTTATCGAAATCGATTCAGAAATTTAAATAATGTGCGCGAGCCTTTAGAATATTTAGGTACTTTTGAGTTATTTCTTGTTATCAGTAGTGAATTTTTGTCACGATTCGCCGCCGCCCCTAATATCTGGCCTCCCTAGGCCCGGGCCTATTTGGCCTTAGGGCAAATCCGCCACTGTTTATAATATAAACTTGAACCAGTAACAAGTCGTGCAAATAGCTTTAAACAAAAGGCTGTGTTAAGGCACTAATTCTACATTTAAGGCTCTCTGATACAGAAAAATTATTTAACTATAGATTTCATTTCATTCACAACTCTAGCTGCCTAATTCATTAACTTACCTAATATTTTGAGAGAATCGTTGGATTAAAATTTGATTATCTTGAAACACTTATGTTAGCCTCTATTAAAATCTATTGGGTCATAGGCCGGGAGGACATTGTAGATAACCATACCTCATCTAGCATCAGCATGGACAGTTGAAAAAAATTATCGTCGGTTTTGTACAGTCACGATAGATCATTAATTTCTTCAATACTATTAACGTCAAAGTCTGGCCCACACCCTCTCAGCCTTATTCGTAAGAGGCTGCCCTGCTGAGGAATCCTACATAATAAATAACCTACTAACATATTTGGCTTACCGCCATGCCATAGATATATTATACAGGATGTAAGTGACAGCCTAGCAAATACTGAATCGGTGAACTCAGACCATCAAACTGAAACTTGAAATATTCAGTTCATACATGCTACAGCGACTACTGTGAAACAACTGAAATATTAAATTTAAGTACATAAATCGAATTCACAGCAGTCCCCGAATCAATCAAACATTTAAAATGTTTTAAAGTTAAAATGTTGCACAAAACGCAAATGCGAATGTTGCGCTTGTGTTGTTATAATGTTTGCACCATAAAACTGTTCCATGCTGGTACACACAGCGACATATCAATCTACCAATAGTTGAACTCTATGTTCATGAACATAAAGTTGAACATGAAGGTAGATTGATCTGTCGCCGTGTGTAAATGAGGTAAACTTATCAACAATGAGCTCCCGGTCTATCACAGGAATATTTCATAATTTTTTTAATTATTTCGTACCCTTATGCACTATTACCTAAATAGGTCACATTAAAAACATCAGGTTCAATGAAATCACAGTTGTGTCTTTAAGGCCAAAGTTTTGAAACGTTTCGTCAATGAAGTTGATATGAAAAGACTATGTTATTTATAAATAAGTAACGCGGTATACATGACATAGTGAAGAAACCAAGAATACGGCAAACCACTGAAACTAAAAAATATACAACATTTAAAGTTCACGTCAAAACAATAGAATGGAATGTAAAGAGAAAAATGAATGAATGAACATTAACACAACTTATATTAACAATATCAGTTTACAGTAAAAAAGTTAAGATAAGTACACAATCAAAGTTTGCTGTCAATAATACTGTTTTGATACAATAAAACCAACACAGTGTGCGGTCGCTTTTTCATTTAATACAAGATTTTAAATTGAACTATTACATAAGTTTTCTACTTTGAATAATTTTAATGCACTTCAACTTGAACTTGACATTTCAGGCATCTAAAGCGAAATAAACGAGTTATTACCTATCTAAAGAAGTTTCTCAAACTTTTTAGTGTCGCGATCCCTTAAGTAGCCAAAAAATTCAGTAAATAGCTTGCGACTTATAATATTTTAATCGTTATTAACATTTTACGTTACGAACATGACAAAGAATGTTTACACTTGCCACAGATACCGGTAAATAAATTCAAACCAAAATGCATGATTGTTCTTTTCGTGATATTACTGCGAGGCCGCGCGATGGATAGATGGAAAAGGATGTTTTGGACAGATTGCTACCACCGTTATATCTAAACGCAACCCACTTGAGGGTCGAGACCCCCAAGTTGAGAAACGATGATGGGGTAAATGCTGGTTAAGGTTTCTTTTGCAGCATTTTTTTACTATCATGTATGTAATAAATATCCTGAGGACGAACATAGATATGCACTTAAAAGGTAATTTGTAATTTTAAAAAGTTTCTGGCTACCCAAAAAGGAAATAGCCGCGAGTTTATGTATGTATTTGATACTAGGGTTATCCCGCGACTTCGTCCGCACAAATTATATACCAGATTTTAAGTCAGATAATAAGCTATCAAACAAAAAAAGTTTCATCAAAATCGGTTCAGTAGTTTTTGCGTGATGCTCGATCAAACAAACACACAAAAAATCCAAAAATTGGTGATATGGAATCAGGGACACCTAAAAACCATACCGTAACTTTTTTTTTGTTAATATCTTCAATGTACAGACAAACTTTCTGTTACAGTTTTATAATAGTTTAGATAAGATTGCCCTGAAACTGATAGCAGTCCGGCATTACGACCGAAAACCGTGTTGGCTTGACCATACCTTTAGATTTTAGAAGAATACAAATTAAATGTCACCCAATCCGTTTAATACATAAGGCAATAGGTTAATTATTGCTTTTACAATCAATTAATTTTGAAGAATTTTCTTCTTTCCGCAAATTGATTCAATCAATAAGTAATAACATGTTGTACTATACAAAATACTTAGAAAACGCCTATGGACGGCAAGGACATTTCTAGAAGGCATAACGCTAAAGGACAACTCGTGATCTATAATCTAACTACTATAATAATTAAGTTACTGTATTAATCTACAACAAGAGTGTATAAACCAACAATTTTATGGCAATAAAAACACAATATAAAATAGCTTCAACAATAATATTTTATCAATTCATGATTAGAAAATATAGTTTCGATTTTGTCATCCAAGAATATAGGAATGTTATAAATACTCGCATGATTTTATTTAAATAATATGGAATGATTTCACTGGGTTTTTCGCATGGAACTACGTAATTATATTCCAATTTCAATGGTCTTTAAGATAAACAAGAATCTAACCTCAAAACAGCTCTAACAGCATGGCCTTTTTACTCTTATGCGACGTGACTTTGCTGCCTAGAGAAGAAACCCCTTCCCGCCCTTTATATTTTCTGCAACGACGTGTTCACGTACCCTATATGCAAGGACATTCACATGGTCTATTTGGCAAATATCACACATGACAAATACACGTTTCTACGTGAAAATAGGCAATAAAAACCTGAATGTAGTACCAGTAGATGTTTTGTTACCATTTCACTCCTTATGTGTGCGTCCAAAACCGATATACGACGCCGGGAAACACGTATTTGTCATGTGCGATATTTGTCAAATAGGCCATGTGAAGTTCCAGCATAAGATTGGCTATGTTAGCCACATAGGAGCTCATCAACACCAACAATGTAGTTGAAGCGGTCGCCGTGCCGAAATCGGTCAGGAGCAATACATACAAACATTTTCTGCAAGTTTAGTTATCCAATAGGGAGTGACATTTTGTTTTTTTGTTACTTTGGATCGTTAGGCGTTTCGCACCACACGTGCGATTTGAACCACGCTACGGCGTGAATCGCCCAAGTGCTCTTTTTCAATGGGGCCTTTCGGACCACTGCTTTCAAAAGAGTTTCGAATACAATAATTTTGACAGTACGGCCTGAAAGGCCCCCTTTAAAATGCGCTTGGGCGATTCAAACCGTGGCGAGGAACGCCTAAGGACCACAGACTTTTACTTATTTACATTATTTTATTTTTGAAGACACTGAAATTTTCAGGTTAGATTCTTGTTATCATTTTTAGACATTCTTGTGGAACAAATATAGTGATAAACAAACGAAAAAATGATTAGTATATAAAAATTAATGAGTTGCATCAAAAACAACTTTGGTCTGTAAGTGTCATGATTAAAATTATCTAAATGGTCAGAGAGGGAAGGTTGACCCGATTTCGTAGTATTTTGACTTACCCTCTGACATATTGATATGGACTACCGATTCGTTCCTCAACAGCGAGGTTCGTTCACTTACAACTCTAATAAATAATGCCAAAACGCACATCTTTCTAGTCTTTATCCGAACGCCATTTGGTGGGTTGATTTAATGTTTACCTGAAATACAAACATTAATATTAACTAAATGCAAGCATTTATATTATCAGTGTAGAGCCAAGAGTCATACTCATGACTTTCCAAAGGAAAAGGTACCATTTTCCATGTTGTTTCGGCTTGGAATGGACCACCCTATATCTTCCCGTGGTTGTCGTTCGAGGCAACTGAGGAATAAAGTATCTTATGCAGTGTTTTTGTGGGCGAAAGGCCTACTCCTATCAACACTTGACACACCATTGCATCCTAAACCTTGGAAATGCTACGTGTAAGCCTTACGACAACTGCCTTATTATCAGGACGACATATTATCATCAAGTGGGCTTGTAATTGTATGTGGCCCTAGAAAAATCGAGAAATGCCTCCAATCATTGTTATTTTGCGCAAAATGAGCGAGCATGACTGATTTTTTTAGTGTCACATTATCGGTTCAAAAAGATACAGGTCGCGCATCTGTTTATCAGCGCTCTGCGAAAGAGGTAGATATGCTCACGCATGTTGATGACATTGTTGATGATCGGGAAATGCCGCTTGTGCGACGACGGTCCCCCACATTGCGCATTCAAGTTCAGGAGTGCTATTTTTGAGTCCTGATATTCAAAGCCATAACATAACCGAATGAATGCAAAAACTTCATACTGTTTAGGTAAAAAATCGCACTCCTACGCTCATAAACCATTGCGTTTGCAGCACTTTGTCACCCCGTATGGTATAATACCATCGTGATATTATGAACAAATGAATATAAATCTTCTGGTTGTTTGGAAGGAATCACTTTTAGTGATAAGGCCGCATTTTGTACCGTTCTTGTTCGTGTATGTTGTTGATGTTTTGTGTGTATTTTGGTATGCAAATAAAGAATACTTATCTTATCTTGTAAGGAATGTAAAATAAAATGGGACAGTTACTTAAAGGGGTGGTTCAGACCATCAAACCGAACAACTTTCTCTATGGAACCAATATTGAAACCGAGAAAAAAAAATCGGCTGTCCCATACATTACAGTCGAGTTAAGTTTGCAGTTTTGTATGGGACAGCAGATGTTTTTTTTCGCGATTTCAGTCCCCAGTTGGTCCCATAGTAAAAGTTGATCAGTTTTATGGTCTAAAGCACCCCTTTAAATAACTGTCCCATTTTATTTTACACCCTGTATAAGTATTACGTACTGTTGATGCTGAGCATGGGGCATCAGAGGCACGAGCAGGGCGGGTGGGCCGGCGCGCCGCAGGAAGGGGTGGTGGAGCAGCCTCGCGGCGGGCTGGCGCTGCGCCGGGTCCCGCACGAGCGCGCACTCCACGAACGAGAGCAGGTCCGCCGGGCAGCGCGACGCGCCGCGCGGCCGAGGCGGCGGCATGTCACGGATACGACGCATCGCCTGAGAGAGAGGGTTATTTTTACTGTTCTCCCATAATTACAACAAATTCAGATATGTAAAACTAAGAATACTGGTATTTAGTTAATATTGTATAGGAAGACAAACAAACAAACTATTAGTGCCTGTTATAGAATATTGGTAGAGGCAGCCCTAGGAGGACGTACCTAGAAGAGATTAGGGAATTAAATAAGTGTTCTGTTTGCCAATTTTGGTACGGAACAATAAAAAATGTCTGGTTAAAAACGGAAAATGCCGAAATCAACGGGTCATCATGTATGGGGAAGCAAGACAGGTATGTTAGAACCGCCCAATGTGGAGATCCAGTCTCTGCCTACCCCTCTGGGAAAAAGCAGCGCCTGGGGGAGGGGGTTATTAGTGCTATTTATGAATAGTGAATTATTTGTGACTCTCTATCATGATTATACTGCACGAACGTTCACAGTCCTCGCCTGGATTCAAAGATGTATAAGATCCATGGAAATATGTATTGTAAAATAAGTGTGTAAATCTCTTGGTGTAAATCGCGCTTAAAGCACGATATAGTCGCACTAGTGTCGTAGTAGTCGATTAAATAAAGCAGGATGCTTTATTTAATCGAGTAGCGAGTGCATAGCCCCAATAAAGAGAAACATCTCTATGGTTGATGATTTTTAACTTAAAAAATCTAACCTGCAATGGTGGTTCATTGAAGAAAGGTGGTTCGCCGTCAACCATCTCCACGAGCATGATGCCCAGTGACCAGACATCCACCTCGGGCCCGTAAGGAAGTCTTGATATTACTTCTGGAGACATCCAGTATGGGGTTCCTACTAACGATTTTCTTTTGGGTAGTTCCTGAAATTAACAAGTATTATTTTTATTCAAAGATGAACATTGTATTGCATTTATTGATTCTTAGGCCGTTTCACCACTTCTTAATAAGTCTTAGATAGCCTAAATATATTATGGCAAATGTGGTATACTGGTTTATTTATCTGTTGCTTAGGCTATCTGACACTTATCAGGATGTAGTGAAATTGGTCTTAAAACTACTAGCTAGCTTACATTGGTTTTGTTTGTCAGAAAAGTGGATGTACTAATATTATAAAGTGCGGAAGTGAATTTGCTTGTCTTTAGGTCGGTTCTGTAACAAGGCCTCGTTACAGAACCGTTTTCGATGGAATCTGGCAGACTTTTTGTCCCAAAAAATCTAGTTGTTTAAAACGTACCTGTGAAACTTGAGCACAAAATCCGAAGTCAGATAACTTGACGCGTCCGTCAGCTGTCATGAGTATGGAGTCCGACTTGATATCTCTGTGTATTACACCTTGGCCGTGGAGGAATGCTAGCGCCTGCAAAATATTGTTTAATTGTTCAAGTAAGGTAACATAAACACAAAATTATATCCAGTTCTTTTGGAATACTGTCAGAGGTGAGAAGCAACCTCTTTCACCCATTATTCTTATCATTGCTACAACGCCTATTTTAGGTGGAGTAAGTTTGCAGTTTTGTATGGAACGACAAAACTTTTTTTGGTTACGATTTCTTTTTTGGTCCCATAGATAAAGTTATTCAGTTTGATGGATTCAGAAAAGGCTGTTTCTATTTACTCCATACAAACGTATTCCCGTTTCCTCCCTGAATAATGACACTAGAGCAAATATTTTTTAACATACAATCTATGTTGCCTCTGCCATGTCCCTATGTTTTTTTTCGATGAATTCATTAATATAAGAACTATGACTATCGAACATGACGAAAAATTGCTAAATTGTTTGCTGTGTTCAGACATCCAGCACGCCAATTTGACGAATATAAACAATAAAAGGTTAACATAGAGACATAGCCAAAGTCTTTCTCATAATATCCTTGAAAACATTATTTAAATCGGTTTAGTTTTGGAGGAGGAAACAGAATTTTAGGTAGCTCGGTTGCGGGGCAACAATAGATTTGTTAAAAACCTATTCTTCAAATATCTGGCACACCACCTTTCCTCTTTAAAAACCGTCAGCATATTAAGAACGACCATTTTAGCTACGGTACCTTCAGGCACTGCTTGCAGACGGTGGCGATCTGTTCGGGGTCCATCCTGGCGCGGGTCACTATGTCGGTCAGCGCGCCGCCCGCCATGTACTCCATCACTACCCAGAGCTCGTCTCCGACCAGGTACGACGCGTGCATCTCCACTATGTTCGGATGCGGGTAGTCACGCATTATCACCTGTTAACATAACAATATATTTAAAGCCTGACCTGAAAAATAAAAAACCTGCTTTAGGCACTGAGTGATTGTTTCTTGGTTGGGCTATTGCAAGTAAGGGTCGTTAAGTAACACTGCGACTATCGCTGATCTATTGTGTTCGCCCCAAGCTTGCCCATATTTTACGCATACCTCCGAACTAATGGTATTTTCTTTTCATTCTCGGGTATGCATTTTCTCACTATGTTTTTCTTCACCGCCGAGCTAGTGATAACGATAAATACAACCGTACACAAATTCCGTAGAACTCAGTGGTACAGGCCAGGAATCGAACCGCCGCGCCGCCTCACGATTGAGTCGCTACTTCTCTTCCATATGGACTATCATCGCTCTTGTAACGCGCTACAATCGACTATAATCTTTAATGAAAATGTTTCAAGTACAAAAATTAATTCCAATGATTTTCCGCAACCATGGCGAGGTTTTCTATTTTCCTGGTTGGGCTTTAGTAGGTATTGAAGCTAAATGGGCGTGTGATAGCTTATATTACTGCCTGATGCGAGAGAAAGAGATGGGGCAGCGCGCGCGCCTTAAACGACGCAAGCGTAAAACAAACTTTATTTAATTGTGATTGTACTATTTATGTAAGTTCAATTCTGATCTAATCCAACTATATAAAATATCAATCTCTTTTTTTTAAATCACGTCTCGTGTTTCTTTTATTCACCGTTAGGCAGTTAAAAGCGTTTATCGATAAAGACAGAGGCTACTTTGGCTTGTTTTTTTATCGAGAAAATGTGTCTTAATCGTGTTTTGGCCCTAATCAAAACTTCTTCAATTTACACATATCCGCAAATCGTACTCCTACTGTTAGTACTTCATGACATATGACGCTTTGAAGAATCCTATTTTTTCACATATCCTCTTAAACAATTTCATAAAGCCAAGATGGTGACTTACAGACCTTCTCAGAGGACATAAAACTGCTTACTTTGTACAATTTGCGGGTCTCTTTAACCTAGTTAACCGGGACACGGGTGCAAATGCCATTCTATCGGTATTAAATCAACATGGTGTTATTGTCTGAAATTGATTAACTAAATATTAATATTTAGTCAATTTCAGACAATGGATATGATGATTGAAGAAACACAATATTAGGTAGTTAAAATTGCCTTGTACAGTCATAAATACATCGATAACATAACATAAATACTATTTCTCGAATCTCGATCTTATACCAATTTGATCAGAAACTTATAGCCCTGATAAGGTCAAACGTACAAACCGGGAAAGTTAAAATACTTTATTCTTTCGTATACCGATCTTATTTTTTGGACCGATTCCAACTCTATGTCACCTAAGGGCTCTTGCAGACGAGCGACACCTTGGGGTTGTGTGTGTGTCGTGTGTCGCAGAGGGTCGCGCTCATTTATTTATTTATTATAAAAATTACATGTAAATTTACAGAGCAATTTCCAAAATACTTACATGCAAAAATACATAAGATAACTACTTACTAATGGTAATACTTATTTAAATGAGATCAGAACCAAATAGTTAACTTATAAATTATTGATAACAGATATTGCATAACTATAAAACAAATGAGGACTATTGTTAAAAACATCAGCTTCAGGAAGCTGCATTAAAACTAAATTTAACATCTTAATGGCTCGCGATGAAGGAGCGTTTGCAGCGCGACAAGTGCGCACCCCGGCCTGCGCGAACAGCGGCCGAGCCCTGCGCAGCCCCACGCGCAAGTACTGATCAGGCACGTAAAGCCCTATACGTGACAAATTTGTTGGGTTGTCCACTTTATTGTTAAATAAAAAGTAAAAGTACATCAAAAGTTGCAGCTTCCGTCGCGTCTCTAGAGTGTTTAACCCTATCATTCCCAACACAAATAGCGATGGGTATAGGTAGGGATAAAATCCGTTTTTTTTTTTATAAATAAAACGTGCAAATTTTCTCTGGATTTTTTCAATAATATCCCTGTATTTAGCTTCATATTCCTATATTCATTCTTCATATTATCTCATAGACTGTACGGTCGCTGTGAGTCGCGCGACGCGACCGCAAAGTGTCGCTCGTCTGTAAGAGCGCTAAACGCGACCCCCAAGTTAAGAAACTATGCCCTAATAAGTTAGGTTCTACAAAACAAAAAGAAATACTGACCACTTCATTGAACAGGAGTTCGCGACGCTGTTGTTTCCTCAGGTTCATCATCTTGACGGCGACGCGGCGGCGGGTCCGCGTGTCAGTAGCTGCGCAGACGACGCCCGTGCTGCCCTCGCCGATCTTACTGAACCCGGTGAGAGTGGCCCGGGGGTCTCCCTCGCTTACCACCAGCCGCAACGCCGCGCGGAACTGCCAAGAGATTTATGGATTAATTTGATGAACTAGGAGGAACTTTCATAAGCTCAATGAAACATTTAATCGCTCATAAAGGTGCGATTCTACTACAGCAGAGTGGAGACGAGAAATGTAGGGATAGACAAATCAGATGAATTAGATATTAAATTAAAATATTCTCTCTCAGCTTTACTACACACGAAACATCTCCACAAGTTACAAGCAATACACCTACTGTTGATGTTATTTTTTTAATCTACATCTACTCTATAATCTGTATTACTGATGTTTTTTTTTTATCTCCAATGCTTTTTTTTGCCTTTGTGTAAATTAAGAAAATAATGATTGTAAAATATTCTATTACTACTCTTTTGATACCTACCTATTATAGACTAACGACCTGTCTATCTATTAATGAAAACTGTATATACTGTACTATATAGGGCTCGGTGGCGAAATTGGAAAACGCAATTCCCCGGTTCGGAACAGTGCGGGTTCAAGTCCCGTCCGAGACTAAATTTTTCAATCTTTAATTTGATTTGAAATATCACAACATGGCTGTAACATGGATGGTTATAATCAATAATATTTGAAATCCTTATAGTCGTTTCTGATATTAGCCTAAGGGTCAAAAGTTCTATTAGTTTAAGGGGTGATTGTGCCCATGATACTTAACAAATTTCTCTAAGAAAACTATAGGAAATAGCCAAAAATATTGTTTAACTTTCCATACTAAATGCAATCAGCTGATCGAACATTTGTATGAAAAGGTAATTTTTTTTTTCGTATTTCGCTTTGTTTCTTTGGGAAAGTTATTAGTATCATGAGTACAATCACCCATTAAAGTAATGCAACTGTCTACCCTAACACCCTTTATACACATAGACGGACAGGATTTTTTAAAATTGACTTAAAAAAACATTTAAACTGCAGAGGAAGTCACCAGCAAAAGCTAGTAAAATATAATCAATTCATACCATGTTCTGACACCTACAATTATAGCACATACAATATCGACAGTAAGGGTATCAAGTAGACTGTAGAGCAATGTAACGTGAATCGAGCGAGACATACCTGTTCGTGCGTCAGTCGAAGCTCATGCTTGGAGGCGGCGAGGGGGTGGTGGGACGCGGGAGCGGCGCCGTGCTGGTGACGCGCCGCGCCGAACGTACCGTCACCTGCTGGGTACATACATTGATTGTAGGTATTACTAGGTATCTCGTTTCTTATGAGATTCTATTCGTGAAGCAGACACCTCACGCGATACAATAATAATTTAGCATTATAACTGCCAAATATCATTAAGTTCCAGTAGCATTTCTGTCAGTTGTCTAATTTTAGGACATTCTAGAGTATTTTATAAACAAATTAATAGAAAGCCTAACAGAATAGAAAACAAAAGATAAAAATAGATTGTTGATTCAATTCATACAATGGCATGTGTTTTGTGAAACAATCTGTTATTTACTTTTTGTTGACAGTCAGACCTTTTCTCAAGAATAGAATTAGCCCAAGGATTTTAAGGTATAGACAATACCTATGCCAGCTTCCTGAATTAGCCCAAAAATCATAGTTATGGCTGCAATGTCAAATTGCAAATTGATACAATATACCACTTATTCATTCATTATCATTCATTAATCACAATCATTTGCAAAAATTATAATTATCTATCTATACTCATAAAACAGTTCCATGACTGACTGACTGACAGACAATGCACAGCATAAACCACTGAAGATAGTAATTTGTGCAATATAGACTATGGTGCATTAACAAAGGATTTTTAGATATTCTAATTTCACGCCGACGATTTCGCGGGCATATGCTAGTTCTAAATAAAGATTTAAAAATTGTGTATGTTCTTACCTAAATTAACATTGTTTCCATTAAGTCCGTGAGGCATGCTCTGTGACATCGGTTGCGGTGGATGATTATGTTGGAATGGCACATTTGCATTCTGTATGTTTTGATATGTAATATTTGACGGATGATTGTCGTTCATCTCTGAAACCGGCTTGATCGTAGCTTCATGCGTATGCTGGGACCACTCTACAGGTGACTCTGCTATTGGCTTGTTCATAGTGTAAGTGCCCTGATCCCTTCGCAAACTTGAATACTGCTGGGGGGCAGGAGGCACTGGCGGAGATTCTTCAGGCACAGCCGGCGGCACATTCGGCTGGCTCCTAAGATCTCTCCGTATACGCGGTGGGCTGCTACTTCTTAAAGAATTTGATCTTGCAACGTTTGAAGTTTTCGGCAATAGGACACCGTTTTGAACTGGCTGTTGTGGGATACTGGCTGACATTGGGCGGGTAATGGATGAGACAGAAGTGGTCCGATGTTCACCTCTGACTATTGTTTTTAAATCGAGAATTTCGGTGGGTGTTATCTCTGATGGATCTACCAGCGGTAGGGGTCTGTTTGTGGACTTTAATATCTGAAATAGTGTAAGAAGTTATTACAAAAACATACATAGCATAATCTATGTAACCTTATTTAAAAAAAATTCAAATCATGGGATTTTTAAATTAACTAAATAACTTGAGCATTTGCTTTGGAGCATGGGTGAGACAACTGCCCAACTCGTACATTTCAGCAAAGGGGGATACCACCCGTATTCAAAAGTCTCCAAAATTGCCTCACATCATTAATGGACACCCCATTATCTGGTCTTATTCAAAGATTTGAAAGAACCAGAAATGAATGCAGACTTGTTTATGATGACTTGATAATGATATAGATACCTACTTATGAGATAGATAGATAGAGAAGAAGGTAAACAACTATGATTTGCAAACAATTCATTCATAATACAAACATTTGCCCCTTTGCAGGCTTAAAACCAATACCATCTGAGATACCAGGTTGTCTAAATGCTAGTTCAGGGAGTCACATTGTAAAAGTAAAAGTAAAGTAAAGCAAAAGTAAAATCATTTATTTGCCAAGATAATTTTTACACAACTTTTTAGATCTTAATCTAGGTGTCCAGTAGATTTATCTTGTCTGTGTGAATGACGTGCAAATATTAAAACAATAAACGCAAACAATAGGAATATTGTAAGTCTGTTACTGGGCGGTTACATGTTGGTTGTCTGCTCTGTGGCTTGCTCAAGTGTGTTTTAATACATAAAACAATCCTTGGGTCACCAAATGCACATTTGCTATTTATACTGGAGCTAGGACTATAGCCACAATTTTAACATTAGAATAGAATACCTTACCTAACATAAAAATACACCTAATAAAAAATATGCTCTGTACTTTCTTCAATTATTACTGTGATGGCAAATATAAACTAAACTATGATACAGCAGTACCAGGTTTATAAGTCTACCGGATGTATCTGTGCTGTTGACTAATTTTAATAGTGCACAATATTGTATTGACCAATCAGGATGTGCCAAATCCCTTGCCACGATTGGCTAATTGTTTTCGCACCCTTTTCACTGCTAACCGACTTTGGGCCCTTTGATTACTAAATGACTTCATCAATGAAGATTGACGAGGGGAATTATTTTCCTGGTAGCACTGCGCACTGTACCTACTATTAAGAGGATATGTGAAAAAAATAGGATTCTTCAAAGCATAACATATCATGAAGTACTAACAGTAGGAGTATGAATTGTGGATATGTGTAAATTGAACATATAATTGAAGTTTTGATTAGAGCCCAAATACGATTGAGACACATTTTCTCGATAGAAAAACAAGCCAAAGTAGCCTCTGTTTTTATTTATAAACGCTTGGAGCTGCTAAACGGTGAATAATAGAAACACAAGACTTGATTTAAAAATAAAAAGAGATTGATATTTTACATATTTTGATTAGAGCAGAATTGAACTTACATAAATAGTACAATCACAATTAAACAAAGTGTGTTTTACGCTTGCGTCGTATCACACGCCTATTTCGCTTCAATTATTTTTCAACATAGGCCTTTAACTATAATGTGTACAATAAACACACAGAATAGTGGGGTTGAAGTATCTTTTAATCGAGTTATAATTTCTTTTAGAATATTTACAGTAAATACTATTCTACTGCATGCTCACAGAAAACAAAATAATAGGTAGGCACATACAGTTAAATGTGACGTGACGAAATTGAAGTTATATTTTTTTAATATGCTTAATGTATGATTTATTTGAATTAATAACTCTACATTTTACTAAAATTGCAAAAATCTTGTAAAATTATTAAAAGGTTTATGGAAAATTTTCAGTATTTTGTAAGGCATGTACTTTTTCTATCGACAAATTCTCTGAAACCCGCCCATTTACATTGAGTTCAAAAAGATTATCATTGGTCAGTAACTAATCTTATCAAACGAATTTAACCGATTTCACCCGACAGCCGAATCCTATTCTATAGGCCAGGCCACACAGAAGCGTTTTGCAAAACCACCTCTGTGTGGCCTGGCCTTAAGTGCTAACGGACTGTGCTTTATGCTTGTTTATAGATACGAGATGTGTATAGATACATACCTGATTGTTACCAACAAGCGAGGCCCATTGGAGAGGGAGACCCACAAACTTGCCCTCTCGTTTATCAAACCCAGTATGCACTCTGTGCTCAAAGTTACTCGGCGGCGAAATTAGCGGCTTCTTCTTTTTCTTAGAAAACATCGTGCGAAAAGTTTTGTTGCCTGAAGAAAATATTACTTCATAAACAATTGATCAAGTATTTGTGCACAATAGTACATCAAAAATTTTCATTCAACCATATCAAAAGAAAACCTCGGAAAGCCTTTATGTAACCAAGACTAATGCAATGTGAAAAAGAAAGCTTGAAAAGGTGCTACACTTTCATTTACGATCAAGCGAAATGGTAATCAATTTGCGTTGCATGTTTCCCCCGCTAGCGGTATCTTTCGTTTGTTCAACTACAATACAATAACAACACTCAAATAAGGTCAATACGAACCTTTAAACGAAGTTCTTGAACCCAAAACACGCACGGAATACCAAATCAACAACCAACCATGTCAGGGGCCATGCTCACAACAACAAATTGAATTAGCACAAAACGTAACACTTGACACCGAGTGGCAACGACTCTTTACAACAATCTAAATAACCTCGTAAAGACTTAACAAAGATAGTGATATTTTGGATTAGAAGCACGAAAATTGATAATTTTCAAAGAAATTTCACTTTATCAACCAACCCAACGAACCCAACCCAACGACGCAGTACAGATAAATAATAAAATAAAAAATAAAACTAGATGACACATACGATGCGACTATTTATGGTAAGCTTTAGCACAGAGTGGGATGCCGAATTTGAAATTAGGAAATCAGAATAGACTGAGGAATAGACGAAGAATTCAGAATCAATTTTTACATGCATCCTTCCTCTAAAAGCAAAAACTGTGCTATAAAATCGCACACATATTTTTTTTTGGTAAATAACCCATACAGCCGATGTCTTAATAAAGTTTTCTAATTAAAGCAATTAAAACGTTGGTGTTCAACGATTTGACGCTGTTTTGCAGTGAATTACGGAACACTTTTCCTGTTTACGACCCATACACCATCATATTTAACTGAACTGTATATTTTTCACTTGCACTTTGTTACGCAAAAAACATGAGTATATGTTCCTTGGCAAAAAAACACCAATTTTACGATCCGAAACACAATATAAACAATAAAAATTCGATAAAATATGTGTGACTCCCTTGGACTCCAAACGTAGTCTTTGAAAAAAAACATTGAGTGACATTTCATTGATTGCTATTTTATTATTTTATTTTTGGTTAGCTTTTCATTGTTTGGATAATATAATCTAAAATATCTTGCAATTTGAAGTACTTAGACCTCACTTAGACGCTATGGAAGAAAAGGATAAGAAAAAGCATAAGCACAGTAAAGAACATAAAGAGTCCCGCAAGCATAAAAGAAGACGTAGGAGCCCAAGCGTAAGTTTTTTTTGTACAATGCTGCATGATTAGTTTTGGGCACTGTTTATACATTGTATAGTAATAATACAATGCGATCGGAAAGGAATTCTTCAATATCATATCGTATGGACTTTTTTGTTGGATACGGAGGATCCAGGGAGGGTTAAATATTGAGGTGAGGTCAAGGTGTTTCAGCCAATCTTCCACTGTGAAACCTATAGTTTTTTAATTCCACCGGAGAAAACGGCGTAGAATCCACTGATGTACCACATGGGTGTGGGTTTAGTCAGGTTGACAACATGGACGGAATGATATCTGCAAGATTGCAGTAAGAATTTGTTTGGTGGGGTTGGGTTGTATTTGTTTCTGAAATCCTGGTGACAAGCTCTGTAATAAAACTATCCTTATTGTAATTAATATCTCATTCGGAAGAGGTAGTAATGGTAAGCAAGACTGCCGTAATTATGGACTATTCTCATAGAGTTTGTCACAGGATTCCAAAAATGATGTGGCTCAATTTTGAAAAAAAAAAACAATAATAATACTGTGGAGTTGATACAGGTAGCCAGGAAGTGCAGATGAAGCTCGGAGGAACTGATGGTTACTTCGAATGAATAAGGCGATACGTTTTCAATTCATTTTGTGTATATTTCATGTTACATTGTTTATCATTATAATTTTGAGTTTGAAAACGTATCGCCTTATTCATTCGAAGTAATCATCAGTTCCTCGAAGCTTCACCTGCACTTCTCGGCTACCTGTATCAACACCACAGTGGTGACCCGCGACACCCCGAAATATGGACGGGGAGAACCAAACTACTACGGCAAAGGAGACATTCGCAGTATCGGTGAAGCTCCCACCTTTCTGGCCGGAGGAACCGGAGCTTTGGTTCGCGCAGGCCGACGCGCAGTTTACACTCTCAGGTATCACTAGGGATGCGACCAAGTATCATCATGTGATCGCTCAGGTAGATCATCGTTACGCGCAGGAAGTCAAAGATATAATAACAAAGCCACCTGACTCAGAGAAATACGATAAACTTAAGGTAGAGCTCATTAAGAGATTGTCAATGTCCAGTGAAAAACGAGTGCTTCAGTTATTAATGTCCGCCACAATACTATTACTTTTTTTTATATATAATTATGGACTCTTGCTTGTGCGTTAGCACTACATTTCTGCCAGTGTCAAGTGTTTATGGGAGAATCTATCCCAATCTCAGGGATTGTTTTTCGTCAAGAACAAGAAGAGATTGAGGATTGCGGAGCCTCGTGGCAGGCAAAAATGTGAAGTGCGAAATCCACACGAGACGAGTGCTCGGGTCAGAACCTGCAACTTGACCAACCTATAACTTCATATCTAATAGTAGATAGAGAATAGCTAGAACGAGCATAAAATAATAATAGTCATAAAAACGAGACAGGCTTATATGCTAATTACACGAAGAGAGCGAGAGAAATCTGCTGTCCCTTTCTGCATATGCAATATTTTTGTTGTTGTAATTGCATACAAAATCTTGCAACTAAGTCAAGGAAAGGCGATTTCTCATACATGTTTGTCATATCTCTTCCTTTCCAGTATATTATACGATAGTATACAATACGAGCTTTAACCCGCGACTTTGCCCGCACAAATAATATACCAGATTTTAAGTCAGATCATTAGCTATCAAACCAAAAAAAGTTTCATCAAAATCGGTTCAGTAGTTTTTGCGTGATGGTCGTTCAAACAAACAAACAAACAGACAGATAAAAAATCCAAAAATTGCTGATATGGAATCAAGGACACCTAAAAACAGATAAAAAATCCAAAAATTGCTGATATGGAATCAAGGACACCTAAAAACCATATCGTAACTTATTTTTTGTTAATATCTTCAATGTACAGACACACTGTGTCACTGTTACAGTGACTGTTACAGTTTTATAATAGTATAGATTCAATCAACGTATCTAATGTATAATTTTTTAAATTATTTTCTCTATTATTTCAGACATCAAGTTCAAGCTGTTCTGGATCAGATGAATGGGTTGAAAAGAGCACTTCTCAAAAAAAACCTCCGCCTGACCGAGAAGACTGGATGTCCATGACTGGTATGCTAAAAACATACACAAAAGATGACATAAAACCAAAGCGAGAAGAAAAAGAAAAAAAAAACATTGATTCATACAACCCAGCTACTAGTACGAGAGAACTAAATCCTTACTGGAAAGATGGAGGCTCTGGTGTACCGCAAAATCCTGAAGAATTCCGCAAATCAAAGCCGTTCGTAAAACCGAAAGACGATGATGATTATTATTCTCGTTCATCAAGCTCAAAAGAAAGAAGTAAGGCTTTTATAAAACCTTCCGATGATGAAGATTACTATTCCAGATCATCTAGCTCGAAAGACAGAAAGAAATCATTTATGAGGCCAACTGATGATAATGATGATTACTATTCCAGATCATCAAGCAGGTCTTCAAGTGGAAGGGATAGGCACAGAGATGACCATAAAGACAGTTACAAAAAAGGTGATTCATATAGTTACAAGTCTAATTGGAAAAAATCTGAATTTATGGAGAAAAAACATCAAATAGAAAAAGAAACAACTCCTGAACCCGAACCGATAATTGAACTGAAACCAGAAAAACAAAAAGAGAACAAATACCTCAGTGACGAAAAAATGAATAAACTTGCAGCGAAAATTGTCAAAGCAGAAATTATGGGTGATAATAAACTTGTAGAAGAATTAAGAGCTAAATTAGAAGCAGCGAGAGAGTATAGGAAACAGAATCCTGACGCAGAGGAAGAAGATGACGGAGTAATGTTAATGTCTACTAACATCGCTGGTAATAGTAGACCACTCACGAAGGGGGAGAAGGGAGATCCAAGGAGTAAGGGCGGTAAACGTAAAACAGATACGCATGCTTCTGGTGAAAGGATGAAATACTTTGGAAACGATGACAAGTACAACTTGGCTCAAATGGTGGGTATCTGACCTACTTTTATTATTTTTCCTAGAAAGATTTTATATTCTATAAATTGGACATTTCGAAACTCTTCTGTTACAGTTTTACAATAGGGTAGATTTCAGGACTGCCTGGAGTATTATTGGAAGCGGCCTTTTAAAATTAGAGATTTGTTAATAAATATGGATACAGTATTCCCTTCATGCAGCTTTATGATAGCTTAAAGTAGTGTTCATAAAGCTAGGTTAAAAACTTTATCTATTCCAAAGAACTAATTGATAAAAATAATTATAATACAACTTCTAATACTTACGCATTTTCAGTGCCTGTAAATGTGTTAATTGCTATTCCTGTAAACTTTCCAGTTCCAAGAAGAAAAATACGGAAACAACTATGATGATGACGCTCAACTAGCCAAAATTTCAGCGAAGCACAAGAATCCGAATGATGACCTCGAAGATATCTTTGTTGATGAAATATCTAAGAGCCGTAACGAGGCCAAGGACAGTGAAACGGAGAAACAGAGGGCAATAAACCAGCACGTTAAGATGGAGAAGACTTTAGATGGCTGCGAATATTGTGTAGGATCCAAACATATGCTGAAGCACCTCATGGTGAGCTGTGGAAGCAAGGTTTACTTGGCTTTACCTGCAAGAAAATCTCTTGTTAAAGGGCATTGTATTTTAACTACTATACAACATTCTATGTGTGTTACGTCTCTGGATGAAGACGTTTGGGAAGAGATTATGGTAAGTGTATGTTCTTATATTGAAAAGGAATATGGTCAAGAGTGTGTATATGAAAGAGTTGACTGACTAACAATCTATTAACACCCATTGTTTTAACACTGGACTTGGTCAAAGTGTTGCGGCTTGCCAGCCCCCATGACAAGATAACATCAGACTTGAAAATGTGAAATTATAGAATTTGTGCCTTTCAGGACAATAGTGCACTATGTAAATAGGTATTTTCACAATGCTACAATAAAGAAATAAACACTATTAAAACAGAAAACAAATGGTTTATTGGAATCTCAAATATATGAAGGTTCACTAGTTTATGCTCACATTTGTGTAGATAGTTGTTTGCTATAATGATTGCTTCTCTTTCCAGAATTACAGAAAAGCTCTAACCCAATTCTTCAACTCTCAGAACAAGGATGTAGTATTTTACGAGACAGCAGTAAAATTTCATCGGTTTCCACACATTGTTATAAACTGTGTACCGATGCCAAGGGATGTAGGAGATATGGCGGCTATTTATTTCAAGAAAGCTCTCCTTGAATGTGAAGCAGAATGGTCTATGAACAAGAAAGTTGTTGATCTGAAAGGGAAAAATATCAGAAGAGGGGTTCCCAAAGGGTTACCTTACTTCTGGATAGACTTTGGAATGGACCCTGGTTTTGCCCATGTCATAGAAGATCAGCAGTTATTTCCTAGGACATTTGCAGAGGTATGTAGCTATGAGTATGGCTTAGAATGGACTACCTCATGTCTTCCCATGGGTGTCGTACAAGGCGACTATGGGATAAGGTTTCTTATGTACTGCGGGCGAAAGGCTAGCCACCTATCAGCGACTGAAATGCGCCTCCCCCAGTTTATTGATTTCTGCTTGTGCGAGTAAAAATAGTCGCGCTAGGACGCCAACGACGCCGTGGGTGCTAGTGCTAGGGGGCTAGAGCACCCATGAGAGGTAACCAGCGGGTGCGGAGCACTCATGTTGATAGATGTTAAAACTGTTCAGTCGGATTCCGAGCGATACCTCTACTACGTCACTGATGTGGCGCTTTCTTGTGTTTTTTTCTTTTCTTTATCTCTCTTGTATCTTGTATGTATTTATAAAATGAAACATCTTTCTGTCCTACTGTCTGTCAGTTCATTTATAACTGGAGTTTTACTGGATGGATTTTGATGTGATTAATGATTATTACAATAAGGTAATTTATTTGTCAGTTGGTGTGCATGTATCTATCGCACTTCACCAGTTCTTTCAAACGAGTCATCAAATGAGCATGAGCACCCACAAGGTTTTCTAAAAGCTGGAGGCTATGAATCATGGAGGATGAGTATGAACATCCACATAGACCTAGGTATGATGCATTCAATGACTAGAAGTAGGTCTTCTAGTCCAAAACAGGAATACACAAAAGAGGGGATCATTCCCACTAGTTCTATTAATTAGTTCCAGTGTAGTTAGGTAGGACTAGTGGTATTTTTTAAGCCCAGTTTAGGGATGGAATAGATCAAATAAAGGGCCCTTCTTAATACGCTGACACTTTTAAGGGGATAGTAAGACCGTCAAACTGAACAACTTTCTCTATGGCACTAACATCGAAATTGCGAAAAAAAATCAGCTGTTCCATACAAAACTGCAAACCTACTCGAGCCAAATGTATGGGACAGCATTTTTTTTAACGATTTCTATGTTGGTCCCATAGGGAAAGTTGTTTAGTTTGATGGTCTGATCATCCCCTTAAAAAAGTGTTAGCATATTAAGAAGGACCCTGTTAATCTTTGTTCACAGGAAATCATTGCTGGAATATTAGATTTAGAGCACCGTTCTTGGAAGAATCCTCAAAAGGAGTATGGAGATCTACAGAGGAAGAAAGTTTTGGAGTTCATCAAAGAGTGGAAGCCCTTTGACATTGCAGAAGCAAATAAAATATAGATAAGTTTATCAACGTACCTAATGTTTTAGAACTGGAACTGGATGCTAGCATTCAAGCAACAAGCCAGTCATCAGTTTGTGCAAACAAGCTTTTTGTTAGGATCAACAAAAAGCTTGCTTGCTGGAACTAGATGTTTTGTTTGAGGCACTTAAAACTCATCAAATTGCTGTTTTTGGTATGCTATAAGTGTACGGGCTGTAAATATTGTAAATGTAAATAGACTCCCATAAAATTAAGAATAAAATAAGTTTTTATCTTAAATTTAACTTAGCTTGCTTGCTGGAACTAGATGTTTTGTTTGAGACACTTAAAACTCATCAAATTGCCATTTTTGGTATGCTATAAGTGTACGGGCTGTAAATATTGTAAATGTAAATAGACTCCCATAAAATTAAGAATAAAATAAGTTTTTATCTTAAATTTAACTTTATTTAACATCAGGAATCCTGATCTTCCTTCATCATTTCTTCTATTAACCGCTGTCTCTCCGCCGCTTGACGCATTTTGGTTAAAACTATTGATTCATAATCTTTATCAGAGACTAGTGATGGGCCAGAAACATCTTTTTTTGTTGTAAGAATTGGCCTTTCATTTACCCATTTCAGTGTTAGCGGATTGTCTGGCAGACCTGGAACAAAAAGAAAATAAAAATATAATCTACTTTCACAAGTCTTTATTGTTATTATTGTTGGCTGGGCTATTACAAGCAAGGTATGTTAATGTAACACTGTAACCATTGCTGGTCTCTTGTATTCGCCCCAAGCTCACCCATATTTTACACATAAATATAACCTACATAAAATTCCATAGAAATTAGTGGTACAGGCTAGGAATCGAACCACCGTCTCATGATTGGGTCGCTAGCTCTCTTCCATATGGACTATCATCACTCTTCAACAACTTAGTGGCTGTTCTAGGAGAGGGTAAAAACATTTGACCAATGAATTTGTACCAGAAACATGGATATTTGAATCAATCAAATGATGGGTTCATATGATTGCTTTGGCTGGCCATAGCTTCTTAATGCACCATTCGTCATGAATGTTTACTACATAATAATGTATCCTAAATTACTATAGAGTTATCATATTACAAGTGTAGGCTAGATTCCAGAACTTTGATTGGCACTGGTTAACACATTAACTGCTGACGGCCTACGTCGTAGGACAGCAACAAATGGGCCGCATGTCTCGCCCGGTGAGTCATAATTGTATAGCATTCCACAGTGGTAGCAATGCACAAGTATCATTGTTTTGACCTTAGCAGCGAAAGTGTTAAATATAAGGTCCAAAACTAACTTATTCTTATTTTGTATGCCTAATGTTTTTTGAAGCTATAATATGTTGAACCCAAGGACTGTCGTGATGTCAGACAATATAGAAATAAATTGTTTCATGGCATAGATTTACATTCCAGCAGTTTAAAGGTTAAGGACTGCATGTTGAACTGGATACTAAAATTTCTTAAGGCGGTATGATCCAGTCGAGGCTGCGCTCACTAGTTTTTTTGAACACGAACGAAACATGAAAAACATGTGTTTAAAAGTCTGAAAACAAATTATGTCTTATTTAGGGATGTGGCACATAGGTGATTGCTCTCAATAACACAATTAGATATGGTTTACTAGATAGAAAAATATCCCAAAGTTACAACCTTTTGTTATGTTTTTACAATATTATGATTAACTGATATCTAACTTTTTATACATTAAATATTTCTAGACAAATTCGCTGAATTTGGAGCTTAGAAACAACCAAGATGATATTGATGAAAAATACTTTTTTTTGCAATCCTGCTTTCCATTGAAGCAGCATGGCTAATTGCAAACTTAGGTCAGAGTGTCATCATAGGTTATGCTTGCAAGAAAGAGATGCTTGCACTCTGATAACCTGGCATTAATAATTCCAACTTACCCTTTTCAAATTCCACAGCCATTTCGGATGCTTCTTTCGTAGAGAACTCTACCAGAGCACTTCCTTTCTTTTTAGGTGACATAATCAAAGCGACAATATCCCCATACTTCTTCAGAAATTTGCGTAAACTAGCTTCATCATAACCACCGTTATTTGTATCAGATTTATCTACTTTCCATTTGATCTTTATTCTGTTCAAACTAGAGTCCCAAACTGTTTCACTTAGACGTCCCATCGTTTTTTTTATTTCATCCTTCATTCGTTGTTGTTCTTGTACCAAAAGACGACTGCCTTCTTTTTGTAGCCTGTCAATTTCCGCTGCAAGCTTTTGTTCATCTGTTAAATTGGTTCCTTTTGTTGTGAAAGATTCTCGCTCGCGTCTTTCCAAGTCTTCTTTGAGTTTTTGTCTCTTACTGTCTAGTTCCTGATGACGTACTCTCGCCGCTTCTTTTGCTCTGAGTACTTTGTCATAGGCAGATCTAGCCGAAGCATCGGATAATATCTCTAATGCACGGGATAGTTCGTGAAAGGTCTCCGCAGCTTTTGGATTGTCTGGGTTTTTATCTGGATGGCATTGAAGTGCTTTCCTACGATAAGCCTTTTTAATCTGTAAAATAAAAGTTTGTTGTTGGTCAATAACATTTTTTTAATGTGATACCTAGTGAACCGCTAAACATATTTTAATGTAATATTCTATGGTAAATCTAGCAAAGGCAGAAAGAAAAAGCAAAAATGCAAAGATATATTGGTGGCACAACATTGTGAAAGTTAAAATTACCTCAGATTCTGTAGCAGTGATTTGAAGATCAAGCAAAGCGTAAAGGTCAACATCTTCAATATTTTTCTTAGCCATTATTGTGTCAAAACTAGTGAGAACTCTTGTTTTCCAACAATACTTTGGTACGTTGAAGGAAGCTCGAAGAAATTAAATTTTTTACACACGCTTTACGCACACAAAGTAATGAATGAATTGTCAAAGAAATAGAAATGTCAAAATCAGGGCTGCCAGATCAAAAACTCGAATAAGCTCTAAAAGTGAAAAAAAAATCTAGTTTAATAAGACGGATAACGGATAATGCAGGCGGAGGACAGTCGCCTTTTGGTGACTTTTTCCGATTCAGTTTGCATAGAATGTGCTGCCATCTATTAAATATTTCGCAGAACTATGAAACAAAAAGATTTTATTGTCTATGTCAATGTCAAATTGACAAATTCACAAAATGGCTACCTATCTTGCGTAATGTGCGGGTTGTTTGTAGTTTTCGTTCAATTTCTTGAAGATTTAGTGATGTTCTGGAGTTTCTGTTGTTCTCTTACCAATGTTTAGATTACAGGAATAGTAAAGATACTGGAATTTCACTCGATCGGTGCGGGATTGAACGAAAACTAGCATTCAAAACAATAATATCCATCGCTATGAGTAGATATAAGTAGGTATGTATAGTATAGGTTGAATTATTGTCGGTGAAACATAGATGGCGCTAGCTAGCCTTCAATTTGACATAAGATGGATGCATAATGTTGCCACGAGTGGGTTCTCTTTTCTAATATACTTATATTACTCTTTGATGCAAAGGTTGTCCATCGCCATCCAACGCGGAAACGCGAGAAGCGTCATGGGAACCTTTGCATCCGGCATGACCCGGGGCGGGCTTTTTGACTGATAAAACGGTTGTTATACTTATTAGCTTTCAGATTGTTAGTTTTAATTTTATTTTAATTAGTTATTGTATATTTTATTAAGATAGTTTTATTGATAGTTATATAAATAAAATTATTAGGTCAAGTTAATATTTCCGACATAATGTAAGCAATGTAAGTTGTTCATAAAAACGCGACACATGAGAGGTTATTTATCTGTCAAATTTTCTGTTGCGGATTTTACATTACATTTATAAAGAATTTTTCGTCTATGGGAAATTGGGAATGGGATTTTAGAATTTTTGACTGGACTGAAATAGAGTTCTTTCTAATTAGTTTGTGCTAAAGACCAAAGAAGGAAGAAGTTACCAAGCTAAACTTGGGATCGGGATAATTAAACATAACACGTTTTTACAGAAAGCCTCTCCATGTTAACAAGAAATTTAGGCAAGTGTTTGTTTTTACTTTTTAACATCTTATAGAGTGTGAAGTGAAATATCAGATTTCATACTATAGATTCTTGTCTTATTACAGTGTCCCGTTCTTTGCGGACTGGAATACGATTAACAAGAGCAAATTCTGCAGCAGCACAAACTGCAGCAGAAAGTTTACCAGATGGTAAGAACTTCTAAAATATTTATCCATTCACAGTATACTTATGATACTCAAAAAACTAAATGTACCTATACCTAACTATATATGAGAGTTTTGGAATCCCCTACATGTCCAGCTGTTCTAGAGTAAGTCAAAGAGAATGTAACTCACTATGTTATAAGAGTCTGCACTTCCATACTAAAAACTGGTCGTGACCAATATCAAAGAATGTATGAAACGTGTGCGACCGTTCAAAGGAATTTAAAGGTCCACGTTTCATATATCATTTTTTTGTTAGAGATATGCGCGAGCCTGGAGCTTACTCCATATAGTATATATTATATGGTATATAGTAAAGCTTATAGTTTATTCAATACTTTAGTATTGAATATACTATAACAAAAAAAGACTATGTATTTATTGTTTTGTTTAAAAGATGTGTTGTCATTGAGTTTTTGGCCGCATCTTCTCTACAGCAAAATACTTTCCAATGCCGTGGTAGCTTGCCCCCAAAATTGTGCCAAAAGGATATTATTAAATACTGACTACATGCCCGGCAAACAACTTTAACAATTGGGTGATGAGTAGCGCAGTAGTGTTTTCTTCTACAAATTTTGTTCTGTGCAGACTAGAATTTTTTCAAGTTGCCGGCCATTATTTCTACAAATTTTGCTTGATTTCTGTTCCATATTATAATGAAAGAGTCACCCCTTTGTATTTTAATAAGGATTGGTATGATTACAATTCTAGTTTAGTTTTATCATTGTAATTTTAAAAAAAATTTAAAAAATGTATGAGTCATGTCATTTTGCAAGTTTTGCTTTTTATCTCGCTCTCAAATGTGATTTTAATCCTCAACGTTGGGATAGATACACTCATAAACTATATGCTTGATATTGGCAGATGAGCAACCAGGCATATTTTAAAAAAAGTTCTTAATGGTTTGAAATCACAGATCACAAAAACTAAAGTGAGATGTGAAAGGGGGGTGGGGCCAGTGTTGCAGCAATATGCGCAAAAATGGAACACATTGCTCGCGACAATTCAATATATTATGAGGCTGAAAGCCAGTCGAGATATAAATAGTTTACAATGCTTGCGTAGTACTAAAGATTATTCGAACGTTGAGTTCTGATACCGCAATGGATAATGAGCACATTCAAGCTAACAAAATACTTTCTTTCGCGTGGTACTGGTGGTAAAGCGAGAATAGGTTTCGTACTCGGCGCGTTAGTTGGCATCTCTCTAGATCACTATATTTAAAATTAAGTTTCGGACCAAGAATAGCTACATTATGAGCATTACTATATATAATAAGCTTCCTGATCTCTTTAAAGAATGTGAAATTTGCAATTTTAGGAAAATGTTACATTTGTGGCTGTCAGAGAAATGTTTTTACAGTATAAAAGAATACTTAGACTATAAGAAAGAAATATAATTGTACGTATATTTGACATTTTAGTATAGGGATTCTCTCTTTCTTGTTGTGTATTATTACTTATTGCTGTTGTAAATTGTCTGATATTTGAATAATTTTATTTTACTAGAAGTCTCACTATGAATTAATGAAATATTGTATCTACTTAACTTTATTTTTCCTAGACTAAATAATTATCTCACTAAAATACTATTTGTGTATATGTATGAAAAGACTGAAACTACGTAAGAAGCAATGTAAACTGCCAACTTGTACCTGAATTTCCTACACAATAAAGAATTTATTATTTATTTATTATTTCACTTAATTTTTAAATCTTATATTGATTTGAAACAGAACAACATCAATAATATTAGAAATTTTTAATGGTTTTCTCTTTTTCAGATGTGAAACAAGAGAGAAAAGATCCTCTGCAACACCCAGACTACTTCAAAGTGCACAATTTATTTACAGTCAAGGACTTGTTCGATTCTCGAGTCCACTACGGTCATAAAGAGGGTTCCCTCAATGATTACATGAGGCCGTACCTCTATGGAACCAGACTCGGACATCTGATATTTGATTTAGACATAACGGCTGAACATTTACGTAGAGCCCTTAACTTCACTGCACATATCGCTTATCGTGGCGGAATCATCTGTTTCTTCAACAGAAATGCCTTAAATGCGCACTTAGTCGAGAAAATGGCCCAGGAATGCGGTGAGTATGCACATACAAGGTTCTGGAGGGGGGGCATCTTCACAAATGCTGACCATCAATTTGGAGCAGTAACTCGTCTGCCAGATTTGTGCATATTTCTAAACACTCAGAATAATATACTGAATCAGCACACAGCTATCAGGGACAGTGCTAAGATGCTAATTCCTACGATTGGTATTGTTGATACAAATTGTAATCCAAACTTAATTACGTACCCCGTCCCTGGTAACGATGACACACCAATTGCAATAGAACTTTACTGTAAATTATTCAAAGCAGCAATACTTAGAGGAAAAGAAGAGAGAAGAAAGTTTTTTGAAGAAAATGTTTAAAATTATAGTTTAGGAAATGTATGTAAAATAAATTAGGTATTAGTAAAATATTTTGTTTTAATTTGACCATCATATAGTTACAATAAAATAAACATCACAATTATACAAAATTATTAACAATGAAACTATTACTACACGTTCGACTTGGTCCCTTAAAAATCTTCTTTATAGTATAATTAACATTAACATTTATACAAACAGAGATATGTAGGATCCTTCTAAATATGCTGAAACTTTTTTAAGGGGATAATCTGACCGTCAAACTGAACAACTTTCTCTACGGCTACAACATCGAAATCGATGCTAAAAAAATCTGCTCTTTCGTACAAAACTGCAAACTAAATGCCAAACCAAATCTATGGTACAGCTGCTTTCGCGATTTCGATGTTGGTGCCATAAAGAAAGTGGTTCAGTTTGATGGTCTGATCATCCCTTTAAAAAAGTGTCAGCATATTAAAAAGGACTCTGTATGTTGTGATAACTAAAACATAGATAGATTTTGGATTAAATTCATCACTCATCAGCCAAGAAGAACTTTTCTCATCATATGTGGATGTGGATTATTGTTTTCTTCTCGACTCTCCCAACTGCCAGTGATACATTTGGAACTGCACAAATATTGTAGAAGAGGAATTCGGTATTTTCCACAAAAGTCTACAAACTTTATGTGCTCCACACGATTATCGAAGAATACACCTGAAACAATAGGAAACTATTATTATTAGGTATAAGCAAAAGAATTCTTAACAATATCTATAATTTTATGCAGTTTTGTATTGTAGAATTTGCACGAAAGGTAGGTTCTTTATATCTCTCAGTAAAAATTACGTATCATTGCAATCACTTCTATACTCTGACCTTTAAGAAAAGAATAACAATGATTACAATTTATTTATATCACAAAATTAGTAAGTAACTACCTAATGTAAAACGTAAACTGACCTTTGCACTTAGGATTTACGCAGCATTGTGCCTCTGTGAGGTACCTTATCAAGGTGAGCGGCACCTCGCCCGGTCGGACGGGGATCTCATGGAGCTTTAAGGTTCTCCCGGCCAGCTCCAACAGGGATGGTGGCTGCAACGTCATGTCCCGGACAAAGCGCACCACTAGCGGGTTATCGCGGAGACTTAGCTGTAAACAATAGAATGGAATAATCTTAGCGTCTGTCACATAATTCACAAGTACCTAAGCAAAGCAATAATTTTAATTGTTTATTTATTTTGGTATAGTTCGGGCGTTAACCAACAGCAGTTAAGAGTTACTGCGACTTGGAGAGATCTATTGTTTTATTTTGTACGAGCGTCTTAGAGCATAATAGATACAGATACATTTCACTAGAAGTAACTACCCAAATTCTGTCCAATGAGACAGAGGTAATCAACGCAAATTTTTAATGGGACGATATTTTGAGCATGTGATGTTTTCCTTCACCAAAAAAACCACAGTGGTGCTACAAATCGTACTCACAGAGTACATTATATTGTGATTATACATAGCTGGGATGTACATAAGTTCCTAAAAAGATACTACCTAGAGTTATGTTACAAGTTTGATCCAGGCTGGGATCGAACCCAGTACCGCCTTCTCCTCGGCACGGAAGTTGAGGCTAGAGTCACTAAACCACCACAGCGGTCTTTTTATAATATATATTTTTATAAGCAACTTTTGCCCGCAACTTCTTTATGTAGAACTAGATACTATTACCTATTCTGTGACTTCGTATAGGTATTACAGTTTTTGAGAGTTACGCGGTTATAATTTAATCTAGAAATAAACATTTTAACGGGTTTTATAACGAAATATCGGGAACTCAAATATACCAAAACGCGGTGAGAACCCGTTAAAATGTTTATTTCTAGATTGGTATATTCTATTTTTATTAAATGGCGTTTCCTTAAAGATTTCGCCAGTATCAAGTGTTGAAGATATTATTATTATTAAAGTTAACGTTTATTGTACGGTAATTGATGTGGCGATCTCAAAGCCCTGTTTTTAAACAAAAACACACCCGAAACCGCCATAAAATGGCGGAGCCGCGTGGCTATCTAAATCGCGAGCCGAACGAAAGACGTCTACTCGAGAGACCTCTAGCCACGCGACTCTAGATTGGTATAGGTACTTTGACATAAGAAAATATTAATAAGGTATCTGCCTAATATCTCTAGGTAACCTTCTTAATGTTATAGGTATGATTAAAGTCCCAATCATTCAAACATCTTCTTAAACTTTTAGATTTACCTACCTATTTTATATTTAGTGGGTTAAATAGTAAATACTACTATCGACGTGTTTACAAATAAAACGATAACCATTTTTATAAAATCGTTATCTGAATATCCAGTAAGTATTTAAAAATGTTACTTACTTACCTATTATAGGTACGTATTTGTTTTTACAAAATATTTTGAGAGTATATAGAAGTAATCTCATCCTCTTAATAATCTACGTGTTATTTATTTAAGAGTTTCAAACACATGGGTTGGTATTTATAAACACAATGCGTTGACCCGGTTGGCTGCTAGCTATCTGTCTGCTCCCCTTGCGAACCGGGTCGCGGGTACGATTCCCGCACTGACTGGGTCAAGCGTTGATTTCTGTTGTATACAAGCTAGGACAATTATTTTATTTAGGTAGGTAAGTACTACATCTATTTGGACGAGTAATGGGGGTCCTTGAGTTCGAATCCCTGTGACTGCTACGAGAATAAAATGAATAACCAACATTGAAGTATTATGTACTTTGGTACTACCTATATCATCATCAGCCTAACATCGTCCACTGCTGTGCTGAACATCTATCCTCGGCCTTCCTCATCCAGTCGCTCGTTCCCCGCTACCTTTTTTAGGTCGTAGCGGGACGCGGGACGTCCCACTTCCTTCAACACCGACAATGTCCGACATTGTTTTCTATAAGTAACTATTTTCTATAAAGATACGGTAAGTTATTTGAAAGAGAAAATCCATCAACTTCTTATTGATAGCTTAGTTTTATCGCACAAAGTCAAAAGTCATAGGGCGTACCTATCATTTGTGAGAGAATTGCAAATAATAAAGAAGGGGAAAAACAGAATTCAGATTCATCGTCTTCGGTCCTTCAGTTTTCTCCATTAACGGAAAGGTAGGTACCATTTCTATTTCTCTTTGTATTGTTGTAGATTGCACTTATTGTTGTTGATTGTATATACCTAGGTAACTAACTTAGGTAAGTACATATGTAAAACTTTTGCACTTAGGTACCTACACATTCGTACATAGTTACATAAACTCACGACCATTATCCCTTTCGGGGTGGTCAGAAGCTCTGCTACAACTACCGACTTTTGTAAGCATGGCAGTTTTAAAGGCTAAACGAATTGACCATAAGATTATTGAAAAAAAAATATCACTCCACTGCCAGTGTCGTGCATGATAATTGATAAGTTACGATATTTAATCATAATTATATTTTAAGTTAAACGTCTAATTTCTCTCCTTAGATACTTGGTACCTAATATATAATATTATCTAAGGGTCTTTTGTCCACAATTAATAGATCAATGATCTGAAATAAAATAAATGAATTGAAAAAAATATGAATTGAATTAATGCTGAGATGCGCAGGTTCGATGTGTTTTGATTTTGACTCGAGCAGGGAGCAGGCAATTTTAATGTTACTTCACTAATGCTTACATTATAATATTATATCCCAACTAATTATAATATTTCATTCCTATTGGAACAAGTTGTTCCTATTGGAATAAAGCGGTTCCGAACGAGAACAACCTCACTCGGAAAATTATATCGAAAATCATCCGATAGTACCTAACGTAACTTACCTAATAATTTCAGTTGTATCGTCAATAATCTCGAATATCCTGTAGTGTTTTCTTCTTTGTTTACACGTTTAATTTTGTTTATTTATGTCTTGTTGAGATGGAATAGAACATACGGAAACCACAAGCTGTGTTAACGAGGGTAGGGCAAAGACGATTAGGTAGGTAGTACATAATTTAATTTGGGTAGGTAGTAAAGAGTTTAGCCTGTCACGAATATTAACGGTCTAGCTAGTGTTTTAATTATTATATTAGGTATAGCACTTAACGATAATGCGTCCGATACAAGCGGTAACGTAACAGCTCCTTATCAAGTGTTTCTATATTTTTCGTAGATATAAGGATAACTATCGAGTTGCACATGTCACGCGCGAGGTCACTATTAGGTGGTTAGTCTTTTACGTAATCTTTATTGAAACTATACATCAACTATACGTGTCCAGTATTGTGTTAAGATATTTATAAAAATAAATAAATGAACTTTTAAATTGTTAATGAAGTGTAACTTAAAGAATTGTATATTGTTTTAATCTAGCAAGAGTTCTACGGAGACCAAGGATTATAGCTGAAGAAGGTAAGTTTTGACGACTTGTTTTATTAGCCTTCCCACTGCTGGGCATAGTAGGTTCATACATACCTACACCCTGGTCTGACGATGGTCTGACGCCCGTACAACCACGCTGAGGGTAGCCCTGTGCCCCGTAGTGGGACGTATATAGGCTGATGATGATATATAGCATCTAAAGTTTTGGCAAAAGTATAACCAGTTGACAAAATAACCGTTGCGCAGACGATTTAAATTACTGTCCGTGGAAATATACAGTATGGAAATGGAACGCCAGGACCCAAGATTCGGAGATTCAGAAACGTTTTTATGTTTGTGTTCGAACTGCCGAATGTCAAAAGTCAGTCGTGATCTTGAATTGAATTGGCCTAAAGATCATTGTCTGGAGAACCGTCGTCGTCGGCTCAGCGCATTACGAAAAATACAAACCTCCGTTAAACATTTCAACTTAATGATCTGCGTCGGCAGCGTCTTCAGTCTATTCTTGTGGAGCAGCAGCGACCGCAACTGGTTCAAGCATGCGATGCTCTGAGGCAGTTGTTCTATGAGGTTGTCGCTCAGGACCAGGGCCTGGAGCGTGGTCAACCGACCGACCGTCTCGGGCACTTCTGTGATCTGGTTGCCTCCTAGAGCTAGTATCTGTAAACTGCACGAATAAGAATAGGCTTAAGTTATCCTGTATTAGAAACATAATGTAGGTACCTAATATAGGGGCGTTAACGAAAAATACTTACATAGGTATTTAAAATTTTAAATTCGTATTACCTAGGTAGGTAGCTTTCTTAGTCCTTAACCATAAGAACAAGTGCTTATTAGTTATTCTATGCGGTGTAACGATCTAATGATGTGTGGTCTAGAATATAATTGACCTACCTACCTTATATATTTATTGTGCAAACATCAGGTGCAAATTGTTACAATAGGTATGTCAGTACACACGGTGACACATCAAGCTATACAAAACCAACATAAGCTGGCCGCGCGACGTTATACGTTGCTCGACCGACGCGCGGCCAGCTTATGTTGGTTTTGTATAGCTTGATGTTTCGCCGTGTGTACATAGAGGTACTCTAGGTTTCTACCTCACAATCGTGCATAATCAATTGTTTATTCCGCAACACTAACGTAAGACAGGTATATTATACCCAACTAAGTACCATTAAAATTTTATCTATTAAAATTGATGGTATCTATCTACCTATAACTTGACTATTCATAACCAAATTTATAACCTATCAGTATCATAATAATAATATTATGTATAATTTGTGTAACCTTCGTAACTGGTTACGAAACATCGGTTTCGGCCGCGCCACCGGGTGGCCGAAATTAATAAATTAAGTGGTACATTTTTGTACCTACGTACTTGTTTGTGAACTTAATTAGGTACGAAGTCGCGTGAGTTGTATTGATGGATTAATAAGTAGGTATTACTAAGATTAACTTCTCACCTTTGTACTTAGATCACGACTTTTGCTTAAAGTTAGTAAGAGATAGAGATAAACTATGTCTACGAATTTATATCTAATCATTAGGCAAACAATTGCCTTTATTCCCACTAGATTAGATAGATAGATAGATAACTCATTTATTTCACTAGAACAATTATTAGGTATAGATGTGAATACATTTTAATATTTTTTTCTCTGGGGCTGCGCTGGGGAGATGCGCTACAGCGCCGCCCAAAATTCAGTTGACTGTAGGTACCATTAATCTATTAAGGTACTTATTTTTCTGAGGTTCTAAACTAATTGTGTACATCCATACATACATACAATCTATCTAAACTATTATAAAACTGTAACAGAAAGTGTGTCTATACATTGAAGATATTAACAAAAAAAAAAGTTACGGTATTGTTTTAGGTGTCCCTGATTCCATATCACCAATTTTTGAATTTTTTGTCTGTCTGTTTGTTTGTTTGATCGAGCATCACGCGAAAACTACTGAACCGATTTTTATGAAACTTTTTTTGTTTGATTGCTTATGATCTGACCTAAAAACTGGTAACTATATAATTGAGCGGACGAAGTCGCGGGTTAACGCTAGTACATTTATAAATACCTACCTACTCGTAACAAAACAGATGATGGGGTTTCAAGGGAGCATGACATGACTTCCACGCACATTGATGAAGTGACAAACAATCCTATAAGTTGTACCTACTCTTAATTATATTCCGTGCTATAAGTAAAGGTAATCCCGGATGTTATGGATGTAGATTATCTACATTTTCTGCCACTTATCCCACAGAATAGGTAATAGTAGGTATATAGTTCTAGTTATGCTAAGAGCATAATTATTCTTATGCTACGAGTTTATTATGTAAACCACCTATGTAAAGAATGTAGCAACAAACAAAGCCATTTTCTCCAATTAACTAATAAAACAGGTTAGGTAGAAACATTTGGTGCAAACCATAATCACACTCCTCTCGGAAGGTCTGAAAGTAAATAGAGTAACTACTTACTCTGTGCTACCAGTCACTTTAATATTCAGATTCTTTATTTGCAAGAATGTAGGTTTGCAACAATGTAGGTAGTAAACATTATTTACAGACAATTAAGATTTAAAGACAATATGATTGCACTTTCTCACTTTTCACTACCTACATGGTTCTTTTGTAGCATATTTTATGGAATGAGATATGAAATTATGTGAAGCGATGATAGGCGATAGGCGTTTCACCCATAAAACGGATAAAACCTCGTATCCACTTGGCAACAATTGACGCGCAACATGTTCGGCAACGTTGCTAAACAACGCGCGACGTTGCCGTACACATGGCGACACATCAAGCCAACAAAACAAAACCAACGTAAGCTGGCCGCGCGACGTTATACGTTACTCGACCTACGCACAGCCAGCTTATTTTGGTTTTGTATAGCTTGATGTGTCGCCGTGCGTACATGTTGTGGCAAACTAAGTTGAAGCATAGAATATTGCGTCGCGCGTTGTTTTGCAACGAGTTGCGCGTCAAATGTTGCCTAGTGCATTCGCAGCTTTAAACACATGGATATGTAATAGATATGTTATCCCTTTTTTGTCGCCTCGAAAATTTTATGTTGTTATATTTTCTTTAAAAAAAGCGGAGAACATTATTTAAAGAGGCATAGATAATAATAATAAACTGCGTAGTCTAACTCCAATAACCAGACTTATCAGTTGCATTATCATGCCATTACATTAGGTATTTACTGTATTGAATGATAAAGCAATACCTAATTTAGCTCATTTAGTTGCCTTAGTTTTATATAGACTATGGGTTTGGGAAAGATAAAAGAGCATTCACCTCGCGCTCCATACAAACGAAGTTTTATTTTACAGGGTATACCAGAAGTGGTGGTCCAAAATGGACGAAGGGGTAGTGGAGATAATTTCCAAAAATTTTGGCCCCATACACATAGGTCCGGAAATTAACGGCTTAAAAGCTACACAGAATTTTGTACTTTTTGAGGAAAAGTCGACTTGTTACTACAAAAATACTAATTTCAAAAAAACTATGAAACATTTCCAACTTTTTATTTTAATTTCATGTTCCTTAAAGGTGTAAGTCACCAGCGTGTAGGATAAGCAGGTGACGATTATGTGAAAGACAGTCGTTTTCATGAAAATAATTGCCTGACTTCAGAAACATGCTGTGAAAAAAAATGTACTACAGAAAAGTGACCCTGTATAACTAGAAATGATCTCCATTACCCCCTCGTTCATTTTGGACCACCACTTCAGGGACACCCTGTATTTTGGATAAGTAGTTCAAATGTTTTTTTTAAACACGATCTTGAAACTAATATCTGTGCCTGTGGCTTACAGATTTCCATACAAATTTTAACGTATTAGTTACTAGGATGATCGGGCGCTTTGCACATATCGCAACTGGTTGCAAAACTTAGTTGCCGTGGTGATCAGAAGGGATATTATATGAATATTCAGAGCACAAAATAAATATTTTGTGTTCAGAGTGCATTTTGTTGTACGTATAAGTACATAAGTACTATAATATGCAGTATTATGATAGGTGATGAAAAATTGGAACAGATGAGTGAGTTTGTGTACTTGGGATGTATCTTCACAAGATACGATAAGTGTAAGGGGGATATTGAGAGAAGAGTGAAAGCCAGGTGATAGGATAAACGGAGCTCTGCATTCTTTAGTGAAAACCCAATACGTGTCCAAAAAGGCAGTTCATAATGGAGTGTTAGTCCAGACATTGAAGTATGGAAGTGAATCTTGGGTATGGCAGAAGACGCACGAAAGTAGGATTAACGCCGTAGAAATACGATCATTGAGAAGTAACAAATTGAAAAATAGTGTAATTAGAGAACGTTGTGGCCTGAAAGAGAATGTATATGTAGTGACAAAGATAGAAAAAGGTTTGTTGAGGTGGTTTTGTCATATGGAAAGAAAGGATGAGAGCGGATTGACGAGTGCATCTATATGGTAAGCGTAAGTGGAAATGTTGGAAGGGAACGGCCTAGACGTACATATTGACGGCCTAGACCAAATTGGTGACGTGCTTAAACAGGGCCAGGTCAGATCTACCCGAAACCGACGAGCATGCATTAAAGGACTAATGAATGAGGAGGAAGTTTGAGAGGTTTGTCAGGATCGTAGCAGGTGGCGTTCCGTTGTCCTTGCGTAGGTACCCCAGTGGGAGACAGGCGTGAGAATATATCATTTGAGCCCAACTACATAGATAGTAAAATGAATGTGAATGATTGTGAATGAACTCAAACTCAAAATTATTTATTCAATATAGGAGCTAGAAGCCCACTTATTTATTAAGGCTAAAGAAGTGTGTCAGAGTCGTAGTGTGTGGCGGTCCGTGGTACCGTCTCTGCCTACCCCCTTGGGATAATGGTGAAAGCTTATGTACCTACCTATGTATGTAGATAGTAAAACTATTAACAAGACAGGAATCTGATGTTATCTAGAGCACGACATTATAGATATTGTTAACATTGTTAGACATTGTAATGCGCATTTTGCTCATAACAACCGGATAAAATAGAATGATTGTCATTAATGCTTATCGAAATAGATAATGTGTAAGTAACATAAAGTAAACAGCTAATATGTAAAGTTAGTATGTAACCTAAATGACAGTAGTAATTAAGTGATAATTAAATACAGTAAACAAGTTTAATTAGGTGAGAGAAAATAAGGAAGAATTTTTTATAACTGCCGGTATGAATCCCTTATAATAAAATGAATACTTCGGTCATCTGAAAACATTGAGTGTAATGTAAAGAACAGTTCATCCTGTATAAATAAACCAATCATAACATCGGTAAAGTAACAATGGTGTTTAAATCTTAATCATTGGATGTTAATTTATTATACACAGACACACATAGCACCATTTATTATGATAGTATGAATCAGAATATGTGAATATTACCAATACCTTTGGGCATGCGTGGAAACTAATTATTAGCCCCTACTGAGGTATAGGCCCGTGCCCTGTTGCTGTGGGACGTATAGGCTGATAATGACGATGATAGAATCAGATGATTCCTATTATGAATCAAATATCATGAATATTTTCTTACCTTTTTAATTTCCATATGTCCTTTGGTATTTTCGCTAGATTGTTGCCCCCTAAATAAAGATATTTAAGCGACGTTATATCTAATACTTGTTCGGGAAAGAACTTTAAATCGTTTCCACTTAAATTAAGTTCTCTGAGTGTGTTCTTCGCAGAGGTGAAACACTTTGGTAGGGATTCATTGGTGAGGTTATTCTGTTTGGCTATCAGGGAAGTGAGCGGGCAGCTCCTCAAGACATCAGGGAGAGCGGTCAGCCTGTTGTTGCTCACGTCCAGAATCTTCAAGTTGTTAAACTTGTGTATCGTCTCCGGCAGCGCTTGGATGCGGTTGTTGTGAAGCAGAATAATTTCGAAATTTTCCGCGCAATCCTTCTCGTGAATGACGCCCGTCAGTTCCGACGATAAGATGTGATTGTCCAGCAATTGGTTTGATAAGTCGAGGGTTTTTTGATCTCTGCTGTCACTGTCGCAGCTATCAGACGTGTAGTACTCCATATTGTTCTGGTTGATATGGTTCTTTTACGAATAAATTCAGCAGATAACTCTTATCTGAGCATTTTATTCGTAAAACTAACCGCAAGTGGAGACCGCTCGCCTCCTGCGCGGCGCACGCGCAACTGCGCAAGTGCGCAGCTCGGCCCATTCACGCTTGTCCTCTGTGGCTCTCAATCGATTGATAAAAGAAGAGGGATACAGTACTTATATCTAATCTAGTCACATTTAGGTACTAAACTGTACAAAACCAACAAACGGTGATTGTTACTTTAACAATTTGTATAGTTACTTACTAACAACTTTGGTGTGTTAAGTTTATTCATTGCGATTAACTTTGGCTTTTATATAGGTAAAGTCCAGAGTTAAATTGCAATTAATTGAGGGTTTTATTAACCCTTGAACTCCCACAGACGCGATATTATTGAACCACCCATAGTTTAGGTAGGATCTATTGTTATCTTAAAGCCGGATTGCGAGCGGTTAAATACTAATTAAAAGGGAAGATAAAGTGCAAAAATTAAAGACTTCCTATTTAATTAGTGTCCTACCATATAGGTATATAATTATATATTAGTCTTTAGCCCTACGGCCCTAGCAAACTACAAAATCTTATGATTAAACATCCTATTCATATTCCTATTCTGTCGACTGTCATGTACACACGGCGACACATCAAGCTATACAAAACCAACATAAGCTGACCGCGCGTAGGTCGAGTAACGTATAACGTCGCGCGGCCAACTTATGTTGGTTTTGTATAGCTTGATGTGTCGCCGTGTGTACAAGACAGTCGACAGAATGGGTCATTATGCAGCTTCGAGGGCTTCGATGAAGATTCGACCCACGCATGAAGATAACAAATTCTTGTTATCTGACAGCAGCTGCATGCTTCGATCCTAAGAGGACGGAAATCGCTCCTCTTATCATTCCGAAAATACCAAAGAAACCTATAATGGATGAAGCATGACATGATGCATTGGTCATGATTTGATATGATTTTTTAGGCACAAAGTCCCTTGTGCTAAACCGATAAATAAAAAAATAAAAAAGCCATAGACAGAACTGTTTTATCAACAGAGACTTCACATCTGTGTTTAAAAAACAGATGGCGCACATAGCTTTGGCATTTCGTGACGTCACATTCGCTCGGTCGGTGATCGAAGGGCCGAGCATGGCCCGAGTGTAAGCCGAATCTAGCCGAATGAGAGAGCGAGTACGAGTCTGAAGAAACTAAAAATCTGTCGTTCACTTTTAGTGATGTAAATTTTGAAAATTTATCAAAATGATATTGTAAAACGTTGCAAAGGCAGTCTTATTTTAATTTTGATTGTATCTTAGTGATATTGTTTTGACTATTCCAACCCAAACTTTGTATTTCGTGGGGAAAGTGAGATAGTTCAGTGCGAGTGCAAGGGTGGTAACGAGAAATGTGAAGTATCTATGAAGTTCAGGATTCTAAGGCCGTTTATTTTATACCTATAATAATGAGCGGACGCCCCAGGACTACGTCGTTCGCCGAGGGCAGCAACAGCAAATCCGTTCGAAAGACATTCGAAAATCAACCTCAGAAACCACCTCTCGGAGGCGTAAAAATTAGCAGTGAGTACCTACCACCTAACCATTCTTTTGTCGGCCATCGTGATTTCCTACGCCTGTGACGTATCTCAATACAGACAATTTTAAATATGGCTGCGAACTGCTACAAATCGGCTATTACTGAAACATCCAACATCACTAATTTCTAAATCAATAGCTGCAACCTTACACGTACATAGCATTTCAAAAATGGCCACAGGCTAAGCTTCCTTTCTGCCACATATGCCCCAGCCAGTGTGACAGATATAACGTCAAAAATTACAAAATTTTCGTGAAATGCGTCGTATTTTATGGTTATCTCATGGATAGTTATTCGTTTTATTGGCAACTCTTTTCGTGTTTTACCTAACCTCAACTCCGAATTCTCTTTGTAAAATTCATGTATAAAATTTGTAACTTAATTTATATTGGTGTTGGAGGTTACTCCAATATGACGTAATGAGACTATCATCAGGTAATTATTAAAGATCTATTTTCATTTCTTAGTACATACCAGAAAATGTGGCCAATTGCCTGACATTTCTAATGGGA
The DNA here is from genome assembly GCA_927399405.1 of Agonopterix arenella. Taxonomy (NCBI): domain Eukaryota; kingdom Metazoa; phylum Arthropoda; class Insecta; order Lepidoptera; family Depressariidae; genus Agonopterix; species Agonopterix arenella. The sequence continues at coordinate 11,431,611 of OV656704.1, read as the reverse complement.
GACCTCCGTTCCACAAGATGGTTTTATGGTCTCCTAATTAGGATGCTTCTCTTGCCAACTTCTCAACTCTCAACAGTATTATCAAATGCTAAATGTTGTAGATAAAGATATATCATATGCTACGTCCTGGATTCATTCAATGGTTTTGACTTATTCACTCAAGTTTATATCTAAGACAACAATGGTAATTATCATTTTACAAAACAACCCTAACACTGACTAAAACTTGAAGTGTTTAAAACCCAAATTCACCTGCAGAATCTATAAGTCTGTGTGATTTGTTTGAATTATCATTATTAAAGTCTTGTTGCGAGATCAAAGAAGAAAATTTCGCTCATCCGGTGGAATAACAGCACAAAAACATGAACATTTTACAGGAGAAGCGTTTAAAGGTTCACCCTGCAAGAGGGGCCCAATTTTTTGTCAACAAACAATAACACTCTGCCTGTCCCTATTACCTACCGCCTTGGTTGAGCGGGCTCATTTTCCACAACTCAACGACTTAGGCGCCTATTTTGCGTTGACCTACTGCCTTTGTCAGTCACTGTTTATCCTGTATTGTTCTGGTGAAATAAATGAGTTATTTATCTATCTATCTATCTATCTAGCGAAAACTCTTGGCTATACAGTAGTGAGTTTAGTCTTCCAGATATATATTCACCTAAGGATTGAGGCTGGGCCACACAGAGTGCGGCTGAGGGCTGGCTGCGGGCCGGCAGTAGTTGTAAACTATGGAATTATATGTGAGGTGTCACACTGAGGCTACTGTTCTGCAGCTGTTCCACAGCCACGCCAGACTGCATCTAGTGTGACTCCTCACATATAATTTCATAGTTTACAACTACTGCCGGCCCGCAGCCAGCTCGCAGTCATTCCGCAGCCGCACTCTGTGTAGCCCAGCCTTTATTGTGTCATTAATAACTCAATTTTGACAAAAAACTGCAATTGTGTGGTTATCCTCCAGTTCCGGATGAGCGATTTGTATATGATTTTCTTTAATGAGACTTTTGCTTGGCTATGTAAAAACCACAGTGCAAAAAATTTTGTGATGTATCACTTTTATCAATATATCAAATCACTATAAAATCATTGAATAATATTTTTTATTGAAAGAAAAAGCTTTCAGAAATTGTTGAAACATTCTCATAATGTTGTAATTAGTTAAGAAAAATTTCTAATACTTTAACTGGGGCTTCATTAATAACACTTTTTATGTAGTTTTTTTGCTCAATAAAAATATTTTCTTACATTCTTCCCACCACCTGCAATGTCCATGACAGAACCTGAATTAGAACCCAGGACTTTTCGTCTTTTGAAAGTCCAGTGTGGTAAACATTACACAAGCTAGGTTGTCGAACTTCGAGATTAATGATTCTTCCCATTCAATATTAATTAAATTTCCAGTACCACGATATAAGAAAATGTGCCTATACTTCCACATACTCAGTATTATAATTTAAATTAATGTTAAAAAAATTGACGTACTAAATAATGGATGCCGGGTCTAGTTCTAGCTCTACAAATTGCTCGAAAAAAGTGTCTGAGACATAAACCTAAGTATGTGTATAGTAATATAAACGCACTGAAAACATTGAAATAGCTGAAAAAAAGTTTTCATTTTGGTTGCGTAGATTTTACCCCCATAGGGGCACGGCGTGCGGAGCGCGCCCGTGCGTTCGCACAGTCGGCCGATCAAACGAAGACTGTCGCGCAATTGGTTCTCATTATACGTTTTGGTGCTCTTTTGATTCGGACACTTTTGAGCGCGGACCCGACGTCCATTAGTTGGTTAGTCAATGGTTAAAATGGTAATGGCCAATTACCAAACACTTAATATAATAGATTTTATTTAGGATTTAAATCTTTAGCAGCCAGTAGTTGTAGTGGTGATGTAGAGTAAAAGCCAGGCCACACAGAGGCGGGTTTGGGGGAAAGCGGGCCGAAGGCGGACCTGCGGGAAGCGAATATCTCCAGACCCGCGCGTATTTCTGTGTGTTACGGTACATACAAATTCGAACATTACCACCACACCACACCATACACAACAAAACACAGAAAACCGAGCGGGTCCGGAGATATTCGCTTCCCGCAGGTCCGCCTCCTCCGGCCCGCTTTCCCGCAAAATCGCCTCTGTGTGGCCTGGCCTTAAGAGACCATGTGGTCAATAAATGTATTTGTTTCACATTAAACCTAAATAAATAAACCAATGTAAAATATGCTATAGCAGTGCGCGGTATGTGCTTTCAGCAGTATAATATAAGTAAATGTAGGGCATGTTTGATGCTTGTGCAGCATCCATAGAAAGAACACATTTCACATAATGAATAGTGTTATGTAGTGGTTGTACCTGTAACTCATAGTTTTCTCATAATATTTACTCATGAGCAAACCAAAGACATGAAGGATGTGTAAAACACGTTTGGCCATAAGGTAAAACACGTTTGGCCTTTCATTGTCCAAATTATAAGGTTCTAGTCTCAGGGTTCGAAAGGATAATTATCACTATAATAATCATGATAATTGATAATTATCATGATAATTGATAATTATCATGATAAATATATGTTGATAATTATCTTGATAATTGTAAAATAATTCGAAAAAACAAAAAGCTTGCGCTAGTAACGCGACACCATGTGTGATCACGATTCGCCAAAAAGGAAGAACACACACGTAATAATTTTTCTCACTGTTTTGTTGTTGATTTTCTCAATTATTTGTTATTCATTGCGATGCGAGACAAATATGCCAAAGACTAGGTGTTGTTTGCTTTCAATATGAGTGCATTAAAGCAAAAACATCAATTTTAGAACTTTTAGTTAGAAATTTCACTCTTGATAATTAAGAACCCTGTCTAGTCTAGATCTACCTACCTATTTGTTCAACCATCTCAAAACCTGGCCCACAATGTCTTTGCTTTAACAGTTGGATAACTTTTTACTTTTGATAATGATGATGATGACTACTTACAGTACGGCTACGGACATTCCCTGCTCCCCACCAATTTGTACTCCACCCCTAGGAAGACATGTGGAAGATGTCAGTAGGTAATGGTGTAGTCCTCTCTTGCTTTACTCTCTCAGTTTTGAATCTCTTCTTTCTACTCGGTGAAAGCTTCCAATCTTTGATTAAATTTAAATAGCGGAAGATACGTTACGTTCTTACATTATAATATAACATTACGTACTCGTATTTACTCACACAAACGTTAATATTATACATCAACAATCAAAAATCGCACTCCAGGTGGCTTGCGAGCAAGACGATGTATCGCCGTAATCTCAATCATGCACGCGTGCCTTGCGAATCCCGTTCGGATTGCGACTGAGTCAAATTAGGCGACGGGGGCTCAATTTATTTACGCGTTCCATGCGCTAGAAGCTAGTACCGTATCTTCCGCTATTTTAATTTAATCAAAGGTGGCACATGCTTATTCTCGCGAATAAGGGTCATATTGCTGTTAAGAGTATTTTTACTATCACATAGTGGTAAGCTTTATTACAGTACACATAATAACTCTTCAGATTACTAATGGTGGCCCTATAGTGAGATGGTTGTTAACAGGTCATATCTCTACTATAAATCTGATAAGATTATATAAATATTGATGATATTTATTGTCTAAAATACCTACTGATGCTATAGGTAAAATTACATTAGGGCTGTTTGCATTTATTATATTGCTGCTGTTGATATCTATTTAAAAAAGTTTCATGTTGTTTTAATAGATTGCTAATATGAAAGCAAAAAGAACCATATAGTAATTAAATTAATGAATATCACTAACATTAATAAATAATATTGTCAAGTCTTAAATACAAGACCTAAAGAATTCCGGAACTATAATTCGAGAAACTAGCCTGTTATTGAGTTAAGATGACTGTAGTTAAGATGACTGTACATCACTATACTATAATGGAATAAAATTACATATTATAAATTGGGGCCAAATAAAAAATTCGTATGTATAGGTACAAATATTTGTCACCTGCGGGATTCGAACCCCGTGAACCTTGGCTAGCAAATTCACTACCGACTACCGACTGAGCTTTAGGGCCGACAAAGGACAGTGGGCAGGAGTGGTCCAAGAGCCTTTACCTAAGTGGCGTACTACGTTTGAAAGGGGGTTTAATATAGAACATATTTTTATATCTGCCACCAATGTCTTTTCGAGAGAAAAAAAGATACAGGGTGTTTTGTTTAGCGGCTTTTCATACTAATGTTAGCATTTCACTGCTATTTTTATCTGCTGGTTGAATTCCTTGTTTCATATGGTATTATTCGTTTTTTTATTATTATTCATTAATAATTGCATTCAAAAGAATTTTTAAATCTTAGCATATCGTAAACTCAAAACAAGAAAATCGTCCTGAAATTGACATTATAGTACACATGAGCCTTCTTACTGTTGCATGCTTAATCATAACTTTTTGTAGTTGTAGGTAAGTGTCTGATCACCCCAAAAGAGATAACATCTTTTGGGCCATAATTTAAAAATAATTTCTTCCTAAAATGACGGAAAAATAAAACACCCTGTATCTTTTTTTGCTTCGAAAATATGTTGATGCCCGTTGTACACCATGTACGTTTGGGTATCCTCTAACTGTCCCTACCTATGCCATAGCGGGGGGCTCTTGGACCATACAGTGGCCATACATTTTTGCCCAGTGTCCTTTATATCATACATGCTCGTCACGACATTATCTTACGGGGGTAGGCAGATTAGCTAGCTACGTAACTGACATTTCTTTCGCCTCATAAACGTTTATATAAATTTTCCATGCGCTGCTAATTATGTTTATGAACATACACATATCTTCTAGTTGCTTTCGAATATTACCGACATCAACATAATTATGTTGGTGCAAAATCCGTTAGTTTGTTGATTTACATGTTTTGGTTGTGTCCCGCCCGCCATAAATTAAAAAAAAAAAACATTTCGGTGAACAGATCTGTTTGATCAATGCAAAAAATTATGAAAATTACTAGAGGCTTCGTTTATCAAAGATATAAGATATCATTTGCGGGATAAACTCTGTCATTCAATTATTAATTTATAATTGATAATGAAGAAGTAGTGAAGCCACTTGACATTGGAATTAGAAAAGTGTAATTTACCTCAAGTTCTTCTGACTATAATTCAGTCTTGTTTATCCGTGTCTTTTGCAGCCTTCAAGGGTTTTTTACTTTATGCAAATACAATAGGGCATCCAGGCCGCCGATTGAAGTGTTTCTAACATGTAAAAAATTCAGCAAGCAGTCTCTCGACGGTTTAAACACCTAGCAGGCGCGGCACAAGTTGAATTTTTAATAACGTGGCAACACAACCTTGGCTGCATGATTCGTGGCTTACTAATGAGATCGTTGTTACACTTCTGTGGGGAACGCGTTCGATTATGTTAATTTTTTCATTGAACACATGTTACGAAATTGAAAGTTCACCTTCATAGATGATTGTTTAAAAATCACATTTTAGCTAACTTGCTAGGCGGGCGGAATGTAATGGCGTTGTCGACAAACCAGGGTTATCGACCCCTAATATGCAAAAGGATACCCTATCTTTGGGGCTCAGATAGGTAGGTAAGAAGCGGTCTTGACTTCACACCAGATATGTAATCGGAAAATATCGATATCGTTAATGGTTGAAAACGTTAGAATTACATGTATGTGCGGGCTGAAAGAGCGCAGAACTTATCAAATACGTTATCACAAGTGAACAATCTCGATATCTCGCGGTCGACACTCGACATGCCCATCCTGCCATTCGCGGAAGAGCCGTGCCAACGCACTCTCGGTTTTTCGAGTCGCCTTTCGCTCGGTGCCCCGGTCACAGTCAAACGACGTGGTCGCACTGCCGCAGCCGGTGCATGTTGCAAAATTACGTATTGGTTCGTTAACCCACATCCTTAGTTTGGTTCAGTCAGCGCCGCCGCGCGGCTGCTATCAGTACGCGAGTAATTCATAAACAATATGTCGATTAGGTCGCGAGTGTAAAAATATTATGTTCAGAAAATAATTAGGTCGACGTTATAAATATAAAGTTGTACATAGTGGTGAAATGTGGTCCAGTGAATGAGCATGATCGTCAAATTAGTGCAGAGCGGACAATACTTAATGTTAGTTTTCGGAGGTGGATGCGAGTGTGAGAATGATGTTGCGGCGTCGAGGCACTTACACCGTCAATGCAGATCCTGATGATCGCGACAACAGAGCCAAGTCCGCTGAGCCAATCCCTGTTGTGGTCAAGAGAAATGGTACGGTTCATTCGGCTACGAGGTCACGTTATCCACATGATAATTTAAAAATTATCTAGATGTAGGATTAAGTCAATACTAAATACTGCCTCCGTGGTCTAATGGCTAAGAGCATTGGCTGGCTCGACACGGAGGTCGTGGGTTCGATTCCCACGGGGGACACCTAGTGAAATGTTACTTTGTGTGTTTTTCCCCAGTTGGTTAGGACATTGCAGGCTGAATCGCCTGATTGTCTGAAAAAAAAATGATTCCGTGCTTCGGATGGCACGTTAAGCCGTTAGTCCCGGCTACTATCTCTGGTAGTAGTAGTCGTTACATAAAAACCACGTCAGAGGCCGTAAGGCGGTCTGAAAAAACTCTGACACCAGGGCTCTGCCCACACGATAAGAAGAAGAATACTAAATACCAATCGCTTTCACTTAACTATTGTCTTTCTTTCAATGACTGGATACCCACCCTTCTAAACTTTCTATTTTTAGTGCACTAACTAATATTTTCAAATTCAAAATAGTTTACTAGGAAGGAGCCACGATATATAATTTAATTATGTTGCGTGCTGTGGAATATAGTATTTCAGCGATTTACGAAACTTATAATTTACCTGCTCAAATAGGTTCAGGAATGTGTAGTTTCCCCAGGAAGTACGATTTAAGGTTATTTCAGCTGCAATGATTACGACCAATCAACTGACTACTAATGCCAATTAAAAGCCATTAATTTGAGGTTACCAAACTAATTGGCACATAAAACATTAATTATTGAATGTTAATATTTTTTTTCAATTTTTCGCTCCTTGTCCAACTTGTAACTTAACATTCCATCTAAAGTTTTTGACATCAAATTTTAAAGGAGGTAAGTACTTTTAACTAACCAATAACTTTCCCCTATCACAAGAACCGTTTTATTGTCATAATTAGAAGTAGGTAGATAGGTACGAAGAGATATGACGTCGATGTTATTATTTGGCATTTTATAAGATTCACGTTAATAATATTAGAAAGTCATTGCATTAGGAAATTACATACCTACGTGCAGTAAAATATAAAATTGTTGCATAGTTTTATGAAGGGTGTAAAAAAACCTGTTGGAGCCTTAAAGGGTTGCTTCAGACCATCAATCTGAACAACTTTCTCTATGGGATCAATATCGAAATCGCGAAAAAAAACCGTGGAGAGATAGTGGAATGAATTGAAACTAGAATTGCGAATGTGTTCCCATAGAGTGTCATAGATTCGCAATTTCGTCGCCCTTGGCGAAATTGCGATACGACCTACCTACTTTGTGTATCAGTATATGACCCTTTAGTTCGCGTAAACACGCGACGTTGTTTAGCGTCACAAACATAGTCTACTTTGGAAATACGCCCAGAATTATTTTAAATCTTATATTCGAGATTGCGAGCACATAAATCAGAAATGTGTAAAATTAGACCCGTCAACTCTGCGCCGCACCTTCCTACATCAAGGTATTCTCACGGCATATTTTTAGAGCTATTTTAACTGCCAGTGTAATGGAGACATTAAAGACGAATTTTGTAATATAAAAAATCGCTCTAATATGGGAATTAAGTTTCAAAGCAAACTGGGTTCGTTTCTTAAGCTTTATGTTTGAAGCTCGATAAAAACTATTCATTGTGTCAGTCTTATGCTTATCAGTCAATCATTACACGTCACAGATCACGTGGTAGTCATATTCTCTGTTCGATAAACAGGGTGTAATGCGTTATGTATTCAGACCATCAAACTGAATAACTGTCAGTACGACGTATGGCACCAACATTGAAATCGTGAAAAAATATCAACTGTTTCATACATTTGCGTTGAGTCGCGACACACTTTTCGATCTTGGTCCCATATTTAATGTTGTTCAGTTCGATGAGAAATCAATGCAAAGGTAACACCCCCTTTTTCATTTTCAATCATCTGAAGCGCCCCCTTAAGTATGCGCATTTAAGTATATACCCTGTATTCACCAAGATGATTAGCCATGTATGATAAGCACTACATGAGCTAGGCTGTCGTATCGAGATGAGATACTTTACTCTTTACGCATTATCATGTGCCAATTCACCAATGCAAAGATAAAGTTGAATCATACCGTTTGAAGAGCATTAAAAAGTATCATGGAATCTTGTCGCTCCCTATGATAAAGAATCGTCTTAATCGCTACCTATATTGACAGCGTGGTAACCCGAAGGCCCATTTTATGAGTCGAGCGATGCGTCATAGATCTGGTGGGACCGGTTCCCCCATTATCTGCGGTTAGTCTCTTGCGACAATAGGCCTTGGTCGAATTCTAAAGCGTAGAGCGCGTACAGGATTACCAAGAGGACCGTGTCCTGGTGTTGTCTTCCGAGAACAATAGTGTTGTGTTGTGCAGCCACTTGTGACCCGTTAGCGAGGAAATGCATGCAACGAGCACCGTGTCTATTGTTTCAGTAAAAGCCTTGGTGCTGAAGTTCTTTTTATTTTCAAGTTACGAATAGGGTTATCACCTGGTTTGCTGTTTCCTTATTTGGCTAGATTTCCTTATTTTAGATATTTACGGGTGACTAATAAACAGCATTGGCATTGTTTAGATTGTCTAATAAAAATCCAGGCTTAATTCTGGTGCCTATTTTAAATGGGTCTAGACTCTAGATAATGTCCCAAGATATTTATTTATTTAATAATTAATTAATATTTATTTTTGAAAGAAACAGCTTTCATTAGCTCTTCATTTTGTCAAGCAAAGGTTTTTCAAGAAATTTTAACTTTAAATGACATTTCATTTTCAACTCTACCTTCATTGTATCTAATTTTTTTCTGCTTCGGCTCTAAAATGGGAGCTTTGTTTACCCCTTATTTTAACGGTTCTACGGGTTCCTGTTTTGTCATAGCCTGAAAACAAGTAACCCGTAAGATACGGGTCATCTGGCAACCCTAGTTGCGGATGTCTTATTGGCAAGGTACTTTCGCTCTATGTAACAGTTCTTTCTTTTTTCTTATTTTGTGGACTTATTTTACTGTTAACTGTTTTATTATAATGGTGTTTCCTTTCCTTTTCATCAGTCCATTTCATTCAGTTGCCTCGTTTTAAAATGTCAACTGGCAGGTTGCTTATTCAGGTATCTTCTCTTCATGTGAGCTACCGACGTATGTTCCCCATTCATAAACTAAGAAGTGCCATTCAAAGTTGGAGATCCGAGTAGCTGAGTACGTATTCGGACAACGTCAACGCAATATGCACAACTTTAACTTACGCAATCTAACATCAGCAGCAAATAATTGATTCCATAGCAACGTAGAGGTGAAAGCGGATCGAATGACAGGTGCGTGATCTCTCGCTCGGTTTGCGTGCTGCGAAGCCTGCGAACCCAACAAACTCCGCCAAAAGTTCTAATCCAATTGTCATAGACCATGAAAACATTAATCGTATTAACGTTTCTGAAACGTTGACAATTGAATATTATAGCCGCAGTCAATTTTTCAAACCTACGAGGTACGATGTAGCGTCTGAAAGTCACCGATAGCACAACAGCTGCCTATCAGTCATGTATCAATTTTGGTTGTCTTACGTCATTGATTGTAAAAAAGTAATATGATGTAGTATAAGTCAATGTATAAAGTCGATTTAGGTAATCTTTCTGGAGTGTTATTATTGAATCACACACATTCCAATTCATATACGGAAATGTCAAAATAACTATGGGGTTTCACGTCATTCGTCATAGATTGATAAATATAGCACTTCTGGGCTTAGATCAAAATAAAATTAATGGATAGGCCCAAACCGCGTTAAGTTTAAGCACACAACTAGTACACTTGGTCCATACAAACTAGCACACTTGTCTGTCATCTCGGTACATATTTGAAGTCATATCTGTCAATTGTTTTGCCTCATTTTTCTGGTTTAAAATGTTCGCTTAAGGTCCATCCCTTAATTTTACTTTGATCTAAGCTTCTGGGTGGATCACGAATTGCATTGAAATAAGAACGTGAAATAGTAACGGTAAACAATTGTTTGGGGACGCTTTATCTTGTTTCAGTGACGTCACAGTTAAATTATCACCGGTAACATAAAGAGGTATGCACGCGCGTTATATTTATGATGCATGAGGTATGACAAAAGTTCTATAAATGTATGATGCGGTAGAAGCCAGGTAACGAACCAATTTCACAGATTAAACATGAACACCATAAAAATGACTTGTTTCCAAGAATGTCAGTCCTCGTCCCTCCATCTGTAATTTAATTGGTGTCATCCTAGAGCTACAATAGTTGCACGCACATGAACTTTAATTGGCTTCATGGGCCATTGCAGGGCTGCCGGCAAACGTCAATTAGTAGAGCAACTTTAGGTTTTCTCGCTGCTGAATTATTTATCACTTTTTTGCTACGGTGACAAAACATGTGCTAAGCATCTTAAAATCAGAATTCAATTCGTCTTAAGTAGATAAAGTACTTCATGATTGCGTCTAAACATTTAGTTCTTTGACTCTCATGTCCTTAGTCATTAATTGACACATAAAGTGTTGCTATAGGGAAAACAAAGCAATATTTGTTATGATGATATCGGAGCATTGCACGCGTATCGTGATTTGTGCATGACAGAAAGCAATGGCAAGACTATGGTATAGCAATAAGTAAAACTAGTAGTCGCGAAGTTTGAATTAGCACATTGGCGTTGTAAGTGTAGCGAGGGGCGACCTCTACGGGGCGGGGCGGTGTCGCGCCCCGCGGCCGCCAGTCTACCACGGCGCGCGCTCGTGTGCGATCCTCTGCCAAGCTGGAGTGTGCCGCGGGCCCGATATGCTTCGACAACCTAGGAGTGTCCGACGGCGCGGCCACGGTGGCCCTTCGCCCCGTCGGAGACGTAGCTGCTCGTTCCGAGCCCTCGCTCCTCCGCTTGCTTGATGCCGAAAAAAGCGGACAATTGAGCCGCGCCCGCGACCGTCTTTCCTCTTTTTGTAAGAAACTACGGCGTACTATCAGTGAGTTTCCGAAGCGCTACTCGTGGTCGTTCTTATCCATTGTAAATGTTCGTCATTACCAGTGTCAACCTGTGATCTCGCGTGATTTCGCATCAATTTACATGTATCCTATATGTATGTTCACATAAATGTTCTAATGCTGCTTTTGTATTTTGCCGCGAGCAGGCGACGTGGATGCTCCTAAAAAGGCCGAGGTGGCTTCGGAAAAGAAGGCCACAACCTCGCACCGTAAGTGCTAGATATGTTGCACTACAGTAGCTGGGCAGTAGATCACAGTTTTTCTTTCATAACAAATCCTCACGTCCCTTTTCCTATAATCCGACGCACTCTGACATCCTCCTGCTTTAACACTCGGCTCTCGACAGCTTGTGAATGTGAAGAGCGTTCCAGTTGCCTGCTCCATGATCTGACGAGACTCATCCTCCTCCTATTAGTAACTGATTCTATATGTGTGTGACTTGTTTGTTGGTGTTGTTTGTTAATAGGTAGATGGCTGTACTTCTTTAATCTGGAGCATTTAAGTCTTATCTGTGTATTTGTCAGCTGTATTTTTCTGTGTAGGTAGTAAATTAGATACCATTTATTTCAATTGTTATAAAATTGTTATACCTAGATGCTGTTTTAAGCTAATGCTCTCACGTTTGCGGTTACATTAACAAGTGTTTAGCATATTAACAAAGTGACTAACAAATGAATCAAGATTGAACAACTGCTTGCTGTCCAGTATTGTGTAATGAATAACGCAATCTAAATGGGTCTAGTTAATTAAGAGTATACCTACATAGTTGTGCAAATACGTAATTGAAGTATTGTTATCCACAAGACAATGGTACAATAAGATATATTGAATATTACGCGGAAGTAACACCATATAATCGACATAGTAGTGAATATTAAAGTTAGTAACGCACATGGCATACTGCTTCCTCTTGTTCGCGAGCACGTGATCGTCGTTAATGCAACCCGACGACGACAACGACGGAACCTTCGTCTTGACTTTCTAACATATCTCGCGGTATCAAAAGCGCACGCTTGCACGCTATTATATACTGCATTATGATCGATTTCAGTTTTTAATAATTTTATGTTTAAAATAAACAACGGTCGTGGGACTAGGATCTATTATTATATTCATATAATTCCATAATCTATATCTAAACTAATATTATAAAGAGGAAAATTTTGTTTGTTTGTATGTAATTGTCAGGGCTAATCTCTGGAACTATTGAACCGATTATAAAAATTCTTAGAAATTTGAAAAAAATACCCTATTCCTGAGTAACATAGGCTATAATTTTATGTTGATACGCGAACGAAATCTCGGGCAAAAGCTAGTGTATATTAAACAAAACTTATCCAGGAAGAAATTGTTTAGGTAATTGTGAAAAAACGGAACCGAAATTTAAACGAGTAATTTTATTAAAATAAAAAAACTAAGCGCTCAAACATTCAGACAGAAATAGCGACTTTAAGCGAGGTATAAAAATACCTTTTTGAGAAGTAAACAGGAAAATTTATTTTATGTCAGCGCAGCGTTCGAGTCTAAAGGATTAAGTTTGAGAATTCTTAATCAAATCATTCGACATTTAACAAAGTTGCGCTTTTGTCAGTCTACGGAAACTCGACAAAAGCCTTCAACAAAGAGCTAGTATATAGGAACAGAAGTTGCTATTGCTAGAGAGTACTTAATTAACTTCTTCCTGATTGATGCAATCGTCTATCGTTTCTACAGCTAATTTATATCCACGTTTGGTTCAATTGTATTGTAGCGAATGACAAGATGGCCTTGCTTGCAATGGATGAGAATGAAGTACACTACTTAGATTAATGTAGATAAACAAGGGTGGAGTGGCAGGGCTTGCGTCAATAAGGGTTGCCATGGGTGTGTTCATGCGGAGGTCTCGACTTGTTCTATCTATACTTTTTAGCTGATATTACACTCCTTGCTTCACGACAGCGTTACATAGTTCAACTATAAATCATAAGAATATTTTTGTGTTAGGTGCTTTATTACATTGCTCGTACCTATTCGAACGGAAAATGTTTTGCAGTAGTCCGTAGTTACAAATGTCGTGTTTGATAGGTTTCTTGGTAAGTTTCTTGCCGTTCAAAAGAAAATAGCTCCATTAAACGTTCATAATGTTATATAAAGTTGTGTTTATACCCTTTTAGAAAAGCAATTACCCTGCCTTTTCGTTTCGTTCCCGAAGGCAGTGCTCTTAAGCTAACAGCAGCACTGAAATTAGTGTATCTCCGAATATTTATTAGATTCTGTTTATTTTGTTTCATAAATGGAACGTCTTTGGTAACTTTACAAAATCGAAATGGACTGCTGCGAAATCTCCATCGACGATGTTCAGGATAGAGTGATGTGGAAGAAACATTAGATAAGCAGACCCCGCGAGGCAGCAGACAGCAGCTAGGAAGATGATGATGATTCCAGAGACGCATTCTTGTTATGTTGACATGGACCCTATTTAAAAAATATGAATGCGTAAATTATGAAAAATCTACAATTCTAGTTAATGTGCACAGTTCTTGTCAGAGTAACATCGACATATTAGAGCTCTAGATAGTCCTGATGCCATTTTCTATTTGTTGCTGGACGAACGGAATAAATAGGCTTTCCCAAACATAATTAAAGCAATGATGGAAATTAATTGACGTAAATTGCAATATCAATGTGACATACTGATATTTCTTTAGTCAGAAAAGTAATATAAGTCAGATTGCGAATGAGGTTGAAGCGTAGAGGGAGAATAGAGATCGGAACGTGTTTTGTCCAATTCACACAATAAGAGATGTATATAGCAAATTTGCTCTAGTTAAAAAAGGATATCGCTACCTTATTGCTGTCCTTATTGACGTAACCACATTTTTGTACTACTGTTATAAATAGCGGAGGCAATTCTCATATAAATTGTATGACACTGTCGCTATCTCATTCGTGGTTACACTGATGTTCTGTATACTAGCGTAAGAGAAAAATGTCTTGGTTAATGAGTTGAATATTTTTTTTTTGAAGTTTACGCTCATTTACTAATTTTCGTAGAGATTCCAAGGAAGTCACTTTTCTGTTTTTCCTTTGTCAGATTTTTGAAAGAGGGTCCATATTATAAATATTTCAATGGGGCCCTGGAATGACCGGTAGAATCCGACCTCTGGTTATTAGTTATCATTTTACACAAATTTGGTAATTTCCTCTTTCATCGCAAAGCGCATTCTAATCAGTCAGAAGAACTGGTATAAATAAAAATAAATTTCATTTACATCATACAATGGCTTATACGTTTCATACAAAATTAGAAAGTAACTGTGATGTAAACTCTAGCGGTTGTGTAGAAGATATCGATTAGTCCAAACTAATTGGTCTGCGCTAAGTTATTTAAACTTGTATTTGCTGAACTTGCTTCAGTATTGATTATCTCTTATCTATAAAGAATTTTTTTTAAAGAAAATCTTATGTATTTAGGTCTTAGGATTGAACTAAATAATGAGATTATGTACCGACTTGTGCTCTTTATAATCTCAAGAGACTTTTATAAGATAACCTGTGTAAGTATGTTGTTTACATTTGAATTCATTTGTTCGTAGTTGGTTACGTCCATTGATAACGAAACCAGAAAAAAAACATTACCCTCCTTCTGGCGCAGTCGGGTAAAAAAAAAAAGGAATCACCATTGTCCATTTCATTCAGAATTTCAGAGTTTCTTAATAGTCATTTAGATTGACGACCCGGTTGGTGTAAGTAATGGTTTCGCCGGACCTGCCAAACCAGGGTCCTGGGTTCGAATCCCAGTCTTGGATGTGTAAGTAATGGTTTCGCCGGACCTGCCAAACCAGGGTCCTGGGTTCGAATCCCGGTCTTGGATGTTATATGTTTGTGCTGTTGTTGTATGACTTGATTTCTATAACAAAACACTTGCATTTATTTGGGATGATGTGTGAGGGTTATTTCTTTATTCTTTTTCATTTTTTTTTTCATAAATCTATAAGAAATAAAAAAAGTAACTTTAGATTCATTTGTAACAAAATTATGGTTATATATAGTAACGAGTGTACGTTTCCAGTTTAATGGTTTGGCTTTCAACAAATTATGTTTGTCTGTACAGTATTAAATTTTACAATTGTGCTGCCACTAATTGTTGGTTACTGACGCAGGTCAGTTCTTTGCTTTTGTTTCTTGTGTTAGTATTTTAAGTAAAAAAATTGTTACTTTAGTCAAAAAAAATTTCGGCTTGTTAGTATCAAGGTCAAATTTCATGTAACCGCGATAGCGGATGTTGTGTGTTGTAAAAACGTGGCAATCTCAGTGATATTGAATCGAATCGATTTCCCCATTACTTTCGTGTATTTCAAGCGAATCACGTCCTATTTGCTCAACAAGGAATACAATTTATTTTGCTTTATTTAGTCACAAGTATTCTATTTGTAATGGAAATTCTGCTGGTACTGTCAATTGAACCGTGATCGCATAATGGGTGAATAGATAGCTAAATGGTGTATGTACGATGTTTGATAACGTCAGAACGATCTCATTAAAATTTAATGCTTTCTGCACGTCGCAATATGATCTGTTCGCAATAATATCTGAATTCAATCGCGCTACGAAACTTAGCTTAAGCTGCAGCAAATAGCTTGCAATAGGTATGCAAATTAGATGGTAACTTCGTAAGTTCTAGTTCCACTTAACTATCATTATCCTTAGAACATTTGAATAATATGTTTAATACAGTGGCATATAGCCTTAGTCACTAGTAAGAAAACTGTTCCTAGGCGCTATAAAAGACTAATAAAGTCCAAAAAATCGTCGTCATATGTATTGGTATGTACTCGTATGTGTATTCGATAGACTAACTAGAGTCTTCAAAACTACTACAGTACGTCCAGGAAAATAATTACCCTCGTCAATCTTCGTTTGCGCAGAGTACCCCGACAAAACCCGAAATCGTTTGGTAATCAATGACTGAATGTAAAATTTTACTATTAATATTTTCACGCCTGTAATGGCAGAATATGCTGGACTTTGAATACTATTATAGCTATGTTTGTACCATATTCCAGAAAATAAATTATTCTATTCTATTCTATCAAAGGGTGCAAAGTCGGATAGCAGCGAAAACGGCGCGAAAACAATTAGCCAATAGCGGCAAGGCATTGAAGGTGGCACATCCTGAATGGTCAATATAATTTCGCGCGCTATTAAAATTTGACAACTGCGCAGGTACATCGGGGGAACTTATAAATCTGGCACTACTGTACACCGATTTGGATGCGGTTTTCACGGCAGTGGGATCCTACAGGTTACTGTTTGATAGAAGGAAGCCTAGTCTATTTCCGATAAAATAAAATATTCTCATATACTAGACAATAACCAGTGTAAGGTTATGGCAACAATAGGTCTACGTATAAAAACATAGAAATAAATTAATTTAGTTCGCAACAAAGTCGCGGGTAGACCTAGTTTAAAATAAAAATGTTCTTTGTTGCACACAAAACACAAGATAATAATATGTAGTTAACTCAGAAAATTATATTTTTTATTTAAAATGCCGTATGCACGATGATTGAAAGGTAAATTGTAGTCTTAGCCACGTGTACGTCACTTGTCCTGCCTTCAGAAGTGACCCGACCGACTGTGAACGGAGCGGACGCTAGCTAGAACGCAACATAATACAGTAGAGTAATAATCACCAAGTCTCACGAGACGAGCCATTTTAACCTCTTTGTCGTAGCCACATAAGTTCTAACCTGGTTCTATCATGGGACCTATGTGGTGGCGCAGGCTCTTCGCTGGGCTTTCAGCCACATTACGCAGCAAGCTGCTTGGTGCGTCGCGTCGTTACATTCAAAAGGGTAGAGAGAAATGAGGAATTTTAGCAGAAATAAATGAGAGTTTAGATTTGTCTTTTAGCGATTAAATATCTAAACATTAAGAATCTCTTTGGTACCTATACTTATTTAAGCTGTTGTTCTGGTTTTCGGTTAACAGTTAATATATTTAGGACCTTTTATACCACTTCTGGATAAGCTCCCAATTGCTTATCAGACAGATCATTTGACATAACTTTGATACGAAATATGTCAAACGATCTGTCAGATAAGCTTATTCGAACTAATCCAGAAGTGGTGAAACTGGCTCTTAAATTATTTTATTTTATATAAAAGATAAATAAACTACTTACTACATGTAATAATTTGTATGCAGGATGTAAACTGATTAGCATTGAATTATATTCTGTTGCATCGCCTGAACTCACTACTTTTATTTAGTTGTTAATCTCGATGGTTGAGGTTTTGTCCGACGTCCCTATTTAAATGATTTTTTGCAATAAAATATTAAATGTCTTAAATTTTTTGTTAAAATGTTCGTTTTAATGCAATATGATGGATAAACCGAACCTCTTCGACTTGTATCCCCTTATGGGTCCTGAAGGTTAGATTTTGAATACATTAGCCATGTTTATAGTGAAGTAAAGTAAGGTTAGTTAAGATACATCGTCTGCACACATTATACGTCTGTAAAACGCGTAGCGTATTTTGCGTCACAATTCAATTGCATTAGAGAGGCCATTCAAACTATTGTGCAAGCATATTTTACTAGTAGCGCAGGATTTACTGAAGCTTTATTAATCTTGCTTAGTCTTCGCTGAGTATTCTAGATCTGAAAACTCTTTTTTTACGTAGCCTGTTCATTTTCCACTGCTGGGCAAGGGCCGGCCTCCCCTTTTACTCTTCAATTCTCTGATAAGTCTTTAATAGACCTACAGTTTTAACGTCAATTTTATTCGAGATCAAGATTTCTGTATCTGTTCATATTCGAGTACTTATCTGTAGTGTAACAATCAAAGTTTCTAACCTTGATACAGTGTCCGTAAGCTTAATATGCTGACGGTTTTAAAAGGGGACGATTAGAACATCAGACTGAACAACTTTCTCGATGCCGATGGTACCAATACCGAAATCGCGAAAAAAAATAGTCAGTTCTCCCTTACATTTTGGTAGAGTAGGTTTGCAGTTTCGTACCGTTTTTTTTGTCGATTGTTATTAAAAAACTTTCTCTAATGGACCAACCATTAGAGAAAATTTTTTAGTTTAAGGGTCTGAGAATCCCTTTAAAAAACCGTCAGCACATTACGAAGGACAAGGTGTTAGGGTATGCAGTTGCATTACATTAGGGGGTGATTGTAAAAAAAAATTTGGACATTCCATACTAAATGCAATCAGCTGATCGAATGTGTGTATGAAAAGTCGATTTTTTCTGAATTTCCTTTTGGTTTTTTAGGGAAAGTTATTCAGTATCATGGGTACAATAACTCCTTGAAGTAATGCAACTGTATACCCTAACATCTTGTATAAAATTCCGAAATTATTGGCATTTGATTGAAGTGCATCTTTTAGTTCTTGTATTAAAGTAGGGCGTGTCACGTTGCAGGCAAGGACGGCTCTAAGGTGACGACCGTGGTAGCGACGCCGGGGCAGGGCCCCGACCGACCGCAGGAGGTTAGCTATGCCGACATGAAGCTCATCGGCAATGGCAGCTTCGGCGTCGTCTACCAGGCCAAGCTGTGCGACACCGGCGAGCTCATCGCCATCAAGAAGGTGCTCCAGGACAAGAGGTTTAAGGTAAGCTCATGTACAGTGCCCCTGGTTAACTGTCACCTCACTAAGGTAATTTCGTTAATCCGTCTAAACCTGTCCGGCCTGTCCGCCCAAGTTAGGGGCAGTGTCTAGACATTGCCCGCCAATTAAATCACCGAAGATCATTCAGTATACAGCTGTTACAATATTGTTACAATTGGTATCATAAGTTCTTACAATATCGCTCAAAAATCTTTTGCGTTATCTTTCATGTAGCATCTCATTATGACAAACACAGGATGATTTAGTCTTATTATTTTATTTTACATCACAGAGAAAATAACTAAAAAATGAAATGTATCTTGAAGAAATATTTGCGCCTGTTACTTCACTGTTACACTGCCTAACTTTAATCTAATGTATATTTATGTATGTTTGGTAATTAACACGAGTTACTTTTACTTTACAGAACCGTGAGCTTCAAATCATGCGACGTCTGGAGCATTGTAATATTGTCAAATTGAAATACTTCTTTTACTCCAGTGGGGAAAAGGTGACTATCCATTTTACTTTGCCTAGTTTTTATTTATTTTTATATAACGTAATATATTTGAATCACTTTCAGTTTTATACCCAATGCAAAATAGTGTTATATATCACCCTTTTATAAAATTAAACTTTTTATTTTTCTTTCTGTCATAATAATATCTCGATAAATTTTAAAGTGACAGTACTAGTATTCTAGTTAATCATTTGTGTTGTGGACGCTATGGTCCAGTTATTCAGTGTGTTATTTGTGTGTTTTATTTGGGGGAAGGCGGCAGTGCCCGCGGCAGTGAGCTCTATGCTAAACGCAATGCAGTCTCTAGAAGTCGCAGTACGTCTCCGAACCAATCAGATTATTACGCTAGTGTGCTAACGCACAACTTAGGTTTCCCATATTTTTGGCAAGGGTTACCGAACAATATTGTTTTGAAATGGGTTTGATATTTTGCTTCGAAACTAATTTATATTTTATTTCATAAAGTATTTGTCGGTAACCTAAGGCCGAGATTCAGAGATGTCTTTTGAGCGTGAGTTGAGTCTGAGTCGGCTCGAAAACGTGTGGATTTTCACATACGGGAGCTCGAACTTAAACTCGACCTTTGTCTCTGAATGTCAGCCTAAGAGGCCGAATAAACTGTTTGTGCGTAATTGAGAGCAAGTTTTAATCACATCATGAACCACATTTTTAAAACTCATGAGCTTTTCCATTGATTCTATTGAAGCTCTGAAAATACATATTTTTTTTCTGTTTCATTTGTCATTCATTTTGCCACGAAGTGGACTGGACATCATCGAATTTTGTTTTCTTTGCTTGCTGTTATATTTTTTGTGTTCCTTTGTTAAGCTTCAAGCGTTCATTGTCACCCGTCACCCATATATTTATATGTATTGGAAACTATTATGTTGGGCCCAATTTTTATGTATTTATACCCAATTAACTTAACCATCATTCAAATTGTCTAGAGATCGGATCGGATTCCAATTTGTTTGCTTGTACGAGTAAATATTATATTCTTTTTTCGTAACTTAAAACGACATTTTTGGGAGACAAACTTGATATAACCTTCCCTTTTTAATGGCTCGATAGATTATATCTGAATTTTTGTTAAGTAAATGCGACTTGCAAAATACACAATAACAAATTTAAACATTGTCTTTACATTGTTTTTTGTTTACTTTGCTTTTAAACTAGACAATCATTAACACAAATTCACAATATACCGAACTATTGCGTTTATCGTGGTATATAATGTATAATAGGGGAAGATAAATGTCAAAGCCGTTGCTGAGAATGGTCGGTCCCTAAGGACTACCCCGACCTTGCTTAATAGCTGGCACGGCACTGAATGGATGACGGAGACATGGGTTCACTAAATGTATTGATTGGCTTCCAGTATATCACCACATTATCACGGTAGTTGGTACTCTTGGGAAAATAACAGGGGCTTAGTGAAATGTGAAGTATGTGCAGTTTCTTATTGATAAGTATTGTTTTGTGTTGTTGCATTAAATGAGATCATACGAATCATGGAATCCCCGATAACTAGACATTTTGAAGCGTGTTGTTCAAGGTCTATTTTAAAGGATATCTTTTCTATTAAAGCACCCTTTGGACGATCGCCAAGTAAGAACTTGACCGGTTAAATATTGCATTTGCTAACTTCTTCAATAAGATCTCGATGCCACATGTTTCTAACATGGAACCTAGTTGCACTTTATTTTGCTTTCATGCATTTTATTTTGTTTTGTCATTTGGTCAAGAAGGAACACATCTAACACCCGGTTTTAGTTTTTTCAAATATGTTTGTGATTGATTGAGTTTTTCGTTAATGTTAAACTTAAACAAACATTGTAGCAATTCTTATAAATTTCTATAAAGATGTTTATGTGTGATTTAAAATGTTTATTTGATTACAGAAAGTTTAATAATTGTGTATTTGCTAATTTATATTGTGTCCAGTCTGACAGTGAAATATGTATGTATAATTTTCTTAGTAAATTTATAGTGATAATAGTTTTAAAAATGTCGGTTTTCAATCAACTTTTAGTCATAATTTCAAGAGCTGTGATACACCAGCATATTTTACAAACAAATAAGACATTTCCTCTGTCGACAGTTAAAATCAGGGGTTAGTAATATAATTATGTTAGACACTTTCTGTAATGTAATAAGAACCATGAACAGTTTTAAAAATCTTAAGGTGAAACAAAAGCTTTTTATATACATAATAACTAAGTAATTTATCAAAATACACAGATTTAGGTGTATTTTTTGATAAATTTTCTCATTGTTAGTTTTAATTGAGGTAAAATTTGTGTATTACAGAAAGATGAAGTGTACCTGAATCTGGTGCTGGAGTATATACCGGAGACTGTATATAAAGTCGCACGCCACTACTCCAAAGACGAACAAACCATACCCATTAGTTTTATAAAGGTAACTATTTTTAAACCTAACTTAGTTTATCAGTCATATTGTTATTCAAAGTGGAAGATATAGCTATTGTTATTAAAATTAGCATGAAGTGGGAACTTTTACACTTCTACAAAATAATTGAATAGCTGGAGCATATGCAATAGACGTCATAAAATTAAAATTGTGTACAATTTACGCGTAAGTTATAATAATACTCGATATGTTATCCGACAGCTGTACATGTACCAGTTGTTCAGAAGTCTCGCATACATCCACTCGCTTGGCATCTGTCACCGAGACATAAAGCCGCAGAACCTGCTGCTGGACCCCAAGACGGGCGTCCTGAAGCTCTGCGACTTCGGCTCGGCGAAGCATCTCGTCCGCGGGGAGCCCAACGTTTCTTATATCTGCTCGCGATATTACCGCGCTCCTGAACTCATTTTTGGCGCCATAGATTATACCACTAAAATCGGTGAGTTGCTTTCCATATTATAAACACAGTAGAATTAGGGTCAGGACACATCAACTGACGGCGGGCCCATACAGGAAGCCCGTTTAGTATGGGCCCGCTGTCGGTCAATGTGTCTCAACCCTTATATATTCGAATGTGTGTGTGAGTATGAGTGTTATATGTTCAAGTCTAAACTAAATATCATTACAAATAGTATCTTAATCAAGCTAGCGACCAACAGCAGGTTGAATTTCTATATAGCTTCTGCATACTTTTAAATCATTAATGACTCTGAAGAAAATCCAGAATAACAATTACAACTTATCATAAATATTCATTAATCTATGATTCAGACATCACGACAAAGCGTGGTTTGTTTCCTTGACTGAAAAAAGGGAAAGAAGGCATGATCGAGTTGCAAACCCGGAACCTCTTATTTTAATTGCCGTAAGGTGAACCGAGGCAAGTGTGACGCGGGTGTAAGTGTGACGCTTGCTAATAACACCGCTCAACGTTATTATACCTTAAACCCGATCTATCAAAACGATAGTGTAATCGTTCGTGCAACGTTTGATAGATGGCGGTTTAAGGTATAATAACGTTGAGCGGTGTTATTAGCAAGAGTCACACTTACACCCGCGTCACACTTGCCTCGGTTCACCTTACATGCGGCCATACCTGTCGCTCTTGTATCGTGCTTTTCTGCTTGAATCATCTTTTATACCGGGTGTAACAAAACACTTAGTAATACTTAGCGGGGTGCATCAGACCATCAAATTGAACAACATTCACTATGGAGCCAACTTCGAAATCGCGAAAAAATAATAGCTACAGTTGAGGACATCGAAATACATTTGAGTCGAATTGGTGCTGCAGTTTTGTATTTTTTTTTCTTTTTTTTATCCTATTTTGTCCCATTGTTGGACAAAGGTCTCCCCCAACCTTTTCCAGCCTTCCCTATCCTGTGCCATCAGTTGCCATTTCGCTTCGTTGGCATCCAGGTCGTCGCGCCATCTCTTTCTTGTTCTGCCCCGGCCCCGGCTTCCATCGTCGGGCTCCCATTGGGTCGCGATCGTTGCCCATCGCTCCATATGCATGCGACAAACATGTCCGGCGTAGTCCCACTTCAGTTTGGCGGCCTCAACCCTCAACACCTGCATCAGCTGTGTAGGTTTTTTCATTCATTCATTTTATCATCAGTTTTGTATAAAGCAGTTTTTTTCCGCGATCTCGAAGTTGGCTCCGTAGTGAAAGTTGTTCAGTTTGATGATCTGAACAACCCCCTTAAGTATTACTAGGGTGTTTTGTTACCATGCACATGGAATGGTGGTGGTGGTCGTATGTTGATGGATGACTTCGTTGTCATTGAAATAGTTTTAATTCCTTCCTGATTTATTGGATTAGTAGGATGTGGAGTTTATCTACTTATCTTCTAAGTTAATTATAATATTATGACAATAGGCTTAAGGTTTTATGCTTGTAGCTATAAATAGCGCTCTGCTAATAGCCATTCAAACGAGTAAATCAATATTGAACTCTTCAACATTATGTAGATAATTTGAATGTTTCGAATCACATGCAAAGTGGTGCCATGACTTGACAATGAGTTCCATCAGATCTACAAAATAGTTACAATGATAAATAATACCATAAATCCACATAAAGCTGTACAATTTCCGTTTTTACTGTTTTTGGAGGGCGTTTATGGACTTTCTCATCATAAACCGCGATATGGTCAGAGTCATGATATGGTAGTTATAATTGAAATGACAATAAATTTCACAATTAACTGATGTGATTATTTGCAGATGTGTGGAGCGCAGGTTGTGTAGTAGCAGAATTGCTGTTGGGACAACCGATCTTCCCCGGAGACTCCGGCGTTGATCAACTCGTTGAAATCATCAAGGTTAGAACCATTTTTATCTAATGGTCTTGAAATTTAGTAATTCATTGGCCCAAACCCTAGGGGAGCGTGTAATTTCACTATGGTCCGAACTATGTAAGTGTTTGTGTGTGGTTTTTCTACATATCGTTGATGTGTCTAACAAAGTAAATAAAAATAATTTGTTTGCTTGATTTTAATTAAAGTCAGTCAAATATTTGTCAATTCTGAAATTTTATATTAATACCGCGTCAACATCCACACAGTCTCGAATTATAAACGGATACATAAGATTATAAAACTAGGAACTTGGGACCAAGGTTTCATATAATAACTATAAAGATTAGCAATTAGCAACATGCAAAGTCATCGTCAGACGAAGTGAAAGTTGGCTCGTCTGCCAGCAAAATATTTCGTAAATAATTATTTGTTTCGTAATATTATGATGGTGCGATGTTTTACTCTACAATCTCTTCATATTAGAAGCATTTATAGGTCTATTTGAAGTCTACAATCCTCGACTCTGATTTTCGTGATGGCAATGTCGTATCTTTTCTGCAATATAGTTTTAAAATATAAATGTTTATTATAGTAAAAGCATAAGAAAGAACAAAATTCAGATCTACAACATGCTTCGTCAAAAATACTATTTATACTTTTATCGACTTTATAGTCTGTAACTAAAGAAGACACGAAAAACCAACATAATAAGAGATAGAAATAAATGTTTTGTACTGTTTTATAGGTACTAGGTACCCCGACACGTGAACAAATCCGAGAGATGAATCCAAACTATACAGAATTCAAATTTCCACAAATCAAGAGTCACCCATGGGCAAAGGTAAGCAACACTCCATCTTCCATCATAAATATATTATATTATACTTGTTTTATAATCATATATCACTAGTTTGTCTTGTAGAATGTTAGAATTCGTGTTATTTTAATTTTGTTTCGTTGTGGTATGGAAAATAGATTAAATTATGTAGTTTATTTATTGCGCTGTTCAGTATATTTGCTTTATTTTGTATTTATTCTTATTTATGTATGTTCTTTACACATTTTATAAAAGATCTATTCATATATAAATTATGGTATCGATACTGATATCCAATACAGATTAGCAATTGTTTCAATATGCCGAAAGAAGAAAAAACCGGCCAAGTGCGAGTCAGACTCGCGCACGAAGGGTTCCGTACCATTATCGAGCCAAAAACGGCAAAAAATCACGTTTGTTGCGTGGGAGCCCCTTAAATATTTGTTTTATTCTGTTTTTAGTAGGTATTTGTTGTTATAGCGGCAACGGAAATACATCATTTGAGAAAATTTAAATTGTCTAACTATCACGGTTCAAGAGATACAGCCTGGTGACAGACGGACGGACAGCGGAGTCTTAGTAATAGGGTCCCGTTTTACCCTTTGGGTATGGAACCCTAAAAATGAGCAACATTAATTTAATAAAATCAGGGGTTTCCAAACTTTTCTTTATTACGCATCTTATGTACAAACAAACAAAATCCGCGCCCCCTGTGCCACCATTTGATTAGGGTACAGTCAGCAACGAAAAGATTAGTACTACGACGCGACGTGGAGCAAAAGTGTATAAATTTTTGTTGTTGCTGACTATACTTACAATAAAAGAGTGCCAATTTGACTTCTCATCATGTCTACTAAATAAAGTTCGTTTGCAGTAGATATGTATGAGATTGATATTATGTTAATTTGGCATTCTTGCGGGTACCGGACTTTAGTCTAACCTCTGCCTAGCGAGGTACTTTTACATCTCCTGGATCCTCTGGAGCCTCTGGATGTCGTCGCGTCACGCCGCCTCCCACTTTGAATATTAATAATGTAAATTCTGTCATTTCGGTTCCTAAGGCAGTTTCATAACACCTAGAGTCCAAACAAAGACAAATCTATTTTCATTCTAAACTTTGTGTCAAATTGATATATGAATAGATCTTTTATTGTCACGATCTCATCGAAGGTGAGATGGTAAGACGAGCGCATCATTGCAGTTCATGTTGGAGCGAATGACCATGCCCAAGACTGCCACTGACCACCAGCGCATCCGAGTAAGGCGTTACCCAATCACTAGATGCCTTCGTTATTTAGTTATTGCAAATGTTTGGGTGTCATTTTAGTTTGATACAAACATTGCTTAGGCTCATATGTCGCGGTCGGAATTTGGTCAATAACTGCTTTGCGATAATTTTCTATACTTGTTCTGTATACTGGCTCTTTTCTCTTTTGTATTTCACAAATCCTAATTCGTATACGAAATTGGCATTAAACTGGAGTGCAATTTTTGAAAATCACACGTCCTAATCAGCAGTAAAAAACAGCGTAAAAATTTCTAAATGAATATGGAGATTATGCATCATTCGAATATGATTTTGAATCTCGCAATTCATAAATAGCGTTTCTGTATGAGATTTCATGATTCGTATACGAAATAAAATGTGTAAATAAGAAAATATACTCTTTTGATTAGTAGGGATTTCGGACAGAAATAGTAAAAATAATTTGTTTCAAAAGTAATCGCCATTAAGGTGGTTTCAGTCCATACAAAACTTTGACGCACAACCCGCGTAGACGGTATTAATATAAGTAACTTTGTATATATGGAAAAATAGTTTAGATAATCTAGTTGCCGCGTCACAAATAAAATTTGCAATTTATAATATAATTACGAAGATATAAAAGCTTTTAAAGCTTTATATCTTCGTAACTATTTTATAAATTGCAAATGTTATTTGTGACGCGACATCTAAATTTTATAAACTATTTTTCCATATATACAAAGTTACTTACATTAATACCGTCTACGCGTATTGTGCGTCAAAGTTTTGTATAAAATTGACCCCTCTGCAACCACCTTAATATCATAATTTTATGATATTGATTTAATTATTTGGATGATTTAATTTTGTTTCTGAATAGATCTACCGTCTGGTTTGTAGAGGGCTTAAATTTTAATTTCATACTACGTGTGCCATTCTTCGGCCTACCAAACGTATTATTTACGAGCCACCTCCGACGTTCTTTGTATGTAATTAAAATAACATCCAATTAGTAAACATAATATAAAACTAAAGTTCATTCAAGTAAGTAAATTATCTTTTCGAAACCACAAATGAATGCATCTAGTCAGTGGGTATTGGTTGCATAGCCTTTGGCATGTATTGATGACAAGTCACACTAATCGGTTGATCTGCAAACTGTTTGTTGGTGTTCAGTGTGCAATCGTACTGTGTCGATATGAGTGCCGTTTGTTTTTCACACTACACCTATGAACTACACTATTCAATACTCAGTCCATCTACTCCATAGACTTCTTATACAAATAAAGCAAAATGTGGTTTACCTTTGCACTACATAATCGTAAAGGATTATTCAGAACATGAAATTGAATAAATTTTACCATAAAAAATATACAGGAATGTTTTCTTATCAGTACGAGTTTTAAGGGGTGGTTCAATATCATTACTATCAAACTGTCAATACCTAAATGATTCATTGAATGCTAAATATTTTTATCGCAGTAGTAAAACGTGTTCCGCTTCATGTTCTTTGTATGCTTACGACTATATTCTCCGAGGACAATCAGAGATATTCTAAATAAATTTTTTTTAGAATATCCATCTTTTAGTAACAGTGCCCAAACTCCTTAAATTCGTACAGCGATAAAATAAGCCCATTCTTTAGTTTATTGTCAAGTATTGAACCTCTCGTATGCCGGGAATTACAGACACAATAGAAATCAATTGTTTGTCGTCGCGCGGATCCGCGTTCCAGCATACCAAAGGTTAAGAGCCCGCGATCACTTTAGATGGGTTCAGTCTATATTACGAAGTCTATCGATTCACAACTACAATCAAACCATTATATGTTACAAGACCAGTCGAGAGTAGTCTAAACCAGATTAATCACGAGGCTCTTTACTAATTAAATAAACACCTATTTTATTTAGTAAGAAGTCTATTGTGTATAGGATCTGTGACTGCTATTTGTTGAAATTTTTTTCTTGATGAGTCAACATATTGACAATATCGATCTTGGAGTATTATTACTACGATAGCATTCGCAATATAAGTTATACATTACATATTATACTACTCAGTATTCTAAATAAACCAAATCCTAACGAAAATATTTCTAACAATTAACACTGTAAATATGTTTTCTATCATCCTATTTGTAAATTACTGTTTCCACAGCGAAGTTTGAGAGTGCGATAGCTTTTCTTTATTGAAATCTTATTATTTGTTACTAGAACATGTGGTTAAAATATGCCCCTGAACGGTTATAAACCTGTAATGAGAATTAATTTTAAATTAGCAGCTCTAGTCCATGTAATAATATTGGTTCTACCCCCACCTACACCAATACATATGATGTATTTGTGGGTTGTGATAGTAACAATTCATATCATGTTATGTTTTATTAAAATGTATTTTGTTACTGATTGCATAAGTTACCATATTTTATTGTCAGGTACTAAATATTTCCTATCAATAATCGACCTTTCTTTTCCGAATATACTTCAAAAGCCGTTTTGGAATCACTTGCCAAATTATCAAGGGCAGTTCAAGATCGAAAATTCTCTTTATGGAAATAAATTTAGATCGCAGAGATATCGGTATTACTCGGGTGAATCACCGGGGCGTTTGAACGATTCCATTGTTTTCACCAAACATTTTCATCTTGTTTATAATAAACGGCATACAATTTTAAAGCACTGTTATAAAACTCCATGCCTGTTCTTATAAACAAAATAAAATGTTCAGTGAGTACAGTGATGGCGTTCTAACGCCCCGGATTCACCGATTCCTGTATAGTGCATGCAACATAGCTTCGTGATTTTGACAGGCGCTTTTAGAGATTTTATTTTACTTTTTGAAAATGTTTGAGCCGTCATAACTTTATAATACTTTTAGTGCATACAATTGGTACACAAGATTAATTAACATTTATTATAGAATTAAAGATTGTACGGCTCAAAGATTTTCAGAATGTAAAATAATCGCTCCTAAACGATCTGTTGAAATCACGAAGCTATCTTGGACGCACTTATAGCATGTTGTTCATCCGGATTAGATCCACCCCTGAGATTTAGACCAGTGATTCAATAATAACTCTGTAAATCACGTGTATTGATTCAACCTTACTCAGCCCGCCGCCTTTCTAACAAAACGTTTTCTAATACTAATGAAATAAGAACGCGCAGGTGTTCCGCGCATGCACGCCGCCCGACGCGATCTCGCTGGTGTCCCGGCTGCTGGAGTACACGCCGGGCGCGCGCCTGTCCCCCCTGCAAGCGTGCGCGCACAGCTTCTTCGACGAGCTGCGCGAGCCGAACGCGCGGCTCCCGAACGGGCGCTCGCTGCCGCCGCTGTTCAACTTCACGGAGTACGAGCTCGGCATTCAGCCGTCGCTGAACGACTTCCTGAAGCCGCGCGCCACGCCGCAGCCGCCCACCGACGCGCCCGGCGCTTCCGCCGCGGCCGTACCAGATCCGCACGACGCCCAATGTACGTACATCACCATTCTTCTATACTTACAAAAGAGTTCCGTAACTGATTAACTGACTGACAGACAACGCTCAGCCTAAACCGCTGAAGATAGAAACATAAAATTTGGAATTATATTCTACAGAGGATGTAGGGGTGCATTAAATAGGATTTTTCGAAAATCTACCCTAACGGCCTAAAGGAGTTATCCACGCGGACAAAGTCGCGGGTCGGCTTGGAAATTCCCTATAAGGCATCTGACCTGGCTTAACGAATAGTAAATTACACCGCCATTTGACACGGAACTATCCGGGACTGCTTAACGTGTCTTTCGCAGACGCTCGAGATGAACTATATGCATATATAATTATATATTCCTCAAGCCAGATGGTCGCACAACACCTGTAATGTAGCAGGCAAACAGTGGATGTGATGTTGTACCTATACATATAATCTATCTATCCTTGATGTGATCATGTGTTGTGTCTTTTGTGTGTTTGCAGGCGAGAACGCGGCGGTGAGCGGGCCGAGCGGAGGGTCCCCGAGCGCCTCGTAGAGCGCCGCCCCGCGCCCGCGCCGCCACTCTGACGATACGAGGCCCGATGCTATCGCCGATACGCCCGCCCACTTTTATTATGCCGCATCCGATCGACTCTCGTTTGCCAGCACACGCCCCCCTTGCATTTACGGCCACGTTTCGTACACGCGATGCATTCCGTGCGTTCGGGCGACAGGTCACAGCCCACATGTAACAACGTAGCGCAGTACCATATTGTATCGAACTCACGTTGCCTCTCGGACCCATTAGATTCGGTTTTGGAATGAGAGTCATTCGTATGCTATTTAGTGATAGTCCTTTTCGTGTTGGCCATCGGGAAAAATTAAATGCATAATAGGTGTTTTCGGCGAGTAATCGTGTGATACTGTAGTGTAATTGTCGATAAAGCTTGAGCTGTCGTAGTCGGTAAGAAGGGTAAATCCACTGTAGATTGTAAACCGTCGCATTGTGATTACTTTGTACTTTTGTAAGCTCAAATTGTCTCTTTATGTAAATACCTTAAATGCTGAGTTTTAAAGAATGTTTATTCGGTAAACGACAGATTGACATCTGGATAAATTGTTTATGTTTTATTTTAATTTGTAATAATCTTCTCCTTTCTGTATCTTTTAAAATGTTTTTGCTGTTTATTAGACATATATCCTATAAAGTACTCGATATGTAGTCGAGTAGTATCCACAGAGAGACAGGAGTTGTCACAAGCTAGCTTCACTCGTATTCGTACCAGCAGCAGCATCAGCAGCATCACTGCTTCGAGCAGGGAGCATGCACCAAGCGGGGGTGGAGAGATGCCACACAATGTCGGGTGATGAATGTTTAGTAAGACGCGTATCTCGCTTGGGCCGTGTAATCAGTAGGGAAGACATATTCAGTAGTGCATTAGTGTATTTATTGTTGGGACGTATCACTAACTCATCAAACTTACGAATCGTATGCCTAGTGTTATTTCAACGATGAAACTTAGCAGATGGAACATTTTGTTGCATACATAGAAAGCATACTTGTAAATTTTTATAACTAGCATAAACTGATCTCTCAAGATAATTTATAATATTTAATGATATCTCAGAATATTATGTATTTGTATAAACATTTCAGAGAATATAAAATTTTTAGATTTACTGCATTATAGGTATTCGTTTTTTGTCGGGCAACTTCTATGTTATAGCCGTTTTTTTTATTGCGGTGTACCTTATGTCTTATCCAGCTGGATAAATGTACTGTATTTAATAATAGCACTGTCGGTGTCCTAATGTAACGACATAGTTTTTCGATAATATTGTATTCTATATTCAATAAATGATATTTCTATAATATAAAATTTGTCATTGAGAACACTATGGTTATTGGTAGTCTTTTATGAAAACAATGTTAAAATAATGCTATAAATTTCATTGTCATAGTTTTAAGTATTCAAGTAATTTCATTTTGCACTTCGATTTGGCATACAGTTACAAATTAGGCAAAGGTAATATAAGCCTTTATGTATAGACTAACAAATCTTTTATTCATGGTGTAGATTTAGCCTAAACCATAGCCTCTGTGTGATGATCACCCTTTTAATGAGTGTTCTGGTTTACAAGCTAGGAGGCAGATGAAGCGCATTTAAAACTTAAATTTTAATAACCCAAAAGATGAACTCCTATTTGGACCAAGTCATAATCACTTAACTGGCTTCGCATCGCATCGTGCGGAACAGCTGGCATTAATACTGTATTTAAACAATGTATCGGCCAACAGCAGAAACAAACCAGTCGGGGGACTGAATGAAACATCATAACGAAACGATTATGCATGCTTAGCTGATTACAATTCATCTTCCTACGATTCCTAATCTTTAGGCCAGAGTCTCGTAATATAACGTCATGATAAATTATGTATTTGTATTACCAGCTATAGTATGTATCTACTAATTACGTATAAATTATTGTATCTTTTAAGCAATGCGCTCGGCGCGTAGATTTCAAATCACACATAGTGGAGCTTAGTTGTCGTCATTAAGGCTATTGATTTGCTGACTCTTTTATTCGTGTAAATATAATTATCTTAACGGTATGACTCTTGTCTTGAGTAACGTTTGTCGGCCAGTGCTTGTCACGGTGGGGTCCGCCCGGGCAGTGCGGGCACCGGGCATGGGCAGCGCGGCGCAGCGTCCGTCGGCGTGTCGGGCCCAGTACGCACCGCTGCGGACTCGGTAAGGGACAACGGTAGTTTAGATACGCATATTTTATTAAGTCTATCTTATATGAATTTTGTAATCGACGTTGCTTCTGAAGACCCTCTGTGTAAAAAGTTATAAGACATACTAGTGACCTGAATGTTGGAAGCGATATTATGGAACGTCTTTATCCCACTGAATTCTCACTTTCACGATTTGCGTGCACATTTACTACATGAGAATTACATACCCATTATAAAATACATTGTTCGAAATGGGGTTATGACTTACCTATATAAATTATTTAAAGTAAATGGAGTTTTCTTATTACTATTATTGTAATATTAAATTTAATAGTGAGTGAAATTTGTATTTTGTTTTAATTTGTTTTACTGAATTTGAATACATCGTAACACCCATATCGTTGTTAGTTATGAATGAAAATAACATAATTATAAAAGTAAATATTATGAATAGTAAACTGGGCTTTTTATTTCAGCATCTCTCCCAACTTAGATCATTCCATCACATTAGGATCCCTGAAATCCGAAATCCTAAATATATTGAGTGATTTTTATCTGCGACTGCATGCGTACCCCAAAAGAGATTATAGTCGAGACCAAGGAATATACTACTCTCTACCGAGAGGTCGAGACATTATTATATAGTCCGCATGCCAGATAGATATAAAGAATAGCAAAATTTTTCCTGCGACTGTCACAGTATAAGAAAGAGTATCTATACTGTGTGGAATGTTTATGGCTATGTTCAGGGACAGAAAGCTGGCATAGACAGAGACACAGATTATTTAAATAGTTACTACCGCATAGGTGTATTGTCTCCTCAGGGATTTAAGCTATCTCTATACAAAATATCAAAATCGGATGAGCCAAAAAATAGGTATTTTAAACTTCTTGGGTTACTGTTATAATCCATAAACTTAATATACTGTAGTAATATTAAGTTTATGTTATAATCTCTTTCACAAAGGAAGATGCGTGAAACAAGCAATTTTCGTACTTAGGCTGTTGACATAAGAGTCCTGTCAGACCTCGGGTGAAATGCGGAATAGTTGTCATACGAGGTGACTAAGGGATACGGTTACTTATATGCGGGCGGCTATACGGCTCCGACGGCTCAGAGTAAGAGCCATGAGTATATCTTACCTGAGTATAGTTCAGAGCACTATACCTAATAATCTTAATTGTTTCAAAAATTTTTTGGAAATGTGAGTTCTGATTCGGACTACTTTTAGGTATATTTGGTTCTGACAGCTAGTAAAACGTAGTTCCACCATACTGCGATAGATGGTGTTGACACAAGATGGAGGCAAAGACAGTTTAGGCTAAAAATACATGTCACTAAGTCGCATCGCATCCGTTGAAGGAGTGTATGTTCACATTTTTCTGTCAAAAACAATATTTTATTATTTGCCAGGTCCATCCATGTCTCGTCAACGCCATCTATCGAGCCATTTGGAACTACTTTTTCTTTTTTTAATGGTTTTCTGAAAATCGCTCATTGTTTGGCAAGAATGGTTGGGTTGGCTTACCAATATTCGTACATCATTGATTCGGTAGTGAAATAATATTTTAAACTTGTGATGATGATTGATCCTGATATTTATTTACTCTTTGGTTTGGCTGTTTGGCTACGATGTGTGTTTTTGTAGTTATCGAAAAGTCAAACTAATCATTATCATCAGCTCAGCTGTCAGTGTCAATGTCAAAATATGTGTTCTTTGGTTCTGTAAAAATATCGATAAATACATTTGTTGTGCTTGTATTATAGAATTTTTACTAAAATAATTCAAATTGATACCCAATAGCATCTTGTTTATAATGTCCTTATAATTATAAATTGATCTTTAAAACCATTTTGAACTTTATTCCTTGAAAAGTGACTGGGCGACGACAGGGCGACAGAATATCGTAATCATGCACGAAGCCTACGAAGTTTCACATTTGCTCAACGTTACGGTTCAAATAGAAGCTATAGCAGCCTATGGTAAATAAACAATACTTTCAACTCTTAAACAGTGTATAATTTGGTTATTTTTGGTGAATATTTGAATCAAAATAAATGATACAAAATTGGGGGTGTGTTCGGACTTTGTTTTTAGATGGGAATCTACTACTGGGCACCCGACAAGGACATCTGTTGATGTACTCGCTGTCGATGAACAATGGTAATCAGAAGTATGAGATACAGTTGCTCCGCTACAATAAAAACTTTAGCAAGAAACCTATTCAACAAATAGAAGTTATTCCAGGTATTCTATTTGAATTTCTATCATATCTATCTACAGTAATACCAAGTTTATAAGTCAACAAATTTAAATAGCATACAAAGTCATTTTAGTAATCAATGGGTGCTAAGGCGGATGGCAGTGAAAAGTGCTTGTAAAGAATTACCCAATAGCAGCAAGATATTAACGGTGGCTCATCCTGATTGGTCTGTATTGACCATATTGTTTACAAGCCCTTTTCGCTGACATCCGCCTTGGCACCCTTTGGTTACTAAAATGACTTTGGGTTTAGACAGGGACTTGGGTCTGCTCTGCACAAATGAAGATTGACGAGCAGAATTATTTTCCTGGTCTTACTGTACTTGGTTGATATGGACAGCTGCGAGCTCTCCATCGACGATGTTCAGGACAGAGTTTAGAATTGGAAGAAAAGACTAGGAAGGCAGACCCTACCGCAGACACTACCTAGCGGGACAGCAGCTAGAAAGATGATGATGACTGTACTTGGATGATACTGTCACTAGTAGTAGTATAGTAAAATATGGCCAAATATCCACCAAAGCAGAGCAGAGTAGGTTAAATCAAACAATAAAATAGCTTCACATTTTTTATGCGTGATCAAGCAAGCAAGTTGCTATTGGATTTTACACATCTCTGCTCTGCTCCACTTTGGTGGAAACTGGGTCTAAGGTGATGGTTAAGCCGGCTGGCGTAGGCAGCTTAGCCTTTGAACTGCTGGAACTTTGATCTAATCAAAGAACAATTGTTTTTTTTTCTTTAACCTCGTTCTAACTGCACGGGTGATGTTTTGTTGTGGAGATTCTTCTCTACTAATACTTATTTTGAAAAGAAAAATTTTTTTATGAAATAAAATAAGTAGTAAGTAAGTACTTATTGCTTTCAACACATTTGTTATTAAGCTAAAGTTAATCATTTTAATGAATTCTTATAATGTTTTTTATTGATTTTCGGAGTTCCGGATATTTCTAAAGTTAAAAATAAACATTTATCTTATCTTATCTTTCTGCAGTGTTACAACTGCCATGATCACGAGATGGCTGAATGATTTCAAAAACTATATTTGTTATTGTTTTTTTATATATATATATGCATTTGGGATAATGAATGTGCTAACTAAATAATACACACAAGCATACTTCCAGGGTTTGTTGTGTACAAATAGTTTATTGTAACACTTTATGTTTATCTTACAGAAGACAACCTGCTGCTGTGTCTGACAGATAATGTGCTATCTACATATGACATTGTGGGGGTCAACTTCCCACTTGTTAAAACATTCCCACAAACTAAAGGTGCTTCTCTTTTCGCTTTAGATAATAAGGTAAGTAATGTTTTGTAGAGTTAATGATAGAGGTATTTTACAAGGGCAGATCCGGGATTGAATTTTATGAAGACTCATCTCATATATTTCTTGAGTTTGCTGGGGGTTCTCCTTGGATATTTTCAAATATCATTAGCGCAGATAGCAAGTAAAATGTTTCTAGTAAGATAGTTTGATCATGGAACTGGTCAGCGGATCTAGTAATCTCACTAGTAGAGATCTAGGTCCATTGCATCCCAATCCAAGTTCCATTGAATCACAGAATTAGCAATGCAATGGAACTAGAGAAATAGTTCCTTCATGGCACTAGTGAGATAGCTCCGCTCCATCTTAGAGCTAGTGAGATAGTTCTTTTATTTTATTTTATTTTATTTATTAGACACACAAAACAGGAAACAATCAATGAAATAATAACACATAAGAACATATAGCTTAAATCTAGATTGCAACCCTAAACATGCATGCACAGAAACATTAACAATTGCGACTTAAAACCATCCATCCATCAAAGAACAATGGATATAGTGGGAAATTCAAATATTATTGATTTTTAAACATGTTACAGCCATGCAATACCAAATTTCGTTCTCTGAGTAGTGGGCTCGGTGGCGAAATTGGATAACGCAGTTCCCCGGTTTGGAAAAGTGCGGGTTCAAGTCCCGCCCGAGACAAATTTTTCAATCTTTAATTTGATATAGTGGGAATTGTCCAATTATCTATGTATAAACAATAAGGATTAACATTTTAAATAAGAATCATTTGTTCTAGTCAGCAACATCAATGACCGGAGAGTCAAACTCCGTTGTCAGACTTTGCGTAGCAGTGCGGAGAAAGCTTCAGTTGTACTATGGGAAGAATGGGGAGTTCAAACAGCATTTATTTGATTTCACCATACCGGACGTGCCGAAGGTCATGGCGTGGGGACAACAGTACCTGTGTGTGGGGTTCAAAGCTGATTACACATTGTATGATGTAAGTGTTACTGTCTATTATAATTATATCGGTTGCTTATGCTTAGCACTGCAATTCTGCCAAAGTCAAGTGTTGGTGGAAGAATCATAATCTCAAGGATTGTTTTATGAACAAAAACGAATTTGAGGATACATAATGGTGTTGTGCAATTCTAAGACTTGCCAAGCGACTCTCTCATTGTTTATATTTCACACAGCATTTCACATAGGAATGGTTCTGAAAGAATTCCTATGTCAACATTAGTTTGAAAATTTCTTATTCCAGGCACCTTTCTAAGTGAAATAGACTATAGGCTTGTTTATGATTCTAAGTCATGGTCAGAGACGCGCGGTTCATTAACAGTGTGGTGCTAATAAATAAATTATTACATTACATAGTATTGTTTCATTATCTCGCTTATGGCTCTATATAAATAGTATTTTTTTTATTCTATTTTTTTTAAAGGGACATTTATACAAAATGTTATGTACATGTCAGTGCCATCGTACCTTATGTCTAGATTTCACCTACT
Organism: Agonopterix arenella; assembly: GCA_927399405.1. Classification (NCBI taxonomy): domain Eukaryota; kingdom Metazoa; phylum Arthropoda; class Insecta; order Lepidoptera; family Depressariidae; genus Agonopterix; species Agonopterix arenella. Next base: position 11,394,206 of record OV656704.1, on the reverse strand, counting down.
TTCTAATTTACTTAACAAGACACTGATGAGTTTGCAAAGGCGAACACTTTTCTAGCAGCATCAGAACTTGGTGATGCCAGGATGTCATGAAATATGCCCACATCAAGCCTATTCACTCCAATCTCCCTCATCAGTGTCATTCGATCCTGCTCGTAGCGAATAAATAGTATCTTATCTTATCTTATCTTGTTGTGGGGGCTGGCAAGCCAGCAACACTTCGACCCAATGGGATCTTTTGTGTTAGCCCAATACTATTTGTTGTCTTCACCCTTCAAATACATGGTCAATGAAGGAGGCAACACCATTGAGGGGAAGAAACCTAAGATCTCCCGGTTTCGGGTATCCATCTCCGAGGAGGCACATGCGTTTTACCGCCAGGACATCACAGTCGCAAAGAACATGCTCCATAGTCTCTTCATCCTCTCCGCACGCTCTGCAGCTAGGATCCAGGGTGAGTTTCATTTTGTGCATCATTGCGCCTGTAGCGTAGTGCCCAGTGAGGGCTCCGACTATGGCACGAGCCTTGCTCCTGCTATTATTCAGTATGAATCTTGAGACGCGAGTTGTCACAATGCTGATAAAGTTTTTGGAGTGTTGTAGGCCTACGAGGCTAGACCACTCCAGTTTGTGTGCTTTATCAGCCCAATCCCTAATGGCCATTCTTATACTGCATGCCGGGATTCCCACACTTGGTTCTGGGCCAACCATCTTTCGTTCTGACCCGGCCCTCGCCAGCTCGTCAGCATTCTCATTACCCTGGACGCCGGTATGTCCCGGAACCCAAACTAATCTTACGGTATTGTGAAGACCAAGCTTGTTGAGGGTCTTCACTCCGTTCAGAATTAGCCTGGAATTCACATAGTAGGAGTTCAAGGCCTTGAGAGCTGCTTGGCTGTCACTGAGGATATATATAGTCTTGTTGGTTACCTTCCTGTATATATTCTCCTGCGCACATGCTATGATAGCATATGTCTCTGTTTGAAAGACAGTTGCAAATTCTCCTAGACTAACACTTTCGTTATAGTCTTTGGAGTGTATGCCTGCACCCGTACCTGATTCGGTTTTTGAACCATCAGTGTACCAAACAAGAGTGTTCGCGTCCGGGGTACGCATTCCACGTTTCCATTCATCCCTTGTTGGGACATATATTTTGTAGTTTCTTTTGAAGATTCGTATGCTCGGCATTGTGTCACCGATCATGTTGAACCCTCTCTCAAGTTCACTGCTCAGTCTCAGTGCAGTGTGCCTTATCTTGGGCATGTCATTGTGCCAGATTTGGGTCACCTTCATTCTATAAAGAGCCTTCGTCGCTTCAGCTTGTATGAATATATGAAGCGGTTTGAGGTCCAGTATAGTGTTTAGGGCCGCGGTGGGTGTGGACCTGAATGCACCAGTCATTGCCATACACGCTATGCGTTGTAGTTTTCCAAGTTCTTTCTCACATGTTTGCATTTTTGTTCTCGTCCACCAAACAATGCTGCCGTAAGAAAGTATTGGTCTAACCATCGTTGTGTAGATCCAGTAAATCACCTTTGGGTTTAGGCCCCAGGTTTTACCGTAGGCTGATCTGCACATATTGAAAGCCATTGCAGCTTTCCTTGTAACCATTTCGGCATGTGATTTCCACGTCAGTTCTTTATCTAGTATCATCCCCAGATATTTAACCTCTGTGGACCATGTTAATTCTTTATTATAGAGGTATAGATTCCTAAGCCTTGTCAGGTTTCTCATCCTCGTGAACGGCACAATTGTCGTTTTCTCTGGATTTATAGATAAATGATGTTCATTGCACCATTCCTCTACATCATCCAAAGCTTTCTGCAGAAATCCAGACACTGTATCTGGAAATTTGCCGTTGATTAAAATGACAATGTCATCTGCATATCCCACTGTGTATAGTGACTTTTTATTGAGCTTTTCCAGGAGCGAGTTTACCACCAGACACCAGAGAGTCGGTGATAGCACCCCTCCTTGTGGACAACCCTTACTTGTCGTGACCTGCACCTCGTCTCCTAGGAGAGTAGACGCAATTTTTCTGCCCTTCAGCATGCAATCGATCCATCTGCACAGAGTCCGGTCAATACCGTGCTCGACTGCGGCTTTCCCAATTGACTCAAACGTAGTGCGATCGAATGCTCCCTCAATGTCTAGAAATGAATAAATAGTATGCAATCATTAATAATTCCTAATGCACGCTATAACCGTGACAACAAGAATGCATTAAAGATTGCATTGGGAAAGAGAAGATTAGTCCTGTATTGTGAAATGGTAATCTTTTTTAAATATACATTTTCTTAGTTTTCAGTTCTTTATCATGAAATTCATGAATATTGAGATTGGAAAACTAGTATTACAGTGAATGTGTAGTTGTATGGAAATAAATCTTGTAAACTTTTCATATATCTGGTTTGCTATCCAATTATTTTTAACATTTTATTTTATTATAAAAACTTGTGTAAAATATATTTTTAACATTTTAGCTCTCTTCAGGGAATCCGAAAGAGCTCTTCCCGACGAGCAGTTCAAGATCATTGGAGCCTACGATAGCCAAGTATTCTGAAACTTGCTACATACTCGCACGGGACAATACCTCGGTACTAGTGGAAGAGGCTGAAGAAATTGTTATAAAGAAGACTATTAAATGGACTGAAGCACCTATTGCGCTTGGTAAGGAATAATATAAGGTCTAGATCGTGGCTTTACATCCATAGCACACATGTTATAATAACTCAATACTCAAATAGATATTGATATTATGTACCTATAAATAAGTGTGGAAATCTCATGAAATGAGTGGAAAATGGTTGGGAAAAAACAGAAATCAGAAAGATTCATAGAAATGGGTACATAACATGGGTGGGTGGATAACAATACATTTTTGGGAAACATTATTGAAGGTGGTCATTCAGAATGTAGTTCTATAATATAATCTGTGATTATGGTTCTGAGTTACGCCAGATCCAAATAAAATTGAAAAAAACAATAATTATACAGGGTGTAAGGAAAGGATCATTAACCTTTAAAGCACATAATCTACCCATCAAACTGAACAACTTTTACTATGAGAGCAAACCTGTCAGCGCAAAAAAAGTCAGCTGTTCCATACTAAACTGCTCAATACCTACTGGACTCGAAACGTATGGAACAGCAGTTTTTTTGCGCTGTCTGGTTTGCTACCATAGTAAAAGTTGTTCAGTTTGTTGGGTAGAGTGGTCTCCTTCGTGTCGTGTGGGCAGAGCCCTGGTTTCAGAGTTTTTTCAGACCGCCTTACGGTCAAAGGTTAATGATACTTTTCGTTACACCCTGTATTGGATCGTTCTTAATGTGCTGACAGTTTTTAGGGGGATGATCAGACCATCAAACTAACCAACTTTCTCTATGGGACCAATAACGTCGAAATCGCGTCAAAAACATTCATCTAATTGTATGGGACTGCAACATTTTTTTTTTGTGTTTTCAATGTTGGTTCTTTAGAGAAAGTTGTTCAGTTTCATGGTCTGATCATCCTCTTAAAAACTGTCAGCATAATAAGTGGGTTTTAATTTTTTTTATTACATTTGTGTGTATTAATTTTTTGCAATATTCTAATATTTGTAGTGTGGGACGAGCCATTCATCCTAGGATTGTTGCAAGATCAAGTGAAAGTGCAGACGGTGGAGCCAGCGTTGTTTGTACAGACACTGCCGGAACTGAACAAAGCAAGACTGATGTATAGGTGAGATAATAATTATTATATTATCAACTGAGAATTAATAAAATTAAAATAATAAAATTTATAAATTAAAATTATACATTTCGGTTAGTGGAGGGTCAGGGCGGTCATATTCATTCTGAACAAAAACCAAGTAACGAAAAAGGCCCTGGATAAGAAATTATCGGTAGAACTTTTTTTATTAAATCGCTACCTACTCGATGAAATAACATTGAAAATGGAGGTGGTTTTTAATTTCTAAATTGTGTCGTTAAGGGTTGAACCTCATCTAGCAGCACGGCATCGCATTTTTCGTCGCTCCATCCTTTTCTGTCACTCAGGAATGTCATTTGCTAGAGCAAATAAGGTAGACGGGACGCGACCGCACGCCGCAGTACCGCCGCGCGATGCGATGCGGTGCTGCCAGGAGGTTCAACCCTTATACTGTCATCACCATTATCACTCTATACTTATACGTCCCACTGTTGGGCACAGGCGTAGCATGGCTAGGAGTAGTAGTTAGCCCAAGGTGTGCGCAATGCAGATACAATGCCCTTGTATACAATAAACTGTTAAAATCACGGAAGAAAGAAAGGAGCGGAAATGTCACAAGGTAATTAATTAAGTCTATCGCCATTATATTAGGTCATGACGTCACAGTATGTACGACAACTAACCCGACGCTATCAGGCTCGCAGAACTCGGCGGAAAACCTGGCCAGTAAAATATAAAAATACCACTGAATAACTATTGACACGAAAAGAAGAAATGGGCGTGGCCTATGATGTTCAGTTCGAAGCGGACCGCCATTATTTTTGCTGAGACTTTTGTCAATAAAATACATCTAAAACGATGAAGTGCGCTGATCCTAGATTCGGTTTTAGGGGCGGAACCTTCGCACCAGTCTTGTCCCCCCGTCTTTGCATTTTAGCGACACTTACTTTGATAGAAATATTGCTTTGCGACACCTCCGCTCCTTTCTGTCCTCCATGGTTAAAATAAATTAAGTGATAGCATATGAATAGATAACAATAGTACACTATAGAAAAGAAATTCCCGCGTTAAATGTCAAGATTCACGTACAAAATGTGATCAATCCACCAATCTCGTGTTGGTTTAACCATAGTTTCGCTTCTATAGTGTACTATTATTATCTATTCATATAGTACCGTAGTACTTACTATCTGATTGAGTCAATAAAATATGTTATTGTTGCAGATGTAAGCGAGGATTAATATTTGTGTCGTCGATGGGTCAGGTGTGGTGTCTCAGTGCCGTGGACGTCACGAAGCAAATACAACAGCTGGTCAAAGACAAGCAGTTCCAGATAGCTGTCGATCTGATGGTACGTCCATACATGTGGCTAGAATACAAATATGACCTTACTCCTCCATAAATACCTGACGAATATTTGGAGGAAAATTGTTCCCCCCAGGATATCTTGGTGATATTTTTATTGACACCTTCCCGTCTTCCGTCACGTATCATTAGTTTTAAAGGCCAATAAATTCATCAATAAATTATTTACTTTAATAATAGAGAAAGTTATCGAACTTAGCGCGCAAAATTAAAGCGAAAACTACGCTATTTTACAACTCTTAACCGTATTAACATAAAGTACGATTTTCAGACTACATTTCTAGGTCTTCATTTAACAGACCCCCAATGACCCCTCTAATTAGCGTCACGTGATTTATGGACGCCCTTCTATCCAGTCTATTATAGTAGTGTAGTATGTATGAGTTTTCACTGTACGTTACTACTGTAGTTGTGACGCCAATTTTCTATGACAGACTTAGTTCTCAACGTAACCACTAGGAGCGCTGTACGGAATGTAATACAAAAACTGCAGTTTACTAGAGTAGTTTTACTGTAGTATAATACAGTGTAAACTCATGGTTGGCATACGGGTTTTAAATACATTTCTCACTGGATATGCCTAACTGTGCGCCGTATACTTAAAGTGGGGTGGGAGAAACGTTACAATTCACAAGTGTAAACTACAAAACCGATTGCGATGCCGTATTCACTGTTTAAAAGCCCATGGTCCAACTATAAAAATAGTGCAATATATATTTATACATTACAACATGATTACAACACATTATGTTAAATCGAATAATTTTATGTATTATCCTCATGTTTTTAAATTGATACCAAAAGTGCGAAACCAACGCCTTTAGTAATATTTTCCTGTTCAATTGGTTGTGGACATTAATATAATTTTATTGTGTTGTCTTGGTAATCCAAAATTTAAGGTATTAAGAGGAAGCTAGAAAAACTGAAGCGTTTATAAAATTGTATTATTTGTGAAAATAACTTTGGGTTTTTTACCGAACCTGTGATCTATTTTTTGCCCATCAGTAAATGTGTAAAATTCTTGGTAATTTTTTTCTAAATTAAACAAGTTGTGTCCCGTGAGAATGCCCAATTGATCGAATAGTGTGCGCAACTGATATTTTTATCACTATGTTCTAATTAAAGTGCTCATTAGCTACAAAACCAGTGCTTATCAAACAGGAAAACGTTTTATCACAGTGCGTTATTTAATTTTTTAAGGTTCTGTACACCTTAAAAGGGCAAAACTGAAACCTTATAAGATTCTTATGTCTGTCTGCGTACTCTCTGACATGCGTGTCTGTCTGTTAACTTTGTTTCAGTATCGATCTTTTTTTTGTTTTTTATCGATGCCTGCCGCTGCATAACGGTTGTCCCATTTGCCCACTGTTGGCGACACATGAATAGATATCTCTGCTAGGCCGGAAGATAAGTTTCATACAAGTTCCCGTTGCTTGTATGAAGCTTATCTTCTGGTCCGGCCTCGCCGAGATATCTATTCCGCGCCGCGCCAGAGCCGCCGCTAGACCCGTGTATTGTATATACGCCATTTTGATCCATAAAGCAATGGATTACAACTTTTTTCAAGAGTCTGGCTTCTAGTCGTATCTATTCATATGGTTGGCGGGCTAACGTATGCAATGATCAATAAACCATTAAGGTGGTTTCAGTCCATACAAAAGTTTGACGCACAATACGCGTAGTCGGAATTAATAAAAGTAATATTTTATATATGGAAAAATAGTTTAGAAATCTAGTTGCCGCGTAACAAATAACATTTGCAATTTAAAATATAATTACAAAGATATAAAGCTTTTAAAATTTTGTATAGACAATTTCAAAGCTTTATATCTTCGTAATTATTTTAGAAATTGCAAATGTTATTTGTGACGCAGAATCTAGATTTTCTAAACTAAGTTTCCATATATACAAAGCTACTTATATTAATACCGTCTACGCGTATTGTGCGTCAAAGTTTTGTATAAAATTGACCCCTTTGCAACCACCTTAAGTACTCGTGATGACGCTTTAGGCGGAACCTTCTTCACGCTGGTGCACCTCTGATTTAGCCGTTTTATTTTTAACTCCTGTGTAATTGTAGAGATCAGCTATTCAGCTAATAATATTCGCCAAAATGTTCAGGTTATTTCCTAGTAAAATTACTAAGGGACAGGCTGAAATAATTCGCATCCTAAACGTAAGTAGGTACCTAATTAGATAAATCTTACATGCACACTTTTCTAGCTTTCTCATTGTAAATATTAAATAAAAAATGATTACTGTTAAAAATATACCAGGAACAGTGAGTCTATTACTGAAGGTGAGTAAATTTTAGTGTTGATAAATACATACCTAATACATAATTATGTTAAACCGGTCAAAAAAAATTCCTGTCACCCTTGTACGTACGTACATGCTTTAAAGGGGGTGAATTATGACGCGTAGAAAGAGAATGACTAGAAAGGGCATTAAAATAATAATAGTCGCGAAAACAAGACAGGCTTAATACGCTAATCGCATTGAGTGAGGGATCGCAAGAGAGAATCTATGTTGTTTGTCCTTTTGTGTGTATGCGAAATTGTATTGTTTGACTTAGTTGAAATTGCATACAAAATCTTGGAACTAAGTCAAAACAGGCACGACTTTTCATAAATTTTTGTCATATCCCCATCCCTTTCCAGTATACTGCGTATACTGCGAATCTATACAACACTCAATCAACGATATGACGTAACAGCACATTCGCGCGCTTTCTTGGTATAGACAGTATAGAGCGACAGTTGACAGACATCATATTTCACACCCTTCCGCACCGCTCCACTACCGCCGGAACCTACTCAGTAAAACCTGTAGGAACCAAGTATTTTTAAAATTATAAGATCACTCACAATCAAATTAAAGATTGAAAAATTTGTCTCGGGCGGGACTTGAACCCGCACTCTTCCAAACCGGGGAACTGGGTTATCCAATTTCGCCACCGAGCCCACCACCCAGAGAACGAAATTTTCAATCTGTTGCGTCTTAAGGGGACGTGAGCGCCATCTACTGGCCATCACTCACAATCATATTATTTGTAGTATGTCGTATAGTGTAGTATGTCTGTTGATATTTATTACCACTTAAAATAACAGAACTTTAATTTATTTTTTACATCCTGTTAAGCGAGTAATTCTTATTTGTGTGTAATTTACCGGTTTAGCGAAAACGACACTAACGATTTGGATGAAATTTAAGATAGCTAGAGAACTGCTAGAGACCTGACTAGATGTCTCATTTTCGGGAAATGTTTTTAAAAGTCCTAGATGGTGCTGTTATAGCGAAGCTAGGTTACTATCTGTATAAGAATGTACCTACCTATTGTATTGGTAAAACTTTAATTTTTGTCCTCCAGACCTTATCGGATTGCCCAGCGGAGGAGAAACCAACGAAGATCCGTTCCATCCAGCACCTCCACGCCCAAGATCTATTCAAAAGTAAAGAGTATGACAAGTCCATGAAAGAATTCTTTAAACTCAACACCGACCCGGCTGTAGTGATTAAACTATTCCCTGAATTGGACAACAAGTCTGATTCTGATAGCAAATTAAAAGGGAAAGATTTAGAAAATGCGTTCAATGCATTGATACATTACTTGCTTGAGTCGAGGGCTAAGATTGTGAAGAGCGCAGGTGAAGGCAGCAGTCAGGAGGAGGGCGCGAGTCAGAGGAACATCACGCAGCAGCTGGAGCTCATTGATACGACGTTGTTAAAGTGCTATTTGCAGGTAAGAGTTGGAAAATTGCTCCAAATTGTTTCTTGGTTTTAATTTCGTGGAAAAATTACGCTCTTTTCTTTTTTGAGAATTAACTTACCCTCAACGTTGTCGTGTGATGTTGGGCGAGAGATAACCCTACAGATAAGAAGAAAGCATATGCCATCACTCATCACATCAGCCACCGTCAATGCTTTTTTTAGCATGCTTGTTCCGAAGGGGCCAGAGGTAGCCTAAATACGTATAGCATATTTCGAATATCTGAGTTTTACGACTACCAGTAGGTACCCAAAACTTATTAAACATAAGAATATCTCGGAATGACTAATACTATTGATTATGTGCAATACTATTCATAGTATCGATAATAAAGCATCTCAATTTCAAACTGAATAACTTTCACTATGGACATTCTGTTGCTTGATTCTTGTTGTCTTAGATAACGTCTTTTCATGTTTCAGACCAACGACGCTCTAGTAGCTCCCCTGCTGCGTCTGAACAACTGTCGTATAGAGGAGGCAGAGAGCACGTTACTCCAGCACGGGAAGCACAGCGAGCTAATAATATTGTACCAGACGAAGGGGCAGCACACCAAGGCGTTGCAACTGCTGAGGGAGCAGGCCAAGCAGCCTGACTCCAGCCTCAAGGGCTACCATAGGACGAAGCAGTACCTGCAGCATCTTGGTAAACCAACCCTTTAGCTTGTGTGATAATATTGTATCAGGCGAAGGGGCAGCACACCAAGGCGCTTCAACTGCTGCAGGCTAAGCAGCCTGACTCCAGCCGCAAGGGCTACTATAGGACGAAGCAGTACCTACATCATCTTGGTAAACCAACATTCATTTAGCTTGTATTATAATATTGTACCAGACGAAGGAGCAATATGTATAGTAATATGTATGTATAATGTATAGATAGATTACGTGATTAAAAAACTACTAATTCATTAATTTTATCGCAATCTCCAAAGCTATTTAGATCTTGGACCCTTATTACACGAGCTATAGGGACAGCGTCTTTTTTAATTTACTGACGGTTTTTAAAGAGGCTATGTGAAAAAAATAGGACTCTTCAAAGCGTCATATATCATGAAGTACTAACAGTAGGAGTATGATTAGCGGATATGTGTAAATTGAACATATAATTGAAGTTTTGACAAGAGCCAAAACTCGATTCATCATCATCATCATCTCAGCCGATGGACGTCCAATGCTGGACATAGGCCTCCCCCAAGGATCGCCATAACAACCGGTCTGGTCGTCGGTCCACCGTGTGCGGGGCCTACCCACGCTGCGCTTTCCGGTACACGGTCGCCACTCGAGAACTTTTCGGCCCCATCGGCCATCGGTTCTGCAAGCAATATGCCCCGCCCACTGCCACTTTAATTTAGCAATTCTTTGGGCTATGTCAGTTACTCTGGTTCTTCTGCGGATCTCTTCATTTCTGATTCGATCTCGCAGGGAAACTCCGAGCATAGCCCTCTCCATTGCCCTTTGGGTCACTTTCAGCCTTTTTATGAGGCCTTGAGTGAACGACCACGTCTCTGTTCCATATGTCATCACTGGCAACGCACACTGATCGAAGACTTTCGTTTTAAGACACTGCGGTATTTAGGACGTGAAGATACTAAGTAGCTTCCCGAACGCTGCCCAACCGAGTTGGATTCGAACACGATTAAGACACATTTTCTCGATAGAAAAACAAGCCAAAGTAGCCTCCGTTTTTATTTATAAACGCTTGAAACGGTGAATAATAGAAACACGAGACTTGATTTAAAAAAAAAAAGTGATATTTTACAAATTTTGATAAGAGCAGTATTGAACTTACATAAATAGTACAATCACAATTAAATAAAGTTTGTTTTGCGCATGTGTCGTTTCAGGCGCGCGCCCCATCTCTTTCTCTCGCACCAGGCAGTAATATAAGCTATCACACGCCCATTTCGCTTCAATTATTTTTCGACATAGGGAACAAGGGACATAAGGGAATGATCAGACGATCAAACTAAACAACTTTCTCTCTGATTTACTATTTATATTTATTATCATAGTTTGTCTTTATTGGTGCGGAATCGTCCACGACGATTGTTGAATAAATTCAATTGGTTGAGTTGAATTGATTTGGTTGTGTGATTGTAGACGATTTGGGCTCGATAGAAGCAGATTATGAAGAACCTAATAAAATATAAAAGATTAATTCTTTTCCAGGAGCCGAACACATCAATTTAATATTCAAATTTTCCGATTGGATCCTTAAAGAGCATCCGGAAGAAGGCTTAAAAATATTTACCGAGGATATTGTAGAAGTAGAAAACTTACCCCGTCCAAAGATATTAGATTTTCTTCTAAGGGAACATGAACCACTGGTGATACCTTATTTAGAGCATGTCATCCACACGTGGAACGACACTAATTCACTGTTCCACGACGCCTTGATCAGCATGTACAGAGAAAAAATTACTGACAAAAAGGCGAATATAACTGAAGAGGAGGTGCAACACACTAAGTCGAAACTGGTGGCTTTTCTAGAAAAGTCTACGCATTATACGCCTGAGAGGGTGATATTACATTTTCCTAACGACGCTCTGTTTGAAGAGAGGGCTATTATATTGGGGAAATTGGGAAGGCATGAGCAGGCGCTTGCGATCTATGTGCAGATTTTAGGTAAGCTTATCTTATTTACTTTTGTTTTGGGCCTGTTTCGCCACTCAAGCATGTCCAGGGGGCGGTCGATAGGTGGGATTTATACCCCTCCGTTGCTGAATACCATATTCGCAAAACAATATATTCGCTAAACACCATATTCTCAAGATACTACATTCTCAAGATAACACATTCGCAAAACAGCAAATTCACAAAACACTACATTCTCTAGATACCATATTCACAATACACCACTTTCGCAAAACACCACATTCAAAGCATACATACTCTTTCTTACTGTGCCATCTCCATATTATTTTGTTTCTATACGACAAAAATCTGTATTATCTTACCGAGTGCTTAGTGTTCACATACAAAAATACTACAAAAGTATAATTAATTAAATAATAAATAAAATGTATTTCAGGTGACGTAGAAAGAGCAATACGCTACTGTGAAAACGTCTGCGACAATTCCAAGGACAATACACAAGATGTATACGTAATTCTTATGAGGATACTAATGAACCCGGAGCACAGCGTCGCGCTAGCTGGACCCCTGGCCAATGTACCTAGACACCCGAAAACAGCAGTCCCTGACCTGGAGACAGCTCTCAATATATTGGAGAACCACGCCGAAGAAATACCTCCTGTTAAGGTTCAAACGTTTTATTTCTATTTATAATATTGGTCTCATGCCATTATGCCACTATACATTAGCGGCACTCCGGTTTTTGTTGAATTCAGTTGCAATCAACAAATTTCTTTTACTTCAGTTTTGTTTTATTTTTATAAATGATTTATGCAGGAGGAAATAAAATGGCTTGTATTAATCGTTATTCATCATCATCATCATCATCATAGGCCTTAGCATCTGTTACAGATGATTTAAGCAGTGCTGTGAGAGAAATACCTTTTCTTTCTTCTTTATTCTTATGCTTTGCTTTTTCAACAACACTGCTTAAATCATTTGTAACAGATGCTAAGGCCTTTGATGATGACAGTTCTACACGAGAGCAGCATACAGTGCAGTGTCCGCAGCCTCGACAACCGAACCTCAATAGTGATCTATTAAAAGTGCCTTTAACACAAACATAAAATAACATCACTAGGTACTATAACATTACTGTTATAAAACTGTAGCAGAAGTGTGTCTGTAGTACAAAAGTATGTTTCTTGTAAATATCTTCAATGTACAGACTCTATACATTGAAGATATTTACAAGAAATGATTACGATATGGTTTTTCGGTGTCCCGGACTCAACATTTTTAGAATTTTTGTCTGTCTGTTTGTTTGGGCATCACGCAAAACTACTGAACCGATTTTGATGAAACTTTTTTGCTTGATAGTTTATGATTTGGCATATAAATTGTGCGGACGAAGTCGCAGGTAAATTATTGGTATAAGAGATAACTTTTGGAAACCATCAGCTGCAAGCTGGTATTCGTCATCTCTGTGATGGAGATGAACCAGGTCTGTCTGCAAGGAGTAACAAACGTTCAAAGGTCAGTATATTATTGTAGTATGCCCTGTAGCTATGTGAACAGTTCAAAAACTGTCATGAACTGCCAGTCGGTTTAGGAGATACACCCGTTCAAAAGTTCGACCTTTAAACGGCTGAGTTATGCAGGAAGACCTGGTCCATCTCCATCACAGAGATACTCTATGAATACTGAATCAGCCTTGCAGCTGATGGTTACCATAAGATCCCTTCTTCTTCTTATCGTGTGGGCAGAGCCCTGGTGTCAGAGTTTTTTCAGACCACCTTACGACCTCTGACGTGGTTTTTATGTAACGACTACGGATAGTAACCGGGACCAACGGCTAAACGTGCCATCCGAAGCACGCAATCATCTTTCTTTTCAGACAATCAGGTGATTCAGCCTGCAATGTCCTAACCAACTGGGGAAAAACGCACAAAGTGACATTTCACTAGGTGTCCCCCGTGGGAATCGAACCCACGACCTCCGTGTCGAGAGCCAATGCTCTTAACCATTAGACCAAGGAGGCAGTCCCCTTATCTCTTATCTTATACTATCTAGTAAATTACATACATACTCTAAATTAATACAAGCGCAACACATAAACGATGTTCCCGCAGGCGTTATCGGTGCTCCCGGACTCGGTGCCGCTCGGTCGACTGAAGCACTTCCTTGAGAGCGCACTGGACAGCCAGCTGACTCTCAAGCGACGCACCCAGGTCCTCAAGGGTCTACTGTATGCTGAACATTTACAGGTAATGATTAATGTTATGCTATGATGGACTATACGATAGATAGATAGATAACTCGTATATTTCATCATAACAATACAAGACAAACAGCAATATCACATAGCTAACAAAAACACTTTTTGTAAATTGTGTCAAACAGTATAGGGTCCTTTTTAATATGCTGACACTTTTTAAGGGGATGATCTACCATCAAACTGAACAAATTTCTCTATGGCACCAACATCGAAATCACGAAAAAAAATCAGCTCGTCCATACAAAACTACAAACCTACTCGAGCCAAATGTATGGGACGGCTGACTATTTTCCGCGATTTCGATGATGGTTTGTTCGAAAGTTGTTCAGTTTCATGGTCTGATCATCCACTTAAAAAAGTGTCAGCATATTAAGAAGGATCCTGTATAAGATAGAAAACTTATTTTGAACCACTATGATTTGTTGGATTTGCAGAACAAATCAGATACCTAATATACCTAATACAACAGTTTTCTAAGCTCCTATCTAGCCGGAGTAGTCTGTTGCTCGATTTAAAAGGCACTAAGTTCATAAAGTTATTCGCAAAATACAGGGTGTAAACTTAATGCGTTACATACTTTCGGGGCGGGGATGCTTTAGCCCATCAAACTGAACAACTTTAACTACGTCCAATATTGAGATCGCAAAAAAATATTTATTTATCGCACATGCTTACCTCTTTTCAATTTTTCCAAAATGTATGAAATGATAACTTAGTGTCCAAGGTATTACTGTGTGTAAAGAAGTTTAGTACAGTACGAGGAGGGAAATAATTCCGTTCGTCAATCTACGTTTGCGCAGAGCAGGCCCGAGTCCCCGACAAAACCCGAAGTAATTTAGTAATCAAAGGGTGCAAAGTCGGATAGCAACGAAAAGGGCGCGAAAACAAATTAGCCAATAGCGTAAGCGGATTGAAGGTGGCACACCCCGATTGGTCAGTATAATTTCGCGCGCTATTAAAATTTGTCAACTGCGCAGGTACACACATTAAGCTATACAAAACCAATATAGGCTGGTCGCGAGACGTTATACTTTACTCGTCCTACACGCGGCCAGCTTATTTTGTTTTTGTATAGCTTGATGTGTCGCCGTGCGTACATCGGTAAGACATATAAACCTACTACAACAGTAAATCATTTTTTTTACAGGTGCAAGAACTTAAGCAATTCCACGAGTCGAAGAGCGTTCTGATAAACGACTACAACGTGTGCCCGGTATGCAAGAAACGCTTCGGCAACCAGAGCGCCTTCGTCAGATACCCCAACGGTGATATCGTACATTACTCATGTAGGCTCGACAAGTAATTAGCAACTTAGTTTAAATCCGAATAAGGGATGAGACACTTTGACCGACGGCGAACGACGGCGCAGCAGGCATTTATAATAAAATCGGTCAAGTGCGAGTCGGGCTACTCGCGCACCCAGGCCGAGGGTTCCGTACCACACTACAAGATATTAACGTAAAACAATTTTTTTTTACTCCGGGGCCTTTATCACGAGACCGACTCACACTTGGCCGGTTTTTATTATTTGTTGTTAAACTGTAGAGTTGGTTCTATAATCACACCAAGTTTGACGCTTGTATGTATTACCGTTTTTACCATAAAGCGAGAAGAAAAAACGTTGATAAAAACTAGTTCCTTGTATGAGGTCCCTTAATTTTTAACTTTTTGACATTTTTATTATTTGCCCGTTTTCACCCTTTGGGTATGAAACTCTAAAAAGCACGTTTAGTATGGGAAGCCGCAGCGACCGGCGCCGAATGCGTTCGTATACTAATCGTGGTTTATTGTATGGGCCCGCCGTCGTTCGCCGTCGGTCAATCTGACCCTAATAGTATTGCGCAGTATCGATTCTATCCATAGCATTGCCATAATAATGCTATCGATAATATCGATATTTAAAAAAAATTGAGGTCACGATAGTATCAATGGACCATCGATAGTTTAACTATGTTTAGTTAGGCAACACTACCGAAGAACTTTACTCTTGTGGGCTTGACAAGTAGTTAGCAGCAACAGTTTAAAGACAAAGAACTTTTTGGAGTTTTAATTGAAAGTTGATAGTGTACTGTACTAGTGCTTGGCTTGGTTTTGTAAAACAATCATGCAAATTTTGTAAAAACTCAGTTTTACTATGCGTAGCATAAAGGTGACCAATCGAAACTTTGACATTTGTTTTTTATTTTTTTTCATACCTGATTAAACTGCTCGCATTCGAGTATTTAAAATTTGTTTTCAAATTACCATTTTGGTTTGTCTTGGCAAGATTATCTAAACTAAGTATTATAACACTGTAACTGAAGTGTGTCTTTACATTGAAGATATTTACAAGAACAAGATAACGATATGGTTTTTAGGTATCCCTGACTCCAAATCAACCTTTTGTAGAATTTTTGTCTGTCTGTTTGTTTGTTTGAAACATCATCACGCAAAAACTAATGAACCAATTTTTCATAATATAAAATGCGGTCAAGCTTTAAATGTTTTTACATTACTTTGCGTATTAAATTATTCAAACAATAATTTAAAAGCAATCTAAGGTGCTGTTTATACAGAAGAGACGTGTGGCGGTGGCGGATAGTCAAAGTAACACCAATATAAACCTTATAGTACGTAGCATAGCGTCGTTTTGTCATAAAGGAAAATCGCGCTCGCGCCACCAGGCGACGTCGCCTGGAAGCGCGGGCGTAATTTTCCAAACGACGCTATGCTACGTACTATAAGGTTTAAATTGCTGCACCCCGCACGCGCCACGTCTCTTCTATATAAACCGCGCCTTGTATCGTTTTGTCACTGATAGATCGATAAATCTGTTTGTGTGTTAGAAGTCAATGGATCGTGCTTTAAAGAGTTCAAGTTCTGATAGCTTTTTACTTATAGTTTTACTTATATCGAGTAGCAAATAAGCAGGGTCCAACTTAATATGCTGAAGGTTTTTTAAGAGCATGATCAGACCATCAAATTCCCATACAGAGATTGTGCAGTTTGATGGTCTGAACTTAGAAATCATAAAGGAAAAAAATCTGCTAACCCATTAGGGTAGAGAATAATTGCAAATTAACGTGGAACAGTAGATTTTTTTTCGCGACGTTGGCTCCTTGGCAAAGAAGTGAAAGTTTGATGGTCTGATCAACCCCTTAAAGAACCGTCTGCATATTAAGTAGGACCCTCTATGCTTTTGTAGATGATGGTGGGTAATATAGAAGCATGATGACGGTGAGACAAGAATCAGATCAAGAAGTTGGATACTTCTTTTCCCTAGTCCTTTATCTTTTTGTGATTTAATTCTTTGCGGATTTCAAGACGTATTTACCGCAGCCATACTTTTTTTTGGTTTAGCGTAATTCCCCGATTTCGTTAGATTTTATTATCTGGTGTTGTCAAAGGTTGCCGCTGTTGATCCTGGAGAGTGATTTTTGAAAGTCACACGTTGAAATCTGTGGAAAATGTAAAAATTACTATGGAGATTATGCGTTATTCGATCATGATTTCCGACTTGTGATTTTCAAAAATCGCACTCCTGGAGTACAGGAGTTATAGTAGTAAATAGTGCTGGTTCGGTATCGACAAAAAGTAGACTTTGCCAATGTTGAAATAAGGTCGTAAATTATGCTACGTACGCGTACGTGGTTACTGATTTTGCAATGAGGTTTTTATGTTAATCTACGAATTTAGAGAAATATTTATAGAATTCAAAGATCTCTGAAAACAAGTTGTGGTTTTGGCAGAAGTTGAATATAACTAATCATAATCACCCTTACTTACAATTTTTGGGAAATACAAATGTTTAATGTTTTAAACAGTCCCTTTATTAGCAAGACATTAAAGTCGACATTTCCACGCTTTTATTTCTTTAATCCTCCGCTATATTTGTATGCTGAGCATTTTCGATCTTAAGCCTTTACGTTAAGACACTATGTACAGACCAGTTGTTAATATAATAATAAATATAATGTATGTTTTGTAAATGTTGATGTGTAGCCATAGTTTAAGTACCTATATTTTCACTGTATTAGCGTAGTTTTTAAGTATATACTATGTATGCAAAATAATTATATAAAATTATGTAGTAAATTTTCTATGACACAATAATATTGTTTTTATTTCATTCGTCGGGGGTTGCCCTTTACCAATTATAATCAGCGAGTGATAACGACAATTTTGTTTTATGACGTTAAGAGTGTACCGTGCCTATTGTGCTGCCCTCAATAGTATTTTTTTATTTCTTAACTATTAAACAAAATTTCCAAAAAACAAGAATGTCACATTGTAGTCCAGGAGTGCGATTTTTGAATCTCATTCGCTGAGCTCAGCAGTAAAAAATGACAAAATTACTATGGAAATATGCATCTTTCTACTGCTGACTTGACTTCCAAAAATCATACACCAGGAGTGCGATTTTTGAAAGTCAAATCAGCAGTAGAAAGATGCGTATCTCCATTCATTTTCAACTGCTGAGTTCAACATATGAGATTCAAAAATCGCACTCCTGGAGTTGCAAAAGTTACATATCTTCGTAGTAATATTGACATTTTCAACTGCTGAGTTCAAAGAATGAGTTTCAAAAATCGCACTCCTGCTTGGCTTTCAATTTATCGAAACATTACAGATTGTTACGTTTTATGCTTGTAGCTATTATCGTTAAAACCGCCAATAGTGGCCACTTTTGGCGGTTTTAAAGATAATAACTACAAACATTATAAAAACAAATCCGCAGTGACCCAATACAGACCCAGACTACATTGTGACATTCTTGTTTTTTTGGAATAATCAAAATACGATTGGGGGCAGCACGATAGGCTCGGTGCAGCCTTAACAGTTATGTCACTATTATTTAATACTTAATCGTAAGAAAAGATAATATCAATCTCCATTAGGTCACTGATTAAACACATTGCTATGGGGGTGTACCCGTTAGTATAACGGTAATGAACCTACAAATTATTCAGAGTATACTTACCTACTGACTGACAAGCTCTTCCGACCGTAGAGTTAGTTGCAAAGATAACATCGATATAATTAGACACGACGACAGCGGGAGGTCTAAAAATAAAGTTTTTATGACGATTTATACCGATACCGGTCCCAATCACAGTTTATTTACTCGACACAATTTGGAACATGACAAAATAGGTATTATATTCTTTCGATTGAATGCTTTCTTAAGCGTG